>OZ010791.1:494950896-497350896 GCA_963932465.1 Maratus speciosus
TGCTACAAAACTTTCTTGATAATTTTTCTTCAGGGTTTATAAAAATATTACTTAAAAATTTTATAAAGAAATACAAAAATTAAAAAAAGAGGATTTTTGAGAGTGATTTTTATTTCGAGGAATGCACTTTGAGAACTTTCGAATGACATTAAAAATCTTTAGAAGAATTTATTAAATACGTAAGACAACAACTTTTACAAAATTTTATACACATATTCTGACAGAAAGTTTAAATATATCCTTTTTAATACGACAACCTATTAAACAATCTATTCTGAGATAAATAGATTTAAGGTTTATTGACAGGAGGGGGAGAACTGGCAGTACAACACATAAATTTGCATATCTGCTGACGTAATCCTTAACGAAATACTTTATTAATTATACTTATCATTGTAGTATTGTATTACCAAAAATAAAAAATAAAATATTTTTTTAGAATACAAAACACGACATAGCCTCGTTTGTTGAAATAGTTTAGAATTTATGAAAGTGTAAATTTTGGAACTCCTAATGTCAATTTCACTTTTAGCCGTTGAAAAACAGTTCTCAATGCTGCCAGTTTCTTAAACATATTTTGAAATCTACTTTGCAGAAAGAGTTGCAATGTTTTATTATCATATTCGAAGCTTCTAGAAATAAATTTTTGTTAAAACATATTTAGAGTACAATTTCCATTTTTTCTTTAAATGATTTAAAAATTATATTTATATTTAAAATACTTTTTCGAGAAAACAAACAAATTTTAACATATAAATTTGTTAGCAGATACCTATTTATAAATGTTTCAAATATGCAAATCCAAAATTATTACTCTTTCTTAACCTTTTCACAGATGTTCTATCAAGAATAGATGGCAAAGCTGACAGTTGTCTGTACCTCGAGTAAATGTTAGAAGAACGACCTCGTGTAACGTTCAAAGGATGGTGTTTTCTATTGGTAACCAAACCTAACTATACCAAATAATCAAAATACGTTGTAAAAGTTTGTTTAACTATTCGTATTGAAATTTTAAGATTTTAGTACACTGTAAAAAAAAAATATATATATATATATATATATATTTAAGTATTGCGCGGCAGCGCAATACTTATTTATTTCCAGTGTCACTTAACAATATTAATTTAACATGGAAAAGCCTATGGAGATCGTAACTTTTTCATTTTTTCTTCCCACCTTTTTGTCCCTGATGCCACTCATCTTTTATTCTTTACTAATTCTAATGATATTATAAATTTAAAGTGTAAAAACCTTTGCCTGACGTCAGGGTCAAAACGAATGATAAATTGCCTTTGCATATGGGTGAATTATAACCCAGAGAGAAACATGGACCAATTTTGGTTTACATTATTCAATTATTTTTCTTAATAATTCCAATTTTCGCTTTTTTCATTGAAAATCAACGGACATTTTTTCATAGAAAATGTAACATTTTTACTTCATTGTTGGAAAAATTTCAAAAGCCGTAATAATAATTTATTTCCTTTTAGTTGAAAGATTTTCACGTGAAATATTAAATTGAGCTACTTTTTTTTTTTTTTTTTTTTTTTTTTTTTTTTTTTTTTTTTTTTTTTCCAAAAATTAAAAAGGTGAATATGGCGTCATAGTGGAAATAAAAAGGATATTTTCAGAATACGTTTTTGCTTTGGTCAAATTTATATTTTAGTAAAAAGTTTCTAATGGATAGCTATTTTTACGCAGGTAGCGAACTTAGTGGGAATTACAAAACTTAAATTTTAAAATGTATTTTTTTTCCGAGATGAGAACTATTTATACTCTAAGTTAAACTTATGTAATAATTTTCTGATGTGTTTACATTACCCCTTGGGAAAGATTAAGATTTAAAAATTTAAGTAAAACTTCTTTTTTTTATTTTTTACTGTATCACAGCTATAATATTGTTAAATATTAGCAGTAAGAATTCAACACAATTTACATTTACATTCATAGCGTTCCTGAGTGGGAAATATGGTATCTAAATTTAAGTGAAGTTAATTTTTTATGATTTGATTATAGATTTTTTTACGTTCAGATTGGAAGTTTCTGTCCAAACTACCGCAACCTGCTTTAGTACTGTGGTGAAACATTTTGAATTACACATTGGTAAACTGCATCCCACATTGTGATGCAATACCGCATACATCAAAGCCTGATGATGATACTCTCTATTAATTTTGAAATGCGCTCGTCTGAGTGCAGTAGTTATTGAAAAACTTGACCATATTACACAAAAACATAATTTGAAGAACAAATTAAAAAAAAAAAAAAATTATTTCCTACATTGTTTAAGCCCGAGAAGGGATAGATATTAAGTTATTTCATTAAATTAGATCTACATTTAATGTTAAATTTTTTTAACAAATTAGTTAAGCCAATTGAAGATTAAAAAATAAAAATAAAATTCATACAATATGATACTTTAAACACCCTAAAAAATAGATTCCGTTCAAATGAATTCAAAATAAATCTTAGACTTCTTCCATTTTTAATTGAAAATATTTGTATTGCAGATTTTGTATTATGTTTATGACAATTGCGCATAAAATGATAAGATGCATGCAAAATACAAAACTTAAAAAAATGTCTAAGATTTATTTCGATTTCATTTGAACGGAATCTATTTTTTACGGTGTTTTACTTGAAACGTTTTATTTTGTGAATCCCAATAAATGAATTATAAATTCTATGAATGCCCTATTCTATAGTAATCATCTTGTAGTAGAATATCGTGATTTATATCAATTTAATTTGAATAGCCATAATGCCATTAAAATGCACTTCAAATGAAGTACTAAAAGACATTTTTAAAGGATCTTATTCATAAGAGTGATATACTTATAAGCTAATTGTAGACTACTGTAAAACAAAGACGAATACATCTGTAAAATTTCTTTAAAATGAGAGATGTAACATATTATATCAAAAAATCTAAACACTTCATATTTTTTATACGTTATTTCAATATGTTCTAGGATTAGTTAAATGTATGAAACATTCAGATATCTATAGAATTTACAAGCTTATAATACATTAAAATACGCTGCAAAGCATAACAAACTAATGAAGCATATTATGTGATAGATTACATCACAAAATGTATATCTGCAGCAAATTTAAGTTTGTGAAAGTGTTCCTTTTTTCATTTAGATTCCAAGCAGATCAATATTTCATAAAACAATTTGTAGCATATGTTAGTTATGCAACGAAACATAGAATGGCCCATCTTTCATTGCGCAATCCATCTACTGTGGATTGAAGTTATTTATTCGAAGAAACGCAACAAAGAAGGAAATTGTAAACTTTATAAGATAGAGTTTTGTAATGTAAGGAAAAGTGTAATATATTCTTCGATTTCTAGATACATTACAAAATTAATAAGAATATAAATAAACGTATTATATAGGGTAATTCAGAATTCATGTATAAAAATTTATTCACGGATTTAACATAAATAATCAAATCAAGGTAGATTCAAAATATCAAACAATGTATGCTTGTAACTCAAGCAGTAGAGTGGCTACACAGCGCTTAACGGTTGCTGAGAGAACCGTGTTTACTACGCAATATCTAGTCGACGATTACGGTTTTCATTGATGTGGAATATTTTTACAAAGATTATTTTAGATATTGTTACTAAAATTTTACCATGGAAGAATGCTAGAACTGAATAAATGGATGTGGGGAATTTTAATTAGAACAAATTACTTTCACAGGAATTGAAGATGAATGGAGAACTCTTGGGCGGAACTTTATAATAAAATAGTACACAACAGATCAAGCAATATCCTTCTTATAATATATAGGAGAAGAAAAGCGGTGAACAGCTATATGGCGCTGTGCTTTAACATATAAAGTTCTGGAGTTTCACACGCATTTTTATTTCTACGGACGATTTCTAAAGGAATGTATTATTTTTCTGGTGAACAAAGTCGGACATTCAGTTCATATAGGGTGCTGAGCGTGAGAATGTTTTAGAATCCTAAACTGTGTATCAAACGTGCATATCACCAATAATAGAAAATGCTAGAGTTACGATCATACCGTATAATGTGTTTTGAGTTTATCTCGGTATGTTATCTATCACTTTTTAAAGTTTTACTCATGATTTCTGATTAACCATGTGTGCATATGGGTTTCTTTATCATGCAGACAAACATTTAGTACAATCATTTTCTGTTATATATTTTACTGAAACAATTAATTTTTTGAGATAAATTTAAGTGGGATAAAATGTATATAAAACATTTTATTTTAATGACATGCAATTTATTATACAAAACTGCGAGTTTTATATAATACAAATATAAAATACATAAAATAGTAAGAAAAACATTATATACATTTTCGGATGTTTCTAAACACTACAAACAACAATTTTCTTAATAAAGAATCACAGGACTTTGGAAAATGCAACAAAATTGTATTTTCTGAATAAATTACTGAAATATTTTTCTAGAGTATATTAAATATTTTTTTTTAAATAACAGTTACGAAATATCTGATATAAACTAGCATTACTTCAAATTTCTCGACAACGGAAACATATGTTATAATTTTTTTAAACTGTTTACAATAATAAATTATAGCACATTTTCATTTTAATGCATTCCAAAATTTTAAAAATTAAATTACCATTGATCATACTTAAAAAAAAACCCCTGTAATAAAATATCTCACCCGTTTTCGCTATAAAAGAAAAATAAATCAGATGTTCATCAAAAACTATTTCGAATGTATATTTTTATATATGCATAAAAGTTTCTCTAATAGGAAAAAAAAGAAAGAAAAAACATCTTTTAAATAAATAAATGTAAAAAAAAAGGTAAACTTTGGTACATAGATACAAATTTCTAAAATTAAAATATCTGTTCAGAAATATAAAAGCATTTTGTAATTTGAACGTATTTCGAATTCAAATTAACATACTCTAACATTTTATGGAAAATTATTTTCATTTCTCTGTTTTTGATATTTTAAGTTGATCACAATAATACTTTTAATAGCATTTCGTCCATCAATAAAGCAATAATTTAAAATTTTGATTGCGCATGTGTAGAAATATTTTTCTGGTTATTGATGAACGTTTTTTCATCGTTTAGATTTTTCTTTTATTTTTATACTGTATTTTACTCTATCACATTCAAACACTTTTTAAATGATATTTTGCCAAGGTATCATAAATTGACAAAATAAGATAAATTTTCAGAAATCTACGTACGTAAAGAAATACTTACTATAAATATTAAAAATTTTGAAAATACAAAAATGCTGATTGAATATATTTTCTTTTAGCAGTAGAAGTATCAGCAAATAATTAGAATTTATTTAATTAAAACAAATATCTTTTTTTGTAAATAATAGCGATTGTTTTATATGTTTATAAAAAATAATAATAATGCCTAAAATAATGATAAAATCCTACCTATAAAATATATACATTGACTAATTTTTATACAAAATACATTGTCTGAAATCCTGTTTATTTAATTAGTATAGCATTACTTTCAGAAACCTTAATTCTAAAATTCCTCTTCTGTAGAAAAATACAACATAATTTGAATATAAGATATAAGCCATTATTTTTGTCTCTTTTCAAAAGTAAGATAAAGTGCTCTTCATCATTTCTAATTTAAAAGGAAAAAGAAAGTGAAACGAAATTTTTCTAAATTCGTCTTGTATTTTATCCGAGAAAAAATTCTGTTTCTTCGGTATATTACAAAATTAGTTTGAGAAAATTCTTTTTTGAACTTTAAATCTAATTAAATCATGAATTATCAGTAACTAAAAACCAGAGAAAGTAAATTATTATTTGTTATATGAAAATCCTTTTAATTTTCTTTGCACGTTCGTTACTTTAATTTTAATATAAAAAATGTCGTTTCAATTGTTACCGCAATTATTTAAAAAATAAATACATACAAATTCAAATTATTAAACTTTAAGTTAATGAATTACGACACTTTTTGTATAGTTGCTTTTTATATAACTAATCATTTCTAATTGCGCGTATTCATCAAAAGTGGATATTGTGGATGAATATAAAAAGTACTGTTGTATATTTGCTTTTTTCAAGTACTTATATTATCTATTTATAGATATTTAATATAATTAATTGAGCCTCATGATATCTAATATATATTAAAACAATTCTAAAAACAAATGCGTTTGAAGATTGTATTGTTAAATAGTTTCAAGAGCTCGATATTTTTAATTCTGTTTACTTATTTTCAAAGGATAGAATTAGAAAATTATATGAAAATTCGATTTTAGGGAAAAAAATGATTTTTTTTGTTTGTTAACTTCATTTAGTAAAGCAGCACAATTTAACAGAAATTTCTGTTTTAAAAATATAATACTTTTTTTCACATAATTCTGAAAATAATTTTTGCGAACACAGCGATTTAATATGGGCTAATATTCATTCAGATTATATTTTTATAATTGCTTAAACTTTCTTTTAAAGAATTACATTTCCGTGAATTAAAAAAAAAAAATCTTCCTATATATACATGATTTAGAGAAAATGACGATAAGAATTAAGGAAGAATATGTGAGATGGAGACTTCAAATGAACATCAGCAAGACCAAATACCTATGTATAGGAGGAGATGAGACAGACCTAAATCTAAATTATAACATAAAAATAGAAAGCTGTAAGTATTGTAGATATCTAGGTGTACACATTAAAAGAGAAGGAAGATATTCACAGGAAATTAAATAAAAAATTTGTCAGGGGAGAAAGGCTGTAAAACTATTAAATTATATTTGGTGGAGTAAGGAGATCTATAGGGGTAAAAAGTATAATGTATTCAACTCCATTGTAAAGAGCATACTATTATATGGAGCAGAAGGATGGAAAATTATGAAGAAAAGAATAAAGACATTGGCGGCAGTAGAAATGGATGCCCTAAGAAGATCATGCAGGATATTAAGAAGAGAAAGAATAAGAAATGAAAGAATGAAGATAATGATGAAAATAAAGGGAACCATATTAGATTAGATTATATAAAAGAATCAATTAATCTAATATGTTCGTGTTAAAAGAATGAATGATGAAAGTCTATCCAGAATTACATCAATTATAAAACAAACAGAAAAATGAAACGAGGAAGACATAGAAAAAACTGGATGGATGATATTGCGAAGGTAATGAGGGTTAGAGGTCTGGGGGAGGATTGGACACTTGACCAGAAAAAAAATGGAAAAATACTATTGTAGATTCTTCGAATGGCGACATCTAACGCCATATACCGAGTTTATATATATATATATATATAGAGAGAGAGAGAGAGAAAGAAAGAGAGAGAGATAGATAGATAGATAGCTAGCTAGCTAGCTAGATAGATATATATTGCAGTATTTTTACCATTTTACTCATTTTAATTACATTTATACTTTCTTTTTGATACTTTACAAATAGTTGTATGACTCTTGAATAATATATCTATTTTTAAAATAAAAAGTTTAGCTATTTATAAATAGATAAAAATTTTCAAGCAGTGGAATTTCTGTCATCTTTTCGCATCCAAAAGTAAAAATTTCAAAATTTCAAATTTATTTTGCTGGCATTGCAAAATTCTGCTTTATTGAAATAAAATAGGTATTTTTTTTTCGTTTGCATCAAAATCTTTTAAAACGTGTTCACAAAAGACTTTACTAACAAAAAAAAAGTTTAATTTTAATTGAATTTGTAAATTAAAATTTTAGTGTTTAAATTCTTTGATTATTGTAATTTTATACTACTGCAATATTTGAAATTTTGAAATACTTGCATTTTTGCTGTCATTTTCAACTACCCAAGATGGAAATCTCTTTACAAAAAGAATTTTTCCATGTTCCTTTAAATACTATCGAATATGAGGTAGTAAAAAATTTAGGGATAAAACTTATGAAATAAAAAATAAATAAATGTACATGAATAATAATACCACAGTGATTTTGTTTCATTTTTTTGCTGCTGTTTTATTTTTAACTGCGTACTCTTTGCTAGTAACGCATAGCATAACATTTTGAGACATGAAAATATACTGAATTTCATTGAATGCAAATCTATATAAAAATATAAAGCATCTTAAGTTTGAAAATATAATTTATCCTTTGTAACTACATAAATATAAAGTTATTTAAAGAAGCGCATATGATTTATTTGTTTTTAAAGTGAAATTACGAATTTTCGTTGTAAATGTCAACACCCGATCCAATTAATTTATTTTGTGGACTTAAAATTTTAAAGTTTATATTTATTTGCATAAAATATATACATTCAGCATTGACTGCTATTATATTAATAAATACGATATTATTATAGTAATGTATCGTTAAAAATTATCTAATCCTTTAATTTCCTGCAAATAAAATTAAAATTTTCTTTTTAAGGTAAATTAATATAACAATTTTTTTTATATACTTCTAGTTATTTAATTATGAAACTAAATTTTATCCAATGTGTTACGAATTATATTATTGATTATATTGAAAACCATTAAATAAGTTTATCAATCATCTTAAACATTTAAATTCCTTATCTATGCATATGCATTATTTCTGATTATTAATTATAATGTAACACACACACACACACACAAAAAAAAAAAGGAATTATTGTATCACTGTAATTAATTATAAACAGAGAAAACAACGTTAATAGTAGCCATAAGTATATATCTTATAGCATACTAGCTTCGGTAGCTTTAGGCGTACCTTTCTCAATAAAAAGACATTTGCTCAAATATATAATAATCTCAAAAAGCGGAATACAGTAAAAGAGGAAATCTCTGTGATAACTAGTAGGAAAATAGCATAGTGTACGGAACTGAAAATATGAAAAATTCTAGATGAAATTTCACATTTTCTGTTACACAATTCTCTTCTAATCTCTCTGCTATTTTTCTGTCGGCGATCATACATATTCTCCTGTTCTATTGATTAATAAACCTTTCACTTAAGTCCATTTCCCCCTATATATTTGACCACATTTCCGGCCTTCTTTGCACTCAGATTGGTTCGCTAAATCTTACCGAAACTTACTATGCTATAAGATATAAACCTCTGTCGCTATGAATGTTGTCTTTTTCTTTTTTTATTACTTTTCGCCAGTACCACCATAAAAATCACTGTAAAAAATTAATTTCATACATACAAAATCACATTTGTTTTATTCACATTTATGAATGTCATTAAACGAATTATTTAAAAGAAGGCTCATGAAAGACGTGTATAATACACTTTTAATGTTACATAATAATAATGCATTTTTTAAAATTTTCAATTTATTCTCAAATTTTAAAACATTACATAACATAAGAAAGCCGTAGAATATGTCATACACCAAGACGGGGGAAGAAGTTATTTCATGTGTTTCATTACCATATGCTGTAAAGCGTAACAATGCCACTGAAGCATACTACGTGATAGATTACATCATTAAAATATATATCTGCAGGAAATGGAAGTTTGTGAAATTCTTTCTTTTTTATTTCGAATCGGAATCGATCAATATTTCCTTTAATAAATTCCTGGCATATGGGATGCAAATGTTAGACTTATGCAACAAACTACAGCGTGTTTCACCTCACTTTATGCAATCTATCTGCTGATGATCGAAGATATATATTGAAACGCATCAGAGAAGAAAATTTGAAACTTCCTGATGGATACTTTCTTTATATAAGAATTTTTTTAAAGGAAATATTCCGTATCTCCACGGATATATATAACATATATATATATATATATATATATATATATACATTATATATATATATATATATATATATATATATTATACGAAAGTAGAAAAACGACATAAACATAAATATACATATGATTTTAGTTGTTATGAACAATTCGTGAAGTAAGAATAAGATAATAAATAAAAACAACTTAACAGAGACAGAATATGCACTATATTAAATGTTAAAAATATTTAGTATTTAAACCTTTATTCAATTAATGAAAAAAATTCACGTATATCTTGCCATAAAATAACAAGTACTTTCTTAAATAAATGGTTAAGTACGAGTATTACTCGTGCTCAGAGGGTTCCGTACAATAAATATATGAATTATTAACTGTATTATTTAAAAAATCGTTGCTAAACGAATAATAAGACAATGTAAAAAACTATACAACGTAGGGTTCAGTATAGCTGTATGTACTAGAAAAGTATGAATGGGTATACAATAAAAGTTCAAAGAGATATGAAGTCTATAAATGTCACATATTGCTATTATGTATAACTCTTTTCTTTAATCTTATCCTAATCTGCTTGTGATGAACTTAATTTGGTACTGACAATAAAAGTAGTGTATATTTAAACTTCATTTGGCATTCTATAAAGCTAAATTCAGCGTAGTAATAATCTTTTCTTTTTACAGTGTGGCTAAAACAAAACCCTTGTTCAAAGTTTAAACTTGGCATAACTAAGCGCGCTTCGAAAGGAGATCGCAAACATGCAACGCCGCCTTGGTCCGTGCCGCGTTTTTCCAGATAGATTTTTAATTATACTTTAAAGACACGGGAAACGTATTGAGAGTTACACTCTATGCAAACTAGCCGCGATGCCCATAGTAATTATGCGAATAATTCTAAGTATAAATTAATTTGTTTTTAACAAATTGACGTTCATTGATTTTATATTACTACTGCGCAACGCATTACACAAATACATCATTAAATGTTGTTATCTAGTCTTGAAATGCCGATGGTACATTGGGTACGCCGCCCCTGTCAATATTCATGTCCAAACCGTATCTTTCTTTAAGGGTTAATATCTTGGCTAATTACAGAGGATTTTTTTCGAAAATAATTATCAACAATGCTTTTATTCTTCTGCTCCGATAGGTACTTCAAGCGCTCCTCAACTTCTTTTCTAAATGCCCGCAAATGGAAATTTGTGTGTAAGAGAAAAACAGAATAAACCTGTGTACCTATTTTGAAGCAAATCGGATAATTCTGCATGAAAAAACCTCTTATCTGCATTAAGGGGCAGATTAGCTCCCGTACGCTGCCTTTATACGTAAGCAATGAACCCCCCCCCCCCCAAAAAAAAAAAAAAAAAAAAAAAAAAAAAAACTAATCAGGGAAGTGCCTTATCAGAAAGGACCTATACACAAAATTTGAAGCAAATCCAATGTTTCTATCCAGAGCCACCACGTTACATACATAGATACGTAGATTCAAACGCACGTATATACATAACCTGCGGGCACATTAGTTCTCAGGCTTTGATAGCCTCTGAGCTAAAAATGCATCTAAGAAAACGGTATACGTTCAAAATGTGTTAAACGTGAAGTATATAAAAAATCTTTGATTAGAATCTTATTGTTGCATAAAATAGTATGATTAAAAACTCCAGAATTAAAAAAAAAATATATGCTAAATTAACGTTTTCCTTCTTTCTCTCTCTTTTTTTTTTCTTGAGTAACTTTAGAACTTCAGCCTTGGCGAATAAAAAAAAAAAAAAAAAAAAAAAAATCAAATAAACTGGAATTTTACATACTGAGTTTTTTTTTTCCTTGTAATCCAAATATATGAGAGCGTAGATTTTTTTAAAAACCATTTTACTTACACTAAATTAAAACGTTTAATTTAATTTTGTTTCGAAATTGATTAAATAAATCTATTTATTTAAAACGCTTTATTTACATTAATGTATGCAGTACATTAGTTATTTACATACGAATTTCAAAACATGTCCTTATATTCACGTAAGTAAAAACTACCACTATAAAAATTTATGCAAGAAATAAAATAAAAGTTTTATATGATAATTCAATCAGAAAAAGTGTGCTGCTTTTCGTACAAAACAAAATAATGCCTCTTATTCTACCATTTTAGCAACGCTAATCATTTTATTAAAATTTAATTATAATTGTTTAAACATTAGAAATAATGAATATTTGCAATATGTTTTACATTTTATTCTTAAAATATCACTAAATGTAAGATTAGCATTTTAAAAGTAATTACTCTTTTATTTGAATTGAAGAAGTCCTTAAGATATTTAATTATCTAGTGTAAGTTTCTAAAGTATTATCAGAATTCGAATTTATTTAAATTAACACAGAACTTTTGTTTTAAATTAATTTTAAGATTCCAATTAACAATGTTAATCGTAAAACGATAAGATAAATATAATTATTTACATGTTTTGTGCATTATAATAAAACATTAAATATTAATATGTAGAAAAAAAAATAAACTTCTGATGAGGTATGTAAAAATAAATATTCTCACCTTTTAAAATTTTAGACATCTAAAGTAAATTTGAAAGAAGCGGTAGATACTATTTTTTCTGTTTTATGCATTTAAAGACTGTTTCGATGAATTATCACTTTAATATTTAAAAAACGGATATTTTTACAAAAACATAAAAATACGAGGGGAGTACTATCCGGAGCACTAGACAATTAAGAGCGTAGTACTAGGCAATTCTAAAGGACTGGACCAATGTCGCTTGTTAAATGTGATTTGCATATTATTGCAAGAGATAGAGACATTTACACGTCTAATCGTCTAAATGAACTTTTAAGCTTTTGTTAAATTATTTTCAATGAAAAATTCTACGTTACACAAATTTCAACGTAATCATTTTTTTTTTTTATTATTATTGCATTTTTTTAAAGGGCTGTGTGATATAATAACTGACTATATATATATATATATATATATATATATATATATATACACATATATATATATATATATATATATATATATATATATATATATATATATATATATATATATATATATATATATATATATATATATATATATATATATATATATATATATATACACATATATATATATATATATATATATATATATATATATATATATGGATTCAAATATGGTTTTATTTAGATTAAGGTAAAATAACAAAATTATAAAACAATAACAAAAGTAATTTTACAGCAAACCCCTGATTTTTTTCACTAAATCAAATCGATTAACTCACTGCAAACAATACGGTTAGTAGAATCTCACATAGTAATTATGGTAATGTGTAACCTTATAACTATCCCTGATATTGTTTGCAATAAAAAATGATACATTTTCTTACTTTTTATTTCAAATATACTGTTGGAATGACCAAAATGCATCAAAATATAGATAAAATAAAATAGAATATACAATCACAGAAAGTCTTTTTTTGCAATTATAGTCTTTTTGAGTCATTCGTTGTTCAGTACCTGGGTTTCTTATAATGGTATCGTTAGTAATATAATGCACAAAGCTGTTCAATAACACCGCGTTTTCTAATATCAACCAGTAAATCTAACAATCAACAAACAACTCATCTGCTCCTCTTCCATTAGCTGCGATTTAGCTAATAACAAATAAAATAATATCTGGCCAATATATTTTTTTACAACGTGTAAGTGTAAGACGTCGAAGGCATTTTCAACATCTATAATTTATTTACAGGCGAAAATCAGCTACATCGATGTCCTTATCCTCCTCAGCTCGGAAGTATCACTTGTGATACTTCCTAACCAAGGATATAAACTAAATTATTTGATTTTTTTACACTTTTTGCTTTACTTCTATATATCTGAATGTTTTGGACTTTGGATTAAAACCAATACAGGGCAGCATTGATGATTATGTCCTCACAAAATAAGTGTTACTACATCTGAGTTCGCAAAATGCATTTCAGCCAGTGTTTCCAAGAATATAAGAAATTTTCATAATTAATTAACTCAAAAGCTTAAAAAAAAAAAAAAAAAAGAAAAACTAGAGAACAGGAATTCTTCTTTTTCAGAATTTAGTGTCGCCACCAGCATTTCCATTACCTCATTTTCTTCTGATGGACTGATGGCTTCTATTATTATGAAACAGCCATTATAAATGAAGTGTTAGGTGAAAATGAAAGAGCAGCCGTAAAAAGTTAGAATTCTGATCTTCTGGTCAGAATGGTGGGGGAGGGTAAAAGGCCATTTTTTTCTTTTACGGCTGGTCTTTCATCTTCACCTAACACTTCATTTATAATGGCTGTTTCATAATAATAGAAGCCACCAGTCCATCAGAAAAAAAAACTCGGTTAAGCGGGACTCTACTGCAGTACAAATCATATTTCAATTTTAAGACTTAGAGCACACGTTTTATTTTATGTAAAATGACGCCATTCCCATCCGCTTAAGTATTCCACATTTACGATCTACTCTTAAACCTCTACAGTAAAGCATGCATAGCACATCACTATCGCGAAATAATGCACAAATGCAGCAAAAAGATTCCGTCATTAAAAAAAATCGAAAAAAAAAAACCGGCTATCTAATAATTCATAGATGCTTACAATTAAATATAGTAGTATATAATAGCTCCATTGTTTTAACAGAAATCATTCGTTTATAATTTTTTTTTCAAAATAGCACGTATTTTAATAACATTTTCTTTCGGTTGTTACGAGAAAATGGCAACAAAAATATATAATTACTATTTTAAAACTATTTTGCCTTTACTTTCTACAGAAATAGAGTACTTCCGTTGCCAATATTAAGCAAATGGCTCCAAAAACTACAAAATATTAATATTTCAAAAATAAATGGAAATACAGTTTTCAAGCAAAATGCATTTAAAAGAATTTTTTCCCCAATACAGCGGTATAAAAATTGAAATTGTGCGATGATTAGAAGTTTAAAAAATTGCTAAAGAGTACTTAATCGTAATGCTTTGTTTTACGGCTAGCTTATGTAAGGTAGCATTACTTTTTGGACACAAAATAAGCTTGGGAAAAAAATAGAATACCGTACCGAAGGCTTAAAAAAAAAAGGATCTGTAGATCATTCAATTGATTAAAGGCCTTCAATTTGTTACTGCGTAATTTAGGTTATTGACAATTAAATTGATATTTTAAGGGTGTTAGTAATTTTAGATCCACATTTGTGAACCCCTAAAGTGTCGAGACCCCTAAAGTATCGATTTCTGAAAATGGACTCCATCTGTCATCCATATTAAGTTTTTGTTTGAGTAAAATCAGTGAATGTGTATTCACAGTGTTATTTTACCTTTGGGTCTGAAGAGGTTACATTCATCTGCATATCTCTCTGAATCATCATCAAAAGAAGATATCTTCTAGTTAATTGTCATCTAAACCGTAGATAATGCCATCTACACTTCTCACCTGCCATGCATTTATTTCGCCTATGCCATTTTAAATTGGCATGTGATCTTCTTTGCAAATGTGCGCACTCCCCTTAATCCATCTTTAGACAGGATATTGACATTTCATTCCACGTGTTGAGCATCACCTACTCTTCTTATAAAGGCGACCTTCACGATACAGATTGTAGAAATTTTCGCTTTGACATTATCACAATTTTCTTTGTATATAGCAAATTGACAGATAGCGGTTATGCATTTTTATTGCATTAAACGGTAAATTGGATGCTTTCGGTGTTGTTGTTTTCGCACATTATCTACTCTCTAATTTATCGGCTGTTTCATATTTGTCGAACTGCGTAGCTGAAAATCGATAGAGAAAGATTCCAAATTAGTTGTGTTCAAACTGTTAGGATGTGCCCTTTTGATCTCACTGCATTTCTCTCTTTTAACAACGAATATTGCATCAGATATCAAATCTAAGAAAAATCCAAATTCATCTGCATAAAGAGATTTCGAATAACGTATTCTATGGTAATTTGATATTTAATATTTCTATTTCAGAATTCTGCATCTTCGTTTTTCATTGTTCCCACTTCTATGTAAACCTGTTTGCATACCTTTTTATTTCTATATTTTAACACTAGAACGCCCGGAAATTTTACTCAAGTTTCATAAAAATATTTCATACCAGAATTTTTATAAAAAATATTTAACTATTTTATTTAACCATTTCTGCGTGGGTTAAATTTATTTTATTTTATTAAAAAGATTTCTGGCCCCAATGGGCATAACCATTTGGTCGGTGTCGAATCGACTCCTTCCGGGCTTTCCAGTATTAATAGGTGCAAGCATTCACCTGACGTGTCAAATGTTGTTTTTGTTATTTGTGAATTCTTCTCTCTTACTATTGTCGCATTGATAGATATGTCCATGACCTTCAGCTAAGGTTAATCATCTAAGGCTTTTCTAAACGTTAAACGAGACAATTTAATATCTGAAACCTTTTTTATTCGTAAAAGTAAAAACTGGCAATTGTTCTTAATGGAAAGTATAAATAGTCCTTTTTTCATAGGTCAAGGCATCATTGATAAAATGCTATCCAAGTGATATTTTGAGCTGAATATCTGGTCTCTGCAGATCTAGGAATGTTGTCGTGTGACGATAATAGGCTTATAATTATACCTCATATAAAATTAACAAGAAATATAAAAATATTTGTGTAGAAATAACTTCTATAATCATGCGCTACCATTATACAGGGTGTTTCAGTACAGCGGTTACAAACTTTCAGGAAACATAGAGTACACCTTGACACACACACCACTTGGAATCCCATAGCAATGCATGGTCTGAAATGCTTTCCTGGCACGGTAGGGACGACAAAACACACAAGAAAGACAGGGAACGAACAGGCTGAGAAAACATGTTTACTATTCTTAGTACAGAAAAAATATTAAGAAGAAGAACAAAAAGAGAGACAACGATCGTCATCAAAGATGGTGTTTGAAATTAAGTCAGCCGGCCGTGATGCATGGAAGCACGTCTCCGGCGAATGGAAGATCTAATGTTCTCGAAAAATGAAAAAACGGACTTCCGCAGCAGCTCCAATGCGCGTGCAACAAGTTACTCAACTCTTTCTAACATTGACCCGGCAATTTTTCAGCACCGAGAATACAAATCGTGTTAAAAAACGTGTTTTCTCACCCGATTCATGTCCTTCCTTTCTCGTCGTTTCTACCTCGCCATGAAAGCCTTTTAGAACATGCATTAAAATATGATTTCCCGTCATCTAGGTGTACTCTATCTCTGCTGAAAGTTTGTAACTGCTGTTCTGATACACCCAATATTTTTTTTTTTTTTTTTTTTTTTTTTTTACATTTTAAAACATAGTCCGTAAATCTGATGCTTTTTTGTAAGTATTTTTTTTTCTCAAAACCTTTTAACAAAGCATTATTTGCGCCGCCCTATTTCCCGGTTTTTAAATTCTTTCTGTTGAAATCATTGGTAGAAGTAAACTTTCAGAGGGAATTAGCGATTTATACGAGATAATTTGCCTCGAAAAACTGAAACGCTACTGAAGTTCGCGAAATCGCGTATTAACTTTTTGCGTGCCAATCGTCATAAGTTAGTATTAGTCGCTTCATAGATTTTTAAGGGACTGAAAAAAATCGCGTATTAGGCGAGTTCTTTTTCTAACCAATAATGTGTTAACTGGGTTGAAATGTATTTAATGAATTTCAATCCTGATCCCATATGTTTCGCTTGTTATAAAATTGGTCGTTTCTTTTCTTATTTAATATTACAACTTATTTTCTAAGTCAAATTAAATAAAACCATGAACATTTAGATGGATATATGCATCTTCAACACGCTATAAAAGCGCCGTACTATATAACATGCCTGTCTAATAAGAAACACCAATTATTTTTGTAAATGAAAATCCTTTTTGAAAATGTGGGAAAACAATTTCAATGATAATACCGATAATCCTAAACTTATTTTTTTCACAAATCCTTAGCATGCAGTGTGTATAATGAAGGTATGTTAGCAGATTCTTACGTGAGGTTAAATACCCGGAGGCGGTAGCGCAGACAATCACCACATCGAGTTCACGGCTGAAATTCCAGAAAAAACTCGAGTCGCATATTAAAACACATTCGGTCTGCCAAGTCATATCTTGGTGGAAAACACCTGAAAACCCGATTTTATTGGTTGACTTGTAGGTTTAACATTGTGTTTTGCTGCTCCCAGTCCACCCTGTTTTCATACTTTTGTAGGATAACACAATGATAAACCAATGGTTTCCACAAAGATTTGCCTTGGCAGACCGATTGTGTTTTAATATGCGAATCGAGTTTTAACTAATTCTGGAATTTCAGCCGTTAATTTGATGAGAAGATTGTCTGTGATGTCCCCCCCCCCCCTGTCTATAAATTTGTACTTTTATTGAGGCAATAAATAATATGAAATAACTGCAATGAGTTCTTTAATGAAATATTTTATTTAAACAACTTTTAATTTCATGTCATTTTTTACATTTAAAATCAAATTTAAGTTGTCTTTACTGACTATTATATCTCCTTTATTTAATATAGAATGTCTTAGAGTGATTTGGGATACATATATGCTTAGAATTTTAATCATAATTTGCTGGAAATTCTATAAAGGCACTCCTCTATATATCGTAATGTACTTGAAAAAGGGTATTATGTGTGGATCAGAGACATATTTGTATTTAAATGTTGTTCTAATGACACTGATTACAAAAATATTGCAACTAAAAGAGTTTAAAGCAGCATTCGTTTTAGCTGTATAAGTCAAAGAAACAAATTTTACATTAAAAAAATAATAAAAAAATGGTCAAATAGCTCACGGCAAGAATGGCTGCCCATTTTTAAGAAACATGGTGTCGTTTCGACAAAATTATTTCGACCTTTTTTATGATTTCGAGACGCAATGAAGTTGCGCGTATAATTCGTTTTCTAGCCTGTGCAGCGTTACGTTCAAAGAGCAACAATTATTACAAGGATTTGAAGTACAGGAAAACAGTTTTATAGCAACATTCAACATTCAGCTTTATAGCAACATGAAAGCCTCAAAAAATGAAAAAAAAAATGACCCCAAAACTTGGAGCAACCACTTATAGTCACAGTAGCATCGTTTACAATAGAAGCACATTTTGTCCAAAATTACAAGTTATGATAATTTATGGTTCACTATTGACAACTTTACAATTTATTTTATGTAATGAAAATGCTGGATGTATATTATAGCCGGTATTTATGGGAATAGATTTCAGAAATTAAGAAATGAGAATTGTCATGGCTATGATTGAAGTAAAACTACACTGTAAAAAAAAAAAAAAAAAAATCTGTAAAGTTACTATGTATTTTCTAGGAAACTGGGATGTCTTGGGACAAGAACTTTTATGTAACAGTAACAACAAAAATTCATGTAGCACATACACTTTTGCACTGAAAATAAAAACAAAATATGTGAGGTTACAAAATAATTTTAGTAAACTGGGATGCCTAGGACTTTTTATGTAACTAGAACTCGGGTTACATATAAAATGTTAGTAAGACTACTGTGAATTTAGTAGATTCTTTTGTAAACCTTTTTTTTTTTTTTTTAAGGATATTGTACAGTGTAGAGATAAGATTTAAGTATGTAAACATATTTTTCTGATTTTCTTTAACAGTGTAGTGTACCGAAAGACGTTCATTAAATCCATTAAATCCATTCCATTCTCTAACAAAGAAGTCTTCAACTTGAGGATCATCATTTACAAAAAATACGTTCATTAGAGTAGAAACATTTTCCTAATTTAATCACAGTGTATTCTATTGAATTTTGGTATAAAATATAGTCAATATTACATTTAGAAATTAATTGTGGCAAAAAACATTAAAAAATTTAAAATAACGTAATACAACTCAATCACACGGTTGTGAGTAATAAACACAATTATAAAATTGCATACTTTCTACATTTAGTTTAATCACCAGTCAAAAAACTATAATATTTCTTAGAAATAAAAGTATTTTCATGCAAATTTTAACAAATTTGCTAAATTCTAAACTCCGTTTACAAATAAAGAAAGAACATTTTCGTCTCCTGCGTATTTTGAATTCCACAAACATCCCTTGATAGCATATGCAAATTTCTTTTCCGTGCTTTAAGTTGAATAATTCTTATTCTTTCACTCCGATACTGCCAATATTATTTCTTGGATAAAAGAATACATTCGTGGACGTACATTTATTTACATTTACAAGGGATTTCCTCAGGGTGATAAGGAAGTCTAAAATGTATGTTTACAATTTCTCCATTTGCTTTTGAAATAATGGCTGTTTAATGTGTACATATATATTTATTAGTATACACGCGAAATACAAATGCTGAACGCTTTCATAAAGCCATCAAATGAATGGGATAAATGAAGAAGGGACATAAAATCTAAAGAGATGTAAGAGAATCTCATCCATTATTTGAACTATAATCCTCTAAAAATTTCACAACTGTCTTCTTACATGAAATATATTTCATTTCCAAGTATATATATATATATTTAATAATTAAGATGCTATCTGGCGCAGAATGATAGGAATTTAAAAGCAACGTTAAATACGCCAGAATAAGCAAACATTCAGCAGACTAGTTTCGGTAGCGTTTAGCGCACAGTCCTCAGTGCAAAGAATAAATGAAACTTGCTCACTTATATAGAGGAGAAGCGGATTCAACTGAGAAGTTCATTAACCGATAGGGAAGCAGAAAAATGCGGGTACCAGCCAATGGGAGAATAATATAGGTAATGCCACCAGAAAAAAGGGAAAAAATGGTAGTAATTAAGCAAAACAGGAATTTATGAAGTATCTCCAGCAATTTGATATAGGGGAAAAACGAATTCACTATTAACAATACGAGGTGGAACCCGTCGAATTTCGACGAAAGAAAATGTTTACTAAGGAACTGTTGCATCAAATTTATAATACATCGACAACAATAATTACAATAAAAAATCCATCTTACACTTGTTAATTTAACTCTCCAAAGACATATTTTAACATAAGATTAACAAAATACTTTTGTCATAAACTTCAACTGTTAAAATTATTGGAAAATTAAACTTTATTCATATACGTAATCAGTAACATATAATCAAGGTAAGTAATTTTGAGTTATGAATTGATGCTTGGTATTACGGATTGAAAAAATCAGCAAAAATGATTTCACCTTGACATAATCATAGAATCCCCCCCCCCCTCCCTTTAAATCTAAACAAATCAAGTCATTTTCAACGTTTCACATCAATATTAACCATTTAAAAACATTTTAACGCGCAATAGGTTATTGATAAATATATTTTCAAGCTTAAAGTCACGTTTGTCAACTATTACAACTTGCCATGTTAAAATTCCCACTCGTGATTTGAGGTCTTATAACAATCTCTGTACCTGCGCGTAAAAATTCCAGAAATTTATAACTTTTAGACGTATTCATGGGGAAATATCTCGTTTTATCAAATAAAATTATCGGTTTCTTTTAAATATGAAGTCATTTTCAGTCGCTGAAATATTTTGCCTATTGTCTCAAACTCAAAGTCAGCGAAATGAAAAAATAGTGAAATATAACAGCATCATCAGGGAAATTGTGTCTTTTTTAAAGCGTAACGCCATTTTCTGTTCCAATTTTTAGAAAATATATTTTTAATTGTAATGAGAAAATGGCATCAGTAAGAATATAATCAATAAAGATAACTAAACCACTTTTAATAGAAATGAAGTACTTCAGTTGCCACGATTAGAAAATTGGTATTAAAAACTATAAAAAAATTAATATCTTAAAAATAAATTGAAGTACAGCTTTCAAACAAATTGCATTTAAAAGTGCATTTTTTTCCGCATACGACGGTGTAAACATTTAAAACGTGGTATGTTTTGAAGTTTAAAATTTTGCAGTAGCGAAAATTGCAAAACCAAATTTTTATTTCAAATTTCAAAGTGTTGCCATTCGCAGAATGACGTATGCGTTACGCACAGATATGTTTGTCCTTTATAATATAGATTGTTATAATTTTTGTAGATATGAAATGCTTCAAGAAAATTAAGTTCTTGTATGGAAGTGGGTTTAGAGATGACTTTGGCTAAATTAAAAACTTTACAAGACTTTACATGACTACAAGAATTAAAAGACTTTAAATGTCTTACCTTTTCGGATAAAATGAACAGCATGAGAAAGGCGAAGACAAAAACTAGTGTTTTCCTATAAAAGATTCAGTGTATTCTTTTTTGGCAATTGCTGTTGGCGAAAGACGAACTGAGGGGTGTTTTTCAGTAAAATCACTATAATTTCAACTTCTTCATTTTCAGATAATGAATTTTCAGCACATCCACTCCCTGACAGTATGGCGACATTTTCTTGCATTTTGCCAATTTAAAGACCTAGAATGGTATCCCCCTTGCCGTTTTCGAAACCTAAGTTATCCCGTTTCGTCAACACGAGCCCTTTATCTTTATTTGTGCTTCTTTTTTTCAGAATTCAGTAAATGCTTGAAATCGCTCAAGGCATCCGTGGAGATAGTTGGCTTTGTTGTTGATTTTTTTACTGTTTGGCTCGGCTGGTTTTCTTCAAATGAGCCTCTGGCTGTCAGGAGTTTTCTAGAGGAGGGCAGATTGGGTCTACACCGGGCAGATATCATCAAAGTTATCCAGCTTCCATTCGTCAATATCTCCAGTACTGTTACAAAAGGACTGTAAATTTTATTAGGAAATATTTAAGTAATGTATTGCAAGGACCCTTTTCTACGAAATTTACTTCTTTCAAGCTTCAGGTTCCTTCTGACTTACATACCAGTTCTGTACACCTTGTGTTATGCTGTAGCCTCTAATGCATTTTTTTACTTTGCACTTTGAAGAAAATAAAAAAAATAAAAAATGGTATTTTTCTTTCATCAAAATAGGAATATCTATCGAAATAAAAAATGTTTAAGAAAAAAAATATTCCTTTTTTTTTCTCTATAACTAAAAACCATGATAAGCGTATAGTTTACATAACCCAATTGCATTTTGATCTGCAGCGCTATTTCTCGAAATTTTACAGTTACAGAAAAATAAATGCATGTACCGGGTGTCCTAAAAAGGATCTATTTTTGGTCCTTTGGGACCCACTCAATACATTTTAATCTCCTTTTTCTGCATGGAAGAAGAGATCGGCCAGAAAATCGAGCCTGTATTTATCACCTATTGCTTACAGCGCCATCTATTGTTTGTAATTCGAACTAAAATCGAAAATCACTGTAAAAAAAAACTTCTGGCCTTATGCATAACCCTCCTGCAAGAATTTTGTAAATATCTGTCACCGTTTCCAAGTTATTGAATTTTAAAATCAGTTAGTCCTTTTTAGGACACCCGGTACATCCTAACACATATCAAACGTGCGTAAAGTGAAATATATATATATATATATATATATATATATATATACTCACATACTTATCGTGTGTAAAAATAACAATGTTACTAAAATGAATAAAATATATAACTCTCAAAGCAGATTGTTATTCATTGTTAAATTTGTACGCATTTTATTCTAGAATAAACGGTAATGCAGATTTTCAACCCAAATGGATTAGTGAAATTATCTTTAATTAATTCTTAGTATACTTTAAATTTATAAAAAATCTCACTCATTGAAAAAAAGGCATTCAAATAACAACAACTTAAAACTTAGATATGTATTAAATATTCAAAAGCACTTCTTTATTTAAGAGGTGTGCTTCCCCTTTATTGGCAAATTCTTTTATAAAACATACTATAGATAAAAAAAGTCTAATTACAGTAGTAAAATTAAGTTATTATTATATTTCAATTATGGCATCTATTTAATATGAAAAAAATAGCAAAACTATACTTGCGAAATTAGTTTAATAAACATTTTTAAGGTTTAATTTAAAATTAGATTCCGAAATTCCATTGACAGCAAAAATGCAATTGTCTTTAATATTTTTTTGGAAATACACTAAGCAATAATTTTCTAATATTTCCTCTTATTGGAAAGTTTTTGCATAAAACTGCAAAATCACCAATTCTTCTAACAATCTCTTTAAGAGACAAAAAATTACAGCAATATATTAAAAATGTTAAATTAACGAATTTCAATAATTTTTGCATTTTCTCTTTTTTCTAGACAAGTAGATCTTTTCGAATAATAGATATTTAAGAAAGGATGCCTTTTATAATTGAATAAAAAAAAAAGTATATAAAACATGAAAATCGCTTAATGACTTTAATTCCGGAATTGTAAGTGTTCAGACTTTTAAATGGAACAGTTTCAAATTATTCCATAATTGCTTCTTAGATAATGAAATTATGTTTTCATTCAGAAAAAATACTGATTTTCTCATTTAAATAGCTTTGTAACAAAGAACATAGTTTGTTAAAGGAAATTTCACTTACAAAAAAGAGTTTGTTTTCGAGTTACTTGCTTTTCGACTACTTTTCGATACCTTAAAAAACTTTTTTTCCAAAAACGCTAGTTAAAAGCTTTTTTAACAGACAATCAATATCTATTTTTGCTATAGCTTAAACTTTCATAAAAAGAAAAACATGTAAACCTAAAAATATATAAAATTGTTTCTTTTTCATTTTAAGTTATATAATCAGCACATCCTATTGTTTTTATTTGTGCATGATGATTTTATCCAAAATCAGCATTAATTTCCAATAATTGTTTAATTATTAAAGGTAAGTTAAGCGGAATATATTTACTTATATTTTTTAAGTTAAAAAATGTTTTTTTTTTCTCTTCTAGAATATAATTAATTTAGAGACTGTTTAGTGCCACAAGTATACCATTCACTTTTTATTATATTCACCCACTTTGTAAAACTAATCATGCAATCGCAATATTTAAACATATCCAACATCAAAAATTTTATTATGTGAAATATATTAATTAGAAATTTTCTCCACTTTACTCAAAAAGAGGGTTCATAAACTTATATAATATAAAGTTTATGGAAAAAAAATTGTTTGGTTTATTGTTTAAGTGCTTCAATGGTTGCCTACACTTTCTTCCCCTGCGTAGTTAAGAGATAATATTATTACTAAACAGTTTATGTTTGGTCCAAAATGAAATATTGCAAAACTTACCATTGCTAATAACCACTTCATCATTTTTTGTAATATTCAGTCGTATTTTTTCTGGTATAAATGTCCGACTATAATACAATACACACTAATCAACGACGAATCCCTTTTTAAAAAACAGGAACATAAAAATTAGTAAATTACTAGGCTAGTACAAAAATATTACACTTTTTCTCTACAGTGTAATTTTTTTAAATGTGTATTATTTAATATTAATTTTATTTTTTAAGTAAACTGAGAAAACTTGAAAAGTAAATTTATTATACTAGGGGGATCTGCTCCGTACGAGTTACCCTCTCTAACCCCCGTTCAGACACCCCAGATTCTAAAAGCACGCTGATTTGATCGGCTTTAAAATGATTGAATTATAATTTAAAAAAAAAAAAAGAACAGTGGCGATCTCTCTGTAAACGTGTTTCCATGAATTTTCCTTTGATTGAGGATTTTAAAGGCCAAACCAGCTGCTATTAAGCGACCCAATGGCTGTTTTAGACTTTGATTTAAAAAAAAAATAGTTACAAATTTAAAAATAAGCTAATGCAAAATTAATTAAGTAAACACAGTCATTATCTCCCGGTATTTTTAAAGAAAGCTATAAGAAAGTTCTTTTTACCCCTTGAAAGGCACCGGCATATATGCCACTTCATTTTAATTCCAAAATGCCACATTGACTCCAGAACTTAGGAATTAAATTTTGCTTTGTATAATGTCAGTAGAAAAGCTTTTACTTAATTTCATTGAAATTTGTTCATAAATCCCGGTATCATTCAATCATTTTAACATTATTGCAACAGAACTACTTTGCCCTTGAAAGGGTTAAATAAGTCATTTTGAATGTGTCCTTTTAAATCTGACGTAAGTTTCACAAAATTGTTTTCTCTCTGAAATTTTACTTGTGCTGTCTTAAAATTTACAACAGTTGAAAGATTATCTCAAAAAATGAAATAAATTTCTCGCGCAAATATATTTTTAAATTTTAACTGTTTTGGATTATTATTTCGCCATTTTAAATAGGACGTACTTTTTTGCATTTACGACTTTTAACGCATAATGTTTTTTTTTTTTTTTTTTTTTTTTTTTTTTTTTTTTTTAATTTTCTTTCCCTTCTAAAACTCAAGCGTAAATTTAGTTCTTGCGACGTAATTTTCCATATTTTAATGCTTTTAATCCGTAATTATTTAATTCTAATTTGAAAGTTTTTCTCTGCTTATGATAGCCACGTGTAAATAAATTTTTAGTTTGAAGTAAATATTATTCTTTGCCCAGTTTTTAAAATTGGAAACAATTTAAAATAATAACCTTTTCTAAAATGTGCAAAAAAATATCTCTCAAAATGCTGAAAATTTAAATTTAAAATGGAAATATATCCTCCAAAAATGAATTAAATTAAAAAATAAATAAATACAGTCTACACCGGAGAACTTCTAATCTATACATTGATCTAAAAATGGTTAAATTCCTCTGTATTGTTTTTGCTTCTATAAAATTACTTTAATGGAACAATTTTGACCAACTGTAATATTAAATATTTCTAAAAGAATTATTTGATTTGCAAACTGTCTGCATCAGCGTATTTATGAAACATTTCCCTGTAATATCACCGATTTTCATATTTATGTATGCAACAGTTTTCTTAATATTCACGAAGAAAAACTCCCCGGTCATAAAAAGTTCATTGGCAGCGACAGTGACAGCATTAGTTACTTTTTTCAGAATAGAGAGAAATCACTAATGTTTACTGATTAATTTTCATATTGTTTGAGCTTATGACGAATTTTTTTATTCAACAAGATAAAATAATTTACCACACGCACACACATACACAAGAATAAATAAATAAATAAAACTAATAAATATAATACAATAATACAATTATAAATGGTGTAAACATCATTCGCAAGTTTTCTTTCCCAATAAATTGTACTAAAAGGGGCATTTGTATAGCCAATGTCCTGTCTCAAAGTAATCATCATTTTATAATTAATATGTACAAATGACCATTCTATCATTACAAATGTCAAACTGGCTAATTCGGCAGATAATTTTAATAATAATGCTATTGTGAAATGTAAAACTATTTTCTTAATATTTCATAAAAAAATATAAAAAAAAAAAATACCACTACACTGTTTTCTTGCGTATTTCAAACAGAAATTCGTCATATTCATTCAATGCAGAAAATTTTCCTTTTAACATTTTTTTAGTACAAAATATAAAGCAATTTATATATATATATTTTTTCAATGAATATCAATATTATGAGGGGGAAACTTTTGTAATTAATTATTGTTATTTACATAACATAAATAATCATTATTTTTATTAATAAAATTACTTTTTGTCTTAATGAAGTAATATTAATCAATCTTATTATTAAAAGAAAGAGGAAATATCAGTCATAGGTATGTATGTATTTATAATTAGATAATCTTATCTCAAGCCAACTGCATTGGGACATTTCCCGCTTTTTACCTTTTACATACTCTCTATAAATACGATGTTAAAAGTAATCAAGTGCATTTTATTTCATGGTGTTACTTTTCTGAAGGCTATAATGTCGCTTTAATGAAAAAACCCAATAATTTCGCAATTTTTTTCCTAAATTCTTAAAACTGTGAACTACGAGTTATAAGGTAATATGGAAATCATGATTCCATACTTAAGTATTGGGAGGTTTTTAAATCTTAAGTTGTTTTTCGTTTAAAAAAAAAAAAAGACAACTACCGTTATCAGACATTATTAGTTATTATAGTATTAAAATCTGGTTTGTAAATCAGTATGAATAAACGCCACCAACGACGTCATTGAAAACGCAAAATCTGACGAATTCTTAATTTCCTGGAATACGCGACTTGCAACTAAAATACAGGGATGAAACAATAGCTTATGGCGGTTTTAGAAGGTTCCACATGGATCACGTGCATTTTAAAGCTGCCAGTCATGAAAATTAGTACAATTTTTTCACATTTCCACCAACTGACCTTACATAACATGTTCAAAAACTTTGCAAACTTATCCGAAAGAAAATTATTTATACGTAACACAACGCATTTGATTCTAAATAACAAAGAATTACGAATTATTTTAGTGGCGTACATAACAATATTTAAAATGTTAAAAGTTTTCAAAATCAATTGCTTTAATTAGCGTAATTCTTCATAAAAAGTGAATAATATCATAGCTGTACTCCTTTTTTTTTTTTTTTTTTTTTTTTTTTTTTTTTTTTTTTTTTTTACTTTAACTTTACAAGAAGAAAGTATTGGATTCGTGAAAATTTTCGACGGATTTACAAGTTTTAGTGGTCAGAGATACCAAAAACATGTTTTTACAAAATATCTGTCTGTGAGTCTGTCTGTATGTGACACAAATTTTTTAAGTGCTCTATCTCAAGTAGTAATGCACGGAATTTAATAAAAATTTATATTCAGGTAGTCCCTAATATAAGTTGGTGCTGATTAGTTTTTCGTGTAAATCGCTCAACAGGTGGCGCTGCTATGCTGCATTTTTTCTGATTTCCGCAATAGCTGTATCTCAAAACTAATGCAGGGATTTTCATAAAACTTCAGATTCCGTTATTCCTTGACATGAATGGATGCTTTTTACGTTTTGGTGTAAATCGCTTAACAGGTGACACGGCTAGACTGCATTTTTGAGGATTTATACGATTTCAGCAATAGCTCTATCTCAAGAACTAATGGACACAATTTCATCAAACTTCAGATTCAGTTACTCTTTGATATGAAATGATGCTGATTTCTTGTTGGTGTAAATCACCCAATAGGTGGCACTGCTGTGCTGCATTTTACACTATTTCCTCAATAGTTCTATCTCAAGAACTAATGAACGAATTTTCATCTAACTTCAGATTCAAGTATACCTTGATTAATATTGCTGCTGATTATGTTTTGGTGTAAATTTCTCAACAGGTGGCGCTGCTATGCTGCATTTGTCATGAATTGCGCAATAGATCTACCTATCGCGCTATCTAAAGAACTAATGCACGAATTTTCCTAAAACTTCATATTCAGTTAGACTTTGTCAAAAGTTGATGATAATTAGCTTCTGGTGTAAATCACACAATAGGTGGCGTATGCTGCATTTTGCTGGATTTATACGATTTCATCCCCAGTTATATCTCAAGAACTAATGCACGAAATGTTATCTTTTTTAGAATCCTCATGCTGAGCATAGATTGCCATTTAATTTGACGCTGTGATAGCGAATTTTGAAGTATTGACATGCATGAGATAGAAGAAAGTTTTTTGATGGTCGCAACATACTAGTTTCATATAAGCATATTAATATGAGTAAAAAATCTTTAAACTGTCAATTTAAACTTGAAGTTTTATATTTCTTGACAGTTGATGAAAAATTCCAAATTTTTCGAGAGTATTATAAATTCTAACATTCTAATTCATAATTTTGCTAATGATACGATTAAGATCTTTTCCTCTATAATTGTATATCAACGCAAATTTTCACAGCATCTGAAAATTAGTGTCTTCTTATAATACACAAAGGCCAATTAATGTTCTGTATATTCGCAATTCAGGATTTCATGCATTGCTTTAAAAGAAATGCAGGGAGTTAATCTTCATAGGATTAATAGTAACAGGTTTTATGTTTTTAATTTCTGGAGGTTAATTTAACTAAATCTTGTTTTTTCTGTGTCTAATTTTTATTTAATGTTCTTAGCCAGACAATTAAGTCAATATCTGATGAACGTCTTTTTGCACGCCTTTTTCCTTACGTATTATCCCTACACAAAGAATACGCAAGGAAAAAAGCGTGCAAAGAGACGTCCGTCCGACATTAGCCTTGACGGACGTCTTTTTGCACGCTTTTTCACCACTTTTTACTTTTGTGGATATCCCTACACAATGCTAGTGGCATTGTGTAGGGATAATACATAAGTAAAAAAGCGTGCAAAAAGACGTCCGTCTGACATTATCCTTAACTTCTATTAAGCGCGTTAGAAATTAATTTGACATTGGTAAGCGGGAGGTAGGTATTACGAAAAACATTAATCTGCAAGATACTTGATCATTTTCAATATTTTTTTTCTGTTTATAAACCTTTAAATATATTACTTTATATGTATATTCCTTAAAATAGACATAATATGTATATAAAACGTTCAATCTTCTACCCGTATTGTTGATATACGCACACTTTTTATTTTGCTTTATTGTGTTTTTGACAAAAAAATAAAAATTGAAGGTGATTTGTAAAGTAACTCAAACCTGCAAAATTTGGGTTTTGTTTTTGGCTGTATCCGAAAATGACTTTTATTTACATTGACGCTACTTTTTTTTTTTTTTTTTTTTTTTTTGCAAATCGCAAATACTTAATTTTTTTAAAAAGTCAAAATATTGCAAAAATTTGATACTAGGTCATTCCATGTTACGTGTGGAACAGGTTTTCTACATATTTCTACTGTTTTAAAAATGTTATTACACCCACAAATTAAAACAGCCATGCTAATATGAAAATTTAGAGTTTTTTGCTATTTTTAATGTATAGTTTATGTTTTAACAACTTATAAATCAATACATATAGTTATATATGCAAAGATATGTTGTGTATGGAGACCTAAAACAAGTAGATTACTTTGGTCTAGGTTTGAAAATGTGGAGATTTTTATTATCTATTATTTTTGTTATTTATTTATTATAAAAAAAAAACCAGGCAGCTTAGTAAGGTCTAGGGTTTAAAATGTGGAGTTTTTATTATCTATTATTTTTGTTATTTATTTATTATAAAAAAAACAGTCAGCTTATTAAGGTCTAGGGTTTAAAATGTGGAGATTTTTATTATCTATTATTTTTGTTAGTTATTTATTATACAAAAAACAGTCAGCTTACTAAGGTCTAGGGTTTAAAATGTGGAGATTTTTATTATCAATTATTTTTGTTAGTTATTTATTATAAAAAAAACACAGTCAGCTTACTAAGGCCTAGGGTATAAAATGTCCAGATTTTTATTATCCATTATTTTTGTTAGTTATTTATTATTAAAAAAACAGTCAGCTTACTAAGGTCTATGGTTTAAAATGTGGAGATTTTTATAATCTATTATTTCTGTTATTTATTTATTACAAAAAAAAAACAGTCAGCTTACTAAGGTCTGGGGTTTAAAATGTGGTTATTTTTATTATCTATTATTTCTGTTATTTATTTATTATAAAAAAAACAGGCAACTTACTAAGGTCTAGGGTTTAAAATGTGGAGATTTTTATTATCTATTACTTTTGTTATTTATTTATTATAAAAAAACAGCCAGCTTACTAAGGTCTAGGGTTTACAATGTGGAGATTTTTATTATCTGTTATATTTGTTATTTATTTATTATAAAAAAAACAGGCAGCATACTAAGGTCTAGGGTTTAAAATGTGGACATTTTCATTATCTATTATTTTTGTTATTTATTTATTATTAAAAAAAAACTGTCAGCTTACTAAGGTCTAGGGTTTAAAATGTAGAGATGTTTATTATCTATTATTTTTGTTAATTTTTTTATTATAAAAGAAACAGGCAGTTTACTAAGGTCTAGGGTTTAAAATGTGGAGTTTTCATTATCTATTATTTTTGTTATTTGTTTTTTATAAAAAACAGTCAGCTTACTAAGGTCTAGGGTTTAAAATTTGGAGATTTTTATTATCTATTATTTTTGTTAGTTAATTATTATAAAAAAACAGTCAGCTTACTAAGGTCTAGGGTTTAAAATGTGGTGATTTTTTAAATCTATTATTTTTGTTATTATTATTTTTTTTAAACAGGCAGCTTACTAAGGTTTAGGGTTTAAAATGTGACGATTAATAAACCTATTAAATGGCCATTCCATATCACTTGTGAAAGAGCTCTTCTACATATTACAGTTCTTTTAACAATGTTATTATATCCTCAAGTTAAAACAACTAAGCTAATATGAAAAAATAGGTTTTGTGTTAATTTTAATGTATAGTTTATATTTTAAGAACCTATAAGTTAATAAATACAGGTATTTATGTAGTCTTCACGTGAGGGACATTTTGTCTGTTCCTCATGGAATAGCCCCACTATAAAACAGACTGAATTCGTTTTTTTAAATAATAATTTATTCTTTCTTTGGCTTATACTATGCATGACGTATGTGCCCTTTCACTTTGAGCCACGTTCTAAGTTAACTCTCCCACGAGGGTCAATGAACACTCACCCCAACTGCCCTTACCAGATACTTAAACTTTTTAGTAAATAAAGTATTTTTAGTAAATAGTGTAAAATAGTTGAATAATAAAAGGAATGAAATACTATGAACAAAAAATTACATCTATTTAATAATTTAAGATTTTTGCAAATTTTCGACTTTTTAAAAATTTTGATATTTATAATTTGTGAAAATTCCTGACGGGAGGTCACAAATTTAACGTCATTTTCAAATTTAGCTTTATCCCTTTAAGAAGGGGCGGCCTTTTGAGTTTTATTTTAAACAATGATACGCTATATGGCCAAAGGTGACCGGCCACTTGCGATTTTATACTTTTTGTTAAATATCTTGATAAATAAATGAGAATTAATCTGAAACTGCAGCATAAATACCATAGTATATGTTATATATTTCCGCGAAGATTTTTTCCCGATTCCTCCGTAAGGGACCGACAACCAATTGAAAAATAGCGAATATCTTTTGGATAACGCTGTAAAAAGTAATGTCGCAAAAGCGTTCAAACGCGAGATTATTCATAAGTAGCTTATTGCAATATACTGTGTTTATTTTTATAAATATAGCATGTATACTCGTTGAGAAATTAAGGTTTTTATAAAAACAGTCCCAAATTTCACCATGTTTTTTGCTTAAAATTAGCAGAGTTATTAATATAAAAAAAGTTCTTAATATAAAAGAAAGTTCTTTTCAGAAAATATGATAAACAACACTATACACAATAATCTGCAATCAGAATTTAAAAATAATAAAGATTGGATGAAAAATGAGCAGGTTTGCTAAAAAACGCTTCACTGCGCATGCGCGAATGCAATCAAAATATAATATGCATAATGTATTAGCGAAGTATATAGAGCAACTTTTCTGAAAGTCTCAAAATCATATCTTAAAAATTCTGAAAATTATCGTCTATAGAATAAGCTCGAAATCAGTTGTTCCCAAAATGAAGCAAAAAGATGAGGGTTGTATCCAAATACAGTAGTGCGTGCAATATTGTGTACGCTATTTTTGCACTATCAACAGATATTTAATATATCCCCTCACCTTTTTGCTTATTTAACAAAACGTCTAAAATTGCAAGTGACCGATCACCTTTGCCCATATTGTGTATAACTGAAATTTGTAACTGATAATTCACTAACTGCTGATAAAATTCATATAATGTAGTTTCTGTTTACTACCACAATCACTCGATTCCGGCATTTATGGAATAGATAACCCAGGAAGATAGAGTTTTATTTATTGCCTAACTCGCACGATGGTGCGGGACCGGTCTTAATGGGATAAATAATACGTAGGAATAAATCTTCAAAATTTAAAAAAACACAATCTTCGTAGGATTGTGTAATACTTATGACTTTCATGTATGCATATTTTAAACTTTCCCTGAACAGATTAAATTTATTTTGCCAAAAATGCAGAATTCATTTTTATTTCAATTGACTGAAATGAGAAAAAAATCCCTTACAAAAGTAAGTGATTTTTAAGTAAGTGATCATTGCGAAGTTCTATTTATTTAGCTTGAATAAGATTCATCAAATTATAGTAATTAAAAAAAAAATGGAAATTCATTTAAAAGGCATTTAATACGTATTATCATTTCCTATACAAAAAAAAAGACATTATTTTCAGTTTGTTCTATGATTTTGTCATTTTACACTTTATCGATGTAGACATCGTTAAAAGTACTTTACGTAGAAAAATACTCATCATTAACAAGTAGATTAAACAAGAATGGAAATAAAACGAGAAATAAGAATGAGGAAAAAGCATTTGAAAATGTATATTGGAGAGATATACAGGGTGCGTCATAAATTCGTGCAAAATTTTAAAAATCGTAATAAAAGAACTAATGTTCAGAAAATTTTTTGGTTTGTTCGAATATCACCAGAAGGACATTGTATATTTTTTCCACGCATAAAATATAATTCAAAATGTAACCGAAAGAGCGCACTCACACGGCATACAGAGACGTTTTATGCAAACCGCTCAAACACAAACAGACAATGGAACAAATCACAATAACATGATACTGTGCATTTATTTTAAAGTAAAATATGTTCAAGATGATTACCCCCATGAGCTATTGGGAAAATGAGGCGCGTCAATACTCCTATTAGAGCTGAGTGTGGCATGTCAGTATCGATACCACCGATGGTTCGTCGAATAGTATCTTTCAATTCAATCAAAGTGGCTGGAAAGCACCGGTATACACAGGATTTTAAGTAGCTCAACAACTAAAAAACTGCCAGTGTCTCGCAAATGCACCTCACTTGGCTAGTAAATACACTAGTGTCCAAAATTAAGGACCAGTCACAAAAAGGTAATTTTTAAGTAAGCGAATACTCAAAAATAAATAATATAATTCAAATAATTATTATCCCTACAACACAGCTAGTTCATATAGCATCTCATTCATGTCACACATGGTCACAAGTGTCACAGTCACTACGGTGAAACAAAAAATAGGAAATTCCACACGTCTTATTATGAGTCTCAAATGATCACTATATGTGACTCCACCGAGACGTCAATGTGACTGCTGCTTTGTGACGAATCACCAGGTGACTTTAAAAAGTAGTTACAATGTGACTCTCATGTGACTGTCATTTTTAGACTCAATTTTAAAGTCATCATGAACGTTGCATTACGATAAGTCACCAAATAATATCACATTATAGTCACATGGTGACTTTTCACAAAAGAGCACAATGGTGACTTGACAATAGTCTCTCTGTCACCTGAAAGACATCATGTGACTTTAATTTGAAATTATTCGGTAACTTATCACAATGCAGCGTTCACGATGACTTTGAAATTGAGTCTGCAGATGACAGTCACATGATAGTCACAATGTAGCTACATTGTAAAGTCACATGGTGACTCGTCCTAAACAGCAGTCACAATGACATCTCGGTGGAGTCACATATAGTGATCATTTGAGACTCATAATGAGATGTATGGAATTTCCTTTTTTTTTTTTTTTTTGCTTCACCGTAGTGACTGTGACACTTGTGACCATGTGTGACATGTATGAGATGTTATATGGACTAGTTGTGCTGTAGAGATAGTAATTATGTTTCCTTTTGAGTATTCGTGTACTTTAAAATTAGCATTTTATGATTGGTCCTTAATTTTGGATACCAGTGCAGTAGTGGTGGTCATGAGGAAGTTATTTTACATTAAAATAAATGCTCAGTGTCATGTTATTGTGATTTGTTTCATTGTCTGTTTGTGTTCGCCTGGTTTGCATAAAGAGTCTCAGTATGACATGTAAGCATTCACTTTGGGTTACTTTTGAAATATATATATGTACGATTTAAACACGCAGGCAGACGAAAAGAAAACTATAAATCGTTAAGAATTACAAATATTTAATTATTAACTTCATGACTATTCATTAAAAGTACAAACACTTACTAATTCTAGCCAAAAACGATTATAAAATATATACAATAAACAACATTTAAAATATAATTAAAGGTAAAAATCTGATCTACACGAATCCCATCGTGAATAAAAGAGGGACATCGCGTCAATCATAAAAAAAGCGGTCGGCAGAAACGCTCTTTCTCTGGCCAACGCTAAAACACCTCTGTCGTGTATGCCCAGATATCTGGGTGCTCATTTGTGAATTTTCGCTGGGCTAAAATTCTTTGCCTGGGAATCGGACTTCGACCCGTGAACGCGGTTCTCAAGGCATCTGGTGTGCGGCATTGTCTCGCCGCCAAACACATACACACACACACACACACACACACACACACATATATATTTATAAATGCGGAAACGTCCCACGTCGCGCTGATCATGTTCGCACAAATCGAAATTTTTTCTGACTTCCTTTATTATGATTTTTTAAGTCTTTTCGACCTTATGACGCTACCTATATTTCAAATTCACGACTCCTAAACGACATGTGTATTCAATATAAAGAACAACTAATATGAAATTCGGATATAATGCGTATATACCATTAAGCTTCTGAATGAACGGATCAAAACATGCATATTTAAAGAAGTGAGGACATAATACGTTTAAATAGCTAACTTGTAAATCATCATAAATAAATCACTGAATAATTGTTAATTATTTCTGTCAAAATTTAATAAATATAGTCAATAAATCCTATAAATATTTTTTTTTAATTTTCAGAATTTTAGCTGTATTATTTCTTCAATAAAACAGATAATAAATAATAAAAGACGAAGAGTCATATTAACAATTTATTTGAAACGCTTTGAAAATTATTGCTCCAATTACTGCTTTATTGTACGCTCCAAAGCGTAAAAATGCATTGAACCCTGTAATATATGTCATATGATGTTTAACATAAAAGATTGCTCTTCGCTAGAAATCTTCTTTAACACAATTTATAACTCTAATGTATTAATACCACAATAACCTTACATTTTACACATGATATTTTATCTATCATGATAAGACAAAACTATGTATAACTAGTTAACGAATATATTACTAATATTATATACACACGTTAATAAAAATACAAAAGTGCATTGAAATAAGAAGTTTATGATACAAATGTAATATACACTTTTACATATATTAAACATTGAATTATACATCATTCTATGTATAAAAAAAGTATAGATTTGGAAATGGGTCAATGAAAATCTTCGTAGATACCTAAAAAAACGCATCTGATTCAAATCTGAACAAAACCTGCTGTCTTTTCTTTGCGGGAATTGTGCTTGGCGAAAACCACGAAAGTAGAGAATTTAAATAGGATTGGCGGGGAAAGGGAAGAATATTCCGCTTTCGATAAACTTGTGTTTTTTGGCAGTTTTTTTAGGGGTCGATGGCAAAAGTGTTTTTTGCAGAGAGAAGATAATTTCCATTAACTAATGAGATAAGGGGTGTGGGGGTGGGTATCTGCGTTTGGAATCTAAAAATTGAATGCATAAAAAATAAGGCATCTCAAAGCGAGCCAGAATGGAAATTCGAAACAATTACTGCTGGTACTGGCTAGAAAATAAGGGTTGATTCGTGATACCGAACGGAATCGCCAAGCGTTTACGCGGGGTGTTGGTGAGCGTAGCGAGCAGGGGGGCAGAGCCTCACTAGTATTCAAATAACAATGGAAGTAAAAATTTAATAAATATAGAAAATTGTGTACATTCAACATGCTTATCATGTTATTAGAAATATTTTGAGCATATCGTACAATATTAAGTACGCACACAGGTTTTCGTATATGAAATACTATTTAAACATTCAAATAGATGCAAACAACTTAGAAATAACTATTTAATCAATATCAAATAATAATAATTATATGTATATATGTCTAAGTTCTACAAATTTCCATTTTTCCATTTCTGTTATTAAATTTCTACTGTTGTTTACTATGTTTTTGGAATCTATGTTAAGTGTGTTGGGGGGGGGGGATTTATTTATTAATGTCATTTTATTCATAATTTCCCAGTTTTTGTTGGTGGTCGGTAATGTTTATTGAATGGTTATATATATATAATATATATATACTTTTTTTATAAACATAATTTTGTCAAGCTGAAATATACTAATATTAAAATAAATCCAAGAGTGCACTCAGCAGTGTAATCTTAATAAAAAAAAAAACTGTTGCTACAAACGGTTGTAGCGTCTAATATCAAGCTTTTACGTAAGGGTACAATATTGTGACTTCAAATAGATGTTATTGAACGTGTTAAATAAATACAATACATTTAAAAATAATATTCATTTATCAGTTATTTAAAAAATACATTGAATTTAATTAAAAAATACAATTAGTTTTTGCATCACAACATAATTACTGAATAATATTATAATGACAACGTTCGAAGTTATAAAGGCAGCTTGTCACATACCATGACTTTCATTAAAAAAAGAATCCATATTTGAAATCTCAATTTAAATTAGATTAAAATTTTGCATACTCTAACAAGTATTAAATAAAAACCTAGTATTAGAACATGCATATTTTATTAAATCGGGAATATGTACATCCTTTCTGATATATTATATCATTATATTTTACATCCGCACGAAATAGAAGTTTGTATGCTCTTCTCTACTTGTTTAGAAAACTTGTATCAATCAATATTGTTCATTATGATGTCAAAATACATGAAACGAAGACGTAGGAAAGAGGAGAGATGAGTATATTATTTTACTTTATTTATCCAATCTATCTTAGAATATTGATATCCGAAATAAAAAAAATCATGAAATATATATTTTTCAAAACAAGAATACTTTTATTTTAATCTTTATAACTGTACCGACTGATAATCTAATTATATGTAAATAATGTATAATTTTTTGTTAAAAAAAAACAAATATGCTGTTTAGTGGTAAAACAGAAACTAATAAAAAGATAAAGTGAAAGTACTGATTGATTTAAACACATCTACATGAGAAATATAAATAAAGAAATATACGCAAGTTCATTGTTATGCAATATTTATTATTAACTTTAAAATTTAAATACAATAATAACAAAGTAACCTAAAAGGGAAAAATTTGCATAATTCCATGTAAAAGTAAAAGATTTCGCTACTTGTCGTAAATAAATATTGTCATATTATGATGATAACATGTAATTTAGATATTATAACATATGTGAACAGAGAAAATAATTTTAATTTAGTAGTTTAAGACCTATTATTTCAGGACACACAATTTTAAAATTTATACAGAAAATAAGAATGAAAAAAAAAAAACCAAAGATCAAACCATCTAATAAATCCAAATATTGTACATTTATGCATTCATATGTCTGATAGAAGTGGAACGATATACGTATATATAAATAACAATTATATACTCTACAACTCAAGAAACGGTTAAATGAAATATTTGATTTATTCTGTTTTACATAATTCAACAAAAGGTACCTTTTAATTATGACATCATTTTTATAATGGTACATATTTTCTCAGTGTTTTCAATTTAATTCTAAAAACTTTATTTTTTACTAAAAACAAATTCTTGAAAATGGAATTTCTTATGTGGAATAATTAATTCCCTACAAAAAAACAAAATGCAATTTGGGTTTAAAAGAAATAGAAAAAGAAAAACCGTCCTGCTCATAAATTTTATTTTTTACTCAGCGTTCTTAATAAAGTCATTCCATACCATATAACATCAGAACACCTACAATCGAAGTTAAGGAAATCTACCACACGCAGATGCCTGTAATTCGATCCCGGATAGGCAAAGACAGGTCGCAATACACACAAGACTGAGATTCTTCTTTATATATATATAATTACCAGATATATTGATTAAAAACTCTCATTAGTCCATGACATTGACTACTATTGACAAAGGTTCAATTGTTTAAATTCACCAGCGTTTTGATTACTTCCACATAAGTAGAAGAAAATGGGATTTTTTCAAACACTTAGTTCGCAGATTAGAGATTTTTTTTTTGAATAATTAAAGAAAAAAAAATAATCTATCTGATGTCGGTAGTTTTGTGTTACTAATGGTATTTTATAATAAGGGAGTAATATACCCGAAAATGAAAATAAAAACCAATATTCATTTTTTTATAATATTATTGTACTGTATAAAGCAAAAAAAATCTCACATCAATATTTGCCCTGAAAGAACCCAGCATTTGTTCATTTTCTCCAAAAATATAATAGACATAGTCGTATTTTTTTTTCTCTCTTAGTTTGCTGTTGTCAAGTTTTCTGTAATGATTTTTTCATTTTTATTTATTTTTCTGCAGTTGGTCCAGGTCAGGTATTATTCGTTCTCAGCAGAGTCGAACGGAACTTAGTTTGCTATTTTGCTACAATATCTATTACATGTAAGGAATGTACAAATTATTCATGTATAATTCATGTGCATTTAATAAGAAAAGTAACACATGGACCCAAAGTATATTAAAATTTATTAAGAAAATTTATTTAAGTTAGCTCAATGTGTACAGAGTCTAGAGAGATCCATGTGTATTTACTAACAAAGCTAACACATGACCTTAGACTATAACAAAATTTATTAAGAAAGTTAATTTGAGTTAACTCAATTTATCCATAGTCTGCAGCAATTCATGTGCATGAATGCGAGTACATGAGTAATGTTATGAGTGTAAGAGGTCATTACATACTACACCGAAGGCGCTCTACACTTTTGTAATTTTTTTTAATGTCTTAGTTTTCGAAACATGGTCGATAATTTAAAGATTTCTAGGTGATAGTCAGCTCAATAGTGAGTTCAAGGTAAATCAGTAAATCCCACATGATTTTAAATAGTTGTTTTAATATACGTAGACATCTGTTTTACAACTGTAGCTTTATCCGCTCCAAAGTTATATGTGTGTATGCATAAATTATCTTACACTCTGTATGCTTTTTCTTTTGTAATTGAATGGAATATGTTACCGTATTTCCAAGAACGATTATAATTTATTTTTTAAAAATGCATTTTTTCAATAGTTTCAGATTACGTAATATTTAATATTACAGAATTATTGGGATTTAGAATATGACAAAATATTAAACATATAATATACTATGCACTAAAATTTCAAAAGAACCCCTGAAATTAATTCCACTTTAGTATTATACAGCATATCAAAATTCAAATAATATGAAACAAGAATATAAATCAACAAAGTATGAATAATAATTAATTAACGCAAACTGAAAACAATGAAGTTGTTTACCTTTCAAAATAAACTAATATAAATAAACAATATCATTAATTTTAGTTATTCTAATAAGGTGAAAATTTATGGCTTCTTTAATTATATTTGTGTAATACTTTTTGCAGTGAGACAAATGCTTTCTTTGTAGTTTATGTGTTTAGTATTCAAATTTCATTAAATACAAATATCTCAATGTAGAATTCAGTGCTATTTTGATTAAATCACTGTATTTGCATTAAGTTTAATCCTCTTATGTAAATTTCATATTTAAATATCCCAACCATTTGTTCGAATTTAAATTTATACAATACATTTTCCTTTAAAGAATTTTTAAATATGAATTCACAAAGAAGGCTTTATAAGAGAGAATATAAATTAATTGAGCAAACTAAAGAAACGAAAAAAAGAAAAGGATAATATAACTTTCTATAATAAAAAAGGTTTAAGATCTCAGTGATAAATTTTGACATTCAAAACGAATTAAAAAAAGGTCCTAAAGAAACATTAAAAAGAGCAATTTTCAAAATAATTATTATCAGACAGAAAGTTATATTTCCCATATATACTACACATAGTATTCGAAAATTTAGTTTAGAAAGAAAAACCACAATAGCCTGAAAATTGTGCTTCAGCTATTTATACCGGTAGACACAAACATACTTGAATACTTTTGTGCAGCCTTGTATTTTACCTCTTACATTTTTTACACACCGTATATTAATCTAAATTGTTGTTCATGCTAAAATGCGCTTAAAGCTACTGAAATTAGACATTCAGAAATTGTTATACATAGGCGGCTTTCTATCGCTTTCTTTGTGTGGGTATTATTTCATCTGTGTTCTACTCACATCTTTTAGTATACTAAATATAGTGCACCTTAAAAACGCATAACTAAATTAAAAATTAGTTTTAAACAAATTACACTCGTACTCAGTAACCCTTAAGAATTATTTTGTGTTTTCCTGTATATCAACTATATAATTTATACACACCCCGTAGTATGCAAAAATTTAGTTATACTTAATAACGCATAGGGTAAAGTGCCCATATTTCGTACACCCAATCACTTTTAGGCCCTAAATGTTGTAATTTTCAGTGAAAACCTAACAAATTTCGATTTTACACAGACAAACTACCCACGCACATAGAAACATAAGCAAATATCGTACAAAAAAAATTTAACGATGCGAAAAATTGTTTTTTGAAAAGTAGCTAAAAAATGCTAAAGAAAAAAAAATGGTCCCAATTTGTCCCCCCAAAATATCCTATACACCGTACCTTAACTTATAACTAAATCAAAATTTATTTCTAAAAGAATATGTAATTTAATTTACATTAAAGTAAGGAACAAAGAAATGTACTAATTATCAGCGGAAGAATAACATAACGAAACATTAGCAATCCAAACATGAGGAAAAAATAAAAAAAATTGTCATGAAACAGCATTCCTAATTTTGTCCCTGGGACGAAAATAAGAACTGCAAGGGGGGTGGGGTGGGGCAAAATTGGGACCAAGCTACTTCCCAATATGGCGGCGCTTCAGTTCCCGTAACATGAAATGAGATTCCTGAAAAACACTGTATGCTACTGTCAGCAATTTACCTAAGCAAAATACATGCAATGAATAAGAAATAACTATTTACAGTACAGTAAATAACGTTCTACAAATAACGTAATAAGAACTCAGGTCTTCTAAAAATAGGAAATTCGGCGTCTTTAATTTATGTCTGCGTCTTGGCAAACGAAACTTTCAATACTGACCCCTTTTACCTTCCGTCCTCTGTGTCTTTCGTCATAAGTGGCCCACTTTCGCAGAAGAGGAAAAGTTAAGGGTACGAAATTAGGAAAGGGGACGAAATATGGACACTTTACCCTATTTCATTAAAAGTATCAGAATGATAAATACTATGCACTTCATTTTCTACCGAGATTATCTTGGTAGTAAACCTCAGTAACGTATGTTTGAAAGATTCTATTGGAAATAGTGAACCGTATTAGTATACGCTGACAACAGTTCCCCTGCATACCATTATGCAACGAAAATATTCTGTGTGACTCTGTAAATGAATAATAATTTTTTTTTTTTCAATCCATATTCTACAGAATTTGTATTTTAGTGCACTTCATAAGCACAGATAATTTTCATTATGTTCGAAATGCTGTAACATCAATAAAATGCACTTGAAACTGTTTTTTCCATTCACCGTAATGTAACGGCATTCCTTTGACTGTCCTTGTAAGAATTATAGATGCTAAACATTTAATTTTCAATAGCACTTGTGCTATTGTAAACCTCTATAATATATAAAAAATCCAGCGCAATCCAAACATATTTACGTGAGTTAGAGATCGGACGGACGGATATACCAACCGCAGTCATAAACACTTTTCAGCTATGTTGGAAGTGTTAAAAGAGAACAAAAAATGTTTACATAATTTTATAACACTAACTCAACCCTTTCGATACATCTATACAGTAATCCCAGTGCAAAATATTATTTTTATACTGCATTGAGCTGTAATATTTTCAATGTATAATGTGCGAATGTTACGAATTTTCAATATCATATAGTTTAATATCTCTATTAAAACATGATTGGGCTTAAATATTTGCTAATCTTCCTAATATAATTATCATCTTCAACAATTTGCTAATTTTAAGCTAGAAAATTTTCTGACCTTACAATTCTAGGAGTCTCACACACGGAATAATTGCCAACGTTCTTTCATAATAATCGAAATAAAGAATTAAATTTAAATTCATATTATGTTACCATGATTTTTAATGAGACTGAATTATAATTAGGAGGATTCAGGAATACCCATTAACCATTTTGCACCAGAATATAAATCCAGGGTTTTCACTGGTTACATTTTTTATATCCCATTCTCGTCATAATTTTCCAAACAGTATAGTTTTGTGCAAGAATTCTGTTACACATTTTGTATGTTAATTTTTTTTTTTTACAAAAGGGGTACGAATTGAAAAAAGTAATCGCCAGTGGCAAATGTTGCTGGTGTATAGGAGTACGGTTCAAAGCAAAAATATTAAAACAGGATAATATAGGGAGGGTAGTACACAGTCAGACGAAAATTATTATTACTTAACAAATGGCGTCGATTTTTATTCTTTTGAAATTTTTTTTGCTACATCTTTAAGGTACACAAATGCGCTACACATTAATGTATAAATGGTTTTAAAGAAGTTATTTATAAAAGCACAGAAGTATCATAACAGAGTATCGAAAATTGTCTTCCTGTGTACCACAAGTAGTACGCAGTGAGATACTGTATATATTTTCACAAATCATACTTTTTACACTCTATCAATAATTTTCTGCAGTTTATGATTTCTAATTAATATTTCTAGATTTTCAAAATATTAAAAATATGAGTCTCGGGTGGACAATGGGAGACCTTGGGCTACCTTCATGCAAATTTTCAACCTCGTTTAGTAAATTTCCTTAGCCATCGCACGCCCATAACACACACACAGAGAGAGAGAGAGAGAGAAAGAAACCTTCTTTTATTAATAAATAACTTTTTAAACATCAGAATCACATAGTAGGTACACAATAAGACACGTCTCACTGTGTACCAAAACTGTGTGTCTCACTGTGTACTTTCGTTACGTTGTAATAAAATAGATGCCACATCTGTTACACCAATTTCATCGCTTTAAAAAGTTTATGTCGTTTTGTCGAAATAGTCTATTATTAGATATAGCTAGGTTTGGCTAAGTAAATATATGTCATATTGAAGGAAACAAACTCTAAAATAGACGTTTATGTAACTTTAACCACCATTAAATAAGGAATTATTTACTATTTTGTCGGACGAGTAACTGAAGTACCGAAACACGTGTTATATAAGATGAGGTCGTTATGTGTGTGTGCCACCTTGAAGAAAAAGTTACAACTATACGTCAAAATGGCTGCTGTCTCACTGTGTACTCTCCTATCCTAATTGAACTATATTTAGTTACATCAAATCTGTGAATGTTTTATTCAATGTAGCATTTAATATAAAAAAAAAAGGTTTTTTATAATCAAATTCATTTTCTTTAAATTTAACATACTTAAAAGTAGGTGCATTGGCCTGCCCCCTTATTTTACTAATGAAATGAATGGTATGCAAATGATTTGTAATAAATTAATTTTAACATTTTTTAAACCTGCTCCACAATGCTGCTGTTGTTAGCAAAAGCATGTTATGCTGCCATACTGAATTGTTGGATCGACAATAATACTGTGGCAACCGGTTCTGGTTCAGTGCATTTTTTAATTAACTAACGCTATCTTAAAATAAATCAAGTGGAATTTACTCAGTGAATCCACGGGATATCATTTTTCTCTCTTCCTGTTTATTGAAATACACATGTTTACAGCTATAATACACTATGATATATTTTATTTACAGTGAAAATGAAACCGTGCTCTTAAAAAATAAAATAGAAATTTTTCAATGTACAGCTGTTGAGGTATAAAGAATTAAACATAAAATAATAAGTCATTATCAATATAAATAAAAAAATGACACTCTTATAACATGCAGCTACATGAACATATCTGGCCAGATATTTTACCTGAATAAGATTAAATGAATATATATATACATAATATAAACAAATTAAGTACCATTATTAATTCAATAACCTTTTAAATTTAAAATAAGGTACAATTATGCATAAAATGAAACATTTTTACTAAATGGATAAACAACAAATTGCAAAACACACACTCACACACACAAATATATATATATACATATATACTCACCTATGAATTTATAAAACAAACACATTTTGATATTTAAACACTAATTTAAAAAAATCATATCAAATACTGAAATCATTTATTATTCAGCAATCTAGTTCAAAAGGATACAAAAGTTGTACTATACTTTTCTCAGCAGTCTTTTAGCATTTTTTTATTATGCAAGCACGGATAAGTTTATCTCTGCCAAGAATGATTTCCTTAACTATTTCTAAGTCCCAGAACAGTTTAGGTTTAGCAGTATCATCAACAATTTTTAAGTTTTTGTGTCTCTTAGGAGTTCTAAATTGATGAATTGAACTTAAATTCCATAAGTATCGTTCCTTCCATTTAATCCACAGTTGTTTCGACAACTTACTTTGATATCGTTTTCTCCTTAACAAAGTTTCTTTGGTAGAAATTTTATTTTCCAATTCAGCAAAACGTAGAGCAAAACTAATGTTTTCCCTTCCTAGTTGAGGGAAATGAGCCGGCATAATTGGCTCTGGATCGCCGAAATCACTTGTTGTATAGCTTAGTGGTCTCATATTTACTATGGCTTCTATTTCCTTCAAGTTTGTTGCTAATTCTTCAAATGTGATGAGAGCTCTTCCCAAAATTTCTCTTAGTGGTTCCTTTACACTTTTTACGAGTCTTTCGTAAAACCCTCCCCACCATGGGACACGCTCGATGATAAGTTTTCATGTCACACCCTTATTTGATATAAAATCCTGAAGTACTTGATCTGTAATGATTTTTCCCTTATAATTTTTCATTTGTACTTTTTTGATCAATAATTCTTCAGCTTCTTCCAATTCTACAGCAGATAATGCACCCTGGACTAATTGGACTTTAATTGGACTTCTTAGATTGAAAACAAATCTTTTAATTCTTCCCACTGTTCTAATTGCCTTCAAGAAAGAATTAAAACGCTCAATCTCTATAAGTGGTTTCTGTTGTTCTGATGAATAAAAGTTTTGGAGAATTACCTTTCCTTTAGCTTCTAGTTGTTTCATATCTCCATCTACTTCTCTGACTTCCATGGGCCACAAATTTGAATCTTTAATTAACCATGGAGGCCCTGACCACCATAGATAATCGCTATCGAAGTCGAGATGTGAGAGTCCTCTTGTAAGTCGGTCAGCAGGATTTGAGCTACCGGGACAATGTCGCCAGTTCATCGGATTTGTTAAAGTTTGTTTGTCCCTTTCAATAACAGGGTGCTGGGGTAAATAGTATGCCAAATTATAATTGGTCGAATTTATTTCCTGGGATACTGAGCTTTTAAATAAGTGAATTTTTCTATTTCCTGAAGAGCTTCATTTTCGTGAATAGCGAGGCCAAAATTCTTGAAATTCGCAAATATCGCCTGTAAATTTATTTAAAGAAATTCGCGGCAATTTCGTATTCGACTTTAATTGACTGTCTGATATGGAGGGCGTACTTGGTTTTGGTTCACTCGCTATAGTTGAATTTCTCTTTAAATTTTTCAAATGTCTACTGGCTGTTAAGTTGCAAGTCACAGTAGCTTCCTTATATTCTATCGAAGTTTCTACTCCTGTTTCTGAATTATAGGTTTCAATTCCCGATTCAATTAACTCATCTAATTTTTCTAATGATAATTTATGTTCAAGTAATGCCGCTAACGAATCCTCAACTATTTCCGGTTTTGAATCACCTTCTTTTTTAATTTCACTATCAATTTTTTAAATCAATTTCGTTACTGTGGTTCTAATTGATCCGCGTTTTGCTATATTTCGTTTTAAAACTTCACTTTGATCCATCTTTATATTCACTCATGCAAAGAATTATGTCTTCCAATATATCTTAAATTTTAGAGAAATTTTAAATAATTTACCCGTTTAATGAAATGCCAAGTACAATTAGTAGCGTAGTTATCATTTTATAGTCCCGGCCGATGCACCAGTGTGGCGACCGATTCTGGTTCAGTGGATTTCTTAATTAACTAACGCTATCTTAAAATAAATCAATTTGCACTTACTCAGTGAATCCACGGGATATCATTTTTCTCTCTTAATTTTTATTGTAAGACACATATTTACAGCTATATTACACTATGATACATTTTATTTACAGTAAAAACGAAACCATGTTCTTAACAACATTCTTTAAACACTCACCAACTCGTACAAAGCGAGCGAGAGATGAGCCCAGGAGCAGAGTAACCCTACGTAAACAATAGAGCCATTTCCATCCCTTTATCGCTAATTTGGCGTCAAAACATATAATTCTCCACAAATACTTCGCAATCATAAAATTTATTAATACATGTATTTAATAAAACATGCTTTTATTATTCTCTTAATTTTAAAGATGAGTATTTCGGACAATATATATATATATATTTTCTGATTACAGTGATCTTGTATCAATTAATATCGTGCGATAAATAATGACTTTCTACACAGAACAACTTTTTGTTTTCTATAAAAAATATGTTTTCAATCTGATTAGTCGATGAAGTAACACTAGTTGCAATTTATATTTATCGAATAGTATAAACCTTTACGACAGTAACATTTATATAGTGTACATATAACTACTAAATGCGATGCCAAACATAAAAAAAATTCTAAAATATATCTGACAGAAATCAATACAAATTCCTGTGCATAGTGAGAACGTATTCAACGCAACTTCCTCTTTTGTTTATCTTGAATTTCGCTTGACATGCTGCCCAATAGACGACGTGACGATAGATGGCGCTTAGTGCTATCTCCTAATACTTGTTTATTATGCACAAAGCTCAATTTAATGCAGAAATTTTTATTTATCATGTGCAGAAATTGGTATTGTCCCGCTGTAAATGTGCGAAACTAATAGTTTTTTCAATTACGTGTGTTACAATTCATTCTTAGTGTGCATATGCTTATTTTATTTTTGTGATTTTTAAGTGGGTTTTTTTTTTCCTGAAAAAAGTAACGTTGTAAATTTCTTACCTTTTTTTTTTCTTTTGTTATTTAGAACAAGAAATACAGTTAGTTATATTACTTTTACTTTTACTTTTTTTTTTTTTTTTTTTTTTTTAATGGAAGTGGTCATTTAAGTAGTTTGAGTCGTGCAAAAATAAAATAAATTACAAAAACTCGTATGCTTTCTTATATTCTGAATGGTCTAAATAAATTTATCATGACAATTAAATGTTTTTTTAGAAGCATAAATTGTGAATGAATTTATTTAACACCCCCCCCCCAAAAAAAAAAAACAAAAACAAAAACAAAAAAAAAAAAAAACAATGAATATTTTTAGAATATAATCACTAGCACAGCAAAAACTATTTTCAAAACTATTTTCAAAACATTTCTATTAGTAGTATTTTTACAAAAAATAATAAGTTTATTTTTTTTATGTCATTTTACACAATATTATTTTGTTTCAAAAGAAAAAAACTACTAACACCAATTTTTGTTCAATTTTCTCACTTAAATTTTACGGAGAACATTATATTCATGGTATTGAAAATACAATTGTATAAATTTCAATATTAAAAAAAAATAACAATAACTTTTTTTTTTTGTTTAAAAGACTAGTATGTATCATTCCTTTTCACTCATTGGGTAAATTGACCATAATTAATTTTCCTGCATTTTCATTCTATTAATAAACATTTCTATTAGTTTTTATATCGTACTTAAGCCATGTACTTTAGCGCGATTAGTAGACGTAGAGCGAGTCGTTTTACATCAATGATGTAGTTATAAAAAGAACAAAGCATACAAAAACACATAATTAAAGTTGTTTTTTTATAACAATTATGATCTATTTTATCAACAGCATTTTCCGTTCATGAAAATAATATTTTTCTATCATCTCTTTATTTCCTAACAAATTACTTAACGCAATATTAAAGCGTTTCCATCGTTCGTTTTTCTTCAAAAATACTTCTTCTTGGAAACATGGATGTTTAGACTCATCTTGTTATTGATAATTAAAGGAACGATTAGCATGAAAACATTCAAATTAGTGCTAATACAAAAAAAAAACAACTTTTTTTTTGTATAATTAATAAAGTATAATAAAAAATATGCTTTGATGTATCTTATTTTATGTCGTTAAAGGAGCACTGTTTTGGAGAAATTCTGCCTTGAATAGCATTACCAAATTATGCGCAATTACTCGATAAGTAATTCGTTATGTCCCTATAAAAGGATGTTGATGTTTTGTTATTCTTTTAAATAGTTTTTTTGTGAATGAATAAAAAAATAAAGAATTTAAAACCTTCTACTGTAAAAAAGAAAAAAAATCATATGTGTATAGAATTTAATAAGTACTTCAGAAAATGTTAATATTTTATATAATAGTAGTAGAATGATATAGTAGAATGAAATTTTTTGTAGAATGTAAATGCATTTTTTTACATAACGAAAATTAGTTATCTTTCCCACCAAAATTAGTTTTAATGCTTTTTTCCCCCACAAAATAAAATATATAAACCTGTCATATTATCGGAAAAACACGTATGATGTTTAGATCGATCTCATATATAAATTTTCAGTTGTTGTTAACAAAATTAAAATATATATATACTTTGACAGAGCTTCAACGTTTCGAGTGCGTTCTTTAAGTTTGAAATTGTTGCTTGAAAACTAAGTACATTAGGCATAAATTTAAAAGTACATTATAGGAAAATAATTTTAAAACTTACTGAAACTTTCTTAAACTTTTTTAAAATGCATAAAATGTAATTATTTTTTATGATCATTGGTAAATTTATAAGATATATTTTTGTTTTCTGCTTGATACAAAAGGAATGCTTTCGGATAATAATCACTCGGAAAGCTCTCAAATATTGGAAAATAAAAAATGCAAATAATATTTTTCGATGTAAAGTATCCTTGATAATTGCGAAAGATGATTTAGAACTTTAGCTTTTACTCTCATCATTATTTTATAATTATGTATAAAACAGTTTCATTTTGAAGTTATCTTTTTTTTTTAATTTTTCACATTCAAATTGAAGATTTGAAAAAGGGAAATATCTTATTTCATGCTACAATGAATTATAAATTCTTTAAGCATGAAGTTATATACTTTCCTTATTATAACTAAAGACTTTGTGTGTTTATTTTTACTGAGTGAAACATATTTGTCATTAAAAATCATATTTTGCATTTAGAAAAAAAATGTACTGTAGAATTACCATTAGAAAGAGTGAATACTTATCAGTTTTTTAAATGTATATGGTTCTTGGTTTCTTCAATTTTTGATGCTTTTTATTCACTGGGAAGCATATATTTTCATTTGTCCCATTATAGGTGAGATTTGGCCCCCTCCCCCCCGGATCACATAAAAGTACTGAAAACAGATTTGAGTTATTTAAGACTTTACAAAATTAAAAACTATTTTTATTTTTTCATAGCCGAATGACGTCAAAGGCATATTAATACAACAGGATATAAAATATTTCGAATATTTATCAATGAATTTTCAAAATAAATGACTTACTACATATTTTTTACATTTGTAAATTCAATCATAATTTCTGATAAGCTCGTTTGTTTATATCGGTAATTTGCTGTTGGTACCTTGTTATTTTTAATTTAGAACTTAAAACATTATAATTGTATAGCTATTCAAAGTTTTAGCGAAAACGAAGAAGATAGATGTGATACAACACAGATTATCTGGATAAACCGAACAATTGTTTGCTTTACGGCATTATAATGATGGCCGCTTTATATTATGCGCCTATCCTAGAATAAGCGCGACCCGGTATCATTATTTTAGCGTATCATACAGCACGATCGTGCGGTATAGTAGAGCTCAGCTTTTACGTTTTGAAACATGATGAAAAGACAACAACTAAATTACAATCCAAACCAGAAAACATTCAGTCATGAATAATGGCTCTTTGGAAAGGTCTTAATTTAGCGATGTGCCTTTCGAAGGTCGTGTCAAAAAATATCCAATATTAAGGGAAGGGCACCCATTTAAACTTTACATAGCGTTCCATAAATTAACAATATAGAAATATGTCCTTCAATCTTTCTTTACTGTTGCCACATCCTAAAAAGCGGCACAATAATTTAAAAAAAGTGATAACACGCGTATTTTGTTTTAAATAAAAATCAGATTTCCTCGCTATATTTTGGCATTTTTCAAATCGACGTCATTCTAATCAGAAAAAGAAAATATTTCTTATATATATGAAAAACTTTAACTAAACAGGTGTTAAAATGACGCAGTATCTTCATTTGAATGTTTATATTGTTTAAAAATCTATTTTAATACAGGAGTTTTAATTAAAAAAACAATTTAGGAAAAGATAATAATTAAAAAAAAATCGTTTGCTAGCTATGACGTCAATTTCTGTTTATCTTACATAACTTTGTAATGATGTTTTATTCTGAAAAGAGACTCCTGATATTCTGAAATTAATCCTTATTATTATCATCCATAAAACGAAAGATTTATTTTTAAGTCATACGAAAGAAATTTTCGGTAAATGATAGTTCATTTGGTTGTATTTATTGCATTTTCCTGCGTATTGTCAAGGAAATCGTATACTCCTATTGCACGTGCCAAAGAAAACATGCATTTTAATTTTAAAAGCTGAAAAACTGTAGTATAATAACGTCATTATAACGCCAAATGAAATTCAATTTCGCGAGTTTAAAAAAAAATTAATATTGTTGGACCGAAAGTAATAATCTAAGACAGGGACGGCGAACCTATGGCACGCGTGCCATAAGTGGCACGCTGCAGATTATTTTTGACACGGCATAGATTTAAGTTTTACATCAAAATCTAGTAGAATTTCATAAAATGCATTAATTAATATAGATGTTGTCTGTGTCACTTGAATCCGAATAGTTCGGTTGTTTGTGATTGTCACACAGATTGAAGAAATTGAAATATAACTTAATTTATCCGAATCTAGCTCAATATTGGCTCAGAAAATTTTCAGATTTAGAAGATTATCGCTAAACAAAAATTAAAAGTGTAATAAGCAAAAATGCTGATTTTAAAATTATAACAACTTGGAATTCAATTCCAGACACTAAAAGCTATAGTTTCTGACGCTTGCTATTTTGAAAAAAATTTCTGCAAGCCTTTTTTTCGGTTAAAAAAAAAAAAAAAAAAAAAAAAAAAAACGTCTTTTTATATAAGTGCAATTAAACTTGCATTCTATCGAAAATAACTAAGTACAAAGCGGATATAAATTATTTGGCATTTAAGATGAGAGACCAGAAATAATACTTTTTAAATAAATTTCTACAGTATAGCATCAAGTATCACCTGTATTTTTTTAATGCTAAAAACAAAATTTTAAGTAGTTTTGATTCATTATTATTTGATCCATTATTTTTTTTTTATATTGTTGGCCCGTCATGATCACGTAAAGTATTTTTTTCGGGAAATTTGGACGTGGACGTGAAAAAGTTTTCGTCACTTGATTTTATCAAGGCTCATTTTTCTACATGCTCTTCCGTTTTATGGTGTAGTATGTATGCGGACGGTCTGGCGGGAGACGGCGGGCGGGAGACGTTGCGTTTACCTGCGGGAGAAGGGGTTATGCAGGTGAAAAAACTTCAAAGTTACATCATGAAACATTTCTGACCTTCCTTGTACTTTCAAGGCCAAGGTTGAGAAAGGTTGTATGAAGTAATGTCTTTAGTTTGTTGGCTAAAAAAGCAGAAATATGGTTTTCGGGATTAAATAATCCCGCGCGTGTACAAACGTTACATTTCGATATGTTCATTCGTTACGGGATAACACACATTAGTTAATTTTACTGAAAGATTGAAATAAAAGCTGCCTTCATATGTTGATGAAAGTGTATTAAATGTAATTACTGTAAATTTTATAAAATAATTCATATTTTAAGATGTAAAACAAATCATTGCATATATTCTAAGGAAAAAATATCGCCACTTTTACAGAAACTGTTATAAAATCGGAAAATAAATATGAAACGCTTGATTTTTCCCTAAAAAGAAGTAGAACTGATGCATTATACAATATAGAGTAGTAGACTTTTTTTCAAGCGCATTTAGCCAAAAATATAATGGTAGACAAAATGAAGTGAGATTTACCCCATACGTGTGTTAACATTACAAAAATAGGTGCATGCGCGTACGGTTCAGTTAATTATGCCCTAAACGATGCCCGGTAACATGCGCCAATTGTCTGTAGGCTCAATTATATAATTTATCCGTACCAAATACACCAACTGTCAATAGACTCGTTTACGTAATTTATCTACTAAATTAATGCATACTTTACAAAGAACACCTACTTTCCAATTTTCCTGATTTTTTGATCAATGGTTAAAGTTAGATGTAAATATGTTAGTCATCATCGTGATATTTTAGTTTGACCTCCGAAATATTATTCTAAATATTCAATATTAGTAATATTTCTTATATTATTTACATGTGTATTCTATAATATTTTCAATCACTTTTGATCATTTTTCTGCATTCAGTCGTTTTCAAACTTTTTTTAATTTTAAATTCCCAGTAAATTCCAAAGACAGAAATTTTCCTTTTTTATAGTTTTTTCGCAGTTTTAATTCATTTCTTATGACTGTTTCTTACCCCAGCTTTTTGTGTGTTTGAGGGGTGTGCCTAAGATACTGTATAGTCCCTCAAACCAGAGGAGCGTAGGTACATAGCAGAAAAATTCCAGAGATCACACTATGTATAATACTTAGTCTAAGGACTAGTGTGGCGGTCAGTCCTGAGTAAAATATAGGTCAATATCCCAATATGGGGTTTAGCAATAAGTATGGGGTCATCAGAGCTCTTGAAATACACTGGTGAACCAATGTTTCTGTTAGTTTTTGATTGGGACAATTGGTTGGGCCGGTTAATTGGGATCATTGGTTGGTTAATTGGGGCGGTTGTTTGGTTAGTTGAAGTTGGTTGATTAAGTTCCTGAAAGGATCTGAAAAAGATATAAAAACATATAAAAAACTGGTGGAACCAGAGAGAAAAGTAAAGATCGATCTAAAAAAGTTACAGTAAAAAATTGTCAAATAGCTTCAGTTTAAAAAAGTAAGTAGTGCGTAGAAAAGTAATGGAATCAGATTATCTGTAAAGCTCATGAAATTACCCAAATTTTTGTTGATAGCTGAAAATGTGGACTGAGCTTTACTGGTGCCTTATATTCAAAATCATGTTATCCACTCAAAATGAGTACTGGGTATAGTAAACAGAATGTGTAGTTATGTGCAAAAAAAATTCTGTCAGGTGCAGAATTGTGGACATGATTGCATCAAGTCAAGCTAAACTCCACAAAGCTGAAAGAATGTAAACCAAGAACTAATATTTTAAGTATAACATTAATATAGTCAAGTTGTTGAAGAATTGTTGTTATTAACATTTCTGACATAACACATGTAGCGTAACAATTTTTATTTCATGTAATTACTGTGAAAAGGGAGCCTTATGTCAATGGACTTAAGACAGACAAGTAGTTAGCATATGGTTGAATCGTACATGCTTAGGGTTTTGGGCTTATTTTGGACTTTGATCTTCCAGGCTTATCAGTGACCCCTGGCATGGAATTTGGTCCACACTTCGTACTGGACGATCTCTCATGTTCTCGATACCTCTCATGTTCTCGCTCATTTCTAAATCAACCTATAACCTATTCTTATGAGCCCAAATTTTTAAATAGGTTATGAATGATTGGAATTCAGAATGAGTTAAAAATGCATTTATTTCCCTGATTTATTTTAAGGCACCAGTAAAACTCAGTCCACATTTTCAGCTATCAACAAAAATTTGGGTAATTTCATGAGCTTTACAGATAATCTGATTCCATTACTTTTCTACGCACTACTTACTTTTTTTAACTGAAACTATTTGACAATTTTTTACTGTAAATTTTTTAGATCGAACTTTACTTTTCTCTCTGGTTCCACCAGTTTTTTATATCATTGTACGAACTTTAAGCACGAAGACGCAACGGTCGGCCAATATTCTTTAATTTTTTTCCAACCTGGTTCTCTCTAGAGTGTCTTTTACTCGGGCCGTGGCTGGGACTTATGAACCTTGCTTCGCAAAAGAGTCGGAATAAGTAGAAGAATAAAGGTCTACGGACGAAAAGAGGCCGCTCGCAGCGAATTTTCTCTTTTAATTCTGTCCCACTTCAATTTTAAGATTTTTCCCTCTTTTATTCCTAGCTTCTGCTAGTGTCTGTGCACAAAGAACGTGGGTAAAAAACGCTACGATCTCGGAAATATCGCGCTCAGCAAATTCTGCGCCGGTCAGATGCATTTAAAATTATTGCATTGGGTAAATTAAAATCAAACATTGTATGTAAGATACATCCTGTGTTATTTTTAATTTTCTGAGTTATATCGATGACGTTCGAATTATTTACGTCGTGGTCTTAAGGAAGTTTTTAGAAATATCCATTTCACAGTCTGAGTTAAATAAACCATTGTCATAATTTATGTTTCACATTTATAATTCCCTGGCGTGATTTCTAACGTTAAAATGTTATAACGACAAGCATGTGAAATTTAAATTTGCATCGATCAATGATTATATGTTGAATAATTATAAGTTTCAAAAATCATTTAAATATAATTTATTTTGGGACAATATTTAAGTTTTTCTTTCCTTAATATCCAAATCTAAATTATTATGATTAGTTTACATGTATACCATGATTTGTTTGTAAGTTAATAATGAATGTTTTAGAAATTATTCTTAGCAGATTGTCCTAACAAATTTAATGGACGTATTATTATTATAACAGTTGTAAATTTTCAAGTTGGTGAAAAAAGTCCGTGCTAGGATCCGGACCAGGGATTTTTTGGCTGAAGCTGCCAACGCTCTACCAACTGAGTTTACCCGGATGAATCTGGAGGACTAATTCACCCAACTAACATTTAAGGGGACTCAGGAGTCTTACTTTTTACCTGGCGGTGCAAAAAAAGCAACATGTCACATTTAATTTTTTTTTACTCAGTCTCTATAAAACATATATGCATAAACATTTCCGTATAGCTAACCTAATATCTCTTTTATATAAGATATTTTTAAAAAAATATTCCATAATGAAATTTTATTTTATTTTTTTATGTTTAATTTTGATTCAAAATTTAAAATTGTTTTTTGACTTGCAAACACTGCGCTCATGACTGTAGCAAAATTATGGGTGCAAGAGCCCCCAAAAATATTGATAATGATATAAAGCTAATGTATCTTGAACGTATACTTCATTTGTAAGTAATTTATTTGTTATTTTATTTAATATTGACAATTTTTCAATAAAAGAATGATATTTTCAAAATTTTATAATTTAAATTTAAATTTCATATAAAATAAATAAATAAATTGCTTACAAATGAAGTATACGTTAAAGATACATTAGTTTTAGATCATTATCAATATTTTTGGCCGCTCTTGAACCAATAGTTTGGCTAGAGTCTTGCGCACAGTATATACAAGTCAAAAAACAATTTTTTTTTAAATCAAAATTAAACATAAATAAAATAAAATAAAATTTCAATATAGAATGTTAAAAAAAGTTATTTTAAATCGAGAAGATATTAGGTTGTCTATATTAAAAATTTTATAAATTTATGTTTTATAGAGACTGAGAAAAAAAAAATAAATGTGACATGTTGCTATATTGCACCGCCAAGTAAAAAGTAAGACACCTGAGACCCTTAACGATCTCATCATCAAGTCTGATATCTGAATCAGCTCAACAGAATGAATCGAATGTTATTTTTGGCTTCCACAGCCAAGACATCTTTAATTCGAATACTGATTCAGACTTTTTTTCACCTAATTGGAAATTTACAACGGTTATGATTTATTTCAAATGCAAATCAAATTTCAAAGTAAATGCTTAAGAGGCGCAAAGGCCAACATAGTGAAAAAGATTCCATGCCGGGACTTGAACCCGGGCCATCAGTATAGCGAACTGACGTTCTACCGACTAAACCACATGGAACGATAACCAGCCTGGAAACTTTCTCACTAATTTGCGCCTCTTAAGCAATTACTTTGAAATTTGATTTTCATTTTAAATATTGTATGCAAGGCGAATGTTTATCTCTGAAATAATTTCCATATATTAATATAGTTGCTATCGATGCTGGATTTAATTAAGTTTCGCGTTCGCCCCAGGTCGGTGGCTCACGATAAATACTTAATCTTTGCTGCATTTGTAACCTTGCCAACATATAATAGTGAGAAATTTTCCAGACTGGGTATCGTTCCATGTGGTTTAGTCGGTAGAACATCAGTGCGCTATACTGATGGCCCGGGTTCGAGTCCCGGCATGGAATTTTTTCACTATGTTGGCTCTTTAGGATTCTTAAGCAATTACTTTGAAATTTGATTTTCATTTGAAATATTGTATGCAAGTCAAATGTGTTTCTCTGGAATAATTTTCATTTATTAGTATAGTTTCTATCGATGCTAAATTTAATTATGTTTCGTGTTCGCCCCAGGACGGTGGCTCACGATAAATATTCCATCTTGTGCTGCGTTTATAGTCTTGGCAACATATAATAGTGAGAAATTTTTCCGGCTAGGTATGATTCCATGTGGTTTAGTCGGTAGAACGTCAGTGCGCTATACTGATGGCCCGTGTTCGAGTCCCGGCGTGGAACCTTTTTTACTATGTCGGTCTTTGTGCCTCTTAAGTAATTACTTTGAAATTTGATTTTCACTTGAATTATTGTATGGAAGGTGAATGTTTCTCTGTGGAATAATTTCCATTTATTAATATGGTTATGATTCTTTTATCAATTGAATAATTGCGTTAAAACTATAGTATACCTTAAAAAAATCCTGCATCGTCTGTACCAAGACAAAGCCGGATTTTTGAAATTACCGAATTTCTGAAGGAATATCAAAAACATTTCCGATATTCCAAATGGCGCCTTTATTCATAACCAAGTGATAATAAAGTGACAAAAAAGAGAAAAATAAATATATTGAAAAAATGTTACTGTAATTGATATTTTCTATGTTACAAATAATAATTTTAGAACAATCTAACGAACAGTAAAGCCATTTACTTCTCGTGCAACATTTAATGTTACTTGCTTCTATTTGGCCGTTCTTTAACAAGTTTCCATGTATTTTACACAACGAAAGAATGCCTATTACAGAAATATAGTCTTGTTTCTCTAAAAAAGTATTAATTATCCTGTCAAATTTATGCATTTTTCGAATGATACCTTGTCTTCTGTCGGTTCCTCGTCCCTTGAGCTGCTACTAGCGTTATTGGCCGTTCTATTGCGGCCATATATTCACAGCTTCGAGTTGTCTTGGACTTATTGTTGTTCAAGGAACTAAACGGTTCTGACATATGAAAAAACACGCATTCTTCGTAGTCAATTATTTATTTTTCGCATTTTTTCTTTTGAAGTCCAAGATTTTAATTTGTAAACAATTGCTATTTTTCTTTCTCACGTAAGTTTAAAGTGTAAAAAAAGGGGAGGGAAAAATCACTTTGATGCCGGATTTTTGAAGTTTCCGAATTTTTAAATGCCGGAATTTTGAGGTCATACTGTAATCTAGTATTACTATTAAATTTATTTAATCTTAAAATTATTCTAAATTACATTGTATTGAATTGCTTTCAGCTTGCAATATGATAAATTTAGCTTCGTATATATATTTTTTTATGTCTACTATTTTTATTGAAGGACGGAAGCGTTTATTTATTATATATATATATATATATATATATACTCGTATATATTTGTTTTGTATACAAAATAAAGGTTGTATACAAATTTGTTGTGCAATTTCGTATGTTAAGAACTTCCTAAATTTTAAATGAATTTAGCTAGTTGAAAGTCAGACTAGTAGTAATATTACCGAATTTCTAAATGCCGGAATTTTGAGGTCATACTGTAATCTAGTATTACTATTAAATTTATTTAATCTTAAAATAATACTAAATTACATTGTATTGATTTGCTTTCAGCTTGCAATATGATAAATTTAGCTTCGTATATATATTTTTTTATGTCCACTATTTTTATTGAAGGACGAAAGCGTTTATTATATATATATATATATATATATATACTCGTATATATTTGTTTTGTATACAAAATAAAGGTTGTATACAAATTTGTTGTGCAATTTCGTATGTTAAGAGCTTCCTAAATTTTAAATGAATTTAGCTAGTTGAAAGTCAGACTAGTAGTAATATTACCGAAATTTATTCATAGATGGCGTTAAGTGTCACAACGGTTGCTATCGCTTAGCCAGCGGAGGTGTTATTTAATGGCCACCACGATCACAAGATCTTTCACCGCTTGATTTAGTTGTATTGTATTTTGTAAAGGATCGTGTGTACAAGCCGTCACTTCTTGCATCCATTCCTGAACTAAAATCAAGAATCTGCACTGCAATTAATTTGATCGACGGAAACATGCTGACAAATCTCTGGCTAGAAATAATTTACCGATGGGACATTAGCAGAGTGACGAAAGGACGTCACATTGAATATTTGTGATAATGGTAAACTTGAGCAATTTTTCTATGTTACAACAATATGTACTTTAATTTTTTCCATTCAATGAATTATTCTTTTCGCTCAACTAATTTGTAGACACCCTGTATGTATTTAATTATATCCAAGAACTATTCAGTCAATTCACATATTTTGCAAAAACACGGAATATTTTCTCTTCATAGAATATTTTATTGTTTTATTGTTATATTTCAGTACTATTCTCTGCATCTGTGAAGCAAAAGACTTAGAAACTTTTATTTATATAAACAGATTTTTCTTAAAAAAGAACATTTATTTTTGTTTGTTTGTTTCAGTGAAAAGAAGAGAACATGTGGTTTTTGTCTTTGTTTTCCCTTACGCATAAGTATATGCATTGAGATAACTGCAAAATATTATAAAATTTTACGTGGTCGATTGTGCTAAACATAATTTGTTACAGTTTAGATTTTTTTAATTATAAAAATATAAAAGTAAGAGACATTTTCTAAGTTCTAAAATGACAATGAGTTTACTCATATAAAATTTAAAAATCTATTGTAAATTGGAATACATTGAAAGTTTTTTGGAGTAAATATTTCAGAATTCTGTATTTTGAATCTCAATTAATCAGGTTTATAAATAATAAAAAAAAAATAAATTATAATTATTGTCCGCAAATGTTACAAAAAAAAAAAAAAAAAAAAAAAAAAAAACGTGAGTATTAAAAGAGCACTAATCCAAAAACCTATAGTTAAACTAGTTATGTCTTAGAAAAATTAACAATTATTCATGTTGGTTACTAAGACGTTTATTTTAAAGTTGGGTATCACAAACCTTTAACTACGCGTTCTTCAAATAAGCAATTTCAAGTTCTTTAGTGAGCAAGATACCTTCTAAACATCTTGAGCTACACTGTAAAAAAAATCTGTAGTTCTACGGATGTAAAGTTACATGTTTACTAAATATTCATCTGTAAATGTACTAAAAACGCTGCAAATCTGCAAAACTACTTTTGTAAAGCTACAGAAATCTGTAACTTGAAACAAATGAATCTGCTAAAATTACAGACTTACTAAAATTTTATCTGTAACTCTGATTGCAGTTACATGAAAAGTTCTACGCATTCAATTTCCTAAACAATTCTTAGTAACCTTACAGATTTTTAGATTTTTGGGGTAAAAGTGTGCTGGTTACATGAATTTTTGTTGTTGCCGTTACGTAAAAAGTTCTATGAACGTCAGTTTCCTAGAAAAACTTTAGTAACTTTACAGATTTTTTTCTACAGTGTACATTTTTTGACAAACATATAATTGTGACTATATGTATATATATGCATGTATGTTTCTATATTTTAAAGATTCACCTGCATTTATTTACATATTTACCCATAAACAAAATACATAGCATGCTTTCTTTCGTTTAAAAAAATAATAAAAAAATAGCATGTAACACATGCAAAACGTGCAATACAACAAGCAATCTTTATTTAATGGCTGTATTTTGTAAACTCATTTTAGTTTTCGAAATGTTATTATTTATAATAATCATGGCAGTTTAGCATTCAAAAATGAATTTAATGTGAAAAAATGTAAGCAGAAAAAAAACACAATGATTAAAAAAATTGTCGAAACTTTTATGTTGCAAGTTTTTTTTTTTGTTGTTGTTTTTTTACAAATAATTTTGTGGCAACAGGCTGACAAAAATATTTTAACGATTACAATACACGTTATGATTACTTTGTCATTGCTAAACGTTAATATCCTTTATTTACCCTTCTTGGTGAAGTTTATAAATGCACACGGCCTGCTGCGGATGATACACACTATTTTTTAAACAGTAAAGTTTAAAATTCTATTACATATACAGATTTTAGGGGAAATATGTATACAGGGTATCCCAAAAGTCTCCGTACAACTTCAAAATTTATATAAAAAAAAAATAATAATAAGCCTACAGCAAAAATAATTACAACAGTACAGAGAGTAACTCATTTTTTTTTCTACCATCTTAGTAAACTTCTACATGAGATCTTTTTGTTGCACGCGACGTTTCCATGCGATGAAGCAGTTCAACAAGTGCGGAACGAGTACGTGAAACTTTTTCTAGGAGCCCTGTAAAATCAATTCGAAAAGCATCGCAAGAGCTTATTATGTCAAAAATCGCAACACACAGAGTGCTTCATAAACGATTGCAACTTTCAGTCTAAAAAATTCAGATTGTGCAAGCGTTACGAACAGATGATTATGCGAATCGCTTCGAATTTGCTGTTGAAATGCTTCATCGCATAGAAACATGGCGTGCAACTCAAGGATCTCATGTAGAAGTATGCTAAGGTAGTAGAAAAAACTTTTTGAGTTACTCTATGAACTGTTGTAATTATTTTTGCTGTAGGCCTGTTATTATTATTATTATTATTATTGTTATTGTAATCAATTTTTGAAGTTTTGTAATCAATTTTTGAGACTTTTGGGGCACCCCGTATATTAAGAAATTGAGTAATTTAATCCAATAAAAGCACATTTTGAACTATATTTCAATATAGAAAATTGTAATAAGCTACAAAATCATCATATAATGTTAATAACTCTTAAGGTTCTAAACCTTGCACTGTCTGTGATGCTGGCAAAGCTGCAAAAAGTAAATTTTATAGTGACAATGTTACTACTACATTAACAACATATATCTGAAACTGAAATTTATAATAAATTGCAACTGCTTATTATTCGCAACAAAATACAAATTTAAATATCACAATAATTTCTTTTAAGTGTATTTAACCTAGTTCAGTTTAAGTACTTGTAATAATCTTTAAATTTACACCCTTTTTAACAAAAAATCTTTCATATTGATGGTTTTATATCTGAGAACTAAAGATGACTTGGACAACTGTATGATAACTTGGAGTTTTATTTTAAGCTTCAACCAGTTTTAAATTATCTAATAAAGCGATATAATGTATTATGTATAATCATAATAGTGCAGATTATTAAAAAAAGTAATAATAAATCTAAAATGGAAATTTCCATAAACATTTATTAAGCGCTTTACTTAAGATATCTATTTTGCATCAAAAATTAGAACATTTCTTTATTACTTTTTTAAGACGACATCATCTGTGGTATCGTAGAATTATTTACTTGTTTTTTAACGTATATATATATATTGTTTTGCCATCAAATTAATTTAGATGAAAATTTGCTTTCACCCTTTCTGATTAAGGAGAGAATACATACAAATTAATGATACAAATTCAATTACGATTTTAAAGAAAAACTCTTTTGCTTGTTAATCGAATTTAACAGTTTATTTCGTTAAAAAAAAAGTGAAATAAAATTATTTTACACTGGCTGTTAAATATATAACATTCGATTTTTTTTATTTCTTCCTTTAAAAAATGAATAAATAATTAAATAAAATAACAATAATATTTATACATTGTTGATTTGTTCAAAATTTTAGAAAAAAAATGCATTTTTAAGCAAGTAATAATATAAAAGTATTTATAGAAAATCTCACGAAATCGAGATACCCAAACTTATATTTTAAGAAAATATTTTTGTTTAATGTAATATATATATGTATAATAATTTTAAAACAAAGACGCAATTTTTTTATCATCAATGAATTTAAACTTTAAGTTTTTCTTTTTATTCTTATGCTGCAGGGGAATGAAGTGATTTATGGAAACAATTATTTAAAATGTGGGAAAATATTCAAAAACGATGACACATAATGAGGGTAATTTTTCAACGATGAAATAGATACCTTGTACATGAGAAGGAGATTTATATTTTTATAAATATTTTTGGTATATTTTTTGCATATTTTCGGGATTCTATTGATTTGTCTTTTATTTTTTAAATGCACTTTTAATCTGTTTAACGCATAAATAAATATCTTCTTTCAAGATTAAATAACAGCTGTTTAATATACATTTTTTTAAAGTCAGTTTTTTTTTCTTTGTTCATGTAAATGTGAAATTCATACATCACATTTTTTCTTTTTAATATTAAGAATTTTTTCAACATTTATTATTGGAATGAATAATTATACTTTGTAATAAAAATTATACAACTGTTTCCATTTAAAATTGAATAGCTTGTGCTCTTCAAAAATTACGATTAATAAGTTAAAATAAATATATTAAGTGATGTTTTAACAGTTAGGTATTAAAAAAACCATTTTACATATTTATATAAGGAGATCAGAAAAAATTATTAATATTAAAATTAGTTAAAATAATATCTATACTAATAGAAGTAGGTTTCGCTCAGTGTGTCTGTCTGCCTGTATGTGTGTGTACCTGTGATAGCTTGCAAAATCTACGCACGTACGAGGATGAAACTTTTGTGAGGTATAAACCAAGTTGTCTCCTGATGCACCTGAGACTCAGAATTTAAAATTTTTAATAGTAGTTGAGTTATTAATTGAATATCGGAACTCACGCTTATCAAAAAATCATCTATTTTTAACCCCAGCGTTTGGGCACGCGCACAAACCCATTTACGCAAAAAAGCGTATAACATAAAGACAGTTTGTACATACAACATTTTATGGTTCCATTTAACATTTTTTTTTTTAATTAATGAAGTACAGTTTATTATTTTCAGCGGCAGATGTATAGTAATCCTGAAGATTGGCTTATTCAATATCACATGCAGTGAAACCCCCCGATGCGACGTCCTCCCTTAAGCGACCACCTATCTGAACGACCATTTTTTCATGGAGCGAAATTTATTCTCATAGGTTCAATACTAATTTTACTTCCATTCAGAGACCATCGCAGTTGAACGACCTCCATGAGCAACCCATTTCTTTGAAGAAAATGAAATAAATTCCGTATATACCTGATAACTTGAAGAGGGATTTATTAGAAGAACAATTCCAGAGAGCGCGTTATTCATCAAACTTCTGAACAAAGTTTGGATTTTTTTTATTCAGGTAGATTTAAGTCTTTAAAACCCTTTGTACATTTTTAGGCCTTGAATTTAACTCTAACGACAAATTAAGAATGACGGTCAATGAACTCCCCTGCCCTATTCTGTCAGGAAACTTTCAAAGAAATAGATAAATTAATGAAATCGTCATTATCTGTTTTCGTCCAAAAACAATTGCATTTATTTACTGAACTTCGAAGGACTTGGAAATAAAACTTATAAAAGATAAAACAGTAAAATAAAAGCAAACGTGAATGCATTCATTTATTAAGCTCTTCAGTAATTAACTTAATTAACTTTTGTTTTGATACTTAAATTTTTATATTTATGTGAAAAATAAATTTTAGAAACGCTAATTGTTACTTTTTTTTCAACCATTAAAATCTAGATTTAAACATGATATCCATTAAGAGACCAATTTTTATTCGAACGGAAAAGGGTCGCTTTAGGGAGGTTTTAATGTAATATTAAGGTTACCTGAAATTATTAAATATATATATATTTTTTGGCAGCCACAGTTAGTCTTTTTTTATTACATATTTTCACAATTATTCTACACATTCTGCTTAGAGTGATAGAAGGTATCAATCTAATTTTGATTTATGTTGGGGATTACAAGGATTTATATTACATTAAAGTAAAATTGCCAACCCATTTTGATCATAGAAGAAATACGCTTTTTTAACACTTTCACATCTATATCTATATGCAGAATTGCATTAAAGTAAAAATGTGCAAAAATAGTACTCTCTATCCAAATCTCCTATTGTGGCCGAGGGGTTTTACCTCTCAATGCTGGTAGACGGGCGGTGCTGGGTTCGAACCCAATCTTGCCCGTCGGCCTAATCGTTCGGAGTTTAAGTGGTTTTCTTCGAACCTTGGATTTCCATGCGTAAATACGGGTTAGGTTCCATTAGGAAGACCCTCAAGGAGGGCACTCCCCCATTGGGCTTATATCACTAGAGTTAATAATCGGCCGTCAAAAATCAACCCAACCCAAATCTTCTATTTTTATAGTATGCTATTGCAGTTAAATGCTAAGGAAATTATGGCAACAACATATGCTAGTAGTAAGACAAAAATCCTGCATTTGCTTAGAAGCAAGCGTGGCCGCACATTGGGCGTCGGGCGCATTTGTTTTCCGATCAAACTTCAAGTGTGCATCTGTCCCCTAAAAGCAACAGAATATTTTACATTTTCTGGCGGCTTCAGGTTATTCACATAAAATCATTTTTAGTATGATTCTAGGGTGTTTACATGCGACCAAAAATCGTTTATACGGACGTAGACTAATTTTCAAATGGCCGTGAAACACTGCCACAAATGAACTGTCACAAAGCAAAAATGAACAACTGTATTATGACACTCCACAAAATGACGCCCACAAAATAGTGGACTTTTTTTTAATTTAAGACCTTTGAAGAAAGCACTAACCCGTCAGCACAAGCGTTGGAATAAAATCCACCGAATCACATTTTTTCTTAAAAAGATTTTCTTAATACCGCTTCTGACCTGTCTTGTACCTTTTTACGCCAATATCAAGAAGGGGTGGCTGAAGCAATGTCTTTACTTTGTTCGCTAGGAGGTTCGAAAAATACCGCTTGAGACTAAAAAATCCCACGCGTGTAGAAACGTTTCATTTTGACGCGTTCATTTCTTCTGGGATGACACATACTAAAATAACTGTAATGAAAGACTAATATATAAGCTACATGTGTACATTGGTGGAACGATATTAAATGAAATTAATATAAATTTTGTGAAATAATTTATCTTTTAATGTGTAAAACAAATCGTTGGAGTATTTTTTAAAAAAAGAACGTGATTGTTACAGAAACTGCTACAAAATCTGAAAATAAATATGACAAGCATGACTTTTTTTGCCTAAAAGAAGTGGTATTGATGCATTTTACAATATAGAGCAATAGATTTGCTTTTAAAACGCATTAAGCCAAAAATATAATGAGACACAAAATAAGGTGATATTTATTCCACACGTGTAGTAACGTAATAGAAACTGGCGGGCGTGATGACATGGTAATAGGCCTGTTTTGTAATTTTCTGAATTTCTTTGCATAAAATTCCATGCTTCGCGTAATATAACAGTAATAAAGTCACGATATGTAAACATGCGAGAACTTAATCCGTGTATCATTTCAAAAATGTCCAATCATAATCTCCACTCTTAGATAAAGTATATAAGAAAAATCTTAAGATATTATAGTATCATACAGTTTTGTAATGTACTGTTACATACTATTATAGTTAGGTTATGTAACACAATCATACAATGCATTATAACTCCATCATGTAACATAATTCTATATTACGTTACATAATGTAGTGTTATGTAGTATAACATATAACATGCAATAAGTTAAGGATTTCAACTCCTTCATACTTTTATACTTTTCCATCTATATAATTCCTTTAAACTTTCAAAAGCTTCGTATATCGTTTTGAATAATACGGGAATTTCTCCATATCGAGAAATATTACGGTCCCCTGCTATTATGCTTTGGAGAAAGTTCACTGTATACATACATATATATATATATATATATATGTGTGTGTGTGTGTGTGTATATATATATGTATATATTACTTAAATATTATATATTTATTCTTTTCTAATAATTTTAAATTTACAATTGCTTAGTAAACATTTTATGCCCAAACAGTTTAAAATTTTTAATAATAAAGAAATAAGTTTCGTCCGATCTGCATATTTAAATTTCTGTTATTTTTATTTATAAATAATTATTTATTTTTACTTCTATAACGCGTAAAACCATTTTCAAACAATGGAAGTGTTTTTTAAAAAAATCTCATATTTCGGTGTTCAATTTTTTTTTTTCAGTTGTTATTTAAAGACAAAAGTCATAAAAGTCTGTTAAAAACATTGAAAATACAAAGCACCGATAGTTTTACCATGAAAAGTTTAATAATTTTTACTTTTAAAATGATACAAATATTCACAACATAAATAATAAATATATATTCTGGTACATTTTAGTTTAAATATCCGATACTTATCAAGGTAAATAAACAAATAGGGTAAAAGTCCTGCTGTTAATCTATCGATTTCTTATTGGCTGGAATTTTAACGCTCTGTAACGATTTAAAAAATTCTCATCGTAAAATAATTAATTACACGGCGAAAATATTTTCAATACATCTTTGGAAGAAGAAGAAAAAAAAAAAAAAAAAAGCGTTTGTGCCAGAAGTTGCAAAAGTTGTTTTTACTGTAAAATGTATTACTTATAAAAAAGAAAAGCACCTTAAAGAAAACACATTTAGTGGTGTTTTTATAGCATTTTTTTCTGGTGTATATTTCATAAACCTCAAGCAAATAAATTCAATAAATAATAATATCCTTCAGCAGTATATATCAGTTAGCATTTCAAAAAAAATGTTTTATTTTATAAATTACTTTATTCAGCATAATTGTGTATAAAAAATAATAGAAAATTTTAATAAATGTTATACTTTTTTAAAGTCTTTATTTTTGTGTTTTTATCGCTTTACATAATCATTCATAACTGAAACGATTCCAAATTAATAATAATCAACCTGTTTCGCACAAAATTTAATGAATTTATGGTGCTTCATTTATAATATTATATACTTGTCTTATTTTTTAAATTGAGCAAATAAGGTTTGAAAAAACACATTGCTACTTTGACATTTCAAGCCTTAAATTATCAAAAGTCAGACAAGAAATATTTGTGACACTAATGAAAATTGCTTTAACGATTTTGTGTAATGAGGTAAAAATTTTGTATTCAAAATCTTTTAGTTTCGAAAAGTAAACATATACTTTCAATAAAAATCCTGAAAAATCCACAAATTTTAACAAGATGTACTATATTAGATAAAATTATTATAAAAAATATTATTTTATAGGTGAGGGATTATTTTAAATTCGAAATACCCTGGAAGCCTCACGATTAATAGACTAATATTAAGAATACATTATTGTTTTCATTTGTCTTTTTTTATATAAAATTGTTTCATTTTAAATTTTAGTTATTAAAGTTTGAGTAAACTTATAACTTTCTTAAATTTTAACTCTTTAAACAAGTCACAAGTCACACAATAAAAACTATGACAACACGTTAAATGGATAATTTTTCGTAAATGAAAAGTTTCGATGTAAAATATTTCAAAACTAAAAATTTCTACCTCGAAATTATTAACTAATATTTTAATTGGGGAAAAACTGAAACTTCCGTTTAAATTACACAAATATCTATTAGTTAATTTTGTTTAAATGAAGTATATATTTATCAGTAAATATTGCCTTAAATTTTATAAAATGTCGCTCAGTTTGAACTAATAGACGAAGTGGAGTAGAATTAAGATGTTTCTCTTACATTCTTGCATATATGTCTTAGCTTCAAAATTAAAAAAAAAATAACTTTGCAAAAATGTATTGCCTTCTTTACTTTTCACGCCTTAAAACTATCAAGAGAAATTCATAACAGCACTTAATTTAACAATTTTGCGTGAATTCGTAAAAGTAATTTAGAAGATTTCATAACTAAATAATGTTACCATAGAATATTTTATAACCATTTTAAATGAGAACTTAATTATAGAATCGAAAATAACAAATGCGTATGAATTATACTTCATAACTACAAATATTTAGCTTAGATTATTTAACAGTGATTTTAAATGTAAAAATCTGAAAATTCCATTTCAAATAACCAAATATTTGTTAAATTTGTTTACATTAAGTATACATTTTTCCGTAAATACTGCGTTTATTTTTATAAAACATAATGTGTCCCAGTTTAAACTTTTAAACTAATAGAAGAAATGGAATAGAATTAAGACGTTTCTCTTACATTCAAGCATATATTTCTTAGCTTTTAAAATTTAAGAATTAACTTTGCAAAAATGTATTACCTTCTTCACTTTCCACGCCTTAAAACTATCAGAAGTCACGCAAGAGAAATTCATAACAGCACTACTTGAACAATTTTGAGTGAATGGGTAAAAGTAATTTAAAAGGTTTCAAAACTAATTAATTTTACATTAGAAAATTTAATAACCATCTAAACTTAATTATTGAATCGTGATTAACAAATGTACGTTAATTATGTAACATAACTAAAAATGTTTAGATTAGAAATTTTAACAAATGTTTTAAAAGAAAAATCGTAATATTCCATTTAAATTACACAAATATCTATTTGCTAATTTTGATTCCGTTTAGTATATATTTATACGTAAATACTGCGTTTTTTTTTTTTTTTTTTTTTTTTTTTTTTTTTTTTTTTTTTTTTTTAAGAAAGTCTCGCAGTTTAAACTAATAGATGGAACAGAATAGAATTAAGATGTTTCTCTTGCATACTAGCATATATTTCTTAGCCCTAAAAATTTAAGAATTAACTTTGGAAAATGAATTGCCTTCTTCACTTTCACGCCTTAAAACTATCACAAGTCACGCAAGAGAAATTCATAACAGAACTTACTTGAACATTTTTGCATGAAAGGGTGAAAGTAAATTAGAAGGTTTCATGACTAAATTATTTTATCTTAAATTCATTATCTTATCGGTTATTTTAATTTCATTTTAAACGAGAAGTTTATTAATGAATCATAATTAACAAATGTCTGTTAACTATATTTTCTAAAAATTATCGATTCTTTATAGGTGAATTTTGCTTTTATTTTTATTGATTGGTTGTTGATTATTGATTTTGCGTACATTCTGTATCTGTATGTGTTACATTTATAAAAAATAAACATCATCCAAATGAATGAAGCAATAATGTGTTTTACATAACTCTTAACCCATTTTTTTTTTATATTTATCGATTTCAATTATGCCATTTATGAGATTAGAAGGAAAGCTTTCATTTTTTTTTTCAAATAATACCTTTAGAATATTTTGAAATGTGGTTAAAACTTTGAATATTACCGAAAATTTAACAATCAAGCGGAAATCAAAGATCGCTATCTCACAGATCATAGAAACTCAGCAGAGTTTCTCCCAAAGCCAAAGAAACAACAAAGCAATGGACCGTAAATGAATGGAATTAATATACCTTATAATTATTTGCTTTCTAAAGACAGATTTTCAGTGGTTTTTAAATTAAATTAGCGTACATATTCTTATCCTATCCTTATAATAATGTCATTGTAAATATATTATAAATTCATCAGAAATATATTTATAAACGAGTATATGAAATAAATGAAATCAATCGTTCTTACCTTACTATTATTATTAACATCACTGGATTTAAAACAGCTTTGATTATTTTTTCAATTATTTTATTAGTGAGTTCAAATATTTTATGTTGGAATTAAATAGTTTTATATTACATTTCAATAGGGCGACTGAGAAGTACTATCGTTTATTTTCATTAAATTTAAACAAATAAATTTTAACAAGTTATTATTTTTAATCCATAACGTAATCAGATCACCCTCGTTATCAACAGCCTTTCGCAATCTAGTTTTCAAATTTTCAATGGCAGATCGTTAACAATCAGTTGGCAGTTGAGGAAAATATCTGGAGAGGACATTTTGGATATCATCCGAATTTTCAAATTTTTGGTCACGTAGAAAGTGTTGTTGTAACCGGAATAATTGGAAATTCTATGGCCCAACGTCTGGCGACTATGGTGTGTGAGCCACTACCTCCCACAGCAATACATTGTTTTTTTTTTTTTTTTTATAGGTTTTGTCTTGCGCACAGCGGTCTCGTATTATCGTGTTGCAGAATAATGGCCTTTTCTGTTGACAATCGTGGACGCTTTTCAAATAAGGATTTATTTACTTGACCCAGTGCTTACAGCGAAGGTCTGCTTTCATCATTTGTCCAGGATTTAGAACTTCGAAATGAAGGATTCCGTGAATACTCCACCAAACTCACAAAAGTACTTGTTTGGGTTATTTAAAAGCAACGTTTAAACACACAATAAAATAAGTTAATTTGAACAGACGTATACGTTACGTGAGTTCCAGGACTCACATCATCAGTTGCGTGACTCCTGGAACTCATGCAACGTATACGTCTGTTCAAATTAACATATTTTATTGTGAGTTTAAACGTTGTTTTAAAATAATTTATATTTCCACACAACTTCTGTACTTACTACTTGTTTAGGATATAAACTTGATTTCCTGAAGATTCATTCGGAGAAAGACACTGTTTTTTTTTTTTTTTTTTTTTTTTTTTTTTTTTTTTTTTTTTTATTATCATAGAAAGCACCTTCGCGTCTCCAATGATCATGCCGTCAAAGCACTATTCTGTATAGTGCTGTTGATGCAATAATTTGCATGTGGTGGATCGGTTAGCTTTGTTTCCTTCTAAAGGATTATTTACCACATTTAAAATATGTACATTTAGAAAAGTTAATGATTTTGATCTAATTTGTAAATACATTTTTTTAACTCTGCCAAATATCTTTATATATTTAATTTTTATTATATGCCTCGGAGTGTTCCCTATTTAGTGGTCAAACTGTTGTTGTCTTTGTGAATAAATACTATGTCAAAAAATGTATGCAGTCAATTAGTATGAAGTACATAACTAGATGGAGCCCGTCAAAACTTGACGGCAAACAACTCTTTAAAATGTTGTTTACTGACATAAGAAAATCCATAAATCTGTGATTATTTGATACTAATTTCATATAAAATACATTCATATCTACTATGATCATAAAATCCTTATCAGAATCGGTAGATGATAAAGCAAGTAATGCATTCTGTGTGCACTAATGTTAGATAATAACAAAAGTGTACTGTACAATATATATCGATATCATGCTGATCGACGGAAAAGCGCTTTTAAGCTATTTGGATTGAAGTACAAACACATTTTTACCACAGAAAACAGCGAATGCTTACATGCATGAATATATAAATAGACTTTTTTTTTTTTACTACACAACGTAAATCAAAAGTCTTTATATTTATTGGTTGCAATTTGTTATTTTTTTTAACACTCCGAGGGTCTTGAGGGCTTTCCTGCGTTTTCATAAATAGGCTTATAAAAATAATTTTAATTAAAATTTTTAGATTTTTCAGATTAAAATTTTCAGATTAAAGAGATGACCTGTAATATGCAAAATGCTTAAAAACAAACAATGCAGATTAATTTTCTACTTTGTACACTACATACAGTGTTCTGTTACTTTTTGATAGTATCTGAACTTGTAAGTTCTCGAATGAATGCACCGAACACGTTGCTACATAGTAAACTGGCCACATAGCTAAAAACACTCGAGAGTAAATAAAGCTCTAGTTTGTCAATGTACTTTGTTGGCTATTTACTGACATAACATCTTCAGTAAATCTGTGATTATTTGGTACTACTTTCATATAAAATACATTCATATATACTACGATCATAAAATCCTTATCAGAATCGGTAGATGATAAAGCATGTACTGCATACAAATGCATTCCGTGTGCACTAATGTTAGATAATAACAAAAGTGTACTGTACAATATATATCGGTATCATGCTGATCGATGGAAAAGCGCTTGTAGGTTATTTGCATTGAAGTACATACATACAGATTTTTACCACATAAAATACATGCTTACATGCATAAATACACTTTTTTTTTAATTACACAATGCAAATCAAATGTCTTTATACTTATTGATTGGAATATTAAAAAAAATATTTTTTTAAATATTTCTTAATTCTAGTATGTTTTTAATTTATTTCTAAGTAATATTGTACTGAGAACTGTTTCAGCCAGGTGTTGTGAACTATGCAAATACAGAATAATAATAATTAAAAAAAAAAACATGTGCACACATAAGTACACTCGCATATTAATGTATAAATTTAAAAATGTATACAATCAGTTAAGAAACAGTACAAAGTCTCTTAATTTTTAATCTGCATTACAACAATTCTTTAGATTAATTATGTTAACTTACTTATCATAAAGTACTTTTTTAAATACACGACTAGATTTTTTTTTTTTTTTTTTTTTTTTTTTTTTTTGCATTACAGTTTAATTGCTTTAAACCTACAAACTGGTTAATTTATTTAATCGAAAACTTACCAATTGCTGAATAATGATCACCATCTTGCTGGGAAAAAATAGTGTACCCAGTTTTGTGCCTCAAACACTAATTGAGGAAACATGTAAAAAAATGTATTGCACTAATTGAAAGATATCTGCATTAGAGTCCTGCATCAGGTCGGGTTACTTGCTTTTAACAGAACCGACTCGCGGTTCGGGTCGGATCAGTGGTAGATTTTTTGTTGCTGGCCGGACTCACTTTCATTGGTTTGGTTTCGGTTTTGACTCTAGTGGGTCGACCCGAATTTCAAATGATATCCAAAATATTTTTTTTTCAGGTTAAAGATCTATGTACAATAAGACCTCTATAATGTATTTTCTCCCGAAGGGAAGACATTTCTATTTAGCAAATACTTTTAAATTCCTAAACTTTATATATTTGAACATTTATATAAGTTTTAATAGCAGGCACCTCTCAATTTAAACACATATAACATGTGTATGTGTACATAAACTATGAAAAATATAATACATGTGTTTTTGTGTGTATCAAAAACAAAATATTGATAATATTTTTCATATTTCGAAATTTATTTTTAGAGGTTCGTGTCGTGCTGACTTAAAATCAGACGTGGTACAAGCTCAGTAAAAAAAAAAAAAAAAAAAAAAAATGATGAAATTCGCATTTTTTCGCAATAATCTGAAAAATCTGCATTTATTCTGCGATTCTTTGACAAAATTAGTCTTCTTCAGTGCCCATTTGACGAAAATTGCATTTTTTCTGCAGTTCTTTTAATAAAATTCACGTTTACTCTGCGATGCTTTGACGAAATTCACGTTTTATTCCATTATCCACTGACGAAATTCACGTTTTATTCCACGATCTTTCGACCAAAATTCGTGCATTTTCCACAATTTTTCGACGAAATTTGCGTATTTTCCACGATCCTTTGACAAAATTTGTATATATTACACAATTCTTTGATAAACATTGCATCTTTGACGAAAATCGTGTCTTTTTCGTGATCCTTTAACAAAAATTGCATGTTTTCCGCGACCCTTAAACAAAATTCGAATTTTTTTTTCGCGATTCTTTGATGTAATTTGCGTTTTTTCCCACAATCTTTCTGCGAAATTTGTGTATTTTACACATTCCTTTCACGAAATTCATATATTTTACACGATATCGTGTCTTTTTCGTGATCCTTTAACAAAAATTGGATTTTTTCCGCAATCCTTTGACGGGAATTGTATTTTCCCCGCTATCCTTTGATGGAAATCTAATTTTTTTCCGCGATTCTTTAAAGAAAATCACACTTTTTTCACGCTCCTTTGATATTATCGCGTTTTTCCGCGCCCCTTTGACAATTTTTTGCATTTTTGCGATCCTTTAAAACATTTGCGTTTTTCCCGCAATACTTTGAAGAAATTTGCTCAATTTGGCATGGTTGATACTCGCGTTTTTCTTGTATTTCTTCCGTTATCCGGGTTCTCTCGCCCCCCCCCTTCCTATAAAAAAGATCAACAAATTTTAATGCATATTTGCATAGATACAAGGGATAATAAAATTCAGTCCCAAAAAAGCGCAATTCCGCAAAAAAGTAACATGCCTGTAAAATGTATTTTACAGGTTGTAGTCGGGTTCTCTGTATTATATAGTTCAGCATTACTGGAATTAAAAAAAAGAATGGGAACAGAATCCTTAGCAACCAGGAATGTATTAATGCATGAATTTTGTCTATGATCACTGTAGATTAGAAATCTATGTAGAGAAGTTTCTTGTGAAGGGAAAAAAAATCGAAAAATTCCCCAGCCGGTTACAGGAAATTCTTCAGTTGGTCATGAAAAAAGAAAAAAAAATCGCAAAATTTCTCCATCCAACTCTTTAAAAAATCACAAAATTCATCAATGAGTCGCAGAGGAAATAGAAAAATTGACAGTTGGTTGTGAGGGAAAAATCATGAAATTTGTCACATACCCCCCCCCCCCCCCCCCACACACACACACACACAAAATGTACCCAATAGGTAGAAGAATAAAAAAAAATTCCTGGAAAATTCATCAATTGTGGGGGAAAAGTTGCACCATTCTTCCTTCATTCTTCAAAAGAATCGTGTAGATTGACAGTTGATCATCGGAACAAACTAAAATCCTTTAATCAGTTTCTTTAAAATATTGTGAAGTTTATCTGTGAATTGTCTGAAATTCTTCAAACTTTCATTGCAAAAAATCGCAAAATCTTTCGATTGGTCGTTCTGGTTGATTAGGAAATCATGTCATTTCATCTTGTGACTCACTGGCAAAATTCACAATATTTTTCTACCATCATTTGAAAATATTCAGAAAATATTTTGCAAAATCGCGTAAAAAAATAAAAATCACTTTCTCGGGTGGATGGGGGGGAGGGATCGGAAAGAGTCACATGTAGAGAAAAATTTAATAAGGGGGAATACACGCCATTTTTTATTATACAGCATTTTCTTATTTTGTGAAAGATTCATGAAATCTTGCATGGTATAGCAAATATTGCTCCTCAACAAAATTGTGATCCCCCCCCCCACACACACACAGGTTTCACACACTCATATAAATAAATAAATTCTCTTGAAATGGTACCCCTGCAAATAAGGATGGGAATTCGAGGTGTAAATATTCTCAAATTTATTATTAATATCCATATGAGGATTTTAAGGTTAAGAAAAAAATGATTTCTTTGTGTCTGATTGTTTGGACTAACAATAGATTAATAATAATAATAATAAGAAGAAGAAACCCCCCATAAATTATTCCATATTGGACACCCACTGATATACTTAATTGCATGTAAAAATGCATGTAAATGTATTTTTGTTTTTTGGCAAAAGCTTTTTACTGTAGGATTAGACCCATTTAAGTATTTTGAAATGGATTCACTCTGATTTATTATTAGGTAGTATTCACAAACTTTTCGTTTGATTTAGTAATTGTAACGGTCTTTGGATTCTTAAACAGAAACTATTTAGAAAGCTATCGCTATGTATGATACGATAGGGCAAAGGGAACGTTATTTTGGTGATTTGTAACACAAATATGGATATCACAAAATAAACAATTCAATTAATTTGTAATTCTGACACTGAACTTTAAACTTACTTTAACGTAAGCATTCAGATCAATTTATTTGTCAACAGAAAAATTGTAGTCTTTTCTAGCTAAATATTTTTAAATTGTTTAGTACTTTTTTCGCGAAAAACTAAATCTCAGAATTAAAAAAAAAATATTTGTTTAAGTATTTCATTTTTCAGTCTCTGATTTTCCAGATTTATCATGCTTAACATCCTGTATATTAATTTTTTCCAGATGCATTTTCTAAGGAACCAAGAATATTTTTAGTTAATCGACATGTAACCAAAAACAAATGCTTTCAGGAAATCATTTCGGTCGCACTTTTTAGAGAGCCAAATAAGCCGAATTCGGTTAACAATTCGGTTAACCCAACGTATAAAGCGATAAACTGGATAAAAGCTATAAAACGACTGTAGAAAAAATAGATAATTGCATCACCAGCTAACAATAACAGAAAAAAATAAATTAATTGTTTTCAATGATACCAAATTTCTTTAACATGAATACATGTAAAAAGATATTTCAATAGAAAATGAAGAGTTATTAGTACAGTAACATTACATTGCAATCTTAGCTTTGACGTTAATCGGGGTGTTTCTGCGATTAAATCTAAGTAACTAAATAAAATGAAAAGTTTAAAATGGAATCACAGTGAATCAGAATAAAGAAATAAACAATAAATTAATAAAATACCTATAAAGAGTAATCCAAAAAGCTTTGACGCCACGGCAGATAAGTTATGTTGTGTGCATGACCTAATGAATCTATCGGTATCTAGACAGGAATGTGTCTTGCACGCCATTGGAGTTCAATGTCTGTTTACACGGAGTGGTGTTTCTGATTGGTTCTTCTGAAGATGATTCTCTGTCTACGGTGAGTCGTTCACTTTAGTGAAAGAGATAGGACCGCCCGGAAGAGATTTTGACGCATGGGCGCATGTTGATTTTTAGTGGACTTAACTGAAAATCTTACCATTCTACTTTAATATATAGGATAGTATATCAATTACAAATTTCAGCATTTTAGGGCTTTTAATATATTCTGTTATTGCTTAAGGAAAAAAAAAACCCTTTATTTCATATGGGTTGATTTTTTTCTGTATTGCACAAAACAAGATTTACTATATATATATATATATATATATATATATATATATATATTATTTCTTCAATTGAAATTAAATATTTCGAAGAGAACAAAGAAAATTTGATAATATTCACACTTTGTCTTAAAAAAAATTCAATAGATTTTTATTAAACTTTTTTGTTCAGATTGAGAAAACAGAGAACTTTCAGGGTTCTTCTATTACTAAAAGAAAATGTTCTCTGTGTAGATTAAAAGGTGCTGCGTCATTTTTGAATTACCAAATGAAATAAATTATTTATATTATTTGAGATTTTTTAGACATCCTTTACTGTTTTTCTTGATGATTTTTGCTACAACTAATTGCAACGCAATAAATCCTTACTTTAGTTAAATAAAAGTTAAAAATTATTTTAATTCGTCTTTGGGTAATGTATTTTATGTTGATAAAATATACTAAAAATTATATTAATCTTATGCTAATTTTTAATTATTCATTTAATGTTATTCCAAAGTTTTGACATTATTACGATTATTACCAAACACAACAAAGAAAACTTTTATTGTGAAAGGAAAACCATTTGTTTCTTAAAGACTGGAAATTATTACTCTTTACTGTAGAAAACAGGATTCAATATTTATTACTCGAAACGTTCTTCAATTGAATTTAAAAATTTCTTACAGAACAAAGAGAATTTCATAAAACTTCCATTTTATCTTTACAAAAGTTCAGTATATTTTTTTTATTTAAAATTTTGATCTCTGTGATAAAAGAGAGAACATTTCGAATTTTTCACAGCTGATAGAAAAGGTGTTCTTATTAGAAAATGGCGTCATCTTTTCAATTGCAATTCTCAAAGAGAAACAATCTCTGTTATTTAGTTCTTTACATATAGTCCAGTCATTTTAGGAAAAATAGCGGAAAAAATTAGAACAAAGCTGGATTTTTGCACAGGTGCTAGTTAGGGTATGTAGTTAAACATACTAAAAGTCCCCATCGATCCGATGTGAGCTTTCGCCACCAGGGGGCGCTAATGGGCTTGAAAATTGGTTTTTTGTGAATATCTCATGAACAATGGCATCTAGAAAAAAAGTTCAATTACAAAAATGTAGATAATTTAATTTCCTACAAAAAGTGTTATTAACATTTGTTTGTCACACCAATCCTTCCCTGTCAAAAATTTTAAAAAGTGAACATATTTGGAAGAAAAGTTATAAAAATACGAAAAACCTGCTGCTACTTTCAAAGAAATTATGTAAACAGGTCTAAAATTCTTACTTTTGAATGGAGAAGGTGAATATATAATATACATATATGCTTATTTCCGTACCACCCTTGAGGTAAAGCATTTAGCGCGGCTTTTTTTTTTTTTTTTTTTTTTTTTTTTTTTTTTTATTGTGGTTTCCCACGTAGGCATATTCCACTTACGGAAGATGGCCACTAGAATGAAAAAAAGGTAGCATGTTCCGAATCGTTTTAACATGTAATTGCCAATTTCCACTGCGTTCTGCCATTATAAATTTATGCATTAATGTTATCATTCGAAAATGTTGACACCAAAATTTCGCTGTTGGCCCATTCTTTTCTGATGTTTCCATTTCACATTTAATTTTTGTTGTAAGAGAAACCAGTGTAACGTCGTCCAATATATTGTCATACATAGAAGTGTTTTCTTCAAAATCGGTAACAAACTGTAAAAGGTGTTTGTTCTTTTTCAGCTTCATGGAGTGTGATATTTTTCATGATTATCTTCCCCAAAACCAAACGCACTAAGGTGTGCCCTCTAACAGCATGCGCAAATGCGTGACCGGCTAGCATATTTTCAACGGTATTCGTCGCATATACCTGGCTCAGCAATTCTTTCAGACCACTTCCAGCCATTATGTATCCAATACAACCTAGATATGACTTAACAGATGAAATCCTCTAAGCCTAATATAAACATTCTTGAAATCTGGCGTATCGCTTAGCGCCGCACATATATCTCTCGCTTTCATATAAAGTGGTTGGTCAAATGTCACAAAAACACAATTTTGATTGGTGTCTTCACTTTTTTCGATCGCTGTGCAAAGACTTGAATATATTGTGTCGTATTGACTTGGTGGAAGATTCAGGAAAGGCAAGAACTGGACAGCTGAGCACTCAAAATCCTTACCTTTAATAAAAATTTCCATAAAGCCATTACATCCACGTACATTAGAAATGTTCTCAGACTTGGCATACAACCATAGAGCATCGGGAGTGTTTGGAACAATTGACTGTAAGTCAGTGGGCTTAACCTCCTCAAGTTGTAAGTTTTGCAAGCCCTTGTCTGCAGCAAATTTCGAATCGAAAACTTTCACCTTCAATTCACATTGTTTATTTATGACTTTTGCCGGAGGTAATTTTGTTAACCTTTCAACACTGTCTGGGAGTAGAAAATTAGATGACGGCGTTACACAACTTATGACTCCCATGCTGTAAAAAGTGTTCAAGCCGTCGATGGTGTTTACATTGAAGTCCGCATTGTCGAAAATGAGTTCAATGAATGAACCGGGCAATACGACTGAATTCTCCTGCAGTGCGGCACTTGCTTCAAAAATTTGAATTTCGTTGTAAGGAGCCGCAAATCCAAATTTATGCATGATATCCTGTAAAATTTTAGATCCAAATTTTCGATGTACATAACATCCTAAACCTATCTGAAGAGGTGAGAGGAAAGAGCGTAATCTAGTTGCTACCATAATTGCATGTGAAATCGCATTACATTTCAGTTTATACACATCTGATTCTCTTTTCTTATTTTTCATAACTATTCCTTGCACAAGCGTCTTTAAAGTAGAGGGTACAATGCTTTCTATTCCCCCATAGAAATTGTTCATATGGTCGTAGGACGAAAGATTAAAGCATCGCGAACATATATCGTCTCGTATTATTTGGGCTGCTTTCTTGACGATTCTCAGTCGTTCATCTTCTTCGTTAGTCTCCCGGTTTTCATGCCACGCGGAGGTTAAAAGTTTGTGATCAAACCCTTTGAAGCATATGACTGTCCTTTTTTTTTTTTTTTTTTTTTTTTGGAAGTGGCGGTTATTACTTTGTCTCTATAGTGTGCTTTAAGTTTAGAAATTATTGTCTTAACTGTTGGTATATAACCGTGCACATGCTGTAGAAGTTCATCAATAGAGAACTGACATTCGTCACTTTCTTCAATAAATGTATAAATGCCTTCCATACTTTCGGCAATCTGTATTTCTTCCGGTCTTCCTTTCTTCTTACTGGTTTCCACTTTCTTGGTAAAAAACCTTATAAAGCATTTGTGGTGATATCTTGCTTCAGCTGCAACCAAATCAATGACATTAGATAAACGCTTACTGACTTCTTTACCCCATTTGTCTTCACGCTTATTTGCAGCCACGATTAAGCTATTTTTCACTTCTAAGTTTTCAACTATTACAACGTTTTCGCGATACTTTACAGATTTCTTTTTTTCCTTCTGTATAACAGCTTTGACCAATGTATTAGAACATAGAGAACATTTTTCCTTAAATTCAAAGAAGAGACTGTCTTTTCTCAATTTTTCGTTTAATGGACTAATTTGTGTGGACGTTGATGGTTTTTCTGCAATAGATTTCTTCTATGATTTAACAGAATTCTTCCTTGTATAATTTTTCCTACACATTGGGTGAACTATAAATTCCGTATTGTTTTCAGCCTTTTCTTCAAATGTTTTCCACTTATGGTCACCTCTTTCCAAACTTGCTGTCACAAGGGACTCCAGTCCCTTTTTTCCAATTTTCACATAATCATTCGAAACGCAGCCCTCACCACATACAAGACAAACTACTTCGTCAATCTCCATTTTCTGCTCTCAATCAGCAGTCAAGAAAGAATCATTTTACATTGTCAAAACCATTTAAAACTTTCTACAACACGCTTTGAAACTATAATTATTCACTTTCTAAACACTGACAAAGAATTACTTCGTTCAGTAAATTAAGGTGTTTAATACTAGCGAAATGCTCATCAATTGAAAATAAAACACTGCAAAGGTACCTGCACGTGGTATATTTCGACATAAGCAAGGGGTGATATGGTATTTGGCAATGACTATTGCACAAACGTACGAAAACAGCATACAGACAATGGAGGAGGGGTGGGGGAGGGATCGAAAGTAAATAAGATTTGTTCTGCTTCTTGGACGCGTTCAATATGATGCTGTTTCCGCATTTTTTCCAGTAATGTTTACATTATTTCAATTTTTGACAGGTAAGGAATGGTGTGACAAACAAATGTTAATAACACTTTTTGTAGGAAATTAAATTATCTACATCTTTGTAATTGACCTTTCTTTTCTAGATGCTATCGTGCATGAGATATTCGCATAAAACCGATTTTCAAGCTCATTAGCGCCCCCTGGTTGTGAAAGCTCACATCGGATCGATGGGGACTTTCAGTATGTTAAACTGCATACTCTAACTAGCATCTGTGCAAAAATCCAGCTTTGTTCTAATTTTTTCCGCTATTTGTAAAAAAAGCTGCTAAAATGACTGCACTAATACCCTAAACTGTTTTTTTTCAATATCTTCGAAAGAAATAACTCTATTGCAATACAAAGAATTAGTCATATTGTTATTTTACAAATAAACGTCCATATTTATGATAATTCTTCTATGGATAATGCATTTTATTTTGATTCAATATGCTGATTAACCCTTTAAAAAATAGTTACTTTAAAAATTGACATAACTGAGATCATTACCAGAAAAGCAACTTTCGATTTATTATTCAAAAACTTTCTTAAAGCAAGCTTTTTTGTTTTATATAAACTTATTATTAAATTTTCATTTCTTATACTTATTTTATTTTGAAGTTGTATACTTTATATTTATATTTTTTATTAAATCCTATTGTTATTATTTATTGTTTATTATTATTATTATTATTATTATTATTATTTTTTTTTTAATATTATTATGTTTATTATTATTTCGTTATTTCACAGATTTATAATTTGTGCTTCAATTTATTTTTGCTTCTTCTGATTTATTTTTAAATGATTTACTACATGTAACAGTATAATTGATCAAAATATTTTTATTTTTGCTTTTATTGCAGCGGACCAAAATAGAAACCAGTGTTTATGTAATTGATCAAGGAGGAACTGGCCCCAGCAGCAGATTAAACCGTCAATGTCAAAAAAGTTTAAAATTGCCAAATACCAAATCCAAATGCCAAATACCAAATCCATTGCCAAATACCAAATTGCTAAATACAAAATCAAATTGCCATTTTCACTGGATTTAAAAAAGCTTTGATTATATTTTCAAATATTTTATTAGTGAGTTCAAATATTTTATGTTGGAATTAAATAGTTTTATATTACATTTCAATAGGGGGACCGAGGAGTACTATCGTTTTTTTTCATTAAATTTAAACAAATAAATTTTAACAAGTTATTATTTTTAATCCATAACGTAATCAGATCACCCTCGTTATCAACAGCCTTTCGCAATCTAGTTTTCAAATTTTCAATGGCAGATCGTTAACAATCAGTTGGCAGTTGAGGAAAATATCTGGAGAGGACATTTTGGATATCATCCGAATTTTCAAATTTTTGGTCACGTAGAAAGTGTTGTTGTAACCGGAATAATTGGAAATCCTATGGCCCAACGTCTGGCGACTATGGTGTGTGGGCCACTACCTCCCACAGCAATACATTGTTTTTTTTTTTTTTTTTAGGTTTTGTCTTGCGCACAGCGGTCTCGTATTATCGTGTTGCAGAATAATGGCCATTTCTGTTGACAATCGTGGACGCTTTTCAAATAAGGATTTATTTTCTTGACCCAGTGCTTACAAAGTTCAGTTAGAAGAACACTGAAAGTTCTCTCTTTTCTCAATCTGAACAAAAAAGTTTAATAAAAATCTATTGAATTTTTTTTAAGACAAAGTGTGAATATTATCAAATTTCCTTTGTTCTCTTCGAAATATTTAATTTCAATTGAAGAAATAATATATATATATATATATATATATATATATAGTAAATCTTGTTTTGTGCAATACAGAAAAAAAATCAACCCATAAGAAATAAAGGTTTTTTTTTTTTTTTTTTTTTTTTTTCCTTAAGCAATAACAGAATATATTAAAAGCCCTAAAATGCTGAAATTTGTAATTGATATACTATCCTATATATTAAAGTAGAATGGTAAGAATTTTTCACAGCTGGTAGAAAAGGTGTTCTTATTAGAAAATGGCGTCATCTTTTCAATTGCAATTCTCAAAGAGAAACAATCTCTGTTATTTAGTTCTTTACATACCCTAAACTGTTTTTTTCAATATCTTCGAAAGAAATAACTCTATTGCAATACAAAGAATTAGTCATATTGTTATTTTACAAATAAACGTCCATATTTATGATAATTCTTCTATGGATAATGCATTTTATTTTGATTCAATATGCTGATTAACCCTTTAAAAAATAGTTACTTTAAAAATTGACATAACTGAGATCATTACCAGAAAAGCAACTTTCGATTTATTATTCAAAAACTTTCTTAAAGCGAGCTTTTTTGTTTTATATAAACTTATTATTAAATTTTCATTTCTTATACTTATTTTATTTTGAAGTTGTATACTTTATATTTATGTTTTTTATTAAATCCTATTGTTATTATTTATTGTTTATTATTATTATTATTATTATTATTATTATTATTATTATTTTGTTAATATTATTATGTTTATTATTATTTCGTAATTTCACAGATTTATAATTTGTGCTTCAATTTATTTTTGCTTCTTCTGATTTATTTTTAAATGATTTACTACATGTAACAGTATAATTGATCAAAATATTTTTATTTTTACTTTTATTGCAGCGGACCAAAATAGAAACCAGTGTTTATGTAATTGATCAAGGAGGAACTGGCTCCAGCAGCAGATTAAACCGTCAATGTCAAAAAAGTTTAAAATTGCCAAATACCAAATCCAAATGCCAAATACCAAATCCATTGCCAAATACCAAATTGCAAAATACAAAATCAAATTGCCATTTTCACTGGATTTAAAAAAGCTTTGATTATATTTTCAACTATTTTATTAGTGAGTTCAAATATTTTATGTTGGAATTAAATAGTTTTATATTACATTTCAATAGGGGGACCGAGGAGTACTATCGTTTTTTTTCATTAAATTTAAACAAATAAATTTTAACAAGTTATTATTTTTAATCCATAACGTAATCAGATCACCCTCGTTATCAACAGCCTTTCGCAATCTAGTTTTCAAATTTTCAATGGCAGATCGTTAACAATCAGTTGGCAGTTGAGGAAAATATCTGGAGAGGACATTTTGGATATCATCCGAATTTTCAAATTTTTGGTCACGTAGAAAGTGTTGCTGTAACCGGAATAATTGGAAATCCTATGGCCCAACGTCTGGCGACTATGGTGTGTGAGCCACTACCTCCCACAGCAATACATTGTTTTTTTTTTTGTTGTTTTTTTTTTAGGTTTTGTCTTGCGCACAGCGGTCTCGTATTATCGTGTTGCAGAATAATGGCCTTTTCTGTTGACAATCGTGGACGCTTTTCAAATAAGGATTTATTTACTTGACCCAGTGCTTACAGCGAAGGTCTGCTTTCATCATTTGTCCAGGATTTAGAACTTCGAAATGAAGGATTGCGTGAATACTCCACCAAACTCACAAAAATACTTGTTTGGGTTATTTAAAAACAACGTTTAAACGCACAATAAAATAAGTTAATTTGACCAGACGTATACGTCACGTGAGTTCCAGGACTCACATCATCAGTTGCGTGACTCCTGGAACTCACGCAACGTATACGTCTGTTCAAATTAACATATTTTATTGTGAGTTTAAACGTTGTTTTAAAATAATTTATATTTCCACACAACTTCTGTACTTACTACTTGTTTGGGATATAAACTTGATTTCCTGAAGATTCATTCGAAGAAAAACACTGTTTTTTTTTTTTTATTATTATTATTATTATTATTATTATCATAGAAAGCACCTTCGCGTCTCCAATGATCATGCCGTCAAAGCACTATTCTGTATAGTGCTGTTGATGCAATAATTTGCATGTGGTGGATCGGTTAGCTTTGTTTCCTTCTAAAAGATTATTTACCATATTTAAAATATGTAAATTTAGAAAAGTTAATGATTTTGATCTAATTTGTAAATACATTTTTTTAACTCTGCCAAATATCTTTATATATTTAATTTTTATTATATGCCTCGGAGTGTTCCCTATTTAGTGGTCAAACTGTTGTTGTCTTTTTGAATAAATACTATGTCAAAAAATGTATGCAGTCAATTAGTATGAAGTACATAACTAGATGGAGCCCGTCAAAACTTGACGGCAAACAACTCTTTAAAATGTTGTTTACTGACATAAGAAAATCCATAAATCTGTGATTATTTGATACTAATTTCATATAAAATACATTCATATCTACTATGATCATAAAATCCTTATCAGAATCGGTAGATGATAAAGCAAGTAATGCATTCTGTGTGCACTAATGTTAGATAATAACAAAAGTGTACTGTACAATATATATCGATATCATGCTGATCGATGGAAAAACGTTTTTAAGCTATTTGGATTGAAGTACAAGCACATTTTTACCACAGAAAACAGCGAATGCTTACATGCATGAATATATAACAAGACTTTTTTTTTTTTTTTACTACACAACGTAAATCAAAAGTCTTTATATTTATTGGTTGCAATTTTTTATTTTTTTTAACACTCCGAGGGTCTTGAGGGCTTTCCTGCGTTTTCATAAATAGGCTTAAAAAATAATTTTAATTAAAATTTTCAGATTTTTCAGATTAAAATTTTCAGATTAAAGAGATGACCTGTAATATGCAAAATGCTTAAAAACAAACAATGCAGATTAATTTCCTTCTTTGTACACTACATACAGTGTTCTGTTACTTTTTGATAGTATCTGAACTTGTAAGTTCTCGAATGAATGCACCGAACACGTTGCTACATAGTAAACTGGCCACATAGCTAAAAACACTCGAGAGTAAATAAAGCTCTAGTTTGTCAATGTACTTTGTTGACTATTTACTGACATAACATCTTCAGTAAATCTGTGATTATTTGGTACTACTTTCATATAAAATACATTCATATATACTACGATCATAAAATCCTTATCAGAATTGGTAGATGATAAAGCATGTACTGCATACAAATGCATTCCGTGTGCACTAATGTTAGATAATAAAAAAATGTACTGTACAATATATATCGGTATCATGCTGATCGATGGAAAAGCGCTTGTAGGTTATTTGCATTGAAGTACATACATACAGATTTTTACCACATAAAATACATGCTTACATGCATAAATACACTTTTTTTTTAATTACACAATGCAAATTAAATGTCTTTATACTTATTGATTGGAATATTAAAAAAAAATATATTTTTTTAAGTATTTCTTAATTTTAGTATGTTTTTAATTTATTTCTAAGTAATATTGTACTGAGAACTGTTTCAGCCAGGTGTTGTGAACTATGCAAATACAGAATAATAATAATTAAAAAAAAAAAACACTTGGGAACACATAAGTACACTCGCATATTAATGTATAAATTTAAAAATGTATACAATCAGTTAAGAAACAGTACAAAGTCTCTTAATTTTTAATCTGCATTACAACAATTCTTGAGATTAATTATGTTAACTTACTTATCATAAAGAATTTTTTTAAATACACGACTAGATTATTATTATTATTTTTTGCATTACAGTTTAATTGCTTTAAACCTACAAATTGGTTAATTTATTTAATCGAAAACTTACCAATTGCTGAATAATGATCACCATCTTGCTGGGAAAAAATAGTGTACCCAGTTTTGTGCCTTAAACACTAATTGAGGAAACATGTAAAAAAAATGTATTGCACTAATTGAAAGATATCTGCATTAGAGTCCTGCATCAGGTCGGGTTACTTGCTTTTAACAGAACCGACTCGCGGTTCGGGTTGGATCAGTGGTAGATTTTTAGTTGCTGGCCGGACTCACTTTCATTGGTTTGGTTTCGGTTTTGACTCTAGTGGGTCGACCCGAATTTCAAATGATATCCAAAATATTTTTTTTTCAGGTTAAAGATCTATGTACAATAAGACCTCTATAATGTATTTTCTCCCGAAGGGAAGACATTTCTATTTAGCAAATACTTTTAAATTCCTAAACTTTATATATTTGAATATTTATATAAGTTTTAATAGCAGGCACCTCTCAATTTAAACACATAGTACATGTGTATGTGCACATAAACTATGAAAAATATAATACATGTGTTTTTGTGTGTATCAAAAACAAAATATTGATAATATTTTTCATATTTCGAAATTTATTTTTACAGATTCGTGTCGTGCTGACTTAAAATCAGACGTGGTAAAAGCTCAGTAAAAAAAAAAAAAAAAAAAAAAAAAAAAAAAAAAAAAGAAGAAGAAGAAAAAAAAAATTTTGATGAAATTCGCATTTTTTCGCAATATTCTGAAAAATCTGCATTTATTCTGCGATTTTTTGACAAAATTAGTCTTTTTCAGTGGCCATTTGACGAAAATTGCATTTTTTCTGCAGTTCTTTTAATAAAATTCACGTTTACTCTGCGATGCTTTGACGAAATTCACGTTTTATTCCATTATCCACTGACGAAATTCACGTTTTATTCCACGATCTTTCGACGAAATTCGTGTATTTTCCACAATTTTTCGACGAAATTTGCGTATTTTCCACGATCCTTTGACAAAATTTGTATATTTTACACAATTCTTTGATAAACATTGCATCTTTGACGGAAATCGTGTCTTTTTCGTGATCCTTTAACAAAAATTGCGTGTTTTCCGTGACCCTTAAACAAAATTCGAAATTTTTTTTCGCGATTCTTTGATGTAATTTGCGTTTTTTCCCACAATCTTTCTGCGAAATTTGTATATTTTACACATTCCTTTCACGAAATTCATATATTTTACATGATATCGTGTCTTTTTCGTGATCCTTTAACAAAAATTGGATTTTTTCCGCAATCCTTTGACGGGAATTGTATTTTCCCCGCTATCCTTTGATGGAAATCTAATTTTTTTCCGCGATTCTTTAAAGAAAATCACACTTTTTTCACGCTCCTTTGATATTAATCGCGTTTTTTCCTCGCCCCTTTGACAGTTTTTGCATTTTTGCGATCCTTTAAAACATTTGCGTTTTTCCCGCAATACTTTGAAGAAATTTGCTCAATTTGGCATGGTTGATACTCGCGTTTTTCTTGTATTTCTTCCATTATCTCTCTCGCCCCCCCCCCCCTTCCTATAAAAAAGATCAACAAATTTTAATGCATTTTTGCATAGTTCCAAGGGATAATAAAATTCAGTCCCAAAAAAGCGCAATTCCGCAAAAAAGTAACATGCCTGTAAAATGTATTTTACAGGTTGTAGTCGGGTTCTCTGTATTATATAGTTCAGCATTAATGGAATGAAAAAAAAAAGAATGGGAACAGAATCCTTAGCAACCATGAATGTATTAATGCATGAATTTTGTCTATGATCACTGTAGATTATGTAGAGAAATTTCTTGTGAAGGGAAAAAAAATCGAAAAATTCCCCAGCCGGTTACAGGAAATTCTTCAGTTGGTCATGAAAAAAGAAAAAAAAATCGCAAAATTTGTCCATCCAACTCTTAAAAAAATCACAAAATTCATCAATGAGTCGCAGAGGAAATAGAAAAATTGACAGTTGGTTGTGAAGGAAAAATCATGAAATTTGTCACATACCCCCCCCCCCCCCCACACACACACACACACAAAATGTACCCAATAGTTAGAAGAAAAAGAAAAGTACTGGAAAATTCATCAATTGTGGGGGAAAAGTTGCACCATTCTTCCTTCATTCTTCAAAAGAATCGTGTAGATTGACAGTTGATCATCGGAACAAACTAAAATCCTTTAATCAGTTTCTTTAAAATATTGTGAAGTTTATCTGTGAATTGTCTGAAATTCTTCAAACGGTCATTGCAAAAAATCGCAAAATCTTTCGATTTGTCGTTCTGGTTGATTAGGAAATCTTGTCATTTCATCTTGTGACTCACTGGCAAAATTCACAATATTTTTCTACCATCATTTGAAAATATTCAGAAAATACTTTGCAAAATCGCGTAAAAAAATAAAAATCACTTTCTCGGGTGGATGGGGGGGAGGGATCGGAAAGAGTCACATGTAGAGAAAAATTTAATAAGGGGGAATACACGCCATTTTTTATTATACAGCATTTTCTTATTTTGTGAAAGATTCATGAAATCCTGCATGGTATTGCAAATCTAGCTCCTCAACAAAATTGTGATCTCCCCCCCCCCCCCCACATACACACAGGTTTCACACACTCATATAAATAAATAAAATCTCTTGAAATGGTACCCCTGCAAACAAGGATGGGAATTCGAGGTGTAAATATTCTCAAATTTATTATTAATATCCATATGAGGATTTTATGGTTAAGAAAAAAATGATTTTTTTGTGTCTGATTGTTTGGACTAACAATAGATTAATAATAATAATAAGAAGAAGAAGAAGAAACCCCCATAATATAGTAAACCCACTGATATACTTAATTGCATGTAAAAATGCATGTAAATGTATTTTTGTTTTTTGGCAAAAGCTTTTTACAGTAGGATTACACCCATTTAAGTATTTTGAAATGGATTCACTCTGATTTATTATTAGGTAGTATTCAAAAACTTTTCGTTTGATTTAGTAATTGTAACGGTCTTTGGATTCTTAAACAGAAACTATTTAGAAAGCTATCGCTATGTATGATACGATAGGGCACAGGGAACGTTATTTTGGTGATTTGTAACACAAATATGGATATCCCAAAATAAACAATTCAATTAATTTGTAATTCTGACACTGAACTTTAAACTTACTTTAACGTAAGCATTCAGATCCATTTATTTGTCAACAGAAAAATTGTAGTCTTTTCTAGCTAAATATTTTTATATTGTTTAGTACGTTTTTCGCGAAAAACTAAATCTCAGAATTAAAAAAAATATTTGTTTAAGTATTTCATTTTTCAGTCTCTGATTTTCCAAATTTATCATGCTTAATATCCTGTATATTAATTTTTTCCAGATGCATTTTCTAAGGAGCCAAGAATATTTTTAGTTAATCGACATGTAACCAAAAACAAATGCTTTCAGGAAATCATTTCGGTCGCACGTTTTAGAGAGCCAAAATTGTTTTCGGTTAATTGATGTAGAACCAGTACAAAAGTTATCAGAACATAGAAATATGTTTAACCTAGAAATATGTTGTATTCAGCAGAGAAATTTTAAACTATGAAGCTATAGGGTGCTGTCAAAATAGTTACTGGGTATTAAAACATTCCCAACGTATAAAGCGATAAACTGGCTAAAAGCTATAAAACGACTGTAGAAAAAATAGATAATTGCATCACCAGCTAACAATAACAGAAAAAAAAAATAAATTAATTGTTTTCAATGATACCAAATTTCTTTAACATGAATACATGTAAAAAGATATTTCAATAGAAAATGAAGAGTTATTAGTACAGTAACATTACATTGAAATCTTAGCTTTGACGTTAATCGGGGTGTTTCTGCAATTAAATCTAAGTAACTAAATAAAATGAAAAGTTTAAAATGGAATCACAGTGAATCAGAATAAAGAAATAAACAATAAATTAATAAAATACCTATAAAGAGTAATCCAAAAAGCTTTGACACCACGGCAGATACGTTATGTTGTGTGCATGACCTAATGAATCTATCCGTATCTAGACAGGAATGTGTCTTGCACGCCATTGGAGTTCAATGTCTGTTTACACGGAGTGGTGTTTCTGATTGGTTCTTCTGAAGATGATTCTCTGTCTACGGTGAGTCGTTCACTTTAGTGAAAGAGATCGGACCGCCCGGAAGAGATTTTGACGCAAGCGCACATGTTGATTTTTAGTGGACTTAACTGAAAATCTTACCATTCTACTTTAATATATAGGATAGTATATCAATTACAAATTTCAGCATTTTAGGGCTTTTAATATATTCTGTTATTGCTTAAGGAAAAAAAAAACCCTTTATTTCTTATGGGTTGATTTTTTTTCTGTATTGCACAAAACAAGATTTACTATATACATATATATATATATATATATATATTATTTCTTCAATTGAAATTAAATATTTCGAAGAGAACAAAGAAAATTTGATAATATTCACACTTTGTCTTAAAAAAAATTCAATAAATTTTTATTAAACTTTTTTGTTCAGATTGAGAAAAGAGAGAACTTTCAGGGTTCTTCTATTACTAAAAGAAAATGTGCTCTGTGTAGATTAAAAGGTGCTGCGTCGTTTTTGAATTACCAAATGAAATAAATTACTTATATTATTTGAGATTTTTTAGACATCCTTTACTGTTTTTCTTGATGATTTTTGCTACAACTAATTGCAACGCAATAAATCCTCACTTTAGTTAAATAAAAGTTAAAAATTATTTTAATTCGTCTTTGGGTTATGTATTTTATGTTGATACAATATACTGAAATTATATTAATCTTATGCTAATTTTTAATTATTCATTTAATGTTATTCCAAAGTTTTGACATTATTACGATTATTACCAAACACAACAAAGAAAACTTTTATTGTGAAAGGAAAACCATTTGTTTCTTAAAGACTGGAAATTATTTCTCTTTATTGTAGAAAACAGGATTCAATATTTATTACTCGAAACGTTCTTCAATTGAATTTAAAAATTTCTTACAGAACAAAGAGAATTTCATAAAACTTCCATTTTATCTTTACAAAAGTTCAGTATATTTTTTTTATTTAAAATTTTGATCTGTGTGATAAAAGAGAGAACATTTCGAATTTTTCACAGCTGGTAGAAAAGGTGTTCTTATTAGAAAATGGCTTCATCTTTTCAATTGCAATTCTCAAAGAGAAACATTCTCTGTTATTTAGTTCTTTACATACCCTAAACTGTTTTTTTCAATATCTTCGAAAGAAATAACTCTATTGCAATACAAAGAATTAGTCATATTGTTATTTTACAAATAAACGTCCATATTTATGATAATTCTTCTACGGGTAATGCATTTTATTTTGATTCAATATGCTGATTAACCCTTTAAAAAATAGTTACTTTAAAAATTGACATAACTGAGATCATTACCAGAAAAGCAACTTTCGATTTATTATTCAAAAACTTTCTTAAAGCAAGCTTTTTTGTTTTATATAAACTTATTATTAAATTTTCATTTCTTATACTTATTTTATTTTGAAGTTGTATACTTTATATTTATGTTTTTTATTAAATCCTATTCTTATTATTTATTGTTTATTATTATTATTATTATTATTATTATTATTATTTTGTTAATATTATTATGTTTATTATTATTTCGTTATTTCACAGATTTATAATTTGTGCTTCAATTTATTTTTGCCTCTTCTGATTTATTTTTAAATGATTTACTACATGTAACAGTATAATTGAACTCACTTACTTATATCACAGTAGTACTTACGCGTGTAAAATTTCGTTTCATTTGGACGTCTTTTTCTTGGTGCGCAAATTTTTATGGCAATAAGTGTATATATATATATCAACTTTTGAACGGAAGGTGGTTTCGGGGTCTGGGGGTCATGATCGATGAAAATATACCAAATTTTTTTGAAATCGCTTTCCTCCGAACGGCTGCACTAGGTAGCTTTTTGTAATGAAAGCTACCTAAAACTTGAAAACAATTCTGTGGCTGCATCTGAAGTGATTTTTTGTATACTTTTAGGAAGAGAGACGGTAAGGAATCTAAACTCCAGGCGCAGAGTTAAAAAAAATAATAATAAAATATGGTTGACAACCGTAAAAATGTGTGCAAGTTAATTTTCTACATATTTATATAAAACAATAGTCCCAGTTTTGGAAAAAAATTACATCGAATTATTTTTATTGAAACAATTTTATACAGATAGCTTCGAATTTTAAAATCAGCATCAGGGACAGTGGACGGTTAGGAATTTTGTGGCATATTTGGAACCTCAAAATCGTCCTTTTTTTTTTTTTTTTTTTTTTTTTCATCTCGTTAATATTGTTATAAAGCCATGCAATGTGATGTTTTCCAGATAATAAATTAAAAAATACCCAACAATATGTATTAAAATGAAAATTATTTTTCAAGGACTTGCACTACATTTTAACTGAAAAACATAGTTAATATAAAAGATGTTTTTTTTTTTTCGCTAACGCTTATCAGATATAGATTTTTTTTTTAAAAGCAACTTTTAAAAGAAAGATAGATTTCTTGTAAAAACGACAACTTATCATTAATTAGTAAAATAAAATATAAACCATTTTATTATTATGTACTATATATACATATATATATATACATATATATTTATTATTTAAAATTTGATTTTTTTTTTTTTCACATTCTTGTTTGATGTCCAAATTCTAAAATTTTTACCATAAATTTTGTTAGTCTTATGTGTAATTATGTATATACTATATAATTATGTTAGTTAATATTTCCTTTATAAAAATATTATTTATATTAATTAGAAATCTTAGCACTCTTAACCGATAATGTCAGTTTTACATCTTATATTTTAAAACTTTTAAATAAATATAAAATCTGATTTTTTTATTTTCTTCTCCTTGGGATTTTTTTTTTTAAAGAAGCATAAAATGCAGATTAAATAAATATTTAAACAGTAATAAATTTGTATTTTTTTTTTAAATATTGAAATATTTTTCTTAAGTAGCTATATATGGATTAATCATAATAAAAATCAAATAAATATTATATTAAAATAGATGTACCTTCTATAATAAATGGTATTCTCTTTATTTCAATAACTTCTTTTTTAACAAATAAAATCGATTGAACGAAAATGAAAAATATTTCTTCACAGTTAAAATTAATGTATTATTTATAACTCAAAAACTTTGTTCAGTTGAATTTGAAAATTTCTCCGAAGAACAAAGGATATTTGATAAAACTTTCCCTTTTCATTTATAAATGTACTATAATTCAAAAGAATTTTATTAAAAACCTTCTCTAACTTTAATGAAACTAGAACTTTTGAATTTCTTTTTATATTTTAAAGAAATATTCATTGTAAAAATGCCAACTCATCTTCAATACTTTTAATGAATGCTGAACCATACCGTTGTATATTTTTTTTCGCCTTTACAATGTGATTTATTTGGAGCGGTCTTGTTAAAGAAAATTTAATTATTATAAGAAAATTTTGTTTAGTATGTGTCGAAATCGTTTCAATAAATTGATCCGAAATGTTAAAGATTGTTTTTTATTTAATTTTTTTATGTGAAAAAGGAAAATATAGTATAAAAAATTGTGTATTTAGTCAAAAGGTATCGAAATGATAGATGTATAGTATAACCATATAATGTGATATGTTTAATTTTAGTATTCTGTTTATCATAAAAGCATAAATTGAGCAAATTAAAAATTTAATTTAATTTTTTAACTTGGTACTTGCCAATTCTATAACTTAAACATGCACAATAATATCTTCATTGCCACAAATTTCAAATTGTGTAAGTCAATGTAACATTACAGACAAAGAAATAATAAATAATAAAACCAATATTTATACATGAATTATTTGTTCGTAAATGCTTTTATCTTAATCAAAATAAAAGAAAACAGATTGAAAATACTGAAAAATAATGCTTAATATTGTAATATGTTTGCATTATTTATAAATCCTAAACATTGTTATGGTAAATTGGAAAAATCCTTGAAATACTAAAATTGTTTTCTAAAACTATTACTTTTTATTTATAAATATACAAAAAATAAAAAAAATAAAAACTTTTAACAAAAACTTTCGTTAACTTTAATAAAATATGGACCACTTTTACTTTTTTCTACATAATAAAAGAGATAATTCTTTGTAAAAATCTCATCCAATCTTAATATTATCTCAACGAAAATTAACTATATCACTTTATTTATCTATTCTTCATCTTTTTCATTTTTAATTTATTGCGTTTTGACTGAAAATATTTAAATTGTTCCAGTAAAAAATTAAAAATATCTTTTTTTATGAAAATATACAATATATCGTAAAAATGCCAACCTAAAATATATTATTCAATGGAAATGAACTATACCATTTTATTAAATTACTCTTCATATTTTTAATTTTTTATTTATTGTAGTGTGTCTTATCATATCTAAATTGTTCCAGTAAAAATTTAGAAAGCTCTCTTTTATGAAAATATACAATAATGTCAGTCTGCCTAAATGTGATAACCACTAAATGCGACAATGTTCTTTTACATAAAATCTTAATGATGGGAATCGTAAATAAATGTTATATATTGAAGCATACGAACTTCAGAAACAAAAACCGAAATATTTTTTGCATGTAAAACGGTTTCTTTAAAAGAAATTTCCAATCAAATACACCTCGTTCAGTTTACATCGCCCCCATGTTTCGGAAATGCGACAAAAATTCCCGAAAGTGGATAACGGTTTTTATTTTTTAACTTTAAAGATCAAATAACCCTATAAACGTCAAGAGCTACGTTGTCCGTTTCAATTACCTGAAAAGTTAAACTAAAGAAAAGGCGACCAGTTTCCGGTTTAGAATTTGAAGCGGACTATGCATTTAGGAGAGCTTGTTTTCAGCCTGTGCCTAATACCGACATAGATATTGCTGCAAATGCGGCGAAACATTTATCAGATTAAAGAAGAAGTTTACATGGGATTTTTCATATATTGTGTTAAAATGATATTTAAATCAAATTTTATGTTTAATTAAGCTGTATTAAGTCAGCTTTATCCTCCATTAATGTTTTTCTTTAACCAGGTGTTTAAATGTGTATTTAAGACGATCAAAAAAGAAAAATACGCTTCATTAAAATTTTTAATTAAAAAAAAAAGGTGTAAGAAACGCAGTGTCTATTCCAGTAACATAATGTAGACATATGATTAAGGAATTTGCAATACTTTTACACAATGAAAATTCTGGAAAATCTCTTGTAGATTGAAAACAATTTATGATTATTTTAATGCGGTTAAGTAAGTTAATTTTACCAACATTATACCATTCGATGGCTTAAATGCTGTCTCCGATTAAAACGTGATGCAATTGAGTTAGTCCCTGGTTTAGGAGTCATAATTTTCGTTAGCACTTTTATAAAATCTAATATTTTAATTCTGTTTTCAATCTTTATTCGTTATAATCGACATTTTCTACTTTTAATTTAGTAAAAGATAATAAATAAATAAAGCCATGTTTATCTAAACGAATATTTGTTTCCGTATACGTAATTTTAAGTACAGAAAATGTTAATTTTTTGTGAAAGTGCAAGAAAAATGGAGAGGGGGTGGGGAAGGGGGTGCAACAGAATATCAGGCACAGAGCTTCTCTTTGGCTTAATCAGAATTATTAGGAATATTGTACGATTTTATCTATTTCTAAGGCTGATATATTTATCATGTGACATTTTTTAATAAAGTTATATGGAATAACTAGTCTAGTTAACAATATTATAAATATATTTTAAATACTCTTTTAACCCGTAAGCTCCACACTGTGAATTCGCACCGACCGAAATGTCGGCATCTTTAATAAATTCGAATTTTTCATTCACAAAATAATAATTTTGATAAAATCAAATATTTCATTTGGATTCCTTATTAAATTTTGTATATGGATCATGTAGTTATATTTCATTATCACCAGATTGTCAGCAAAATTAGGTGGTTACGGAAATCCAAATCGCACTGGTGTATAAATTATGGGTTAACATTGACGAGCGACTTTCGCGAATTTTAAACGATGTTTTCTGTGACAATCATTTAATTATAGTTATGGCCATAGCTCTTGGGCAAAGAGGGATGGGAGTTTTTTACATTAAGAACGCATTTATTTATTTGAGGGTTATTTATATCAGGCATTATACGCAGAATTGAAATAACTTTTGCATATTAGCAGTGTAAAATTGAGAAACAGCACGGTGCTGCGCCGTGCATTTTAAGATTAATATTGAAAAGTTTAATTATAATAGTCCTGTACTTAAATTTTAGTACAGAAACAATACCCTGTGAGTTAATACAGACTTTCATTCATCATTTGATCAAGTTGTCTCGGAGACCGCTCACAGCAGTTAAGGGTTAATTAATTCAAAAAATAATTACAGTTCGCCCTTAAATGCTGTTAGAGCTGCTTTTTTTTAATTTTCACAGTTTAACTTGCAATTGCCAGTTTAACTATCGATACAGCAAAATTTAGCTTCATTTGGAGCCTAGTACTATTGTTTGAAATGTTTGAAAACTCAAACTTTTATTAGAAATAGTACTGTACAAACAGTTTAGTACAATAACATTATTTTATGAGTTAATCGTGCATTTTATTCATCTTTCAATCGAATGATTTCGCAAACCGCTCACAGCTGTAATGTGGCAACTTTCTGTCACAGCAGTTAATCGTTACATGAACTTTTTCAGATGAATTGTCATGTATAAAATACATTATCACATTTAGGACTATGAACGTCTCATTTAGGTTTTAACTGCCATAAATGCGACAAAAATGAATTAAATGCGACAATCCTATATTGTGGTTTCATACTACAGATAATTATTAAATTTCTACAGAACAAGCTAGTTTTTAACTAAAGGTACAGTATTCAGTAATGTGTTGCTTAATAAAATATACATTTATATAATAAAATCCCAAATATACCCTAAACGCGGCAAAACTACGGGGAATCGTGACATTATATCGTAAAAAATGTCATCTTTTTATGTACTATTTCAATGGAAATGAACTACATCATTTTTTTTAAATTATTCTTCACGTTTTTAATTTTTTATTCATTATGGTATGCCGGAAAATAACTAAATTGTTCCAGTAAAAATTTAGAAAGCTCTCTTTTATGAAAATTTACAGCATATTGTAAAAATGCCACCCTATTATGTTTTATCATTATTTCAATGGAAATGAACTACATCAATTTATTTTATTATTTTTCAATTTTTCATTTTTATGGTATGGCTAATGATAATTAAATTGTTCAATTAAAATAATAAAATGCTACCTGTTATGAAAATATAAATGAAATGAAGAATTTGACTAAGAATTTGAACAAAAACTTTTCAAACTAAATTAATATTAATTTAAAGTGATAAAATACTTTTAAGAAGGCAAAAAATTAACTTTATTTATTTATACTAGACAATGTATAAAGTGATGGGGGAAAAGCTTTGTTGCAATTTTTTGTCTGATTTAAGTTAAATGGTATTTTTTCTTTTTTTTTTCTTTTAACCAACAAGTTGTTATTTTGAAAAATATATATGTGAGCATTAATGTGTCAGGTAACACTTTGTACTGACAAAATACATGAAAACAAAATACAATCATCATAGTTTTTTCAAGTGATATTAACCCTTTGCACTCGAAGTTTTTTTTCATTCGTTTTACCACCAACTCGAAGCAATTTTGGTTATATCTTATTATTATTTTAATTCTTTATGAATACAAATGTTATGATATGTAAAAAAAAAACAATAAATAAATAAAATTATTGCATTTTGTAATCGTCCAAAGTATGATACTTCTCAAAGCAATTGCCAATATGTAATCTTGGCTTTTCTAGACAGGTATCAGAAAATTATTTGCATTGTTTCCGTAGCGGAGCCCTCGAGGTTGAAGACAAATTTTAAATGACTCCGTTAAAATGGCTGTGTTAATAAAGTAGGTTTACAATGAAATAACATTTTTGACAATTTTAGTTTTCACAAAAACTTTCTATTTTGTGACTTTGTGTAAATTGTCCTTACACATTTTTATAAATTCATAACACACTCAGTGGGGTGACGTCGGGTACGTACGTGGTTTATCCATTGGAATTAATGCAGATTTCAAAGGGGATGAAATCAAAATGTTTAAAAGTAAATATAATTTTTTTGTAATTTTTTTTTTCGAATAATTGTTTGAGCGAAGCGAACACTAATACTCAGCGACACATACAGCTACGATGGCTATTAACGCCATGTCCTACTAAGTAAAAAGCCTAATAAAAACCCTTCGTCAAGCATAACTCAAAAAATATTTGTCGGATTTCGTTTCTGATTGCACCAAAAGGTACCTATGAAGGTCGCCTACTGAATGCACCTAATATGACAAATAAGTTCCAAACCATTTTAAAATTATATAGAAAAAAACTGATAAAAAAGCACAATTTGTCTGCATACGTCACATAAATTTAGTGTGCGTCACTTTCACCGGTTGATGTTTTCGTAGACAACTGGTTTGAACACATGGGGCAAATAAAAAAAAAATACGCACGCCGTAATATTGAAGTGCCGTAAAACATATTTAAATTTAATCAAACTGGAAAATAAATCTGTTTGCTTTTCCATTTAAAAGTAAAAAGGCATAAAAACTTTGATTTGAGATTTTGCGATAATCTCTCAATAGCATTTTTAATCGCCAAAAGCATATATTATATTTCGAGTGTGAAAATTAGGAACAATTATATGATGCGTAATAAAATATTTTGCTTTATTGCTTTATAAATCTCATATCATAAATTCCTTATAAATCATTTCTTCTTATTTTCTTTATTTTTTTTTTTTTTTTAGACGCTTTCTTTTAACTTAAAATTATGTTTGTCTGCGACACTCAAATCTTGTGATTCATTTTTCCCTTACTTCCTTTTGACATAGAGTTTTGAAATTTGGAATATATATGTATTCCTGAGGGCAATATATGAATTGCACTTTTATGTAGGAAACAGTTACTAGGAAATATATGGAAAATTTTCTATATTGCAAGATCATTGTCGTAATCTCGCCAAAAATCCTATTACAAGCAAGTACCGAAAAAAAAATTAGTAGTGCAACTCAGCATTTTTTTTCATCAGTCGTAGTCATACAAAAAGAATTTAGATCATATAAAAGCTTTAAAGGACCGAAAAATATTAGTGTTAAACAAATTCAACCACAGTTTGCTATAATATATGTCATGTTTTATTATAGCGTGGTTTGGCACGCGAAACATGACTAGAAATCCAAACTTTCTAGTTATCGTATCACTAGCCGCCCTTGGCGACCAGTTTAGTCTCCCTTAAAATTTATGTTTGGGAAAGCATACTAAGCATTGCATCATGTTACTTTTATTCAAAATTTAATTTACTTGGACTCCCTGAAATATAATTAATATAATTCCTTAAGCTAATATTAGTTTTTGTTGCATTAAAATATCTCATTTTTTTCTCTACGCAAGTAAACTCTATTGGTTTACAATGAAAGTCTATGGGAATTTGGCGAAATATTAGAGATATCGCCAAGTTGGCGTCACTTTTCACGACTAATTTGAGTCGCCAAATTTGGCGATATATCACCAAGTTGGCGATAAACTTGGTGCCATTTGACGACAGAACACGATCCCCGTTATAGATATGGAGATGTATTAAAAGCTGTGCAATAACCAATGCGATGCGTTTCATTTGGGCGTTGCCATTAAGCAATTTACAAATAATTGTGAATTCTGCGCCACGTACGATAGCGTAATATATATATAGATTGTAATAAAAATGTACTTAAATTATACATAAATTTATTCTTTAAAACAAAAAACAAAATTAATCAACATTAAAATACTTGAGACATTAAAGTTCGAAACGTTATTTCTGCTATTAATAAAATTAAGAAAGTATTTAATAGGAATATACTAAGAATTTTTAGTATTATATGTGTTCTCTTATATATCTAGATTTGTTGAACTTTTCAAAATATCTTTCAAAGAAGAAGTACGAAAAACGGAAAAAGTAAATTTAATTAAATCTTCAAAAAGTGTTTTCTTTGTAGATTTTCAATTTTACTTAAGCATAAAGAAAATTCAATTTATTCTGAACTTAAAAAAAGGTGTAATTTAGTACAGTTTTAAGCATATAGTGAAAAAATATAATAGGCGTTTACAAGTTTAGTCGTAAAAAAAAAAAAAAAAAAAAAAAAAAGAATAAAACATCATCAGAAAAAAATAACGTTTGCTTTATTTTTTCTTCAACTAAATTTAAACGTTTAAAATGAGGTGAATGTGTAGAAAAAAAATATTTAATTAGTGTTTCTTTTAAAAAAAAGTTACAAATAAACGCTCTAAGGCAGAAAATATGCATTTTTATTCACTGTAAAATGCTTATTAAAAATACATTTTTTTTCTTTATGCGCTAAATATTCATATTTTAAATTGCTTGTTTTACTTATTCATAAGAATTCAGATATCTTTAGATGTGAATAGAAAACAGCTTTATATACACTAGGGGATCGAAGAAGGGCTTCCTACAGAACATAGGTAAAAAAAAAATATATAATCCTTTAAAACTTTAATATATGTTTTATCTTTTGTATATCTTTTAGTTTCCCACAGAACAACACAAATATACAGTTTTCAAATAAATTGCATTTAAAAGGGCATTTCCTTTCTTCTCAGATGGTGTAAAAAATTAAATTTTACTATATTTGAAAAATGAAAAAAAAAATGCAATAAAACGATATCTATTGATCTGGTGTTGCTACTGCGAAATGCCGTCAGCGTCACGTAGGAAAATGGTTTCGCTTTATATATACGAGTACATACTTGATATTTTCAATTCTACACAGGACTTAATTTCTAACAAAAAAAGTACTAGATCTCTAATTTTCTGTTGTAATAAAAACAAATGAGTATTCCTCCCGTCTCTTCCACCCGAATATTTATATTTTATAGATTATTTGCTAAATTTCAAGCAAATTTGTCCTCAGCAAAAGAAAAAATTTAATATATAGGGTTAGTCTAAATGATTCAACGGCTTTCAAAAGACTGTTTGCTTACAAGTATACCGACGTTCAAAGACAAGTGATACATGAAGATGTAAATACACTCACCAAGTTTCTACAATTTATATGTAATGGAAAAACAATGAATTTTTTTCTATTGTAATAGAAACTAATACCTCTAATACTAGCGGTTTAACCATGTCTCAATGACAAAAAGTGACAACCTATATATATATATATATATATATATATATATACAACGTGCTCATAGCTGCCAACATCTTATACTTTTTTGTACCATAAAAAATGCTATAGTAAATTTTACCTTTTTAAATTGCCTAACAGTGGCTTAACAGTGTTGCCACTTTGAGGGTCTTCCAAGTTGTCTTCAACTTTACGCCCAGTCTATTGATGGATGTCTAAAATGAATGAGCCATTGAGATAGAAAGTCTAACTGTAGTATAAATACTAAGATATAATTTTATTAAAAAAAATTTAAAAATGAAAAATTACTTTTAAAAAAGTGGTATTATAAATGCAAAATAGTAAGAAGCCTTATTGATTTAGGATTAAGAGAGAAATTAAATGGTAAAATAAAAGTAAATAAGTTAAGTTTAAAAATATATAAGCACAGTTAAGAGAGTTAAGAGAACAAGCTGTCGGACAAAGCTTGTAAGGGTAGTTCGGCAAAGAGTGTGGCAGATGTTATGTCACAGAAAAACAAAAAAAGGCACTTTTCAGAATCGATGCATATTTTTTTTCTTTGTTACAATGTAATGGTATAATGATTATAAGATCAAATTGTTATAAAAACAGTTATTGTACTTTTTTTTTATATTTATATAAAGTTAAGAAAGTGATAATAGAGCAATGATAGTGCTGATAAAAATAAATGAACATTGATATTTCGATACTACTGAAGCAAACTTACAAAATTATGAAATGACTTATATGATGCCATTTATTTTATGGAATGCAAAAAATAAAATAAATAAAATAAAAATGTTGGCACTTGGAGGAATACGATAATTTGCTCATGGTATATACATCATAAAGGATTCTACAAATAACAGTCTTAACAGTATAAGTAGAATTTCGAATCCACAATTTTCTACAACCAGATTAAATTTCAACATTACCTTTACTCGAATCACATCGTCTGGGTTCGAAACATGTTAGACTCAAAACTATACATATGTTGGGAGTTTCGTGAAATAGACTTTTTCTCGAATTATATTATTATTAATTAATGCACATCGTATAGCGTAGACATCATTGTGTTAAATTGTAATCTATATGAATATTTAAAGAACTAAATAGATGTATAATTATGTGCTGAACCATTTATATATAATTACACAGCATATACATGCTTTGAATTCACTTTTATCAGCGTCAAGTGGAACGTTATCAGGGTAAATTTAACTAAAATCAAAAATTCATTTCGAGCAAGAAATTTAATTTTGCGTTCTGGAAATAATTTCTCTGGCTGCCATTACCACTTCAATCAAATGTATTCTGACATCGTTCATTTTCTTGAAAAAAGCAGGGAAGGAATAACTTACCCGAATTAACCCAGACACGAAATTATCTTATTCAGAAATGCTATTCCAATATTACGAAATAAAGTTCGGATATTGGTGCAATATTTCAGAATAAAAGCTGTGAGGCAAATAAATGAAAACATTCATACAGATTTTTAAAAACACATCATTAAATCCATTTAAACGGCTTTATGAGGTAGTCTTTCTTGTTAATACATATAAACATTGATTTGTAATGTTAATTAAGTTAACGCATGAAAAGACATACAGATCGAAATGTGCACAAAGTTTCACATAAAGAAATTAAAATTTCGTTTCAGAAATTCAATAAACTCTAACAACTACCACTTTAATCAAATGTATTCTCACATCGTCCTTTTTCTTGAAAGAAGGAGGGAAGGAATAACTAACTCGAATTGACAGGCTAACAGACACGAAGTTTTCTTAGACAGAAAATGCTATGGCAATATTGCGAAATAAAGCTTAGATATTGGTGCAAGATTTCCAGAACAGAAGCTGTGAGACGAAGTAAATGAAAAATATTCATACAGATTTTTTAAACCCATTTAAATGGCTTATGAGGTAGTCGTTTTTGTTAATACATATAAATATTGATTTGGAATGTTAATTATGTAAATGCATGTAAAGACATGAAGATAGAAATGTGTACAAAGTTCCGCATGCAAAAATTAAAATTCCGTTTCTGTAATTCAATAAACTCTAACGGCTTTCAAACGTTAAATGTTTTTAATTTATAAGACAACAATTTCTGAACTATTACACAGATTCAGGTACGAAAATTAATATTTCGGTTAATAAATTAAATAAACTTAAACAGCTTTAAACATTACACTATTTTTAATTTATCCTCTTCGTTCCCAAAGTTAAAATAATACTCAAAATACTCATTCATTGATTTTAAAGAAACAAAATGACATCATAGATGACAGAAAAAAGAACTTTTCGGAAATGGATACTTTAGGAGACTAGTAATTTATGTTTACAAATAGGGATCTAAAATTACAAATTCCGTTAAAATATCAATTTACTTATCACTAACCCAAATTCAAACAATCACAAATTTAAGGCTTTTAATCAAGTAAATGATATACAAATCCTCAAAACATTTTATTGTTAAGAATTTAAGTTAAATAAGTATGAAAATTTCTTAATTTCTTGGCCACACACTCTTGAAAGCGTTTTGCAAACTCAGATGAAAATAACTTCTATTATATCAAGAAATCAGCATAGATTTTGCCATTTATTGGTTTGCTTTTAAAGCAAAAAACATTCAACTATTAAGAAATGAAGTCAAAATGTAAAAAAGACAAACAGTTTAGTTTTTATGGGGAAAAGAATAAAGGTTCACATATGTGGACCCAGGTAGCGGAGAGGTTAAACAACAATAACACCCAAATTATAAAACATAATTCCATATGCAGAGAAGCACTTAACGATAGCACATAACTTATTCTGAGCTATCTTAGGACATATTTCTCGTAACCACCATTGTAAAATATGATAAAAAATACATTAAGAAAATAATTTCCGATATTACACCAATAGGTTTATATTTTATTATCCTAATATTTTATGTAAAACAGCTGAAGAAACACATCAATGGACAGTAAAACAATTAAATCATGATATTTAAAAATATAAAAAATAAGCAATTTCGCTTTTTTCAATTCTTTAAATAAAAACTAATATCTTACAACTCCGTTAAAATATCTGTGCTTTGCGTATTTGCAGAAAGATTTTTCTTCATTTACTTACAACGCTTGAAACATAATACTGCACATTTTTCAATTTTGAGTGTTTCGCATACTCTTTTTAATTTTCTTAAAATATATCTCACTCTATGACTCTGAAAAATTTAACTAAACAACTTATACACAACTGTAAGAGGATTAGTTCTTTATACTTATATTTTTCATATTTTGAACATCTATTCCCAAAAATGCACGTTCTTTTACATAAAACTTTTTCATATGCAACAAGCAACTTTTCGAAAGATACGGAATTTTTTTATACTTTGCTGAAAGCCGAAAGTTTTATTATTTCTTTCTGCCTCTAAAGTATTATAAGGGACTTTCTTGCATATAAAGGATGTGCCTGTCTTAATATGCATTTTCTAGAGGATGTGATGAGGGTTTTTTTTTCTTTACTTTATATATTTTTTCGGAAATTCTTAATAATTTTGTTTTCTTTTGTTTTTGCATCACATATATGTTTATTTAAATAAAATAACAGCATTTAAAAAATCAATAATTTATTAGCTATGTTCTTTCTTCCATATTGTATATTTGAAAATAAAGATTTTTTTTTTTTTTTCGTTTTATACTTTTATAATTCGACCTTTCTAAACGTTTGAAACTAGTTATACTGCCAAATTCAATATGCTACTGTGTTTAATTTAACAGAAAATCTGGAATAAATGCAAAAGATACATTTTTACAGCCCGTTAAAATATGTCATTGAGAATAAATTTGAAACAACGAACACTCACAAACGCAGATACACGGTTGTGCAAAACTTAAAAACAAACATAAAATGCTAATTTTCAAACATATGAGTACTCAATAGTAAATGATATAAACATCAGGTATAGCAAATAGGTATTATACCTAGAACACACATAGTTGATGTGACGTCTCCTTCATGCCAGACATGGCCACAAGTATCACAGTCACTACGGAGAAACAAAATTTGGGATCTTTCATTCGTCTTATTATTAGTGCAAAATAATCATCATACGGTTACTCCACTAATAAGTCATTGTGACAATTGCTTTGTGATGAGTCACTAGTTAACATTACAACTAGGTCACCTAGGGATTCTCATGTGACTGTCATTTGAAGAAGCAGTTTTGAAGTCTTCGTTAACATTGCATTGTGCTGAGCCTCTAAATATTGTCACAATGAAGTCACACGGTGACTTTCAGGTGACCGAGTCGCTGCTGTGAAGTCACCATTGCGCTCTTTTGTGAAAAGTCACCAGATGATTTCATTTTCCATCAATTGGGATCGCGTCACAAAACAGCTATCGTGATGATTTTACAAAGGAGTCTCCAACTGACGTTCACATGGGGGTCACAAGGTGACTTCATTGTAAAGTCATCCGGTGATTCATCACAAAGCAGCAGTCATGGTGACTGCTCAGTGGAGTGATCAAATGAGATTAAGAATGAGACGAATGAAAGATATCACATCTCAGTTCATTGTAGAGACTATGACACTATTGACCATTCGTGAGGACATGGAAAATTCCTATACACTGGCTATGACTATACTATTAAGATAACACCTATTTTTTTCACTTGCTGTTTATAGAATTTTCTTTTGAGTACTCACGTGTTTAGAAATTAACACTTTGTGTTCTTTGCTTAAGTTTTGTACACTAGTGGTTTAGTTAGTGGTTAGTGGTGCATAGATTCATCGCAATATGATGAATCTATGAACGTCATCAGACGATTGGGAGAGAAACGTAGGAAATCGTAACGGAATCTGACAAAAATATTTATTTAAAAAAAAAAAAAAAAAAAAAAAAAAACAGTTGACTGGAGAGCAATGAATATAGATCGTCGAACAAACTATTAATAATTCTATATTGATTATCTTGACTGTATATATATCTTGATATCTTCTGTATATGTATTCTGTATATATACTGTATTCTGTATATATTCTGTATATATACTGTATATATATCTTGATATATCTTGACTATTGCTTATTATTTTTTTAACTCGCAATTTGAAATAACAATTAAATTAAAAAAACCAAAAACCCGACTGCGTAAAAAGCGAACTAATTAATTATTTCTCATCTTTGTGAAACTTTTTTTTATATTACTTAACTATTTTTTTTTATTTACTTGTATTGATGACTTTTAAGTTGTATTTAATTGTTAGTTCCTATCTATAAACACTGTTTTCATGAGGCCTATAGATGTCTATGAAGGTTTGAGTTGCAGTAATGCTAGAGATCCTACCAACACACTTCCAGGTCGTGCAATATTTGAACGGCGCTTCTGACTGTAAAATAGTCAATGAAACATCGTCTTCATTTTGAAAGACCTATCCAATGATATGCCACTCAATATGGTGCGTATTTTTTTCGTCTCTACCGCCATTTTGTATTTTACGGTCGCTATTTTGAATTTATAAAAACAAAACGTAGCCTATAACCATTGGACAGTTAAGACGAATCGATAGAGACCTCATTTATTAAAATACATCTAGCCGTTGAGATGTTTCGAGGGTATAAAGAAATCCACATACCCAGATACGCGTGAAACACATAACACTTCTTGGCAGTCGGGTAAAAGATAATCTCTTTATCCGACATCGTATTTTTCCAAAATATTTTTTCAGTGATTTTCCAAAATGTTTTCTTATATTATAATATGCTGCAATAAATAACATATTGATATACCAATTGGATTTATATTAAGTAAAAAAAAAACAATAATAATAAATATTTAAAAGTTTTTTTGTTTATACATCTTTCTAAGTATTTTTTAAACTATATATTGGATTCAAAGTGGGAGAATAAACTGAAATTACAGTCAAGATATTAAAATATATTTTCGACAACGTACACAGACATAAATGAATACGAGATTTTGTTTTATAAATAATGTTCCGTTTAAAAAAATTAATAAATAAATAAATAAATAAATAATAATCAAACCCGTTTATCTTCCGAATTTACTTATTCTTACCTAGTATTCTCTAACACAGTCTCTTTGATGGTTTATCAGATTTATATAAATAAGATTTATTCTAACAACCCTATTTATTTTTAATATTCTCATTTAAATCTACCGTTTATGATGATAGCAGAGTTTTCACGGTCTTTTTCATATTTCTTTAAACAAAACTGGACTTGAAATTTGTTAACATCCTGAATGCCAACAAGGGATTTGTAATTGCTTGTTGGCGTGAATCTGATTTTTACTGCACTAATCGTCATTGATAACACATGTTCGACCAAAGACCTTTTCGGTATGGACTTTTACAAAAACTTTCTCCAACTTCCTTCCATTTTCATACTACACTTCACATATTGGACAATGATTATCCGCGGTTTTGTGTTTTAAGGAGCCTGTAATTAAAATACATCTGTAATTAAAATACATCATTATTTATATTTGCATTAATTTATTTACGTTTTACAGGAATAAAATACATTTCTTAAAATCTATTAAAACAAAATATATTGTACGACAACACTAACTGATTTTGCCACGATTTTAAAATTCTGGTACAGTTGTTCATTTAGGCGTCTCTCAGTTATACCTAAAACAAAGAAACTACAACAACAACAGCAAAAATTCAAAATTCATAAAAACATACGATTTTTTTCTTACAACTTGAAAAAAGTTTTTTGTTTGTTTTTCAATTATAGTTTGCAGAGAATTTAATGTCCTTTAAGTTGTTAAAAATATGCCCACTGTTACTTGACTATATTATTTAGCATATCTCACCATATTTTTGACTATGTTAGGATAAGGATAAAATTAAGTTAGGTTTATGTACAAAAAAAAAAGTTCGAATGACAGGATATATTGCTGCAAAATTTTTACAGTAAAGAAAATAAAAGTGTAAATTTGTATTCTCGTTTAGATGACATCGTGTCAAAACAGGTAAAAACGATGTTTCCAGGCAAATAAAATTGGTTTTATCTTCACAGGAAATGTTGGACTCTGATCCTCTGAAAAACCGGGTATCCGATCATATTTTATACTTGATAGAGTGTTCGAGTTTGTTTTAAACAATTTGCCTTCTCGCTAAACAGTGTACAGACTTGCGCCCAAGGGGGACGGATGGTGTGTTTTCGTGGTACAAATGAACTTCGAAAGTCGCCGTTTTAATTAGTTTTCCTGGTGCTACCGAACCCTAAGGGATCACGACGGGTGTGATTATTATGTTTCCCTCATATACAATACCTTAGAATAAAGATAACAAAGCCGGTTATCTTGAACAATTCAAACTTTTCTTGAAAAGCTGGTGTTTGTAAAAAATACATTTAAAAAAGCTTATTTTTAGAAACAAAATATTAAAAAAAACGCTACAAAAAACACGTTTCAGAACTAAGTAGTGTTTGATTGAATGAAATAGAACGACGAAGGTAAAAAAATAATAATAATAATAATTTTAATTTATTTTCATAATTTTTTAAATGGAAATATCAACTTCTAGTTACATTTAAACAATTTGATATAGTTTCAAAATTATTAAGGAATCATTAAAACGGCCAGGTTTACTGTTGGGAAAATGTTTTGTCCCGACAAATAATTTCTCCTAAACGCCGGAATGTATAGAACAAATTCATGAACATTTTTTTCGAAATATACTTTTCTTCTTCCCGCCATTTGTGTGGATTTTGGATTTCGTCCCACTGTATGGCGCAGTGAATGCGCTTAATTTGGTAAAAACAGTATCAAAATATATCATTTGACTGCGAACAATTTCAAGAATAATTACAAAAAGAGCTTAATTACAAATTAAACCCATTATATTTAATATTTCAATTTCATAAATTCCACGGATATTAGTAAAGAAAAAAAAAACAGAATAATTTAACTCTGTTTTGACTGCTTTTTATGACGATTATCAAAAGTCATATAAGCAACGATGCGATACATAATAAAACAATCAGTTAACAAAATTAGATATTATGCAAAAAAACTTCATGGTCTGTATTTCTGTCTTAAAGCATCTACAATGACAAGGAGATTCTTGAGTGATTGCTATCCACTTCCGAACACTAACAAGGGAACCACTTTAGGTGTTGCTCGCACCTAGTATTGAAACCTGGTGGATTTTAAATCTCTATATTAGGAAGTTTGGGAATCGATAAAATTTTTTTGTTAAAATAATATTTTTTGATTTTACAGCCGATTAACTTTCTGAAAATGCAATTTTCGAGACCACTTTTCGGGCTGTTAAAGTAAAAGTTTAAAAAAAAAATAGTTAAAAATATAAATTAGTCAATAATAACTATAAAATGTTGAAAAAAGTTTTAAAATTCCTTCAATAACCTACGAATTTGATTTAAAAAAAAATACAGAATTATATTTACATATTTGGCGGGGAAAGATTGGCGTCTTTTTCATCCAGTACAGTTTTCCGTCAACCCTAGCTCAGTATTTTCGCTACGCACCGTGTTGTAATGGCCTATTACAAGTGTAAAGGTAGTGAAAATTTTGAAGTGCCATATCTGGCGACTTAATTCACTTTTGGTGTAAAATCAACAAATAAAAATCCAATAGTAAAAAATTATAAATATAAAAAAAAATATATAAAATATGATTTTAACAAAGAATTTTTATCGGTTCTTTAACTTTTATGCATAGGGCTACAAAATGCACCAGGTCTCGATTCTAGGTGCGAGCAACACCTAAAGTGGTTCCCTTGTAAGTTAAGTGTCTACAAAGTTAATGGGATGGTGGACGTTAATTTTTCTTCTTTAATTTTCATCATTGAGAGATGAAATTTTGTTCAAATGTACATTTTACCATAAATATATAGAACACCTTAAAATAAATTTCCAATCTTATTATAACTTTAAGATATTTTTTAAATTTCAAATTTTAAAACGGAATTTTAAAATGCTCCATGCATCTTAAATTCTTAGATATTTCCGAAATTTTAGATTTTAATCACTTAAAATTCTATTATAATCACATCTCTATATATTTTTTTAATCTCTTGAATTGTTAATTTTTTTAGAGAGCTTTTTCTAAATTCCATATCGATTTTTAATCAAAATTTTGTCTTTTAATATGTTAAAATTGAAATTTAAGTATCTTACTGAAGACGAATTTTAAAATGCATACATTTCTTTGTAATCAATATCAGGATTCGTTCTTATCAATTTCATGAATTTTAATCAAAAATTAAGGCGCATGGAACATTTCAAAAATTTTAAAACGGTAAAAATCAGCTTTGTGAAGAAAAGAATTAAAGTATATTAAAAGACCAAAAAATTCGTTCTGTACAATATTAAAACACTTGTACCTTTACGAAAAATCATCGCAATATTTCACTAATGACTCAATACAAATTGGAGAATAGTAATACATGAAAAATAAATTTCGATTTTTGGGTCGATTTTTGTTCAAATGAAGGTCCATGGATCCCTAAAAAAACACGAAAAGTTTTTAAAAATTTCTGACGAAGTGGATATGACATCAAGTTTGAAAGTGAGTAAGTATTCTCTGCTCTACTTATGCTTGATTAAATCGCGTTTATACACTATATTGCCATTAATGACCGTCAACTTTCAATTTTACACATTTTGTCGAATATTTAGAAATATACTTGACAGATTCTTCTGGAATTTCAGGATTGAAAAGAACAGGTATGACCTCATATTTAGCAATGTCGATTTGATAAGGGGGCAGAATTAGGGTGCCAACAAAAAATCAAAGAAAAAAATAATACTTGGGATCACCCTGTAAAATAAAATGCACGAAATGATCTACCGCTACCGAATATAAATAAACAGACATTGTGCAATATGTGTATTCTTTTGTGTAAGAATAGCACTTGTATTAATAGAGATATAGCGATTTATTTAAAAAAAATTAAAAATTCTTGCATGTTTTTTGCTTATAACTTGCAGGGTTTTCAACCAAATTTAACGGTCGTTTCAGAAAAATTGACAAAATATAGTAGAAATAATACAGTTTATCTGAAATATAAATATATTAAATATTTTAGGAAATATGAGCAGTTGTATGAAATAGTTTTTATCTGCGCATGCGCGAACGATAACAAGGATCATTTTACATAATTTAATAGTCAACTCTATGGAGCAATTTATTAACAAAAATCTAGTCAAATCTAGTAAAAATTCAGAAAGATATCGGCGTTAAAGTGAGCAAATTTTTAGTTGTTCTCTAAAAGCAGCTGAATGATAAGGGATTTTGCACAAATTGTCATTTTTTATTAACTGACTTTCAGAAAAAATTTAGTATTTGGTGAGTATCAACGAGTAGATTTGGAAAAAATGCTTCTATTTTGATACTTCTTTTGAACATGGTATAGGTTCGTTCTGGTGGTTATCCAAGAAGAACTAAAGCATCACTAAAAAATGAAAATTTAAAAAAAAAAATTAAAAATCTAAAATGACACTTTGTGAAAAATCCCTTATCACTCATCTGCTTTTAGAGAACTTTTGCTCACTCTAACGCCGATATCTTTCTGAATTTTTACGATATTTGACTAGATTTTTTTAATAAGTTGCTCCATAGAATTGACTATTAAATTATGTAAAAGGGTCCTTGTTATCTTTCGCGCATGCTCAGATAAAAATTATTTCATACAACTGCTCATATTTCCTAAAATATTTAATATATTTATACTCCAATTGCACTATATTGTTTCTACTATATTTTGTCAATTTTTCTGAAACCGGAGTTAAATTTGGTTGAAAACCCTGCATGTTATAAGCAAAAAAACATGCAAGAATTTTTTAATTTTTTTAAATAAATCGCTATATCTCTATTAATATACATTCTATTCTCACGCAAAAGAATACACATATTGCACAATGTCTGTTTATTTATATTCGGTAGCGATAGATCATTTCGTGCATTTTATATTACAGGGTGATCCCAAGTATTATTTTTTATCTTTGATTTTTTGTTGGCCCCCTAATTGACCCCCCCCCCCCTTATCAAATCGACCTTGCTAAATATGAGGTCATATCTGTTCTTTTCAATCCTGAAATTCCAGAATAATCTGTCTCGTATATTTCTAAATATTCGACAAAATGTGTAAAATTGAAAGTTGCCGGTCATTAATGGCAATATAGTGTATCTTTTGCTTACACTCTGTCACAATTCTTTGGTAACATTACCTAAAGATTCAGTCGCAAAATGTTTTGACCCTTTCAGGAGCTAAATAATTGTATTCGTGAAATGCTTAAATAATTTCATTATACCAGAATTTAGAAACAAATTTACTTGAAAATAAGTAAAAGCTTTTCTTCACATATTTAAAGAAAGGTAAATTGTCATCCCAAAATACTGACGAAAATGTGGTACATAGGAATTAAATTTAAATGGTCAAAAAATGAACATCCATGCTTCAAGATGTTTACGAGAGATTAAATATCTAATCCGTCTGCTAATTGTTAGGAATATCTGTACAATTCATGCGGCTGTAGTCTATAAAATAATTACGAAGTAAAAGCTACTAAATCGGAACTTTAAGAAAGCAAATAACGCAGCGCGTTACGCAAATAACGCAACGCAACGCAACGCGTACGCAAACAAATACGTATGAATCCTAATTACAATACTTTCGTTACTCATGCTTTGATAAAGGGAAAATTAAAGTGAAAACTAAAGTGTTACGAATGTATGATTGAAGACCTTACAGCATTAAAAAATTCATTGAATGATAAATACCAAATAACTCAATTTTAAATTGCTCTATTACAAAATCTTAAAAGTTTAAGCAGATACAGTACAACAGAATATAGGCTAATATTATAAGCCCTAAAAACACTGAAAAGCAAAAATCTATAAGCAGATAGTCACTGAGTAATAAATATTCATACATTTTTCTTCATGAATAATTATCGAAGAACCATTACCTTAATTTTTCTCCTTTCTAATATTTCATATTAGGTAATCACCAGTATTATTATTCTGTCTTTTTTTCCAGGAAAAGATATATGGGAACATTAAATTGAGAAATCGAATATATGAAGGAAATGGTGGTTATTCGAAATCTTATTTTTTTGAAAATAATTCACGTTTATTTCAAAGAATGAACTTTATATTACGTTTAAATAGCATTAAAATTTTATATTAAATAATAGTTATACGATACTGAAGAGTTAAGTGCACATTAGTAATAAAATATTTTTTTATTAAATAAATTATATAGATATTTTAAAGGAAATTATGTAGTTAATCAATGTATTCATGGAATGGAGGTGATGTATAGGGAGTGATGTATAAAGACACGATAAGGATTTACAGTAGAATTAAATTTTATATTCATTTCTACTATAAATAGCAACATTATATTAATAATTATGTATTTGATGCATGCATTTATTTTCCGAACTTTTAAATGAAAAGTTTTTAGGGGCTAAAAAATTATTCATGAAAAGTGTTCATTGCGTTACAAATCACTTATAGTTAATTTTAAGTTCAGTTTGGCATAATATTTAAAGAAAGGATCAAAACAATACTAAAGAAATTAAATATTGTTGGACATTCACTGTTACAAAAATGCTACCTATGATTATAACATATAGATTTTACCAGTTATTATACTTTGACTGAAATCTTCTGGCTACAAATGGTTTCGAAAAGTTACTTCTTTTGAAGAAGAATATATGTATTTAAAACTTATGGATATATACATTAAAGCGACTTATTTTATTAAACTTCCCTTTTGGTATGATCTTTGACCCCAAATATTTTCGAAATAGGAACATTCCAAAATTGTTTTTGCAATAAAAAAAAAAAAAAAAAAAAAAAAAAAAAAAAAAAAAAAAGAGAGAGAGAGAGAGAGAGAGATTTTACACGTTGATCTCTAGATAAAATATATCTTTAAGGAGAGTCTCAAAGCTACAAGTGATAGCTCAAAGATAATCCCTGTCATTTATAATTTTTTGAAATATATATCTAATCGATTTTCTTTACGACATTTTTATTGCAGCCATTATATCAAATATTTTCCTTTTATGAAAGTTCTAAAAATGTTTTTGAATTCCATTTCGTAATAATAATAATTAAAAAAATCAAAAGATATATTTTCGGCGAGTGTCTGTGGCATTAAATCGCTTTGACGGAAGTCTTGGGGCTACAAATGTTGACACACAGATACTCCATTTGGTGAAAAATATATTTATTTATAATTATTGAAATGTAATTAATCTAAATTACTTTACGAAATCTTCTTTGTCCCCTTTGAAAGCAAATATTTTCTATTTATGAGACTTTCAAATATGTTTCTCCATTAGATTAAAAAAAAATAGCGATCATTTTAAATAAAAATTAAACATGGCGATCCAATTTGAAATGAAATAAAAGCATGAACGTAGACCATGATGTAGGCACAACCATAGTCTACTTCGTGAAGAATATATTTATTGAAATGTAGATTAATCTGACTTATTTCAGGAAAATGTCTGTATAACCTTTGAAATCAAATATTTCTTTTTTTATTTATGATCATTCCAAATTTGTTTTCTCATCTGATTAAAAAACATAATAATGAGCATTTAAAATATAAATTACATAAATAGCATTTAAAATATCATTGCGATTTTTTTAAGGATTTTTCATATTATAAATATACAGTATAAAAATTTGATTTTTTGTACTACATTATTAATGTTTTTTCATTGTTATATATGGTTTAAAATAAAAATTTTAAACATAACATAAAAATGCATAAATTAAATTATCCAATGAATTATTCAATCAATTAAACTATTCCTAGTCAACACAAATCTTTAAGAGCTACTAACTTGAAACGAAATAAAAGCATGAATGTCGGTCATGTGCAAAAGGAATAATTAAAAAAGTCCTTCCGGCCAGTGCCGGGAGGAAGAGGTAGCTTTCAAATTCCTTGTTTTTAAAAAGCTAGCCTATCTTATTCAAACACACAAAGCTCAATTTGGTGGAAACCGATTATAGAAGATTCAATATTAATTTTTATCAATAATAAATCCTTATGAATGAGAATTTCGCGAAATTAGTCAGCTTTATCCAAGCTGATTTTATTTTAAAGTTATATTTCGTTTCCAAATTCGGCGATATATTGAAGTGCCTGCCCTTATAAGACAACATGGTGGATGAGGCTAACCAGTGAACTTGGTCCAGACCTTAGTAATTCCTGTGCTCACGCTCACTCACATCGGAATCACATGAGTGCTGTCGCAGGCAAAAAAATCAGATTTTTCAAAATGTCACCCACATAATGAAATTCCAACTGCTGTATCTGAGCCATATTTTCAGATAAAGACAAAACAAAAAATGCTCCGGAATCTTTGTATCAAGGTCAAACACATAAGAAAAAAATATTTTTCAATTTTCAATTTTTTGATATCACGTTTCAAATTTTAAATTAAAAAAAATGTAAATGACCGCCATTTTGAAACAAGATGGCGGATGAAGCTGGCCAACAAACTCGGTAGAGATATTGGTATGTGCTATGTACACACCGAGTTTCATATAAATCGGTTCATAAATACGCCTGTTATTGCGTGACAAATATCAGGTCGTTTCAAAATGTCAGCCACAATAAAAATTCAAAATGCTATAACTCAGCCCTTTTTAAAGATATAGACAAAACAAAACTGCTCCGGAATCTTTGTATCAAGGTCAAACACATAAGAAAATAATATTTTTCAATTTCACATTTTTGGTATCACATTTCAAATTTCAATTTAAAAAAAATTAAATGGCCGCCATTTTCAAACAAGATGGCGGATGAAGCTGGCCAACGAACTCTGTCGAGACTTTGGTATGTACTATGTACACACCGAGATTCATCTAATTCGGTTAGTAAATACGCCTGTTATCACGTGACAAATATCAGGTCGTTTCAAAATGTCAGCCACGCTAGAATTGAAAGTGCTATAACTCAGCCATTTTTTAATATATACACAAAACAAAAACTGCTCCGTAATCTTTGTATCAAGATCAAATACATAAAAAAAATATTTTTCAATTTTTAATTTTTTGGTACCACATTTCAAATTTTAAATTTAAAAAAACATTTAAATGGCCGCCATTTTGAAACAAGATAGCGGATGAAGCTGGCCAACACACTCGGTCGAGACATTGGTATGTACTATGTACACGCCGAGTTTCATCCAAATCGGTTCATAAATACGAGAGTTACAGTATGAGAAAGATCATATATATATATATATATATATATATACCCTATGTATATAAAATCCTAATGAATCGAATTGAAACGAACTTATGTAACGATTCTATGAAACGACTGATTAAACAACTGATTACGTTTCACGGCAATTTCTCCTAAAATATGGAATACTTTGCGATGAAATTAACACCAAAAATCCGTATTGATCCACAGATCTCAAAACTGGTATTAGAATTTTAAAATTAGAATTAGTTTTCGAAATATTATTTTTTTTCTAATTTTAAATACTTTTTTCCTAGTGATGGCAATTCAAATTTTAATCATAATAGATATTTTTTTTCATATTTTAGAAAAGGTTATTTTAAATTAATTTGGCGACGAGTTTGGCCTCCCTTAAATGTATGCTAAGAAATACATCATGTTACTTTTATTCAGAATTCAATTTGTATTTCATTATCATTTTATTTAATACAAAAGTTTCATTTAAAATTGAAACCTTTAAAATAAATGGCTTTTACTTCATTCTTTTTTTAAACGAAACGAAAAGAAAAATATTAGACACAGATGTCATATACGCAACGGGGTACCTAATTGGCGCCAAAATGTTGTTATTTTGCCTGTCATGGTAACCCGGCTATTGTTGCTTATTTATTAATAAATGTTTATTTGAATTTATTTTCATTTTATTTACAAAAAATGTTAAAAATTGTTTTGTTCTATAGTTATTATTTTTTTTTAATTTATTGTTATTTCATTTTAAAAATAACAGAAAATAATTTAAAAATACATATGTAACAGGTATTTGAAAACGAGGTTTTCGCCAAACTGTCAAAAAAAAAAAAAAAAATGCACGCCAAATCCGGTGCGTATATGACAATACAACAAATCATGACATTTAATTACAGCTTCAAAGCAATGTTTTAATGGTACTACTTCTCCAGTTGACCAATTTCGCCAAATTATATAAATCGCCAAACCAATCGCCAAATTATACAAATTGACATTTTTTTATTTTTTTTTTAATAACGAAAGAACAAATAAATTAGTATAACATTAATAAAAATACAAATAAAACGTCGAAATAAAAATCACTTCATGGTGTAAACACGTGTAATTTCCTCTAAGTCAAGTGAATGTGACATTTACGATCAACCATTATTCTCATTTAATCTTATAGTTTGGTGACATATTTTAGTTATAACAGGCAACAGATTGTGAATCAAACGCGAAAACAACCATTGGATGTCTTAACAGCAACTGATTCTGCCTTAATTTTTTGCAATCAAAGGGAATTGAATGGAAACCCTTTTACAGGGAGATCGCTACAGGTTTTTTCAGTATAATTCAATCTTCTCTAATCTTTTTAAAAGCGATCAGATTAGCGTGATTTTAGATTCTGAAGTGTATGAACGGGGGTTGGCGAGCGTAGCTTGCAGGGGCAGAGCCCCCTAGTACATATATATATATATATATCAACTTCTGAACGGAGGGTGGTCGGGGTCTGGTGGTCATGATCGATGAAAATATACCAAAATTTTTTGAAATCGCTTTCCTCCGAACGCCGCAATAGGTAGCTTTTTGTAATGAAAGCTACCTAATAGGCATACAGATGTATAAATTTTTCTTTGAAAATTACTTTTATATCCAGAAAGCAATATTTATGAAAGAGAAATGAAAAAAAAGTAGCAAGTCGTGGAAAACCTGTGTACAGTGAAAATTATACAAACAACATGTAAAAAAATATACCTACAAAAATTTAAGCAAGAGTTATGTGTTCATCGTTTTCTCGTGAAATCTCTTAAATAATATACATACTATAGAATTAATAAAAGAAACGAAATAAATTGCAATGTGATTGGATATTGTCTAATTTGACTACATAATTGTGCAAGAAAAGAAATTTTTATTTCAAACTTATTAATACAAGAGTATAGGATTTTTATACTACTAGGAATTTTTAAATTGAAATAAAAATTACTAATAATATCATTAGACGAAACGCAATATTTTACATTGATTCAAATATAAAATGTATTATATGAACTTTAAAAAGTTCATGGTTTTTCTTAAAAGCTTACTAATATAATAAAAGAGATGTTATAAGTTAACAATATGCATTGTATTTAAAATTTCTTAGTACTTTCAAGCTTTCCAAGCTCCTCATCAGAGAATATTTAAATAACTAATTTCTGTTTATTTATACAAATATATCACTTCATTTTGAAAACAAGAGAGCCATATATTTGTTAGAGTTAAAATTTAAGTAGCAGCTTTTTTATTGAACTTAATTATGTTCAATTAAGTTCATCGAAGTTGTAATTAAGTTCAATCCAAGAAACTGCTACTTCTATTTTCAACACAAATAATTATTGGCTCTCTCTTATTTTCAAAACGAAACGGCGTATTTGTATAAATAAACAGCAATTAGGTATTAAAAATATTCTCTGATGAAGAGCTTGGAAAAGAAGTTTGAAGAGTATTAAGAAGTTTTAAATAAAATGCATATTTTTAACTTGTAATATCTCTTTTATTATTTTAGTCACCTTTTAACGTTTTTAAGTACATATACTATATTTTATAAAATTCACTTTCATTATCTTGTTCGTTAGAAAACATTTTCATACATATTTTATTCAAAAATCAGCCTCATAATTTTAAAAGTAAGCTTTTTCCTTTAGTTCAACTGAGTCACCAGAAAGTTCCATCATTGTTCTAAATTAAAGTTTTTGGAAATAATAATACTATGTTATTTTTTTAACTTGTCTGCATTTAGCTTTAAAACACTACATGGAAAAGTGTAGCAAGGAGGAATGCACATTAGCGATTCCGTCCACAACAGTATAAGAGAGAAATTTTCAACATCTGTCGAAGCATATTTTAAATTACACAAATCTTATTCATTTTACCATGATTTTTTTAAATATAAAAAAATGTAACAGAATCGCTGTGCTATCATGTGACTAAAGTGTAACTTCTTTCTAATTCATTTGTTTATTTTTTTCAACAACAGTTTATTTAACCCATTTGTGCCTGAATTTTTGTTTTCTCAAATATTTTGGTAAAATCACTTTAAAATGTTGCAAAATGAACTGGAAAAATACTAAGAAAAAATTAAGCTTATTTTTTTTTTTTATTTATTATTTGATAAACAGTAAAAGAACTAAATATGAGTAATTCTAGTAGAATAACATGCATAATTATATATTTTGCCTATATTTATATTTAAAATGTTTTTAAATTGTATATTATGTACTATAATTAGTATTTTAATGAACTAAAAAATATATATATTTATTTCTTTGCAGAGACTAATAACGTTATAACTATTATTAATAATAAAATAAGAATAATCGTATTGCAGACTTAATAACAATTTATTTCATAAATATCTTCAAAAGGAGATTGCATAAATAACTCTCTCCTAAATTTCTAACAAAAATATGTGCCCATTTGTGCCTAGAACACTATATTTTGTACATTACAAAAATGCATAAAAAATAGGCTTGAACATTTCATTTCGAAATTTAAAAAAATACATATTTCAAAAAAGTCCACAAGCTAAGATTATAACTTGCGATTTTGGGTCCATGATAGAAAAAATACAAATAAACTTACTTTTTACATTTCGCCCTCTTGAAAAATTAAAAATCTATAAACACCGAAAAAAGCCTTAATTTAAGCAAATAAATATCCACCTTGTGCTGTCAGCTCTCGGTTATAGATAAAGACATTTATAAATAATAATTTCATGCAATTTTCATGTTTTAAAGAAGAAGAAAATTATGCAAATGCATTAAAATATGAAACGTCCCAAAAATGGGACGCTAGGCATAAATGGGTTAAATTGTTTTAAACCAATAAAGTAGTAACTTATTTTTAGGTAGATTTCGTATGAAATACTACCTATTGGGATCGTTCCTATGTTGGAATTTCTGAAAAATTTTTGTAGATCTACACCGATCATGACCCCTAGAACCCAAAACCACCCTCAGTAAAAAACTTTATATATCTATCTATCTATCTATATATATATATATATATATATGTATATATCACTTTCTTCTGGACACGATAACTTTCGTAATTCTGCACCAATCTCTTCCAAACTGATACATAAAATCAATGGCATAAAATCTCGGTCAAGTTCGTTAATGGGCAAAATCGGACCAAGGGGAGGGAAATAGGGAGGGGTTTTGTGAAAACAGAAAAAAACCCATAACGTCTTAATTTTTGTACATATCAAATCAGTTTAAAGTTTTTATTACTTCTAAAAATAGGGCCAAAAATTTATGTATCACAGATATTTGACAAAGTTAAAAATGGGCTCAAGGAGCGCAAAAAATAGGGTTTTGGGGAGAAAAAAATTCATAACTTCGTCAATTCTCAAGATATCAAATTCAATTAATTTTATTATAAATTTCGTTAACATTATCTAAAACTTTTATATTCACAAGTTTTTGATAGGACCAATTCGTACCGCAAAAAAAATTAAAAACTAAAACAAAAAGGGCGTTTGAAGAAGAAAAAAATCCATAACTTCGTCAATTCTCAAGATATCAAATCCAATTAATTTTATCATGAATCTCCTTAACATTATCTACAACTTTTATATTCACAAGTTTTTGATAGGACCAATTCGTACCACAAAAAAAATTAAAAACTAAAACAAAAAAGGGGTTTGAAGAAGAAAAAAATCCTTAACTCCGTCAATTCAAAAGCTATAAAATCCCCATGAATTTATCACATATCTTCTTAATATTGTCTACAACCTCTATATAGACAAGTTTTGGATAGGACCAATTCTTAGAGCAAAAACAAATTAAAAATACATACCGGTTGAAGTAAAAAATGATCTTAGTAAGGGTGTATTCAAATCCAAACTGCTTATTTTCTGACTCATTTTACAATTCATTTTTGCCCTCAAAGACTTCCAATTGGTACGTTTTCTTACTCAGAAACTATATAATGTACCGTAATGGTCGATTTTCTGATAGGGGCAGAATATATTTTTTTAAATGCTGTTAAAAAGGGCATTTTGAACCGAATTTACCGAAGCGGATTGTGTTGGAAAAATCATTGTATTAAGGATGCGCTTAAATCCAAACTGCTTATTTTCTGACTGGTTTTTAAATTCATTTTTGCTCTCAAACGCATTTAATTGGTAGATTCGCTTATTCAGAAACTATATAATGTACCGTAATAATCGATTTTTAGATAGAGGCAGAATATATTTCAAAAAATTGTGTCAAAGTGGGCATTTTGAACGGAATTTCCCGAAGCGATTGTGTTAGAAACGAAAAATATTGTCCTTCTGAGAAAATAATTGTTTATGTATCAAGTTTTAATTAATTGAACAAAAAATAAAAACACAGGTCGCTTATAAATCTCTTCAAAAATCACGTCAGCAAGTTTCATATTTTTTTTTTTTTATTATTAAAAATGAATCTGGAATTATGCCAGAAAATTTCGAGTTGTTGAGCATGGAAAAGTATTTTTTTGAATACCGCCCTAACATGATTCTGATAAAACCAGCTATTATATGAAAATGAAATAAAAACTCTCGTCAAGAGCGGCCAGATAAAATTGTTAAAGTGCATTTATCTATAATCATGATTTAGTTTTTGTTTGCGAAATTAGTATATTTGACTTCGAAATCTACCTCTGCCTGTAGGCCGGGCCGGCAGGGATTTTTTTATTTCGGATACCAACAATAATCATCATAATATTTCTCTTGTTTACTATATTTGCTTTTTCCTATAAAAATATTATTATATTGCAACAGAATAAAAAAATGCTGCAACAGTCTACTTTATGAATATTCTTAAAGAAAATCCACATTTTTATGTGCTTAGTTTTTACATCTTAGAAATATTTTTTTAAAGCGTTTGAAAACATGTTTTTCATATGCATTGTCTTCTTTCAAGTAAAGGAATACATTTGTTTACCATATCAAGAAAAGCTTAATATATTTTAGCTTATGCCGCTTGTGATCCCCCCCCCCCCCCTTTCCTCTAAATCTAGTTTTTCAGTTTGATAATATTTATCGAAATGGGAGTTTTTTAATACTTTTTAGAAGTAATTTATCTTTTATGCCTTCTAAATTTTTAATATCGTAAAGGAAAAGGTAAATCAATATTAAAGAACTAATCGAGTGAGAAAATTAATAATTAATGTTTATTTTATCTGTTTACATGTTTTATGTTTACGAACATTCATGATGGATTTTTGTCATAATACTTATAAAAGCGTTTTTAAATAATGTTTCTATTTACTTTTCATTATTTTATCATCGCAAGTTTCTAAAAAAAGTAATATGATTTTCAACATTTTATAAGCGTACTGAATTAAGCTTCAGAATCAGATTATGCTGACACAAAGTTTTCTTAAATACTGATTGTTTGAATAAATATCCTCATCGGATGATTTTGCTATTCATGATTTTTCTCCACTGTTTATTTATAAACGTTTAATTGAAAAAAAAGAAAAACATTAAATGAATCCTGTTTAAATTAAAATTATTTTTTTTTATTTTCTCTTGCTTATTTAAAGGTGTATAAATATAAATGTAATTGCACTTACTAGTTTATGTTTAAAAAATAAGTTCAGTCAATTAATAAGAGTTCAGTCAATTTAGTTTTCAAGAGAACTAAGTTATACAAGAAAAGCAAAAATTAATATATTTCGTTCATTTAAGATTAAATAATTTATATTTATTTAAAAAAAAACAATTTTCAAAATATAATTTTCAGTAGTAGTAATTGTAGTAATTTACGTCTAATAGCTAATATATTTATTTAAATCACTTAAGGTTTCACAATGGGCTTATTAAGTAGATATATAAAAAAAATGCTCACACAATAACACTGTTTATCAGCTATTAAATACTTTAAAAATAATTCATTAACTGCTAATTTCTGTTTGAAAGCTTTAAAAGTTTGAAGGTTATAAAAATAATTCAAACTTGAATTAATCATTCACATCGCAGGTTTTCTTACTATTCCGAGACAAAATTGCATTAATTCATAACTTGATGTTTATGAAAAATGACAGTAAATTGAATTCGAAACATTCTTATTCAATACTAAATTGATAAATCGTGAAAATACTTGTGAATTTAAATGTTAATTCCAAATAAACCTTTTGAAATTTAGTGTGATTTAAGAAATTAGAAAATAAAAGTTTTATTAATATCTGGACTGTTTTACGTTTTCAAAAATTATATTTTGATGCAATATAGATTCAGTAAGTATATCTTTAATAATATTGCGTTGAGGAAAATTTAATTTCGTTTTTTTCAAAATAGACGGCTTTAAAGTCTCATATCTCTAGTAATACTTATTTAATGAAGCCATACGATAGAGAATTTGAAAGGTAATAGTCCATAAAACATTCTAGATATAAAGATAGTGACATCTGTTTACTCAGTTAAAAGTTATTGCATTTTAAAAAGGGAGATTCCAAAACATCATTTTCGTCATATTTTGCTTTTTTACTTCCAAAAAGGGGAAAAAACAGCCCAGGCTCATCGAAATTTGTGTTGTGTTTATGGTGATGAGTGGTTAAGTGACGACCAGTGTCAGAATTGGTTTGTTCGTTTTCGCTCCGGAAATTTCGATGATAAAGGTGAACTTCGCTCTGACCGGTTAATCTTTCAAAAAGTTGATGAAACTCTTAAAACAAATTGAGATAAACCGATATATTTCATCTTGCGATATCACTATGGAATTAGTCATCGACCAAAAACAGTTTTCAACCATTTACATAACGCTGGATACCAAAAGAAGCTCGAAACTTGGATTACACATGAGTCGACAGTGAAAAATTTAATGGACTGCGTTTCCATTTGTGAATTGCAGCTGAAATTAAACGAAATCGAGCTATTTTTAAAACAAATGTTTATGGGCGATGAAAAGAGGATTATGTACGATAATAATGTGCGAAAAAGATCGTGATCGAGGCCCGGGGCAGCTACACAAAAGGTGGCAAAGCCCGGATTGCCGTCAAGGAAGATGATGCTGCGTGTTTGGTTAGATTGGAAAGGAATTGTTCATCACGGGCCACTCTAACCTGGCCAATCCATTAATTTGACTCTCTTCTTTTAAAAGCTAATGCGATTGATCAAGGCGATAAGAAACGGCCGGAATTGATCAATAGTAAATGCGTTGTCTTTCATCACGACAACGCTAGACAACACACATCTTTAGTGGTTCGGCATAAAATGAGGGAGTTTGGCTGGGAAGTTTTGATACATACATCTTATAGCCCTGATCTTGCCCCGTCCGACTACTATTTGTTTCGGTCACTGCAGAGAACTCTCTTAATGGTATAAAGCCGGCGTGAAAAGAGGCTTGTGAAAATCAATTGGCTCAGTTTTTTACCCAGGAATCTCAGAAGTCCGACAGTGTCGGAATTATGGTTTTACCAGAAAAGGGGCACATATTCACCAATCGAAATGGCACTTATATCATTGATTATATGAATAAATTTGCTTTGTAAAACATGAAAATAAAAAGTAATTACTTTTTCCTCAACCTAATATCTATATAATTTTACTCTGAAATATTTAAATGATTTTAGAAAATGAGGAAGAAGAAAGAAAAAAAAAAGATAAATATACTCCGGATAGATATATAAATAAATGCTCTGACATCTAAATAGTTTAAATCATTTTCAGATTTTTGATTGCATGGACAGTGTATAAAAATTGTCTCCTTGTTTACGGTACTTAGATAGAACATTTTTAAAAAATGTATCTTTGATATATATATCTTTATATATATAAACACATGCTTACGAGAAAGTTCAGAAATATGATAACTGTATTTAAAAGTAAATTTCATTTTTGATTAAGTGTATAAGAAATTTTTAACAGAACTTTTTTTAAATCTCAAATTTTCCTTTCATTATTTTACATTTCAAAATTAAATATGTTCCATATATTTAAAAATATATACATATTTGCGAAGATATATTCCCTCTTTTTATACTTTTGGTATGTCTAAAATGAAATTTTAAATTATTTATAGATAATAAAAACGGTTTTTATTTTATTTTATTTTTGCCTCTGAACTATTTAAATGTTTTAAAAAGAAGCAGTGAAGTTCAGATCAGAACAACTATTAAAACTGCAGTAATGTAAAATGTTCTTCACAAAGTTTTAGAATGATATTTAAAGATATAAAGATGTAAATAATTATAAATTATATTTGTAGATATTTTGAAATGAAAAATAGCACGAAAAACTGCAGTTAAACTAGGTATATGAATTTTATCTATATTGATTTTACAGAGCAAATAAAACTTGTTAGGGATGTTTCTACTTAAAGTTTGACAATTAAAAAGTATGATATTGTGAATTGAAGTGATTTGTACAGTGCGTTATGAAACTGCATGTCAACTGAAGAATATGTGACTTGTTGAAGAAGAAGAAATAATGTGAAAGTTTTTCATGGTAATTTTTTTATTTATAGCAAAACATTTTCGTAAAAAAAAATCTTAAATTTTATTTATTAGGTTGAGAAAAAAGTTCTGGGAAATTTTTAATCTAATATTTACTAGAATTTTTTATCGTATATGATGGTCGTGCCATCAATGCCGAGCTCTATTCCCAGCAGATGGGTCGCGTCTATGACAAATTGGTGCAGAAGAATGCAAGATTGGTCCACCGAAAGCGTGTTTTATTTCAGCAGAACAATGCCAAACGGCACGTGGCCCAGAGGACCAAGAACAAGTTTGCACAGTTAAACAGTGTCGAAATTCTCCCATACCCGCCTTCAGTCCAGGCTCCATCCGATTATGGCCTCTTTCGATCAATGTAACACTTTTTCAAGGGCCGTCAATTTGTATCTTTTAATGAAGTTGAAGAAGCATGTCAAGAGTTTTTGGATTCCAAGAAATCGCAATGGTACTTCCAGCAAACCGGAATCTGGCAGAATGATGGCAGTAAGTCGTGGACTATGACGATCTCTACTTTGAAGAATAGTCCTTGTTGATTTTGTTGTTAATTTGCGCATAACAACCCAACTTTCACAAATTTTCCAGAACTTTTTGCTCAACGTAGTAAAAGTCAGTCATTTTTCTGTGAACTAAGTGAGGGATGTATTAAAAAATTATGTTACATCATTTTGTAATGCATGTTTTTTTTTTTAAACTATAAAACCCTTAAAAGTCCATATGAAATGGAATATGGCAATGTAGAAAACAAATTACAACATAGTTATTATTTTCACAAAAACATTACAATTTCTTCAATTTAATACTAAAGGGGAAAATAAATTTCATTATATGGTACATAATTAATTCCGAAAAAGAAAAAAAAGTGCAGTATTGTGAGATGTTTCCTTAAAAAAGAATAATTGTGATATATATTTAGTAAGGATTTGTTTATGGTAATTATAATTGCTTTTCTCTAAATCTTTGTCGAATTTCTAGAAAATGTTTATCTATTTTAAAAGATAGATGAACGTGTTTTAATTTTACACTAAATTTTATATCAGAATTTAACAGTAGCTTATGATTATTTAGTGTAATGTGATTATATATTTCTCTTAGTTAAACTGTCTAAATCCTTCCTTTTCTTTAGTGTAATGGGATTGGAGGAAAATACATTAGACAAACATTGTTGTATAGAGTGCTATACGGGACATTTTATATTTTAGTACACAATTAAAGAACCGCATTATACTTAACGGTATCAATAAAAACCTAGGTTCATTTCGTGTCCTAATATTTAAAAAAGTAGAATAGCAGATTTCTTATAATAATAATAATAATAATTCTTTACAAAAATTAATGTAATTCAGTACGTTATCATTCTAATTCAGTTGTCACAAAATAATTAACAAGAGTTTCTTTTGCGATTGCATATACTTCGCACAGCTTTTAATTATCGAACATTTCAAGTGACGAATAAACAGAATAGGCATGCATTAAATATACAAAGAAAATTTATTTACGAATAATTTAATCCATTGTTTCTACCTTTTTTTTTCTTTGTTATTTGAAGTTTCTCAATTCAAATTTGCCTTTTGCATTCGCAAAAGTGAAAAAACTATCCGTTAAGAGAAATGTTCTTGTGAATTGATCATACTTGCTGTATATAAATATATCACAGAAAAATATGTTTCCTGCGTATATGTATTGATTTCTAATAAATGAATTATGATGGTTTATTTTACGTGAAAGAAAGTTTTCCAATAGTTATCTGATGTACAATGCACATGAAATGGCGAATCACATATGAATATTATCGGTTTTATATTATTTTCGATGACATTTTTAAGATTAAAATGTATGCAAACATTACAGGTTGTATTTAACCCGTTATTAGTCGCGCGTTGGTCTTTTCCCCGCCAAAATTCGTATATCTTCCTAAAACCCATCTCCCCTTAAAGTTACAATGGTGCAATGCCGCATAGCTGACCTTCTATGTTCGACCTTCTGTTTACAGAAATTACAAGTCATTCCTGCGTTTTGTCAGGATTTTATAGCATTTTAAAGTTAAATTCGGTCTGAATGACCGGCGCGCGATCACCAGCGTTAGTTGTTTTTTTTTTCTCCCTACCCATTCTTCATTCCCATCCCCCCGAATTTCCTGGAAGGCAGAAAAGGGGTTCGCGGAGTCTCTTCCGTTTGCTCGCTCTCTCTTTTCCTCTTTCTGATATTTTTCTCATAGACTATTTGATTATTTTAACAATGTCTCGTAAACAGTTTTTAACTATTCAAGAAGCTCTAAAACTTTTTGGTAATTTAGAAGAGGACTACATTAGTGATGAAGCCAGTTCACCAGAGGAAGATAATAATTTAATTCTAAACCAAGATGAGGAAACTGATAATGAAGAATCAGAAAATTTGCTATCTTCATGTTTTTAATATTTTGCTATGTATTGTAAGAAAGAGGTTTTAGTGAATTATTCAGAGCATGAATTGATATGCACAAATATATATTTATTTTAATTAAATGAAGCGGTACAATCAAAATGAACCCTTTGTCAGTTCGGTTCTTTAAAATTATTTATCCGTAAGTGGGATTAAAATCCACAGTGAAAATTCATACAAATAAAATATTTAATTTTAATAAATTAATTCATATATACGAAGCTCGTACCCAGAAGGGTGAAAAAAGAACGCTGCCCCACCCTGAGATAACTCCGTATATTTTCATTTGTTTCATTTATTTTCATGCATTTATTTTCATTTGGTTCATATATTTTCATTTGAGAAAAAGTATTGAATTACGAAATCTCTAAAGTTGCACACACAAAAACGACTCAACGGAAAAAAAAAGTAGCTACTGCTGTACATTAATAATTTCAAATTAGTAGTTATTTTATCTCCGTTTTTTATTATACGTATAGATAGATATGATAAGAAAAATATATTAGAAATGTATTTTTTTCAATTTCAATTAGCTCCTAGTGCCGGACCACTGTTAAAACCAACCTGACTGCGCTGCTGTCGTTTCAAAAAATATGAATTACGATTTCAAGTTTATAACAGAAATATTGTTTTAATTTGTTATCCATTGTATCTTTACAAATTCAGCCAGTTTATATAACAATTTTTATCATTTTTACAAATTTTGCAAAAAAAAAAAAAAAAAAAAAAAAAAAAAAAAACACAGTGGGTATTTATAGAAATAAAATATTGGATTTTATTGAATTATTACTTATTATTTACTTCATATATACGAAGTTCATACCCAGAAGGAGGAAAAAAGAACGCTGCTTCACCCTGAAATATGTCCGTATATTTTCACGCATATATTATCATTTGGTTCATATATTTTCACTTGAGAAAAAGTATTGAATTATCAAATCTCTAAAGTTGCACACACAAAAACGACTCAACGGAAAGAAAAAAAAATAATGAAATAAAAAGTAGCTACTGTTGTTATATTAATAATTTCAAATTTGTAGTTATTTTATCTCATTTTTTTATTATTTGTATAGATATGGTAAGAAAAATATATTAGAAATGCATTTTTTTTCAACTTTAATTAGCTCCTAGTGCCGGACCACCGTTAAAACCAACCTGACTGCGCTGCTGTCCTTTCGAAAAATATGTATCACGATTTCAAATTTATAACTGAAAATTTGTTTTAATTTGTTATTCATTGAATCTTTACAAAATTTGTCAGTTTTTATAATAGTTTTTATCATTTTTTCAAATTTTGAGGAAAAAAAAAGTTATTAAACATTTATTTAAATGTTAACCAAATATATACGTAACGTAAATGCGTGCTAATTGCTATAACGTTTATCTTATCGAATTCAAGCGATATTTCCCCCTTATTTTCGCCGTTTTCGATCTTCCAGTAACACTGGCAATTTTCCTCTGTTTTTTCGGCCAAACGGGAACGGCGGCAAATAGACCGAGCGCGACTACTAGCGTTCTAAAAAAAGACGCGACTACTCTCGGGTTAAAGCAGGAATAATTGTTATATAAAATAGTTTCTGATCTATATTTTTCATTACTAGAAATGAATTTTATGCAAAACCAATTTTTTATGTAAATTGACAGATAAGTGTTAAAAAGTTATCGAATATTTCAAATGAGCATTAATAAAACAAAAATTTAAGTAAAACAATTGGATGATTGTAATGAAACAGTGTAAAGGATGTTCAAAGAAATGTTCTAGACCTTTATCTTTATTTTAATGTAAATTAATTTATATCTAAAAAAAAACAACTTTTTATAAAATTGTACTCTGAAACAAAATGATATAGCTGCATACTATTTAGTATACAAAATTGAAAAATGCAAAGTTTAATGCAAATATTATGCTTTGTTTGATTTTTTATATCTAAAGATTAATGAAAATGATAGATAAATAATTTCATTGACATAATTGTTGTGGTAATTTCATTTATGTAAAATCAAAATCAAATAGTTAAATAACATCTAATCACAGTTCTGGGTTTATAACAAATTTATTTTTTATCAACCTTTTATAGTATTGAACGATTTTAATAAACAAACGAACACCTATAATATTTAACTTGTTTAAATAACATATTATCACATTTGACTGTCTTTGATTCTTTATATTTAAATTGAATATCGTCATCCTGTTAGAAATATATATATGTATATATATATATACATACGCTATTATTACATTACAATAAATTTAATTGGAACAGTAAAATAAATCTTGTTATTATGATTTGTTGCGACCAAATCTAGTCTGGGAATATTTTTGTTAAATCTGTTCTGTAATATCTAGTATTAGAATACTTTTGTTAAATGTTTTCTGTAATTTGAATTACCTGTCGAATTAGTGTAGAAAATAGTACATGAATGCTAGATTAATATTAACACAATTATTCCAATTGGTAAACAAACCATATTAGATGTAAATTTCCAACTGGGCGAAAAATGTCCGGACCAGGATTCGAACCCGGGACCTCATGGCTGAAGCCGCCAGTGCTCTGGCATCTGAGCTATCCCGGACGATTCTGGTCGAACTTTTTCAGCCAGCTAACCTTGATGATTACAGCATCTGGTCTGAAACCTGGTTCAGCTCAACAGAATAAATCTCAGGTAATGGAACTCCAGAAATCGCTGGATACGAAATTACACTAGATTAATATTAACACAATTATTCCAAATGGTAAACAAATCATATTAGATGTAAATTTACAACTGGGCGAAAAATGTCCGGACCAGGATTCGAACCCGCGGACCTCCTGGCTGAAGCCGCCAGCGCTCTACCATCTGAGCTATCCCGGACGATTCTGGTCGAACTTTTTCACCCAGCTAACCTTGATGATTACAGCATCTGGTCTGAAACCTGGTTCAGCTCAGCTTTGTTTTACGGCAGGCTTATATAACGGAACGTTATTTTTTAGAGATGATACTTTGATTGCTGTCCGAAAGAAATCGCGGACTAATAGTAGCTAGTGGGAGCCCTCTGTTTGGTCTCAAATTAAAAACTCCTTCGTTATCGTCTTACTTTCTGCGGTGCTTATTTTCTTTTATATCTGATATATTACGCTAGCATGTTTTAAGAATTGGTATGAAAATAATTGGTATGAATATAATAAGCGGTAAGTGGGCTATTGTTTTCATTTAGAAAGACTTAATTTTTTTTAACTACTTGGCTTGGAAGAAATTCTTTATTGATCATTGTTCACAGTCATTGTTTAATTCATTTTAAGTCAAAAAATGTTTAGCACGGTAGAAAATTTTACCATGGTTGAAAAAAATACATTTGCATAGATTAAAAAATTGAGAGAAATACTGTTTAAAAAATAAAATATAATGTCCATAATTAAACGACCCTATTGGTCTACTACGAAACTATTGGTCAGAAAGTAGTTTAATTTTGTGACGGACATAATGAAGGAATGGGAATTCGTGTAAACGAAAAAATATTTAGTTCAAAATTTCGCCACTAGAGGGGATTTTATAATGAATTTCACATTTTTTAATTTTTACGCTTTATTTTTATCAGATTAAATAAGACAATTATACAGAACGTCCCCTGAAAAAAATAAAGCGTAAAAACTTAAAAAAATTATGGGTGTTCGAATTGAACGGACTGTACAAACTCTGAAAAAAAATCCTCCTACGACAGCCGCCATTTTTTTTTCTCACAGCTCAGGCCTGGTATCAAGTGGGCGGTGGATAAATGTGTAATTTATTTTAAAACGCCCTCTGGTGACGAAGTTTTGAACTATTTTTTTTCGCTCAGGCAAATTCCCATTCCGTCATTATTCCCGTCACAAAATTTTACAACTTTCTGACTAATAGTTTCGTATGTAGACAACTTTAAAGTATAGTGTGTTTTATTATGGACAACCTGTAGATACGGTACGTACAAAAAATCCAAAATATGACTGTAACTAATGTTTCGATTAATTCTTCAATAAAAAGAAAGTAGAAGTTTAATACATGTAAAGTACTTTATATTTGTAACACCTTTATTTTATCATAAGGGTTCGTGTAACATTAAAAACTGCACCAATTTTCATTATAAATCCAAACAATGTCTATAACTGTTGCACTAATTAATTTAACAATAAAAGGGAAACACATTTATAATGCATATAAAGTACTTTATATTTGTATAGTGCTTATTATGTCATAACATTTCACGTACCAATAAAAAGTTCTCCAATTTTCTTTTTTGTAATGGTAAAATTCGATTTTAACAATTTAAAATTATTTCATGCTTTAAATTATGATTTACACACATTAAATATATATATATATATCGTTTTTCAAACGTTTTGCGGTTTAATTTATATACCCTTAGATTTAAAATTTTACATTAATTGTTTTAATATTAATTATAAAGGATCTGAAAGGAATATTCTTTTAATTATAACTCAAAATTACAATTTTATAGAGTTTTCGATCTTAAGAAATAATGTATATGTTATTTGTGATCTCTTTAAACTTGCACGTTTATCATTAAATATTCATCATTGGAATACCTTAAAATTGGAATTTTTTTAATTTTAACTTTCACACGCATTTTCTAAAATTTCTTTTATCTTACAGAACATTGGAAATATAGAGTACGTAATTATGACGTATACATTGCACTGAAACAGCACGTAGATTATATTTTTAGTGTTAATGGCAATCGCTTTAGAATTTCTATTTGAAAAAAAAATATTATAATAGTAAATGTGTTTGCGCACCTTTAAATGATAATTACTTAATATTTAACTTACACTCACATTTCTTAACGTCATTCATTTTAATAAAACGTTCACTGTTTAATTTACACCTATTTGAATCCTCAAACAGGCTTTTAATGTAAATGAAGCATTTTTGTAAAACGTTTATAATTAAAAATCTTACAAACTCTGAAGTTTATTTCGATTAAAAGAATTTTGGAAAAAGACAATTTGAATGTTACATCTACTGTTTTAAAAATTACAGCTTTTGTATTGGAAGCATTATTACTTAAAGTTAAAAGGTTTTGATATTTAGTGCGATTAGGGATTTTAGAAGATTACAACGTAAGCGTTTCAAATTCTCTCGAGATACCTTTTAACTGAGAAATCGAAAAATAAAAACGCATGGATCTAGAAATATCTCTCACACCATTAAAAGGATAGAGAATCGAATTGAACTTAACTTTTAATTCTAAATAAAAGATTTATAAAACCCAACAAAGCGTAATCCAATTATGCATAGAAAGATCCTTTCATCTCACAAGTTAAGTATTTCATTGCTTTTGTATGTTAGACTATAGCTAAATGGAAAAAAAATTGAAAGAAAATATCATTTTCAAAGGAAATTATGCCCAATTAAATGGTCGCGTTTAAAGTTAATATTTTTTAAATAACCAAGAAATAATAATAAGATACAAGAAATCACGCAAGTTGTATATGCACATAGATAATTTTTATATTAATTTTATAGTCAAATTTAATCGATGTTTATCATATTACAGTTTACATTTGTGATATGATAATCAATACTATTTTTAAGTATGATTTGTTTTTCTTAGTTCATCCCTTTGAAATACAACTGTAAAACTGAAAAATCATTGTAAGTTTTATTATGACTTTAGAATGATTATTGTATACAATACACATAAATACACTGCTCAAAACAATTAGGCAAGCACGTGGTTTTAATGAATTACGCAAATATTTACATCTATAAGTGACGTAAAATAAAACATCCATAATTTAAACTGTAGTAGAAAAAAGATAAATAAAACTTCACATGTAAGTTAAGGTTGATGACTTCAAAAACTAGAAAAAGGAGATAAGTGCAGAAATCGGGATTTTGCAGAAACATCTGTTTCACTGTCTCAGTTGTAAAATTCAATTGCTCAGTTTGTGTTTTGAGAAAAGGTGGCTTAAAAATGTCACAATAATGTGATTTACCAGAATCCATGACTTGGCGTGTTATCGGGACAGCTGAATTTGGGGAAGCAAAAGGAAGTGTAGCGGACGCTGCTGGAGTCGCAAAAAGTGTCAATGCAAGGCTGTGGATTCCATTCCAAGACACTTGGAATTTTAGACGTCGACAAGGATAAGGTCAAATATGTGCTACCACAGAAACTGATGACCGATATACCCTGTTAACAGCTAGTCGAGACGAAACGGGCAATGCTACTCTGCTGCAAACACAGTTGCTCTTGGACAAGGACGAAGGGTGTCCACCCAAACTGTCCAAAATAGGCTTCATCAGGGAGGCTTCTATGCACGTAAGGCAATGGTCTGCATTCCGTTGATCCCAAGCAGCTATGTGGCCCAAAGAGGGTGGGCAACTGAACATCGGGTTTGGAGGCAACGTTTTTGCCGTCAAATTCTGTTTACAGACGAGCCCCGATTCAGTCTGGATGTGACATCAGATGTGTTTTGGCATGGAGAGATACAGGCACTCAAAATAATCCCACATTCGTTCGTGAATGTTCACATTACAGACAAGGTAGATTAATGCTATGGGCAGGAATCAGTATGGGTGAACATACGGGCCTGCATATCATTCGGATTGGCACTTTGACGGCCCGAAGATATATAGACGAGATACTGAGACCTCATGTCATATTTTATGTTGCAGCAATTAGTGATTTCTTTTTTTATGCATGATAAAACCAGACTCATACAGTTCGTCTCGTGGAAAACATGCTTGAAGCTAAAACAATGCAGCGTATTGAATGACCAACATGCTATCCTGACCTAAATCCGATCGAACATGTGTGAGATATACCCAGGCGATGCAATGTTGCGAGACGAAGGCCTCCTTTTACAGTTCGGGACTTGGAGATTGCAATACTTGAGCACTGGAACAGTATTCTCCAAATTCTTATCCATAACTTCATCGCATCCATGGAAAACAGGTGTGCAGGAGTCTTAGCTGTTCGAGAAGACCACACGCCATATTAAAAATCTTGCATCATTTCTAACCAATACTTTTTTTAATCATTTACATGAAACCAAATTGTTGCCCTAAAACATCTTTCCATGTTCTTCCCATCTTTTCAAAGAATAAAAGTTCCCTTTCAATTTTTTTTGCGTCTTTTTTTTCTGTATTGTGCATTGATACATGTGAACTATCCATTTTATGCCCACACATGGCTGTCCTGCACTATTCTCTTCACTTGTTTGCTGTTTTCCCTAAATTTTTTTAGCAGTGTATATCTAAAAATATAAGGTTAGACAATTTTTATAACATTTCATTCTAGTTTTATTTATCACACATGAACACTAAACTGACACAAAACTTTAATGCAACATATCAGCAACTGGATAATTTCGATGAAAAGGTTGGATTACTGCTCCATATTTCAGTCGACCCACCGCATGAAAACCTAACGGTCGTTGTTATGGCTTAGTGCAGTTCGAAAAGTTACTGAAAATACCCATTCTGCACAAAATAAAGACAGTTATAAACCTGCCAGTACCCGCGTATTCAGAAATTAATTGAAATGTGTAACGATTTCTGCCACAAAACCATAAATTCCAAAGCTGTTACGCAACTCAGAATAAAGTTTTATGTGTTTCTCGTGATCTACTTAATATGTGCGGATGTATAGCTACTAAACTAAACTCTGTGGCTATACAAACCATGAAAGACCTGGGCCGACAGTGCCCATCTCTGTTTTCTTGACCGTGGACCCCGAGGTGCTATACAGTATGCGTACCGGCCACGTGGTCAGCCTAAAGCGAGACCCTCGGTGTTTAGTTCCCAAGCAAGCTTGGTACTCATTTTATCGACCACAAAGGGATGAAAGGCTGAGTGAACCTTGCTCAGTCGGAAGTCGAACTCCCAACCTGCGGTTCGGTAGACAGATGCCCTGACCACTACACCACTGGTCTTCACGGATGTATAGACTTTTGTATGTAAAACGGTATAGAAAATGTAATATTTCATAGAAGGCATACATACGAGATTTATAAAATAAATAACGTTTACATAATACAAATAGATATTAAGAGATAAAGAAGTAATATATAATACTGATTGGGAATTTGAATGTAAAAAACACTGCTTTAATATGTAAAGAATGCTAATGTATTATTGAGTGCATTTTAAAAAACACAATTTATAAGTTTACAGGGATTGAATATTTTTAATTTTAATAATGGCGCTCTTTACAACAAACTAATAACACTAGTAAACACTGTCTTTTGACAAAGTTCTTCAACCTTATTTTTCAAGATGTTTTAATTTTATTTTGAAGCTTATTGTTTCAATTATATTGTTGCAGATTTATTATATTTTTCATTTCTTGTGTCGTTAAATCATTGCCACCGACGCATCTGTGGGTTTTGACTCATAGTTTGTGAGCCGATGCATTAAACATATGAGTGGAGATTTAGGAATTTTTTTTGTTTTCGTCTTTCAAGAAGATTTTGGATTTCATATATTATATGGTATTTATTTTCCTAAACTCCACGTCCAAATAATGCATGCCAGAAATTTTATTAAATTTTTAATAATAGTTAATTTTACTTATTTGTAAATACTGTATTGAAAATTTCTGTCTTAAACTTTAATCTTCTTAGCAAGTAAAAATTAAGTATAAAAAATCAAAACACCCGACTGCGTAAAAAGCGAACTAATTATTTCTCATCAATGTTAAACTATTTTTTATATTACTTACGTATTTTTTTTATTTACTTGTATTGATGACTTTTAAATTGTGTTTATTTGTTAGTTTTTATCTATAAACACTGTTTTGATGAGGCTTATAGATGTCTATGAAGGTTAGAGTTGCAGTAAAGCTAGAGACCCTACCTACACAACTTCCAGGTTGTGTAATATTTAAACGGAACTTCTGACTGTAAAATAGTCAATAAAACATCGTGTTCATTTTGAAAGACCTGATGATATGCTACACATTAGAGTGCGTAAAAACCTTTTTTTTTTCGTGTCTACCATCATTTTGTATTTTACGCCGCCATTTTGAATTTATAAAAACAAAACGTCGGACGGTTAAGACGAATCGATAGATACCTCATTCATTAAAATACATCCAGTCGTTGTGATGTTTCGAGGTTATAAAGAAATCCACATATCTAGATACGCGTAAAACACATAACCCTTCTTGGCGTAACAATCCCTCGTAATAAGAAAAACAACAAAAATTTAGGAATTAAGGAATAATCTGAAAAACAAAAGAAATAAACAGACAATATGATTTTAAATATATTTCCGATAAATCACATTCTATTATACTTTAAAGAGCCTCATTTTTGTTTAAAAGAACAAGAGATTTACTGATACATATTATGAGCTTAAACGGAATTTCAGAGAAAATACTTTCAGGATGTGAATATTTTAATCTAATTTAATGCTCTAGAATTAATATTTAATTTTAATAGAAAAATGCATTTATATCTCTTATATAAGACCGAAGCGGTAAACATTTCAATGTTACTAATACTATTTTTTTTTCTGAAAAAAAAAAAAAAAAACTGCTTCTTGCTTTAACTGCGACACAATTGAAAAGTAAACAAATTAATGATTTAATGATATACGCTATACAATATAAAATTAAATTATTGATAGAATTTATTTAATTAAGTTACATACAAATGCACTTGATGTTATATAACAAAAATGATCTTGAATGTTTTCATTAACACATATACTAAAGAAAAATCACCTTTTGAGATGATACTCGTAGTTTACATGTAACTTTTTTTTTTTTTTTTTTTTTTTGTATAACAATAGTCTTCATCTACAAATTGCGAATTATAAAATATTTTTATAAAAAAATATATATATATATTTAACACGCATATCACAAATAGTTCTGATAAATATTTCTTTTATGATATGAAAGAAATGACCAATATAACCTTGTTTATCCCTCTGACAGCCTAGCAAAAGGGTGAAATTGTAATGTTGTTTTCTCTGTATTTTGTTTGAAATGCTTAAAAGAAGAAAAAAAAATGTTACAATATGATATAAAGAATGTTAATTACTTATATGAATGCAGTCTTTTAGAGTATTAACCATTGTTCATTATAGTAAAAATGCGTTATATCAAGAGAATTACGTTACTTTATATAATTATGATATTACAGCGAAACCTAGAGCTTTGTAGACGTATTAACTTGAGCTTGTCAGTGAGAGTGTTAAAAGTGATTTAACTAGTGAAAACTCCGTTAAACTAATCAAAAATTGGTATGTTTAAGCTGAAAAGAATAATGATTATTTTATATTTTAAAGTTTGCTTATATTATTGTTGAAAATAAATGTTTTTAGTTATGCTAATGATAATACTGTTTATACAAAACTTGTGTCTTTTAAAATGCCTTTGTAAAAATTTAAACTTAAAACAGATTTTTATAAATTATTTGAAAACAACGTTTAAACACACAATAAATCAAGCAAATTTGACCATACGTATACGTTTCGTGAGTACTAGGACTCTCATCCTCAGTGTAAAAACTTTAAAACTTTAAAAACAATATCCTCCCAACTGCATGTACGGTGAAAAAACCCAAATGTCAAAACATAATACCAAAAGACCATCAAGTTCTAACAGCCAATGAAATTAATGCGGAATTGAAGTGTCGTGACACAACAAATCCAACCAGAAAGTTGAGATGTATGGTGTACTAGATAAATCATTAACCAAGGGGTCTTTAAATTTATGGATATGAATAGCCTCATAAAAGTCTAAATCCAGAGGAGTAATACATTTCTTGATAATGGTAGCTGAGTCAAAATTAAAATTATGTCCCTCCCCCCATTCAATGAGAGGCGATAGAGGATTTCTGTAATTCTTTTTTCTTTACATAGTTACTGTGTTCATTGATTCTGTAACGGAGTTTTCGTTTAGTTTGTCCAATGTAGGACAAACCACATTGGCATTGAATGTTGTAAATGCCCCAATAATTATGTGGAGGAATTTGGTCCTTAAGTTGCGAAAAAGATAATTTATTAACCGGTTTAAAAACCACATTAAAATCATAATGTCTTAAGATATTAGCCATCTTAAAGCTAATGCTATTATAAAATGGTAAAATGATAAGGTTGGAAATGGAAACCGTAGTAACAGGAGAATCAAGATTATTAACATATTTATTAAGACTATGAGAAATTAAATTATTGATATAAGATAAACTAAAACCTCGATCAATAGCCATAGATCCAGTGTAATTTAATTCTGTAATAAGTGAATTATTATCTGAACAAATTAAGCGAGCTCTATTAATCAAATAATGAAAAGCCGAAGCTTTTTGGGAAGGGGGGTGACATGAATTGAAATGGGGGGGGGGGGAGTGTGACAGCAAAAGGTTTACGGTAAACGCAAGTGTCAAAGGTGTTAGGCTGACGTGTAATCAACACATCCAGAAATGGCAATCTATTATCTATTTCAACTTCATAAGTGAATTGAATGACTGAATCTATTGAGTTTAAAATCGTTAATATATTGTCAACAGAAAATAGAGAAAGGTCCAAGAGTGCAAAAGAATCGTCTACATATCTACAATAAAATGGGAAGTTGATAAGGTTAAACATTTTAACCTCAAAGTAATGCATATATAAATCTGCTAAAAAAGGGCTAAGGGGATTACCCATTGCTAAACCATCCGTCATAGAATAATGTTGATTAGAAATTTGAAATGAATTTTGTTTTAAACAAGTACTGAATAACTCAATAATGTGGTTGATTTCATAATCTGTGTAATGAAATTCTTTTAATCTAGTAATGAGACTTTGTAGTGCACCTTGAATTGGAACATGGGTGAACAGAGAAGTAACATCAAATGAAACCATGCGTAAAGAGGGGGAGGGGGTGAAGTCTTTAATCCGATTAACAAAAGAACTAGAATTCTTAATAGTGTAAATATTAGAATTTGATAGGAATGAAAAGCGTTTCACTAAATATATAGCAAGAGGGTATGAAGCAGAACCGATATTGGATACGATAGGCCGGAGGGGAACACCAATTTTATGAACTTTAGGCAGAGCGTAAAAGCGACTGCAGTTAGCAATAGACGGAATTAATGACATTTTAATACTGTCATCAATACAGGGAGAGGTTTTTATAAGTTTTCTGGTACTTGTTAAATCACTGTCAGAAGGATCCCGATTTAATTTAATGTATGGGCCGGATTGTAAAAGATTTTGCACTTTATCCAAATAAGCTGTTTTATCCTGTACCACTATTTGACCTCCCTTATCAGCTTTAGAGATAACAATGTCATCATTAGATTTTACAGAGGATAAAGCTTCTTTAAGATCCTTTGTTATGTTTGGTTTGAAATTCTTAGAATTGTGAACAACTGTGTTTTTAATGAGAACCCTAATGGAATCCTTTTGAGAACTAGATAGTTTGCTAAATTTGAAACTTCTTTCAACTGGAGCAATAAGATTAGGTAAATCTGGACGTTTGCTAAAAGAAAAATTGTAATTAAGTTTGAGAGCTTTCTCCTGTGTAGGTGACAGTTGTGAAGTTGAAAGGTTTACAATAGCATTATTATTCACCTCTGGAAGCCAAGGAGGGGGTGTAGCAGTAAGAGGGAGTAAATTTGAAAGTTTTTTTACTAACGAAAGTTTATGAAAAGCAGAGAACTTGACAGACCGGTACCATGATAACCGATCAAGTGTGTCAAAATTTGACACTGAGTTTCCAAGAGAAAGATGTAAATGAAAAAGTTCTTTTTTAAAATTTTTATAGTTTATTCTAAAAATATTTCTTTAGCTATTAAGTAATGGAAGGAAATGTCGAACGTATATATTGTGGTAAATGAGAAGACATTTTATTTCTAAGCAACACATTAACCAACATATTTTCTAAGCTTATGAAGAATTATGAATCTTATGAAGCTTATAATCTAATTCCAATAAGCTGATAAAAATAATACATTTTCATGTACATTTTAAGCAATTTTAATGTACTACTTTCGGTGAAATATTTGTGCATGAAAATTTATACTAAAAATAATTATATTTCATTGAATGAAAATTATACATGATTCTAAATATGCAGAAATGAATAGCATTTAAATGATTTTATGATTTTCTTTCAGCAAAAAATTTCATTTTTTCGATGCAATTTAATAAAATTCATTTAAGTAGCACCCACGCAGCTAAATATTCGTTTAGAGGGAAGGTGTTTCGAATTTTAAATGCACACACACACACAAAAAAAAAAGATGAATTAGAAATAAAGGAATAAATAAAAGATAATATTAAAGAGCACACAAAGAATTTGAAACTCAAAAAGAATAGTAAAAAACAAGGTTTAAAAGTAATATTTTTGAAATCATTTTATTTTTTTTTTTCATGCTTTGAATGTTCTTAAATATATATATTGAAATTTTGAAAAAATGTGGTTTGTCGAAAAATACTTTTTCTATTTGTACTCTAAAATATAAAGTCTATTTATATAAATTTCAACCCGTGTTCTGCTGTAAAACTACAACTTAAGTCCAAATAAAAACATCTAACAGAAATCTCTTAGATGATGTATTTTATGATCGTATGACGAATGTCTTCACGTGAAGTGAATACTTTATTATAATATGAATGGTTCAACGGATAATATACAATTACATTGAAAAAAAAAAATATTTTAATCTAATATTTTGAGCTAAAATTTCTAGCATTCCTGTTCCAAATTTTACACTCAGAAATATATTTTTATTTTGAAAGAAACGTATATACCTACATTGAAAAGTGAAAAAATAAATTTAAAAGATTTTTGATTTTCTTTCAGAAAAATATTTCAAAATATTTCAAAATATTTCAAAAAAATATTTCAAATCCGGAGCTAAAGATTTTTGCAGAAGAAGTGTTGCATTTTAAATTAAAATTTAAATCTCAAAATGTCAGTAATTTCCATCTGCAATAACACATTTAAAAAATTCAAATGACTAAAAAGGTACTAAAACATTAATATATAGATTTGTTTTCTTAAAAATTTTGCTAAACGTCACATAATGTTAATAATTTTGAAAAACTGTTTTGTAGAAACATGTTTGTTTTTTCTATTTTTTTTTTCATTTCATTCAATTACTTTACCTGAAATTACTATAAGTTGAAGCCAAAGACCGCAAATTAATTATATTTTATTACTCATCTATATCTTAAAAGATACAATAAGATAGTCGAACTAAAATTGTGTAATTAAAATTTTGCTCTATATTTAACTGAAAAAAAGAGTTTTTACAGCAATTTTCTAATGTAAGTAGCATTATTAGATTTACAAAAAATAACATTTAGCTGACATGCCAGAATAAATGTAATAGAGTTAAGTAAAATCATAAAACTACAATTGGAATAATGTGTAATGCAGATTGAAATATATTACTGCATTAATATAACGAGTTCAGTATGATGAATGCAATAATAATAATGAGTGTGATCAATTTTGCACACGTTAGGTTAAAAAGCTTGTAGTGAATTTGAATTGAACTTAAAATTCCAATATTTTTCCTGAAAGATAAATTATATTGTATTTTACTCAAAAAAGAATTTATAATTTTTTTTTCATTATGTTCACCATAAACATAGTGGGAAAGTAGACAGGGTGTTTCAAAATGATATGACAGAAATGTAAGGGTAGGTACAAGGGACTTAAATAAGCAGATTTTGTTTAGGAATGTGGGAGTGGAAATACAGTGTTGAGGCAGTAAAACGTGCTGTTGAGTTCGGCAGGTGAAATAATTTAAAAGCGTAGTTTAGTGGCTTGAATAATTATTCCCCGCACGGATTTCGAGCAAAATGTTTTGTTACACCAATGCAGAGCTTATCGACATGCACTTCATGTATGAGGCTTCTCAAGGTTATAACTTAATGTAACTTAATTAACAAATATAACTTAAGTTATGATGCTAAAATTTTAGTGTTGCATACACTTTAAACATAAGATAATTTTCTCCTTAAACAAACTAACGAGATAGACATATTATGTAAAAATATTGGAGGTATTTATCTTTTAGTTTACTATTTACAAAATGTAGACAACAGAGCATCTGTTTTGATATATTATTAAATGTAACTTGAGATGAAAGGACAGAAAAGTGCAGCAAAAAATTCTTTCAGCAAAAAATTTCATTTTTTCGATGCAATTTAATAAAATTCATTTAAGTAGCACCCACGCAGCTAAATATTCGTTTAGAGGGAAGGTGTTTCGAATTTTAAATGCACACACACACACAAAAAAAAAAGATGAATTAGAAATAAAGGAATAAATAAAAGATAATATTAAAGAGCACACAAAGAATTTGAAACTCAAAAAGAATAGTAAAAAACAAGGTTTAAAAGTAATATTTTTGAAATCATTTTATTTTTTTTTTTTCATGCTTTGAATGTTCTTAAATATATATATTGAAATTTTGAAAAAATGTGGTTTGTCGAAAAATACTTTTTCTATTTGTACTCTAAAATATAAAGTCTATTTATATAAATTTCAACCCGTGTTCTGCTGTAAAACTACAACTTAAGTCCAAATAAAAACATCTAACAGAAATCTCTTAGATGATGTATTTTATGATCGTATGACGAATGTCTTCACGTGAAGTGAATACTTTATTATAATATGAATGGTTCAACGGATAATATTCAATTACATTGAAAAAAAAAATATTTTAATCTAATATTTTGAGCTAAAATTTCTAGCATTCCTGTTCCAAATTTTACACTCAGAAATATATTTTTATTTTGAAAGAAACGTATATACCTACATTGAAAAGTGAAAAAATAAATTTAAAAGATTTTTGATTTTCTTTCAGAAAAATATTTCAAAATATTTCAAAATATTTCAAAAAAATATTTCAAATCCGGAGCTAAAGATTTTTGCAGAAGAAGTGTTGCATTTTAAATTAAAATTTAAATCTCAAAATGTCAGTAATTTCCATCTGCAATAACACATTTAAAAAATTCAAATGACTAAAAAGGTACTAAAACATTAATATATAGATTTGTTTTCTTAAAAATTTTGCTAAACGTCACATAATGTTAATAATTTTGAAAAACTGTTTTGTAGAAACATGTTTGTTTTTTCTAATTTTTTTTTCATTTCATTCAATTACTTTACCTGAAATTACTATAAGTTGAAGCCAAAGACCGCAAATTAATTATATTTTATTACTCATCTATATCTTAAAAGATACAATAAGATAGTCGAACTAAAATTGTGTAATTAAAATTTTGCTCTATATTTAACTGAAAAAAAGAGTTTTTACAGCAATTTTCTAATGTAAGTAGCATTATTAGATTTACAAAAAATAACATTTAGCTGACATGCCAGAATAAATGTAATAGAGTTAAGTAAAATCATAAAACTACAATTGGAATAATGTGTAATGCAGATTGAAATATATTACTGCATTAATATAACGAGTTCAGTATGATGAATGCAATAATAATAATGAGTGTGATCAATTTTGCACACGTTAGGTTAAAAAGCTTGTAGTGAATTTGAATTGAACTTAAAATTCCAATATTTTTCCTGAAAGATAAATTATATTGTATTTTACTCAAAAAAGAATTTATAATTTTTTTTTCATTATGTTCACCATAAACATAGTGGGAAAGTAGACAGGGTGTTTCAAAATGATATGACAGAAATGTAAGGGTAGGTACAAGGGACTTAAATAAGCAGATTTTGTTTAGGAATGTGGGAGTGGAAATACAGTGTTGAGGCAGTAAAACGTGCTGTTGAGTTCGGCAGGTGAAATAATTTAAAAGCGTAGTTTAGTGGCTTGAATAATTATTCCCCGCACGGATTTCGAGCAAAATGTTTTGTTACACCAATGCAGAGCTTATCGACATGCACTTCATGTATGAGGCTTCTCAAGGTTATAACTTAATGTAACTTAATTAACAAATATAACTTAAGTTATGATGCTAAAATTTTAGTGTTGCATACACTTTAAACATAAGATAATTTTCTCCTTAAACAAACTAACGAGATAGACATATTATGTAAAAATATTGGGTATTTATCTTTTAGTTTACTATTTACAAAATGTAGACAACAGAGCATCTGTTTTGATATATTATTAAATGTAACTTGAGATGAAAGGACAGAAAAGTGCATTTTTATTTATTAATAATGTTTAATACTGAATGAAAGTATTTGAACTGAGTTTTGTACCTTTTTATCTCGGAAATATCTTTAAAGGAAAAAAAATAATCACCTGCATTTCAAACTAATTAACTTTAAAAGCAGATATGAATATTATATTCTTCGTAATTTGTCGTCTTCAAAGGAAATTGTATACAGTGTAATTTATATTAGTTGTTATGTCTTCTTAGAAATAGACTTTACTTCAATTATTTTAATAATATTTAAAATACTTCATTTTCCATTCTCAGAAAAATATACGAGAGAAAGTGAGTAAGTATGTCACAAACTGATATTAAACTTCTGAAATTAGTAGTAAATTGTTTCCAAATATGCCAATAGATAGCAGCATAAACAACTATAAGATGTTAATTTCAAATTTATGAGACATTGAGACAGCAGTTGTACAAAATGAGCAGGGTCGTTCAAAAGTTGTTGACAAAGAGCGAAGTGGTCATCCAGTTGACATTGCGACAGAAGATTCAGTGCAGACGATTGAGGAAAGGGTTAGAGCTGATATGCGGGCAACAATAGACAGCATAGCAGCCATTTCTTCAACGTTCTGCACTTATTCTTCAGTGGCACTTTCAACTGGATGACCACTTAGCTCTTCGTCAACAACTTTTGAACGACCCTGATCATGTTACACAACTGTTGTCTCATAAATTCGAAATTAACATCTTATATTGGATTATGCTGCTATCTATTTGCATATTTGGAAACAATTTGCTCCAAATATCAGTTTGTGACCTACTTACTGGCTTTCTCTCGTACTTACACGCACACTCATTTTTATATACACACACATATCTATCTACCCTATATATATAAAATCCTAATGAAACGAATTTATGAAACGGAAGTATGAATCGACTGATTAAACAACTGATTATGTTTCACGGCGATTTTTCCTAAAATATGGAATACTTTGCGATGAAATTAACACCAAAAATCAATATTGATCCGCAGATTTCAAAACTGGTATAAGAATTTTTAAATTCGAATTAGTTTTCGAAATATTATTTTTTTTTCTAATTTTATATACATTTTTCTAATGATGGCAACTCAAATTTCAATCATAACAGATATTTTTTTTTCACATTTCAAAAAAGGTTATAATTTTAAACTAATTTGGCGACCAAGTTTGTCCTCTCTTAAGTCTATGCTAAGAACAATGCTTTTTTTTAAATTTCGTTATCATTTTATTTAATCATTTTTATTCGTTATCATTTTATAACAAATTTTCATTAAGAAAAAAAAAACATTTAAAATTAATGGCTTACACTTCTTTCTTTTTATTAAACGAAACGAAAAGAAAAATATTAGGCTCAGATGTCATATACGCATCAGCGTACCTAATTGGCGCCACAATGGCGTTATTTTGCCTAACATGGTAACCCGGCTATTGTTGCTTATTCATCAATAAATGTTTATTTACATTTATTTTCTTTTTTATTTAAGAAAAAAATGTTATAAATTGCTTTGTTCTATAGTTATTAATTATTTTTTTATTGTTATTTCATTTTAAAAATAATAGAAAGATAATTAAAATATATATATATATAACTTGTAAAAACGAGGTTTTCGCCAAATTGTCGTAAAAAAAAAATCACGCCAAACCCGGTGCTTATATGACATCTGTGTTAAATATTAAGCAACATATCATAACATTTAATTTCAAATTCAAAGCAAATGACCAATATCGCCAAATTATATAAATCGCCAAACCATTCGCCAAATTATACAAGTTGACGTATTTTTTTAAAAAATAACGAAAAAACAAATAAATTAGTATAAAAATTCAAATACAAATAAAGCGTCGAAATAAAAAATCACTTGATGGCGTATACACGTGTAATTTCCTTACAGTCAAGTGAATGTTACATTTTCGATCAACCATTATTATCGTTTAATCTTATTGCCAGGCGATTTATTTTTGGTCAATGGGATAACCAAGTAGTACTGTTTTAATTTACCACTCAGAAAATAAAAAAATACTAACTTACGAGTTAAAAAAGGGGGGTACTTTTCAGTTTACGGACACCATTGTCGCCAAGCGTAATAGTTGGCGCAAAATGAAAATCATGTGAATTGAAACATTTGAAAAATAAAAGAAAAAACACTGTCGATAGTAAAGTGAGTCTTTTAAAAAAATAACATTTGGAAACTACAGACTTTTGTGAACTATTTTACTAAATCACAAATATATACTTAAAATAAAAGAGCAAATAACTGTTATACAATAAAGTATAGCAAATAATAGCAAATCATAATGTTTCGCATGCTTTACTATAAAAATCCTTTTCGCGATCAGGGTTGAAATAATTGGCGCATTAGCATACATTTTGGCATGGTGTCCGTATAACTGAAAAATACCAAAAAAAGCTATTGGCGAGATTTGAGCCAGACTAACATAAAAGTACCAAGAATTCTTTGCGATCATGGCAACTTTTATGTAGTTTTTTTTCGAAAAAATAACTCTGATTCTTTAATCAAAATGGAAACATTTCTTATGAAAAGCGAATGAACTGTTGATGATAGTCGCATGACTTAGGCTATTATAATAGAGATTGTTTTCAATTCTAAAATCAGTGCAAAGAATAATATTTCTAACGATTACAAATTTACTTACACATGCCTATTAAAAACAGAAAAAAAACTTTAAAATTACTATTAAATGAGTATGAGTTAAAAGCAGGAAAATATTGAAAATTATGTCTAAAAAGTGAAAATTTTATTTACACATGAATATTAAAATAGAAAGGAAACTTTAAAATAATAAATACATTAATATGCGTTTAACACTTTCAGGGGCAAGGTACTTCTATTCGTAAAATGTTGAAATCAGTGAATGGCGCCGGAATTTACAAACAAATTTCAAAATACGAAAATGCTTTTGTTCACTTACTAAATAAAAGGAAAATTTTCATTCCAGTATTCTGGTGCCGATTTGGCATTTAAGAATTAAAATTAAGTAATCCAAAAATGAACTACCGCCCTTGAAGGGGTTAAAGCAGTAAATTGTTGTTATTGTAGTAAATTGTATTATGTGAATCGTTTTATAACGCTGTTAAAAAGTACCGGTCGGCAAAGACTCTGTTTACTTAATTCATTTTATTTTAGCTTCTTTTCAAATGTTTAACTGATCTTCTTTAATCAAACACGAAAACAACCATTGAGTGTCTTAACATCAACTGATTTGGCCTTAATTTTTCGCAATCAAAGGGAATTGAATGGAAACCCGTTTACTGGGAGACCGCTATAGGTTTTTTCATTTTAATTCAATCTTTTCTAATCTTTTAAAAACCGATTCAAATTAGCTTGATTTTATTTCTGCGGTGTTTGAATGGGGGATGGCGAGCGTAGCTTGCAGTGGGCGGAACCCCCTAGTATATATATATTTATTTATGTGAAAGTCAATATAAGGTAACTAAAACTTTACAAACAATTTGTTTTCTATAAACTGCTATGTTTTTCTTTTCATTTCGATTTGAACTAACTTGAAATAATGACTGAAATCAGATTAAGCTTTGAACAATAAAAAATAAATAAATAAGTAAATAAATAAATAAAAATAACATGTTACCAGAAGCTCGAATATTTAAATGAAGTTCAAAGGCAGATTAACTACAAAACAGTTTTTTTTTAATAAATTAAAAATACGGTGGTAACACCATTATTTCTATACTAAAATATTTAAGTTAAATATAACTAAAATATAAAGAATTTTATATATATAACTAGAATATATAAGATTAGATTAAGAATAATTTTATATATATAAGAATATTTAACTAAAATATAAAGAAAAATATGTGGCCCATCAATTAATAAAATGGAACTTTCAGTTAAAAATTACTGGTATCCGAAAGCTTTTAGTAACGAAGAAAGCAAGTTCATCCTGTTCGGGCAAAACTGTTCAGGGATTAGTAGAAATTTTCAAATGACACCCCAAACCAACATGATTTGCAATCGCTAAATTTAGGCATCTCTCTATTCTAAAAAAAAGTAACTCCCGCTGTCACCGCCGCCGCCGCCGCCGCCGGTTTTGATTTTTTTGTGACCGGAGGCCTTTCTTCGTTAATATTAACAAAAATAATGCATACAAAAACATTAAAATCGGTGGTTTTATACAGAAATGTTTGATAAACACGCTGATGCAGACAGTTTTCAAATCGAAGAATTATTTTAAGAGTTATTTAATGCTAAAGTTGGACAAAATCGTTCCACTAAAAAAGTTTTATAGCAGCAAAAACTATACAGGGCAGTGTAATCATTTTTAGATCATTTTATGCGTTAGAATTTGCCGGAGTGCAGATTGCATTAATTTTTTTATTTTGACTCATTTTTTCAGGTTTTATTTCTATTTTAAATTCAAATTTTCAGCATTTCTAGAGATATTTTTTACAGATTTCAGAAAATTGTACTAATTTAAAATGTTGCCATCTGTATAAAAAGCGCAAGCAATAATGTTTGCTTCAAATTAAAAATTTATTTACACGTGACTATTATAAACAGTAAAAAAACTTTCAAATTAGTATTAAATAATTACGTATAAAAAGCAGGAACTTATTAAAAATTACGTCATAAAAAGTATACACGTGAATTTTATAGGAGAAAGGATATTGTAAAATAATAAACTCATTAACATGCGTTAGAAGTCTTAGGAGAAATTACGTCATATTTACGTCACATTATAGTTATTACATAAAATGAACACAAAATAATATTGCAAAAAAGTTTAAATTTAGAAATTGCGCTAGACATTTATTTGATATTTTGAAAATTAATTTAAAATGTCTCATTTAAAAGAACTTTCTTTTCACTTTGTTAAAAAATACCAGGAGACAAAGACTCTCTTTACTTAATTCCTTTTATATTAGCTTATTTTGAAATGTTGTTACAGGTGTATACGTCATCAAGTTATTTTTATTTCGACGTTTTATTTGTGTTTTTATTAATGTTGTACGAATTTATTTGTTCTTTCGTTATTTAAAATAAAAATTATATCAATTTGTATAATTTGGCGAGTGGTTTGGCGATTTATAAATTTGGCGAAATTGGTCGACAGGATAATCAAGTAGTACCGCAGCGGATTTGGCGTTAAAATTCCCCAATCAAAGAGAAATGAATAGAAATTCGTTTATAGGGAGATCGCCACTGTTTTTTAAATTATAAAACAATCTTTCGAAATATCTTTAAAACAGATCAAATTAGCGTGCATTTAGAGTCTGCGGTGTCTGGACGGGGGTTGGCGAGCGTAGCTCGTAGGGGGCCGAGCCCCCTAGTAAGTTTAAAGAAAGATGGGGCTTTTCAAAAAGTTCACCAGAAATGTTCTGTAAAGGCTATACTTATGGTTACTTGAGGTAAGATGCCGTATCACATAGTTTTCATATGCGCAGGCGATGTAGGGAAACGCTGCTCGGTTTTAAGAAGAGAGTTTCCTAATTTCCATTTGCATTCTTTTTTTTTTTTTTTATTTTTAAGTCGTATTGTTTTATTGCTATTTCGTCTTAACACTTCTGGTAAGTGTCCAAAATCTTTTACGTGACGTCTTTATTTGCCTATATAAGCCTTAGTTTAAACATCAGAGAAATAAATCTGATGTTTTTAGAGGGTAAAGGTAAATGACCTTTCTGAAAACCGTAAATGGTGGTAGGTTCCCGCTTCTTCACGTCAGTGGGGGGGGGGGGGACCGGCGTCTTGCCAATACTTTGGGGTGAGTCTACGAAAATTTTTGGGGTAAGATACCGTTTTTTTTTTTCCTTTTGGGTTAAGATGCCGGTCATTTTCCGTTACCGTCAAACACCTGTAGTTGTTTCTTCATTGTTTAAATTACTCTTGGCTGTTAACTAACTTCTCAACAATTTTAATCAGGTAATTTAAATCAGGAAGCCCAGTGGGGTAGTGGTGAGAACATCTGACTGCCGCACCGCAGGTCGAGAGTTCGACTCCCGACTTGGCTAGGTTCACTCAGCCTTTCATCCCTTTGGGGTCGATAAAATTAGTACCAAGCTTGCTTGGGAACTAAAGACCGAGGGTCTCGCGTTAGGCTGACCACCTGGCCAAGACGCATGGTGCATAGCACATCGTGGCCCAGAGTCAAGAAAACAGAGATAGGCACTGTCGGCCCTGATCCTTCTTGGATTGTATAGTCACAGAGTTTAGTTAGCTTGGTAGAATTTAAATCAGTGATTAAATCGTGGTAATTCATTAAAATAATAAATTATTTAAATGTTTAAAATGACGTAAAGAAATATTAAAATCTAAAGTGAACATAATTTGAAAGGTTTCTACGTGTATTTTGCGTTATAAATAAACATTATTGGCCTTATAAATAATTGCTTAATAATTATTAATTTTAATCATTGTTAAAAATTTTATGTTAAATGCAGTTATAAATAGTTTTAATGAATGTAAATATTGGTAGTATAAAATATATTTTTAGATAACTAGTGATTTTTGCCCCCTACGAGCTAAGCTCCCCAATCTCCATCCAGAAACCGCAGACACTAAAAACACGCTAATTTCATCTGCTTTTAAAAGATCACGGAAGATTAAATCGCAATTAAACGACTAGTAGCAATCAGATTCCCATTCATTTCCCTTTGGCTGGGGGATTTTAAGATAGAATCAATTGCTGTCGAGACAGCTAACTACTACTTTCGTGATTGATTTAATAAGATCAACCCAAAAATTTAAAATTAGATTGTATAAAATGGCTAAGTAAACAATTTTATAAAGATGCTATAAGAAATTTATTTTAAATTAGACAGTTTAAACGCTAACATTTTAAATTTAACATTTAACATTTTAAATGCATCGTTTTAAATATAACGTAATTTTCACCAAAGTTATTTTTTCTCATTTTAATATTTAAATAAATATAGCTTTAAATGGCTATAAAAGACAAACTAAATCGGTGTGATAATAGCAACTGCGAATTTCCATGTATCTCGAGCCTTTCTAAAAAAGAATTAGATAAGAAGTCATAGGGTAGAAAGACAGATAATATGGATGATAATTAAATTCCCTCCTAAGATTCAGAATACGGTGTTTCTTTTTAAAGCGAATGAGAATGATTGTTCAGAGTGTCTAGCAGAGTGCAATAGAACCTCGAGAAATTGTGATGGGATCAAATGCATTCAGTGAAACAGTTGGTTATATAAAAGCTGCTGAAAGTTCCTAAACAAGTGTGCAGTTTGTGGCAGACCTGAGATATTGTAAAAAGCAACAAAGGGACATATGAAAAACACTAACAAAAAAGCTTAACTCTAAAGCACTTTATCACAGTGGCTTTACCGTTGTAAAACTTGTTATAATGTTTTAAAATATGCATAGTTAAGAGCCATAATTCTTTTAAATATTAAGTAGAACATAATATATTTATTAAATATTATACAAACAAATATATTAACATAACATAAATAATTATATAACAAATAAATATTAGTTTGTTCTTTTATTATATTGCTAACGTTTGTTACATTCATATTTTTGTAAATTCCTAATATCAAGTAAGTTAACAAATTTAGTATGTCTAAAATATTAAGGTTACTTTTATTCGTTCCATTATGTTTTATACGGCTTCACCAAAATTATTGTTTACATTGAACCTCCATAAATCATCTTACCCCTAGATAGTTGGCCAGATGCCGAAATGCAAGTGTTTATCAAAACAAAATTTTCGATGCATTTTATAACATCTGTAAAATGAAATAAGGTTTAAATCATACATACGAGTCTAAATTTTAACAAACAATCAATGAATAACAAATATAAACAACAGACGATTTTTAAGATAATTAAGTCAAAAACTAAGGCATCTTCACACAATCTATTCTATTTAAAGTTATAAACATTTTGCTAATTTTGGAAACCCTCCTCCCCTTACTATATCGTATGTTATCATTCGTCGAATCCCTCCACCCCACCCCACTGATACCTGATGATATCATTATCAATGGCTAAAAATTCTTTTATTTTTAGATTTTAGTTTTCCTTTTTATATGCTTGCATGATATACATATTATGTTTATACAATTATTAGTCGCATACTTTACGCATTCATGTAGTCAATAAAATATCAATAAATGAAATAAATTTATATATATGTCAAATAACATCTAAAAAAGTTGTAACTATTTCAAAGTGTTTAATAATAGCTTATTGTTACATAATGCATTCAAAAGTAATATTGTCTTCTTGCATTTGACCCCTGCCCGGGGAGGTTAAAAGGAAAACTTATCTACGAAACAACATTCTTTTTTTTTCCTTTACTGGTAAACACAGGTATCATTTCATACACATCATGCTCCTGATTTCTGTAACAGCAAATTCTATGCGCATTTGGTAGAAGAATATGAATGCCAAGCGTTCGGTATTCAAAATTTTGAAATGAAATGGATTTATAAACATTTAATGGCTTTAAGAGTAGCTTTGTATTTTCATAAAAACATATAAAATTAATAATAATAAAGAAAAGGTAATAGACTATTAGGATGTAAAAGAAATTGCTGAAAAAGGAAAAGTTTGGTTGGATCAAAAATGTTAACGATATCAAAAAGCAAACCCTGCCTCCCCTCGTCCCCGAGATATCTTGCGATATCCAGTGTTAGACCCCCCTTCCCCCTAAAGTGTTAACGTTATATATGCACAGCCCCTAAAATTGGGATTTCATTGCCTCACGTGTTTTGACCTGAAAGCCTATTAGTTTCAGAATAGGTGTTAATTGTATAAAAAGTTTATTACTGTAGTTCCGTTGCACACACACAAAAATATGTGTATTAGTTATTAAAAGATACGCTATAATAAGCTTAATTGTGTGTATCTGTTTTGGGGACACTCCGCATTTAAAATTTAGCAAAGTATTTTTTATAAAATATAATTGTATTATAATTTTAAAAATGTTTAGTTATATTTTATAATATTTATTTCTTTTTAGGTAAGAACATCGCTTATTTTAGACTACATAGTAGTACAGATTTTGATACCAGCTTAAGTAATTTACAGCATACCACTTATAATATGTAAGTTATTTGCATATATTTTCTAAATTCAATAAAATAAAATTGTATATTTCTATGAAAATAGCTATTATTTATCAATGTTTTTTACAAAGTTCTTTTTTTCACTTTAAATGATATTATATACATTTCTATATATTTATAAATGGATAAATAAAATATTTTCATAACCACAACTAATAAAATTAAGAAGAAAACTTTTTACGACAGGCTTCATTTATTAAAAGTTTTAAATATGTAGAATTAAAAAAAATGACAAAGACAACATTTTTTAGCTATACATTAAGCGATCTCTATCTTTTCTAGTATCTGTGACAACAAATAAAATTAAGAAGAAAACATTTTACGACAGGCTTCATTTATTAAAAGTTTTAAATATATAGAATTAAAAAATATATAACAAAGACAGCACTTTTAGCTGTAAATTAAGCGATCTAATATCTTTAAAATATTAATGTTACCGAAACTTTTAAAGCTTGTTATATTAAACTTATTATTTTCTATTGCCTAAGACTTTACTATTATCTCATTTGATCTGAAGCAGGAAGCTGAGTCTGAGGCTGAACTTGTAATCTTGTTTGAATGTGATTAATGTTTCGCTTTCCTGGGGACTCAAAAAAAAAAAAAAAATCCAGGAATTTAAGGCAGGTTTATTGGATACAATATCTGCGAATACTTTATCGTTTGGAGTTGTGTTGAAAATAAATATTTCAATTTATAGTAGTTTTTTTTTAATGTATTATAATATCTTGTATTATTGAATTTGAAGACATGCAACAACACAGAAAACAATTTATTTCTATTAGCATTGAATTAGCAAACAAAGGAAGCTTAATTTATTACAATTAAGCTATGTTAGTGTTACATAAAAAAGGAAAAGTAACCACAATTAATTTAAACTAAATCTAGGTCGAAAAATAGATAATGAACTCAGATAGGGCGATGTTTACAACCTTACATGTTTGTTACATCAATGGAAAAGAAATTGTATAAGGGGAGATGTGACAAATAGAATTACTGGTATCCCATTTCATCTGAAGCAGGAAGCGGGTTCTCCAGCTGAGCTTGTAATCTAGTTTAGCGTTTTTAATATTACCTATTCCTACAGTAGAATGAGGCTAGTAAAAAAACAGAAAGAAATAAGCATATAAGGCATGTTTTTAGAAAGAAAATTTTGTGTCCTTTGCTGTTATCTTGAATACGTTTAGTTAAATATATGTTTATTATTTCGTTGTATTTTTTTAACTAAAAGTGTATATTTATCTATTTATACATGTATCTATATCTCTCTCTCTATATATATATACACATATATATATATATACATATATATATGCATAATTGAAGTTATAGAGCAGATTGAAAATAATTTTTCGTTATAAATAAATTATTTGTCATGAAAAACAATTTCAATAAGTAACAATTTTAAAATGTATTCTACCTATCGGCTGAAGATAAAACAATTAGTGTACTAATTATTCAAAATTATTTTAAACAGTCTTCTAATAAGTAATTAAACTTAAGCTAAGTGTTAAGATTCTAATGTAGTAATTTAATAACATACGTACATCTCTCCGAGTTAATAATGAAAAATCTTTCATATGTACATATTTAACATATCTCACAAAATAAACAAATTAAAAGGTACATAAAAATGTGCGTTTTGTTTTTTCGTTTTGCCATATCATAGGTAAGATATTGGATGTAAATTAAAATATCCTTTAAAGACATTGACTGTTTGTAGTAACATAAAAATGCGCTATGCGTCATGGCACTTTTTCACATTTTAAGCATATCATTTTTCATGGAACGACCAGTAGCAGTATAAAAGTAATAATTGGAATTGCTAAAAAAGAATAATTTACTTAGAATTTAGAACACGGATGGTTTTTAGTAAAAAAAAAAAAAAGACACGGGTGGCGTACTGCATGCGGCAACGCCTTTCCACACATAAATATAAACTTTTAATGCTAAAGTAGAATAGGCATAATAGTTTTTCCTAATAGCATGATGTAATAGAATCACTTTTATAAAAAAAAGTAATTTAACTGGGAAAGAAAATAGAATAAATTGCACAAATACACGGACGGCGTGTTACGTTCGCTAGAGGATGATTAATAGTAAAAATAATGAAAGCAGAAAAAAAATTTCAAACTTCAACTTTAAATTTACTCTGAATATAGATAGGTCTTTGAAAAGAGGAAAAATTAGCCGCTTTTGTTAATTACTTAATTATTTTAGAATTCCCATCAGTTCTTTTACTGTAAGGCTAACATAGTAGGCCGTCTGTGTCTTTAAATGTTAAGAAATAAAATCGAAGGAAATTGTTAAAATCTTATTTCACTGGACCAAGAAATCTGATTCTAAATTTGAGCTTGAAATCATTTTGAATGTGATGAATGCTAGACATTCCTATTGCAAGGAAGCTCGTGAAAGAAAAAAAAATAGTAAAGGAATCTGAATTTATTCATTAAAATTCCGCGAATGTGTTGATAAGAATGATGTTAGCCTGAAAATGTTTACTAGAAAATGTGTATGAAATTGTTGAGGTAAACTTTTAAAACATACATAAATGCTGCCATTTCCATTTTTTCAGTAAATATTATCTGATCATTTCATCTTTCACTCTTTTGTGCTGGTTGAAGATGTTTACAATAAAAATTCCAAAATTTGATTTAATGATCAGGTAGAAATTTTCAACCATATTTTTTAAACGAATAAACCATGCAACTCTTCAATTCGAAAGATTTCACGTTATTAAGCATAAGTAGGTTTCTGTACTTTCTTTTATATGTTCAAATAATGAGTTTTCAGAATTAAATTAAATTAAGGGAACACATAAAAACTTTATTTTGATTAGGTAAGGTGTCACACAAAATACATATATAAACAAATAAACAACTTGACATGTATTGGTTTCATTACACATTTAAAAAAAAAAAAAAAAAAAAAAAAACATTCTCATCAAAGCTTCTACACCTGGGTCGGGGAACCTTTTTTACATCCACGTGCCAATTTTTTCTAAAAATATATTATATGTGATCATGGCGTGCCAACAATAAAAAAAAAATAATGGATCAAGTAATAATGAATCAACATTACTTAAAATTTTGTTTTTTGAATTAAAAAGAAATATGGTTATCATTTGATGTTATATTTTAGAAATTTATTTTTCAAATATTACTTCTGTTGCCTTATCTTAGATTCCAAATAATTTATTTCAGCTTCGTACTTAGTTTTTTTAAGTGAATGGAAGTTGAACTTATTTGACGAGATGTTTTTACTTGAGTTTTTCATATTATTTATTTCGAAAAGAAAGTCTCACAGAAAAATATGCTAAAATAGCAAGTGCCATAATCTACGCACAGTTTTTAATGTCAGGAATTGAATTCCAAGTTGTTTTAATTTTACCATCGGCATTTTTGCTTGCAATGCTCTTTAATCTTTCTCTTGCGATAATCTCCTAATTCTCTCTTATTCTTAAAATTTTGTGAACGAATAATGATCTAGATTGGGATACATTAAGTTATATTTCAGTTTCTTCAATCTGTATGACAATGACAACCAACTGAATTAATCGAATTCAGATAAACAGAGACAACATCTAGATTAATTAACGCGTTTAGTGAAATTCTACTGTATTTTTACGAAGAACCTAAATCTATGCATGGCCAAAAATAATCTGCAGTGTGCCACTTATCGCACGCGTGCATAGGTTCGCCGTCCCTGCTCTAGACGAATGACACCCCCAGTGTAACATATACCCTATTATCAATCATGAAAAGAAATAAAGATAATAATTTAAGATTGCTTACCCCACTGAAATTTTCTTTAAAATATTTAGTTTGTAAATCCAACCATAAAGCTGCAGTAACGAAAGGAGGGGGTGGTCATTAAATATTATGCGAGAATGACTGGGAGAAAGTTTAGTATCAGAAAACGGGAACATGAGCTAGATATTAGATTTGGATGTACAAAAACAGCTTTATCAATATTATATTTGGAGGGGGGGGGGGAGATAATAATATTGTTTAATGACAGTAAATTGATTTTTATTGTAATTATTATCGAAAATGTATTACAATAGAATAAATTAAAATCCTTTCACATAGAGATCAACGATGTCTTTTTCTTTTGTTGTTCTAATTTTATGGTTGGAATTACTTAATAAATATAAAAAAAGGGGGGGGGGGTGTATATGTTTTGTATGTTGTATATATTTCATTGTCCAGTGCCGTTCACCTAAATCGATGATGAATTTTTGTGATAATGGTTTTTAAATCTAATAACTCAGAAACATATTAAGTTGTTTATTTATTTATATATGTATTTCGTGTGACACCTTACTAAAGTAAAAGAAAGTTTTTAAATGTTTATACGTTTATGAAAAGGTTATATTCTCTTTTTATATTTAAATATTAAAAAAACATTTTTAGCGTAAGAAGATGGAAATTCAAGCTATTATTTTAAAGACCATATCTCGTTCAAATATACACGCATCATTGTGATTTTTTATACTAGTTTAGTAATAACTTTATAATTATTTTAAGATATAAAGTTACTATTTTTGTTTAAAAATAAATTTAAAATTATGTAATCAAACATATTTTTTTCTCTTGAAACTTTTGAGGTATTCATATTGATACACTTAAAATAATAATAATAATAATATGGGGTGAGACTCCATACATAACTCACAACTCACTTTTAGGACGAACACTGACATTTATTGAGACGAACAAACAAACAAAATACAGAAAAAAACACTCTTCTCGTTCTTTAATTAATTTAAAGGTTATAATTCAGGCTTCGTTTATAAACGTCGTTGAATATTTCTGAGATTTTCTTACGTCGTGTAAATAGTCAATCTTATTTCACCGAAATATGTTCTGTTCTTTTTTAACAAAACCTTTGCGTCGTCCAACTCACTTCGTTCTATTTACTTCTTCTGCATTTTCACTTCACACAGCTTCGTTAAGGCTCGTTTCCTTTTTAATCTCGAAGCGGAAAATACGGGGACACTCAGTCTGATGCAGGTGTTGCTTGAGATATTCCCCACAAGCGGCCGTCCTGACATCTGGAGCTGCCGCAGCGACATGTGGTAAAATAGAATCTGAAAAACAAAAAACAAAAACCAGTAACTGTTCTTAGGGGAAAAGAAAAAATAATTAATCTGCACATCATAGCTGAAGTAGCGTAACATCATATGGAGATATCTTTGAAAGCAGTGACTTGTAAAAAATTTATAGCACACAGAAAGAAAAGATTTAAAAAAAAGATGTTTTTTTTTTTAAGTTTCATTTTTCGTCAGGCCAAGGTTTCATGTATTCACCACAGGAGCTAGTATTTATCGGTCCTTCAGTTGATGAGATTTTCGTTACGTCGTAGGTGTCGTTAGACTTCACTTTGATTACTTTATATGGACCTAAGAATTTAGATTTCAACTTTAAACCTGGTCCTTGCTGGGTTCTCTTAATTGCTACAAGGTCACCAAGCTTGTACTTCCGGGGTTTCTTACGTCGTAAATTATAGTGCTTGCGATTTTCTTGTTGAATTTCAAGAATATTCTTCTTGGCTTCTTTACGGAGCTCTTCTCTGTCTTTCATGAATTGTTCTTCGACTGCACTGTTTAAGAGGTCAATAATTTGTACATCTTCTTTCTGTTTCATTTTTGTACCAAATAATATTTCAAACGGTGTTTTCTTAATGCTTCGTTGGTAAGTTGAATTAATGACTTGTTAAACTTTAGGAACATGTTTAAAGCATTTGGTCGGTTCGTCTTTGGACATTTTAGAGATTACAGAAATTATGGTGGAATTAATTCGCTCTACTTGACCATTGGCACGGGGAAGGCCAGTTGTAACTGTCTCGTGATTTATATTTTCATCTTGACAATAATCAGCAAATTCTTTGCTTGTAAATACAGGACCTTTATCGCTAATGATGATGGAAGGATTGCCAAAAGTATGACTTTGTTGTCGTAGTTTTGATATAACTTCGGTAGCAGAAGTACTTTTACATGGATACAACCAGACGAATTTAGTAAATGCGTCTATTAAAGACAAAATATGTTTATAATTTTTGTGTACCTTGTCTGTGTTCGATTGTATAGTTATAGTCAGCTAACATTAAAGCCCATCGAGCAATCTTGGTGCAAATATCTTTTTTATTCATAGTAAGTGCGAATGCGTTGCAATCTGTGACTATCTTGAAAGGAATACCTAGAATGTAAACGCGAAATTTTTTAAGGGCTTCTATGACAGCTAAAACTTCTAATTCATAACTCGAATATTTACGTTCGGCATCTGTGGTTTTTTTGCTCATAAAATAGACAGGGTGAAATTGATTATCAATAGGAGACTTTTGAAGGAGGACTGCTCCGTAACCGTCAATAGATGCATCACAGTAAACTTCTGTTTCGTTACTAGGGTTATAAATGCTTAAAACAGGACCTGAAGAAAGGATGTGTTTCAGCTGATTAAATGCATTTCGTTGCTTGTCACCAAAGTGAAACTTAGTGTCCTTTCTAAGAAGATCTGTTAAAGGCTTAGCTATTAAAGAGTAATCTTGAATGAATTTACGAAAATATGAAGTTAATCCAACAAATGAATGTACATCTTTTATACTTTTAAGTTCTGGGAAATTAAGGACAGCTTTAGTTTTTAAGGGGGATGGGTGCAGTTGACCATTTTTAATGTGGTAACCCCAAAAATCAATTTCTCGTTGTAAAAAATGGCATTTTTTGAGATTCAACACTAAACCACATTCGGATGCAGTTGTAAGGACGCGTTGTAATTTCTGGAGTCCTTCGACTTCGTTTTCAGCTGGTATTATGAAGTCATCCATATAAACAATGAGTACTTTTTCATTAATGAGGTCTCGAAAAACGTTATAAATATATCTTTGAAACATTGAGGTGCATCGCTAAGGCCATAATTCATATATAAGAATTCAAATTGACCAGAATGTGTGACGAAAGAAGTATATTTTCTACTATTTTCTTCCACTTCGACATGAAAAAATGCATTTTTAAGGTCAAGAGTAGTAAATACTTTTGCAGAATGCAACTGATCAATAATGTCATCAATTACTGGGAGGGGGAAACGTTGTTTGTGTGTTTTAGAATTTAACTTCCTATAGTCAACACACAATCTATATGAACCATCTTTCTTTTTTACTAGGACAATAGGTGATGAAAAATTACTAGTGCTTTTACGAATAATTCCTTTTTCGAGCCACTCAGAAATTTGTTTTTCGACGAAGTTTTTCTCTATTTGCGCCAAGCGCCTGGGAGGACAAGTAACAGGTTCTTCGTTTTCCAGATGAATTGATAATTTAACATCAGTTGTCTTTATTTTTTTAGGAGAATAGTTTTGAATAAGTTCTGAAATTTTTAAACGTATTTTTTCATCGGTAATATGAGATAAATCAAAATTAAGATCGTCTAACACATGAGCAATATTAATAAAAAAATTATTGGACGTATCGTCATTTTTCTCGATTTTTTGCATCGAAATATTATTTCCAGAAATTGTTAAAATACTTTGTTGAATGATATCTGTACCAATAATAAGATCAATAGATATGGAATAATCTGGGACTACATAAACATTAGTTGTATAATTAAAATAATCTATCATAATGTTCGTAGAGAAAAAACCTAGGGGTTTGATTATAGTATTTCCTAATCCAGTTAATGTGATAGTTGAATGTTCAAGGTTCGAAATTGTAGGGAGTTTGCGATAAATACTTTCCCTTAGTAAACTTCTTTCACTACCTGTGTCTACTAATGATGTAACATTTACAGACGAAATAATGACTTGTTTGGTCATGAAAGTGTTCGACGTGACAGTGGAAACATTGGAGGGTTCTTACTTAACTCTAGGCCTCCTTGGTTGATCACATTGAGCCGATTTATGGCCAAAATTCGAGCAATTAAAACAACGAGGGCCTTTATCTTTATGTCTGCATTGGCTACTTTTATGATTCGACAAACCACAATTAAAGCAAAAAAGATCAGATTTTGGTCGAAAGGATTTCTCTTTCACTGGCATTTCAGGTTTGACTTTACGAAATTTAGTGTTCTCAAAGTCATGTCGAATTTTGTCATAAATTTTGAGCTTTTGCTTGAATTCTACAATGGATTGGCATCCATATAACATTGATTTTCTGAAAACAGGGTCGGGTATACCATTTATGATGTATTGCATTAATGCGGAATCCTCGATTTTACCACGCGAGGATATTTGTTTCATGATATGAAAATATTCTTCTATTGATTCATTTTCTTGCAATTTTCGTTTATTTAATATATCATGTAACTCGGCAGAATTATAAGTGGTGCTAAATTCTGATATTAAGAGTTGTTTAAGTTTGTCATATGAATTGATATGAAATTATGTTTGTGCTAATAACTGGGCTTTTCCTCGTAATGATCTTTTAAAAATATGAATTTATGAAATACAGATATATTAAACATATTAGTAACATCCTCAAAATTATTAAACCATACATTTATATCACTAAAAGAACTACCATCGAAAGGAGGTATTACACTTTCAATATCAGTAAAATTAATAGACGATGGCATAAAACTTTGAACTGGAAATTGCTGCTGTTTGTCAAAATTTGATAATTCAGTGTTATTACTTGAAGTCATATTATTTGAAGGCAGTTCGGGTTCCGAGTCAGTGTCACTTTCATTTTGTATAATATTATTTTGTAGTAAGGTCAAGTCTGAAAGGTATGTAACTAATCGGGCTGCGAGATCGTTTAAACATCCCTCATTATCAATACAAAGTAGATTGCACACTGTAATCAGATCATTTAATGAAAAATCAGTTTGAACTTTGGTTATTTTATTTTTGAATTCGACGCTGTCGGTTTGAAAACCGAAACCAGTAAAATCACGTATTCTCTTTCTATTAGATCGATCACCATCAGCTTCGAATAGGAATTTATGCAGCAATTTAATTTTATGCGTTCGTTCGTTTTTAAATGCAACTTCCAGTTCAGGTATCTCAACTAACTTCATAATAAAATAATAATAATGAACTCACCGTTAGAGTAATATCCGGCTTGAATATGATGAATAATTCTAATTAGTAATACTGGTGGGTTAATTGTCACTCTGACACCAATTTATGGGGTGAGACTCCATACATAACTCACAACTCACTTTTAGGACGAACACTGACATTTATTGAGACGAACAAACAAACAAAATAGAGAAAAAAACACTCTTCTCGTTCTTTAATTAATTTAAAGGTTATAATTCAGGCTTCGTTTATAAACGTCGTTGAATATTTCTGAGATTTTCTTACGTCGTGTAAATAGTCAATCTTATTTCACCGAAATATGTTCTGTTCTTTTTTAACAAAACCTTTGCGTCGTCCAACTCATTTCGTTCTATTTACTTCTTCTGCATTTTCACTTCACACAGCTTCGTTAAGGCTCGTTTCCTTTTTAATCTCGAAGCGGAAAATACGGGGACACTCAGTCTGATGCAGGTGTTGCTTGCGAAATTCCCCACAATTACATAACGTAATCCCCAAACGTAAATTATTAAAAAAACATTTTTAGCGTGAGAAGATGGAAATTCAAGCTATTATTTTAAAGACCATATCTCGTTTAATTATACACGCATCATTGTGATTTTTTATACTAGTTTAGTAATAACTTTATAATTATTTTAAGATATAAAGTTACTATTTTTGTTTAAAGATAAATTTAAAATTATGTAATCAAACATATTTTTTTCTCTTGAAACTTTTGAGGTATTCATATTGGTACACTTAAAATAATAATAATAATAATAATAATAATAATAATTATAATATTAATAATAATATTGTTTAATGACAGTAAATTGATTTGTATTGTAACTATTATCGAAAATATCTTACAATAGATTAACTAGAAATACATTCACGTAGAAATTTAGCCTTCAACGACGTTTTCCCCTTTGTCATTCAAACATCATGCACAGAAAAAAAATAAGACCTAAAACGGGTAGAAAATACCCGAATTGGGTAGAAAGATTCTTAGGTATAAGGTTACTCAATGTGGGTCCATATGCCTGTTTTGGTTACCACTGCGTATCCATTTTGGGCACTGTTAAATGCCCAATTTGGGATAAAAAAAATTAAATCCTAAAAAAAGCATTTAACAGTGCCCAAAATGGATACACAGTGATAACCAAAACAGGCATATGGACCCAAATTGGGTCATCTCATACCTAAGAATCTTTCTACCCAATTCGGGTATTTTTTACCCGTTTTAGGTCTTATTTTTTTCTGTGTGTTTGGAATTACTTAATAAATATTTTAAAGAAAACTTGAATAGAGACAACCATTTAAGTAAAAAATCATCTTAAATCATCATCTTTATTTCTTTTCATGATTGACAATAGGCGCGCGGGGGGGGGGGGGTTACATGTATTTTGTATATCGAATATATTCCATTGTTCGGTGTCATTCGTATAAATCGATGATGAATTTTTATGATAATTGTTTTCATTTCCTATGAAAGAGAAATATGTTAAGTTGTTTATTTGTTTATATATGTATTTTGTGAGACACCTTACTATAGTAAAAGAAAGTTTGTGTGTGTTTATATGTTTATGAAAAGGTGATGTTTTCCTTTTAAAGTTAAAGATTAAAAAAACTTTTTTAGCAAAAGAAGATGGAAATTCAGTCCTTTCTTTTAAAACCATACCCCGTTCAATTATACACATGCATAATTATGATTTGTTATACTAGTTTAGTAATAACTTTATAATTATTTTAATGTAAAAAATAAGTACTTGGGTTTAATGATAAATTTAAAATAATGTAAACAAACATATTTTTTTCTCGTGAAACTTTTGAGGTATTCACTTTGGTACGCTTAGTTAAAAAATAAATAAATAAATAAATAAATAAATAAAAACTAGTAAACAGGAATTCTACTTTTTCAGAACTTATTATGTGTATAAATAAATTTATATGTATATAAATATTGATAATGCAAAACAAATTTACTTTTAAGACATAAAACACACTCTTTTATTGTATATAAAATGACGTCATCCGCTTCCTCTGAAGAATTCTTCATTTACGATCTAGTCTTAAACAACATATACAGTAACGTATGCATATGACTTCAGTATCGCTGAATAATACACAAATCCAAAAAGAAAAAAAGAGATGCCGTCAATCAAGAAATTCGACAAGAAAATATCGGCCATCTAATGATTCATATGCCGTCATTTGTTTGCAATATTAATATACATGCTTAAAATTAAAATTGGTTTATAATAGCTCCATACTTTATCAGAAATCATTCATTTATATTTTTCCAAATAGCACGTATTTTAATTACTTTTTTTTCAGTTTTTTTGGTAAAATCGCAACAAAAAGATATAATTGCTATTTTCCAAGTATTTTTCCTTTACTTTCTACAAGAGCTGCCAAAATTAAACAAACGACATTAAAAAATACAAAAAAATTAACACCTCAAAAAGAAATTGAAATGCAGTTTTTAATCAAATTGCGTTTAAAAGTACTTTTTTTTCCAATAGGACGGTATAAAAATTGAGAATGTGCGATGCCTAGAAGTTTAAAAAATTGCAGTAGAGTATTTAACAATACAGTGATACATTTGCTTTGCTTTACGGCGGCTTATACTACGGAACATTATTTTTTGGAGACGACGACATTTTAATAACCGGGAGAAAGAAAGAGCACACCGGGGGCTAAAAAAAAAAATTAATGAAAATCTTACCTTGAATATTCTAATCTTTTTTATACATTCTTAAAAAATAAAAGAAATATATAAATAAATTAACTTATCAAAAATGTGCATATTTTTTACATAAAAATTCCTCATTTACAAAAATATCCAAACTTTAAAGAAATGAAAAATAAGTTCACGAGATGCTACTAAAACTTACTATATCATACTTAAAAAATTACACAGACGTACTTGCAACAAATTTTGCACAATGGGTATATGAAAAAAAAAACAGTTTGAGATAGATGAAATATATGAAAAGATCACAGTTTGAAGAACATGCAAAAAAAAAAAAAAAAACCACTTGTCCATTTATTGGGATTTAAATGTTTGTTTACTATTTAAGCTGATAATAACCAGTGTTGGAGAATTAAAAGGTACAGTTGCGGGAAAAAAAGTAAAAATCCCCAGCTAACTCTGCAACAATTTATCGTAGAAGAAAGTTACAGGTACGAAACGATTTTAATAAAGTCAAAAAGTTTTTAATGATGAGTATAAAATTTGCTTAGGGGACCATCTGTATATCAAAACAGACCCACACATTTACTTTTTCTCAATAGCGATACCGAAGTTTGACACCATAAATAAATTCCACCCCTTTAAATAGTCTAAATCCAAATTTACATGAAATTTGTATGATTAGTTTCCAAGAAATACATTTTTCTTTAAATGAGCATATTTTAGAGGTTGTATCCGAATTGAAGTTTGGTACTCGATTATTGAAATGCTACAGAATGACTATGTTACTTCTATTCATGTATTATTTCTTGCCAATATGACCATTTCGCTCGCTTACTATGTTTTGATTATTGCCAGCCCTAATATCTCCATAAAATGACTAAAATAAATATTTTTCAAATTATGCTTTTCTGCATAGCATAGAGGGTCCATTAAACTAACGTCTTGACGTATTTTAATGATAATTCGAAAGCTACTTGAAAGAAAAAATTTAAATTCAGAATTCACATGAAGCAGGGCATAAGAAATATAAAAATATGAAGAAAAAATGTATATTGAAATTCATATATTTATTTTTCAAATATTAATTTCATAATTCATATTATATTTTTTAATTACAAACTCAGTGTATTTATGTTTGGATTTTTTTTTTTTTTTTTTTTTTTTTTTGCATTATAACCACACACACACACAAAATTAAAGCATTATGATTATAATTTCAGGAGATATTAGTAAAAATATGAAAATATAATTTAACATTAGAAGATCTGAACTTTGAATGTTTATAATTCATAAACTTATCATTCAAATGACCATAAATTCCGTTTCTAGGCAGAGCTTGAACCGTAGAGTTAAAACATATTGTCACAATTGGGTGTTGATATTGAAAAAAAAAAAACAAAGTGTGGGATGATTTTAATTTGTATATACTCCCTAAGCAAATTTTATATATATCATCTCAAAGTAGACTTTATTTCGAGTCGATTGGTACTAGTAACTTTCTTCTACCGTTGCAGCAACCTTCTTACTCTTTTTGTAAGATTTTGTTTATATTTTTGGCGCAGCATATCCCCTAAGAGATTTTGCGTCATAAAATCCTATACAACTCTTTACAACCATCTACTTTTGCAGTGTTAGTAGGGGGTGTTTACTTTTTTTTCCCACGACTATACATAAATTACATATATTAGAAAACGCCGAAACTGCTCTATTTTTTAAGGTACAATTTGAAGAATCAATTTTTTGAAGATTTTTGATCTCCCTGTCCACTTAAAAAATATGAATATATAATTGAGAAATTATATTACATGTGGAAATAAACCGTTTAGTGATATCGCAATTTTTTGGAAGTTATCTTATTAAAACAATCTAAGAATTATTATTAAAATTAGTTTCCTAATAAAGTCTGCTTTTTACAGTTTTTTTTTTTTTAACTTCTTAATATGTGACTCTAAATAAGTTCCAAAAGCATTTTTAAGAATTTTTAAAAATCCGTCTCTTCCATGCTTTCCCCAGCATACTGCTAATATGGTTAAGAATTTAAGTTTTTCTAAAGATTATTTAAGAAATTATTTGAATTTACTATAACAAATATTTTTATAAAAAATCATTCTAAATGTCTCTACAAAATGCGTTCAGTTTGTCAAATTAAAAGAAATAGAAATGCACGACATTTCATTACTTTTATCTTTAAGTTATTTTTTATGCTTTTTGACAACAACCAGGCTCTCTTAATAAGAATGTCTGTAACGGATTTTTTTTCTAACATATTATTAAAAATTGAAAAAAGAAATTTTAGTGTTTTTAGCTCACAGGCTATCAAAGCCTGAGAGCTAATGTGCCCGCCGGTTCTGTATGTATGTATGTACGTACGTATGTATGTATGTACGTAACGCGATAACTCTTGATAGAAACATCCGATTTGCTTCAAATTTGTTTTCTAGGTTCATTATTATAGTGATGTAGAAGAAGCAGAAGTAATTATTACTTCTTACAAAAATAACGTTGAAATATATTTGTTTGCCATGAATCGTTAATGAATTATTTCCTTAAAAATAAATTTTGAGTTAATAAAAAGTGCTCAAATGAAATGCTTTGCTTAGTTACTAAATTTAATTAGTAGTATACTGAAATGTATAATTTCATTGTAAAGTTTAACATTTTATCAAATTAAAAAAGTTATAATCTATTCCATTAAAACAATTTTATAATGGATTATTAAAGTTTGCGTTTTAAATATATTTCATATAATCGTTTAAAACGTACCATTTGATCCTTTAAGTGTTTATATTTGTAAAAAAGTCAATAAATAGTTATTTTTAAAAAATGACACAAATTATTTACCATCAATAAAATTGTTGATAATATTGTCTCCTTTGTTCTATGGTGTTCACGATCAAACAAGGAAATAAAATAGCCTAAATTTACATAAAAAGCGTTGATAAATATTATTCTATATTTTTATTTAAATTGCCACGTTTTCCTTTAAATTCGTTTTTTGGAATTTTTAAAGTGTTTCCTTTTGCATAAGGCTTATTCTTTTAATAATTTTGCGATGATTTTGTATTGTACATGTAAATGCGTTAAATAATTATTGTTGTTTAAAAATTAAAATTAAACGGTCTTGTCTTTTATATTTAAAATATATATCCACAAAGATGTTCTTAAATAGAAAAATATGTTATATAGAGAGCAAAGTTCTTCTAAAGTGTATAGTATAATATTTCAAAAACAATTTTAAAAAATCCTAGTAAAACATTTATATTTCTGCAGTATTTTATTAAATATCTTTTTCTTCAGCGATTTTCAAACAATGTAAATATTAAATAACTTAATGTATCAATATTATTTAAAAGTGTACAATATTTATTGTTAAAATTATGATAGTTATTGTTTAAATCGGTTTCACTATAGTTTAAATAAGTCACCTTTTAAATAGATGAAGTTTCATTAATGTATTTAACTTTTAATTTATTTGATGGCATTATCACAATGCAGCTTTAACAAATGAAAACGCATCTTGAACTCCACGAAAACGTTTATCAAGGCAGAATTTTGCATCAAGAATAAGAAAATACAGTTTGATTGATGTTATCCTCAAAATGTTTAAAGCAAAAAAGTATGTTCTTCCTTTGATTTTACTGTCAGAAAAAAATAATACCCGATGCTAATTCAAACGTAAATCAGCACATAAAAAAAGACTGGTAATAATAAATCACAACTAACGTTTTCTAGTGCATTCTATTTTGCTTATTATGGCGGTTTAAATGAAACAAATGTGCCAAATTTTAAACGTTTAATGGAACAATCAATTTGGACAGAATGTAGAGATTTATCGGTAAATTTTTCTATTAATTACCAAACTGAAAGTCATTCTGTTTGGATTGGGATATATATATATATATATATATATATATATATATATATATATATATATATATAAGTTTAATTGTGTAAGTTTTACTTGTAAATTCATTCATAATCGTTGAAAATGCATTACAATGCCAATAGATTGTTTTAAATATCATTCTAAAACTACCTGAAACAAAAAACTGTAATTTTGGATCCGCATATTTAAAGATTTTTGAAATCAATATGTGTTAAAAATATGTAAAAGTTACAATTCAGTTTTTTTTTTCAACATTAAATTTCAAAAGATATCTTTTAATACTTTCTTCTGCCAATTTTTAAAAATTTATACTTATAAACGACCAGCATTGCGTGCGATTTGCTACGATTTAAAAGAATTTTAACAGTAAGAGAACACAATATTTATTTTTATATTATTTCTTAAGCTACTTGGTCGGATGACATGGTCGGATATCCGAATGTGCAACTTGCATAGAATCCAAGTATGATGTCAAAATTATGTATTAGTGTTAAATGTATTTATATTTAGTACAATTTACATTTGTAGAAGGCCTCCTAAGAAATATATTAGCAAAGCATTATTTAGTAAACGCTCTTACTAAATGTATGGTACTTGTCACATTTTTATATAACTATTTACGGCAGTGTTAATAAGAGGTTATCTTATTTTTCTCTATTGGCCATTTTAATCTTTGTTTTAAAGTAATTGAGCGGAATGAAGATATTATTTTTATCACCATTAACTTACAAGGAGAGGGTCCGAGGTTAGACTCACCAAATACGGTGATCATTTGTGCATCGGTACAGTATATTTAGTATATAAATATATGACAGCCATAAAGCGCAACCCCCCGGGGGTCTTCATAAAAGAAGTCGCAAAGTTTAAGCTATAGTTTATAGTCGGATAAATGTCCTTCTTGGCAAGCGGTTAAGTAGTGTGGTCGGCAGTATGCTGGATGTACGATTTTTCTACCCGTGTTCAAATCCCGCTAGAACTTGTCTTTTCGGAACGAAAATTTTTCTCAATTGTTTTCGAACCGCAGTTGAAAAAATATGTATAATAATTGAAATTTAGTAAAAATATGAATTAAAGGTATGTTTTGTAGCATATAAGTGCTTTTTAACTACGAAATTTTGCATGTTTAATTATATATCTATACTCCTATTATAAAGAGGAAAAAATTGTTTATTTGTAGGAGGTAAGCTCAGGAACTACCGAACCGATTCCAAAAGTAATGGTATCAAAATGATGGTGTTAGTCCAACTTAGAACATAGGCTATATCTTATGTCGGTGCCACTACCCCAAAGGGGGTGCAGGAGCAAAAAACGTTCTAAAAATGCGATTTTTGCGTTACTGAAGGGCCTAGAAATATGAAATTTGGAATATTAGTTACTTATAAGATATAAATGATGTCTAAGAACAGTTCTTAAACAATTCGAAATTTAAAAGGGATGAAAATGCACAAAAAGCGTTCTAAAAAACGTTCTAAATGGTAGTTTCTACATAATCTCAGGAAATATCAAACCGATTTAAAAAATATTGGTGCCAAAATGATAGTGACAACGTTTGCTCCAAGATAGGCTATGTTGTATGTCGGTGACACTACCCCAAAGGGGGTGTAGAAGCAAAAAACGTTCTAAAAATGCGATTTTTGCGTTACTGAAGGGCCTAGAAATATGAAATTTGGAATATTAGTTACTTATAAGATATAAATGATGTCTAAGAACAGTTCTTAAACAATTCGAAATTTAAAAGGGGCGAAAATGCACAAAAAGCGTTCTAAAAAACGTTCTAAATGGTAGTTTCTACATAATCTCAGGAAATACCAAACCGATTTAAAAAATAATGGCGTCAAAATGATAGCGGCAACGTTTGCTCCAAGATAGGCTATGTTTTATGTAGGTGCCACTACCTCAAAGGGGGTGTAGGAGCAAAAAACGTTCTAAAAATGCGATTTATGTGTTACTGAAGGGCCTAGAAATATGAAATTTGAAGTATCAGCTACTTATTAGATATAAAGGATTTCTAAGAACAGTTCTTAAACAATTCGAAATTTGAAAGGGGTGAAAATGCGCGAAAAGCGTTCTAAAAAAACGTTCTAAATGGTGATTTCTACACAATCTCAGGATATACCAAACCGATTAAAAAAATAATGGCGTCAAAATGATGGCGAAAACCCTTGCTCCAACATAGGCTATGTTTCATGTCGTTGCCACTACCCCAAAGGGTGTGCAGGAGAAAAACGTTCTAAATTGCGGTTTTTGCGTGACGGAAGGGCCTTGAATCGTGAAATTTAGAATGGTAGTTAGTTATAAGATATAAATGATCTCTAAGGACATTTCCTAAAAAAGTCGAAATTTAAAAGGGGGGGGGGTCAAAATGCGCAAAAAGCGTTGTAAAAAGCGTTCTAAATTGCAATTTCTAGCAATCTCAGGAAATATTGAACCGATTTCAAATATAATGGTGTAAAAATGATGGGGACAGATCTTGCTCCAAGATAGGCTATATTTTATATCTGTTTCCACTACCCCAGAGGAGAGCAGAAGCAAAATGAGCGAAAAGCGTTCTAAAAACGTTCTAAATGCCGATTTGTCACCAATATCTCATGAAGAATCAAACTGATTTCAAAAGTAATGGTAAGAAATTGATGCTGACAGCCTCTGCTCTAACATAGACGCTATTTTAAGTCGGTATCACTATCACCTAGACGTTGCAGGAGCAAAAAAGCTTTCCAAATTTCGATTTTTGTGATCGGTAGGGGCTAGCAACTTAAAATTAGGCAAGGTTTATTACATATAAATGATCTTTAAGAACAGTTTATAAAAAAATTGGAGATTTAAAAAGGGGTGAAAATGCGCGAAAAGCGTTCTAAAAACGTTCTAAATTGCGATTTCTACTCAATCTCAGGAAATTCCAAAGCTATTTCAAAAGTAATGGTTGCAAATCAATGGTGACAGTCCCTGCTATAACATAGGTTATATTTTATGTTGCTGTCACTACCATCTGAGGGTTGCAAAAGCAAAACATGTTCTAATTTGCGTTTTTTGCATAACTGAAGGGTCTAACACTTTGAAGTATGGCATGGTATTTACTTATAAGATGCAACTGCTTTCTAAGAACTGTCGAAAGAAAATTTCAAATTTAAAAAGATGAAGTGAGCGAAAAGCGTTATAAATTACAATTTTTATGTAATCTTATCAAATATCAAACCGATTAAAAAAATAATTATGACAAATTGTTGGTGATAGAATCTGCTCAAACATAAGCTATATTTTATGCCTGTGACACAACCACCAGAAGGTTGCAGTAGCTAAAAACTTTCTAAATTGCGATTTCTGTGATACTGAAAAGGGTAGAAACTTTAAATATGGCATGGTAGTTACTTATAAAATATAAATGCCCTCGAAGGACTGTCGAAAATAAATTTCAGGGAATATAAACAAAATATAAAAGTAATAGTTGCGAATCAATGGTAACAGTCTCTGATCCTACACAGGCTATATTTTATGCCGATGATTCTACCACCTGGGGTTCACAAAAACAACAAACGCGCTAAAAAAGGCCTTTAAAAGCTTTCTAAATTACGTTTCTGTGGAATATTAGGAAATAACAAATCAATTTCAAAATTAATGTTGGCAAATTAATGGTGACAGTTCCTATTTCAACATAGCCCTTTATGTTGAGACAGGTGGTAGGACTTGGAATTTGACATGATGGTTAATTTTAAGATGTAAGAAGATGGTTTCTAAAAAATTCAAAACTTCAAATAAATACTGAAATGAGCGTATTAATTGAGCATAAAAGTTTCAAAATATTTTCTAAATTATTATTTATTTAGTTTTATTTCGTTTTATTAATTTAAGTCTCATTTCTGCCTTATGCAGAGAAACAATGATGTTTAATCAAACTGTGTTTTAAATAGTAATTTTTTTTTAATTATTCCTAAAAGTAATAAGTACCTTTTAATAAAATAAAATATTACATTTTAATAAAATAAAAATTTAGTTAGTACCTTTTAATAAAAATTAGACACATAAATATCACTTGGCATATTTCAAATATTACGCGAGCAAAGCCGCGGGGTTTGCTAGTATATATATAAAGCGCATATTTTTATGTCTATACACCAGAAAACTTTTCTTGTTATTTAAAATCATTTACAGTTATGTCAATGAATATCTACAATTTTTAACATAGTAATAAATTAAAATGAGTGAAGAAATATATTATTTTCATTTTGTTTCAACATTCAAATGTTTCATGGTTTAATAAAAATATCCTTTTATATTTTTAATATGATTTTTTAAAATATGGTATTCTTGATTTTTAATTGGAATAAGTGTCTTAGTAGTAATTTCTTTAGGAAATTATTTTTTTTTCTTGTTTAATATTTTTTTGTAATGCAGTTTAATTATATAAATACAATTTTAACTGTGAATCTTTGCACGTTTATACATTTAATGAAAAGTAAAATAATAATAATAATAATAATAATAATAATAATAATATCAAGTCAAAAAAAGTCAATTGGAAGTCAGTCTTATAGAACATAGAATTAAGCTAATTTTAAAATTTATTTACTGTTATTTACATAAATAAGCTGCTATTTTTCACTGTGAAATAAATGTATCTTTTTTTTTTTTTTTTTTTTTACTAACTAGCTTTTTAACTTTTGAATTTTTTAAATCTTGGATGTTTATGATTAGAATGATGCTTATGATTACTTAGAATAACTGTCTGTGTGCTTAAAAAAAGTTCTAAAAAGATATTGAATTGCTGAAAATAGTTTTTAAGTTGGTAATAATTACAAAACCAAAAATCTGAAATATAAAAAAGTCATATTAAGGATTTTTAAAAGTGTTTAAGAAAATCATCAAATATTTGAAATACTTTTCTACAGAAACAAAATTCAAACAATATAATTATTCACGCATTTTAATTTATTTTTCTGAGAAAAATAGTAGATTATTTATTGAAATAACTGTAAATAATTTTAAATAACAACAACAAATTTCAGGTCTATTGACAAATAAATATGCGCTTTTTTTATACTTTTTATTATATATTTAAAGATGGAAAATTTCGTAGTTAAAAAGTACTTATATGCTACTAAGCATACATTTAATTCATATTTTTTCATTATTATACATATTATACATATTTTGTCAATTGCGGTTCGAAAATGGTTGATAAAAATTTTCGTTCCGAAAAACAACTCAGAAAATTCTCAAATCGCGCATGCTGCGGACCATACTACTGAACGGCTGGCCCAAATACGGAAATGTATCCGATTATAAACTGTAGCTTAAACTTTGCGACTTACTTTCTCAAGACCCCCCCCCCCCCCTGGGGGTTACGCTTTATGGCGGCCATACATTTATATACTAACTATACTCAATCGATACACAAATGTTCATTGCATTTGGTGACAACAACCTCGAAACCTCCCCTTGTTAGGAAACCTCGAAAAACTGTTTCACATTAATGTTCGTAAAAGCAAAAGATAAAATATGTCTTACTTCAGCTAAGCTTACAGACTAGTCAAAAGTATTTAAAAATATAGAATACTTGATTGTTTATATATCTCAAAAAACTATTAACTACTAATTAATCATTAATTAGATATACAGGTATAGGTGCTCTCTTATTTCATACATAGGTATCTCGTATAGTGAGAAAGTCAACAAGATAAACAAAGGTTTATAATTTTACTATATGCAAAAAGATAAAATAAAATATTGGAAATGCATTACAGAATGATATATTGTGCGAGAAAAAAGAGATGATGGTGATTGTTGGTATTTTATATCAATAGTAGGAGGAAGGGTAGTCAACTGCTGTGCTTGTAACTTATTTTATACGTTATTAATCCAATAAATTATTATTGTGTAACTAGAGCTATTTTAAGAAGATTTAGAAAATTTCTCCAAATGATATGTACAGTAAATGCGAAAGTTTATAAATCTTAGTACTGTAGGTTTCAGAAAGTTTTCTGAAAATTATGTAAGATATAACCTATGTAAGATTTAAACGGATAAATGCTATATGTAATTATTTTAGAAGAAAATATATGCTGCAATCTATCTCAGCTTCAGCTTCAGTCTTTAAAAAATCAAATCAAAAAAAAAAAAAAAAAAAAAAAAAAAAAACAATGTGTGGTAACATAACTTCGTAAACCTTTGATTGGACAAAAACTTTTTTTTTACCATAAATATTTTTTATTTGTACTCATTGAACTGCGCATAACTTTAAATAAATTTTAAATGCCATTAGTAATTATTCACAAGTAGACTTCTATTATTTCATTAGATTAAAATAATGAGACTGCTGAATTCCATTAAATTTAAATGAATACATACATATACAGTATATGCAATTCTGTGAATCAAATCAGTAATATAATAAAGAAAAATGATTAAGCTACGTGTACAGCCAGGTAAATTACTTCTTCCGATTATTTTTTCTATTGAAAAAACAATTTCTTATAAAATGTGTTTCTTGATAAACTATGATTTTTACCATTCTTTAAGTGCTTGATAAGTGGCTCTTAACAAGTTGAAAATGTATTTTAAAGATTTTTTCAACTATCTATTGCCTCCCCCACTCAACACCATGAGAAATTCTTATTCTCTCGGTGAAGTGTTTTAGCTTTCATAAATGTTACTTAAGATTTTTTTTTTTTTTTTTTTTTTTTTTTTTTTTTTTTTTTTTTTTACTTACAAACAAAATTTTCGTAAGAAAAAAAATCATTCTGAATGTGTCAATAAAACATGTTCAACCTGTCACACTGAAAAAAAGGAAATACAACAGATATCATTATTTTTATATATTATTATTTTATTATTTTTCATATTTTGATCACAAACGTCATGAATCTAATAAATATAAAACAATGTCAAAAGAAAAAAATACTTAAAACAAATACATTACTTTAGTGATTAGCGGAAGCGTCATAGTTACTACTTCCTAAAAAATATTTTTGAAAAGTTCCTATACTTTCTAAATAAGGCAAAAAAAATAAATAAATAAATAAATAAATAAATAAATAAAATAAAAAAATTATAAAAAATTAATTTTATAAATTTAGATAATATTATTAAAAGTGCAAAACAGTTATTCAGAGTATGAATCAATGTGTTATTTACTTTATACAATTTCAGAAAAAATAAATATTCTGTGAACTTTAACTAGATGGATGGATAAGGTACATTAATAAGGTGTGTCCCAACGAAATAAAGCCACCTTATTTGTGTGCCGTAACTGGGCACAAAACAAACAAATAAGATTGAAACAAATATATTATACAATTTTATACTTTACGCAGTGCAAATCTCAAAGATTACAAAGGTTACAAAAAAAAAAAAAAAAATTATAACTGCACATTTGAGAAAAAAATTAAATATTCTTTATTTTATCTTTTTCCTTTTGTTATGTTTACTAAAATTCATGTTGGGATTATTTTCCAACACTTTTAAAGGCGTTTTTATACAATGTTTTAAATTGCTGTATATTATTTAAATATCACTGTTTTCTTTAAGAAAAAGTGTGATATACCGTATTTCGAAAGCTTATTGATTTTCTTCACAATCAAATTATGTTGACGCAGTATTTTCTTTACATACACTCGTCTATATAATTTAAAATATATTTTTCGATCAGTTATATTCTAATTGTATTACGATTTTGGTATTTCTAAAATGAACTTAACATATTTATGGATAATAAAAGAATTTTTCAAAAATGGTTCATACTGTAAAAAATTCTAATGTTTTGTTATACTTAAAATTAAATAGTACATTTTAGAACAACGAATAATACTGTAGATATTTAACAGGTTTTCTGCAAATTTAAAAAAATGGTATTTAAATGAAATAACAAATAATTTTTTAAATAATTGAGAAAAAATTTTCAACTTTTTTGTAATTAAAAATATTACGAAAAACTCCGGATTGCTAGGTATATTAATTCTAAATATACTGATTTTACAAAGTGATAAAAAATCGAATGTGAGCAATAAAGTTTCTGCTTAATGTTTAACAGTTAAACAATACGAGCTGGAATCCGTCGAAATTCGGAGGTTTAAAATGTCATCTTCGATCATTCTTTGTTTCAATTTCATATCTTCTGAAACGCATGCATAGTTGTAAGCTCATTAATTTCATGTGTGGAGAATTTTTTTTAACAATAATAGGACAATCTGCAGAGAGATAGGTTTTTAATGCTTTGAGCTGATAATTCCTTTGTATGGCATCTTCATTTTCCTTCTATAATCGGAATTTCCTTTTTTCCACAACCGTCGATCATTTCGCTATTATAAAGTAACATACCCAATGGGTCTCTAAAAAATAATGAAATATAATTCCTAGTATATTCAGTTGCAAAAGATATTTCAACCAATTTAACATAATATTAATTTTATTTTCAAGATCATCTGAAAATCTGTCTTTTTGGATAGCAGATTTCAGTTTAGTGACAAAATGATACACCTTAAGGATAATGTGATCTTATGACTTATCAGCATTTTAGCACGTCACTTTTTAAGTTGGTTGAAACAGTTTTTAAAATAATTCATGCCTAAAAAGAGCATCAGCTTTCAAATAAATTTCACCAGAAAGTTATTTTGTTCTTATTTAATTATGAAAAGACAGAAATTTTACAAAGACCGATACAAGCGAAAGCCATATTGACGTTCATTTTCACCATCATTATACATTTCTAAACATAGTATCTGGGTTTTGGCTGGCGCCCAAAAGTAGAACTGCAAATTTTTGACGACGTCAGATAAATCCTCAGTGAAAGAAATAGCACTTTGTTGATAATAAGCAACTCTTAAATGAACTTATGAAATATCTGCAAAATAAATCTAAAACACATAGGCCTTACGCAATTTAATCTAACCAAAAACACTTACTATTTGAAATTAAGATGATAATTTTTGTTTTACTATTACACTATTTTTTATTAATCTTAATTTTATAAAATTATTATCTGAATTATTATGAGTCTTAATGAAATTATTTTTTTCTCTAAATTACTCATTAAAAATTAATTCATCATACTTATATTTCATTATTATTTATTAAAAGAAAAGAGGTGAAATATATTCAAGGCATACAATCAGGATCAAGTATTAATAAAGTCCCAAATTCTAAGTTTTATAATAAAAAAAATGGAAGATCATTGAAAATTACGTCATTCTAACATAGTCATTTCAATATTTCTGTTTAGTTTTTTCATTGAAAAAATATATTTTAAGCTAAGCATAATGCCAATTTCATCGTCGCAAACTTCCCATACTTACCTTATATACGTATTTTTATGCCTAACTACCATGTATTAAAACAAAAATAAATTTTCTACGTCATTGCAATGAAAACAAATGACATTATTAATATTATAATGCATAAAGATGAAATAAACACAAAATTGACCCTTGAGACGTCGCAGTAAATGTGAGTTTTTATTCTCTTATCAAAATAAAGTACGTGTGCATTAATATTTTTTTCCGAAATTTAAATTTTAAATTAAAAAGTTGGTTCAAAAAACCACGTGTCTGATCAGTTTTTATTATTTCTCTTTTCTCTACAACAGTGGCAGTAATACGATTTCCACCATTTTGAAGAAATTTCAATAAAACATTTTTAATTAAAATTAAAATGTAAAAATGGGAATATTTGAAAAAAGAGATAATGCAGGCACATCTACAAAATAACAACTTTCATTTAAAAAATGCATTTAGCAAAATCTTTTTAGTAGCAATCTCAGGGCTGATGACTAAAAAAATAGACTTGTGTTTTAAATATATTGATGACAATGAGAATTAATAAAGTAATTTTTTACAGTACACTAAAAACTGTAAGAGAAATGTAGAATTCGTGAATTATTGAAACAGGAAAAATTATATGGAAATTGTACTGGTATATTAAAACTGATAGTAAAGCACTTTATGTACATAAAAAATTTAAAATTATTAAGATTTAGCCATTCTAATAGAAACTAAATAGGAGATATTCTAAGAAATTATGTTACATGAGTATTCGATACATTTTATCTTCTGAAAACTTTAAAATTTATATGCAATGCAATAACGCAATATAAAAAAACAAATGAAAATACACAATTCATTTTTTTAAGCAAAACATTTCAATAAATTAGATTTAAAAGTAAAGCAACAATTGGTAACAACTATGGTAAATAACACAGGAATAATAAGTGCAATATTGCGATTCATTTTTCTTTTAACAAAAAACTATTCTGCTATTACATATTTAGCAAGTATTAGATTATTGTTTATGCAATTACTAGTTGATATAATTCATGTCTCTATATTCTACAATTGTTTATATTCGTAGGCAAGTTTTGCCAATTTTGTCAGTTAGATTATTTTACCGTTCATTTAATATTAAATTTCATTTATATATATTTTTAATAGATAAAGGATATTTGGTGAAATATAATTGAATATTTCTTCAAATTAAACTGTCTAATTCCTCCTTTTCCTTCAATGGAGTGAGATAGGAGGAAATATATTAAACATTACTGTGTACCACACTATACGAAACAATTTATAATTTATTGCCATAATTAACGCACTCCTCAATGCATAATCAATAGGAATATAACTTTCTTGACTGTCCTTATTTCGATAAATGTAGAACTTCGGATTTCTTGTAATAATAATAATAACATGAAGAATTCTTATATAATTATGTGATCCAGTATGTTAGCATTGTTATTTGCTAGGCAAAAATAATTTGACTATAGTTTCTTTTTGCAAGAGCGTACACTTTGTCAGCTCTTTCCATTATCGAAAAGCATAATTGACGAATATAGGAAAGGCTTGCATAAAATACACAAAAGATGAATTACTTCCATATAAATTAATTCGTAATCATTTTTGTTTTTTTGTTTTAATATTTTTAATTTAAACTCACTTTTCGCATCCACAAAAAGTAATGAATATTTATATGAAATCATCATAGTAGTTATGAATATTCTTGTGAATTCATCAGAGTGGCTCTATATAAATATCGTCAAAGAAAAATATGTTTTCTGCATTTATTTATTGATTTCTAACTAATGAAATACGGTTGTTTCGCTAACGTGAAGGGAAGTTTACGCAATGTTATATCTTGTACAGTGTACTTAAAATGAAGATTCTGATATGAATATTATCGATTTTATATTAGTTTCTATGACATTTTCAAGAATAAAATGTATTAAAAAATATGGGTTCTACTTAAAAGGGAATTATTTTTACATAAAATATTTTCTGGTCGATTTTTATTATTAGTAGAAATGCAAGTTTATATAAAAAAGACATTTATGTAAACTAAAAGAAATGTGAAAAATGTTATTGAATAATCAAAGACGAAACAATAAGAAAGAGAATTTAAGAAAAATACTCAAATGTTCTTGTGATGCTTGGTAAAGATACTCAAGGAAATATTCACTATCCTCATATTTTTTTTAATGTAATTTATATCAACAAAAGAGATTTTTTAATATGTAAGTCTATAAAAAAGGTAATAGAGTGCATATATTTAGCATACAAATATGCAAACTTCAGTGCATTGGAAATCTTGTAATAAACTTGAATGTTCATACGAATTGGTTAAAGAAAATACTGGACAAATAGTTGTATTGAAATAATACTTGCGGTATATTTATTTCACAAAAATCAAAACAGATACTTATGTAACATCTAATCACAATCCTCTGTTTTTTAATAAATTAATCTTTTGAACTATCTTACGATAATTGAAAGTAGTGATTCCACGCTTCTATTACATTAGAATAAATTTAAGGGCAATGGACATCCGTAATATGCATCCATTTTAAATTTCATCACATTTTACTGTCTTTGATTCTCTATAGATTAATTGAACACCGTTATTCTGTAGAAAAAAATACGCACTTTTATTTTATAACAATAATTTTAGGTTAAACTGAAAAATAAAACTTTATATTATGATATGTTTGTGTAACATGTATTTGCGGTACACAGTTGTTAATTCATTTCTGTAATTTGAATTACATATCAATTTATTGTAGAAAATAGTGCACGGCCGTTTGGTCATTTGATCTTCCTTTTGGCATATTTTTTTTAATGTTAACGTTTTTTAACAGTTTTCTGATGACAGAAAATAGAACGATTTATATTTTTTAAACTTAAAAAAAGAAGTATCTTAAACAATTACATGTCGATAAAATTCATTATTTTCTGTTTTCTGTCCATTATTTAAATATCTATCTTATTTTTAGGTAGATTTCGTATGAAATACTACACTGTAAAAAAAAATCTGTAAAGTTACTAAAGTTTTTCTAGGAAACTGGGATTCCAAGAACTTTTTATGTAACGGCAACAACAAAAATTCCTGTAACAGACGCTGTTACAGGAATTTTTGCTGTTGCCGTTACATAAAAAGTTCTTGGAATCCCAGTTTCCGAGAAAAACTTTAGTAACTTTAGAGATTTTTTTTTACAGTGTACCTATTACATTCTCCCATATGTTAGAATTTCAGAAAAAATTTTGCAGATGACCCCTATAAGCCAAAATCACCCTTAGTAAAATTCATATATATCTATATATCTATATCTATCTATCTATCTATCTATCTATCTATACATATACATATACATATATATATATATATATATCACTTTCTTCTGGACTCGATAACTTCCACAATTCTGCACAAATATTTTCCAAACTGATACATAAATTCAAGGGCATAAAATCTCGGTCAAGTTCGTTAATGGGCAAAATTGGACCAAGGGAATGGAGATATAGAGGGGTTTTGTGAAATCGAAAAAACTCCATAACTTCTTAATCTTTGTACATATCAAATCAATTTAAAGTTTTTATTTCTTGTAAAAATAGGGCCAAAAGTTTATGTATCACAGATTTTTGATAAAATTCGAAATGGGGTCAAGGGGCGCAAAAAAATAGGGTTTTTGGGAGAAAAAAATTCATAACTTCGTCAGTTCTCAAGATTTCAAATCCAATTAATTTTATTATGAATCCCCTTAATATTATTTACAACTTTTATATTCACAAGTTTTTGAAAGGACCAATTCGTACCTCAAAAAAAAATAAAAAAATAAAAAAATAAAAACGAAAACAAAAAGGGGGGGGGGGTTTGAAGAATAAAACAATCCATAACTTCGTCAATTCACAAAATATATAATCCCGTGAATTTATCATATATCTTCTCAATATTGTCTACACCATTTATATAGACAAGTTTTGGATAGGACCAATTCTTACAGCAAAAACAAATAAAAAATTCATAGCGGTCGATGAAAAAAATAATCTTATTAAGGGTGTATTTAAATCCAAACTACTTATTTTCTTACTCATTTTTAAATTCATTTTTGCTCTCAGACTCATCCAATTGGTAGATTCTCTTATTAAGAAACTATATAATGTACCGTAATGATCGAGTTTTTGATAGAGGAAGTATATCTTTCAAAAAATTATGTCAAAGTGGGCATTTTGAACAGAATTTCCCGAAGCGATTGTCTTAGAAGTGAAAAATATTGTTCTACGGAGAAAATAATTGTTTATAAATCAAGTTTCAATTAATTGAACGAAAAATAAAAACACGGGTAGCTTATAAATCTCTTCAAAAATCACGTCAGAAAGTTTCATATTTTTTCTATTAAAAATGAAACTGAAAATGTGTCATTAAATTTCGAGTTGTTGAGCATGGGAAAGTATTTTTTAATACCTCCTTAACATGATTCTCATAAAACCAACCATTATATAAAAATTAAATAAAAACTCGTCAAAAGCGGCCAGAAAAAATTGTTAAAATGGGTTTATCTCTAATAATGATTTAATTTTTGTTGGTGAAATTATTATACTTAACTTCGAAATCTACCTCCGCCTGTAGGCCGGGCTGGCAGAGATTTTCATTATTAAACATTAAACTGAGGTTTGCGAATATATACAAAGATTAGGAAATATTTAATGTCTAGAAAGTTTCAGGAAATTTTGCTTTCCTGTACTTCTATTTATAATTCAATTACGTAATTATGTTTGCTCTCAAGTTACAGAACTCATTAACGTTCTGTTCTGCTATTTTCAGTTATATTTTCTAAGATACTTAGTTAATTTGACAGCTGATACTTTTCGATTTGATGTGAAAAAGGTTGTATTTATCAGTTGTATTATGCTTGTATGTAATATAGCAATAAGTGGTCCGATGCTTCCTTCTGGGGGTTTCTTTCTTTGGTGGGCTCAGTTTCAAAAAAAAATGATAAAAAAAGATTTAAAAAAATTGTGTCTTTGAAGACAGTCTTGCTTGATCAGTGATAACAGTCGTTGATTATTTAATCTTAAAACAATATATATATTTGATATTGTAGAAGAATTTACCATGATAATAAAAATACATGTTTTACTAATTTAAAATTGATATAAATAATTTTTTAAATAAATAAAAATAGGCACACTACGTCCAAAAATTTCTTATTTGGCTATATCTCTAATTTTAATTATTTCTAGAATAAACGAAAAGTACTACTTTTATACATACAATGTACTTCATAATAGCATGATATTGAATTTGTCATAAGGGTCAGTCTAATATTAAAAATTGTACTAATTAAGAGTTTGCAAATGGTAACATTCACTACTGACGCTTTTAAACCACTTTTTGTTTTAAAATGTGATTTACACACATGTTCATAAATCTTCCCGCTCTTTAAGTTTTTAAATTAGATTCAAAAATCACACAACTCTTCAAAGATTATCAAAATGTTTCTCAATATTAATAATGAGGAGGTTCGTGTACTTTTTTTTATATATTCAAGTAATGAGTTATTCAGTGTTAAATTAAATTTTAAAAAATCAACTTATATTTCACAAATTAATTTATATGAGGGAAAATAAACTGTTTGTGAAATGGCAATGTTTTGAAAATTTTCTAATTAAGGCGTCTCAGGACTCTTAAACTTGGATTTTTTTTTTTTTTTTTAATACTATTTTCAACATTTAATATCTTAAAATATATATGATTTCAAAACACAAATTTAATTTGGATGAACGATATAAGTATTTTCTTTTATTTCATGTATTTAAAAAATTGCAAGATGCAGAATTAGTATTTATAATGTGCTCAAAAATATCGGACATTTGTCGAGCAGAAAATTGGTATAAAACTTTACGCGCAGATTTACAAAATGAATTTTGCAACTAGAATGGAATTTTTCATACCTAATTATACTTCAGACTGTAATAATTACCCTGAACCTAAATAAATTTGTGTTTAAAGCATTTATATATTTTTAATTCAAAATAGTATTTAACTAATACATAATTTTGAAAATTTCTACAGTATAATCACATAAAAAAAATCTTGAACAATAAAAATGAAGTTTTAGGTTAATTTTATTCAAACTAACAAGAAATATATTACATCATTTGGAGAAAAATGACTTCAATGTTTCGGAAATGCCGCTTCAACGATTGGGTGGATATAATTCTAAAAACCATTACTCCTGTTCTAATAGGAATGTCATGGAAACAATTACATCGAAATGTTCAGAAAAAAAAAAAAATAAAAAAAAAATAAAAAAAAATAAAAACATGAGTTTAACATATAAAAATTTTTAAATCCTGAGACACCTTAAAACAAAATAAGAATAAGTGTTAAAGAATTAGTTTTCAATAATGTCTGATTTTTATTTTTATTTTTATTTTTTTAATCCTTAAGTTATGACTCTTAATAAGTTTCAAAATCTGTTTTAAGAATTAAAAAAAAAAAAAAAAAAACTTTCTAGCCAGTGTTTTTTGAAATATTGTTAATATGGCTAAGTTTTTCTGAAGATTACTAAAGAAATTTATTTGTATTTACTATAAAAAATATTCTTAAAAAATCATTCTGAATGTGTCAATAAAATGTGTTCAGTTTGTCAAACTAAAGAAATGGAAATGCACGGGATTTCATTACTTTCATCTTCATGTTATTTTTTTATACTCTTTTTAAAACAATCAGACTATTTTAGTAAGAATGTCTCAAGCAGATTTTATTTCTAGCATACTGTGCAGTATTACAGCTCGAACAGAATTTTTCCGCTTGTGTTTTGATCATAAGCTACAAAAAATATAATAAATATAAAAGAACGAAAAAAAGGAAGTATTAGCGTTTTTATTTAGTGATGTAGAAGAAACAGATTAATTATTACTTCTTACAAAATAATTGTTAAAAATATATTTGTTTGCTATGTATCGATGAATTAATTATTTCTCTAAAAATAAACTTTTAGTTAATTAAAAGTGCTAAAAAGAAATGATTTACTTATTTACTAAATTTAAATAATAGTGTGCTGAATAAAATTTCTCTGTAAAGTTTAACCTATTATCAAATTTAAAAAATCTATCCCAATAAAACTCTTTTAAAATGAATTCTTAATGTTTGCTTTTATAACATATTTCATAAATCTTTTAAAACATCTTGAATTTAAGTGCTTATATTTTTAAAAAATCAATAAATAGTTCCTTTAAAAAGTGAGAAAAATTTACTTTCAATAAATTTTTGATAATACATTTCCTTTGTTTTATCTTGTTCTCACTCAAACAAAGAAACAAAGAAACAAAAAAGAAACAAATTTGCCTAAATTTACTAGAAAAGCGACAATGAAAATTATTCTACATTTTTATTTTATTACCACATTTTCCTTTAAATTAGTTTTTAGAGTTTAAAAAGTGTTTCTTTTGCATAAGGCATATTCTTTTAAAAAGATATTGCAATAATTTTGTATTATACATGTAGCTTTTTTGAGGATTATTGTTGTTTAAAACTTGACACAAAGTCGTCTTTTCTTCTGTATTTAAAATATATATCTACAAAAAGTTTTTTTTTTTTTTTTTTTTTTTTTTTTTTTAAATAGAAAAATATGTTTAACGAGTACTTTTTTGTAAAGTATATCATAAAATATTTTAAAAGTACAGTAGAACCTCGATTATCTGAAGTAGGTGGGACAGACGATCTTTTCGGACAATCGCGAATGCTTGAATTTTAATATTAATGAAAAATATATTCGGTCCTTTTTTATTATGATAAGATGTGCTTAATAAAAATAAAGCAATAGAAACAAGATCAAGTTGCCTGAATTTTAATTTTGAAATTAAGTAACTTTTACATATTACACAAGGATTTGTAAAAAATGTTTTGTTTGTCGCAGTTTCGATTGCCTTTGCTTTGCAGCTCTGTCACGTTTTGTTTTAAATACTATTAGTTCACCAGTATCACAGTCTTTCTACTCGCCATCCCAAACCTTTTGCAAACTATTTAAAGCTTAAGAATTGCTAATTTGTCCGTTTTCTTCACCTGCTAGACCACATTAACACATTCCGGTTGTCCGTACTCTTACAGTGTTCTAGTACACACCGGAGTTTACGGGAGCTCAAGTTAAATTCAAAGGAATTCTAAGAAACGGGATCTGAAATATTTATCTGTACTCATGGTTCAGAAAGGACCGCTTGATCATACATAATGTGACGGTAAAAATATAAAAAATAAATAAAAATGGATTTCGGTTAATCGAGAGTTATCGAGTAGTAATCGATTAAATAGATTCTACTGTAATTAAACGGAAATCCTAGTAAAGTAATTACATATGTGTACTAGTTTATTAAATAGCATTTTCTTTACCGACCACCAATAGTTATGAATATTTTCTCATTTAATGGATCAATATTTATTTAAAAGTGTATAATAGTTATAGTTAAAAGGTGAAAGTATGTTCGTTCTTAAGTCTGATTCTGCATAGTCTAAAGCAGTGACCTTTTAAATCAAATAAGTTTCATTGATGTTTTTAAATTTCACTTTATCTGATTACATAATTACAAAGCATTTTGGACAAATATAGCAACTCCATGAAAATTTTGATGATGGGAGAATTTTAAATCAAGAATGTGCTATTACAGTTTAATTGCCGTTATCCTGAAAATGCTTAACGCAAAAAAATAGTTCATTATTTGATTTTTAAGTCAGGGAAAAAAGTATACCCGATACCAATTCAAAGACAAATCATTGTACAAAAAATGACTGGTACCAACACATATTAATAACGTTTACTCGTACATTCTACTTTGTTTATTGTGGCGGTCAACGAGTAGAAAAAGTATCAAATTTTTAATTTTTAATGCTAACATCAAATTATGATATCATATCGAGGTTTAATGCTACATTTGCTTTAGAATACGAAACAGAATGTCAATTTGTTTAGTTTCAAATATACACTGGTTATCAAAAATTAAGGAAAAGTCACAAAATGCTAATTTTCAAATACGCGAACACTCAAAAGGAAATAATATAATCCGAGTAATTTCTATCTCTACAGCACAGCTAGTCCATATAACATCTCATTCATGTCACGCATGTTCACAAGTGTCACAGTCACTGCGGTGAGGCAAAAAAATAAGAAATTCAATTAATCTCATTATGAGTCTCAAATGATCACTATATGTGACTCCACTGAGAAGTCAAATTGACTGCTGCTTTGTGACGAGTCACCAGGTGACTTTGCAATGTAGTTAAATTGTGACTCCCATGTGACTGTCAGTTTTAGATTCAATTTCATATTCATCATGAATGTTGCATTATGATAAGTCACCAAATAATATCATATTATAGTCACATGGAGACTTTTTCCAAAAGAGCACAATGGTGACTTCACAGTAGTCTCTCTGTCACCTGAAAGTCATCATGTGACTTTAATGTGACATTATAAGGTAACTTATCACAATGCAGCGTTCACGATGACATTGAAATTGAGTCTACAAATGACAGTCACATGAGAGTCACAATGTAACTACATTGTAAAGTCAAATGGTGACACGTCCCAAACCAGCAGTCACAGTGACGTCTCAGTGGAGTCACATATAGTGATCATTTGAGACTCATAATGAGATGTATGGAATTTCCTATTTTTTTGCTTCACCGTAGTGACTGTGACACTTGTGACCATGTGTGACATGAATGAAATGTTATATGGACTAGCTGTGTTGTAGATATAGAAATTACTCGAATTATATTATTTCCTTTTGAGTGTTCGCGTATTTGAAAATTAGCATTTTGTGACTTTTCCTTAATTTTTAATAACCAGTGTATATAGCTTCAATAATAGAATCCACTATTGGTAAATTCATCCTTTATCGTTACAAAGTACATTACAATGCAGATAGTTCGTTTAAAAAACATATGAAATAGCTGAACGAGATACTACAAACTTTATAAAATGCATAAATCCTAAATGTGCATCTGAAAACGAAAGTTGATTTTAAAAGTGGGGCATGCCCCTTTTGTGAAAAACGAATATATTAACTTATGTAAAGTATTTTATTACAAATTATTAAAAACAAGTAATATAAAAATTTTGTTTTTAAAGTAAATTCCTACTTAGGTCATCAAAGAAAAATTTAATATCATCCCTTAAACTAATATTAGTTTTTTTGCATTAAAATATCTCAATTTGTTGATTTTCTATAAGCAAGTAGGTTTACAATGGAACTCTATGTGAATTTGGCGAAATATTAGAGATATCGACAAGTTGACGTCACTTTTGGCGACTCATTTTGACCACCAAATTTGGCGATATATCGCCAAGTTGGCGGTATTTGGCGACAGAGCAGGGTTCCTCCTATGGTAACCCCTTATTGAAAATACTTTCATTGATCTTCAATAACCAATGGCCGCCATTTTGCTTCCCATGCAAAACTAAAATTATTTAATTAAAATTTAATTAACTAATTAATAGTTGAAAAAAAACTGTATTAACATCAATTGCCATCCAGTACAAGTTTAAAAAAATTATTTCAACTTGATAGGATGAATAATGAGTATTTTATTAAAGATTGAGAATTTGAACAAGATAAGTATATAAATAAATATAGGGAGAATTTGAGTTAATAGTAGGAATTGAAAAAATATTTTTAAGCAATTCACAATAAATTAATATCAGTCTCAATTTCTTCCAAGTTCTTAAATTTTGTCAACGATATTTCAAATGCGTTGATTTCCATAGTGATGATCAAGCAATAACATAAAAATAGCAAATGGCCTATTTTTCAAATCAGTGGCTCAAACAGTAAACTTTTCTTTTGGCTCTAGTGCACTCTCATATACAATACACTGAAAAAAAATACGACCAGTTTTCCTGTAGGAATCGGAAAAATAGTTGCCCTTATCGTACAGGAAAAATTTCCGACCCAGCTCGGAATAAATTCCGTAAAATCGGGATAAAATCAGTAAAATACCGTTTTATTGACTGTTTCCTTTTTTTACGGATTTTATTCCGAGCTGGGTCGGAAAATTGTCCGGTACGATAAGGGCAACTATTTTTTCCGATTACTAGAGGAAAACTGGTCGGATTTTTTTTACAGTGTATATATAAGTAATCATGATAATCATGATTTTTAAATTATAAATTATAAGTATTATAAATATTTATATATTATAAATAATCATGATGTTTACATTACTCGTATTATTAATAATGATCAATAAATATATATCATGGAATATATATTAAATTTCACGCGATTACTATTCACGTCAGTTATGATGAGAAAGAAATGCTTTTTACTCTTCACTGTAAAAAAATCCGAATAGTATTCCTGTAGGAATCGGAAAAATAGTTGCCCTTATTTTACCGGAAAATTTTCCGACCCAGCTTGGAATAAAATCCGTAAAAAAAGGAAACATTCATTAAAACGATACTTTACGGTTTTTTACGATAGTTTACGGATTTTATTCCGATTTTACTGATTTTATTCCGAGCTGAGTCGGAAATTTTTCCGGTACGATAAGGGCAACTATTTTTCCGATTCCTACAGGAAATCTTGTTTTTTTTTTTTTTTTTTTTTTTTTTTTTTTTTTTTTTTTTTTTTTTTTTACAGTGTTGCATAAAGTGATATTTGTGTTATTTATAATGATATATGTGTCAAAAAACAGTTCATTAGTTCATAATGAGTTACTAAAATCTATTACAAAATGCATTAAAACTATTAAATTTAAAACCAAATGTGAAAGAATCTTTAAGAAATGTTATGTAGATAAAAATGCAGTCTATACAACACCTCCGCACTGAGGTAAGTTGGTAAGAAAACAACAAAAGTCTTTATGGCATAAAGTCTATATCATGTGCTCTCATTGTTTCATTGCTTCTATATTAAAAACATATTTGTGACTGAAAAACTAACAGATTGATATGTTAAAAAATGCGAAATAAATTGTTAAAGATATTTTAGGCTTGGCTAATTAGTAATATAGGTGCATTTCTGAAAGATAATATTGCATCATATTTCATGCATCGGTATCTCGTATATCCAGAAAATAAGAAGATAAACAAAGCACATTGGTTTATAATTTTACTATTTGCAACAACATTAGATAAAAATTGGAAATACATTACACAATGATATATTGTGTGAGAAAAGAAAAGATGGTGGTGTTTAATTCAGTAGAAGGAGGAAGGGTATTCAACTGCTGGGCTTGTGATTTATTTTATACGTGATTAATCCAATAAATTCCTGTTGTGAAACGAAAGCTATTTTAAGAAGACAAAATTTAGAAAATTTCTCCAAATGTTATTTATAGTAAATCTGCAAGTTTATAAATTTTTGAGCTGTATGTTTTAGACCATTTTCTGAAAATTATGTAAAATGCAATCTGTGTAAGATTTAAACAGATGAATAAATGCTATATTTAATCCTTATAGAAGAAAATATATGCTGTAATCTGTCTCATCTCAAGCTTCAGTCTTTGTTAAATAAATAAATACAAAATAAATAAATAAACGTGTGACAACGAAATTTGAAAACTTTCGGTTACATAAAAACATTTTTAGCTATAAATATCTTTGATTTCCGTTCTTTGAACTGTGCATAAAATTAAAAAAACTTTAAATTGTCAATAGTAACTATTGATATATAGACAACTATTATTTAATTATATTTAAGTGAATGAGAATTCAGAATTCCATTAAGTTTAAATTTATACATACTTATTCAGCAATTCGAATTATGTTAGTGAAATCACTCATATAATAAAGATAAAATTATTAAGATACTTTTACAGTCAGGTAAATTACTTCTTACAATTATTTATTATTATTTTTTATTCTACTTAAAATAAAAAATTAAAAACTAATCTTATAAAATATGTTTCTCGGAAATTCTGATTTTTACAATTCTTTAAGTTCTTGATAAGTAGCTCTTAACTAGTTGAGAAAGTATTTTTATGATTTTTTTTTTTAGCTATCTATTGCCTCTCCCACTCAACCCCATGAGAAATTCTTCTTCACACGCTGAAGTGTTTCAGCTTTTACAAAGATTACTTAAGAAAACTTTTTTTTTTTTTCAAACAAAAATTTCTCAGAAAAATTTCATTAAGAAAATAAAATCATTCTGAATGTGTCAATAAAATATGTTCATTCTGTCAAACTAAGCAAAAAAGAAAAAAAAAAAGAATGGAGATGCAACGGATTGTGTTATTTTTATATTTCTGCTTTTTTTTTTCTTTCTTTTGTAATATACCAACAAGATAATCTCAGTAAAACTATCTGTATAGATTTTTTTTTTCGGCCTCGTATACTGAGTTTTAACTTGAACATTCTTTTCTTTCTTCATATTTTGTTTACAATTTCAATCAATATAATAAATGTAAAACAATACAAACAGAAAAATATATACTTAAAATAAATATCTTATTTTAGTCATATAGTGGAAGCGGCATAGTTAATACTTCTTAAAAAACATTTTTGAGAACAACATGTAATTTCTATGTGTGGTAAGTTAACTTTTATATAAAATTAAGTATATTTAAAAAATTCAGATTGTGTATAACATATGTTTAGAGTATGTGTCAATGTGGTATATTTTTTAAGCATTTTCAGACATAAATAACTAGAAATTTCGTTAAAATAGATGTGTGCTGCCTGCACTACAGCAAATCAGATTTAGAATCAATTATATAAATAAATTAACTTAGATTTTTTTGAATTAAATAAAATATTAAATTCCTCAGTGATGAAAATAACACATGATTTCCTAACGCATAGAAATAAATTTATTCAGAAAATAATTAATATAATCAACATCATATACGCATTTTCGCAAAATCTATTTAAAAAAACATAATACTATAAAGTTAATATTGTATAATTTTCTGATTTATAGCACATTTTACTGACTTTGCTCAATATTTAAGAACATTTATAATGTTTCGCTGGTAGTTTTTTTACAAACTAGATGCATGGCAGTGGCGTGGCGTCCGGTCATCGCTGGATGCGGCGATGACCAAGCAATATTTTGAAACTCTTAATAAGCTTTTAAAACTCTACGATCCAGTTTTAGCAGAACATTTGGAGTTCATGTATAAGTGAAGGTAAGATTTAAAGTTTCTTTTTTGAACATTCAACCATTGAATTTTAGAGTTAATAATTTTTCACCACAAACTTAAATAATTGCGATGACCACCGGAAATTTTCACGCCACGCCACTGATGCATGGATAAGATAAAATAGAACATCCATTTTCATTCACATATCTTTCATTAATTATAATTTTTTTCAATTATTTATTCGGTTCAATTTGTTCTTAACTGAAACTTAATTTTTGCTAAAAAATAAATAAATAAATAAATAAACAAGTTGGAAATTGCTCGTCAAACGTGGCAAATGAGATGCGTTCGTACTATAACTAGTTTTATAATTATTTTTTGCACCCCATATTGTTCTGAATGTATAATTTTTTGCACTTCATAAGGTGCATAGTCTGTATCATCATTAAAATGCACTTCCAATAATTTTTTTCTCATTCCCCGTAATGTAACGGAACATTTTTGACTGTCCCTGTAATTAAACTATGCATCCGATTTTCATAACATTTGAAATGCTCGACAAAATTTTGCAACAGTTATATATTTAAAATTTCAGACCATTCGGAAGGCTGTAAAATCATTAAAATGCACTTGCAATAATTTTCCCCATTGGCCGTAATGTAAAGAAAAACTTTTGACTGTCCCTGTAATTAAACTATACATCCGATTTTCATAAAATTTGAAATGGCTCGACAAAATTTTACAACAATCATATATTTAAAATTTCAGACCATTCGGTTGGGTAGTTTTTGCTCTGTTACATGCGGACGGACAGACAGACGGACGGACTGACTGAACGACGACCACAGGTGCTACGTATTTATATAATTACGAACGCACCTAAAAAAGGGAAAAGAATATAGTTTTGAAAATAACATATTTTTTATGGGTAATAAAGTATGAAATTTAAATAAATTTAAGATTATCGATGAAAATGTTAAATATGTTAGTCTTAGGTGTTTATGCTTATAAAAAAAAATAAATGAATCGTGTCTTTATAAAAAAAAAAAAAAAAATAAAAAAAAAAAAATAAAAATTGTCGTTTATAATATGTTTGATAATAACGTATTTTTTATTTTATATATTTTAAACTCAAATAAAGGAATATAGGTGTTTGTATTTGCTTAACAAATATAGATGAAAAACCGATTAATTTTTTTCAAGACATGTTGATTTAAATTAGTTTCGAGATTCATTGTTTTAATTCTTTGATATAATTATTATTCTTTAAATAAGATTTTGTATTAATTTTGAAGAAGTTTTATAAAAGCATAAATTAATAATATTTATTTAGTAATAACATACCTGCTTTATATATGATTTACAAATAAATACTAAATTAAAAATTTATAGTTTCATTAACATGTTTAACATTACAAAAAATAAATAAATAAATAAATAAATAAATAAATAAAAATAAAAATAAAAGCTTTCGATTATTTCTGTTTGAACTATTTAATCAAAAGTCTTCTTATATAGAAATATTTTGATTAAAATCATATAAAATTTCACAAAATCTAAGCAAAGGTGTTAAATTTGAAAATATTTTATTAAAAATAGGTTTTTATAGCAAACAACAATCAATTTGAATATATCTTAATCCTTTATCTACTGACGGTACTTATAAGTACCACTCACTTTAAACTTTTACACAATAGTGAATATTACTAATATTATAATGGTACTTTGTAAAAATCGCTCTTTTAACTCCACTTTATTCGAATACATTGCAGCGGTAGTTCTAGGTTTGTTATTTTTGAGAGGAATGAGGCTATCTTTAAAGCAGTCGATGTGTTTTGTGCCGACTTTTTGTACAGATTGCCTTTTCATTGCTGCAAACACAGTAAAGAATATAAGATAAGTGTTGGATCTTTTTATGTGTTCATTATGGTCTTAGAATACAATTTGGCTAGCTATTTTAGCTGAACGGTGTATGTATTTGATTTAACAGTTGAATTACTCGGTGGTACTTATAAGTACCGTCAGTACCATGGGTGCTGGAGAAAAACTTCTTGTTTACTTTTCGTCTGTGTAGTTATCCATCGTTTTCATCGGATTTAAAATGCAATTACTAAAATGTAGTGCAGTAGTGATTTCCCTGGTATTTCTTTTCTGTTTCATTGATATTTTTTATAGGAATTCGAAAAAGTTGTGGCACCGTCTGTTTTTTGCTAAGCTAGAAATAGTATATGTAAATTCATATATTGCATATGTGGAGATGCGAGAGAGTATGTTGTCCCTGGAATATTGACGTCGCAAACTAAAGGACTGCTATCAAGATCGAAACCTAAAAAAAAAAAATAGTTTTTTTAAACCCTTTCAGGAGCAAAGCATTTTCAATTCTAAAGTGTTGAAATAAATGATTGGCACCGGAATTTGCCAAACGATTTATTTGTAAATAAGAAAAAGCCTATATTTCATATACTTATTAAATCGAAAATATTTTCTGGTGCCAGTGAAAATAAGTTGTGGATTTTCTGTTACGATAATTTAGTCATAGTGTACTGACGGTACTTTAAAATACCACTTTAGTTAATTACCTCTAAATAATTAAATTTCTCACGGGTGAGTATTTTTTATGTTTATCCTTTAATTTTCATTGTAGTAACTGAAAAAAAAAATATTACATGAAAAAAATTGCAGTAGATCATAATGCCGTAGATAAAGGGTTAATCAACGCATGAACAGTTATTTTTAGGTTTGTCTTAATTATCGCTTTGGAAATGTCAGGGCGCTATGAACTAATGATCTTTAGTGTCTAAAGCACTCATCTATCTGGAAAATTATACAACTTTAATGCCGCTACTTTTTAATGATACAATTTTAAAGGCTCCTTGAAAAATTTGGTATGTAATAGTTGTTTAATGCAGAGTTCATGATCAAAAATCTGTAAATACCTTGTTTTGCTCGCTGTTATCTGAAAAAAAAATAAAGCTTAACTCAAAAATCTGAAGTTTTTTATCTGGTTTTATATATTTAAAATAGCTATTTTTTAGAAATAAAAAATGACATTATGAAAATTAGAACATAATGACGATAATTTATTTTTGGTCATATTTAAATTGAGTGCGTGAAGAAGGACCATTCATACAAATTTAAAATTTCGAGAAATAAGGAAAAAACATTTTAATGTAATTGAGATGTAATGTCCTGACTACCTATTGCAGTAAAGTCCCTCCTTCCTAACTTAATTATTCCTCAGTTTTGTCTTCATGCTGAGAATTGCCGAGTAATAAAACAAATGGTAATGTGGTTATGGAAATCAATAATTTTATTATTAGTTTATTGCGATTATTTTTTATTTAAAGTAAACTAACTTGCATATTGCACATTTTACCACTAGATAGTAATCAATCGTTCCATATAGATATTTTTCCATTAAAAAACCCAAATGTTCTAAATGTATTACATAAGCTCTTTTCCAGACAGTCATTTAATTAACAATCACAAAAAACGAAATTAATAAAAGATCTTAAAATATGTTATTGTGCGCTGAAGATAAAACAAAGAATAATTACTATAGCTTTATAAATAGTCAAACATACATTTTTTTAAAGTTATTATAATACATGATTTTACATATATCTATTAAGCTATGATTTTAATGTAATAAATTAATAATGAATTCGCATCCTTGAAAGAAAATATCGTAACATCGTTTATAAATGGATATTTTGTGTATCGCACGATAGATAAACAAAACATGTTCGTAAATTAACTGCATTGTACAACACTGGATGAAACACTGTATAGACGGTTTTTCAAAATTATGTATCAGAAATATAATGTGAGGTAGAGGGGACTTTAGTAAACAGATTTACTGAAGGAATGTGGGTGTAGAAATGCAGCGTATCGGCGGTAAAGGGCGCTGTTGACTTCAGTGGATAAAAGCATGTCGATGGTTTGAATCACCATTGTCGGCAAATATTTCGGGCAACATGCTTCATTACATGAATGCGGAGCATGTCGACCTACGTTTCATGTATGAGGCTGCGCAAGAAAATGGAGCGGTTGTTGAAAGGATGTACATGGAGCGATTTCGAAGTAGAAATATGCCGAATATTTGGGTGTCTTCATTGGAAATTGTGCGCAAGTGGATCATTTTGTGCCACGAGGCTTGATACGTGCACAGGAAGATATCGCAGAATTCCTGCAGTAAAAAAGGCAATATTATACAATGTAGAGGAATGTCCTTCGAAAAGCTCGAGAATTGCTGGACGTGTGTTGGGTGCGAGTCATTTCCTTGCACAGCCACATAAATCAAATGCATGTCGTCAAGCTCCGCATTGGTGTAACGATGCATGTTGCCCGAAATCCGTGCGGGGAATGATGATTCAAGTCTTTACTAGACAGGAAATACCAAACCTATTTCAAAAGTGATGGTTGCAAATTGATGGTGACAGTCCCTGTTCCAACATAGGCTATATTTAATGTTGCTGGCACCACCATCTGGGAATTCAAGAGCAAAAAATGTTCTAATTTGCATTAATTTGAAAAACTGAGGGGTCTAACATTTTGAAATGTGCCATGGTATTTACTTACAAGATGCAACTGCTTTCTACGAACATTTGAAAGAAATTTCGAAATTTAAAAGAATGAAGTGAGTGAAAAGCGTTCTAAAAAAAACGTTCTAAATTACAATTTTTATACAATCTTATCGAATTCCAAACCGATTTAAAGAATAATGGTGTCAAATTGTTGGTGGTAGAACCTGCTCAAACATAAGCTATATTTTATGTATGTGCCACTACCACCAGAGGGTTGCAGGAGCAAGAAACTTTCTAAATTGCGATTTCTGTGATACCGAACAGCCTAGAAACTTTAAATATGGCATAGTAGTTACTTATAAAATATAAATGCCCTCGAAGGACTGTCGAAAATAAATTCGAATTAATAGATATCATTTAACAGATATCATTCATGAATTGAATTACGATCTATAAAGCAGACTGATAAATAGTTAAAAAATCTGAATAAACTATATGAACCGGAGTTGGGCAAATTCATTATCTCGATTATCCGAAAGGTAGTTACAAGTTAATTGCATGTAACTGATTCACGAAATCTGAAAATTCCAAACATATACAGCTCCTATAATATTTTTTTGAACTGTGAACCTGTGGAGTAAGGCGCGAGCTAAACAGTATATGCCAGATTGTCATGAAGTCACATTTAATGTTTGGAGTTATAAATGTGTCTTCTCTTCACATAATAGGAGAACTATTACAGAAAATTTTTGTGAATTTGACCCGAATCTATCACCGTTCACAGCTTTCTCTCAGTCTTCACGAAGATCATGTGTTTACTGAGTAATAATGTTTTATAATATGTGTACTAAATTTAGATGTGAGGTAAAGGAAAAATGTTAATTTTAAATAAAGTCTTATTTGAGGTACTAGCTATCTAGCCCGGCGTTTCCCGGGTACGTCAAAAAATAGCTCGAATTGCGAAAAAGCTCTGAAAATCACAATAAGATATCGCGAAAAAAGTTTAAATTGCTGCACAAATTTCAAAAAAAGAAAGAAAATTATGTATTGTGTTCGAAGATTGAAAGTAGATTCCTTTCACTAATGTGGAAAAATTGTAGGAAATCGCTAAAATACACTAAAAATCACATACTAAATTCCCGAAAAGTTCGAAAATTGCTAATTCGAATAAACTTTATAGAAATGAGGGCAGAAATTACTTTAGTATTATAGGCCAAAAATGGAATGCCAAAAAATTGCAGCAGATCGCGAAGAAACGTAAAAATCGAATTAAAAATCACAAAAAGTTAAAAAATCACGAAAATCAAAATTTACTGTAATTGGATAAAAGTTTCAAATCTAATTCCTTTGACCTGCGGGCTCTCTTAAAATATATGTTTGGGAAAGCATGCTAAGTATTGTATCATGTTATTTTTATTCATAATTTAATTTACTTGCATTTCCTTAAATATAATTAATATAACCCCTTAAGTTAATATTAGTTTTTGTTGCAATAAAATATCTAAATTTGCTCATTTTCTGTAAGCAAGTAATCTCTATTGGTTTACAATGGAAGTCTATGGGAATTTGGCGAAATATTAGAGATATCTGGAAGTTGGCGTCACTATTGGCGACTAATTTTTATCGCCAAATTTGGCCATATATCGCCAAGTTGGCGACTAACTTAGCGGCATTCGGCGACAGAACTTTGTCCCCCCTACGGTAACCCTCTTATAGGTATGAAGATGCATTAAATTCTGTTCAATAATCGCATAAAAATTTCGCTAAAAATTCAAAAATCGCTGTGCGAATTCCGAACAAACTTTTTTGTAAGGAGAACAAAATTTACAATATTGGGTTAAAAGAAAGAAACCGTATTCTTTTCACTAATGTGGAAAAATCGCCTCGAAACTTAAAGTGCTAAAAATCGCATAAAAAATTAAATTAAAAAAAATCGAATATCGGGCTTCGAGTTGCAAAACTTCATATATAGACGGACCTTTTCCACAAATTTTGTAGCTCTACGTGCAGCTGTCTCTTCAGCACATCGTCGACGTACTCACACACTCACACACAAACTTCTTTCCTTATTATTATAGATTTAATTTACCTGCATTCCCTTAAATATAATTAAAATAACCCCTTAAGTTAATATTAGTTTTTGTTGCATTAAAATATCTCAATTTGTTGATTTTCTGTAAGCAAATAATCACTATTGGTTTACAATGGGAATTTGGAGAAATATTAGAGATATCGCCAAGTTGGCGTCACTTTTGGCGACTAACTTTGGTCACCAAATTTTGCGATATATCGCCAAGTTGCGACAAACGTGGCGGTATTTGGCGTCAAAACTGTGTCCCCCCCCTACGGTAACGCCCCTTATAGGTATGAAGACGCATTAACCGCTGTTCAGTAACTGCATAAAAAAAGCGCTAAAAATTCAAAAATCGCTGTACAAATACCAAATAAACTTTTTCGAAAAGAGAACAAATCTTACTATATTGAGTTAAAAGAAAGAAACCGTATTCTTTTCACTAATGTGGAATAATCGCCTCGAAACTTAAAAAAGCGCTAAAAATAGCATAAAAAATTACATTAAAAAAAAATCTAATCAAAAAATTGAAAGCCGAGCTTCGAGGTGCAAAACTTCAGATATAGGCGTACCTTTTCCCCAAAATTTGTAGCTCTACGTGCAGCGATCCCTTCAGAACACCGCCGACACACTCACTCACACACAAAATTCTTTCCTTATTATTACAGATAACATCAGATATGTGACATATCTTCATATAAAACCAACGATGATCGTCAAAGTTTTACTCGGAGACTTTCGACTACAGGCCCGTGAGGCACTTGCAGAAACGAAAAACATAAAATGTGCAAAATTTTAGAGTCTTAACGATCTAGTTTAATTCAGTAATCATGTATTATATAGTTAATTCTTTTACAGTGACGTATGATAATTAGAATTTCTTCGAATTATCTTCATAGAACTTTATAAATAAACACCCCTCCCTCCCCCCTGTATTATAAAACATTATCTGAGTATTTTTGTGAATAGATATCGTTCGTGAACTGATTTACGATCAATGAAGCAGATTGATAAATAGTTAAAAAATCTGAATAAACTATGTGATTCGTAGTCGGGAAAATTCGTTATCTCGATTATCCGAAAGGTAGTTACAAGTTAATTGCATGTTATTGATTCGCGAGATCTATCTGAGTCTACGCGAGTGTTGAAAAATTCAGCTTTTGTTATGTTGTAATCAGGAGAAAATCTTAAATGCTTCTCAATCTCGACGGTAATATTCATTTTCTTTTAAAGTCTCATTAAAGATTAACAGTTACAAATGCCATTTTACGTCACATAACACAGACAATTATTGTTGTAATTTTATGTGAAGATAAATCGTAAAAACTGGCGCGAATGGAGTTAAGGACAATTTAGAAAGAGTCACAAGAAATCTGAAAATTCCAATCATATTCAGCTCCTATAATATTTTTTTTAAGTGGTGAACCTGAGAAGTGAGGCGAAGGCTAAATAGTATATGCCAGATTGTCATAAAGTCCCATTTAATGTTTGGAGATATAAATGTGTCTTCTCTTCACATAATAGGAGCAACTGTTATAGAAAATTTTTATGAAGTTGACTCTTATCTAGCACCGTTCACAGCTTTCTCTCTGTCTTCACGAGGATCATTAGTTAACTGAGTAATAATGTTTAATAATATGTATACTAAATTTAAATGTGAGGTAAAGGAAAATTGTTAATTTTAAATAAAGTCTTAAATAAGATATAACATCAGATATGTGACTTATCTTCACATAAAACTGACTATGATCGTCAAAGTTTTACTGGGAAACTTTCGATAACAGCACGTGAGGCACTTGCAGCAACGACAAAGATAAACAGTGCATCATTTTAGAGTTTTAACGAACTAGTCCAACTCAGTAATCTTTTGTTATATAATTAATTCTTTTTCAGTGACTTATAATGATTAGATTTTCTTCGAATTATCTTCATAGAACTTTATACATAAACATCCCTCCCTCCCCCTGTATTATAAAACATTATCTGAGTATTTGTTTGAATACATATCATTCGTGATCTGAATAACGATCAATGAAGCAGATTGATAAATAGTTAAAAAATCTGAATAAACTATATGATTCGGAGTTGGGCAAATTCGTTATCTCGATTATCCGCAAGGTAGTTACAAGTTAATTGCATGTTATTTATTCGCTAGATCTATCTGAGGCTACACTAGAGTAGACAATCTCGAATATTTCAGCTTTTGTTAAGTTGTAATCAGGAAGAAATCTTAAATTCTTCGCAATCTCGACGGTAATATTCAGTTTCTCTTAAAGTCTCATTAAAGATTAACAGTTACAAATGGTTTTTTTACGTCACATAACACAGACAATTATTTTCGAAATTTTATGTGAAGATAACTCGTAACACTGGCGCGAATCGAGTTAAGGACAATTTAGTAAAGAGCCACACGAAATCTGAAAATTCCAAACATATTCAGCTCCTATAATAATTTTTTTAACTGGTGAACCTGTGAAGTGAGGGGAGAGTTAAACAGTATTTGCCAGATTGTCATGAAGTCCCATTTAATGTTTGGAGTTATTAATGTGTCTTCTCTTCACATAATAGGAGCAACTGTTATAGAAAATTTTTGTGACGTTGACCCTTATCTAGCACCGTTCACAGTTTTCTCGCAGTCTTCACGTGGATCATTAGTCAACTGAGTAATAATGTTTAATAATATGTATACTAAATTTATTTCAAAGCAATTTCAACGGTAATATTCATTTTCTTTTAAAGTCTCATTAAAGGTTAACAGTTACAAATGCCCTTATACGTCACATAACACAGACAATTATTGTCGAAATTTTATGTGATGATAAATCGTAAAAACTGGCGTGAATGGAGTTAAGGACATGTTAGAAAGAGTCACACGAAATCTGAAAATTCCAAACATATTCAACTCCTATAATATTTTTTTTAAACTGGTGAACCTGAGAGCTAAACAGTATGTGCCAGATTGTCATGAAGTCACATTCAATATTTGGAGTTATAAATGTGTCTTCTCTTCATATAATAGGAGCAAGTGTTACAGAATATTTTTGGTGAGGCGAGAGCTAAACGGCTATACTATAAAATCTAAATTTTTAATACTAAATTTAGATGTGAGGTAAAGGAAAATTGTTAATTTTAAATAAACTCTTATTTGAGATATAACATCAGATATGTGACTTATCTTCACATAAAACCGACTATGATCGTTTATGTGAAGACTATATGAACGACAAAGATAAACAGTGCATTATTTTAGAGTTTTAACGAACTAGTCCAGTTCAGTAATCTTTTGTTATATAACTAATTATTTTTCAGTGACTTATAATGATTAGATTTTCTTCGAATTATCTTCATAGAACTTTATAAATAAACATACATCCCTCCCCCCTGTATTATAAAACATTATCTGAGTATTTGTTTGAATAGATATCTTTCGTTATCTGAATTACGATCAATGAAGCAGATTGATAAATAGTTAAAAAATCTGAATAAACTATATGATTCGGAGTTGGGCAAATTCGTTATCTCGATTATCCGCAAGGTAGTTACAATTTAATTGCATGTTATTTATTCGCTAGATCTATCTGAGACTACACGAGAGTAGAAAATATCGAATATTTCAGCTTTTGTTAAGTTGTAATCAGGAAGAAATCTTAAATGCTTCTCAATCTCGACGGTAATATTCATTTTCTTTTAAAGACTCATTAAAGGTTAACAGTTACAAATGCCCTTTTACGTCACATAACACATACAATTATTGTCGAAATTTTATATGAACATAAATCGTAAAAACTGGCGCGAATCAAGTTAAGGACAATTTAGCGAAGAGTCACACGAAATCTGAAATATCCAAACATATTCAGCTCCTATAATATTTTTTTAACTGGTGAACCTGTGAAGTGAGGCGAGAGCTAAACACTATTTGCCCATTTAATGTTTGGAGTTATAAATGTGTCTTCTCTTCACATAATAGGAGCAACTGTTATAGAAAATTTTTGTTAAGTTTACGCTTATCTAGCACCGTTCACAGCTTTCTCTCAGTCTTCAAGAGGATCATTAGTTAACTGAGTAATAATGTTTAATAATATGTATACTAAATTTAGATGCGAGGTAAAGGAAAATTGTTAATTTTAAATAAAATCTTATTTGAGATATAACATCAGATATGTGACTTATCTTCACATAAAACCGACTATGATCGTTTATGTGAAGACTATATGAACGACAAAGATAAACAGTGCATCATTTTAGAGTTTTAACGAACTAGTCCAATTCAGTAATCTTTTGTTATATAATTAATTCTTTTTCAGTGACTTATAATGATTAGATTTTCTTCGAATTATCTTCATAGAACTTTATAAATAAACATCCCTCCCTCCCCCCTGTATTATAAAACATTATCTGAATATTTGTTTGAATAGATATCATTCGTGATCTGATTTACGATCAATGAAGCACATTGATAAATAGTTAAAAAATCTGAATAAACTATATGATTCGGAGTTGGGCAAATTCGTTATCTCGATTATCCGAAAGGTAGTTACAGGTTAATTGCATGTTATTGATTCGCGAGATATGTCTGAGGCTACGCGAGTGTAGAAAAATTCAGCTTTTGTTATGTTGTAATCAGGAGAAAATATTAAATGCTTCGCAATTCCGACGGTAATATTCAGTTTCTCTTAAAGTCTCATTAAAGGTTAACAGTTACAAATGTCTTTTTACGTCACATAACACAGACAATTATTTTCGAAATTTTATGTGAAGATAACTCTTAACACTTGCGCGAATCGAGTTAAGGACAATTTAGTAAAGAGCCACCCGAAATCTGAAAATTCCAAACATATGCACCTCCTATAATATTTTTTTTAACTGGTGAACCTGTGAAGTGAGGCGAGAGCTAAACAGTATTTGCCAGATTGTCATGAAGTCCCATTTAATATTTGGAGTTGTAAATGTGTCTTCTCTTCACATAATAGGTTGGTTGGTTGTATATGGTTTTATGGCGCAGAGTATTCACATAATAGGAGCAACTGTTATAGAAAATTTTTGTGAAGTTGACTCTTATCTAGCACCGTTCACAGCTTTCTCCCAGTCTTCACGAGGATCATTAGTTAACTGAGTAATAATGTTTAATAATATGAATACAAAATTTAGTTAAGAGGTAAAGGAAAATTGTTAATTTTAAATAAAGTCTTAATTGAGATATAACATCAGATATGTGACTTATCTTCACATAAAACCGACAATGATCGTCAAAGTTTTACTGGAAACTTTCGATAACAGGCCCGTGAGGCACTTGCAGCAACGACAAAGATAAACAGTGCATCATTTTAGAGTTTTAACGAACTAGTCCAATTCAGTAATCTTATGTTATATAACTAATTCATTTTCAGAGACTTATAATGATTAGATTTTCTTCGAATTATCTTCATAGAACTTTATAAAAAACATCCCTCCCTCCCCGCTGTATTATAAAACATTATCTGAGTATTTGTGTGAATAGCTATCATTCGTGATCTGATTTACGATCAATGAAGGAGATTGATAAATAGTAAAAAATCTGAATAAACTATATGATTCGGAGTTGGGCAAATTCGTTATCTCGATTATCCGAAAGGTAGTTACAAGTTAATTGCATGTTATTGATTTGCGAGATATGTCTGAGGCTACGCGAGTGTAGAAAAATTCAGCTTTTGTTATGTTGTAATCAGGAGAAAATCTTAAATGCTTCGCAATTTCGACGGTAATATTCAGTTTCTCTTAAAGTCTCATTAAAGGATAACAGTTACAAATGCCTTTTTACGTCACATAACACAGACAATTATTTTCGAAATTTTATGTGAAGATAACTCGTAACACTTGCGCGAATCGAGTTAAGGACAATTTAGTAAAGAGCCACAAGAAGTCTGAAAATTCCAAAGATATTCACCTCCTATAATATTTTTTTAACGGGTGAACCTGTGAAGTGAGGCGAGAGCTAAACCTAATTTGCCAGATTGTCATGAAGTCCCATTTAATGTTTGGAGTTATAAATGTGTCTTCTCTTCACATAATAGGAGCAACTGTTATAGAAAATTTTTGTGAAGTTGACTCTTATCTAGCACCGTTCAGAGCTTTCTCCCAGTCTTCACGAGGATCATTAGTTAACTGAGTAATAATGTTTAATAATATGAATACAAAATTTAGATGTGAGGTAAAGGAAAATTGTTAATTTTAAATAAAGTCTTAATTGAGATATAACATCAGATATGTGACTTATCGTCACATAAAACCGACAATGATCGTCAAAGTTTTACTGGAAACTTTGGATAACAGGCCCGTGAGGCACTTGCAGCAACGACAAAGATAAACAGTGCATCATTTTAGAGTTTTAACGAACTAGTCCAATTCAGTAATCTTTTGTTGTATAATTAATTCTTTTTCAGTGACTTATAATGATTAGATTTTCTTCGAATTATCTTCATAGAACTTTATAAATAAACATCCCTCCCTCCCCCCTGTATTATAAAACATTATCTGAATATTTGTTTGAATAGATATCATTCGTGATCTGATTTACGATCAATGAAGCAGATTGATAAATAGTTAAAAAATCTGAATAAACTATATGATTCGGAGTTGGGCAAATTCGTTATCTCGATTATCCGAAAGGTAGTTACAAGTTAATTGCATGTTATTTATTCGCTAGATCTATCTGAGACTACACGAGAGTAGAAAATATCGAATATTTCAGCTTTTGTTAAGTTGTAATCAGGAAGAAATCTTGAATGCTTCGCAATCTCGACGGTAATATTCAGTTTCTCTTAAAGTCTCATTAAAGGATAACAGTTACAAATAATTTTTTACGTCACATAACACAGACAATTATTTTCGAAATTTTACGTGAAGATAACTCGTAACACTGGCGCGAATTGTGTTAAGGACAATTTAGTAAAGAGCCACACGAAATCTGAAAATTCCAAACATATTCAGCTCCTATAATATTTTTTTTTAACTTGTGAACCTGTGAAGTGAGGCGAGAGCTAAACAGTATTTGCCAGATTGTCATGAAGTCCCATTTAATGTTTGGAGTTATAAATGAGTCTTCTCTTCACATAATAGGAGCAACTGTTATAGAAAATTTTTGTGAAGTTGACTCTTATCTAGCACCGTTCACAGCTTTCTCTCAGTCTTCACGAGGATCATTAGTTAACTGAGTAATAATGTTTAATTATATGTATACTAAATTTAGATGTGAGGTAAAGGAAAATTGTTAATTTTAAATAAAGTCTTAATTGAGATATAACATCAGCTATGTGACTTATCTTCACATAAAATCGACTATGATCGTCAAAATTTTATTGGGAAACTTTCGATAACAGGCCTGTGAGGCACTTGCAGCAACGACAAAGATAAACATTGCATCATTTTAGAGTTTTAACGAACTAGTCCAATTCAGTAATCTTTTGTTATATAACTAATTATTTTCAGTGACTTATAATGATTAGATTTTCTTCGAATTATCTTCATAGAACTTTATAAATAAACATCCCTCCCTCCCTCCTGTATTATAAAACATTATATGAGTATTTGTTTGAAAAGATATCATTCGTGATCTGAATTACGATCAATGAAGCAGATTGATAAATAGTTAAAAAATCTGAATAAACTATATGATTCGGATTTGGGCAAATTCGTTATCTCGATTATCCGCCAGGTAGTTACAAGTTAATTGCATGTTATTGATTTGCGAGATCTATCTGAGATTACGCGAGTGTTGAAAAATTCAGCTTTTGTTATGTTGTAATCAGGAGAAAATCTTAAATGCTTCTCAATCTCGACGGTAATATTCATTTTCTTTTAAAGTCTCATTAAAGGTTAACAGTTACAAATGCCCTTTTACGTCACATAACACAGACAATTATTTTCGAAATTTTATGTGAAGATAACTCGTAACACTGGCGCGAATCGAGTTAAGGACAATTTAGTAAAGAGCCACACGAAATCTTAAAATTCCAAACATATTCAGCTCCTATAATATATTTTTTTAACTGGTGAACCTGTGAAGTGTGGCGAGAGCTAAACAGTATTTGCCAGATTGTCATGAAGTCCCATTTAATGTTTGGAGTTATAAATGTGTCTTCTCTTCTCATAATAGGAGCAACTGTTATAGAAAATTTTTGTGAAGTTTACTCTTATCTAGAACCGTTCACAGCTTTCTCTCAGTCTTCACGAGGATCCTTAGTTAACTGAGTAACAATGTTTAATAATATGTATACTAAATTTAGATGTGAGGTAAAGGAAATTGTTAATTTTCAATAAAGTCTTAATTGAGATATAACATCAGATATGTGACTTATTTTCACATAAAATCGACTATGATCGTCAAAGTTTTACTGGGAAACTTTCGATAATAGGCCCGTGAGGCACTTGCAGCAACGACAAAGATAAACAGTGCATCATTTTAGAGTTTTAACGAACTAGTCCAATTCAGTAATCTTTTGTTATATAACTAATTCTTTTTCAGTGACTTATAATGATTAGATTTTCTTCGAATTATCTTCATAGAACTTTATAAATAAACATCCCTCCCTCCCCCCTGTATTATAAAGCATTATCTGAGTATTTGTGTGAATAGATATCATTCAAGATTTGATTTACGATCAATGAAGCAGATTGATAAATAGTTAAAAAATCTGAATAAACTATATGATTCGTAGTTGGGTAAATTCGTTATCTCGATTATCCGCAAGGTAGTTACAAGTTAATTGCATGTTATTTATTCACGAGATCTATCTGAGACTACAAGAGAGTAGAAAATATCGAATATTTCAGCTTTTGTTTAAGTTGTAATCAGGAAGAAATCTTAAATGCTTCGCAATCTCGACGGTAATATTCAGTTTCTCTTAAAGTCTCATTAAAGGTTAACAGTTACAAATGCCTTTTTACGTCACATAACACAAACAATTATTTTCGAAATTTTACGTGAAGATAACTCGTAACACTGGCGCGAATCGAGTTAAGGACAATTTAGTAAAGAGCAACACGAAATCTGAAAATTTCAAACATATTCAGCTCCTATAATATTTTTTTTTAACTGGTGAACCTGTGAAGTGAGGCGAGAGCTAAACAGTATTTGCCAGATTGTCATGAAGTCCCATTTAATGTTTGGAGTTGTAAATGTGTCTTCTCTTCACATAATAGGAGCAACTGTTATAGAAAATTTTTGTGAAGTTGACTCTTATCTAGCACCGTTCACAGCTTTCTCTCAGTCTTCACGAGGATCATTAGTTAACTGAGTAAGAATGTTTAATAATATGTATACTAAATTTAGATGTAAGGTAAAGGAAAATTGTTAATTTTAAATAAAGTCTTAATTGAGATATAACATCAGCTATGTGACTTATCTTCACATAAAATCGACTATGATCGTCAAACTTTTATTGGGAAACTTTCGATAACAGGCCTGTGAGGCACTTGCAGCAACGACAAAGATAAACAGTGCATCATTTTAGAGTTTTAACGAACTAGTCCAATTCAGTAATCTTTTGTTATATAACTAATTCTTTTCAGTGACTTATAATGATTAGATTTTCTTCGAATTATCTTCATAGAACTTTATAAATAAACATCCCTCCCTCCCTCCTGTATTATAAAACATTATATGAGTATTTGTTTGAAAAGATATCATTCGTGATCTGAATTAAGATCAATGAAGCAGATTGATAAATAGTTAAAAAATCTGAATAAACTATATGATTCGGATTTGGGCAAATTCGTTATCTCGATTATCTGCCAGGTAGTTACAAGTTAATTGCATGTTATTTATTCGCTAGATCTATCTGAGACTACACGATAGTAGAAAATATCGAATATTTCAGCTTTTGTTAAGTTGTAATCGGGAAGAAATCTTAAATGCTTCGCAATCTCGACGGTAATATTCAGTTTCTCTTAAAGTCTCATTAAAGGTTAACAGTTACAAATGCCTTTTTACGTCACCTAACACAGACAATTATTTTCGAAATTTTACGTGAAGATAACTCGTAACACTGGCGCGAATCGAGTTAAGGACAATTTAGTAAAGAGCCACACGAAATCTGAAAATTCCAAACATATTCAGCTCCTATAATATTTTTTTTAACTGGTGAACCTGTGAAGTGAGGCGAGAGCTAAACAGTATTTGCCAGATTGTCATGAAGACCCATTTAATGTTTGGAGTTATAAATGTGTCTTCTCTTCTCATAATAGGAGCAACTGTTATAAAAAATTTTTGTGAAGTTGACTCTTATCTAGCACCGTTCACAGCTTTCTCTCAGTCTTCACGAGGATCATTACTTAACTGAGTAACAATGTTTAATAATATGTATACTAAATTTAGATGTGAGGTAAAGGAAAATTGTTTATTTTAAATAAAGTCTTAATTGAGATATAACATCAGATATGTGACTTATCTTCACATAAAATCGACTGTGATCGTCAAAATTTTACTGGGAAACTTTCGATAACAGGCCTGTGAGGCACTTGCAGCAACGACAAAGATAAACAGTGCATCATTTTAGAGTTTTAACGAACTAGTCCAATTCAGTAATCTTTTGTTATATAACTAATTCTTTTCAGTGACTTATAATGATTAGATTTTCTTCGAATTATCTTCATAGAACTTTATAAATAAACATCCCTCCCTCCCTCCTGTATTATAAAACATTATATGAGTATTTGTTTGAAAAGATATCATTCGTGATCTGAATTACGATCAATGAAGCACATTGATAAATAGTTAAAAAATCTGAATAAACTATATGATTCGGATTTGGGCAAATTCGTTATCTCGATTATCCGAAAGGTAGTTACAAGTTAATTGCATGTTATTGATTCGCGAGATCTATCTGAGATTACGCGAGTGTTGAAAAATTCAGCTTTTGTTATGTTGTAATCAGGAGAAAATCTTAAATGATTCTCAATCTCGATGGTAATATTCATTTTCTTTTAAAGTCTCATTAAAGGTTAACAGTTACAAATGCCCTTTTACGTCACATAACACAGACAATTATTTTCGAAATTTTATGTGAAGATAACTCGTAACACTGGCGCGAATCGAGTTAAGGACAATTTAGTAAAGAGCCACATGAAATCTGAAAATTCCAAACATATTCAGCTCCTATAATATTTTTTTTTAACTGGTGAACCTGTGAAGTGTGGCGAGAGCTAAACAGTATTTGCCAGATTGTCATGAAGTCCCATTTAATGTTTGGAGTTATAAATGTGTCTTCTCTTCTCATAATAGGAGCAACTGTTATAGAAAATTTTTGTGAAGTTGACTCTTATCTAGAACCGTTCACAGCTTTCTCTCAGTCTTCACGAGGATCCTTAGTTAACTGAGTAACAATGTTTAATAATATGTATACTAAATTTAGATGTGAGGTAAAGGAAATTGTTAATTTTCAATAAAGTCTTAATTGAGATATAACATCAGATATGTGACTTATTTTCACATAAAATCGACTATGATCGTCAAAGTTTTACTGGGAAACTTTGATAATAGGCCCGTGAGGCACTTGCAGCAACGACAAAGATAAACAGTGCATCATTTTAGAGTTTTAACGAACTAGTCCAATTCAGTAATCTTTTGTTATATAACTAATTCTTTTTCAGTGACTTATAATGATTAGATTTTCTTCGAATTATCTTCATAGAACTTTATAAATAAACATCCCTCCCTCCCCCCTGTATTATAAAGCATTATCTGAGTATTTGTTTGAATAGATATCATTCGTGATCTGAATTACGATCAATGAAGCAGATTGATAAATAGTTAAAAAATCTGAATAAACTATATGATTCGTAGTTGGGCAAATTCGTTATCTCGATTATCCGCAAGGTAGTTACAAGTTAATTGCATGTTATTTATTCACGAGATCTATCTGAGACTACAAGAGAGTAGAAAATATCGAATATTTCAGCTTTTGTTTAAGTTGTAATCAGGAAGAAATCTTAAATGCTTCGCAATCTCGACGGTAATATTCAGTTTCTCTTAAAGTCTCATTAAAGGTTAACAGTTACAAATGCCTTTTTACGTCACATAACACAGACAATTATTTTCGAAATTTTACGTGAAGATAACTCGTAACACTGTCGCGAATCGAGTTAAGGACAATTTAGTAAAGAGCAACACGAAATCTGAAAATTTCAAACATATTCAGCTCCTATAATATTTTTTTTTTAACTGGTGAACCTGTGAAGTGAGGCGAGAGCTAAACAGTATTTGCCAGATTGTCATGAAGTCCCATTTAATGTTTGGAGTTGTAAATGTGTCTTCTCTTCACATAATAGGAGCAACTGTTATAGAAAATTTTTGTGAAGTTGACTCTTATCTAGCACCGTTCACAGCTTTCTCTCAGTCTTCACGAGGATCATTAGTTAACTGAGTAAGAATGTTTAATAATATGTATACTAAATTTAGATGTGAGGTAAAGGAAAATTGTTAATTTTAAATAAAGTCTTAATTGAGATATAACATCAGATATGTGACTTATCTTCACATAAAACCGACTATGATCGTCAAAGTTTTACTGGGAAACTTTCGATAACAGGCCCGTGAGGCACTTACAGCAACGACAAAGATAAACAGTGCATCATTTTAGAGTTTTAACGAACTAGTCCAATTCAGTAACCTTTTCTTATATAATTAATTATTTTTCAGTGACTTATAATGATTAGATTTTCTTCGAATTATCTTCATAGAACTTTATAAATAAAGATACACCTCCCTCCCCCCTGTATTATAAAACATTATCTGAGTATTTGTATGAATAGACATCATTCGTGATCTGATTTACGATCAATGAAGCAGATTGATAAATAGTTAAAAAATGTGAATAAACTATATGATTCGGAGTTGGGCAAATTCGTTATCTCGATTATCCGAAAGGTAATTACAAGTTAATTGCATGTTATTGATTCGCGAGATCTATCTGAGACTACACGAGAGTAGAAAATATCGAATATTTCAGCTTTTGTTAAGTTGTAATCAGGAAGAAATCTTAAATGCTTCGCAATCTCGACGGTAATATTCAGTTTCTCTTAAAGTCTCATTAAAGGTTAACAGTTACAAATGCCTTTTTACGTCACATAACACAGACAATTATTTTCGAAATTTTACGTGAAGATAACTCGTAACACTGGCGCGAATCGAGTTAAGGACAATTTAGTAAAGAGCCACACGAAATCTGAAAATTCCAAACATATTCAGCTCCTATAATATTTTTTTTAACTGGTGAACCTGTGAAGTGAGGCGAGAGCTAAACAGTATTTGCCAGATTGTCATGAAGACCCATTTAATGTTTGGAGTTATAAATGTGTCTTCTCTTCACATAATAGGAGCAACTGTTATAGAAAATTTTTGTGAAGTTGACTCTTATCTAGCACCGTTCACAGCTTTCTCTCAGTCTTCACGAGGATCATTAGTTAACTGAGTAATAATGTTTAATAATATGTATACTAAATTTAGATGTGAGGTAAAGGAAAACTGTTAATTTTAAATAAAGTCTTAATTGAGATATAACATCAGATATGTGACTTATCTTCACATAAAACCGACTATGATCGTCAAAGTTTTACTGGGAAACTTTCGATAACAGGCCCGTGAGGCACTTGCAGCAACGACAAAGATAAACAGTGCATCATTTTAGAATTTTAACGAACTAGTCCAATTCAGTAATCTTTTGTTATATAACTAATTCTTTTTCAGTGACTTATAATGATTAGATTTTCTTCGAATTATCTTCATAGAACTTTATAAATAAACATCCCTCCCTCCCCCCTGTATTATAAAACATTATCTGAGTATTTGTTTGAAAAGATATCATTCGTGATCTGAATTACGATCAATGAAGCAGATTGATAAATAGTTAAAAAATCTGAATAAACTATATGATTCGGAGTTGGGCAAATTCGTTATCTCGATTATCCGAAAGGTAGTTACAAGTTAATTGCATGTTATTGATTCGCGAGATCTATCTGAGATTACGCGAGTGTTGAAAAATTCAGCTTTTGTTATGTTGTAATCAGGAGAAAATCTTAAATGTTTCTCAATCTCGATGGTAATATTCATTTTCTTTTAAAGTCTCATTAAAGGTTAACAGTTACAAATGCCCTTTTACGTCACATAACACAGACAATTATTTTCGAAATTTTATGTGAAGATAACTCGTAACACTGGCGCAAATCGAGTTAAGGACAATTTAGTAAAGAGCCACACGAAATCTGAAAATTCCAAACATATTCAGCTCCTATAATATTTTTTTTTAACTGGTGAACCTGTGAAGTGTGGCGAGAGCTAAACAGTATTTGCCAGATTGTCATGAAGTCCCATTTAATGTTTGGAGTTATAAATGTGTCTTCTCTTCTCATAATAGGAGCAACTGTTATAAAAAATTTTTGTGAATTTGACTCTTATCTAGAACCGTTCACAGCTTTCTCTCAGTCTTCACGAGGATCCTTAGTTAACTGAGTAACAATGTTTAATAATATGTATACTAAATTTAGATGTGAGGTAAAGGAAATTGTTAATTTTCAATAAAGTCTTAATTGAGATATAACATCAGATATGTGACTTATTTTCACATAAAATCGACTATGATCGTCAAAGTTTTACTGGGAAACTTTTGATAATAGGCCCGTGAGGCACTTGCAGCAACGACAAAGACAAACAGTGCATTATTTTAGAGTTTTAACGAACTAGTCCAATTCAGTAATCTTTTGTTATATAACTAATTCTTTTTCAGTGACTTATAATGATTAGATTTTCTTCGAATTATCTTCATAGAACTTTATAAATAAACATCCCTCCCTCCCCCCTGTATTATAAAGCATTATCTGAGTATTTGTTTGAATAGATATCATTCGTGATCTGAATTACGATCAATGAAGCAGATTGATAAATAGTTAAAAAATCTGAATAAACTATATGATTCGTAGTTGGGCAAATTCGTTATCTCGATTATCCGCAAGGTAGTTACAAGTTAATTGCATGTTATTTATTCACGAGATCTATCTGAGACTACAAGAGAGTAGAAAATATCGAATATTTCAGCTTTTGTTTAAGTTGTAATCAGGAAGAAATCTTAAATGCTTCGCAATCTCGACGGTAATATTCAGTTTCTCTTAAAGTCTCATTAAAGGTTAACAGTTACAAATGCCTTTTAACGTCACATAACACAGACAATTATTTTCGAAATTTTACGTGAAGATAACTCGTAACACTGGTGCGAATCGAGTTAAGGACAATTTAGTAAAGAGCAACACGAAATCTGAAAATTTCAAACATATTCAGCTCCTATAATATTTTTTTTTAACTGGTGAACCTGTGAAGTGAGGCGAGAGCTAAACAGTATTTGCCAGATTGTCATGAAGTCCCATTTAATGTTTGGAGTTGTAAATGTGTCTTCTCTTCACATAATAGGAGCAACTGTTATAGAAAATTTTTGTGAAGTTGACTCTTATCTAGCACCGTTCACAGCTTTCTCTCAGTCTTCACGAGGATCATTACTTAACTGAGTAACAATGTTTAATAATATGTATACTAAATTTAGATGTGAGGTAAAGGAAAATTGTTTATTTTAAATAAAGTCTTAATTGAGATATAACATCAGATATGTGACTTATCTTCACATAAAATCGACTGTGATCGTCAAAATTTTACTGGGAAACTTTCGATAACAGGCCTGTGAGGCACTTGCAGCAACGACAAAGATAAACAGTGCATCATTTTAGAGTTTTAACGAACTAGTCCAATTCAGTAATCTTTTGTTATATAACTAATTCTTTTCAGTGACTTATAATGATTAGATTTTCTTCGAATTATCTTCATAGAACTTTATAAATAAACATCCCTCCCTCCCTCCTGTATTATAAAACATTATATGAGTATTTGTTTGAAAAGATATCATTCGTGATCTGAATTACGATCAATGAAGCACATTGATAAATAGTTAAAAAATCTGAATAAACTATATGATTCGGATTTGGGCAAATTCGTTATCTCGATTATCCGAAAGGTAGTTACAAGTTAATTGCATGTTATTGATTCGCGAGATCTATCTGAGATTACGCGAGTGTTGAAAAATTCAGCTTTTGTTATGTTGTAATCAGGAGAAAATCTTAAATGATTCTCAATCTCGATGGTAATATTCATTTTCTTTTAAAGTCTCATTAAAGGTTAACAGTTACAAATGCCCTTTTACGTCACATAACACAGACAATTATTTTCGAAATTTTATGTGAAGATAACTCGTAACACTGGCGCGAATCGAGTTAAGGACAATTTAGTAAAGAGCCACATGAAATCTGAAAATTCCAAACATATTCAGCTCCTATAATATTTTTTTTTAACTGGTGAACCTGTGAAGTGTGGCGAGAGCTAAACAGTATTTGCCAGATTGTCATGAAGTCCCATTTAATGTTTGGAGTTATAAATGTGTCTTCTCTTCTCATAATAGGAGCAACTGTTATAGAAAATTTTTGTGAAGTTGACTCTTATCTAGAACCGTTCACAGCTTTCTCTCAGTCTTCACGAGGATCCTTAGTTAACTGAGTAACAATGTTTAATAATATGTATACTAAATTTAGATGTGAGGTAAAGGAAATTGTTAATTTTCAATAAAGTCTTAATTGAGATATAACATCAGATATGTGACTTATTTTCACATAAAATCGACTATGATCGTCAAAGTTTTACTGGGAAACTTTGATAATAGGCCCGTGAGGCACTTGCAGCAACGACAAAGATAAACAGTGCATCATTTTAGAGTTTTAACGAACTAGTCCAATTCAGTAATCTTTTGTTATATAACTAATTCTTTTTCAGTGACTTATAATGATTAGATTTTCTTCGAATTATCTTCATAGAACTTTATAAATAAACATCCCTCCCTCCCCCCTGTATTATAAAGCATTATCTGAGTATTTGTTTGAATAGATATCATTCGTGATCTGAATTACGATCAATGAAGCAGATTGATAAATAGTTAAAAAATCTGAATAAACTATATGATTCGTAGTTGGGCAAATTCGTTATCTCGATTATCCGCAAGGTAGTTACAAGTTAATTGCATGTTATTTATTCACGAGATCTATCTGAGACTACAAGAGAGTAGAAAATATCGAATATTTCAGCTTTTGTTTAAGTTGTAATCAGGAAGAAATCTTAAATGCTTCGCAATCTCGACGGTAATATTCAGTTTCTCTTAAAGTCTCATTAAAGGTTAACAGTTACAAATGCCTTTTTACGTCACATAACACAGACAATTATTTTCGAAATTTTACGTGAAGATAACTCGTAACACTGTCGCGAATCGAGTTAAGGACAATTTAGTAAAGAGCAACACGAAATCTGAAAATTTCAAACATATTCAGCTCCTATAATATTTTTTTTTTAACTGGTGAACCTGTGAAGTGAGGCGAGAGCTAAACAGTATTTGCCAGATTGTCATGAAGTCCCATTTAATGTTTGGAGTTGTAAATGTGTCTTCTCTTCACATAATAGGAGCAACTGTTATAGAAAATTTTTGTGAAGTTGACTCTTATCTAGCACCGTTCACAGCTTTCTCTCAGTCTTCACGAGGATCATTAGTTAACTGAGTAAGAATGTTTAATAATATGTATACTAAATTTAGATGTGAGGTAAAGGAAAATTGTTAATTTTAAATAAAGTCTTAATTGAGATATAACATCAGATATGTGACTTATCTTCACATAAAACCGACTATGATCGTCAAAGTTTTACTGGGAAACTTTCGATAACAGGCCCGTGAGGCACTTACAGCAACGACAAAGATAAACAGTGCATCATTTTAGAGTTTTAACGAACTAGTCCAATTCAGTAACCTTTTCTTATATAATTAATTATTTTTCAGTGACTTATAATGATTAGATTTTCTTCGAATTATCTTCATAGAACTTTATAAATAAAGATACACCTCCCTCCCCCCTGTATTATAAAACATTATCTGAGTATTTGTATGAATAGACATCATTCGTGATCTGATTTACGATCAATGAAGCAGATTGATAAATAGTTAAAAAATGTGAATAAACTATATGATTCGGAGTTGGGCAAATTCGTTATCTCGATTATCCGAAAGGTAATTACAAGTTAATTGCATGTTATTGATTCGCGAGATCTATCTGAGACTACACGAGAGTAGAAAATATCGAATATTTCAGCTTTTGTTAAGTTGTAATCAGGAAGAAATCTTAAATGCTTCGCAATCTCGACGGTAATATTCAGTTTCTCTTAAAGTCTCATTAAAGGTTAACAGTTACAAATGCCTTTTTACGTCACATAACACAGACAATTATTTTCGAAATTTTACGTGAAGATAACTCGTAACACTGGCGCGAATCGAGTTAAGGACAATTTAGTAAAGAGCCACACGAAATCTGAAAATTCCAAACATATTCAGCTCCTATAATATTTTTTTTAACTGGTGAACCTGTGAAGTGAGGCGAGAGCTAAACAGTATTTGCCAGATTGTCATGAAGACCCATTTAATGTTTGGAGTTATAAATGTGTCTTCTCTTCACATAATAGGAGCAACTGTTATAGAAAATTTTTGTGAAGTTGACTCTTATCTAGCACCGTTCACAGCTTTCTCTCAGTCTTCACGAGGATCATTAGTTAACTGAGTAATAATGTTTAATAATATGTATACTAAATTTAGATGTGAGGTAAAGGAAAACTGTTAATTTTAAATAAAGTCTTAATTGAGATATAACATCAGATATGTGACTTATCTTCACATAAAACCGACTATGATCGTCAAAGTTTTACTGGGAAACTTTCGATAACAGGCCCGTGAGGCACTTGCAGCAACGACAAAGATAAACAGTGCATCATTTTAGAATTTTAACGAACTAGTCCAATTCAGTAATCTTTTGTTATATAACTAATTCTTTTTCAGTGACTTATAATGATTAGATTTTCTTCGAATTATCTTCATAGAACTTTATAAATAAACATCCCTCCCTCCCCCCTGTATTATAAAACATTATCTGAGTATTTGTTTGAAAAGATATCATTCGTGATCTGAATTACGATCAATGAAGCAGATTGATAAATAGTTAAAAAATCTGAATAAACTATATGATTCGGAGTTGGGCAAATTCGTTATCTCGATTATCCGAAAGGTAGTTACAAGTTAATTGCATGTTATTGATTCGCGAGATCTATCTGAGATTACGCGAGTGTTGAAAAATTCAGCTTTTGTTATGTTGTAATCAGGAGAAAATCTTAAATGTTTCTCAATCTCGATGGTAATATTCATTTTCTTTTAAAGTCTCATTAAAGGTTAACAGTTACAAATGCCCTTTTACGTCACATAACACAGACAATTATTTTCGAAATTTTATGTGAAGATAACTCGTAACACTGGCGCAAATCGAGTTAAGGACAATTTAGTAAAGAGCCACACGAAATCTGAAAATTCCAAACATATTCAGCTCCTATAATATTTTTTTTTAACTGGTGAACCTGTGAAGTGTGGCGAGAGCTAAACAGTATTTGCCAGATTGTCATGAAGTCCCATTTAATGTTTGGAGTTATAAATGTGTCTTCTCTTCTCATAATAGGAGCAACTGTTATAAAAAATTTTTGTGAATTTGACTCTTATCTAGAACCGTTCACAGCTTTCTCTCAGTCTTCACGAGGATCCTTAGTTAACTGAGTAACAATGTTTAATAATATGTATACTAAATTTAGATGTGAGGTAAAGGAAATTGTTAATTTTCAATAAAGTCTTAATTGAGATATAACATCAGATATGTGACTTATTTTCACATAAAATCGACTATGATCGTCAAAGTTTTACTGGGAAACTTTTGATAATAGGCCCGTGAGGCACTTGCAGCAACGACAAAGACAAACAGTGCATTATTTTAGAGTTTTAACGAACTAGTCCAATTCAGTAATCTTTTGTTATATAACTAATTCTTTTTCAGTGACTTATAATGATTAGATTTTCTTCGAATTATCTTCATAGAACTTTATAAATAAACATCCCTCCCTCCCCCCTGTATTATAAAGCATTATCTGAGTATTTGTTTGAATAGATATCATTCGTGATCTGAATTACGATCAATGAAGCAGATTGATAAATAGTTAAAAAATCTGAATAAACTATATGATTCGTAGTTGGGCAAATTCGTTATCTCGATTATCCGCAAGGTAGTTACAAGTTAATTGCATGTTATTTATTCACGAGATCTATCTGAGACTACAAGAGAGTAGAAAATATCGAATATTTCAGCTTTTGTTTAAGTTGTAATCAGGAAGAAATCTTAAATGCTTCGCAATCTCGACGGTAATATTCAGTTTCTCTTAAAGTCTCATTAAAGGTTAACAGTTACAAATGCCTTTTAACGTCACATAACACAGACAATTATTTTCGAAATTTTACGTGAAGATAACTCGTAACACTGGTGCGAATCGAGTTAAGGACAATTTAGTAAAGAGCAACACGAAATCTGAAAATTTCAAACATATTCAGCTCCTATAATATTTTTTTTTAACTGGTGAACCTGTGAAGTGAGGCGAGAGCTAAACAGTATTTGCCAGATTGTCATGAAGTCCCATTTAATGTTTGGAGTTGTAAATGTGTCTTCTCTTCACATAATAGGAGCAACTGTTATAGAAAATTTTTGTGAAGTTGACTCTTATCTAGCACCGTTCACAGCTTTCTCTCAGTCTTCACGAGGATCATTAGTTAACTGAGTAAGAATGTTTAATAATATGTATACTAAATTTAGATGTGAGGTAAAGGAAAAGGGTTAATTTTAAATAAAGTCTTAATTGAGATATAACATCAGATATGTGACTTATCTTCACATAAAACCGACTATGATCGTCAAAGTTTTACTGGGAAACTTTCGATAACAGGCCCGTGAGGCACTTGCAGCAACGAAAAAGATAAACAGTGCATCATTTTAGAGTTTTAACGAACTAGTCCAATTCAGTAACTTTTCTTATATAATTAATTATTTTTCAGTGACTTATAATGATTAGATTTTCTTCGAATTATCTTCATAGAACTTTATAAATAAAGATACACCTCCCTCCCCCCTGTATTATAAAACATTATCTGAGTATTTGTGTGAATAGACATCATTCGTGATCTGATTTACGATCAATGAAGCAGATTGATAAATAGTTAAAAAATGTGAATAAACTATATGATTCGGAGTTGGGCAAATTCGTTATCTCGATTATCCGAAAGGTAGTTACAAGTTAATTGCATGTTATTGATTCGCGAGATCTATTTAAGATTACGCGAGTGTTGAAAAATTCAGCTTTTGTTATGTTGTAATCAGGAGAAAATCTTAAATGCTTCTCAATCTCGACGGTAATATTAATTTTCTTTTAAAGTCTCATTAAAGGTTAACAGTTACAAATGCCCTTTTACGTCACATAACACAGACAATTATTTTCGAAATTTTATGTGAAGGTAACTCGTAACACTGGCGCGAATGGAGTTAAGGACAATTTAGTAAAGAGCCACACGAATTCTGAAAATTCCAAACATATTCAGCTCCTATAATATTTTTTTTAACTGGTGAACCTGTGAAGTGAGGCGAGAGCTAAACAGTATTTGCCAGATTGTCATGAAGTCCCATTTAATGTTTGGAGTTATAAATGTGTCTTCTCTTCACATAATAGGAGCAACTGTTATAGAAAATTTTTGTGAAGTTGACTCTTATCTAGCACCGTTCACAGCTTTCTCTCAGTCTTCACGAGGATCATTAGTTAACTGAGTAACAATGTTTAATAATATGTATACTAAATTTAGATGTGAGGTAAAGGAAAATTGTTAATTTTAAATAAAGTCTTAATTGAGATATAACATCAGCTATGTGACTTATCTTCACATAAAATCGACTATGATCGTCAAACTTTTATTGGGAAACTTTCGATAACAGGCCTGTGAGGCACCCACCGCAACGACAAAGATAAACAGTGCATCATTTTAGAGTTTTAACGAACTAGTCCAATTCAGTAATCTTTTGTTATATAACTAATTCTTTTCAGTGACTTATAATGATTAGATTTTCTTCGAATTATCTTCATAGAACTTTATAAATAAACATCCCTCCCTCCCCCCTGTATTATAAAACATTATAAGAGTATTTGTTTGAAAAGATATCATTCGTGATCTGAATTACGATCAATGAAGCAGATTGATAAATAGTTAAAAAATCTGAATAAACTATATGATTCGGAGTTGGGCAAATTCGTTATCTCGATTAGCCGCAAAGTAGTTACAAGTTAATTGCATGTTATTTATTCGCTAGATCTATCTGAGACTACACGAGAGTAGAAAATATCGAATATTTCAGCTTTTGTTAAGTTGTAATCAGGAAGAAATCTTAAATGCTTCGCAATCTCGACGGTAATATTCAGTTTCTCTTAAAGTCTCATTAAAGGTTAACAGTTACAAATGCCTTTTTACGTCACATAACACAGACAATTATTTTCGAAATTTTACGTGAAGATAACTCGTAACACTGGCGCGAATCGAGTTAAGGACAATTTAGTAAAGAGCCACACGAAATCTGAAAATTCCAAACATATTCAGCTCCTATAATATTTTTTTTAACTGGTGAACCTGTGAAGTGAGGCGAGAGCTAAACAGTATTTGCCAGATTGTCATGAAGACCCATTTAATGTTTGGAGTTATAAATGTGTCTTCTCTTCACATAATAGGAGCAACTGTTATAGAAAATTTTTGTGAAGTTGACTCTTATCTAGCACCGTTCACAGCTTTCTCTCAGTCTTCACGAGGATCATTAGTTAACTGAGTAATAATGTTTAATAATATGTATACTAACTTTAGATGTGAGGTAAAGGAAAACTGTTAATTTTAAATAAAGTCTTAATTGAGATATAACATCAGATATGTGACTTATCTTCACATAAAACCGACTATGATCGTCAAAGTTTTACTGGGAAACTTTCGATAACAGGCCCGTGAGGCACTTGCAGCAACGACAAAGATAAACAGTGCATCATTTTGGAATTTTAACGAACTAGTCCAATTCAGTAATCTTTTGTTATATAACTAATTCTTTTTCAGTGACTTATAATGATTAGATTTTCTTCCAATTATCTTCATAGAACTTTATAAATAAACATCCCTCCCTCCCCCCTGTATTATAAAACATTATCTGAGTATTTGTTTGAAAAGATATCATTCGTGATCTGAATTACGATCAATGAAGCAGATTGATAAATAGTTAAAAAATCTGAATAAACTATATGATTCGGAGTTGGGCAAATTCGTTATCTCGATTATCCGAAAGGTAGTTACAAGTTAATTGCATGTTATTGATTCGCGAGATCTATCTGAGATTACGCGAGTGTTGAAAAATTCAGCTTTTGTTATGTTGTAATCAGGAGAAAATCTTAAATGATTCTCAATCTCGATGGTAATATTCATTTTCTTTTAAAGTCTCATTAAAGGTTAACTGTTACAAATGCCCTTTTACGTCACATAACACAGACAATTATTTTCGAAATTTTATGTGAAGATAACTCGTAACACTGGCGCGAATCGAGTTAAGGACAATTTAGTAAAGAGCCACACGAAATCTGAAAATTCCAAACATATTCAGCTCCTATAATATTTTTTTTAACTGGTGAACCTGTGAAGTGAGGCGAGAGCTAAACAGTATTTGCCAGATTGTCATGAAGACCCATTTAATGTTTGGAGTTATAAATGTGTCTTCTCTTCACATAATAGGAGCAACTGTTATAGAAAATTTTTGTGAAGTTGACTCTTATCTAGCACCGTTCACAGCTTTCTCTCAGTCTTCACGAGGATCATTAGTTAACTGAGTAATAATGTTTAATAATATGTATACTAAATTTAGATGTGAGGTAAAGGAAAACTGTTAATTTTAAATAAAGTCTTAATTGAGATATAACATCAGATATGTGACTTATCTTCACATAAAACCGACTATGATCGTCAAAGTTTTACTGGGAAACTTTCGATAACAGGCCCGTGAGGCACTTGCAGCAACGACAAAGATAAACAGTGCATCATTTTAGAATTTTAACGAACTAGTCCAATTCAGTAATCTTTTGTTATATAACTAATTCTTTTTCAGTGACTTATAATGATTAGATTTTCTTCGAATTATCTTCATAGAACTTTATAAATAAACATCCCTCCCTCCCCCCTGTATTATAAAACATTATCTGAGTATTTGTTTGAAAAGATATCATTCGTGATCTGAATTACGATCAATGAAGCAGATTGATAAATAGTTAAAAAATCTGAATAAACTATATGATTCGGAGTTGGGCAAATTCGTTATCTCGATTATCCGAAAGGTAGTTACAAGTTAATTGCATGTTATTGATTCGCGAGATCTATCTGAGATTACGCGAGTGTTGAAAAATTCAGCTTTTGTTATGTTGTAATCAGGAGAAAATCTTAAATGTTTCTCAATCTCGATGGTAATATTCATTTTCTTTTAAAGTCTCATTAAAGGTTAACAGTTACAAATGCCCTTTTACGTCACATAACACAGACAATTATTTTCGAAATTTTATGTGAAGATAACTCGTAACACTGGCGCAAATCGAGTTAAGGACAATTTAGTAAAGAGCCACACGAAATCTGAAAATTCCAAACATATTCAGCTCCTATAATATTTTTTTTTAACTGGTGAACCTGTGAAGTGTGGCGAGAGCTAAACAGTATTTGCCAGATTGTCATGAAGTCCCATTTAATGTTTGGAGTTATAAATGTGTCTTCTCTTCTCATAATAGGAGCAACTGTTATAAAAAATTTTTGTGAAGTTGACTCTTATCTAGAACCGTTCACAGCTTTCTCTCAGTCTTCACGAGGATCCTTAGTTAACTGAGTAACAATGTTTAATAATATGTATACTAAATTTAGATGTGAGGTAAAGGAAATTGTTAATTTTCAATAAAGTCTTAATTGAGATATAACATCAGATATGTGACTTATTTTCACATAAAATCGACTATGATCGTCAAAGTTTTACTGGGAAACTTTTGATAATAGGCCCGTGAGGCACTTGCAGCAACGACAAAGACAAACAGTGCATTATTTTAGAGTTTTAACGAACTAGTCCAATTCAGTAATCTTTTGTTATATAACTAATTCTTTTTCAGTGACTTATAATGATTAGATTTTCTTCGAATTATCTTCATAGAACTTTATAAATAAACATCCCTCCCTCCCCCCTGTATTATAAAGCATTATCTGAGTATTTGTTTGAATAGATATCATTCGTGATCTGAATTACGATCAATGAAGCAGATTGATAAATAGTTAAAAAATCTGAATAAACTATATGATTCGTAGTTGGGCAAATTCGTTATCTCGATTATCCGCAAGGTAGTTACAAGTTAATTGCATGTTATTTATTCACGAGATCTATCTGAGACTACAAGAGAGTAGAAAATATCGAATATTTCAGCTTTTGTTTAAGTTGTAATCAGGAAGAAATCTTAAATGCTTCGCAATCTCGACGGTAATATTCAGTTTCTCTTAAAGTCTCATTAAAGGTTAACAGTTACAAATGCCTTTTAACGTCACATAACACAGACAATTATTTTCGAAATTTTACGTGAAGATAACTCGTAACACTGGCGCGAATCGAGTTAAGGACAATTTAGTAAAGAGCAACACGAAATCTGAAAATTTCAAACATATTCAGCTCCTATAATATTTTTTTTTAACTGGTGAACCTGTGAAGTGAGGCGAGAGCTAAACAGTATTTGCCAGATTGTCATGAAGTCCCATTTAATGTTTGGAGTTGTAAATGTGTCTTCTCTTCACATAATAGGAGCAACTGTTATAGAAAATTTTTGTGAAGTTGACTCTTATCTAGCACCGTTCACAGCTTTCTCTCAGTCTTCACGAGGATCATTAGTTAACTGAGTAAGAATGTTTAATAATATGTATACTAAATTTAGATGTGAGGTAAAGGAAAAGTGTTAATTTTAAATAAAGTCTTAATTGAGATATAACATCAGATATGTGACTTATCTTCACATAAAACCGACTATGATCGTCAAAGTTTTACTGGGAAACTTTCGATAACAGGCCCGTGAGGCATTTGCAGCAACGACAAAGATAAACAGTGCATCATTTTAGAGTTTTAACGAACTAGTCCAATTCAGTAACTTTTCTTATATAATTAATTATTTTTCAGTGACTTATAATGATTAGATTTTCTTCGAATTATCTTCATAGAACTTTATAAATAAAGATACACCTCCCTCCCCCCTGTATTATAAAACATTATCTGAGTATTTGTGTGAATAGACATCATTCGTGATCTGATTTACGATCAATGAAGCAGATTGATAAATAGTTAAAAAATGTGAATAAACTATATGATTCGGAGTTGGGCAAATTCGTTATCTCGATTATCCGAAAGGTAGTTACAAGTTAATTGCATGTTATTGATTCGCGAGTTCTATTTAAGATTACGCGAGTGTTGAAAAATTCAGCTTTTGTTATGTTGTAATCAGGAGAAAATCTTAAATGCTTCTCAATCTCGACGGTAATATTAATTTTCTTTTAAAGTCTCATTAAAGGTTAACAGTTACAAATGCCCTTTTACGTCACATAACACAGACAATTATTTTCGAAATTTTATGTGAAGGTAACTCGTAACACTGGCGCGAATGGAGTTAAGGACAATTTAGTAAAGAGCCACACGAATTCTGAAAACTCCAAACATATTCAGCTCCTATAATATTTTTTTTAACTGGTGAACCTGTGAAGTGAGGCGAGAGCTAAACAGTATTTGCCAGATTGTCATGAAGTCCCATTTAATGTTTGGAGTTATAAATGTGTCTTCTCTTCACATAATAGGAGCAACTGTTATAGAAAATTTTTGTGAAGTTGACTCTTATCTAGCACCGTTCACAGCTTTCTCTCAGTCTTCACGAGGATCATTAGTTAACTGAGTAACAATGTTTAATAATATGTATACTAAATTTAGATGTGAGGTAAAGGAAAATTGTTAATTTTAAATAAAGTCTTAATTGAGATATAACATCAGCTATGTGACTTATCTTCACATAAAATCGACTATGATCGTCAAACTTTTATTGGGAAACTTTCGATAACAGGCCTGTGAGGCACCCACCGCAACGACAAAGATAAACAGTGCATCATTTTAGAGTTTTAACGAACTAGTCCAATTCAGTAATCTTTTGTTATATAACTAATTCTTTTCAGTGACTTATAATGATTAGATTTTCTTCGAATTATCTTCATAGAACTTTATAAATAAACATCCCTCCCTCCCCCCTGTATTATAAAACATTATAAGAGTATTTGTTTGAAAAGATATCATTCGTGATCTGAATTACGATCAATGAAGCAGATTGATAAATAGTTAAAAAATCTGAATAAACTATATGATTCGGAGTTGGGCAAATTCGTTATCTCGATTAGCCGCAAAGTAGTTACAAGTTAATTGCATGTTATTTATTCGCTAGATCTATCTGAGACTACACGAGAGTAGAAAATATCGAATATTTCAGCTTTTGTTAAGTTGTAATCAGGAAGAAATCTTAAATGCTTCGCAATCTCGACGGTAATATTCAGTTTCTCTTAAAGTCTCATTAAAGGTTAACAGTTACAAATGCCTTTTTACGTCACATAACACAGACAATTATTTTCGAAATTTTACGTGAAGATAACTCGTAACACTGGCGCGAATCGAGTTAAGGACAATTTAGTAAAGAGCAACACGAAATCTGAAAATTCCAAACATATTCAGCTCCTATAATATTTTTTTTAACTGGTGAACCTGTGAAGTGAGGCGAGAGCTAAACAGTATTTGCCAGATTGTCATGAAGACCCATTTAATGTTTGGAGTTATAAATGTGTCTTCTCTTCACATAATAGGAGCAACTGTTATAGAAAATTTTTGTGAAGTTGACTCTTATCTAGCACCGTTCACAGCTTTCTCTCAGTCTTCACGAGGATCATTAGTTAACTGAGTAATAATGTTTAATAATATGTATACTAAATTTAGATGTGAGGTAAAGGAAAACTGTTAATTTTAAATAAAGTCTTAATTGAGATATAACATCAGATATGTGACTTATCTTCACATAAAACCGACTATGATCGTCAAAGTTTTACTGGGAAACTTTCGATAACAGGCCCGTGAGGCACTTGCAGCAACGACAAAGATAAACAGTGCATCATTTTAGAATTTTAACGAACTAGTCCAATTCAGTAATCTTTTGTTATATAACTAATTCTTTTTCAGTGACTTATAATGATTAGATTTTCTTCGAATTATCTTCATAGAACTTTATAAATAAACATCCCTCCCTCCCCCCTGTATTATAAAACATTATCTGAGTATTTGTTTGAAAAGATATCATTCGTGATCTGAATTACGATCAATGAAGCAGATTGATAAATAGTTAAAAAATCTGAATAAACTATATGATTCGGAGTTGGGCAAATTCGTTATCTCGATTATCCGAAAGGTAGTTACAAGTTAATTGCATGTTATTGATTCGCGAGATCTATCTGAGATTACGCGAGTGTTGAAAAATTCAGCTTTTGTTATGTTGTAATCAGGAGAAAATCTTAAATGTTTCTCAATCTCGATGGTAATATTCATTTTCTTTTAAAGTCTCATTAAAGGTTAACAGTTACAAATGCCCTTTTACGTCACATAACACAGACAATTATTTTCGAAATTTTATGTGAAGATAACTCGTAACACTGGCGCAAATCGAGTTAAGGACAATTTAGTAAAGAGCCACACGAAATCTGAAAATTCCAAACATATTCAGCTCCTATAATATTTTTTTTTAACTGGTGAACCTGTGAAGTGTGGCGAGAGCTAAACAGTATTTGCCAGATTGTCATGAAGTCCCATTTAATGTTTGGAGTTATAAATGTGTCTTCTCTTCTCATAATAGGAGCAACTGTTATAAAAAATTTTTGTGAAGTTGACTCTTATCTAGAACCGTTCACAGCTTTCTCTCAGTCTTCACGAGGATCCTTAGTTAACTGAGTAACAATGTTTAATAATATGTATACTAAATTTAGATGTGAGGTAAAGGAAATTGTTAATTTTCAATAAAGTCTTAATTGAGATATAACATCAGATATGTGACTTATTTTCACATAAAATCGACTATGATCGTCAAAGTTTTACTGGGAAACTTTTGATAATAGGCCCGTGAGGCACTTGCAGCAACGAAAAAGATAAACAGTGCATTATTTTAGAGTTTTAACGAACTAGTCCAATTCAGTAATCTTTTGTTATATAACTAATTCTTTTTCAGTGACTTATAATGATTAGATTTTCTTCGAATTATCTTCATAGAACTTTATAAATAAACATCCCTCCCTCCCCCCTGTATTATAAAGCATTATCTGAGTATTTGTTTGAATAGATATCATTCGTGATCTGAATTACGATCAATGAAGCAGATTGATAAATAGTTAAAAAATCTGAATAAACTATATGATTCGTAGTTGGGCAAATTCGTTATCTCGATTATCCGCAAGTTAATTGCATGTTATTTATTCACGAGATCTATCTGAGACTACAAGAGAGTAGAAAATATCGAATATTTCAGCTTTTGTTTAAGTTGTAATCAGGAAGAAATCTTAAATGCTTCGCAATCTCGACGGTAATATTCAGTTTCTCTTAAAGTCTCATTAAAGGTTAACAGTTACAAATGCCTTTTAACGTCACATAACACAGACAATTATTTTCGAAATTTTACGTGAAGATAACTCGTAACACTGGCGCGAATCGAGTTAAGGACAATTTAGTAAAGAGCAACACGAAATCTGAAAATTTCAAACATATTCAGCTCCTATAATATTTTTTTTTAACTGGTGAACCTGTGAAGTGAGGCGAGAGCTAAACAGTATTTGCCAGATTGTTATGAAGTCCCATTTAATGTTTGGAGTTGTAAATGTGTCTTCTCTTCACATAATAGGAGCAACTGTTACAGAAAATTTTTGTGAAGTTGACTCTTATCTAGCACCGTTCACAGCTTTCTCTCAGTCTTCACGAGGATCATTAGTTAACTGAGTAAGAATGTTTAATAATATGTATACTAAATTTAGATGTGAGGTAAAGGAAAAGTGTTAATTTTAAATAAAGTCTTAATTGAGATATAACATCAGATATGTGACTTATCTTCACATAAAACCGACTATGATCGTCAAAGTTTTACTGGGAAACTTTCGATAACAGGCCCGTGAGGCACTTACAGCAACGACAAAGATAAACAGTGCATCATTTTAGAGTTTTAACGAACTAGTCCAATTCAGTAACTTTTCTTATATAATTAATTATTTTTCAGTGACTTATAATGATTAGATTTTCTTCGAATTATCTTCATAGAACTTTATAAATAAAGATACACCTCCCTCCCCCCTGTATTATAAAACATTATCTGAGTATTTGTGTGAATAGACATCATTCGTGATCTGATTTACGATCAATGAAGCAGATTGATAAATAGTTAAAAAATGTGAATAAACTATATGATTCGGAGTTGGGCAAATTCGTTATCTCGATTATCCGAAAGGTAGTTACAAGTTAATTGCATGTTATTGATTCGCGAGATCTATTTAAGATTACGCGAGTGTTGAAAAATTCAGCTTTTGTTATGTTGTAATCAGGAGAAAATCTTAAATGCTTCTCAATCTCGACGGTAATATTAATTTTCTTTTAAAGTCTCATTAAAGGTTAACAGTTACAAATGCCCTTTTACGTCACATAACACAGACAATTATTTTCGAAATTTTATGTGAAGGTAACTCGTAACACTGGCGCGAATGGAGTTAAGGACAATTTAGTAAAGAGCCACACGAATTCTGAAAATTCCAAACATATTCAGCTCCTATAATATTTTTTTTAACTGGTGAACCTGTGAAGTGAGGCGAGAGCTAAACAGTATTTGCCAGATTGTCATGAAGTCCCATTTAATGTTTGGAGTTATAAATGTGTCTTCTCTTCACATAATAGGAGCAACTGTTATAGAAAATTTTTGTGAAGTTGACTCTTATCTAGCACCGTTCACAGCTTTCTCTCAGTCTTCACGAGGATCATTAGTTAACTGAGTAACAATGTTTAATAATATGTATACTAAATTTAGATGTGAGGTAAAGGAAAATTGTTAATTTTAAATAAAGTCTTAATTGAGATATAACATCAGCTATGTGACTTATCTTCACATAAAATCGACTATGATCGTCAAACTTTTATTGGGAAACTTTCGATAACAGGCCTGTGAGGCACCCACCGCAACGACAAAGATAAACAGTGCATCATTTTAGAGTTTTAACGAACTAGTCCAATTCAGTAATCTTTTGTTATATAACTAATTCTTTTCAGTGACTTATAATGATTAGATTTTCTTCGAATTATCTTCATAGAACTTTATAAATAAACATCCCTCCCTCCCCCCTGTATTATAAAACATTATAAGAGTATTTGTTTGAAAAGATATCATTCGTGATCTGAATTACGATCAATGAAGCAGATTGATAAATAGTTAAAAAATCTGAATAAACTATATGATTCGGAGTTGGGCAAATTCGTTATCTCGATTATCCGAAAGGTAGTTACAAGTTAATTGCATGTTATTGATTCGCGAGATCTATCTGAGATTACGCGAGTGTTGAAAAATTCAGCTTTTGTTATGTTGTAATCAGGAGAAAATCTTAAATGATTCTCAATCTCGATGGTAATATTCATTTTCTTTTAAAGTCTCATTAAAGGTTAACAGTTACAAATGCCCTTTTACGTCACATAACACAGACAATTATTTTCGAAATTTTATGTGAAGATAACTCGTAACACTGGCGCGAATCGAGTTAAGGACAATTTAGTAAAGAGCCACATGAAATCTGAAAATTCCAAACATATTCAGCTCCTATAATATTTTTTTTTTAACTGGTGAACCTGTGAAGTGTGGCGAGAGCTAAACAGTATTTGCCAGATTGTCATGAAGTCCCATTTAATGTTTGGAGTTATAAATGTGTCTTCTCTTCTCATAATAGGAGCAACTGTTATAGAAAATTTTTGTGAAGTTGACTCTTATCTAGAACCGTTCACAGCTTTCTCTCAGTCTTCACGAGGATCCTTAGTTAACTGAGTAACAATGTTTAATAATATGTATACTAAATTTAGATGTGAGGTAAAGGAAATTGTTAATTTTCAATAAAGTCTTAATTGAGATATAACATCAGATATGTGACTTATTTTCACATAAAATCGACTATGATCGTCAAAGTTTTACTGGGAAACTTTTGATAATAGGCCCGTGAGGCACTTGCAGCAACGACAAAGATAAACAGTGCATCATTTTAGAGTTTTAACGAACTAGTCCAATTCAGTAATCTTTTGTTATATAACTAATTCTTTTTCAGTGACTTATAATGATTAGATTTTCTTCGAATTATCTTCATAGAACTTTATAAATAAACATCCCTCCCTCCCCCCTGTATTATAAAGCATTATCTGAGTATTTGTTTGAATAGATATCATTCGTGATCTGAATTACGATCAATGAAGCAGATTGATAAATAGTTAAAAAATCTGAATAAACTATATGATTCGTAGTTGGGCAAATTCGTTATCTCGATTATCCGCAAGGTAGTTACAAGTTAATTGCATGTTATTTATTCACGAGATCTATCTGAGACTACAAGAGAGTAGAAAATATCGAATATTTCAGCTTTTGTTTAAGTTGTAATCAGGAAGAAATCTTAAATGCTTCGCAATCTCGACGGTAATATTCAGTTTCTCTTAAAGTCTCATTAAAGGTTAACAGTTACAAATGCCTTTTTACGTCACATAACACAGACAATTATTTTCGAAATTTTACGTGAAGATAACTCGTAACACTGGCGCGAATCGAGTTAAGGACAATTTAGTAAAGAGCAACACGAAATCTGAAAATTTCAAACATATTCAGCTCCTATAATATTTTTTTTTAACTGGTGAACCTGTGAAGTGAGGCGAGAGCTAAACAGTATTTGCCAGATTGTCATGAAGTCCCATTTAATGTTTGGAGTTGTAAATGTGTCTTCTCTTCACATAATAGGAGCAACTGTTATAGAAAATTTTTGTGAAGTTGACTCTTATCTAGCACCGTTCACAGCTTTCTCTCAGTCTTCACGAGGATCATTAGTTAACTGAGTAAGAATGTTTAATAATATGTATACTAAATTTAGATGTGAGGTAATGGAAAATTGTTAATTTTAAATAAAGTCTTAATTGAGATATAACATCAGATATGTGATTTATCTTCACATAAAACCGACTATGATCGTCAAAGTTTTACTGGGAAACTTTCGATAACAGGCCCGTGAGGCACTTGCAGCAACGACAAAGATAAACAGTGCATCATTTTAGAGTTTTAACGAACTAGTCCAATTCAGTAACCTTTTCTTATATAATTAATTATTTTTCAGTGACTTATAATGATTAGATTTTCTTCGAATTATCTTCATAGAACTTTATAAATAAAGATACACCTCCCTCCCCCCTGTATTATAAAACATTATCTGAGTATTTGTGTGAATAGACATCATTCGTGATCTGATTTACGATCAATGAAGCAGATTGATAAATAGTTAAAAAATGTGAATAAACTATATGATTCGGAGTTGGGCAAATTCGTTATCTCGATTATCCGAAAGGTAGTTACAAGTTAATTGCATGTTATTGATTCGCGAGATCTATTTAAGATTACGCGAGTGTTGAAAAATTCAGCTTTTGTTATGTTGTAATCAGGAGAAAATCTTAAATGCTTCTCAATCTCGACGGTAATATTAATTTTCTTTTAAAGTCTCATTAAAGGTTAACAGTTACAAATGCCCTTTTACGTCACATAACACAGACAATTATTTTCGAAATTTTATGTGAAGATAACTCGTAACACTGGCGCGAATGGAGTTAAGGACAATTTAGTAAAGAGCCACACGAATTCTGAAAATTCCAAACATATTCAGCTCCTATAATATTTTTTTTAACTGGTGAACCTGTGAAGTGAGGCGAGAGCTAAACAGTATTTGCCAGATTGTCATGAAGTCCCATTTAATGTTTGGAGTTATAAATGTGTCTTCTCTTCACATAATAGGAGCAACTGTTATAGAAAATTTTTGTGAAGTTGACTCTTATCTAGCACCGTTCACAGCTTTCTCTCAGTCTTCACGAGGATCATTAGTTAACTGAGTAACAATGTTTAATAATATGTATACTAAATTTAGATGTGAGGTAAAGGAAAATTGTTAAATTTAAATAAAGTCTTAATTGAGATATAACATAATATTTGACTTATCTTCACATAAAATCGACTATGATCGTCAAACTTTTACTGGGAAACTTTCGATAACAGGCCCGTGAGGCACTTGCAGCAACGACAAAGATAAACAGTGCATAATTGTAGAGTTTTAACGAACTAGTCCAATTCAGTAATCTTTTGTTATATAACTAATTCTTTTTCAGTGACTTATAATGATTAGATTTTCTTCGAATTATCTTCATAGAACTTTATAAATAAACATCCCTCCCTCCCCCCTGTATTATAAAACATTATATGAGTATTTGTTTGAAAAGATATCATTCGTGATCTGAATTACGATCAATGAAGCAGATTGATAAATAGTTAAAAAATCTGAATAAACTATAAGATTCGGAGTTGGGCAAATTCGTTATCTCGATTACCCGCAAGGTAGTTACAAGTTAATTGCATGTTATTTATTCGCTAGATCTATCTGAGACTACACAAAAGTAGAAAATATCGAATATTTCAGCTTTTGTTAAGTTGTAATCAGGAAGAAATCTTAAATGCTTCGCAATCTCGACGGTAATATTCAGTTTCTTTTAAAGTCTCATTAAAGGTTAACAGTTACAAATGCCTTTTTACGTCACATAACACAGACAATTATTTTCGAAATTTTATGTGAAGATAACTCGTAACACTGGCGCGAATCGAGTTAAGGACGATTTAGTAAAGAGCCACACGAAATCTGAAAATTCCAAACATATTCAGCTCCTATAATATTTTTTTAACTGGTGAACCTGTGAAGTGAGGCGAGAGCTAAACAGTATTTGCCAGATTGTCATGAAGTCCCATTGAATGTTTGGAGTTATAAATGTGTCTTCTCTTCACATAATAGGAGCAACTGTTATAGAAAATTTTTGTGAAGTTGACTCTTATCTAGCACCGTTCACAGCTTTCTCTCAGTCTTCACGAGGATCATTAGTTAACTGAGTAACAATGTTTAATAATATGTATACTAAATTTAGATGCGAGGTAAAGAAAAATTGTTAATTTTAAATAAAGTCTTAATTGAGATATAACATCAGCTATGTGACTTATCTTCACGTAAAATCGACTATGATCGTCAAACTTTTATTGGGAAACTTTCGATAACAGGCCTGTGAGGCACTTGCAGCAACGACAAAGATAAACAGTGCATCATTTTAGAGTTTTAACGAACTAGTCCAATTCAGTAATATTTTGTTATATAACTAATTCTTTTTCAGTGACTTATAATGATTAGATTTTCTTCCAATTACCTTCATAGAACTTTATAAATAAACATCCCTCCCTCCCCCCTGTATTATAAAACATTATCTGAGTATTTGTTTGAAAAGATATCATTCGTGATCTGAATTACGATCAATGAAGCAGATTGATAAATAGTTAAAAAATCTGAATAAACTATATGATTCGGAGTTGGGCAAATTCGTTATCTCGATTATCCGAAAGGTAGTTACAAGTTAATTGCATGTTATTGATTCGCGAGATCTATCTGAGATTACGCGAGTGTTGAAAAATTCAACTTTTGTTATGTTGTAATCAGGAGAAAATCTTAAATGCTTCTCAATCTCGATGGTAATATTCATTTTCTTTTAAAGTCTCATTAAAGGTTAACAGTTACAAATGCCCTTTTACGTCACATAACACAGACAATTATTTTCGAAATTTTATGTGAAGATAACTCGTAACACTGGCGCGAATCGAGTTAAGGACAATTTAGTAAAGAGCCACACGAAATCTCAAAATTACAAACATATTATGCTCCTATAATATTTTTTTTAACTGGTGAACCTGTGAAGTGAGGCGAGAGCTAAACAGTATTTGCCAGATTGTCATGAAGTCCCATTTAATGTTTGGAGTTATAAATGTGTCTTCTCTTCACATAATAGGAGCAACTGTTATAGAAAATTTTTGTGAAGTTGACTCTTATCTAGCACCGTTCACAGCTTTCTCTCAGTCTTCACGAGGATCATTAGTTAACTGAGTAACAATGTTTAATAATATGTATACTAAATTTAGATGTGAGGTAAAGGAAAATTGTTAATTTTAAATAAAGTCTTAATTGAGATATAACATCAGCTATGTGAATTATCTTCACATAAAATCGACTATGATCGTCAAACTTTTATTGGGAAACTTTCGATAACAGGCCTGTGAGGCACTTGCCGCAACGACAAAGATAAACAGTGCATCATTTTAGAGTTTTAACGAACTAGTCCAATTCAGTAATCTTTTGTTATATAACTAATTCTTTTCAGTGACTTATAATGATTAGATTTTCTTCGAATTATCTTCATAGAACTTTATAAATAAACATCCCTCCCTCCCCCCTGTATTATAAAACATTATAAGAGTATTTGTTTGAAAAGATATCATTCGTGATCTGAATTACGATCAATGAAGCAGATTGATAAATAGTTAAAAAATCTGAATAAACTATATGATTCGGAGTTGGGCAAATTCGTTATCTCGATTAGCCGCAAAGTAGTTACAAGTTAATTGCATGTTATTTATTCGCTAGATCTATCTGAGACTACACGAGAGTAGAAAATATCGAATATTTCAGCTTTTGTTAAGTTGTAATCAGGAAGAAATCTTAAATGCTTCGCAATCTCGACGGTAATATTCAGTTTCTCTTAAAGTCTCATTAAAGGTTAACAGTTACAAATGCCTTTTTACGTCACATAACACAGACAATTATTTTCGAAATTTTACGTGAAGATAACTCGTAACACTGGCGCGAATCGAGTTAAGGACAATTTAGTAAAGAGCCACACGAAATCTGAAAATTCCAAACATATTCAGCTCCTATAATATTTTTTTTAACTGGTGAACCTGTGAAGTGAGGCGAGAGCTAAACAGTATTTGCCAGATTGTCATGAAGACCCATTTAATGTTTGGAGTTATAAATGTGTCTTCTCTTCACATAATAGGAGCAACTGTTATAGAAAATTTTTGTGAAGTTGACTCTTATCTAGCACCGTTCACAGCTTTCTCTCAGTCTTCACGAGGATCATTAGTTAACTGAGTAATAATGTTTAATAATATGTATACTAAATTTAGATGTGAGGTAAAGGAAAACTGTTAATTTTAAATAAAGTCTTAATTGAAATATAACATCAGATATGTGACTTATCTTCACATAAAACCGACTATGATCGTCAAAGTTTTACTGGGAAACTTTCGATAACAGGCCCGTGAGGCACTTGCAGCAACGACAAAGATAAACAGTGCATCATTTTAGAGTTTTAACGAACTAGTCCAATTCAGTAACCTTTTCTTATATAATTAATTATTTTTCAGTGACTTATAATGACTAGATTTTCTTCGAATTATCTTCATAGAACTTTATAAATAAAGATACACCTCCCTCCCCCCTGTATTATAAAACATTATCTGAGTATTTGTGTGAATAGACATCATTCGTGATCTGATTTACGATCAATGAAGCAGATTGATAAATAGTTAAAAAATGTGAATAAACTATATGATTCGGAGTTGGGCAAATTCGTTATCTCGATTATCCGAAAGGTAGTTACAAGTTAATTGCATGTTATTGATTCGCGAGATCTATTTAAGATTACGCGAGTGTTGAAAAATTCAGCTTTTGTTATGTTGTAATCAGGAGAAAATCTTAAATGCTTCTCAATCTCGACGGTAATATTAATTTTCTTTTAAAGTCTCATTAAAGGTTAACAGTTACAAATGCCCTTTTACGTCACATAACACAGACAATTATTTTCGAAATTTTATGTGAAGATAACTCGTAACACTGGCGCGAATGGAGTTAAGGACAATTTAGTAAAGAGCCACACGAATTCTGAAAATTCCAAACATATTCAGCTCCTATAATATTTTTTTTAACTGGTGAACCTGTGAAGTGAGGCGAGAGCTAAACAGTATTTGCCAGATTGTCATGAAGTCCCATTTAATGTTTGGAGTTATAAATGTGTCTTCTCTTCACATAATAGGAGCAACTGTTATAGAAAATTTTTGTGAAGTTGACTCTTATCTAGCACCGTTCACAGCTTTCTCTCAGTCTTCACGAGGATCATTAGTTAACTGAGTAACAATGTTTAATAATATGTATACTAAATTTAGATGTGAGGTAAAGGAAAATTGTTAATTTTAAATAAAGTCTTAATTGAGATATAACATCAGATATTTGACTTATCTTCACATAAAATCGACTATGATCGTCAAACTTTTACTGGGAATCTTTCGATAACAGGCCCGTGAGGCACTTGCAGCAACGACAAATATAAACAGTGCATCATTGTAGAGTTTTAACGAACTAGTCCAATTCAGTAATCTTTTGTTATATAATTCTTTTTCAGTGACTTATAATGATTAGATTTTCTTCGAATTATCTTCATAGAACTTTATAAATAAACATCCCTCCCTCCCCCCTGTATTATAAAACATTATATGAGTATTTGTTTGAAAAGATATCATTCGTGATCTGAATTACGATCAATGAAGCAGATTGATAAATAGTTAAAAAATCTGAATAAACTATATGATTCGGAGTTGGGCAAATTCGTTATCTCGATTACCCGCAAGGTAGTTACAAGTTAATTGCATGTTATTTATTCGCTAGATCTATCTGAGACTACACAAGAGTAGAAAATATCGAATATTTCAGCTTTTGTTAAGTTGTAATCAGGAAGAAATCTTAAATGCTTCGCAATCTCGACGGTAATATTCAGTTTCTTTTAAAGTCTCATTAAAGGTTAACAGTTACAAATGCCTTTTTACGTCACATAACACAGACAATTATTTTCGAAATTTTATGTGAAGATAACTCGTAACACTGGCGCGAATCGAGTTAAGGACGATTTAGTAAAGAGCCACACGAAATCTGAAAATTCCAAACATATTCAGCTCCTATAATATTTTTTTAACTGGTGAACCTGTGAAGTGAGGCGAGAGCTAAACAGTATTTGCCAGATTGTCATGAAGTCCCATTGAATGTTTGGAGTTATAAATGTGTCTTCTCTTCACATAATAGGAGCAACTGTTATAGAAAATTTTTGTGAAGTTGACTCTTATCTAGCACCGTTCACAGCTTTCTCTCAGTCTTCACGAGGATCATTAGTTAACTGAGTAACAATGTTTAATAATATGTATACTAAATTTAGATGTGAGGTAAAGAAAAATTGTTAATTTTAAATAAAGTCTTAATTGAGATATAACATCAGCTATGTGACTTATCTTCACATAAAATCGACTATGATCGTCAAACTTTTATTGGGAAACTTTCGATATCAGGCTTGTGAGGCACTTGCAGCAACGACAAAGATAAACAGTGCATCATTTTAGAGTTTTAACGAACTAGTCCAATTCAGTAATATTTTGTTATATAACTAATTCTTTTTCAGTGACTTATAATGATTAGATTTTCTTCCAATTACCTTCATAGAACTTTATAAATAAACATCCCTCCCTCCCCCCTGTATTATAAAACATTATCTGAGTATTTGTTTGAAAAGATATCATTCGTGATCTGAATTACGATCAATGAAGCAGATTGATAAATAGTTAAAAAATCTGAATAAACTATATGATTCGGAGTTGGGCAAATTCGTTATCTCGATTATCCGAAAGGTAGTTACAAGTTAATTGCATGTTATGGATTCGCGAGATCTATCTGAGATTACGCGAGTGTTGAAAAATTCAGCTTTTGTTATGTTGTAATCAGGAGAAAATCTTAAATGCTTCTCAATCTCGATGGTAATATTCATTTTCTTTTAAAGTCTCATTAAAGGTTAACAGTTACAAATGCCCTTTTACGTCACATAACACAGACAATTATTTTCGAAATTTTATGTGAAGATAACTCGTAACACTGGCGCGAATGGAGTTAAGGACAATTTAGTAAAGAGCCACACGAATTCTGAAAATTCCAAACATATTCAGCTCCTATAATATTTTTTTTAACTGGTGAACCTGTGAAGTGAGGCGAGAGCTAAACAGTATTTGCCAGATTGTCATGAAGTCCCATTTAATGTTTGGAGTTATAAATGTGTCTTCTCTTCACATAATAGGAGCAACTGTTATAGAAAATTTTTGTGAAGTTGACTCTTATCTAGCACCGTTCACAGCTTTCTCTCAGTCTTCACGAGGATCATTAGTTAACTGAGTAACAATGTTTAATAATATGTATACTAAATTTAGATGTGAGGTAAAGGAAAATTGTTAATTTTAAATAAAGTCTTAATTGAGATATAACATCAGATATTTGACTTATCTTCACATAAAATCGACTATGATCGTCAAACTTTTACTGGGAAACTTTCGATAACAGGCCCGTGAGGCACTTGCAGCAACGACAAAGATAAACAGTGCATCATTGTAGAGTTTTAACGAACTAGTCCAATTCAGTAATCTTTTGTTATATAATTCTTTTTCAGTGACTTATAATGATTAGATTTTCTTCGAATTATCTTCATAGAACTTTATAAATAAACATCCCTCCCTAACCCCTGTATTATAAAACATTATATGAGTATTTGTTTGAAAAGATATCATTCGTGATCTGAATTACGATCAATGAAGCAGATTGATAAATAGTTAAAAAATCTGAATAAACTATATGATTCGGAGTTGGGCAAATTCGTTATCTCGATTACCCGCAAGGTAGTTACAAGTTAATTGCATGTTATTTATTCGCTAGATCTATCTGAGACTACACAAGAGTAGAAAATATCGAATATTTCAGCTTTTGTTAAGTTGTAATCAGGAAGAAATCTTAAATGCTTCGCAATCTCGACGGTAATATTCAGTTTCTTTTAAAGTCTCATTAAAGGTTAACAGTTACAAATGCCTTTTTACGTCACATAACACAGACAATTATTTTCGAAATTTTATGTGAAGATAACTCGTAACACTGGCGCGAATCGAGTTAAGGACGATTTAGTAAAGAGCCACACGAAATCTGAAAATTCCAAACATATTCAGCTCCTATAATATTTTTTTAACTGGTGAACCTGTGAAGTGAGGCGAGAGCTAAACAGTATTTGCCAGATTGTCATGAAGTCCCATTGAATGTTTGGAGTTATAAATGTGTCTTCTCTTCACATAATAGGAGCAACTGTTATAGAAAATTTTTGTGAAGTTGACTCTTATCTAGCACCGTTCACAGCTTTCTCTCAGTCTTCACGAGGATCATTAGTTAACTGAGTAACAATGTTTAATAATATGTATACTAAATTTAGATGTGAGGTAAAGAAAAATTGTTAATTTTAAATAAAGTCTTAATTGAGATATAACATCAGCTATGTGACTTATCTTCACATAAAATCGACTATGATCGTCAAACTTTTATTGGGAAACTTTCGATAACAGGCCTGTGAGGCACTTGCAGCAACGACAAAGATAAACAGTGCATCATTTTAGAGTTTTAACGAACTAGTCCAATTCAGTAATATTTTGTTATATAACTAATTCTTTTTCAGTGACTTATAATGATTAGATTTTCTTCCAATTACCTTCATAGAACTTTATAAATAAACATCCCTCCCTCCCCCCTGTATTATAAAACATTATCTGAGTATTTGTTTGAAAAGATATCATTCGTGATCTGAATTACGATCAATGAAGCAGATTGATAAATAGTTAAAAAATCTGAATAAACTATATGATTCGGAGTTGGGCAAATTCGTTATCTCGATTATCCAAAAGGTAGTTACAAGTTAATTGCATGTTATGGATTCGCGAGATCTATCTGAGATTACGCGAGTGTTGAAAAATTCAGCTTTTGTTATGTTGTAATCAGGAGAAAATCTTAAATGCTTCTCAATCTCGATGGTAATATTCATTTTCTTTTAAAGTCTCATTAAAGGTTAACAGTTACAAATGCCCTTTTACGTCACATAACACAGACAATTATTTTCGAAATTTTATGTGAAGATAACTCGTAACACTGGCGCGAATCGAGTTAAGGACAATTTAGTAAAGAGCCACACGAAATCTGAAAATTACAAACATATTATGCTCCTATAATATTTTTTTTAACTGGTGAACCTGTGAAGTGAGGCGAGAGCTAAACAGTATTTGCCAGATTATCATGAAGTCCCATTTAATGTTTGGAGTTATAAATGTGTCTTCTCTTCACATAATAGGAGCAACTGTTATAGAAAATTTTTGTGAAGTTGACTCTTATCTAGCACCGTTCACAGCTTTCTCTCAGTCTTCACGAGGATCATTAGTTAACTGAGTAACAATGTTTAATAATATGTATACTAAATTTAGATGTGAGGTAAAGGAAAATTGTTAATTTTAAATAAAGTCTTAATTGAGATATAACATCAGCTATGTGACTTATCTTCACATAAAATCGACTATGATCTTCAAACTTTTATTGGGAAACTTTCGATAACAGGCCTGTGAGGCACTTGCCGCAACGACAAAGATAAACAGTGCATCATTTTAGAGTTTTAACGAACTAGTCCAATTCAGTAATCTTTTGTTATATAACTAATTCTTTTCAGTGACTTATAATGATTAGATTTTCTTCGAATTATCTTCATAGAACTTTATAAATAAACATCCCTCCCTCCCCCCTGTATTATAAAACATTATAAGAGTATTTGTTTGAAAAGATTTCATTCGTGATCTGAATTACGATCAATAAAGCAGATTGATAAATAGTTAAAAAATCTGAATAAACTATATGATTCGGAGTTGGTCAAATTCGTTATCTCGATTAGCCGCAAAGTAGTTACAAGTTAATTGCATGTTATTTATTCGCTAGATCTATCTGAGACTACACGAGAGTAGAAAATATCGAATATTTCAGCTTTTGTTAAGTTGTAATCAGGAAGAAATCTTAAATGCTTCGCAATCTCGACGGTAATATTCAGTTTCTCTTAAAGTCTCATTAAAGGTTAACAGTTACAAATGCCTTTTTACGTCACATAACACAGACAATTATTTTCGAAATTTTACGTGAAGATAACTCGTAACACTGGCGCGAATCGAGTTAAGGACAATTTAGTAAAGAGCCACACGAAATCTGAAAATTCCAAACATATTCAGCTCCTATAATATTTTTTTTAACTGGTGAACCTGTGAAGTGAGGCGAGAGCTAAACAGTATTTGCCAGATTGTCATGAAGACCCATTTAATGTTTGGAGTTATAAATGTGTCTTCTCTTCACATAATAGGAGCAACTGTTATAGAAAATTTTTGTGAAGTTGACTCTTATCTAGCACCGTTCACAGCTTTCTCTCAGTCTTCACGAGGATCATTAGTTAACTGAGTAATAATGTTTAATAATATGTATACTAAATTTAGATGTGAGGTAAAGGAAAACTGTTAATTTTAAATAAAGTCTTAATTGAGATATAACATCAGATATGTGACTTATCTTCACATAAAACCGACTATGATCGTCAAAGTTTTACTGGGAAACTTTCGATAACAGGCCCGTGAGGCACTTGCAGCAACGACAAAGATAAACAGTGCATCATTTTAGAGTTTTAACGAACTAGTCCAATTCAGTAACCTTTTCTTATATAATTAATTATTTTTCAGTGACTTATAATGATTAGATTTTCTTCGAATTATCTTCATAGAACTTTATAAATAAAGATACACCTCCCTCCCCCCTGTATTATAAAACATTATCTGAGTATTTGTGTGAATAGACATCATTCGTGATCTGATTTACGATCAATGAAGCAGATTGATAAATAGTTAAAAAATGTGAATAAGCTATATGATTCGGAGTTGGGCAAATTCGTTATCTCGATTATCCGAAAGGTAGTTACAAGTTAATTGCATGTTATGGATTCGCGAGATCTATCTGAGATTACGCGAGTGTTGAAAAATTCAGCTTTTGTTATGTTGTAATCAGGAGAAAATCTTAAATGCTTCTCAATCTCGATGGTAATATTCATTTTCTTTTAAAGTCTCATTAAAGGTTAACAGTTACAAATGCCCTTTTACGTCACATAACACAGACAATTATTTTCGAAATTTTATGTGAAGATAACTCGTAACACTGGCGCGAATCGAGTTAAGGACAATTTAGTAAAGAGCCACACGAAATCTGAAAATTACAAACATATTATGCTCCTATAATATTTTTTTTAACTGGTGAACCTGTGAAGTGAGGCGAGAGCTAAACAGTATTTGCCAGATTATCATGAAGTCCCATTTAATGTTTGGAGTTATAAATGTGTCTTCTCTTCACATAATAGGAGCAACTGTTATAGAAAATTTTTGTGAAGTTGACTCTTATCTAGCACCGTTCACAGCTTTCTCTCAGTCTTCACGAGGATCATTAGTTAACTGAGTAACAATGTTTAATAATATGTATACTAAATTTAGATGTGAGGTAAAGGAAAATTGTTAATTTTAAATAAAGTCTTAATTGAGATATAACATCAGCTATGTGACTTATCTTCACATAAAATCGACTATGATCTTCAAACTTTTATTGGGAAACTTTCGATAACAGGCCTGTGAGGCACTTGCCGCAACGACAAAGATAAACAGTGCATCATTTTAGAGTTTTAACGAACTAGTCCAATTCAGTAATCTTTTGTTATATAACTAATTCTTTTCAGTGACTTATAATGATTAGATTTTCTTCGAATTATCTTCATAGAACTTTATAAATAAACATCCCTCCCTCCCCCCTGTATTATAAAACATTATAAGAGTATTTGTTTGAAAAGATTTCATTCGTGATCTGAATTACGATCAATAAAGCAGATTGATAAATAGTTAAAAAATCTGAATAAACTATATGATTCGGAGTTGGGCAAATTCGTTATCTCGATTAGCCGCAAAGTAGTTACAAGTTAATTGCATGTTATTTATTCGCTAGATCTATCTGAGACTACACGAGAGTAGAAAATATCGAATATTTCAGCTTTTGTTAAGTTGTAATCAGGAAGAAATCTTAAATGCTTCGCAATCTCGACGGTAATATTCAGTTTCTCTTAAAGTCTCATTAAAGGTTAACAGTTACAAATGCCTTTTTACGTCACATAACACAGACAATTATTTTCGAAATTTTACGTGAAGATAACTCGTAACACTGGCGCGAATCGAGTTAAGGACAATTTAGTAAAGAGCCACACGAAATCTGAAAATTCCAAACATATTCAGCTCCTATAATATTTTTTTTAACTGGTGAACCTGTGAAGTGAGGCGAGAGCTAAACAGTATTTGCCAGATTGTCATGAAGACCCATTTAATGTTTGGAGTTATAAATGTGTCTTCTCTTCACATAATAGGAGCAACTGTTATAGAAAATTTTTGTGAAGTTGACTCTTATCTAGCACCGTTCACAGCTTTCTCTCAGTCTTCACGAGGATCATTAGTTAACTGAGTAATAATGTTTAATAATATGTATACTAAATTTAGATGTGAGGTAAAGGAAAACTGTTAATTTTAAATAAAGTCTTAATTGAGATATAACATCAGATATGTGACTTATCTTCACATAAAACCGACTATGATCGTCAAAGTTTTACTGGGAAACTTTCGATAACAGGCCCGTGAGGCACTTGCAGCAACGACAAAGATAAACAGTGCATCATTTTAGAGTTTTAACGAACTAGTCCAATTCAGTAACCTTTTCTTATATAATTAATTATTTTTCAGTGACTTATAATGATTAGATTTTCTTCGAATTATCTTCATAGAACTTTATAAATAAAGATACACCTCCCTCCCCCCTGTATTATAAAACATTATCTGAGTATTTGTGTGAATAGACATCATTCGTGATCTGATTTACGATCAATGAAGCAGATTGATAAATAGTTAAAAATGTGAATAAGCTATATGATTCGGAGTTGGGCAAATTCGTTATCTCGATTATCCGAAAGGTAGTTACAAGTTAATTGCATGTTATTGATTCGCGAGATCTATTTAAGACTACGCGAGTGTAGAATATTTCAGCTTTTGTTATGTTGTAATCAGGAGAAAATCTTAAATGCTTCTCAATCTCGACGGTAATATTAATTTTCTTTTAAAGTCTCATTAAAGGTTAACAGTTACAAATGCCCTTTTACGTCACATAACACAGACAATTATTTTCGAAATTTTATGTGAAGATAACTCGTAACACTGGCGCGAATGGAGTTAAGGACAATTTAGTAAAGAGCCACACGAATTCTGAAAATTCCAAACATATTCAGCTCCTATAATATTTTTTTTAACTGGTGAACCTGTGAAGTGAGGCGAGAGCTAAACAGTATTTGCCAGATTGTCATGAAGTCCCATTTAATGTTTGGAGTTATAAATGTGTCTTCTCTTCACATAATAGGAGCAACTGTTATAGAAAATTTTTGTGAAGTTGACTCTTATCTAGCACCGTTCACAGCTTTCTCTCAGTCTTCACGAGGATCATTAGTTAACTGAGTAACAATGTTTAATAATATGTATACTAAATTTAGATGTGAGGTAAAGGAAAATTGTTAATTTTAAATAAAGTCTTAATTGAGATATAACATCAGATATTTGACATATCTTCACATAAAATCGACTATGATCGTCAAACTTTTACTGGGAAACTTTCGATAACAGGCCCGTGAGGCACTTGCAGCAACGACAAAGATAAACAGTGCATCATTGTAGAGTTTTAACGAACTAGTCCAATTCAGTAATCTTTTGTTATATAACTAATTCTTTTTCAGTGACTTATAATGATTAGATTTTCTTCGAATTATCTTCATAGAACTTTATAAATAAACATCCCTCCCTCCCCCCTGTATTATAAAACATTATATGAGTATTTGTTTGAAAAGATATCATTCGTGATCTGAATTACGATCAATGAAGCAGATTGATAAATAGTTAAAAAATCTGAATAAACTATATGATTCGGAGTTGGGCAAATTCGTTATCTCGATTACCCGCAAGGTAGTTACAAGTTAATTGCATGTTATTTATTCGCTAGATCTATCTGAGACTACACAAGAGTAGAAAATATCGAATATTTCAGCTTTTGTTAAGTTGTAATCAGGAAGAAATCTTAAATGCTTCGCAATCTCGACGGTAATATTCAGTTTCTTTTAAAGTCTCATTAAAGGTTAACAGTTACAAATGCCTTTTTACGTCACATAACACAGACAATTATTTTCGAAATTTTATGTGAAGATAACTCGTAACACTGGCGCGAATCGAGTTAAGGACGATTTAGTAAAGAGCCACACGAAATCTGAAAATTCCAAACATATTCAGCTCCTATAATATTTTTTTAACTGGAGAACCTGTGAAGTGAGGCGAGAGCTAAACAGTATTTGCCAGATTGTCATGAAGTCCCATTGAATGTTTGGAGTTATAAATGTGTCTTCTCTTCACATAATAGGAGCAACTGTTATAGAAAATTTTTGTGAAGTTGACTCTTATCTAGCACCGTTCACAGCTTTCTCTCAGTCTTCACGAGGATCATTAGTTAACTGAGTAACAATGTTTAATAATATGTATACTAAATTTAGATGTGAGGTAAAGAAAAATTGTTAATTTTAAATAAAGTCTTAATTGAGATATAACATCAGCTATGTGACTTATCTTCACATAAAATCGACTATGATCGTCAAACTTTTATTGGGAAACTTTCGATAACAGGCCTGTGAGGCACTTGCAACAACGACAAAGATAAACAGTGCATCATTTTAGAGTTTTAACGAACTAGTCCAATTCAGTAATATTTTGTTATATAACTAATTCTTTTTCAGTGACTTATAATGATTAGATTTTCTTCCAATTACCTTCATAGAACTTTATAAATAAACATCCCTCCCTCCCCCCTGTATTATAAAACATTATCTGAGTATTTGTTTGAAAAGATATCATTCGTGATCTGAATTACGATCAATGAAGCAGATTGATAAATAGTTAAAAAATCTGAATAAACTATATGATTCGGAGTTGGGCAAATTCGTTATCTCGATTATCCGAAAGGTAGTTACAAGTTAATTGCATGTTATTGATTCGCGAGATCTATCTGAGATTACGCGAGTGTTGAAAAATTCAGCTTTTGTTATGTTGTAATCAGGAGAAAATCTTAAATGCTTCTCAATCTCGATGGTAATATTCATTTTCTTTTAAAGTCTCATTAAAGGTTAACAGTTACAAATGCCCTTTTACGTCACATAACACAGACAATTATTTTCGAAATTTTATGTGAAGATAACTCGTAACACTGGCGCGAATCGAGTTAAGGACAATTTAGTAAAGAGCCACACGAAATCTGAAAATTACAAACATATTATGCTCCTATAATATTTTTTTTAACTGGTGAACCTGTGAAGTGAGGCGAGAGCTAAACAGTATTTGCCAGATTGTCATGAAGTCCCATTTAATGTTTGGAGTTATAAATGTGTCTTCTCTTCACATAATAGGAGCAACTGTTATAGAAAATTTTTGTGAAGTTGACTCTTATCTAGCACCGTTCACAGCTTTCTCTCAGTCTTCACGAGGATCATTAGTTAACTGAGTAACAATGTTTAATAATATGTATACTAAATTTAGATGTGAGGTAAAGGAAAATTGTTAATTTTAAATAAAGTCTTAATTGAGATATAACATCAGATATTTGACTTATCTTCACATAAAATCGACTATGATCGTCAAACTTTTACTGGGAAACTTTCGATAACAGGCCCGTGAGGCACTTGCAGCAACGACAAAGATAAACAGTGCATCATTGTAGAGTTTTAACGAACTAGTCCAATTCAGTAATCTTTTGTTATATAACTAATTCTTTTCAGTGACTTATAATGATTAGATTTTCTTCGAATTATCTTCATAGAACTTTATAAATAAACATCCCTCCCTCCCCCCTGTATTATAAAACATTATAAGAGTATTTGTTTGAAAAGATATCATTCGTGATCTGAATTACGATCAATGAAGCAGATTGATAAATAGTTAAAAAATCTGAATAAACTATATGATTCGGAGTTGGGCAAATTCGTTATCTCGATTAGCCGCAAAGTAGTTACAAGTTAATTGCATGTTATTTATTCGCTAGATCTATCTGAGACTACACGAGAGTAGAAAATATCGAATATTTCAGCTTTTGTTAAGTTGTAATCACGAAGAAATCTTAAATGCTTCGCAATCTCGACGGTAATATTCAGTTTCTCTTAAAGTCTCATTAAAGGTTAACAGTTACAAATGCCTTTTTACGTCACATAACACAGACAATTATTTTCGAAATTTTACGTGAAGATAACTCGTAACACTGGCGCGAATCGAGTTAAGGACAATTTAGTAAAGAGCCACACGAAATCTGAAAATTCCAAACATATTCAGCTCCTATAATATTTTTTTTAACTGGTGAACCTGTGAAGTGAGGCGAGAGCTAAACAGTATTTGCCAGATTGTCATGAAGACCCATTTAATGTTTGGAGTTATAAATGTGTCTTCTCTTCACATAATAGGAGCAACTGTTATAGAAAATTTTTGTGAAGTTGACTCTTATCTAGCACCGTTCACAGCTTTCTCTCAGTCTTCACGAGGATCATTAGTTAACTGAGTAATAATGTTTAATAATATGTATACTAAATTTAGATGTGAGGTAAAGGAAAACTGTTAATTTTAAATAAAGTCTTAATTGAGATATAACATCAGATATGTGACTTATCTTCACATAAAACCGACTATGATCGTCAAAGTTTTACTGGGAAACTTTCGATAACAGGCCCGTGAGGCACTTGCAGCAACGACAAAGATAAACAGTGCATCATTTTAGAATTTACAAACTAGTCCAATTCAGTAATCTTTTGTTATATAACTAATTCTTTTTCAGTGACTTATAATGATTATATTTTCTTCCAATTATCTTCATAGAACTTTATAAAGAAATATCCCTCCCTCCCCCCTGTATTATAAAACATTATCTGAGTATTTGTTTGAAAAGATATCATTCGTGATCTGAATTACGATCAATGAAGCAGATTGATAAATAGTTAAAAAATCTGAATAAACTATATGATTCGGAGTTGGGCAAATTCGTTATCTCGATTATCCGAAAGGTAGTTACAAGTTAATTGCATGTTATTGATTCGCGAGATCTATCTGAGATTACGCGAGTGTTGAAAAATTCAGCTTTTGTTATGTTGTAATCAGGAGAAAATCTTAAATGATTCTCAATCTCGATGGTAATATTCATTTTCTTTTAAAGTCTCATTAAAGGTTAACAGTTACAAATGCCCTTTTACGTCACATAACACAGACAATTATTTTCAAATTTTATGTGAAGATAACTCGTAACACTGGCGCGAATCGAGTTAAGGACAATTTAGTAAAGAGCCACACGAAATCTGAAAATTCCAAACATATTCAGCTCCTATAATATTTTTTTTAACTGGTGAACCTGTGAAGTGAGGCGAGAGCTAAACAATATTTGCCAGATTGTCATGAAGTCCCATTTAATGTTTGGAGTTATAAATGTGTCTTCTCTTCACATAATAGGAGCAACTGTTATAGAAAATTTTTGTGAAGTTGACTCTTATCTAGCACCGTTCACAGCTTTCTCTCAGTCTTCACGAGGATCATTAGTTAACTGAGTAACAATGTTTAATAATATGTATACTAAATTTAGATGTGAGGTAAAGGAAAATTGTTAATTTTAAATAAAGTCTTAATTGAGATATAACATCAGCTATGTGACTTATCTTCACATAAAATCGACTATGATCGTCAAACTTTATTGGGAAACTTTCGATAACAGGCCTGTGAGGCACTTGCAGCAACGACAAAGATAAACAGTGCATCATTTTAGAGTTTTAACGAACTTGTCCAATTCAGTAATCTTTTGTTATATAACTAATTCTTTTCAGTGACTTATAATGATTAGATTTTCTTCGAATTATCTTCATAGAACTTTATAAATAAACATCCCTCCCTCCCCCCTGTATTATAAAATATTATCTGAGTATTTGTTTGAAAAGATATCATTCGTGATGTGAATTACGATCAATGAAGCAGATTGATAAATAGTTAAAAAATCTGAATAAACTATATGATTCGGAGTTGGGCAAATTCGTTATCTCGATTATCCGCGAGGTAGTTACAAGTTAATTGCATGTTATTTATTCGCTAGATCTATCTGAGACTACACGAGAGTAGAAAATATCGAATATTTCAGCTTTTGTTAAGTTGTAATCAGGAAGAAATCTTAAATGCTTCGCAATCTCGACGGTAATATTCAGTTTCTCTTAAAGTCTCATTAAAGGTTAACAGTTACAAATGCCCTTTTACGTCCCAAATACAGACAATTATTTTCCAAATTTTATGTGAAGATAACTCGTAACACTGGCGCGAACCGAGTTAAGGACAATTTAGTAAAGAGCCACACGAAATCTGAAAATTCCAAACATATTCATCTCCTATAATATTTTTTTTAACTAGTGAACCTGTGAAGTGAGGCGAGAGCTAAACAGTATTTGCCAGATTGTCATGAAGTCCCATTTAATGTTTGGAGTTATAAATGTGTCTTCTCTTCACATAATAGGAGCAACTGTTATAGAAAATTTTTGTGAATTTGACTCTTATCTAGCACCGTTCACAGCTTTCTCTCAGTCTTCACGAGGATCATTAGTTAACTGAGTAACAATGTTTAATAATATGTATACTAAATTTAGATGTGAGGTAAAGGAAAATTGTTAATTTTAAATAAAGTCTTAATTGAGATATAACATCAGATATTTGACTTATCTTCACATAAAATCGACTATGATCGTCAAACTTTTACTGGGAAACTTTCGATAACAGGCCCGTGAGGCACGTGCAGCAACGACAAAGATAAACAGTGCATCATTGTAGAGTTTTAACGAACTAGTCCAATTCAGTAATCTTTTGTTATATAACTAATTCTTTTTCAGTGACTTATAATGATTAGATTTTCTTCGAATTATCTTCATAGAACTTTATAAATAAACATCCCTCCCTCCCCCCTGTATTATAAAACATTATATGAGTATTTGTTTGAAAAGATATCATTCGTGATCTGAATTACGATCAATGAAGCAGATTGATAAATAGTTAAAAAATCTGAATAAACTATATGATTCGGAGTTGGGCAAATTCGTTATCTCGATTACCCGCAAGGTAGTTACAAGTTAATTGCATGTTATTTATTCGCTAGATCTATCTGAGACTACACAAGAGTAGAAAATATCGAATATTTCAGCTTTTGTTAAGTTGTAATCAGGAAGAAATCTTAAATGCTTCGCAATCTCGACGGTAATATTCAGTTTCTTTTAAAGTCTCATTAAAGGTTAACAGTTACAAATGCCTTTTTACGTCACATAACACAGACAATTATTTTCGAAATTTTATGTGAAGATAACTCGTAACACTGGCGCGAATCGAGTTAAGGACGATTTAGTAAAGAGCCACACGAAATCTGAAAATTCCAAACATATTCAGCTCCTATAATATTTTTTTAACTGGTGAACCTGTGAAGTGAGGCGAGAGCTAAACAGTATTTGCCAGATTGTCATGAAGTCCCATTTAATGTTTGGAGTTATAAATGTGTCTTCTCTTCACATAATAGGAGCAACTGTTATAGAAAATTTTTGTGAAGTTGACTCTTATCTAGCACCGTTCACAGCTTTCTCTCAGTCTTCACGAGGATCATTAGTTAACTGAGTAACAATGTTTAATAATATGTATACTAAATTTAGATGTGAGGTAAAGAAAAATTGTTAATTTTAAATAAAGTCTTAATTGAGATATAACATCAGCTATGTGACTTATCTTCACATAAAATCGACTATGATCGTCAAACTTTTATTGGGAAACTTTCGATAACAGGCCTGTAAGGCACTTGCAGCAACGACAAAGATAAACAGTGCATCATTTTAGAGTTTTAACGAACTAGTCCAATTCAGTAATATTTTGTTATATAACTAATTCTTTTTCAGTGACTTATAATGATTAGATTTTCTTCCAATTACCTTCATAGAACTTTATAAATAAACATCCCTCCCTCCCCCCTGTATTATAAAACATTATCTGAGTATTTGTTTGAAAAGATATCATTCGTGATCTGAATTACGATCAATGAAGCAGATTGCTAAATAGTTAAAAAATCTGAATAAACTATATGATTCGGAGTTGGGCAAATTCGTTATCTCGATTATCCGAAAGGTAGTTACAAGTTAATTGCATGTTATTGATTCGCGAGATCTATCTGAGATTACGCGAGTGTTGAAAAATTCAGCTTTTGTTATGTTGTAATCAGGAGAAAATCTTAAATGCTTCTCAATCTCGATGGTAATATTCATTTTCTTTTAAAGTCTCATTAAAGGTTAACAGTTACAAATGCCCTTTTACGTCACATAACACAGACAATTATTTTCGAAATTTTATGTGAAGATAACTCGTAACACTGGCGCGAATCGAGTTAAGGACAATTTAGTAAAGAGCCACACGAAATCTGAAAATTACAAACATATTATGCTCCTATAATATTTTTTTTAACTGGTGAACCTGTGAAGTGAGGCGAGAGCTAAACAGTATTTGCCAGATTGTCATGAAGTCCCATTTAATGTTTGGAGTTATAAATGTGTCTTCTCTTCACATAATAGGAGCAACTGTTATAGAAAATTTTTGTGAAGTTGACTCTTATCTAGCACCGTTCACAGCTTTCTCTCAGTCTTCACGAGGATCATTAGTTAACTGAGTAACAATGTTTAATAATATGTATACTAAATTTAGATGTGAGGTAAAGGAAAATTGTTAATTTTAAATAAAGTCTTAATTGAGATATAACATCAGCTATGTGACTTATCTTCACATAAAATGGACTATGATCGTCAAACTTTTATTGGGAAACTTTCGATAACAGGCCTGTGAGGCACTTGCCGCAACGACAAAGATAAACAGTGCATCATTTTAGAGTTTTAACGAACTAGTCCAATTCAGTAATCTTTTGTTATATAACTAATTCTTTTCAGTGACTTATAATGATTAGATTTTCTTCGAATTATCTTCATAGAACTTTATAAATAAACATCCCTCCCTCCCCCCTGTATTATAAAACATTATATGAGTATTTGTTTGAAAAGATATCATTCGTGATCTGAATTACGATCAATGAAGCAGATTGATAAATAGTTAAAAAATCTGAATAAACTATATGATTCGGAGTTGGGCAAATTCGTTATCTCGATTACCCGCAAGGTAGTTACAAGTTAATTGCATGTTATTTATTCGCTAGATCTATCTGAGACTACACAAGAGTAGAAAATATCGAATATTTCAGCTTTTGTTAAGTTGTAATCAGGAAGAAATCTTAAATGCTTCGCAATCTCGACGGTAATATTCAGTTTCTTTTAAAGTCTCATTAAAGGTTAACAGTTACAAATGCCTTTTTACGTCACATAACACAGACAATTATTTTCGAAATTTTATGTGAAGATAACTCGTAACACTGGCGCGAATCGAGTTAAGGACGATTTAGTAAAGAGCCACACGAAATCTGAAAATTCCAAACATATTCAGCTCCTATAATATTTTTTTAACTGGTGAACCTGTGAAGTGATGCGAGAGCTAAACAGTATTTGCCAGATTGTCATGAAGTCCCATTTAATGTTTGGAGTTATAAATGTGTCTTCTCTTCACATAATAGGAGCAACTGTTATAGAAAATTTTTGTGAAGTTGACTCTTATCTAGCACCGTTCACAGCTTTCTCTCAGTCTTCACGAGGATCATTAGTTAACTGAGTAACAATGTTTAATAATATGTATACTAAATTTAGATGTGAGGTAAAGAAAAATTGTTAATTTTAAATAAAGTCTTAATTGAGATATAACATCAGCTATGTGACTTATCTTCACATAAAATCGACTATGATCGTCAAACATTTATTGGGAAACTTTCGATAACAGGCCTGTAAGGCACTTGCAGCAACGACAAAGATAAACAGTGCATCATTTTAGAGTTTTAACGAACTAGTCCAATTCAGTAATATTTTGTTATATAACTAATTCTTTTTCAGTGACTTATAATGATTAGATTTTCTTCCAATTACCTTCATAGAACTTTATAAATAAACATCCCTCCCTCCCCCCTGTATTATAAAACATTATCTGAGTATTTGTTTGAAAAGATATCATTCGTGATCTGAATTACGATCAATGAAGCAGATTGCTAAATAGTTAAAAAATCTGAATAAACTATATGATTCGGAGTTGGGCAAATTCGTTATCTCGATTATCCGAAAGGTAGTTACAAGTTAATTGCATGTTATTGATTCGCGAGATCTATCTGAGATTACGCGAGTGTTGAAAAATTCAGCTTTTGTTATGTTGTAATCAGGAGAAAATCTTAAATGCTTCTCAATCTCGATGGTAATATTCATTTTCTTTTAAAGTCTCATTAAAGGTTAACAGTTACAAATGCCCTTTTACGTCACATAACACAGACAATTATTTTCGAAATTTTATGTGAAGATAACTCGTAACACTGGCGCGAATCGAGTTAAGGACAATTTAGTAAAGAGCCACACGAAATCTGAAAATTACAAACATATTATGCTCCTATAATATTTTTTTTTAACTGGTGAACCTGTGAAGTGAGGCGAGAGCTAAACAGTATTTGCCAGATTGTCATGAAGTCCCATTTAATGTTTGGAGTTATAAATGTGTCTTCTCTTCACATAATAGGAGCAACTCTTATAGAAAATTTTTGTGAAGTTGACTCTTATCTAGCACCGTTCACAGCTTTCTCTCAGTCTTCACGAGGATCATTAGTTAACTGAGTAACAATGTTTAATAATATGTATACTAAATTTAGATGTGAGGTAAAGGAAAATTGTTAATTTTAAATAAAGTCTTAATTGAGATATAACATCAGCTATGTTACTTATCTTCACATAAAATCGACTATGATCGTCAAACTTTTATTGGGAAACTTTCGATAACAGGCCTGTGAGGCACTTGCCGCAACGACAAAGATAAACAGTGCATCATTTTAGAGTTTTATCGAACTAGTCCAATTCAGTAATCTTTTGTTATATAACTAATTCTTTTCAGTGACTTATAATGATTAGATTTTCTTCGAATTATCTTCATAGAACTTTATAAATAAACATCCCTCCCTCCCCCCTGTATTATAAAACATTATAAGAGTATTTGTTTGAAAAGATTTCATTCGTGATCTGAATTACGATCAATGAAGCAGATTGATAAATAGTTAAAAAATCTGAATAAACTATATGATTCGGAGTTGGGCAAATTCGTTATCTCGATTAGCCGCAAAGTAGTTACAAGTTAATTGCATGTTATTTATTCGCTAGATCTATTTAAGATTACGCGAGTGTTGAAAAATTCAGCTTTTGTTATGTTGTAATCAGGAGAAAATCTTAAATGCTTCTCAATCTCGACGGTAATATTAATTTTCTTTTAAAGTCTCATTAAAGGTTAGCAGTTACAAATGCCCTTTTACGCCACATAACACAGACAATTATTTTCGAAATTTTATGTGAAGATAACTCGTAACACTGGCGCGAATGGAGTTAAGGACAATTTAGTAAAGAGCCACACGAATTCTGAAAATTCCAAACATATTCAGCTCCTATAATATTTTTTTTAACTGGTGAACCTGTGAAGTGAGGCGAGAGCTAAACAGTATTTGCCAGATTGTCATGAAGTCCCATTTAATGTTTGGAGTTATAAATGTGTCTTCTCTTCACATAATAGGAGCAACTGTTATAGAAAATTTTTGTGAAGTTGACTCTTATCTAGCACCGTTCACAGCTTTCTCTCAGTCTTCACGAGGATCATTAGTTAACTGAGTAACAATGTTTAATAATATGTATACTAAATTTAGATGTGAGGTAAAGGAAAATTGTTAATTTTAAATAAAGTCTTAATTGAGATATAACATCAGATATTTGACTTATCTTCACATAAAATCGACTATGATCGTCAAACTTTTACTGGGAAACTTTCGATAACAGGCCCGTGAGGCACGTGCAGCAACGACAAAGATAAACAGTGCATCATTGTAGAGTTTTAACGAACTAGTCCAATTCAGTAATCTTTTGTTATATAACTAATTCTTTTTCAGTGACTTATAATGATTAGATTTTCTTCGAATTATCTTCATAGAACTTTATAAATAAACATCCCTCCCTCCCCCCTGTATTATAAAACATTATATGAGTATTTGTTTGAAAAGATATCATTCGTGATCTGAATTACGATCAATGAAGCAGATTGATAAATAGTTAAAAAATCTGAATAAACTATATGATTCGGAGTTGGGCAAATTCGTTATCTCGATTACCCGCAAGGTAGTTACAAGTTAATTGCATGTTATTTATTCGCTAGATCTATCTGAGACTACACAAGAGTAGAAAATATCGAATATTTCAGCTTTTGTTAAGTTGTAATCAGGAAGAAATCTTAAATGCTTCGCAATCTCGACGGTAATATTCAGTTTCTTTTAAAGTCTCATTAAAGGTTAACAGTTACAAATGCCTTTTTACGTCACATAACACAGACAATTATTTTCGAAATTTTATGTGAAGATAACTCGTAACACTGGCGCGAATCGAGTTAAGGACGATTTAGTAAAGAGCCACACGAAATCTGAAAATTCCAAACATATTCAGCTCCTATAATATTTTTTTAACTGGTGAACCTGTGAAGTGAGGCGAGAGCTAAACAGTATTTGCCAGATTGTCATGAAGTCCCATTTAATGTTTGGAGTTATAAATGTGTCTTCTCTTCACATAATAGGAGCAACTGTTATAGAAAATTTTTGTGAAGTTGACTCTTATCTAGCACCGTTCACAGCTTTCTCTCAGTCTTCACGAGGATCATTAGTTAACTGAGTAACAATGTTTAATAATATGTATACTAAATTTAGATGTGAGGTAAAGAAAAATTGTTAATTTTAAATAAAGTCTTAATTGAGATATAACATCAGCTATGTGACTTATCTTCACATAAAATCGACTATGATCGTCAAACTTTTATTGGGAAACTTTCGATAACAGGCCTGTAAGGCACTTGCAGCAACGACAAAGATAAACAGTGCATCATTTTAGAGTTTTAACGAACTAGTCCAATTCAGTAATATTTTGTTATATAACTAATTCTTTTTCAGTGACTTATAATGATTAGATTTTCTTCCAATTACCTTCATAGAACTTTATAAATAAACATCCCTCCCTCCCCCCTGTATTATAAAACATTATCTGAGTATTTGTTTGAAAAGATATCATTCGTGATCTGAATTACGATCAATGAAGCAGATTGCTAAATAGTTAAAAAATCTGAATAAACTATATGATTCGGAGTTGGGCAAATTCGTTATCTCGATTATCCGAAAGGTAGTTACAAGTTAATTGCATGTTATTGATTCGCGAGATCTATCTGAGATTACGCGAGTGTTGAAAAATTCAGCTTTTGTTATGTTGTAATCAGGAGAAAATCTTAAATGCTTCTCAATCTCGATGGTAATATTCATTTTCTTTTAAAGTCTCATTAAAGGTTAACAGTTACAAATGCCCTTTTACGTCACATAACACAGACAATTATTTTCGAAATTTTATGTGAAGATAACTCGTAACACTGGCGCGAATCGAGTTAAGGACAATTTAGTAAAGAGCCACACGAAATCTGAAAATTACAAACATATTATGCTCCTATAATATTTTTTTTAACTGGTGAACCTGTGAAGTGAGGCGAGAGCTAAACAGTATTTGCCAGATTGTCATGAAGTCCCATTTAATGTTTGGAGTTATAAATGTGTCTTCTCTTCACATAATAGGAGCAACTGTTATAGAAAATTTTTGTGAAGTTGACTCTTATCTAGCACCGTTCACAGCTTTCTCTCAGTCTTCACGAGGATCATTAGTTAACTGAGTAACAATGTTTAATAATATGTATACTAAATTTAGATGTGAGGTAAAGGAAAATTGTTAATTTTAAATAAAGTCTTAATTGAGATATAACATCAGCTATGTGACTTATCTTCACATAAAATGGACTATGATCGTCAAACTTTTATTGGGAAACTTTCGATAACAGGCCTGTGAGGCACTTGCCGCAACGACAAAGATAAACAGTGCATCATTTTAGAGTTTTAACGAACTAGTCCAATTCAGTAATCTTTTGTTATATAACTAATTCTTTTCAGTGACTTATAATGATTAGATTTTCTTCGAATTATCTTCATAGAACTTTATAAATAAACATCCCTCCCTCCCCCCTGTATTATAAAACATTATATGAGTATTTGTTTGAAAAGATATCATTCGTGATCTGAATTACGATCAATGAAGCAGATTGATAAATAGTTAAAAAATCTGAATAAACTATATGATTCGGAGTTGGGCAAATTCGTTATCTCGATTACCCGCAAGGTAGTTACAAGTTAATTGCATGTTATTTATTAGCTAGATCTATCTGAGACTACACAAGAGTAGAAAATATCGAATATTTCAGCTTTTGTTAAGTTGTAATCAGGAAGAAATCTTAAATGCTTCGCAATCTCGACGGTAATATTCAGTTTCTTTTAAAGTCTCATTAAAGGTTAACAGTTACAAATGCCTTTTTACGTCACATAACACAGACAATTATTTTCGAAATTTTATGTGAAGATAACTCGTAACACTGGCGCGAATCGAGTTAAGGACGATTTAGTAAAGAGCCACACGAAATCTGAAAATTCCAAACATATTCAGCTCCTATAATATTTTTTTAACTGGTGAACCTGTGAAGTGATGCGAGAGCTAAACAGTATTTGCCAGATTGTCATGAAGTCCCATTTAATGTTTGGAGTTATAAATGTGTCTTCTCTTCACATAATAGGAGCAACTGTTATAGAAAATTTTTGTGAAGTTGACTCTTATCTAGCACCGTTCACAGCTTTCTCTCAGTCTTCACGAGGATCATTAGTTAACTGAGTAACAATGTTTAATAATATGTATACTAAATTTAGATGTGAGGTAAAGAAAAATTGTTAATTTTAAATAAAGTCTTAATTGAGATATAACATCAGCTATGTGACTTATCTTCACATAAAATCGACTATGATCGTCAAACATTTATTGGGAAACTTTCGATAACAGGCCTGTAAGGCACTTGCAGCAACGACAAAGATAAACAGTGCATCATTTTAGAGTTTTAACGAACTAGTCCAATTCAGTAATATTTTGTTATATAACTAATTCTTTTTCAGTGACTTATAATGATTAGATTTTCTTCCAATTACCTTCATAGAACTTTATAAATAAACATCCCTCCCTCCCCCCTGTATTATAAAACATTATCTGAGTATTTGTTTGAAAAGATATCATTCGTGATCTGAATTACGATCAATGAAGCAGATTGCTAAATAGTTAAAAAATCTGAATAAACTATATGATTCGGAGTTGGGCAAATTCGTTATCTCGATTATCCGAAAGGTAGTTACAAGTTAATTGCATGTTATTGATTCGCGAGATCTATCTGAGATTACGCGAGTGTTGAAAAATTCAGCTTTTGTTATGTTGTAATCAGGAGAAAATCTTAAATGCTTCTCAATCTCGATGGTAATATTCATTTTCTTTTAAAGTCTCATTAAAGGTTAACAGTTACAAATGCCCTTTTACGTCACATAACACAGACAATTATTTTCGAAATTTTATGTGAAGATAACTCGTAACACTAGCGCGAATCGAGTTAAGGACAATTTAGTAAAGAGCCACACGAAATCTGAAAATTACAAACATATTATGCTCCTATAATATTTTTTTTAACTGGTGAACCTGTGAAGTGAGGCGAGAGCTAAACAGTATTTGCCAGATTGTCATGAAGTCCCATTTAATGTTTGGAGTTATAAATGTGTCTTCTCTTCACATAATAGGAGCAACTGTTATAGAAAATTTTTGTGAAGTTGACTCTTATCTAGCACCGTTCACAGCTTTCTCTCAGTCTTCACGAGGATCATTAGTTAACTGAGTAACAATGTTTAATAATATGTATACTAAATTTAGATGTGAGGTAAAGGAAAATTGTTAATTTTAAATAAAGTCTTAATTGAGATATAACATCAGCTATGTGACTTATCTTCACATAAAATCGACTATGATCGTCAAACTTTTATTTGAAACTTTCGATAACAGGCCTGTGAGGCACTTGCCGCAACGACAAAGATAAACAGTGCATCATTTTAGAGTTTTAACGAACTAGTCCAATTCAGTAATCTTTTGTTATATAACTAATTCTTTTCAGTGACTTATAATGATTAGATTTTCTTCGAATTATCTTCATAGAACTTTATAAATAAACATCCCTCCCTCCCCCCTGTATTATAAAACATTATAAGAGTATTTGTTTGAAAAGATATCATTCGTGATCTGAATTACGATCAATGAAGCAGATTGATAAATAGTTAAAAAATCTGAATAAACTATATGATTCGGAGTTGGGCAAATTCGTTATCTCGATTAGCCGCAAAGTAGTTACAAGTTAATTGCATGTTATTTATTCGCTAGATCTATCTGAGACTACACGAGAGTAGAAAATATCGAATATTTCAGCTTTTGTTAAGTTGTAATCAGGAAGAAATCTTAAATGCTTCGCAATCTCGACGGTAATATTCAGTTTCTCTTAAAGTCTCATTAAAGGTTAACAGTTACAAATGCCTTTTTACGTCACATAACACAGACAATTATTTTCGAAATTTTACGTGAAGATAACTCGTAACACTGGCGCGAATCGAGTTAAGGACAATTTAGTAAAGAGCCACACGAATTCTGAAAATTCCAAACATATTCAGCTCCTATAATATTTTTTTTAACTGGTGAACCTGTGAAGTGAGGCGAGAGCTAAACAGTATTTGCCAGATTGTCATGAAGTCCCATTTAATGTTTGGATTTATAAATGTGTCTTCTCTTCACATAATAGGAGCAACTGTTATAGAAAATTTTTGTGAAGTTGACTCTTATCTAGCACCGTTCACAGCTTTCTCTCAGTCTTCACGAGGATCATCAGTTAACTGAGTAACAATGTTTAATAATATGTATACTAAATTTAGATGTGAGGTAAAGGAAAATTGTTAATTTTAAATAAAGTCTTAATTGAGATATAACATCAGATATTTGACTTATCTTCACATAAAATCGACTATGATCGTCAAACTTTTACTGGGAAACTTTCGATAACAGGCCCGTGAGGCACGTGCAGCAACGACAAAGATAAACAGTGCATCATTGTAGAGTTTTAACGAACTAGTCCAATTCAGTAATCTTTTGTTATATAACTAATTCTTTTTCAGTGACTTATAATGATTAGATTTTCTTCGAATTATCTTCATAGAACTTTATAAATAAACATCCCTCCCTCCCCCCTGTATTATAAAACATTATATGAGTATTTGTTTGAAAAGATATCATTCGTGATCTGAATTACGATCAATGAAGCAGATTGATAAATAGTTAAAAAATCTGAATAAACTATATGATTCGGAGTTGGGCAAATTCGTTATCTCGATTACCCGCAAGGTAGTTACAAGTTAATTGCATGTTATTTATTCGCTAGATCTATCTGAGACTACACAAGAGTAGAAAATATCGAATATTTCAGCTTTTGTTAAGTTGTAATCAGGAAGAAATCTTAAATGCTTCGCAATCTCGACGGTAATATTCAGTTTCTTTTAAAGTCTCATTAAAGGTTAACAGTTACAAATGCCTTTTTACGTCACATAACACAGACAATTATTTTCGAAATTTTATGTGAAGATAACTCGTAACACTGGCGCGAATCGAGTTAAGGACGATTTAGTAAAGAGCCACACGAAATCTGAAAATTCCAAACATATTCAGCTCCTATAATATTTTTTTAACTGGTGAACCTGTGAAGTGAGGCGAGAGCTAAACAGTATTTGCCAGATTGTCATGAAGTCCCATTTAATGTTTGGAGTTATAAATGTGTCTTCTCTTCACATAATAGGAGCAACTGTTATAGAAAATTTTTGTGAAGTTGACTCTTATCTAGCACCGTTCACAGCTTTCTCTCAGTCTTCACGAGGATCATTAGTTAACTGAGTAACAATGTTTAATAATATGTATACTAAATTTAGATGTGAGGTAAAGAAAAATTGTTAATTTTAAATAAAGTCTTAATTGAGATATAACATCAGCTATGTGACTTATCTTCACATAAAATCGACTATGATCGTCAAACTTTTATTGGGAAACTTTCGATAACAGGCCTGTAAGGCACTTGCAGCAACGACAAAGATAAACAGTGCATCATTTTAGAGTTTTAACGAACTAGTCCAATTCAGTAATATTTTGTTATATAACTAATTCTTTTTCAGTGACTTATAATGATTAGATTTTCTTCCAATTACCTTCATAGAACTTTATAAATAAACATCCCTCCCTCCCCCCTGTATTATAAAACATTATCTGAGTATTTGTTTGAAAAGATATCATTCGTGATCTGAATTACGATCAATGAAGCAGATTGCTAAATAGTTAAAAAATCTGAATAAACTATATGATTCGGAGTTGGGCAAATTCGTTATCTCGATTATCCGAAAGGTAGTTACAAGTTAATTGCATGTTATTGATTCGCGAGATCTATCTGAGATTACGCGAGTGTTGAAAAATTCAGCTTTTGTTATGTTGTAATCAGGAGAAAATCTTAAATGCTTCTCAATCTCGATGGTAATATTCATTTTCTTTTAAAGTCTCATTAAAGGTTAACAGTTACAAATGCCCTTTTACGTCACATAACACAGACAATTATTTTCGAAATTTTATGTGAAGATAACTCGTAACACTGGCGCGAATCGAGTTAAGGACAATTTAGTAAAGAGCCACACGAAATCTGAAAATTACAAACATATTATGCTCCTATAATATTTTTTTTAACTGGTGAACCTGTGAAGTGAGGCGAGAGCTAAACAGTATTTGCCAGATTGTCATGAAGTCCCATTTAATGTTTGGAGTTATAAATGTGTCTTCTCTTCACATAATAGGAGCAACTGTTATAGAAAATTTTTGTGAAGTTGACTCTTATCTAGCACCGTTCACAGCTTTCTCTCAGTCTTCACGAGGATCATTAGTTAACTGAGTAACAATGTTTAATAATATGTATACTAAATTTAGATGTGAGGTAAAGGAAAATTGTTAATTTTAAATAAAGTCTTAATTGAGATATAACATCAGCTATGTGACTTATCTTCACATAAAATGGACTATGATCGTCAAACTTTTATTGGGAAACTTTCGATAACAGGCCTGTGAGGCACTTGCCGCAACGACAAAGATAAACAGTGCATCATTTTAGAGTTTTAACGAACTAGTCCAATTCAGTAATCTTTTGTTATATAACTAATTCTTTTCAGTGACTTATAATGATTAGATTTTCTTCGAATTATCTTCATAGAACTTTATAAATAAACATCCCTCCCTCCCCCCTGTATTATAAAACATTATATGAGTATTTGTTTGAAAAGATATCATTCGTGATCTGAATTACGATCAATGAAGCAGATTGATAAATAGTTAAAAAATCTGAATAAACTATATGATTCGGAGTTGGGCAAATTCGTTATCTCGATTACCCGCAAGGTAGTTACAAGTTAATTGCATGTTATTTATTCGCTAGATCTATCTGAGACTACACAAGAGTAGAAAATATCGAATATTTCAGCTTTTGTTAAGTTGTAATCAGGAAGAAATCTTAAATGCTTCGCAATCTCGACGGTAATATTCAGTTTCTTTTAAAGTCTCATTAAAGGTTAACAGTTACAAATGCCTTTTTACGTCACATAACACAGACAATTATTTTCGAAATTTTATGTGAAGATAACTCGTAACACTGGCGCGAATCGAGTTAAGGACGATTTAGTAAAGAGCCACACGAAATCTGAAAATTCCAAACATATTCAGCTCCTATAATATTTTTTTAACTGGTGAACCTGTGAAGTGATGCGAGAGCTAAACAGTATTTGCCAGATTGTCATGAAGTCCCATTTAATGTTTGGAGTTATAAATGTGTCTTCTCTTCACATAATAGGAGCAACTGTTATAGAAAATTTTTGTGAAGTTGACTCTTATCTAGCACCGTTCACAGCTTTCTCTCAGTCTTCACGAGGATCATTAGTTAACTGAGTAACAATGTTTAATAATATGTATACTAAATTTAGATGTGAGGTAAAGAAAAATTGTTAATTTTAAATAAAGTCTTAATTGAGATATAACATCAGCTATGTGACTTATCTTCACATAAAATCGACTATGATCGTCAAACATTTATTGGGAAACTTTCGATAACAGGCCTGTAAGGCACTTGCAGCAACGACAAAGATAAACAGTGCATCATTTTAGAGTTTTAACGAACTAGTCCAATTCAGTAATATTTTGTTATATAACTAATTCTTTTTCAGTGACTTATAATGATTAGATTTTCTTCCAATTACCTTCATAGAACTTTATAAATAAACATCCCTCCCTCCCCCCTGTATTATAAAACATTATCTGAGTATTTGTTTGAAAAGATATCATTCGTGATCTGAATTACGATCAATGAAGCAGATTGCTAAATAGTTAAAAAATCTGAATAAACTATATGATTCGGAGTTGGGCAAATTCGTTATCTCGATTATCCGAAAGGTAGTTACAAGTTAATTGCATATTATTGATTCGCGAGATCTATCTGAGATTACGCGAGTGTTGAAAAATTCAGCTTTTGTTATGTTGTAATCAGGAGAAAATCTTAAATGCTTCTCAATCTCGATGGTAATATTCATTTTCTTTTAAAGTCTCATTAAAGGTTAACAGTTACAAATGCCCTTTTACGTCACATAACACAGACAATTATTTTCGAAATTTTATGTGAAGATAACTCGTAACACTGGCGCGAATCGAGTTAAGGACAATTTAGTAAAGAGCCACACGAAATCTGAAAATTACAAACATATTATGCTCCTATAATATTTTTTTTAACTGGTGAACCTGTGAAGTGAGGCGAGAGCTAAACAGTATTTGCCAGATTGTCATGAAGTCCCATTTAATGTTTGGAGTTATAAATGTGTCTTCTCTTCACATAATAGGAGCAACTGTTATAGAAAATTTTTGTGAAGTTGACTCTTATCTAGCACCGTTCACAGCTTTCTCTCAGTCTTCACGAGGATCATTAGTTAACTGAGTAACAATGTTTAATAATATGTATACTAAATTTAGATGTGAGGTAAAGGAAAATTGTTAATTTTAAATAAAGTCTTAATTGAGATATAACATCAGCTATGTGACTTATCTTCACATAAAATCGACTATGATCGTCAAACTTTTATTTGAAACTTTCGATAACAGGCCTGTGAGGCACTTGCCGCAACGACAAAGATAAACAGTGCATCATTTTAGAGTTTTAACGAACTAGTCCAATTCAGTAATCTTTTGTTATATAACTAATTCTTTTCAGTGACTTATAATGATTAGATTTTCTTCGAATTATCTTCATAGAACTTTATAAATAAACATCCCTCCCTCCCCCCTGTATTATAAAACATTATAAGAGTATTTGTTTGAAAAGATATCATTCGTGATCTGAATTACGATCAATGAAGCAGATTGATAAATAGTTAAAAAATCTGAATAAACTATATGATTCGGAGTTGGGCAAATTCGTTATCTCGATTAGCCGCAAAGTAGTTACAAGTTAATTGCATGTTATTTATTCGCTAGATCTATCTGAGACTACACGAGAGTAGAAAATATCGAATATTTCAGCTTTTGTTAAGTTGTAATCAGGAAGAAATCTTAAATGCTTCGCAATCTCGACGGTAATATTCAGTTTCTCTTAAAGTCTCATTAAAGGTTAACAGTTACAAATGCCTTTTTACGTCACATAACACAGACAATTATTTTCGAAATTTTACGTGAAGATAACTCGTAACACTGGCGCGAATCGAGTTAAGGACAATTTAGTAAAGAGCCACACGAAATCTGATAATTCCAAACATATTCAGCTCCTATAATATTTTTTTTAACTGGTGAACCTGTGAAGTGAGGCGAGAGCTAAACAGTATTTGCCAGATTGTCATGAAGACCCATTTAATGTTTGGAGTTATAAATGTGTCTTCTCTTCACATAATAGGAGCAACTGTTATAGAAAATTTTTGTGAAGTTGACTCTTATCTAGCACCGTTCACAGCTTTCTCTCAGTCTTCACGAGGATCATTAGTTAACTGAGTAATAATGTTTAATAATATGTATACTAAATTTAGATGTGAGGTAAAGGAAAACTGTTAATTTTAAATAAAGTCTTAATTGAGATATAACATCAGATATGTGACTTATCTTCACATAAAACCGACTATGATCGTCAAAGTTTTACTGGGAAACTTTCGATAACAGGCCCGTGAGGCACTTGCAGCAACGACAAAGATAAACAGTGCATCATTTTAGAGTTTTAACGAACTAGTCCAATTCAGTAACCTTTTCTTATATAATTAATTATTTTTCAGTGACTTATAATGATTAGATTTTCTTCGAATTATCTTCATAGAACTTTATAAATAAAGATACACCTCCCTCCCCCCTGTATTATAAAACATTATCTGAGTATTTGTGTGAATAGACATCATTCGTGATCTGATTTACGATCAATGAAGCAGATTGATAAATAGTTAAAAAATGTGAATAAACTATATGATTCGGAGTTGGGCAAATTCGTTATCTCGATTATCCGAAAGGGAGTTACAAGTTAATTGCATGTTATTGATTCGCGAGATCTATTTAAGATTACGCGAGTGTTGAAAAATTCAGCTTTTGTTATGTTGTAATCAGGAGAAAATCTTAAATGCTTCTCAATCTCGACGGTAATATTAATTTTCTTTTAAAGTCTCATTAAAGGTTAACAGTTACAAATGCCCTTTTACGTCACATAACACAGACAATTATTTTCGAAATTTTATGTGAAGATAACTCGTAACACTGGCGCGAATGGAGTTAAGGACAATTTAGTAAAGAGCCACACGAATTCTGAAAATTCCAAACATATTCAGCTCCTATAATATTTTTTTTAACTGGTGAACCTGTGAAGTGAGGCGAGAGCTAAACAGTATTTGCCAGATTGTCATGAAGTCCCATTTAATGTTTGGAGTTATAAATGTGTCTTCTCTTCACATAATAGGAGCAACTGTTATAGAAAATTTTTGTGAAGTTGACTCTTATCTAGCACCGTTCACAGCTTTCTCTCAGTCTTCACGAGGATCATTAGTTAACTGAGTAACAATGTTTAATAATATGTATACTAAATTTAGATGTGAGGTAAAGGAAAATTGTTAATTTTAAATAAAGTCTTAATTGAGATATAACATCAGCTATGTGACTTATCTTCACATAAAATCGACTATGATCGTCAAACTTTTATTGGGAAACTTTCGATAACAGGCCTGTGAGGCACTTGCCGCAACGACAAAGATAAACAGTGCATCATTTTAGAGTTTTAACGAACTAGTCCAATTCAGTAATCTTTTGTTATATAACTAATTCTTTTCAGTGACTTATAATGATTAGATTTTCTTCGAATTATCTTCATAGAACTTTATAAATAAACATCCCTCCCTCCCCCCTGTATTATAAAACATTATAAGAGTATTTGTTTGAAAAGATTTCATTCGTGATCTGAATTACGATCAATGAAGCAGATTGATAAATAGTTAAAAAATCTGAATAAACTATATGATTCGGAGTTGGGCAAATTCGTTATGTCGATTAGCCGCAAAGTAGTTACAAGTTAATTGCATGTTATTTATTCGCTAGATCTATCTGAGACTACACGAGAGTAGAAAATATCGAATATTTCAGCTTTTGTTAAGTTGTAATCAGGAAGAAATCTTAAATGCTTCGCAATCTCGACGGTAATATTCAGTTTCTCTTAAAGTCTCATTAAAGGTTAACAGTTACAAATGCCTTTTTACGTCACATAACACAGACAATTATTTTCGAAATTTTACGTGAAGATAACTCGTAACACTGGCGCGAATCGAGTTAAGGACAATTTAGTAAAGAGCCACACGAAATCTGAAAATTCCAAACATATTCAGCTCCTATAATATTTTTTTTAACTGGTGAACCTGTGAAGTGAGGCGAGAGCTAAACAGTATTTGCCAGATTGTCATGAAGACCCATTTAATGTTTGGAGTTATAAATGTGTCTTCTCTTCACATAATAGGAGCAACTGTTATAGAAAATTTTTGTGAAGTTGACTCTTATCTAGCACCGTTCACAGCTTTCTCTCAGTCTTCACGAGGATCATTAGTTAACTGAGTAATAATGTTTAATAATATGTATACTAAATTTAGATGTGAGGTAAAGGAAAACTGTTAATTTTAAATAAAGTCTTAATTGAGATATAACATCAGATATGTGACTTATCTTCACATAAAACCGACTATGATCGTCAAAGTTTTACTGGGAAACTTTCGATAACAGGCCCGTGAGGCACTTGCAGCAACGACAAAGATAAACAGTGCATCATTTTAGAGTTTTAACGAACTAGTCCAATTCAGTAACCTTTTGTTATATAATTAATTATTTTTCAGTGACTTATAATGATTAGATTTTCTTCGAATTATCTTCATAGAACTTTATAAATAAAGATACACCTCCCTCCCCCCTGTATTATAAAACATTATCTGAGTATTTGTGTGAATAGACATCATTCGTGATCTGATTTACGATCAATGAAGCAGATTGATAAATAGTTAAAAAATGTGAATAAGCTATATGATTCGGAGTTGGGCAAATTCGTTATCTCGATTATCCGAAAGGTAGTTACAAGTTAATTGCATGTTATTGATTCGCGAGATCTATTTAAGATTACGCGAGTGTTGAAAAATTCAGCTTTTGTTATGTTGTAATCAGGAGAAAATCTTAAATGCTTCTCAATCTCGACGGTAATATTAATTTTCTTTTAAAGTCTCATTAAAGGTTAACAGTTACAAATGCCCTTTTACGTCACATAACACAGACAATTATTTTCGAAATTTTATGTGAAGATAACTCGTAACACTGGCGCGAATGGAGTTAAGGACAATTTAGTAAAGAGCCACACGAATTCTGAAAATTCCAAACATATTCAGCTCCTATAATATTTTTTTTAACTGGTGAACCTGTGAAGTGAGGCGAGAGCTAAACAGTATTTGCCAGATTGTCATGAAGTCCCATTTAATGTTTGGAGTTATAAATGTGTCTTCTCTTCACATAATAGGAGCAACTGTTATAGAAAATTTTTGTGAAGTTGACTCTTATCTAGCACCGTTCACAGCTTTCTCTCAGTCTTCACGAGGATCATTAGTTAACTGAGTAACAATGTTTAATAATATGTATACTAAATTTAGATGTGAGGTAAAGGAAAATTGTTAATTTTAAATAAAGTCTTAATTGAGATATAACATCAGATATTTGACTTATCTTCACATAAAATCGACTATGATCGTCAAACTTTTACTGGGAAACTATCGATAACAGGCCCGTGAGGCACTTGCAGCAACGACAAAGATAAACAGTGCATCATTGTAGAGTTTTAACGAACTAGTCCAATTCAGTAATCTTTTGTTATATAACTAATTCTTTTCAGTGACTTATAATGATTAGATTTTCTTCGAATTATCTTCATAGAACTTTATAAATAAACATCCCTCCCTCCCCCCTGTATTATAAAACATTATAAGAGTATTTGTTTGAAAAGATATCATTCGTGATCTGAATTACGATCAATGAAGCAGATTGATAAATAGTTAAAAAATCTGAATAAACTATATGATTCGGAGTTGGGCAAATTCGTTATCTCGATTAGCCGCAAAGTAGTTACAAGTTAATTGCATGTTATTTATTCGCTAGATCTATCTGAGACTACACGAGAGTAGAAAATATCGAATATTTCAGCTTTTGTTAAGTTGTAATCACGAAGAAATCTTAAATGCTTCGCAATCTCGACGGTAATATTCAGTTTCTCTTAAAGTCTCATTAAAGGTTAACAGTTACAAATGCCTTTTTACGTCACATAACACAGACAATTATTTTCGAAATTTTACGTGAAGATAACTCGTAACACTGGCGCGAATCGAGTTAAGGACAATTTAGTAAAGAGCCACACGAAATCTGAAAATTCCAAACATATTCAGCTCCTATAATATTTTTTTTAACTGGTGAACCTGTGAAGTGAGGCGAGAGCAAAACAGTATTTGCCAGATTGTCATGAAGACCCATTTAATGTTTGGAGTTATAAATGTGTCTTCTCTTCACATAATAGGAGCAACTGTTATAGAAAATTTTTGTGAAGTTGACTCTTATCTAGCACCGTTCACAGCTTTCTCTCAGTCTTCACGAGTATCATTAGTTAACTGAGTAATAATGTTTAATAATATGTATACTAAATTTAGATGTGAGGTAAAGGAAAACTGTTAATTTTAAATAAAGTCTTAATTGAGATATAACATCAGATATGTGACTTATCTTCACATAAAACCGACTATGATCGTCAAAGTTTTACTGGGAAACTTTCGATAACAGGCCCGTGAGGCACTTGCAGCAACGACAAAGATAAACAGTGCATCATTTTAGAATTTTAACAAACTAGTCCAATTCAGTAATCTTTTGTTATATAACTAATTCTTTTTCAGTGACTTATAATGATTATATTTTCTTCCAATTATCTTCATAGAACTTTATAAATAAATATCCCTCCCTCCCCCCTGTATTATAAAACATTATCTGAGTATTTGTTTGAAAAGATATCATTCGTGATCTGAATTACGATCAATGAAGCAGATTGATAAATAGTTAAAAAATCTGAATAAACTATATGATTCGGAGTTGGGCAAATTCGTTATCTCGATTATCCGAAAGGTAGTTACAAGTTAATTGCATGTTATTGATTCGCGAGATCTATCTGAGATTACGCGAGTGTTGAAAAATTCAGCTTTTGTTATGTTGTAATCAGGAGAAAATCTTAAATGATTCTCAATCTCGATGGTAATATTCATTTTCTTTTAAAGTCTCATTAAAGGTTAACAGTTACAAATGCCCTTTTACGTCACATAACACAGACAATTATTTTCAAATTTTATGTGAAGATAACTCGTAACACTGGCGCGAATCGAGTTAAGGACAATTTAGTAAAGAGCCACACGAAATCTGAAAATTCCAAACATATTCATCTCCTATAATATTTTTTTTAACTGGTGAACCTGTGAAGTGAGGCGAGAGCTAAACAGTATTTGCCAGATTGTCATGAAGTCCCATTTAATGTTTGGAGTTATAAATGTGTCTTCTCTTCACATAATAGGAGCAACTGTTATAGAAAATTTTTGTGAAGTTGACTCTTATCTAGCACCGTTCACAGCTTTCTCTCAGTCTTCACGAGGATCATTAGTTAACTGAGTAACAATGTTTAATAATATGTATACTAAATTTAGATGTGAGGTAAAGGAAAATTGTTAATTTTAAATAAAGTCTTAATTGAGATATAACATCAGCTATGTGACTTATCTTCACATAAAATCGACTATGATCGTCAAAATTTTATTGGGAAACTTTCGATAACAGACCTGTGAGGCACTTGCAGCAACGACAAAGATAAACAGCGCATCATTTTAGAGTTTTAACGAACTTGTCCAATTCAGTAATCTTTTGTTATATAACTAATTCTTTTCAGTGACTTATAATGATTAGATTTTCTTCGAATTATCTTCATAGAACTTTATAAATAAACATCCCTCCCTCCCCCCTGTATTATAAAATATTATCTGAGTATTTGTTTGAAAAGATATCATTCGTGATGTGAATTACGATCAATGAAGCAGATTGATAAATAGTTAAAAAATCTGAATAAACTATATGATTCGGAGTTGGGCAAATTCGTTATCTCGATTATCCGCGAGGTAGTTACAAGTTAATTGCATGTTATTTATTCGCTAGATCTATCTGAGACTACACGAGAGTAGAAAATATCGAATATTTCAGCTTTTGTTAAGTTGTAATCAGGAAGAAATCTTAAATGCTTCGCAATCTCGACGGTAATATTCAGTTTCTCTTAAAGTCTCATTAAAGGTTAACAGTTACAAATGCCCTTTTACGTCCCAAATACAGACAATTAATTTCCAAATTTTATGTGAAGATAACTCGTAACACTGGCGCGAACCGAGTTAAGGACAATTTAGTAAAGAGCCACACGAAATCTGAAAATTCCAAACATATTCATCTCCTATAATATTTTTTTTAACTGGTGAACCTGTGAAGTGAGGCGAGAGCTAAACAGTATTTGCCAGATTGTCATGAAGTCCCATTTAATGTTTGGAGTTATAAATGTGTCTTCTCTTCACATAATAGGAGCAACTGTTATAGAAAATTTTTGTGAATTTGACTCTTATCTAGCACCGTTCACAGCTTTCTCTCAGTCTTCACGAGGATCATTAGTTAACTGAGTAACAATGTTTAATAATATGTATACTAAATTTAGATGTGAGGTAAAGGAAAATTGTTAATTTTAAATAAAGTCTTAATTGAGATATAACATCAGATATGTGACTTATCTTAACATAATATCGACTATGATCGACAAAATTTTACTGGGAAACTTTCGATAACCGGCCCGTGAGGCACTTGCAGCAACGATAAAGATAAACAGTGCATCATTTTAGAATTTTAACGAACTAGTCCAATTCAGTAATCTTTTGTTATATAACTAATTCTTTTTCAGTGACTTATAATGATTAGATTTTCTTCGAATTATCTTCATAGAACTTTATAAATAAACATCCCTCCCTCCCCCCTGTATTATAAAATATTATCTGAGTATTTGTTTGAAAAGATATCATTCGTGATGTGAATTACGATCAATGAAGCAGATTGATAAATAGTTAAAAAATCTGAATAAACTATATGATTCGGAGTTGGGCAAATTCGTTATCTCGATTATCCGCAAGGTAGTTACAAGTTAATTGCATGTTATTTATTCACGAGATCTATCTGAGTCTACACGAGAATAGAAAATATCGAATATTTCAGCTTTTGTTTAAGTTGTAATCAGGAAGAAATCTTAAATGCTTCGCAATCTCGACGGTAATATTCAGTTTCTCTTAAAGTCTCATTAAAGGTTAACAGTTACAAATGCCTTTTTACGTCACATAACATAGACAATTATTTTCGAAATTTTACGTGAAGATAACTCGTAACGCTGGCGCGAATCGAGTTAAGGACAATTTATTAAAGAGCTACACGAAATCTGAAAATTCCAATCATATTCAGCTCCTATAATATTTTTTTTTAACTGGTGAACCTGTGAAGTGAGGCGAGAGCTAAACAGTATTTGCCAGATTGTCATGAAGTCCCATTTAATGTTTGGAGTTATAAATGTGTCTTCTCTTCACATAATAGGAGCAACTCTTATAGAAAATTTTTGTGAATTTGACTCTTATCTAGCACCGTTCACAGCTTTCTCTCAGTCTTCACGAGGATCATTAGTTAACTGAGTAACAATGTTTAATAATATGTATACTAAATTTAGATGTGAGGTAAAGGAAAATTGTTAATTTTAAATAAAGTCTTAATTGAGATATAACATCAGCTATGTGACTTATCTTCACATAAAATCGACTATGATCGTCAAACTTTTATTGGGAAACTTTCGATAACAGGCCTGTGAGGCACTTGCCGCAACGACAAAGATAAACAGTGCATCATTTTAGAGTTTTATCGAACTAGTCCAATTCAGTAATCTTTTGTTATATAACTAATTCTTTTCAGTGACTTATAATGATTAGATTTTCTTCGAATTATCTTCATAGAACTTTATAAATAAACATCCCTCCCTCCCCCCTGTATTATAAAATATTATCTGAGTATTTGTTTGAAAAGATATCATTCGTGATGTGAATTACGATCAATGAAGCAGATTGATAAATAGTTAAAAAATCTGAATAAACTATATGATTCGGAGTTGGGCAAATTCGTTATCTCGATTATCCGCAAGGTAGTTACAAGTTAATTGCATGTTATTTATTCACGAGATCTATCTGAGTCTACACGAGAATAGAAAATATCGAATATTTCAGCTTTTGTTTAAGTTGTAATCAGGAAGAAATCTTAAATGCTTCTCAATCTCGACGGTAATATTAATTTTCTTTTAAAGTCTCATTAAAGGTTAGCAGTTACAAATGCCCTTTTACGTCACATAACACAGACAATTATTTTCGAAATTTTATGTGAAGATAACTCGTAACACTGGCGCGAATGGAGTTAAGGACAATTTAGTAAAGAGCCACACGAATTCTGAAAATTCCAAACATATTCAGCTCCTATAATATTTTTTTTAACTGGTGAACCTGTGAAGTGAGGCGAGAGCTAAACAGTATTTGCCAGATTGTCATGAAGTCCCATTTAATGTTTGGAGTTATAAATGTGTCTTCTCTTCACATAATAGGAGCAACTGTTATAGAAAATTTTTGTGAAGTTGACTCTTATCTAGCACCGTTCACAGCTTTCTCTCAGTCTTCACGAGGATCATTATTTAACTGAATAATAATGTTTAATAATATGAATAGTAAATTTAGATGTGAGGTAAAGGAAAATTGTTAATTTTAAATAAAGTCTTAATTGAGATATAACATCAGATATGTGACTTATCTTCACATAAAACCGACTATGATTGTCAATGTTTTACTGGGAAGCTTTCGATAACAGGCCCGTGAGGCACTTGAAGCAACGACAAAGATAAACAGTGCATCATTTTAGAGTTTTGACGAACTAGTCCAATTCAGTAATCTTTTCTTATATAATTAATTATTTTTCAGTGACTTATAATGATTACATTTTCTTCGAATTATCTTCATAGAACTTTATAAATAAAGATACACCTCCCTCCCCCCTGTATTATAAAACATTATCTGAGTATTTGTGTGAATAGATATCATTCGTGATCTGAATTACGATCAATGAAGCAGATTGATAGATAGTTAAAAAATCTGAATATACTATATGATTCGGAGTTGGGCAAATTCGTTATCTCGATTATCCGCAAGGTAGTTACAAGTTAATTGCATGTTATTTATTCACGAGATCTATCTGAGTCTACACGAGAATAGAAAATATCGAATATTTCAGCTTTTGTTTAAGTTGTAATCAGGAAGAAATCTTAAATGCTTCGCAATCTCGACGGTAATATTCAGTTTCTCTTAAAGTCTCATTAAAGGTTAACAGTTACAAATGCCTTTTTACGTCACATAACATAGACAATTATTTTCGAAATTTTACGTGAAGATAACTCGTAACGCTGGCGCGAATCGAGTTAAGGACAATTTATTAAAGAGCTACACGAAATCTGAAAATTCCAATCATATTCAGCTCCTATAATATTTTTTTTTAACTGGTGAACCTGTGAAGTGAGGCGAGAGCTAAACAGTATTTGCCAGATTGTCATGAAGTCCCATTTAATGTTTGGAGTTATAAATGTGTCTTCTCTTCACATAATAGGAGCAACTCTTATAGAAAATTTTTGTGAATTTGACTCTTATCTAGCACCGTTCACAGCTTTCTCTCAGTCTTCACGAGGATCATTAGTTAACTGAGTAACAATGTTTAATAATATGTATACTAAATTTAGATGTGAGGTAAAGGAAAATTGTTAATTTTAAATAAAGTCTTAATTGAGATATAACATCAGCTATGTGACTTATCTTCACATAAAATCGACTATGATCGTCAAATTTTTATTGGGAAACTTTCGATAACAGGCCTGTGAGGCACTTGCCGCAACGACAAAGATAAACAGTGCATCATTTTAGAGTTTTATCGAACTAGTCCAATTCAGTAATCTTTTGTTATATAACTAATTCTTTTCAGTGACTTATAATGATTAGATTTTCTTCGAATTATCTTCATAGAACTTTATAAATAAACATCCCTCCCTCCCCCCTGTATTATAAAATATTATCTGAGTATTTGTTTGAAAAGATATCATTCGTGATGTGAATTACGATCAATGAAGCAGATTGATAAATAGTTAAAAAATCTGAATAAACTATATGATTCGGAGTTGGGCAAATTCGTTATCTCGATTATCCGCAAGGTAGTTACAAGTTAATTGCATGTTATTTATTCACGAGATCTATCTGAGTCTACACGAGAATAGAAAATATCGAATATTTCAGCTTTTGTTTAAGTTGTAATCAGGAAGAAATCTTAAATGCTTCTCAATCTCGACGGTAATATTAATTTTCTTTTAAAGTCTCATTAAAGGTTAGCAGTTACAAATGCCCTTTTACGTCACATAACACAGACAATTATTTTCGAAATTTTATGTGAAGATAACTCTTAACACTGGCGCGAATGGAGTTAAGGACAATTTAGTAAAGAGCCACACGAATTCTGAAAATTCCAAACATATTCAGCTCCTATAATATTTTTTTTAACTGGTGAACCTGTGAAGTGAGGCGAGAGCTAAACAGTATTTGCCAGATTGTCATGAAGTCCCATTTAATGTTTGGAGTTATAAATGTGTCTTCTCTTCACATAATAGGAGCAACTGTTATAGAAAATTTTTGTGAAGTTGACTCTTATCTAGCACCGTTCACAGCTTTCTCTCAGTCTTCACGAGGATCATTAGTTAACTGAGTAACAATGTTTAATAATATGTATACTAAATTTAGATGTGAGGTAAAGGAAAATTGTTAATTTTAAATAAAGTCTTAATTGAGATATAACATCAGATATTTGACTTATCTTCACATAAAATCGACTATGATCGTCAAACTTTTACTGGGAAACTTTCGATAACAGGCCCGTGAGGCACGTGCAGCAACGACAAAGATAAACAGTGCATCATTGTAGAGTTTTAACGAACTAGTCCAATTCAGTAATCTTTTGTTATATAACTAATTCTTTTTCAGTGACTTATAATGATTAGATTTTCTTCGAATTATCTTCATAGAACTTTATAAATAAACATCCCTCCCTCCCCCCTGTATTATAAAACATTATATGAGTATTTGTTTGAAAAGATATCATTCGTGATCTGAATTACGATCAATGAAGCAGATTGATAAATAGTTAAAAAATCTGAATAAACTATATGATTCGGAGTTGGGCAAATTCGTTATCTCGATTACCCGCAAGGTAGTTACAAGTTAATTGCATGTTATTTATTCGCTAGATCTATCTGAGACTACACAAGAGTAGAAAATATCGAATATTTCAGCTTTTGTTAAGTTGTAATCAGGAAGAAATCTTAAATGCTTCGCAATCTCGACGGTAATATTCAGTTTCTTTTGAAGTCTCATTAAAGGTTAACAGTTACAAATGCCTTTTTACGTCACATAACACAGACAATTATTTTCGAAATTTTATGTGAAGATAACTCGTAACACTGGCGCGAATCGAGTTAAGGACGATTTAGTAAAGAGCCACACGAAATCTGAAAATTCCAAACATATTCAGCTCCTATAATATTTTTTTAACTGGTGAACCTGTGAAGTGAGGCGAGAGCTAAACAGTATTTGCCAGATTGTCATGAAGTCCCATTTAATGTTTGGAGTTATAAATGTGTCTTCTCTTCACATAATAGGAGCAACTGTTATAGAAAATTTTTGTGAAGTTGACTCTTATCTAGCACCGTTCACAGCTTTCTCTCAGTCTTCACGAGGATCATTAGTTAACTGAGTAACAATGTTTAATAATATGTATACTAAATTTAGATGTGAGGTAAAGAAAAATTGTTAATTTTAAATAAAGTCTTAATTGAGATATAACATCAGCTATGTGACTTATCTTCACATAAAATCGACTATGATCATCAAACTTTTATTGGGAAACTTTCGATAACAGGCCTGTAAGGCACTTGCAGCAACGACAAAGATAAACAGTGCATCATTTTAGAGTTTTAACGAACTAGTCCAATTCAGTAATATTTTGTTATATAACTAATTCTTTTTCAGTGACTTATAATGATTAGATTTTCTTCCAATTACCTTCATAGAACTTTATAAATAAACATCCCTCCCTCCCCCCTGTATTATAAAACATTATCTGAGTATTTGTTTGAAAAGATATCATTCGTGATCTGAATTACGATCAATGAAGCAGATTGCTAAATAGTTAAAAAATCTGAATAAACTATATGATTCGGAGTTGGGCAAATTCGTTATCTCGATTATCCGAAAGGTAGTTACAAGTTAATTGCATGTTATTGATTCGCGAGATCTATCTGAGATTACGCGAGTGTTGAAAAATTCAGCTTTTGTTATGTTGTAATCAGGAGAAAATCTTAAATGCTTCTCAATCTCGATGGTAATATTCATTTTCTTTTAAAGTCTCATTAAAGGTTAACAGTTACAAATGCCCTTTTACGTCACATAACACAGACAATTATTTTCGAAATTTTATGTGAAGATAACTCGTAACACTGGCGCGAATCGAGTTAAGGACAATTTAGTAAAGAGCCACACGAAATCTGAAAATTACAAACATATTATGCTCCTATAATATTTTTTTTAACTGGTGAACCTGTGAAGTGAGGCGAGAGCTAAACAGTATTTGCCAGATTGTCATGAAGTCCCATTTAATGTTTGGAGTTATAAATGTGTCTTCTCTTCACATAATAGGAGCAACTGTTATAGAAAATTTTTGTGAAGTTGACTCTTATCTAGCACCGTTCACAGCTTTCTCTCAGTCTTCACGAGGATCATTAGTTAACTGAGTAACAATGTTTAATAATATGTATACTAAATTTAGATGTGAGGTAAAGGAAAATTGTTAATTTTAAATAAAGTCTTAATTGAGATATAACATCAGCTATGTGACTTATCTTCACATAAAATCGACTATGATCGTCAAACTTTTATTGGGAAACTTTCGATAACAGGCCTGTGAGGCACTTGCCGCAACGACAAAGATAAACAGTGCATCATTTTAGAGTTTTAACGAACTAGTCCAATTCAGTAATCTTTTGTTATATAACTAATTCTTTTCAGTGACTTATAATGATTAGATTTTCTTCGAATTATCTTCATAGAACTTTATAAATAAACATCCCTCCCCCCCCCCTGTATTATAAAACATTATATGAGTATTTGTTTGAAAAGATATCATTCGTGATCTGAATTACGATCAATGAAGCAGATTGATAAATAGTTAAAAAATCTGAATAAACTATATGATTCGGAGTTGGGCAAATTCGTTATCTCGATTACCCGCAAGGTAGTTACAAGTTAATTGCATGTTATTTATTCGCTAGATCTATCTGAGACTACACAAGAGTAGAAAATATCGAATATTTCAGCTTTTGTTAAGTTGTAATCAGGAAGAAATCTTAAATGCTTCGCAATCTCGACGGTAATATTCAGTTTCTTTTAAAGTCTCATTAAAGGTTAACAGTTACAAATGCCTTTTTACGTCACATAACACAGACAATTATTTTCGAAATTTTATGTGAAGATAACTCGTAACACTGGCGCGAATCGAGTTAAGGACGATTTAGTAAAGAGCCACACGAAATCTGAAAATTCCAAACATATTCAGCTCCTATAATATTTTTTTAACTGGTGAACCTGTGAAGTGATGCGAGAGCTAAACAGTATTTGCCAGATTGTCATGAAGTCCCATTTAATGTTTGGAGTTATAAATGTGTCTTCTCTTCACATAATAGGAGCAACTGTTATAGAAAATTTTTGTGAAGTTGACTCTTATCTAGCACCGTTCACAGCTTTCTCTCAGTCTTCACGAGGATCATTAGTTAACTGAGTAATAATGTTTAATAATATGTATACTAAATTTAGATGTGAGGTAAAGGAAAACTGTTAATTTTAAATAAAGTCTTAATTGAGATATAACATCAGATATGTGACTTATCTTCACATAAAACCGACTATGATCGTCAAAGTTTTACTGGGAAACTTTCGATAACAGGCCCGTGAGGCACTTGCAGCAACGACAAAGATAAACAGTGCATCATTTTAGAGTTTTAACGAACTAGTCCAATTCAGTAACCTTTTCTTATATAATTAATTATTTTTCAGTGACTTATAATGATTAGATTTTCTTTGAATTATCTTCATAGAACTTTATAAATAAAGATACACCTCCCTCCCCCCTGTATTATAAAACATTATCTGAGTATTTGTGTGAATAGACATCATTCGTGATCTGATTTACGATCAATGAAGCAGATTGATAAATAGTTAAAAAATGTGAATAAACTATATGATTCGGAGTTGGGCAAATTCGTTATCTCGATTATCCGAAAGGGAGTTACAAGTTAATTGCATGTTATTGATTCGCGAGATCTATTTAAGATTACGCGAGTGTTGAAAAATTCAGCTTTTGTTATGTTGTAATCAGGAGAAAATCTTAAATGCTTCTCAATCTCGACGGTAATATTAATTTTCTTTTAAAGTCTCATTAAAGGTTAACAGTTACAAATGCCCTTTTACGTCACATAACACAGACAATTATTTTCGAAATTTTATGTGAAGATAACTCGTAACACTGGCGCGAATGGAGTTAAGGACAATTTAGTAAAGAGCCACACGAATTCTGAAAATTCCAAACATATTCAGCTCCTATAATATTTTTTTTAACTGGTGAACCTGTGAAGTGAGGCGAGAGCTAAACAGTATTTGCCAGATTGTCATGAAGTCCCATTTAATGTTTGGAGTTATAAATGTGTCTTCTCTTCACATAATAGGAGCAACTGTTATAGAAAATTTTTGTGAAGTTGACTCTTATCTAGCACCGTTCACAGCTTTCTCTCAGTCTTCACGAGGATCATTAGTTAACTGAGTAACAATGTTTAATAATATGTATACTAAATTTAGATGTGAGGTAAAGGAAAATTGTTAATTTTAAATAAAGTCTTAATTGAGATATAACATCAGCTATGTGACTTATCTTCACATAAAATCGACTATGATCGTCAAACTTTTATTGGGAAACTTTCGATAACAGGCCTGTGAGGCACTTGCCGCAACGAAAAAGATAAACAGTGCATCATTTTAGAGTTTTAACGAACTAGTCCAATTCAGTAATCTTTTGTTATATAACTAATTCTTTTCAGTGACTTATAATGATTAGATTTTCTTCGAATTATCTTCATAGAACTTTATAAATAAACATCCCTCCCTCCCCCCTGTATTATAAAACATTATAAGAGTATTTGTTTGAAAAGATTTCATTCGTGATCTGAATTACGATCAATGAAGCAGATTGATAAATAGTTAAAAAATCTGAATAAACTATATGATTCGGAGTTGGGCAAATTCGTTATCTCGATTAGCCGCAAAGTAGTTACAAGTTAATTGCATGTTATTTATTCGCTAGATCTATCTGAGACTACACGAGAGTAGAAAATATCGAATATTTCAGCTTTTGTTAAGTTGTAATCAGGAAGAAATCTTAAATGCTTCGCAATCTCGACGGTAATATTCAGTTTCTCTTAAAGTCTCATTAAAGGTTAACAGTTACAAATGCCTTTTTACGTCACATAACACAGACAATTATTTTCGAAATTTTACGTGAAGATAACTCGTAACACTGGCGCGAATCGAGTTAAGGACAATTTAGTAAAGAGCCACACGAAATCTGAAAATTCCAAACATATTCAGCTCCTATAATATTTTTTTAACTGGTGAACCTGTGAAGTGATGCGAGAGCTAAACAGTATTTGCCAGATTGTCATGAAGTCCCATTTAATGTTTGGAGTTATAAATGTGTCTTCTCTTCACATAATAGGAGCAACTGTTATAGAAAATTTTTGTGAAGTTGACTCTTATCTAGCACCGTTCACAGCTTTCTCTCAGTCTTCACGAGGATCATTAGTTAACTGAGTAACAATGTTTAATAATATGTATACTAAATTTAGATGTGAGGTAAAGGAAAACTGTTAATTTTAAATAAAGTCTTAATTGAGATATAACATCAGATATGTGACTTATCTTCACATAAAACCGACTATGATCGTCAAAGTTTTACTGGGAAACTTTCGATAACAGGCCCGTGAGGCACTTGCAGCAACGACAAAGATAAACAGTGCATCATTTTAGAATTTTAACAAACTAGTCCAATTCAGTAATCTTTTGTTATATAACTAATTCTTTTTCAGTGACTTATAATGATTATATTTTCTTCCAATTATCTTCATAGAACTTTATAAATAAATATCCCTCCCTCCCCCCTGTATTATAAAACATTATCTGAGTATTTGTTTGAAAAGATATCATTCGTGATCTGAATTACGATCAATGAAGCAGATTGATAAATAGTTAAAAAATCTGAATAAACTATATGATTCGGAGTTGGGCAAATTCGTTATCTCGATTATCCGAAAGGTAGTTACAAGTTAATTGCATGTTATTGATTCGCGAGATCTATCTGAGATTACGCGAGTGTTGAAAAATTCAGCTTTTGTTATGTTGTAATCAGGAGAAAATCTTAAATGATTCTCAATCTCGATGGTAATATTCATTTTCTTTTAAAGTCTCATTAAAGGTTAACAGTTACAAATGCCCTTTTACGTCACATAACACAGACAATTATTTTCAAATTTTATGTGAAGATAACTCGTAACACTGGCGCGAATCGAGTTAAGGACAATTTAGTAAAGAGCCACACGAAATCTGAAAATTCCAAACATATTCATCTCCTATAATATTTTTTTTATCTGGTGAACCTGTGAAGTGAGGCGAGAGCTAAACAGTATTTGCCAGATTGTCATGAAGTCCCATTTAATGTTTGGAGTTATAAATGTGTCTTCTCTTCACATAATAGGAGCAACTGTTATAGAAAATTTTTGTGAAGTTGACTCTTATCTAGCACCGTTCACAGCTTTCTCTCAGTCTTCACGAGGATCATTAGTTAACTGAGTAACAATGTTTAATAATATGTATACTAAATTTAGATGTGAGGTAAAGGAAAATTGTTAATTTTAAATAAAGTCTTAATTGAGATATAACATCAGCTATGTGACTTATCTTCACATAAAATCGACTATGATCGTCAAAATTTTATTGGGAAACTTTCGATAACAGGCCTGTGAGGCACTTGCAGCAACGACAAAGATAAACAGTGCATCATTTTAGAGTTTTAACGAACTTGTCCAATTCAGTAATCTTTTGTTATATAACTAATTCTTTTCAGTGACTTATAATGATTAGATTTTCTTCGAATTATCTTCATAGAACTTTATAAATAAACATCCCTCCCTCCCCCCTGTATTATAAAATATTATCTGAGTATTTGTTTGAAAAGATATCATTCGTGATGTGAATTACGATCAATGAAGCAGATTGATAAATAGTTAAAAAATCTGAATAAACTATATGATTCGGAGTTGGGCAAATTCGTTATCTCGATTATCCGCGAGGTAGTTACAAGTTAATTGCATGTTATTTATTCGCTAGATCTATCTGAGACTACACGAGAGTAGAAAATATCGAATATTTCAGCTTTTGTTAAGTTGTAATCAGGAAGAAATCTTAAATGCTTCGCAATCTCGACGGTAATATTCAGTTTCTCTTAAAGTCTCATTAAAGGTTAACAGTTACAAATGCCCTTTTACGTCCCAAATACAGACAATTATTTTCCAAATTTTATGTGAAGATAACTCGTAACACTGGCGCGAACCGAGTTAAGGACAATTTAGTAAAGAGCCACACGAAATCTGAAAATTCCAAACATATTCATCTCCTATAATATTTTTTTTAACTGGTGAACCTGTGAAGTGAGGCGAGAGCTAAACAGTATTTGCCAGATTGTCATGAAGTCCCATTTAATGTTTGGAGTTATAAATGTGTCTTCTCTTCACATAATAGGAGCAACTGTTATAGAAAATTTTTGTGAATTTGACTCTTATCTAGCACCGTTCACAGCTTTCTCTCAGTCTTCACGAGGATCAGTAGTTAACTGAGTAACAATGTTTAATAATATGTATACTAAATTTAGATGTGAGGTAAAGGAAAATTGTTAATTTTAAATAAAGTCTTAATTGAGATATAACATCAGATATGTGACTTATCTTAACATAAAATCGACTATGATCGACAAAATTTTACTGGGAAACTTTCGATAACCGGCCCGTGAGGCACTTGCAGCAACGATAAAGATAAACAGTGCATCATTTTAGAATTTTAACGAACTAGTCCAATTCAGTAATCTTTTGTTATATAACTAATTCTTTTTCAGTGACTTATAATGATTAGATTTTCTTCGAATTATCTTCATAGAACTTTATAAATAAACATCCCTCCCTCCCCCCTGTATTATAAAATATAATCTGAGTATTTGTTTGAAAAGATATCATTCGTGATGTGAATTACGATCAATGAAGCAGATTGATAAATAGTTAAAAAATCTGAATAAACTATATGATTCGGTTTTGGGCAAATTCGTTATCTCGATTATCCGCAAGGTAGTTACAAGTTAATTGCATGTTATTTATTCACGAGATCTATCTGAGTCTACACGAGAATAGAAAATATCGAATATTTCAGCTTTTGTTTAAGTTGTAATCAGGAAGAAATCTTAAATGCTTCGCAATCTCGACGGTAATATTCAGTTTCTCTTAAAGTCTCATTAAAGGTTAACAGTTACAAATGCCTTTTTACGTCACATAACATAGACAATTATTTTCGAAATTTTACGTGAAGATAACTCGTAACGCTGGCGCGAATCGAGTTAAGGACAATTTATTAAAGAGCTACACGAAATCTGAAAATTCCAATCATATTCAGCTCCTATAATATTTTTTTTTAACTGGTGAACCTGTGAAGTGAGGCGAGAGCTAAACAGTATTTGCCAGATTGTCATGAAGTCCCATTTAATGTTTGGAGTTATAAATGTGTCTTCTCTTCACATAATAGGAGCAACTCTTATAGAAAATTTTTGTGAAGTTGACTCTTATCTAGCACCGTTCACAGCTTTCTCTCAGTCTTCACGAGGATCATTAGTTAACTGAGTAACAATGTTTAATAATATGTATACTAAATTTAGATGTGAGGTAAAGGAAAATTGTTAATTTTAAATAAAGTCTTAATTGAGATATAACATCAGCTATGTGACTTATCTTCACATAAAATCGACTATGATCGTCAAACTTTTATTGGGAAACTTTCGATAACAGGCCTGTGAGGCACTTGCCGCAACGACAAAGATAAACAGTGCATCATTTTAGAGTTTTAACGAACTAGTCCAATTCAGTAATCTTTTGTTATATAACTAATTCTTTTCAGTGACTTATAATGATTAGATTTTCTTCGAATTATCTTCATAGAACTTTATAAATAAACATCCCTCCCTCCCCCCTGTATTATAAAACATTATAAGAGTATTTGTTTGAAAAGATTTCATTCGTGATCTGAATTACGATCAATGAAGCAGATTGATAAATAGTTAAAAAATCTGAATAAACTATATGATTCGGAGTTGGGCAAATTCGTTATCTCGATTAGCCGCAAAGTAGTTACAAGTTAATTGCATGTTATTTATTCGCTAGATCTATTTAAGATTACGCGAGTGTTGAAAAATTCAGCTTTTGTTATGTTGTAATCAGGAGAAAATCTTAAATGATTCTAAATCTCGATGGTAATATTCATTTTCTTTTAAAGTCTCATTAAAGGTTAACAGTTACAAATGCCCTTTTACGTCACATAACACAGACAATTATTTTCAAATTTTATGTGAAGATAACTCGTAACACTGGCGCGAATCGAGTTAAGGACAATTTAGTAAAGAGCCACACGAAATCTGAAAATTCCAAACATATTCATCTCCTATAATATTTTTTTTAACTGGTGAACCTGTGAAGTGAGGCGAGAGCTAAACAGTATTTGCCAGATTGTCATGAAGTCCCATTTAATGTTTGGAGTTATAAATGTGTCTTCTCTTCACATAATAGGAGCAACTGTTATAGAAAATTTTTGTGAAGTTGACTCTTATCTAGCACCGTTCACAGCTTTCTCTCAGTCTTCACGAGGATCATTAGTTAACTGAGTAACAATGTTTAATAATATGTATACTAAATTTAGATGTGAGGTAAAGGAAAATTGTTAATTTTAAATAAAGTCTTAATTGAGATATAACATCAGCTATGTGACTTATCTTCACATAAAATCGACTATGATCGTCAAAATTTTATTGGGAAACTTTCGATAACAGGCCTGTGAGGCACTTGCAGCAACGACAAAGATAAACAGTGCATCATTTTAGAGTTTTAATGAACTTGTCCAATTCAGTAATCTTTTGTTATATAACTAATTCTTTTCAGTGACTTATAATGATTAGATTTTCTTCGAATTATCTTCATAGAACTTTATAAATAAACATCCCTCCCTCCCCCCTGTATTATAAAATATTATCTGAGTATTTGTTTGAAAAGATATCATTCGTGATGTGAATTACGATCAATGAAGCAGATTGATAAATAGTTAAAAAATCTGAATAAACTATATGATTCGGAGTTGGGCAAATTCGTTATCTCGATTATCCGCGAGGTAGTTACAAGTTAATTGCATGTTATTTATTCGCTAGATCTATCTGAGACTACACGAGAGTAGAAAATATCGAATATTTCAGCTTTTGTTAAGTTGTAATCAGGAAGAAATCTTAAATGCTTCGCAATCTCGACGGTAATATTCAGTTTCTCTTAAAGTCTCATTAAAGGTTAACAGTTACAAATGCCCTTTTACGTCCCAAATACAGACAATTATTTTCCAAATTTTATGTGAAGATAACTCGTAACACTGGCGCGAACCGAGTTAAGGACAATTTAGTAAAGAGCCACACGAAATCTGAAAATTCCAAACATATTCATCTCCTATAATATTTTTTTTAACTGGTGAACCTGTGAAGTGAGGCGAGAGCTAAACAGTATTTGCCAGATTGTCATGAAGTCCCATTTAATGTTTGGAGTTATAAATGTGTCTTCTCTTCACATAATAGGAGCAACTGTTATAGAAAATTTTTGTGAATTTGACTCTTATCTAGCACCGTTCACAGCTTTCTCTCAGTCTTCACGAGGATCATTAGTTAACTGAGTAACAATGTTTAATAATATGTATACTAAATTTAGATGTGAGGTAAAGGAAAATTGTTAATTTTAAATAAAGTCTTAATTGAGATATAACATCAGATATGTGACTTATCTTAACATAAAATCGACTATGATCGACAAAATTTTACTGGGAAACTTTCGATAACCGGCCCGTGAGGCACTTGCAGCAACGATAAAGATAAACAGTGCATCATTTTAGAATTTTAACGAACTAGTCCAATTCAGTAATCTTTTGTTATATAACTAATTCTTTTTCAGTGACTTATAATGATTAGATTTTCTTCGAATTATCTTCATAGAACTTTATAAATAAACATCCCTCCCTCCCCCCTGTATTATAAAATATTATCTGAGTATTTGTTTGAAAAGATATCATTCGTGATGTGAATTACGATCAATGAAGCAGATTGATAAATAGTTAAAAAATCTGAATAAACTATATGATTCGGAGTTGGGCAAATTCGTTATCTCGATTATCCGCAAGGTAGTTACAAGTTAATTGCATGTTATTTATTCGCTAGATCTATCTGAGTCTACACGAGAATAGAAAATATCGAATATTTCAGCTTTTGTTTAAGTTGTAATCAGGAAGAAATCTTAAATGCTTCGCAATCTCGACGGTAATATTCAGTTTCTCTTAAAGTCTCATTAAAGGTTAACAGTTACAAATGCCTTTTTACGTCACATAACATAGACAATTATTTTCGAAATTTTACGTGAAGATAACTCGTAACGCTGGCGCGAATCGAGTTAAGGACAATTTAGTAAAGAGCCACACGAAATCTGAAAATTCCAAACATATTCAGCTCCTATAATATTTTTTTAACTATTAAACCTTTGAAGTGAGGCGAGAGCAAAACAGTATTTGCCAGATTGTCATGAAGTCCCATTTAATGTTTGGAGTTATAAATGTGTCTTCTCTTCACATAATAGGAGCAACTGTTATAGAAAATTTTTGTGAAGTTGACTCTTATCTAGCACCGTTCACAGCTTTCTCTCAGTCTTCACGAGGATCATTAGTTAACTGAGTAACAATGTTTAATAATATGTATACTAAATTTAGATGTGAGGTAAAGAAAAATTGTTAATTTTAAATAAAGTCTTAATTGAGATATAACATCAGCTATGTGACTTATCTTCACATAAAATCGACTATGATCGTCAAACTTTTATTGGGAAACTTTCGATAACAGGCCTGTAAGGCACTTGCAGCAACGACAAAGATAAACAGTGCATCATTTTAGAGTTTTAACGAACTAGTCCAATTCAGTAATCTTTTGTTATATAACTAATTCTTTTTCAGTGACTTATAATGATTAGATTTTCTTCGAATTATCTTCATAGAACTTTATAAATAAACATCCCTCCCTCCCCCCTGTATTATAAAACATTATATGAGTATTTGTTTGAAAAGATATCATTCGTGATCTGAATTACGATCAATGAAGCAGATTGATAAATAGTTAAAAAATCTGAATAAACTATATGATTCGGAGTTGGGCAAATTCGTTATCTCGATTACCCGCAAGGTAGTTACAAGTTAATTGCATGTTATTTATTCGCTAGATCTATCTGAGACTACACAAGAGTAGAAAATATCGAATATTTCAGCTTTTGTTAAGTTGTAATCAGGAAGAAATCTTAAATGCTTCGCAATCTCGACGGTAATATTCAGTTTCTTTTAAAGTCTCATTAAAGGTTAACAGTTACAAATGCCTTTTTACGTCACATAACACAGACAATTATTTTCGAAATTTTATGTGAAGATAACTCGTAACACTGGCGCGAATCGAGTTAAGGACGATTTAGTAAAGAGCCACACGAAATCTGAAAATTCCAAACATATTCAGCTCCTATAATATTTTTTTAACTATTAAACCTTTGAAGTGAGGCGAGAGCAAAACAGTATTTGCCAGATTGTCATGAAGTCCCATTTAATGTTTGGAGTTATAAATGTGTCTTCTCTTCACATAATAGGAGCAACTGTTATAGAAAATTTTTGTGAAGTTGACTCTTATCTAGCACCGTTCACAGCTTTCTCTCAGTCTTCACGAGGATCATTAGTTAACTGAGTAACAATGTTTAATAATATGTATACTAAATTTAGATGTGAGGTAAAGAAAAATTGTTAATTTTAAATAAAGTCTTAATTGAGATATAACATCAGCTATGTGACTTATCTTCACATAAAATCGACTATGATCGTCAAACTTTTATTGGGAAACTTTCGATAACAGGCCTGTAAGGCACTTGCAGCAACGACAAAGATAAACAGTGCATCATTTTAGAGTTTTAACGAACTAGTCCAATTCAGTAATATTTTATTATATAACTAATTCTTTTTCAGTGACTTATAATGATTAGATTTTCTTCCAATTACCTTCATAGGACTTTATAAATAAACATCCCTCCCTCCCCCCTGTATTATAAAACATTATCTGAGTATTTGTTTGAAAAGATATCATTCGTGATCTGAATTACGATCAATGAAGCAGATTGCTAAATAGTTAAAAAATCTGAATAAACTATATGATTCGGAGTTGGGCAAATTCGTTATCTCGATTATCCGAAAGGTAGTTACAAGTTAATTGCATGTTATTGATTCGCGAGATCTATCTGAGATTACGCGAGTGTTGAAAAATTCAGCTTTTGTTATGTTGTAATCAGGAGAAAATCTTAAATGCTTCTCAATCTCGATGGTAATATTCATTTTCTTTTAAAGTCTCATTAAAGGTTAACAGTTACAAATGCCCTTTTACGTCACATAACACAGACAATTATTTTCGAAATTTTATGTGAAGATAACTCGTAACACTGGCGCGAATCGAGTTAAGGACAATTTAGTAAAGAGCCACACGAAATCTGAAAATTACAAACATATTATGCTCCTATAATATTTTTTTTAACTGGTGAACCTGTGAAGTGAGGCGAGAGCTAAACAGTATTTGCCAGATTGTCATGAAGTCCCATTTAATGTTTGGAGTTATAAATGTGTCTTCTCTTCACATAATAGGAGCAACTGTTATAGAAAATTTTTGTGAAGTTGACTCTTATCTAGCACCGTTCACAGCTTTCTCTCAGTCTTCACGAGGATCATTAGTTAACTGAGTAATAATGTTTAATAATATGTATACTAAATTTAGATGTGAGGTAAAGGAAAACTGTTAATTTTAAATAAAGTCTTAATTGAGATATAACATCAGATATGTGACTTATCTTCACATAAAACCGACTATGATCGTCAAAGTTTTACTGGGAAACTTTCGATAACAGGCCCGTGAGGCACTTGCAGCAACGACAAAGATAAACAGTGCATCATTTTAGAGTTTTAACGAACTAGTCCAATTCAGTAACCTTTTCTTATATAATTAATTATTTTTCAGTGACTTATAATGATTAGATTTTCTTCGAATTATCTTCATAGAACTTTATAAATAAAGATACACCTCCCTCCCCCCTGTATTATAAAACATTATCTGAGTATTTGTGTGAATAGACATCATTCGTGATCTGATTTACGATCAATGAAGCAGATTGATAAATAGTTAAAAAATGTGAATAAACTATATGATTCGGAGTTGGGCCAATTCGTTATCTCGATTATCCGAAAGGGAGTTACAAGTTAATTGCATGTTATTGATTCGCGAGATCTATTTAAGATTACGCGAGTGTTGAAAAATTCAGCTTTTGTTATGTTGTAATCAGGAGAAAATCTTAAATGCTTCTCAATCTCGACGGTAATATTAATTTTCTTTTAAAGTCTCATTAAAGGTTAACAGTTACAAATGCCCTTTTACGTCACATAACACAGACAATTATTTTCGAAATTTTATGTGAAGATAACTCGTAACACTGGCGCGAATGGAGTTAAGGACAATTTAGTAAAGAGCCACACGAATTCTGAAAATTCCAAACATATTCAGCTCCTATAATATTTTTTTTAACTGGTGAACCTGTGAAGTGAGGCGAGAGCTAAACAGTATTTGCCAGATTGTCATGAAGTCCCATTTAATGTTTGGAGTTATAAATGTGTCTTCTCTTCACATAATAGGAGCAACTGTTATAGAAAATTTTTGTGAAGTTGACTCTTATCTAGCACCGTTCACAGCTTTCTCTCAGTCTTCACGAGGATCATTAGTTAACTGAGTAACAATGTTTAATAATATGTATACTAAATTTAGATGTGAGGTAAAGGAAAATTGTTAATTTTAAATAAAGTCTTAATTGAGATATAACATCAGATATTTGACTTATCTTCACATAAAATCGACTATGATCGTCAAACTTTTACTGGGAAACTTTCGATAACAGGCCCGTGAGGCACTTGCAGCAACGACAAAGATAAACAGTGCATCATTGTAGAGTTTTAACGAACTAGTCCAATTCAGTAATCTTTTGTTATATAACTAATTCTTTTTCAGTGACTTATAATAATTAGATTTTCTTCGAATTATCTTCATAGAACTTTATAAATAAACATCCCTCAGTCCCCCCTGTATTATAAAATATTATCTGAGTATTTGTTTGAAAAGATATCATTCGTGATGTGAATTACGATCAATGAAGCAGATTGATAAATAGTTAAAAAATCTGAATAAACTATATGATTCGGAGTTGGGCAAATTCGTTATCTCGATTATCCGCAAGGTAGTTACAAGTTAATTGCATGTTATTTATTCGCTAGATCTATCTGAGTCTACACGAGAATAGAAAATATCGAATATTTCAGCTTTTGTTTAAGTTGTAATCAGGAAGAAATCTTAAATGCTTCGCAATCTCGACGGTAATATTCAGTTTCTCTTAAAGTCTCATTAAAGGTTAACAGTTACAAATGCCTTTTTACGTCACATAACATAGACAATTATTTTCGAAATTTTACGTGAAGATAACTCGTAACGCTGGCGCGAATCGAGTTAAGGACAATTTATTAAAGAGCTACACGAAATCTGAAAATTCCAATCATATTCAGCTCCTATAATATTTTTTTTTAACTGGTGAACCTGTGAAGTGAGGCGAGAGCTAAACAGTATTTGCCAGATTGTCATGAAGTCCCATTTAATGTTTGGAGTTATAAATGTGTCTTCTCTTCACATAATAGGAGCAACTCTTATAGAAAATTTTTGTGAAGTTGACTCTTATCTAGCACCGTTCACAGCTTTCTCTCAGTCTTCACGAGGATCATTAGTTAACTGAGTAACAATGTTTAATAATATGTATACTAAATTTAGATGTGAGGTAAAGGAAAATTGTTAATTTTAAATAAAGTCTTAATTGAGATATAACATCAGCTATGTGACTTATCTTCACATAAAATCGACTATGATCGTCAAACTTTTATTGGGAAACTTTCGATAACAGGCCTGTGAGGCACTTGCCGCAACGACAAAGATAAACAGTGCATCATTTTAGAGTTTTAACGAACTAGTCCAATTCAGTAATCTTTTGTTATATAACTAATTCTTTTCAGTGACTTATAATGATTAGATTTTCTTCGAATTATCTTCATAGAACTTTATAAATAAACATCCCTCCCTCCCCCCTGTATTATAAAACATTATAAGAGTATTTGTTTGAAAAGATTTCATTCGTGATCTGAATTACGATCAATGAAGCAGATTGATAAATAGTTAAAAAATCTGAATAAACTATATGATTCGGAGTTGGGCAAATTCGTTATCTCGATTAGCCGCAAAGTAGTTACAAGTTAATTGCATGTTATTTATTCGCTAGATCTATTTAAGATTACGCGAGTGTTGAAAAATTCAGCTTTTGTTATGTTGTAATCAGGAGAAAATCTTAAATGCTTCTCAATCTCGACGGTAATATTAATTTTCTTTTAAAGTCTCATTAAAGGTTAACAGTTACAAATGCCCTTTTACGTCACATAACACAGACAATTATTTTCGAAATTTTATGTGAAGATAACTCGTAACACTGGCGCGAATGGAGTTAAGGACAATTTAGTAAAGAGCCACACGAATTCTGAAAATTCCAAACATATTCAGCTCCTATAATATTTTTTTTAACTGGTGAACCTGTGAAGTGAGGCGAGAGCTAAACAGTATTTGCCAGATTGTCATGAAGTCCCATTTAATGTTTGGAGTTATAAATGTGTCTTCTCTTCACATAATAGGAGCAACTGTTAAAGAAAATTTTTGTGAAGTTGACTCTTATCTAGCACCGTTCACAGCTTTCTCTCAGTCTTCACGAGGATCATTAGTTAACTGAGTAACAATGTTTAATAATATGTATACTAAATTTAGATGTGAGGTAAAGGAAAATTGTTAATTTTAAATAAATTCTTAATTGAGATATAACATCAGATATTTGACTTATCTTCACATAAAATCGACTATGATCGTCAAACTTTTACTGGGAAACTTTCGATAACAGGCCCGTGAGGCACTTGCAGCAACGACAAAGATAAACAGTGCATCATTGTAGAGTTTTAACGAACTAGTCCAATTCAGTAATCTTTTGTTATATAACTAATTCTTTTTCAGTGACTTATAATGATTAGATTTTCTTCGAATTATCTTCATAGAACTTTATAAATAAACATCCCTCCCTCCCCCCTGTATTATAAAACATTATATGAGTATTTGTTTGAAAAGATATCATTCGTGATCTGAATTACGATCAATGAAGCAGATTGATAAATAGTTAAAAAATCTGAATAAACTATATGATTCGGAGTTGGGCAAATTCGTTATCTCGATTACCCGCAAGGTAGTTACAAGTTAATTGCATGTTATTTATTCGCTAGATCTATCTGAGACTACACAAGAGTAGAAAATATCGAATATTTCAGCTTTTGTTAAGTTGTAATCAGGAAGAAATCTTAAATGCTTCGCAATCTCGACGGTAATATTCAGTTTCTTTTAAAGTCTCATTAAAGGTTAACAGTTACAAATGCCTTTTTACGTCACATAACACAGACAATTATTTTCGAAATTTTATGTGAAGATAACTCGTAACACTGGCGCGAATCGAGTTAAGGACGATTTAGTAAAGAGCCACACGAAATCTGAAAATTCCAAACATATTCAGCTCCTATAATATTTTTTTAACTGGTGAACCTGTGAAGTGAGGCGAGAGCAAAACAGTATTTGCCAGATTGTCATGAAGTCCCATTTAATGTTTGGAGTTATAAATGTGTCTTCTCTTCACATAATAGGAGCAACTGTTATAGAAAATTTTTGTGAAGTTGACTCTTATCTAGCACCGTTCACAGCTTTCTCTCAGTCTTCACGAGGATCATTAGTTAACTGAGTAACAATGTTTAATAATATGTATACTAAATTTAGATGTGAGGTAAAGAAAAATTGTTAATTTTAAATAAAGTCTTAATTGAGATATAACATCAGCTATGTGACTTATCTTCACATAAAATCGACTATGATCGTCAAACTTTTATTGGGAAACTTTCGATAACAGGCCTGTAAGGCACTTGCAGCAACGACAAAGATAAACAGTGCATCATTTTAGAGTTTTAACGAACTAGTCCAATTCAGTAATATTTTATTATATAACTAATTCTTTTTCAGTGACTTATAATGATTAGATTTTCTTCCAATTACCTTCATAGGACTTTATAAATAAACATCCCTCCCTCCCCCCTGTATTATAAAACATTATCTGAGTATTTGTTTGAAAAGATATCATTCGTGATCTGAATTACGATCAATGAAGCAGATTGATAAATAGTTAAAAAATCTGAATAAACTATATGATTCGGAGTTGGGCAAATTCGTTATCTCGATTAGCCGCAAAGTAGTTACAAGTTAATTGCGTGTTATTTATTCGCTAGATCTATCTGAGACTACACGAGAGTAGAAAATATCGAATATTTCAGCTTTTGTTAAGTTGTAATCAGGAAGAAATCTTAAATGCTTCGCAATCTCGACGGTAATATTCAGTTTCTCTTAAAGTCTCATTAAAGGTTAACAGTTACAAATGCCTTTTTACGTCACATAACACAGACAATTATTTTCGAAATTTTACGTGAAGATAACTCGTAACACTGGCGCGAATCGAGTTAAGGACAATTTAGTAAAGAGCCACACGAAATCTGAAAATTCCAAACATATTCAGCTCCTATAATATTTTTTTTTAACTGGTGAACCTGTGCAGTGAGGCGAGAGCTAAACAGTATTTGCCAGATTGTCATGAAGACCCATTTAATGTTTGGAGTTATAAATGTGTCTTCTCTTCACATAATAGGAGCAACTGTTATAGAAAATTTTTGTGAAGTTGACTCTTATCTAGCACCGTTCACAGCTTTCTCTCAGTCTTCACGAGGATCATTAGTTAACTGAGTAATAATGTTTAATAATATGTATACTAAATTTAGATGTGAGGTAAAGGAAAACTGTTAATTTTAAATAAAGTCTTAATTGAGATATAACATCAGATATGTGACTTATCTTCACATAAAACCGACTATGATCGTCAAACTTTTATTGGGAAACTTTCGATAACAGGCCTGTAAGGCACTTGCAGCAACGACAAAGATAAACAGTGCATCATTTTAGAGTTTTAACGAACTAGTCCAATTCAGTAATATTTTATTATATAACTAATTCTTTTTCAGTGACTTATAATGATTAGATTTTCTTCCAATTACCTTCATAGGACTTTATAAATAAACATCCCTCCCTCCCCCCTGTATTATAAAACATTATCTGAGTATTTGTTTGAAAAGATATCATTCGTGATCTGAATTACGATCAATGAAGCAGATTGATAAATAGTTAAAAAATCTGAATAAACTATATGATTCGGAGTTGGGCAAATTCGTTATCTCGATTAGCCGCAAAGTAGTTACAAGTTAATTGCGTGTTATTTATTCGCTAGATCTATCTGAGACTACACGAGAGTAGAAAATATCGAATATTTCAGCTTTTGTTAAGTTGTAATCAGGAAGAAATCTTAAATGCTTCGCAATCTCGACGGTAATATTCAGTTTCTCTTAAAGTCTCATTAAAGGTTAACAGTTACAAATGCCTTTTTACGTCACATAACACAGACAATTATTTTCGAAATTTTACGTGAAGATAACTCGTAACACTGGCGCGAATCGAGTTAAGGACAATTTAGTAAAGAGCCACACGAAATCTGAAAATTCCAAACATATTCAGCTCCTATAATATTTTTTTTTAACTGGTGAACCTGTGCAGTGAGGCGAGAGCTAAACAGTATTTGCCAGATTGTCATGAAGACCCATTTAATGTTTGGAGTTATAAATGTGTCTTCTCTTCACATAATAGGAGCAACTGTTATAGAAAATTTTTGTGAAGTTGACTCTTATCTAGCACCGTTCACAGCTTTCTCTCAGTCTTCACGAGGATCATTAGTTAACTGAGTAATAATGTTTAATAATATGTATACTAAATTTAGATGTGAGGTAAAGGAAAACTGTTAATTTTAAATAAAGTCTTAATTGAGATATAACATCAGATATGTGACTTATCTTCACATAAAACCGACTATGATCGTCAAAGTTTTACTGGGAAACTTTCGATAACAGGCCCGTGAGGCACTTGCAGCAACGACAAAGATAAACAGTGCATCATTTTAGAGTTTTAACGAACTAGTCCAATTCAGTAACCTTTTCTTATATAATTAATTATTTTTCAGTGACTTATAATGATTAGATTTTCTTCGAATTATCTTCATAGAACTTTATAAATAAAGATACACCTCCCTCCCCCCTGTATTATAAAACATTATCTGAGTATTTGTGTGAATAGACATCATTCGTGATCTGATTTACGATCAATGAAGCAGATTGATAAATAGTTAAAAAATGTGAATAAACTATATGATTCGGAGTTGGGCCAATTCGTTATCTCGATTATCCGAAAGGGAGTTACAAGTTAATTGCATGTTATTGATTCGCGAGATCTATTTAAGATTACGCGAGTGTTGAAAAATTCAGCTTTTGTTATGTTGTAATCAGGAGAAAATCTTAAATGCTTCTCAATCTCGACGGTAATATTAATTTTCTTTTAAAGTCTCTTTAAAGGTTAACAGTTACAAATGCCCTTTTACGTCACATAACACAGACAATTATTTTCGAAATTTTATGTGAAGATAACTCGTAACACTGGCGCGAATGGAGTTAAGGACAATTTAGTAAAGAGCCACACGAATTCTGAAAATTCCAAACATATTCAGCTCCTATAATATTTTTTTTAACTGGTGAACCTGTGAAGTGAGGCGAGAGCTAAACAGTATTTGCCAGATTGTCATGAAGTCCCATTTAATGTTTGGAGTTATAAATGTGTCTTCTCTTCACATAATAGGAGCAACTGTTATAGAAAATTTTTGTGAAGTTGACTCTTATCTAGCACCGTTCACAGCTTTCTCTCAGTCTTCACGAGGATCATTAGTTAACTGAGTAACAATGTTTAATAATATGTATACTAAATTTAGATGTGAGGTAAAGGAAAATTGTTAATTTTAAATAAAGTCTTAATTGAGATATAACATCAGATATTTGACTTATCTTCACATAAAATCGACTATGATCGTCAAACTTTTACTGGGAAACTTTCGATAACAGGCCCGTGAGGCACTTGCAGCAACGACAAAGATAAACAGTGCATCATTGTAGAGTTTTAACGAACTAGTCCAATTCAGTAATCTTTTGTTATATAACTAATTCTTTTTCAGTGACTTATAATAATTAGATTTTCTTCGAATTATCTTCATAGAACTTTATAAATAAACATCCCTCAGTCCCCCCTGTATTATAAAATATTATCTGAGTATTTGTTTGAAAAGATATCATTCGTGATGTGAATTACGATCAATGAAGCAGATTGATAAATAGTTAAAAAATCTGAATAAACTATATGATTCGGAGTTGGGCAAATTCGTTATCTCGATTATCCGCAAGGTAGTTACAAGTTAATTGCATGTTATTTATTCGCTAGATCTATCTGAGTCTACACGAGAATAGAAAATATCGAATATTTCAGCTTTTGTTTAAGTTGTAATCAGGAAGAAATCTTAAATGCTTCGCAATCTCGACGGTAATATTCAGTTTCTCTTAAAGTCTCATTAAAGGTTAACAGTTACAAATGCCTTTTTACGTCACATAACATAGACAATTATTTTCGAAATTTTACGTGAAGATAACTCGTAACGCTGGCGCGAATCGAGTTAAGGACAATTTATTAAAGAGCTACACGAAATCTGAAAATTCCAATCATATTCAGCTCCTATAATATTTTTTTTTAACTGGTGAACCTGTGAAGTGAGGCGAGAGCTAAACAGTATTTGCCAGATTGTCATGAAGTCCCATTTAATGTTTGGAGTTATAAATGTGTCTTCTCTTCACATAATAGGAGCAACTCTTATAGAAAATTTTTGTGAAGTTGACTCTTATCTAGCACCGTTCACAGCTTTCTCTCAGTCTTCACGAGGATCATTAGTTAACTGAGTAACAATGTTTAATAATATGTATACTAAATTTAGATGTGAGGTAAAGGAAAATTGTTAATTTTAAATAAAGTCTTAATTGAGATATAACATCAGCTATGTGACTTATCTTCACATAAAATCGACTATGATCGTCAAACTTTTATTGGGAAACTTTCGATAACAGGCCTGTGAGGCACTTGCCGCAACGACAAAGATAAACAGTGCATCATTTTAGAGTTTTAACGAACTAGTCCAATTCAGTAATCTTTTGTTATATAACTAATTCTTTTCAGTGACTTATAATGATTAGATTTTCTTCGAATTATCTTCATAGAACTTTATAAATAAACATCCCTCCCTCCCCCCTGTATTATAAAACATTATAAGAGTATTTGTTTGAAAAGATTTCATTCGTGATCTGAATTACGATCAATGAAGCAGATTGATAAATAGTTAAAAAATCTGAATAAACTATATGATTCGGAGTTGGGCAAATTCGTTATCTCGATTAGCCGCAAAGTAGTTACAAGTTAATTGCATGTTATTTATTCGCTAGATCTATTTAAGATTACGCGAGTGTTGAAAAATTCAGCTTTTGTTATGTTGTAATCAGGAGAAAATCTTAAATGCTTCTCAATCTCGACGGTAATATTAATTTTCTTTTAAAGTCTCATTAAAGGTTAACAGTTACAAATGCCCTTTTACGTCACATAACACAGACAATTATTTTCGAAATTTTATGTGAAGATAACTCGTAACACTGGCGCGAATGGAGTTAAGGACAATTTAGTAAAGAGCCACACGAATTCTGAAAATTCCAAACATATTCAGCTCCTATAATATTTTTTTTAACTGGTGAACCTGTGAAGTGAGGCGAGAGCTAAACAGTATTTGCCAGATTGTCATGAAGTCCCATTTAATGTTTGGAGTTATAAATGTGTCTTCTCTTCACATAATAGGAGCAACTGTTAAAGAAAATTTTTGTGAAGTTGACTCTTATCTAGCACCGTTCACAGCTTTCTCTCAGTCTTCACGAGGATCATTAGTTAACTGAGTAACAATGTTTAATAATATGTATACTAAATTTAGATGTGAGGTAAAGGAAAATTGTTAATTTTAAATAAATTCTTAATTGAGATATAACATCAGATATTTGACTTATCTTCACATAAAATCGACTATGATCGTCAAACTTTTACTGGGAAACTTTCGATAACAGGCCCGTGAGGCACTTGCAGCAACGACAAAGATAAACAGTGCATCATTGTAGAGTTTTAACGAACTAGTCCAATTCAGTAATCTTTTGTTATATAACTAATTCTTTTTCAGTGACTTATAATGATTAGATTTTCTTCGAATTATCTTCATAGAACTTTATAAATAAACATCCCTCCCTCCCCCCTGTATTATAAAACATTATATGAGTATTTGTTTGAAAAGATATCATTCGTGATCTGAATTACGATCAATGAAGCAGATTGATAAATAGTTAAAAAATCTGAATAAACTATATGATTCGGAGTTGGGCAAATTCGTTATCTCGATTACCCGCAAGGTAGTTACAAGTTAATTGCATGTTATTTATTCGCTAGATCTATCTGAGACTACACAAGAGTAGAAAATATCGAATATTTCAGCTTTTGTTAAGTTGTAATCAGGAAGAAATCTTAAATGCTTCGCAATCTCGACGGTAATATTCAGTTTCTTTTAAAGTCTCATTAAAGGTTAACAGTTACAAATGCCTTTTTACGTCACATAACACAGACAATTATTTTCGAAATTTTATGTGAAGATAACTCGTAACACTGGCGCGAATCGAGTTAAGGACGATTTAGTAAAGAGCCACACGAAATCTGAAAATTCCAAACATATTCAGCTCCTATAATATTTTTTTAACTGGTGAACCTGTGAAGTGAGGCGAGAGCAAAACAGTATTTGCCAGATTGTCATGAAGTCCCATTTAATGTTTGGAGTTATAAATGTGTCTTCTCTTCACATAATAGGAGCAACTGTTATAGAAAATTTTTGTGAAGTTGACTCTTATCTAGCACCGTTCACAGCTTTCTCTCAGTCTTCACGAGGATCATTAGTTAACTGAGTAACAATGTTTAATAATATGTATACTAAATTTAGATGTGAGGTAAAGAAAAATTGTTAATTTTAAATAAAGTCTTAATTGAGATATAACATCAGCTATGTGACTTATCTTCACATAAAATCGACTATGATCGTCAAACTTTTATTGGGAAACTTTCGATAACAGGCCTGTAAGGCACTTGCAGCAACGACAAAGATAAACAGTGCATCATTTTAGAGTTTTAACGAACTAGTCCAATTCAGTAATATTTTATTATATAACTAATTCTTTTTCAGTGACTTATAATGATTAGATTTTCTTCCAATTACCTTCATAGGACTTTATAAATAAACATCCCTCCCTCCCCCCTGTATTATAAAACATTATCTGAGTATTTGTTTGAAAAGATATCATTCGTGATCTGAATTACGATCAATGAAGCAGATTGCTAAATAGTTAAAAAATCTGAATAAACTATATGATTCGGAGTTGGGCAAATTCGTTATCTCGATTATCCGAAAGGTAGTTACAAGTTAATTGCATGTTATTGATTCGCGAGATCTATCTGAGATTACGCGAGTGTTGAAAAATTCAGCTTTTGTTATGTTGTAATCAGGAGAAAATCTTAAATGCTTCTCAATCTCGATGGTAATATTCATTTTCTTTTAAAGTCTCATTAAAGGTTAACAGTTACAAATGCCCTTTTACGTCACATAACACAGACAATTATTTTCGAAATTTTATGTGAAGATAACTCGTAACACTGGCGCGAATCGAGTTAAGGACAATTTAGTAAAGAGCCACACGAAATCTGAAAATTACAAACATATTATGCTCCTATAATATTTTTTTTAACTGGTGAACCTGTGAAGTGAGGCGAGAGCTAAACAGTATTTGCCAGATTGTCATGAAGTCCCATTTAATGTTTGGAGTTATAAATGTGTCTTCTCTTCACATAATAGGAGCAACTGTTATAGAAAATTTTTGTGAAGTTGACTCTTATCTAGCACCGTTCACAGCTTTCTCTCAGTCTTCACGAGGATCATTAGTTAACTGAGTAACAATGTTTAATAATATGTATACTAAATTTAGATGTGAGGTAAAGGAAAATTGTTAATTTTAAATAAAGTCTTAATTGAGATATAACATCAGCTATGTGACTTATCTTCACATAAAATCGACTATGATCGTCAAACTTTTATTGGGAAACTTTCGATAACAGGCCTGTGAGGCACTTGCCGCAACGACAAAGATAAACAGTGCATCATTTTAGAGTTTTAACGAACTAGTCCAATTCAGTAATCTTTTGTTATATAACTAATTCTTTTCAGTGACTTATAATGATTAGATTTTCTTCGAATTATCTTCATAGAACTTTATAAATAAACATCCCTCCCTCCCCCCTGTATTATAAAACATTATAAGAGTATTTGTTTGAAAAGATATCATTCGTGATCTGAATTACGATCAATGAAGCAGATTGATAAATAGTTAAAAAATCTGAATAAACTATATGATTCGGAGTTGGGCAAATTCGTTATCTCGATTAGCCGCAAAGTAGTTACAAGTTAATTGCGTGTTATTTATTCGCTAGATCTATCTGAGACTACACGAGAGTAGAAAATATCGAATATTTCAGCTTTTGTTAAGTTGTAATCAGGAAGAAATCTTAAATGCTTCGCAATCTCGACGGTAATATTCAGTTTCTCTTAAAGTCTCATTAAAGGTTAACAGTTACAAATGCCTTTTTACGTCACATAACACAGACAATTATTTTCGAAATTTTACGTGAAGATAACTCGTAACACTGGCGCGAATCGAGTTAAGGACAATTTAGTAAAGAGCCACACGAAATCTGAAAATTCCAAACATATTCAGCTCCTATAATATTTTTTTTAACTGGTGAACCTGTGCAGTGAGGCGAGAGCTAAACAGTATTTGCCAGATTGTCATGAAGACCCATTTAATGTTTGGAGTTATAAATGTGTCTTCTCTTCACATAATAGGAGCAACTGTTATAGAAAATTTTTGTGAAGTTGACTCTTATCTAGCACCGTTCACAGCTTTCTCTCAGTCTTCACGAGGATCATTAGTTAACTGAGTAATAATGTTTAATAATATGTATACTAAATTTAGATGTGAGGTAAAGGAAAACTGTTAATTTTAAATAAAGTCTTAATTGAGATATAACATCAGATATGTGACTTATCTTCACATAAAACCGACTATGATCGTCAAAGTTTTACTGGGAAACTTTCGATAACAGGCCCGTGAGGCACTTGCAGCAACGACAAAGATAAACAGTGCATCATTTTAGAGTTTTAACGAACTAGTCCAATTCAGTAACCTTTTCTTATATAATTAATTATTTTTCAGTGACTTATAATGATTAGATTTTCTTCGAATTATCTTCATAGAACTTTATAAATAAAGATACACCTCCCTCCCCCCTGTATTATAAAACATTATCTGAGTATTTGTGTGAATAGACATCATTCGTGATCTGATTTACGATCAATGAAGCAGATTGATAAATAGTTAAAAAATGTGAATAAACTATATGATTCGGAGTTGGGCCAATTCGTTATCTCGATTATCCGAAAGGGAGTTACAAGTTAATTGCATGTTATTGATTCGCGAGATCTATTTAAGATTACGCGAGTGTTGAAAAATTCAGCTTTTGTTATGTTGTAATCAGGAGAAAATCTTAAATGCTTCTCAATCTCGACGGTAATATTAATTTTCTTTTAAAGTCTCATTAAAGGTTAACAGTTACAAATGCCCTTTTACGTCACATAACACAGACAATTATTTTCGAAATTTTATGTGAAGATAACTCGTAACACTGGCGCGAATGGAGTTAAGGACAATTTAGTAAAGAGCCACACGAATTCTGAAAATTCCAAACATATTCAGCTCCTATAATATTTTTTTTAACTGGTGAACCTGTGAAGTGAGGCGAGAGCTAAACAGTATTTGCCAGATTGTCATGAAGTCCCATTTAATGTTTGGAGTTATAAATGTGTCTTCTCTTCACATAATAGGAGCAACTGTTATAGAAAATTTTTGTGAAGTTGACTCTTATCTAGCACCGTTCACAGCTTTCTCTCAGTCTTCACGAGGATCATTAGTTAACTGAGTAACAATGTTTAATAATATGTATACTAAATTTAGATGTGAGGTAAAGGAAAATTGTTAATTTTAAATAAAGTCTTAATTGAGATATAACATCAGATATTTGACTTATCTTCACATAAAATCGACTATGATCGTCAAACTTTTACTGGGAAACTTTCGATAACAGGCCCGTGAGGCACTTGCAGCAACGACAAAGATAAACAGTGCATCATTGTAGAGTTTTAACGAACTAGTCCAATTCAGTAATCTTTTGTTATATAACTAATTCTTTTTCAGTGACTTATAATAATTAGATTTTCTTCGAATTATCTTCATAGAACTTTATAAATAAACATCCCTCAGTCCCCCCTGTATTATAAAACATTATATGAGTATTTGTTTGAAAAGATATCATTCGTGATCTGAATTACGATCAATGAAGCAGATTGATAAATAGTTAAAAAATCTGAATAAACTATATGATTCGGAGTTGGGCAAATTCGTTATCTCGATTACCCGCAAGGTAGTTACAAGTTAATTGCATGTTATTTATTCGCTAGATCTATCTGAGACTACACAAGAGTAGAAAATATCGAATATTTCAGCTTTTGTTAAGTTGTAATCAGGAAGAAATCTTAAATGCTTCGCAATCTCGACGGTAATATTCAGTTTCTTTTAAAGTCTCATTAAAGGTTAACAGTTACAAATGCCTTTTTACGTCACATAACACAGACAATTATTTCGAAATTTTATGTGAAGATAACTCGTAACACTGGCGCGAATCGAGTTAAGGACGATTTAGTAAAGAGCCACACGAAATCTGAAAATTCCAAACATATTCAGCTCCTATAATATTTTTTTAACTGGTGAACCTGTGAAGTGAGGCGAGAGCTAAACAGTATTTGCCAGATTGTCATGAAGTCCCATTGAATGTTTGGAGTTATAAATGTGTCTTCTCTTCACATAATAGGAGCAACTGTTATAGAAAATTTTTGTGAAGTTGACTCTTATCTAGCACCGTTCACAGCTTTCTCTCAGTCTTCACGAGGATCATTAGTTAACTGAGTAACAATGTTTAATAATATGTATACTAAATTTAGATGTGAGGTAAAGAAAAATTGTTAATTTTAAATAAAGTCTTAATTGAGATATAACATCAGCTATGTGACTTATCTTCACATAAAATCGACTATGATCGTCAAACTTTTATTGGGAAACTTTCGATAACAGGCCTGTGAGGCACTTGCAGCAACGACAAAGATAAACAGTGCATCATTTTAGAGTTTTAACGAACTAGTCCAATTCAGTAATATTTTGTTATATAACTAATTCTTTTTCAGTGACTTATAATGATTAGATTTTCTTCCAATTACCTTCATAGAACTTTATAAATAAACATCCCTCCCTCCCCCCTGTATTATAAAACATTATCTGAGTATTTGTTTGAAAAGATATCATTCGTGATCTGAATTACGATCAATGAAGCAGATTGATAAATAGTTAAAAAATCTGAATAAACTATATGATTCGGAGTTGGGCAAATTCGTTATCTCGATTATCCGAAAGGTAGTTACAAGTTAATTGCATGTTATTGATTCGCGAGATCTATCTGAGATTACGCGAGTGTTGAAAAATTCAGCTTTTGTTATGTTGTAATCAGGAGAAAATCTTAAATGCTTCTCAATCTCGATGGTAATATTTATTTTCTTTTAAAGTCTCATTAAAGGTTAACAGTTACAAATGCCCTTTTACGTCACATAACACAGACAATTATTTTCGAAATTTTATGTGAAGATAACTCGTAACACTGGCGCGAATCGAGTTAAGGACAATTTAGTAAAGAGCCACACGAAATCTGAAAATTACAAACATATTATGCTCCTATAATATTTTTTTTAACTGGTGAACCTGTGAAGTGAGGCGAGAGCTAAACAGTATTTGCCAGATTATCATGAAGTCCCATTTAATGTTTGGAGTTATAAATGTGTCTTCTCTTCACATAATAGGAGCAACTGTTATAGAAAATTTTTGTGAAGTTGACTCTTATCTAGCACCGTTCACAGCTTTCTCTCAGTCTTCACGAGGATCTTTAGTTAACTGAGTAACAATGTTTAATAATATGTATACTAAATTTAGATGTGAGGTAAAGGAAAATTGTTAATTTTAAATAAAGTCTTAATTGAGATATAACATCAGCTATGTGACTTATCTTCACATAAAATCGACTATGATCGTCAAACTTTTATTGGGAAACTTTCGATAACAGGCCTGTGAGGCACTTGCCGCAACGACAAAGATAAACAGTGCATCATTTTAGAGTTTTAACGAACTAGTCCAATTCAGTAATCTTTTGTTATATAACTAATTCTTTTCAGTGACTTATAATGATTAGATTTTCTTCGAATTATCTTCATAGAACTTTATAAATAAACATCCCTCCCTCCCCCCTGTATTATAAAACATTATATGAGTATTTGTTTGAAAAGATATCATTCGTGATCTGAATTACGATCAATGAAGCAGATTGATAAATAGTTAAAAAATCTGAATAAACTATATGATTCGGAGTTGGGCAAATTCGTTATCTCGATTACCCGCAAGGTAGTTACAAGTTAATTGCTTGTTATTTATTCGCTAGATCTATCTGAGACTACACAAGAGTAGAAAATATCGAATATTTCAGCTTTTGTTAAGTTGTAATCAGGAAGAAATCTTAAATGCTTCGCAATCTCGACGGTAATATTCAGTTTCTCTTAAAGTCTCATTAAAGGTTAACAGTTACAAATGCCTTTTTACGTCACATAACACAGACAATTATTTTCGAAATTTTACGTGAAGATAACTCGTAACACTGGCGCGAATCGAGTTAAGGACAATTTAGTAAAGAGCCACACGAAATCTGAAAATTCCAAACATATTCAGCTCCTATAATATTTTTTTTAACTGGTGAACCTGTGAAGTGAGGCGAGAGCTAAACAGTATTTGCCAGATTGTCATGAAGACCCATTTAATGTTTGGAGTTATAAATGTGTCTTCTCTTCACATAATAGGAGCAACTGTTATAGAAAATTTTTGTGAAGTTGACTCTTATCTAGCACCGTTCACAGCTTTCTCTCAGTCTTCACGAGGATCATTAGTTAACTGAGTAATAATGTTTAATAATATGTATACTAAATTTAGATGTGAGGTAAAGGAAAACTGTTAATTTTAAATAAAGTCTTAATTGAGATATAACATCAGATATGTGACTTATCTTCACATAAAACCGACTATGATCGTCAAAGTTTTACTGGGAAACTTTCGATAACAGGCCCGTGAGGCACTTGCAGCAACGACAAAGATAAACAGTGCATCATTTTAGAGTTTTAACGAACTAGTCCAATTCAGTAACCTTTTCTTATATAATTAATTATTTTTCAGTGACTTATAATGATTAGATATTCTTCGAATTATCTTCATAGAACTTTATAAATAAAGATACACCTCCCTCCCCCCTGTATTATAAAACATTATCTGAGTATTTGTGTGAATAGACATCATTCGTGATCTGATTTACGATCAATGAAGCAGATTGATAAATAGTTAAAAAATGTGAATAAGCTATATGATTCGGAGTTGGGCAAATTCGTTATCTCGATTATCCGAAAGGTAGTTACAAGTTAATTGCATGTTATTGATTCGCGAGATCTATTTAAGATTACGCGAGTGTTGAAAAATTCAGCTTTTGTTATGTTGTAATCAGGAGAAAATCTTAAATGCTTCTCAATCTCGACGGTAATATTAATTTTCTTTTAAAGTCTCATTAAAGGTTAACAGTTACAAATGCCCTTTTACGTCACATAACACAGACAATTATTTTCGAAATTTTATGTGAAGATAACTCGTAACACTGGCGCGAATGGAGTTAAGGACAATTTAGTAAAGAGCCACACGAATTCTGAAAATTCCAAACATATTCAGCTCCTATAATATTTTTTTTAACTGGTGAACCTGTGAAGTGAGGCGAGAGCTAAACAGTATTTGCCAGATTGTCATGAAGTCCCATTTAATGTTTGGAGTTATAAATGTGTCTTCTCTTCACATAATAGGAGCAACTGTTATAGAAAATTTTTGTGAAGTTGACTCTTATCTAGCACCGTTCACAGCTTTCTCTCAGTCTTCACGAGGATCATTAGTTAACTGAGTAACAATGTTTAATAATATGTATACTAAATTTAGATGTGAGGTAAAGGAAAATTGTTAATTTTAAATAAAGTCTTAATTGAGATATAACATCAGATATTTGACTTATCTTCACATAAAATCGACTATGATCGTCAAACTTTTACTGGGAAACTTTCGATAACAGGCCCGTGAGGCACTTGCAGCAACGACAAAGATAAACAGTGCATCATTGTAGAGTTTTAACGAACTAGTCCAATTCAGTAATCTTTTGTTATATAACTAATTCTTTTTCAGTGACTTATAATGATTAGATTTTCTTCGAATTATCTTCATAGAACTTTATAAATAAACATCCCTCCCTCCCCCCTGTATTATAAAACATTATATGAGTATTTGTTTGAAAAGATATCATTCGTGATCTGAATTACGATCAATGAAGCAGATTGATAAATAGTTAAAAAATCTGAATAAACTATATGATTCGGAGTTGGGCAAATTCGTTATCTCGATTACCCGCAAGGTAGTTACAAGTTAATTGCATGTTATTTATTCGCTAGATCTATCTGAGACTACACAAGAGTAGAAAATATCGAATATTTCAGCTTTTGTTAAGTTGTAATCAGGAAGAAATCTTAAATGCTTCGCAATCTCGACGGTAATATTCAGTTTCTTTTAAAGTCTCATTAAAGGTTAACAGTTACAAATGCCTTTTTACGTCACATAACACAGACAATTATTTTCGAAATTTTATGTGAAGATAACTCGTAACACTGGCGCGAATCGAGTTAAGGACGATTTAGTAAAGAGCCACACGAATTCTGAAAATTCCAAACATATTCAGCTCCTATAATATTTTTTTAACTGGTGAACCTGTGAAGTGAGGCGAGAGCTAAACAGTATTTGCCAGATTGTCATGAAGTCCCATTGAATGTTTGGAGTTATAAATGTGTCTTCTCTTCACATAATAGGAGCAACTGTTATAGAAAATTTTTGTGAAGTTGACTCTTATCTAGCACCGTTCACAGCTTTCTCTCAGTCTTCACGAGGATCATTAGTTAACTGAGTAACAATGTTTAATAATATGTATACTAAATTTAGATGTGAGGTAAAGAAAAATTGTTAATTTTAAATAAAGTCTTAATTGAGATATAACATCAGCTATGTGACTTATCTTCACATAAAATCGACTATGATCGTCAACCTTTTATTGGGAAACTTTCGATAACAGGCCTGTGAGGCACTTGCAGCAACGACAAAGATAAACAGTGCATCATTTTAGAGTTTTAACGAACTAGTCCAATTCAGTAATATTTTGTTATATAACTAATTCTTTTTCAGTGACTTATAATGATTAGATTTTCTTCCAATTACCTTCATAGAACTTTATAAATAAACATCCCTCCCTCCCCCCTGTATTATAAAACATTATCTGAGTATTTGTTTGAAAAGATATCATTCGTGATCTGAATTACGATCAATGAAGCAGATTGATAAATAGTTAAAAAATCTGAATAAACTATATGATTCAGAGTTGGGCAAATTCGTTATCTCGATTATCCGAAAGGTAGTTACAAGTTAATTGCATGTTATTGATTCGCGAGATCTATCTGAGATTACGCGAGTGTTGAAAAATTCAGCTTTTGTTATGTTGTAATCAGGAGAAAATCTTAAATGCTTCTCAATCTCGATGGTAATATTCATTTTCTTTTAAAGTCTCATTAAAGGTTAACAGTTACAAATGCCCTTTTACGTCACATAACACAGACAATTATTTTCGAAATTTTATGTGAAGATAACTCGTAACACTGGCGCGAATCGAGTTAAGGACAATTTAGTAAAGAGCCACACGAAATCTGAAAATTACAAACATATTATGCTCCTATAATATTTTTTTTAACTGGTGAACCTGTGAAGTGAGGCGAGAGCTAAACAGTATTTGCCAGATTGTCATGAAGTCCCATTTAATGTTTGGAGTTATAAATGTGTCTTCTCTTCACATAATAGGAGCAACTGTTATAGAAAATTTTTGTGAAATTGACTCTTATCTAGCACCGTTCACAGCTTTCTCTCAGTCTTCACGAGGATCATTAGTTAACTGAGTAACAATGTTTAATAATATGTATACTAAATTTAGATGTGAGGTAAAGGAAAATTGTTAATTTTAAATAAAGTCTTAATTGAGATATAACATCAGCTATGTGACTTATCTTCACATAAAATCGACTATGATCGTCAAACTTTTATTGGGAAACTTTCGATAACAGGCCTGTGAGGCACTTGCCGCAACGACAAAGATAAACAGTGCATCATTTTAGAGTTTTAACGAACTAGTCCAATTCAGTAATCTTTTGTTATATAACTAATTCTTTTCAGTGACTTATAATGATTAGATTTTCTTCGAATTATCTTCATAGAACTTTATAAATAAACATCCCTCCCTCCCCCCTGTATTATAAAACATTATAAGAGTATTTGTTTGAAAAGATTTCATTCGTGATCTGAATTACGATCAATGAAGCAGATTGATAAATAGTTAAAAAATCTGAATAAACTATATGATTCGGAGTTGGGCAAATTCGTTATCTCGATTAGCCGCAAAGTAGTTACAAGTTAATTGCATGTTATTTATTCGCTAGATCTATCTGAGACTACACGAGAGTAGAAAATATCGAATATTTCAGCTTTTGTTAAGTTGTAATCAGGAAGAAATCTTAAATGCTTCGCAATCTCGACGGTAATATTCAGTTTCTCTTAAAGTCTCATTAAAGGTTAACAGTTACAAATGCCTTTTTACGTCACATAACACAGACAATTATTTTCGAAATTTTACGTGAAGATAACTCGTAACACTGGCGCGAATCGAGTTAAGGACAATTTAGTAAAGAGCCACACGAAATCTGAAAATTCCAAACATATTCAGCTCCTATAATATTTTTTTTAACTGGTGAACCTGTGAAGTGAGGCGAGAGCTAAACAGTATTTGCCAGATTGTCATGAAGACCCATTTAATGTTTGGAGTTATAAATGTGTCTTCTCTTCACATAATAGGAGCAACTGTTATAGAAAATTTTTGTGAAGTTGACTCTTATCTAGCACGGTTCACAGCTTTCTCTCAGTCTTCACGAGGATCATTAGTTAACTGAGTAACAATGTTTAATAATATGTATACTAAATTTAGATGTGAGGTAAAGGAAAATTGTTAATTTTAAATAAAGTCTTAATTGAGATATAACATCAGATATTTGACTTATCTTCACATAAAATCGACTATGATCGTCAAACTTTTACTGGGAAACTTTCGATAACAGGCCCGTGAGGCACTTGCAGCAACGACAAAGATAAACAGTGCATCATTGTAGAGTTTTAACGAACTAGTCCAATTCAGTAATCTTTTGTTATATAACTAATTCTTTTTCAGTGACTTATAATGATTAGATTTTCTTCGAATTATCTTCATAGAACTTTATAAATAAACATCCCTCCCTCCCCCCTGTATTATAAAACATTATATGAGTATTTGTTTGAAAAGATATCATTCGTGATCTGAATTACGATCAATGAAGCAGATTGATAAATAGTTAAAAAATCTGAATAAACTATATGATTCGGAGTTGGGCAAATTCGTTATCTCGATTACCCGCAAGGTAGTTACAAGTTAATTGCATGTTATTTATTCGCTAGATCTATCTGAGACTACACAAGAGTAGAAAATATCGAATATTTCAGCTTTTGTTAAGTTGTAATCAGGAAGAAATCTTAAATGCTTCGCAATCTCGACGGTAATATTCAGTTTCTTTTAAAGTCTCATTAAAGGTTAACAGTTACAAATGCCTTTTTACGTCACATAACACAGACAATTATTTTCGAAATTTTATGTGAAGATAACTCGTAACACTGGCGCGAATCGAGTTAAGGACGATTTAGTAAAGAGCCACACGAAATCTGAAAATTCCAAACATATTCAGCTCCTATAATATTTTTTTAACTGGTGAACCTGTGAAGTGAGGCGAGAGCTAAACAGTATTTGCCAGATTGTCATGAAGTCCCATTGAATGTTTGGAGTTATAAATGTGTCTTCTCTTCACATAATAGGAGCAACTGTTATAGAAAATTTTTGTGAAGTTGACTCTTATCTAGCACCGTTCACAGCTTTCTCTCAGTCTTCACGAGGATCATTAGTTAACTGAGTAACAATGTTTAATAATATGTATACTAAATTTAGATGTGAGGTAAAGAAAAATTGTTAATTTTAAATAAAGTCTTAATTGAGATATAACATCAGCTATGTGACTTATCTTCACATAAAATCGACTATGATCGTCAACCTTTTATTGGGAAACTTTCGATAACAGGCCTGTGAGGCACTTGCAGCAACGACAAAGATAAACAGTGCATCATTTTAGAGTTTTAACGAACTAGTCCAATTCAGTAATATTTTGTTATATAACTAATTCTTTTTCAGTGACTTATAATGATTAGATTTTCTTCCAATTACCTTCATAGAACTTTATAAATAAACATCCCTCCCTCCCCCCTGTATTATAAAACATTATCTGAGTATTTGTTTGAAAAGATATCATTCGTGATCTGAATTACGATCAATGAAGCAGATTGATAAATAGTTAAAAAATCTGAATAAACTATATGATTCAGAGTTGGGCAAATTCGTTATCTCGATTATCCGAAAGGTAGTTACAAGTTAATTGCATGTTATTGATTCGCGAGATCTATCTGAGATTACGCGAGTGTTGAAAAATTCAGCTTTTGTTATGTTGTAATCAGGAGAAAATCTTAAATGCTTCTCAATCTCGATGGTAATATTCATTTTCTTTTAAAGTCTCATTAAAGGTTAACAGTTACAAATGCCCTTTTACGTCACATAACACAGACAATTATTTTCGAAATTTTATGTGAAGATAACTCGTAACACTGGCGCGAATCGAGTTAAGGACAATTTAGTAAAGAGCCACACGAAATCTGAAAATTACAAACATATTATGCTCCTATAATATTTTTTTTAACTGGTGAACCTGTGAAGTGAGGCGAGAGCTAAACAGTATTTGCCAGATTGTCATGAAGTCCCATTTAATGTTTGGAGTTATAAATGTGTCTTCTCTTCACATAATAGGAGCAACTGTTATAGAAAATTTTTGTGAAATTGACTCTTATCTAGCACCGTTCACAGCTTTCTCTCAGTCTTCACGAGGATCATTAGTTAACTGAGTAACAATGTTTAATAATATGTATACTAAATTTAGATGTGAGGTAAAGGAAAATTGTTAATTTTAAATAAAGTCTTAATTGAGATATAACATCAGCTATGTGACTTATCTTCACATAAAATCGACTATGATCGTCAAACTTTTATTGGGAAACTTTCGATAACAGGCCTGTGAGGCACTTGCCGCAACGACAAAGATAAACAGTGCATCATTTTAGAGTTTTAACGAACTAGTCCAATTCAGTAATCTTTTGTTATATAACTAATTCTTTTCAGTGACTTATAATGATTAGATTTTCTTCGAATTATCTTCATAGAACTTTATAAATAAACATCCCTCCCTCCCCCCTGTATTATAAAACATTATAAGAGTATTTGTTTGAAAAGATTTCATTCGTGATCTGAATTACGATCAATGAAGCAGATTGATAAATAGTTAAAAAATCTGAATAAACTATATGATTCGGAGTTGGGCAAATTCGTTATCTCGATTAGCCGCAAAGTAGTTACAAGTTAATTGCATGTTATTTATTCGCTAGATCTATCTGAGACTACACGAGAGTAGAAAATATCGAATATTTCAGCTTTTGTTAAGTTGTAATCAGGAAGAAATCTTAAATGCTTCGCAATCTCGACGGTAATATTCAGTTTCTCTTAAAGTCTCATTAAAGGTTAACAGTTACAAATGCCTTTTTACGTCACATAACACAGACAATTATTTTCGAAATTTTACGTGAAGATAACTCGTAACACTGGCGCGAATCGAGTTAAGGACAATTTAGTAAAGAGCCACACGAAATCTGAAAATTCCAAACATATTCAGCTCCTATAATATTTTTTTTAACTGGTGAACCTGTGAAGTGAGGCGAGAGCTAAACAGTATTTGCCAGATTGTCATGAAGACCCATTTAATGTTTGGAGTTATAAATGTGTCTTCTCTTCACATAATAGGAGCAACTGTTATAGAAAATTTTTGTGAAGTTGACTCTTATCTAGCACCGTTCACAGCTTTCTCTCAGTCTTCACGAGGATCATTAGTTAACTGAGTAATAATGTTTAATAATATGTATACTAAATTTAGATGTGAGGTAAAGGAAAACTGTTAATTTTAAATAAAGTCTTAATTGAGATATAACATCAGATATGTGACTTATCTTCACATAAAACCGACTATGATCGTCAAAGTTTTACTGGGAAACTTTCGATAACAGGCCCGTGAGGCACTTGCAGCAACGACAAAGATAAACAGTGCATCATTTTAGAGTTTTAACGAACTAGTCCAATTCAGTAACCTTTTCTTATATAATTAATTATTTTTCAGTGACTTATAATGATTAGATTTTCTTCGAATTATCTTCATAGAACTTTATAAATAAAGATACACCTCCCTCCCCCCTGTATTATAAAACATTATCTGAGTATTTGTGTGAATAGACATCATTCGTGATCTGATTTACGATCAATGAAGCAGATTGATAAATAGTTAAAAAATGTGAATAAGCTATATGATTCGGAGTTGGGCAAATTCGTTATCTCGATTATCCGAAAGGTAGTTACAAGTTAATTGCATGTTATTGATTCGCGAGATCTATTTAAGATTACGCGAGTGTTGAAAAATTCAGCTTTTGTTATGTTGTAATCAGGAGAAAATCTTAAATGCTTCTCAATCTCGACGGTAATATTAATTTTCTTTTAAAGTCTCATTAAAGGTTAACAGTTACAAATGCCCTTTTACGTCACATAACACAGACAATTATTTTCGAAATTTTACGTGAAGATAACTCGTAACACTGGCGCGAATCGAGTTAAGGACAATTTAGTAAAGAGCCACACGAAATCTGAAAATTCCAAACATATTCAGCTCCTATAATATTTTTTTTAACTGGTGAACCTGTGAAGTGAGGCGAGAGCTAAACAGTATTTGCCAGATTGTCATGAAGACCCATTTAATGTTTGGAGTTATAAATGTGTCTTCTCTTCACATAATAGGAGCAACTGTTATAGAAAATTTTTGTGAAGTTGACTCTTATCTAGCACCGTTCACAGCTTTCTCTCAGTCTTCACGAGGATCATTAGTTAACTGAGTAATAATGTTTAATAATATGTATACTAAATTTAGATGTGAGGTAAAGGAAAACTGTTAATTTTAAATAAAGTCTTAATTGAGATATAACATCAGATATGTGACTTATCTTCACATAAAACCGACTATGATCGTCAAAGTTTTACTGGGAAACTTTCGATAACAGGCCCGTGAGGCACTTGCAGCAACGACAAAGATAAACAGTGCATCATTTTAGAGTTTTAACGAACTAGTCCAATTCAGTAACCTTTTCTTATATAATTAATTATTTTTCAGTGACTTATAATGATTAGATTTTCTTCGAATTATCTTCATAGAACTTTATAAATAAAGATACACCTCCCTCCCCCCTGTATTATAAAACATTATCTGAGTATTTGTGTGAATAGACATCATTCGTGATCTGATTTACGATCAATGAAGCAGATTGATAAATAGTTAAAAAATGTGAATAAGCTATATGATTCGGAGTTGGGCAAATTCGTTATCTCGATTATCCGAAAGGTAGTTACAAGTTAATTGCATGTTATTGATTCGCGAGATCTATTTAAGATTACGCGAGTGTTGAAAAATTCAGCTTTTGTTATGTTGTAATCAGGAGAAAATCTTAAATGCTTCTCAATCTCGACGGTAATATTAATTTTCTTTTAAAGTCTCATTAAAGGTTAACAGTTACAAATGCCCTTTTACGTCACATAACACAGACAATTATTTTCGAAATTTTACGTGAAGATAACTCGTAACACTGGCGCGAATCGAGTTAAGGACAATTTAGTAAAGAGCCACACGAAATCTGAAAATTCCAAACATATTCAGCTCCTATAATATTTTTTTTAACTGGTGAACCTGTGAAGTGAGGCGAGAGCTAAACAGTATTTGCCAGATTGTCATGAAGACCCATTTAATGTTTGGAGTTATAAATGTGTCTTCTCTTCACATAATAGGAGCAACTGTTATAGAAAATTTTTGTGAAGTTGACTCTTATCTAGCACCGTTCACAGCTTTCTCTCAGTCTTCACGAGGATCATTAGTTAACTGAGTAATAATGTTTAATAATATGTATACTAAATTTAGATGTGAGGTAAAGGAAAACTGTTAATTTTAAATAAAGTCTTAATTGAGATATAACATCAGATATGTGACTTATCTTCACATAAAACCGACTATGATCGTCAAAGTTTTACTGGGAAACTTTCGATAACAGGCCCGTGAGGCACTTGCAGCAACGACAAAGATAAACAGTGCATCATTTTAGAAATTTAACAAACTAGTCCAATTCAGTAATCTTTTGTTATATAACTAATTCTTTTTCAGTGACTTATAATGATTAGATTTTCTTCCAATTATCTTCATAGAACTTTATAAATAAATATCCCTCCCTCCCCCCTGTATTATAAAACATTATCTGAGTATTTGTTTGAAAAGATATCATTCGTGATCTGAATTACGATCAATGAAGCAGATTGATAAATAGTTAAAAAATCTGAATAAACTATATGATTCGGAGTTGGGCAAATTCGTTATCTCGATTATCCGAAAGGTAGTTACAAGTTAATTGCATGTTATTGATTCGCGAGATCTATCTGAGATTACGCGAGTGTTGTAAAATTCAGCTTTTGTTATGTTGTAATCAGGAGAAAATCTTAAATGATTCTCAATCTCGATGGTAATATTCATTTTCTTTTAAAGTCTCATTAAAGGTTAACAGTTACAAATGCCCTTTTACGTCACATAACACAGACAATTATTTTCGAAATTTTATGTGAAGATAACTCGTAACACTGGCGCGAATGGAGTTAAGGACAATTTAGTAAAGAGCCACACGAATTCTGAAAATTCCAAACATATTCAGCTCCTATAATATTTTTTTTAACTGGTGAAACTGTGAAGTGAGGCGAGAGCTAAACAGTATTTGCCAGATTGTCATGAAGTCCCATTTAATGTTTGGAGTTATAAATGTGTCTTCTCTTCACATAATAGGAGCAACTGTTATAGAAAATTTTTGTGAAGTTGACTCTTATCTAGCACCGTTCACAGCTTTCTCTCAGTCTTCACGAGGATCATTAGTTAACTGAGTAGCAATGTTTAATAATATGTATACTAAATTTAGATGTGAGGTAAAGGAAAATTGTTAATTTTAAATAAAGTCTTAATTGAGATATAACATCAGATATTTGACTTATCTTCACATAAAATCGACTATGATCGTCAAACTTTTACTGGGAAACTTTCGATAACAGGCCCGTGAGGCACCTGCAGCAACGACAAAGATAAGCAGTGCATCATTGTAGAGCTTTAACGAACTAGTCCAATTCAGTAATCTTTTGTTATATAACTAATTCTTTTTCAGTGACTTATAATGATTAGATTTTCTTCGAATTATCTTCATAGAACTTTATAAATAAACATCCCTCCCTCCCCCGTGTATTATAAAACATTATATGAGTATTTGTTTGAAAAGATATCATTCGTGATCTGAATTACGATCAATGAAGCAGATTGATAAATAGTTAAAAAATCTGAATAAACTATATGATTCGGAGTTGGGCAAATTCGTTATCTCGATTACCCGCAAGGTAGTTACAAGTTAATTGCATGTTATTTATTCGCTAGATCTATCTGAGACTACACAAGAGTAGAAAATATCGAATATTTCAGCTTTTGTTAAGTTGTAATCAGGAAGAAATCTTAAATGCTTCGCAATCTCGACGGTAATATTCAGTTTCTTTTAAAGTCTCATTAAAGGTTAACAGTTACAAATGCCTTTTTACGTCACATAACACAGACAATTATTTTCGAAATTTTATGTGAAGATAACTCGTAACACTGGCGCGAATCGAGTTAAGGACGATTTAGTAAAGAGCCACACGAAATCTGAAAATTCCAAACATATTCAGCTCCTATAATATTTTTTTAACTGGTGAACCTGTGAAGTGAGGCGAGAGCTAAACAGTATTTGCCAGATTGTCATGAAGTCCCATTTAATGTTTTGAGTTATAAATGTGTCTTCTCTTCACATAATAGGAGCAACTGTTATAGAAAATTTTTGTGAAGTTGACTCTTATCTAGCACCGTTCACAGCTTTCTCTCAGTCTTCACGAGGATCATTAGTTAACTGAGTAACAATGTTTAACCACTTCACCGGCTGCCCCGAGATAAGTCGGGGGTAAAAGCACTGTTTCCCTATACCTGTCGCCGGTGAAGTGGTTAATAATATGTATACTAAATTTAGATGTGAGGTAAAGAAAAATTGTTAATTTTAAATAAAGTCTTAATTGAGATATAACATCAGCTATGTGACTTATCTTCACATAAAATCGATTATGATCGTCAAATTTTTATTGGGAAACTTTCGATAACAGGCCTGTGAGGCACTTGCAGCAACGACAAAGATAAACAGTGCATCATTTTAGAGTTTTAACGAACTAGTCCAATTCAGTAATATTTTGTTATATAACTAATTCTTTTTCAGTGACTTATAATGATTAGATTTTCTTCCAATTACCTTCATAGAACTTTATAAATAAACATCCCTCCCTCCCCCCTGTATTATAAAACATTATCTGAGTATTTGTTTGAAAAGATATCATTCGTGATCTGAATTACGATCAATGAAGCAGATTGCTAAATAGTTAAAAAATCTGAATAAACTATATGATTCGGAGTTGGGCAAATTCGTTATCTCGATTATCCGAAAGGTAGTTACAAGTTAATTGCATGTTATTGATTCGCGAGATCTATCTGAGATTACGCGAGTGTTGAAAAATTCAGCTTTTGTTATGTTGTAATCAGGAGAAAATCTTAAATGCTTCTCAATCTCGATGGTAATATTCATTTTCTTTTAAAGTCTCATTAAAGGTTAACAGTTACAAATGCCCTTTTACGTCACATAACACAGACAATTATTTTCGAAATTTTATGTGAAGATAACTCGTAACACTGGCGCGAATCGAGTTAAGGACAATTTAGTAAAGAGCCACACGAAATCTGAAAATTACAAACATATTATGCTCCTATAATATTTTTTTTAACTGGTGAACCTGTGAAGTGAGGCGAGAGCTAAACAGTATTTGCCAGATTGTCATGAAGTCCCATTTAATGTTTGGAGTTATAAATGTGTCTTCTCTTCACATAATAGGAGCAACTGTTATAGAAAATTTTTGTGAAGTTGACTCTTATCTAGCACCGTTCACAGCTTTCTCTCAGTCTTCACGAGGATCATTAGTTAACTGAGTAACAATGTTTAATAATATGTATACTAAATTTAGATGTGAGGTAAAGGAAAATTGTTAATTTTAAATAAAGTCTTAATTGAGATATAACATCAGCTATGTGACTTATCTTCACATAAAATCGACTATGATCGTCAAACTTTTATTGGGAAACTTTCGATAACAGGCCTGTGAGGCACTTGCCGCAACGACAAAGATAAACAGTGCATCATTTTAGAGTTTTAACGAACTAGTCCAATTCAGTAATCTTTTGTTATATAACTAATTCTTTTCAGTGACTTATAATGATTAGATTTTCTTCGAATTATCTTCATAGAACTTTATAAATAAACATCCCTCCCTCCCCCCTGTATTATAAAACATTATAAGAGTATTTGTTTGAAAAGATATCATTCGTGATCTGAATTACGATCAATGAAGCAGATTGATAAATAGTTAAAAAATCTGAATAAACTATATGATTCGGAGTTGGGCAAATTCGTTATCTCGATTAGCCGCAAAGTAGTTACAAGTTAATTGCATGTTATTTATTCGCTAGATCTATCTGAGACTACACGAGAGTAGAAAATATCGAATATTTCAGCTTTTGTTAAGTTGTAATCAGGAAGAAATCTTAAATGCTTCGCAATCTCGACGGTAATATTCAGTTTCTCTTAAAGTCTCATTAAAGGTTAACAGTTACAAATGCCTTTTTACGTCACATAACACAGACAATTATTTTCGAAATTTTACGTGAAGATAACTCGTAACACTGGCGCGAATCGAGTTAAGGACAATTTAGTAAAGAGCCTCACGAAATCTGAAAATTCCAAACATATTCAGCTCCTATAATATTTTTTTTAACTGGTGAACCTGTGAAGTGAGGCGAGAGCTAAACAGTATTTGCCAGATTGTCATGAAGACCCATTTAATGTTTGGAGTTATAAATGTGTCTTCTCTTCACATAATAGGAGCAACTGTTATAGAAAATTTTTGTGAAGTTGACTCTTATCTAGCACCGTTCACAGCTTTCTCTCAGTCTTCACGAGGATCATTAGTTAACTGAGTAATAATGTTTAATAATATGTATACTAAATTTTGATGTGAGGTAAAGGAAAACTGTTAATTTTAAATAAAGTCTTAATTGAGATATAACATCAGATATGTGACTTATCTTCACATAAAACCGACTATGATCGTCAAAGGTTTACTGGGAAACTTTCGATAACAGGCCCGTGAGGCACTTGCAGCAACGACAAAGATAAACAGTGCATCATTTTAAAATTTTAACAAACTAGTCCAATTCAGTAATCTTTTGTTATATAACTAATTCTTTTTCAGTGACTTATAATGATTAGATTTTCTTCCAATTATCTTCATAGAACTTTATAAATAAATATCCCTCCCTCCCCCCTGTATTATAAAACATTATCTGAGTATTTGTTTGAAAAGATATCATTCGTGATCTGAATTACGATCAATGAAGCAGATTGATAAATAGTTAAAAAATCTGAATAAACTATATGATTCGGAGTTGGGCAAATTCGTTATCTCGATTATCCGAAAGGTAGTTACAAGTTAATTGCATGTTATTGATTCGCGAGATGTATCTGAGATTACGCGAGTGTTGAAAAATTCAGCTTTTGTTATGTTGTAATCAGGAGAAAATCTTAAATGATTCTCAATCTCGATGGTAATATTCATTTTCTTTTAAAGTCTCATTAAAGGTTAACAGTTACAAATGCCTTTTTACGTCACATAACACAGACAATTATTTTCAAATTTTATGTGAAGATAACTCGTAACACTGGCGCGAATCGAGTTAAGGACAATTTAGTAAAGAGCCACACGAAATCTGAAAATTCCAAACATATTCAGCTCCTATAATATTTTTTTTTAACTGGTGAACCTGTGAAGTGAGGCGAGAGCTAAACAGTATTTGCCAGATTGTCATGAAGTCCCATTTAATGTTTGGAGTTATAAATGTGTCTTCTCTTCACATAATAGGAGCAACTCTTATAGAAAATTTTTGTGAAGTTGACTCTTATCTAGCACCGTTCACAGCTTTCTCTCAGTCTTCACGAGGATCATTAGTTAACTGAGTAATAATGTTTAATAATATGTATACTAAATTTAGATGTGAGGTAAAGGAAAACTGTTAATTTTAAATAAAGTCTTAATTGAGATATAACATCAGATATGTGACTTATCTTCACATAAAACCGACTATGATCGTCAAAGTTTTACTGGGAAACTTTCGATAACAGGCCCGTGAGGCACTTGTAGCAACGACAAAGATAAACAGTGCATCATTTTAGAGTTTTAATGAACTAGTCCAATTCAGTAATCTTTTCTTATATAATTAATTATTTTTCAGTGACTTATAATGATTAGATTTTCTTCGAATTATCTTCATAGAACTTTATAAATAAAGATACACCTCCCTCCCCCCTGTATTATAAAACATTATCTGAGTATTTGTGTGAATAGATATCATTCAAGATTTGATTTACGATCAATGAAGCAGATTGATAAATAGTTAAAAAATCTGAATAAACTATATGATTCGGAGTTGGGCAAATTCGTTATCTCGATTATCCGAAAGGTAGTTACAAGTTAATTGCATGTTATTGGTTCGCGAGATCTATCTGGGATTACGCGAGTGTTGAAAAATTCAGCTATTGTTATGTTGTAATCAGGAGAAAATCTTAAATGCTTCTCAATCTCGACAGTAATATTCATTTTCTTTTAAAGTCTCATTAAAGGTTAACAGTTACAAAGGCCCTTTTACGTCACATAACACAGACAATTATTTTCGAAATTTTATGTGAAGATAACTCGTAACAATGGCGCGAATCGAGTTAAGGACAATTTAGTTAAGAGCCACACGAAATCTGAAAATTCCAAACATATTCAGCTCCTATAACATTTTTTTTAACTGGTGAACCTGTGAAGTGAGGCGAGAGCTAAACAGTATTTGCCAGATTGTCATGAAGTCCCATTTAATGTTTGGAGTTATAAATGTGTCTTCTCTTCACATAATAGGAGCAACTGTTATAGAAAATTTTTGTGAAGTTGACTCTTATCTAGCACCGTTCACAGCTTTCTCTCAGTCTTCACGAGGATCATTAGTTAACTGAGTAACAATGTTTAATAATATGTATACTAAATTTAGATGTGAGGTAAAGGAAAATTGTTAATTTTAAATAAAGTCTTAATTGAGATATAACATCAGCTATGTGACTTATCTTCACATAAAATCGACTATGATCGTCAAACTTTTATTGGGAAACTTTCGATAACAGGCCTGTGAGGCACTTGCAGCAACGACAAAGATAAACAGTGCATCATTTTAGAGTTTTAACGAACTTGTCCAATTCAGTAATCTTTTGTTATATAACTAATTCTTTTCAGTGACTTATAATGATTAGATTTTCTTCGAATTATCTTCATAGAACTTTATAAATAAACATCCCTCCCTCCCCCCTGTATTATAAAATATTATCTGAGTATTTGTTTGAAAAGATATCATTCGTGATGTGAATTACGATCAATGAAGCAGATTGATAAATAGTTAAAAAATCTGAATAAACTATATGATTCGGAGTTGGGCAAATTCGTTATCTCGATTATCCGCGAGGTAGTTACAAGTTAATTGCATGTTATTTATTCGCTAGATCTATCTGAGACTACACGAGAGTAGAAAATATCGAATATTTCAGCTTTTGTTAAGTTGTAATCAGGAAGAAATCTTAAATGCATCGCAATCTCGACGGTAATATTCAGTTTCTCTTAAAGTCTCATTAAAGGTTAACAGTTACAAATGCCCTTTTACGTCCCATAACACAGACAATTATTTTCCAAATTTTATGTGAAGATAACTCGTAACACTGGCGCGAACCGAGTTAAGGACAATTTAGTAAAGAGCCACACGAAATCTGAAAATTCCAAACATATTCAGCTCCTATAATATTTTTTTTAACTGGTGAACCTGTGAAGTGAGGCGAGAGCTAAACAGTATTTGCCAGATTGTCATGAAGTCCCATTTAATGTTTGGAGTTATAAATGTGTCTTCTCTTCACATAATAGGAGCAACTGTTATAGAAAATTTTTGTGAATTTGACTCTTATCTAGCACCGTTCACAGCTTTCTCTCAGTCTTCACGAGGATCATTAGTTAACTGAGTAACAATGTTTAATAATATGTATATTAATTTAGATGTGAGGTAAAGGAAAATTGTTAATTTTAAATAAAGTCTTAATTGAGATATAACATCAGATATGTGACTTATCTTCACATAAAATCGACTATGATCGACAAAATTTTACTGGGAAACTTTCGATAACAGGCCCGTGAGGCACTTGCAGCAACGATAAAGATAAACAGTGCATCATTTTAGAATTTTAACGAACTAGTGCAATTCAGTAATCTTTTGTTATATAACTAATTCTTTTTCAGTGACTTATAATGATTAGATTTTCTTCGAATTATCTTCATAGAACTTTATAAATAAACATCCCTCCCTCCCCCCTGTATTATAAAATATTATCTGAGTATTTGTTTGAAAAGATATCATTCGTGATGTGAATTACGATCAATGAAGCAGATTGATAAATAGTTAAAAAATCTGAATAAACTATATGATTCGGAGTTGGACAAATTCGTTATCTCGATTATCCGAAAGGTAGTTACAAGTTAATTGCATGTTATTGATTCGCGAGATCTATCTGGGATTACGCGAGTGTTGAAAAATTCAGCTATTGTTATGTTGTAATCAGGAGAAAATCTTAAATGCTTCTCAATCTCGACGATAATATTCATTTTCTTTTAAAGTCTCATTAAAGGTTAACAGTTACAAAGGCCCTTTTACGTCACATAACACAGACAATTATTTTCGAAATTTTATGTGAAGATAACTCGTAACACTGGCGCGAATCGAGTTAAGGACAATTTAGTTAAGAGCCACACGAAATCTGAAAATTCCAAACGTATTCAGCTCCTATAACATTTTTTTTAACTGGTGAACCTGTGAAGTGAGGCGAGAGCTAAACAGTATTTGCCAGATTGTCATGAAGTCCCATTTAATGTTTGGAGTTATAAATGTGTCTTCTCTTCACATAATAGGAGCAACTGTTATAGAAAATTTTTGTGAAGTTGACTCTTTATCTAGCACCGTTCACAGCTTTCTCTCAGTCTTCACGAGGATCATTAGTCAACTGAGTAACAATGTTTAATAATATGTATACTAAATTTAGATGTGAGGTAAAGGAAAATTGTTAATTTTAAATAAAGTCTTAATTGAGATATAACATCAGCTATGTGACTTATCTTCACATAAAATCGACTATGATCGTCAAAGTTTTATTGGGAAACTTTCGATAACAGGCCTGTGAGGCACGTGCAGCAACGGCAAAGATAAACAGTGCATCATTTTAGAGTTTTAACGAACTTGTCCAATTCAGTAATCTTTTGTTATATAACTAATTCTTTTCAGTGACTTATAATGATTAGATTTTCTTCGAATTATCTTCATAGAACTTTATAAATAAACATCCCTCCCTCCCCCCTGTATTATAAAATATTATCTGAGTATTTGTTTGAAAAGATATCATTCGTGATGCTAATTACGATCAATGAAGCAGATTGATAAATAGTTAAAAAATCTGAATAAACTATATGATTCGGAGTTGGGCAAATTCGTTATCTCGATTATCCGCGAGGTAGTTACAAGTTAATTGCATGTTATTTATTCGCTAGATCTATCTGAGACTACACGAGAGTAGAAAATATCGAATATTTCAGCTTTTGTTAAGTTGTAATCAGGAAGAAATCTTAAATGCTTCGCAATCTCGACGGTAATATTCAGTTTCTCTTAAAGTCTCATTAAAGGTTAACAGTTACAAATGCCCTTTTACGTCCCATAACACAGACAATTATTTTCCAAATTTTATGTGAAGATAACTCGTAACACTGGCGCGAACCGAGTTAAGGACAATTTAGTAAAGAGCCACACGAAATCTGAAAATTCCAAACATATTCAGCTCCTATAATATTTTTTTTTAACTGGTGAACCTGTGAAGTGAGGCGAGAGCTAAACAGTATTTGCCAGATTGTCACGAAGTCCCATTTAATGTTTGGAGTTATAAATGTGTCTTCTCTTCACATAATAGGAGCAACTGTTATAGAAAATTTTTGTGAATTTGACTCTTATCTAGCACCGTTCACAGCTTTCTCTCATTCTTCACGAGGATCATTAGTTAACTGATTAACAATGTTTAATAATATGTATACTAAATTTAGATGTGAGGTAAAGGAAAATTGTTAATTTTAAATAAAGTCTTAATTGAGATATAACATCAGCTATGTGACTTATCTTCACATAAAATCGACTATGATCGTCAAACTTTTATTGGGAAACTTTCGATAACAGGCCTGTGAGGCACTTGCAGCAACGACAAAGATAAACAGTGCATCATTTTAGAGTTTTAACGAACTTGTCCAATTCAGTAATCTTTTGTTATATAACTAATTCTTTTCAGTGACTTATAATGATTAGATTTTCTTCGAATTATCTTCATAGAACTTTATAAATAAACATCCCTCCCTCCCCCCTGTATTATAAAATATTATCTGAGTATTTGTTTGAAAAGATATCATTCGTGATGTGAATTACGATCAATGAAGCAGATTGCTAAATAGTTAAAAAATCTGAATAAACTATATGATTCGGAGTTGGGCAAATTCGTTATCTCGATTATCCGCGAGGTAGTTACAAGTTAATTGCATGTTATTTATTCGCTAGATCTATCTGAGACTACACGAGAGTAGAAAATATCGAATATTTCAGCTTTTGTTAAGTTGTAATCAGGAAGAAATCTTAAATGCATCGCAATCTCGACGGTAATATTCAGTTTCTCTTAAAGTCTCATTAAAGGTTAACAGTTACAAATGCCCTTTTACGTCCCATAACACAGACAATTATTTTCCAAATTTTATGTGAAGATAACTCGTAACACTGGCGCGAACCGAGTTAAGGACAATTTAGTAAAGAGCCACACGAAATCTGAAAATTCCAAACATATTCAGCTCCTATAATATTTTTTTTAACTGGTGAACCTGTGAAGTGAGGCGAGAGCTAAACAGTATTTGCCAGATTGTCATGAAGTCCCATTTAATGTTTGGAGTTATAAATGTGTCTTCTCTTCACATAATAGGAGCAACTGTTATAGAAAATTTTTGTGAATTTGACTCTTATCTAGCACCGTTCACAGCTTTCTCTCAGTCTTCACGAGGATCATTAGTTAACTGAGTAACAATGTTTAATAATATGTATACTAAATTTAGATGTGAGGTAAAGGAAAATTGTTAATTTTAAATAAAGTCTTAATTGAGATATAACATCAGATATGTCACTTATCTTCACATAAAATCGACTATGATCGACAAAATTTTACTGGGAAACTTTCGATAACAGGCCCGTGAGGCACTTGCAGCAACGATAAAGATAAACAGTGCATCATTTTAGAATTTTAACGAACTAGTGCAATTCAGTAATCTTTTGTTATATAACTAATTCTTTTTCAGTGACTTATAATGATTAGATTTTCTTCGAATTATCTTCATAGAACTTTATAAATAAACATCCCTCCCTCCCCCCTGTATTATAAAATATTATTTGAGTATTTGTTTGAAAAGATATCATTCGTGATGTGAATTACGATCAATGAAGCAGATTGATAAATAGTTAAAAAATCTGAATAAACTATATGATTCGGAGTTGGACAAATTCGTTATCTCGATTATCCGAAAGGTAGTTACAAGTTAATTGCATGTTATTGGTTCGCGAGATCTATCTGGGATTACGCGAGTGTTGAAAAATTCAGCTATTGTTATGTTGTAATCAGGAGAAAATCTTAAATGCTTCTCAATCTCGACGATAATATTCATTTTCTTTTAAAGTCTCATTAAAGGTTAACAGTTACAAAGGCCCTTTTACGTCACATAACACAGACAATTATTTTCGAAATTTTATGTGAAGATAACTCGTAACACTGGCGCGAATCGAGTTAAGGACAATTTAGTTAAGAGCCACACGAAATCTGAAAATTCCAAACATATTCAGCTCCTATAATATTTTTTTTAACTGGTGAACCTGTGAAGTGAGGCGAGAGCTAAACAGTATTTGCCAGATTGTCATGAAGTCCCATTTAATGTTTGGAGTTATAAATGTGTCTTCTCTTCACATAATAGGAGCAACTGTTATAGAAAATTTTTGTGAAGTTGACTCTTTATCTAGCACCGTTCACAGCTTTCTCTCAGTCTTCACGAGGATCATTAGTTAACTGAGTAACAATGTTTAATAATATGTATACTAAATTTAGATGTGAGGTAAAGGAAAATTGTTAATTTTAAATAAAGTCTTAATTGAGATATAACATCAGCTATGTGACTTATCTTCACATAAAATCGACTATGATCGTCAAACTTTTATTGGGAAACTTTTGATAACAGGCCTGTGAGGCACTTGCAGCAACGGCAAAGATAAACAGTGCATCATTTTAGAGTTTTAACGAACTTGTCCAATTCAGTAATCTTTTGTTATATAACTAATTCTTTTCAGTGACTTATAATGATTAGATTTTCTTCGAATTATCTTCATAGAACTTTATAAATAAACATCCCTCCCTCCCCCCTGTATTATAAAATATTATCTGAGTATTTGTTTGAAAAGATATCATTCGTGATGTGAATTACGATCAATGAAGCAGATTGATAAATAGTTAAAAAATCTGAATAAACTATATGATTCGGAGTTGGGCAAATTCGTTATCTCGATTATCCGCGAGGTAGTTACAAGTTAATTGCATGTTATTTATTCGCTAGATCTATCTGAGACTACACGAGAGTAGAAAATATCGAATATTTCAGCTTTTGTTAAGTTGTAATCAGGAAGAAATCTTAAATGCTTCGCAATCTCGACGGTAATATTCAGTTTCTCTTAAAGTCTCATTAAAGGTTAACAGTTACAAATGCCCTTTTACGTCCCATAACACAGACAATTATTTTCCAAATTTTATGTGAAGATAACTCGTAACACTGGCGCGAACCGAGTTAAGGACAATTTAGTAAAGAGCCACACGAAATCTGAAAATTCCAAACATATTCAGCTCCTATAATATTTTTTTTTAACTGGTGAACCTGTGAAGTGAGGCGAGAGCTAAACAGTATTTGCCAGATTGTCATGAAGTCCCATTTAATGTTTGGAGTTATAAATGTGTCTTCTCTTCACATAATAGGAGCAACTGTTATAGAAAATTTTTGTGAATTTGACTCTTATCTAGCACCGTTCACAGCTTTCTCTCAGTCTTCACGAGGGTCATTAGTTAACTGAGTAACAATGTTTAATAATATGTATACTAAATTTAGATGTGAGGTAAAGGAAAATTGTTAATTTTAAATAAAGTCTTAATTGAGATATAACATCAGATATGTGACTTATCTTCACATAAAATCCACTATGATCGTCAAAATTTTACTGGGAAACTTTCGATAACAGGCCCGTGAGGCAATTGCAGCAACGATAAAGATAAACAGTGCATCATTTTAGAATTTTAACGAACTAGTCCAATTCAGTAATCTTTTGTTATATAACTAATTCTTTTTCAGTGGCTTATAATGAATAGATTTTCTTCGAATTATCTTCATAGAACTTTATAAATAAACATCCCTCCCTCCCCCCTGTATTATAAAATATTATCTGAGTATTTGTTTGAAAAGATATCATTCGTGATGTGAATTACGATCAATGAAGCAGATTGATAAATAGTTAAAAAATCTGAATAAACTATATGATTCGGAGTTGGGCAAATTCGTTATCTCGATTATCCGCCGGGTAGTTACAAGTTAATTGCATGTTATTTATTCGCTAGATCTATCTGAGACTACACGATAGTAGAAAATATCGAATATTTCAGCTTTTATTAAGTTGTAATCAGGAAGAAATCTTAAATGCTTCGCAATCTCGACGGTAATATTCAGTTTCTCTTAAAGTCTCATTAAAGATTAACAGTTACAAATGCCTTTTTACGTCACCTAACACAGACAATTATTTTCGAAATTTTACGTGAAGATAACTCGTAACACTGTCGCGAATCGAGTTAAGGACAATTTAGTAAAGAGCCACACGAAATCTGAAAATTCCAAACATATTCAGCTCCTATAATTTTTTTTTTAACTGGTGAACCTGTGAAGTGAGGCGAGAGCTAAACAGTATTTGCCAGATTGTCATGAAGACCCATTTAATGTTTAGAGTTATAAATGTGTCTTCTCTTCACATAATAGGAGAAACTGTTTTAGAAAATTTTTGTGAAGTTGACTCTTATCTAGCACCGTTCACAGCTTTCTCTCAGTCTTCACGAGGATCATTAGTTAACTGAGTAATAATGTTTAATAATATGTATACTAAATTTAGATGTGAGGTAAAGGAAAACTGTTAATTTTAAATAAAGTCTTAATTGAGATATAACATCAGATATGTGACTTATCTTCACATAAAACCGACAATGATTGTCAAAGTTTTACTGGAAACTTTCGATAACAGGCCCGTGAGGCACTTGCAGAAACGACAAAGATAAACAGTGCATCATTTTAGAGTTTTAACGAACTAGTCCAATTCAGTAATCTTTTCTTATATAATTAATTATTTTTCAGTGACTTATAATGATTAGATTTTCTTCGAATTATCTTCATAGAACTTTATAAATAAAGATACACCTCCCTCCCCCCTGTATTATAAAACATTATCTGAGTATTTGTATGAATAGACATCATTCGTGATCTGATTTACGATCAATGAAGCAGATTGATAAATAGTTAAAAAATCTGAATAAACTATATGATTCGGAGTTGGACAAATTCGTTATCTCGATTATCCGAAAGGTAGTTACAAGTTAATTGCATGTTATTGATTCGCGAGATCTATCTGGGATTACGCGAGTGTTGAAAAATTCAGCTATTGTTATGTTGTAATCAGGAGAAAATCTTAAATGCTTCTCAATCTCGACGATAATATTCATTTTCTTTTAAAGTCTCATTAAAGGTTAACAGTTACAAAGGCCCTTTTACGTCACATAACACAGACAATTATTTTCGAAATTTTATGTGAAGATAACTCGTAACACTGGCGCGAATCGAGTTAAGGACAATTTAGTTAAGAGCCACACGAAATCTGAAAATTCCAAACGTATTCAGCTCCTATAACATTTTTTTTAACTGGTGAACCTGTGAAGTGAGGCGAGAGCTAAACAGTATTTGCCAGATTGTCATGAAGTCCCATTTAATGTTTGGAGTTATAAATGTGTCTTCTCTTCACATAATAGGAGCAACTGTTATAGAAAATTTTTGTGAAGTTGACTCTTTATCTAGCACCGTTCACAGCTTTCTCTCAGTCTTCACGAGGATCATTAGTTAACTGAGTAACAATGTTTAATAATATGTATACTAAATTTAGATGTGAGGTAAAGGAAAATTGTTAATTTTAAATAAAGTCTTAATTGAGATATAACATCAGCTATGTGACTTATCTTCACATAAAATCGACTATGATCGTCAAAGTTTTATTGGGAAACTTTCGATAACAGGCCTGTGAGGCACGTGCAGCAACGGCAAAGATAAACAGTGCATCATTTTAGAGTTTTAACGAACTTGTCCAATTCAGTAATCTTTTGTTATATAACTAATTCTTTTCAGTGACTTATAATGATTAGATTTTCTTCGAATTATCTTCATAGAACTTTATAAATAAACATCCCTCCCTCCCCCCTGTATTATAAAATATTATCTGAGTATTTGTTTGAAAAGATATCATTCGTGATGCTAATTACGATCAATGAAGCAGATTGATAAATAGTTAAAAAATCTGAATAAACTATATGATTCGGAGTTGGGCAAATTCGTTATCTCGATTATCCGCGAGGTAGTTACAAGTTAATTGCATGTTATTTATTCGCTAGATCTATCTGAGACTACACGAGAGTAGAAAATATCGAATATTTCAGCTTTTGTTAAGTTGTAATCAGGAAGAAATCTTAAATGCTTCGCAATCTCGACGGTAATATTCAGTTTCTCTTAAAGTCTCATTAAAGGTTAACAGTTACAAATGCCCTTTTACGTCCCATAACACAGACAATTGTTTTCCAAATTTTATGTGAAGATAACTCGTAACACTGGCGCGAACCGAGTTAAGGACAATTTAGTAAAGAGCCACACGAAATCTGAAAATTCCAAACATATTCAGCTCCTATAATATTTTTTTTTAACTGGTGAACCTGTGAAGTGAGGCGAGAGCTAAACAGTATTTGCCAGATTGTCATGAAGTCCCATTTAATGTTTGGAGTTATAAATGTGTCTTCTCTTCACATAATAGGAGCAACTGTTATAGAAAATTTTTGTGAATTTGACTCTTATCTAGCACCGTTCACAGCTTTCTCTCATTCTTCACGAGGATCATTAGTTAACTGATTAACAATGTTTAATAATATGTATACTAAATTTAGATGTGAGGTAAAGGAAAATTGTTAATTTTAAATAAAGTCTTAATTGAGATATAACATCAGCTATGTGACTTATCTTCACATAAAATCGACTATGATCGTCAAACTTTTATTGGGAAACTTTCGATAACAGGCCTGTGAGGCACTTGCAGCAACGACAAAGATAAACAGTGCATCATTTTAGAGTTTTAACGAACTTGTCCAATTCAGTAATCTTTTGTTATATAACTAATTCTTTTCAGTGACTTATAATGATTAGATTTTCTTCGAATTATCTTCATAGAACTTTATAAATAAACATCCCTCCCTCCCCCCTGTATTATAAAATATTATCTGAGTATTTGTTTGAAAAGATATCATTCGTGATGTGAATTACGATCAATGAAGCAGATTGCTAAATAGTTAAAAAATCTGAATAAACTATATGATTCGGAGTTGGGCAAATTCGTTATCTCGATTATCCGCGAGGTAGTTACAAGTTAATTGCATGTTATTTATTCGCTAGATCTATCTGAGACTACACGAGAGTAGAAAATATCGAAAATTTCAGCTTTTGTTAAGTTGTAATCAGGAAGAAATCTTAAATGCATCGCAATCTCGACGGTAATATTCAGTTTCTCTTAAAGTCTCATTAAAGGTTAACAGTTACAAATGCCCTTTTACGTCCCATAACACAGACAATTATTTTCCAAATTTTATGTGAAGATAACTCGTAACACTGGCGCGAACCGAGTTAAGGACAATTTAGTAAAGAGCCACACGAAATCTGAAAATTCCAAACATATTCAGCTCCTATAATATTTTTTTTAACTGGTGAACCTGTGAAGTGAGGCGAGAGCTAAACAGTATTTGCCAGATTGTCATGAAGTCCCATTTAATGTTTGGAGTTATAAATGTGTCTTCTCTTCACATAATAGGAGCAACTGTTATAGAAAATTTTTGTGAATTTGACTCTTATCTAGCACCGTTCACAGCTTTCTCTCAGTCTTCACGAGGATCATTAGTTAACTGAGTAACAATGTTTAATAATATGTATACTAAATTTAGATGTGAGGTAAAGGAAAATTGTTAATTTTAAATAAAGTCTTAATTGAGATATAACATCAGATATGTCACTTATCTTCACATAAAATCGACTATGATCGACAAAATTTTACTGGGAAACTTTCGATAACAGGCCCGTGAGGCACTTGCAGCAACGATAAAGATAAACAGTGCATCATTTTAGAATTTTAACGAACTAGTGCAATTCAGTAATCTTTTGTTATATAACTAATTCTTTTTCAGTGACTTATAATGATTAGATTTTCTTCGAATTATCTTCATAGAACTTTATAAATAAACATCCCTCCCTCCCCCCTGTATTATAAAATATTATTTGAGTATTTGTTTGAAAAGATATCATTCGTGATGTGAATTACGATCAATGAAGCAGATTGATAAATAGTTAAAAAATCTGAATAAACTATATGATTCGGAGTTGGACAAATTCGTTATCTCGATTATCCGAAAGGTAGTTACAAGTTAATTGCATGTTATTGGTTCGCGAGATCTATCTGGGATTACGCGAGTGTTGAAAAATTCAGCTATTGTTATGTTGTAATCAGGAGAAAATCTTAAATGCTTCTCAATCTCGACGATAATATTCATTTTCTTTTAAAGTCTCATTAAAGGTTAACAGTTACAAAGGCCCTTTTACGTCACATAACACAGACAATTATTTTCGAAATTTTATGTGAAGATAACTCGTAACACTGGCGCGAATCGAGTTAAGGACAATTTAGTTAAGAGCCACACGAAATCTGAAAATTCCAAACATATTCAGCTCCTATAATATTTTTTTTAACTGGTGAACCTGTGAAGTGAGGCGAGAGCTAAACAGTATTTGCCAGATTGTCATGAAGTCCCATTTAATGTTTGGAGTTATAAATGTGTCTTCTCTTCACATAATAGGAGCAACTGTTATAGAAAATTTTTGTGAAGTTGACTCTTTATCTAGCACCGTTCACAGCTTTCTCTCAGTCTTCACGAGGATCATTAGTTAACTGAGTAACAATGTTTAATAATATGTATACTAAATTTAGATGTGAGGTAAAGGAAAATTGTTAATTTTAAATAAAGTCTTAATTGAGATATAACATCAGCTATGTGACTTATCTTCACATAAAATCGACTATGATCGTCAAACTTTTATTGGGAAACTTTTGATAACAGGCCTGTGAGGCACTTGCAGCAACGGCAAAGATAAACAGTGCATCATTTTAGAGTTTTCACGAACTTGTCCAATTCAGTAATCTTTTGTTATATAACTAATTCTTTTCAGTGACTTATAATGATTAGATTTTCTTCGAATTATCTTCATAGAACTTTATAAATAAACATCCCTCCCTCCCCCCTGTATTATAAAATATTATCTGAGTATTTGTTTGAAAAGATATCATTCGTGATGTGAATTACGATCAATGAAGCAGATTGATAAATAGTTAAAAAATCTGAATAAACTATATGATTCGGAGTTGGGCAAATTCGTTATCTCGATTATCCGCGAGGTAGTTACAAGTTAATTGCATGTTATTTATTCGCTAGATCTATCTGAGACTACACGAGAGTAGAAAATATCGAATATTTCAGCTTTTGTTAAGTTGTAATCAGGAAGAAATCTTAAATGCTTCGCAATCTCGACGGTAATATTCAGTTTCTCTTAAAGTCTCATTAAAGGTTAACAGTTACAAATGCCCTTTTACGTCCCATAACACAGACAATTATTTTCCAAATTTTATGTGAAGATAACTCGTAACACTGGCGCGAACCGAGTTAAGGACAATTTAGTAAAGAGCCACACGAAATCTGAAAATTCCAAACATATTCAGCTCCTATAATATTTTTTTTTAACTGGTGAACCTGTGAAGTGAGGCGAGAGCTAAACAGTATTTGCCAGATTGTCATGAAGTCCCATTTAATGTTTGGAGTTATAAATGTGTCTTCTCTTCACATAATAGGAGCAACTGTTATAGAAAATTTTTGTGAATTTGACTCTTATCTAGCACCGTTCACAGCTTTCTCTCAGTCTTCACGAGGGTCATTAGTTAACTGAGTAACAATGTTTAATAATATGTATACTAAATTTAGATGTGAGGTAAAGGAAAATTGTTAATTTTAAATAAAGTCTTAATTGAGATATAACATCAGATATGTGACTTATCTTCACATAAAATCCACTATGATCGTCAAAATTTTACTGGGAAACTTTCGATAACAGGCCCGTGAGGCAATTGCAGCAACGATAAAGATAAACAGTGCATCATTTTAGAATTTTAACGAACTAGTCCAATTCAGTAATCTTTTGTTATATAACTAATTCTTTTTCAGTGACTTATAATGAATAGATTTTCTTCGAATTATCTTCATAGAACTTTATAAATAAACATCCCTCCCTCCCCCCTGTATTATAAAATATTATCTGAGTATTTGTTTGAAAAGATATCATTCGTGATGTGAATTACGATCAATGAAGCAGATTGATAAATAGTTAAAAAATCTGAATAAACTATATGATTCGGAGTTGGGCAAATTCGTTATCTCGATTATCCGCCGGGTAGTTACAAGTTAATTGCATGTTATTTATTCGCTAGATCTATCTGAGACTACACGATAGTAGAAAATATCGAATATTTCAGCTTTTGTTAAGTTGTAATCAGGAAGAAATCTTAAATGCTTCGCAATCTCGACGGTAATATTCAGTTTCTCTTAAAGTCTCATTAAAGATTAACAGTTACAAATGCCTTTTTACGTCACCTAACACAGACAATTATTTTCGAAATTTTACGTGAAGATAACTCGTAACACTGTCGCGAATCGAGTTAAGGACAATTTAGTAAAGAGCCACACGAAATCTGAAAATTCCAAACATATTCAGCTCCTATAATTTTTTTTTTAACTGGTGAACCTGTGAAGTGAGGCGAGAGCTAAACAGTATTTGCCAGATTGTCATGAAGACCCATTTAATGTTTAGAGTTATAAATGTGTCTTCTCTTCACATAATAGGAGAAACTGTTTTAGAAAATTTTTGTGAAGTTGACTCTTATCTAGCACCGTTCACAGCTTTCTCTCAGTCTTCACGAGGATCATTAGTTAACTGAGTAATAATGTTTAATAATATGTATACTAAATTTAGATGTGAGGTAAAGGAAAACTGTTAATTTTAAATAAAGTCTTAATTGAGATATAACATCAGATATGTGACTTATCTTCACATAAAACCGACAATGATTGTCAAAGTTTTACTGGAAACTTTCGATAACAGGCCCGTGAGGCACTTGCAGAAACGACAAAGATAAACAGTGCATCATTTTAGAGTTTTAACGAACTAGTCCAATTCAGTAATCTTTTCTTATATAATTAATTATTTTTCAGTGACTTATAATGATTAGATTTTCTTCGAATTATCTTCATAGAACTTTATAAATAAAGATACACCTCCCTCCCCCCTGTATTATAAAACATTATCTGAGTATTTGTGTGAATAGATATCATTCAAGATTTGATTTACGATCAATGAAGCAGATTGATAAATAGTTAAAAAATCTGAATTAACTATATGATTCGGAGTTGGGCAAATTCGTTATGTCGATTATCCGAAAGGTAGTTACAAGTTAATTGCATGTTATTGATTCGCGAGATCTATCTGGGATTACGCGAGTGTTGAAAAATTCAGCTTTTGTTATGTTGTAGTCAGGAGAAAATCTTAAATGCTTCTCAATCTCGACGGTAATATTCATTTTCTTTTAAAGTGTCATTAAAGGTTAACAGTTACAAAGGCCCTTTTACGTCACATAACACAGATAATTATTTTCGAAATTTTATGTGAAGATAACTCGTAACACTGGCGCGAATCGAGTTAAGGACAATTTAGTTAAGAGCCACACGAAATCTGAAAATTCCAAACATATTCAGCTCCTATAAAATTTTTTGTAACTGGTGAACCTGTGAAGTGAGGCGAAAGCTAAACAGTATTTGCCAGATTGTCATGAAGTCCCATTTAATGTTTGGAGTTATAAATGTGTCTTCTCTTCACATAATAGGAGCAACTGTTATAGAAAATTTTTGTGAAGTTAACTCTTATCTAGTACCGTTCACAGCTTTCTCTCAGTCTTCACGAGGATCATTAGTTAACTGAGTAAGAATGTTTAATAATATGTATACTAAATTTAGATGTGAGGTAAAGGATAATTGTTAATTTTAAATAAAGTCTTAATTGAGATATAACATCAGATATGTGACTTATCTTCACATAAAATCGACTATGATCGTCAAACGTTTACTGGGAAACTTTCGATAACAGGCCCGTGAGGCACTTGCAGCAACGACAAAGATAAACAGTGCATTATTTTAGAGTTTTAACAAACTACTCCAATTCAGTAATCTTTTGTTATATAACTAATTCTTTTTCAGTGACTTATAATGATTCGATTTTCTTCGAATTATCTTCTTAGAACTTTATAAATAAACATCCCTCCTTCCCCCCTGTATTATAAAACATTATATGAGTATTTGTTTGAAAAGATATCATTCGTGATCTGAATTATGATCAATGAAGCAGATTGATAAATAGTTAAAAAATCTGAATAAACTATATGATTCGGAGTTGGGCAAATTCGTTATCTCGATTATCCGAAAGGTAGTTACAAGTTAATTGCATGTTATTTATTCGCTAGATCTATCTGAGACTACACGAGAGTAGAAAATATCGAATATTTCAGCTTTTGTTAAGTTGTAATCAGGAAGGAATCTTAAATGCTTCGCAATCTCGACGGTAATATTCAGTTTCTCTTAAAGTCTCATTAAAGGTTAACAGTTACAAATGCCTTTTTACGTCATATAACACAGACAATTATTTTCGAAATTTTACTTGAAGATAACTCGTAACACTGGTGCGAATCGAGTTAAGGACAATTTAATAAAGAGCCACACGAAATCTGAAAATTCCAAACATATTCAGCTCCTATAATATTTTTTTTAACTGGTGAACCTGTGAAGTGAGGCGAGAGCTAAACAGTATTTGCCAGATTGTCATGAAGTCCCATTTAATGTTTGGAGTTATAAATGTGTCTTCTCTTCACATAATAGGAGCAACTGTTATAGAAAATTTTTGTGAAGTTGACTCTTATCTAGCACCGTTCACAGCTTTCTCCCGGTCTTCACGAGGATCATTATTTAACTGAGTAATAATGTTTAATAATATGAATAGTAAATTTAGATGTGAGGTAAAGGAAAATTGTTAATTATAATAAAGTCTTAATTGAGATATAACATCAGATATGTGACTTATCTTCACATAAAACCGACTATGATTGTCAATGTTTTACTGGGAAGCTTTCGATAACAGGCCCGTGAGGCACTTGAAGCAACGACAAAGATAAACAGTGCATCATTTTAGAGTTTTGACGAACTAGTCCAATTCAGTAATCTTTTCTTATATAATTAATTATTTTTCAGTGACTTATAATGATTACATTTTCTTCGAATTATCTTCATAGAACTTTATAAATAAAGATACACCTCCCTCCCCCCTGTATTATAAAACATTATCTGAGTATTTGTGTGAATAGATATCATTCGTGATCTGAATTACGATCAATGAAGCAGATTGATAGATAGTTAAAAAATCTGAATATACTATATGATTCGGAGTTGGGCAAATTCGTTATCTCGATTATCCGCAAGGTAGTTACAAGTTAATTGCATGTTATTTATTCGCTAGATCTATCTGAGACTACACGAGAGTAGACAATATCGAATATTTCAGCTTTTGTTAAGTTGTAATCAGGAAGAAATCTTAAATGCTTCGCAATCTCGACGGAAATATTCAGTTTCTCTTAAAGTCTCATTAAAGGTTAACAGTTACAAATGCCTTTTTACGTCACATAACACAGACAATTATTTTCGAAATTTTACGTGAAGCTAACTCTTAACACAGGCGCGAATCGAGTTAAGGACAATTTAGTAAAGAGCCACACGAAATCTGAAAATTCCAAACATATTCAGCTCCTATAATATTTTTTTTAACTGGTGAACATGTGAAGTGCGGCGAGAGCTAAACAGTATTTGCCAGATTGTCATGAAGTCCCATTTAATGTTTGGAGTTATAAATGTGTCTTCTCTTCACATAATAGGAGCAACTGTTATAGAAAATTTTTGTGAATTTGACTCTTATCTAGCACCGTTCACAGCTTTCTCTCAGTCTTCACGAGGGTCATTAGTTAACTGAGTAACAATGTTTAATAATATGTATACTAAATTTAGATGTGAGGTAAAGGAAAATTGTTAATTTTAAATAAAGTCTTAATTGAGATATAACATCAGATATGTGACTTATCTTCACATAAAATCCACTATGATCGTCAAACTTTTACTGGGAAACTTTCGATAACAGGCCCGTGAGGCAATTGCAGCAACGATAAAGATAAACAGTGCATCATTTTAGAATTTTAACGAACTAGTCCAATTCAGTAATCTTTTGTTATATAACTAATTCTTTTTCAGTGACTTATAATGAATAGATTTTCTTCGAATTATCTTCATAGAACTTTATAAATAAACATCCCTCCCTCCCCCCTGTATTATAAAATATTATCTGAGTATTTGTTTGAAAAGATATCATTCGTGATGTGAATTACGATCAATGAAGCAGATTGATAAATAGTTAAAAAATCTGAATAAACTATATGATTCGGAGTTGGGCAAATTCGTTATCTCGATTATCCGCCGGGTAGTTACAAGTTAATTGCATGTTATTTATTCGCTAGATCTATCTGAGACTACACGATAGTAGAAAATATCGAATATTTCAGCTTTTGTTAAGTTGTAATCAGGAAGAAATCTTAAATGCTTCGCAATCTCGACGGTAATATTCAGTTTCTCTTAAAGTCTCATTAAAGATTAACAGTTACAAATGCCTTTTTACGTCACCTAACACAGACAATTATTTTCGAAATTTTACGTGAAGATAACTCGTAACACTGGCGCGAATCGAGTTAAGGACAATTTAGTAAAGAGCCACACGAAATCTGAAAATTCCAAACATATTCAGCTCCTATAATTTTTTTTTTAACTGGTGAACCTGTGAAGTGAGGCGAGAGCTAAACAGTATTTGCCAGATTGTCATGAAGACCCATTTAATGTTTAGAATTATAAATGTGTCTTCTCTTCGCATAATAGGAGCAACTGTTATAGAAAATTTTTGTGAAGTTGACTCTTATCTAGCACCGTTCACAGCTTTCTCTCAGTCTTCACGAGGATCATTAGTTAACTGAGTAATAATGTTTAATAATATGTATACTAAATTTAGATGTGAGGTAAAGGAAAACTGTTAATTTTAAATAAAGTCTTAATTGAGATATAACATCAGATATGTGACTTATCTTCACATAAAACCGACAATGATTGTCAAAGTTTTACTGGAAACTTTCGATAACAGGCCCGTGAGGCACTTGCAGAAACGACAAAGATAAACAGTGCATCATTTTAGAGTTTTAACGAACTAGTCCAATTCAGTAATCTTTTCTTATATAATTAATTAATTTTCAGTGACTTATAATGATTAGATTTTCTTCGAATTATCTTCATAGAACTTTATAAATAAAGATACACTTCCCTCCCCCCTGTATTATAAAACATTATCTGAGTATTTGTGTGAATAGATATCATTCGTGATCTGATTTACGATCAATGAAGCAGACTGATAAATAGTTAAAAATTCTGAATAAACTATATGATTCGGAGTTGGGCAAATTCGTTTCTTCGATTATCCGAAAGGTAGTTACAAGTTAATTGCATGTTATTGATTCGCTAGATCTATCTGAGACTACACGAGAGTAGAAAATATCGAATATTTCAGCTTTTGTTAAGTTGTAATCAGGAAGAAATCTTAAATGCTTCGCAATCTCGACGGTAATATTCAGTTTCTCTTAAAGTCTCATTAAAGGTTAACAGTTACAAATGCCTTTTTACGTCATATAACACAGACAATTATTTTCGAAATTTTACGTGAAGATAACTCGTAACACTGGTGCGAATCGAGTTAAGGACAATTTAGTAAAGAGCCACACGAAATCTGAAAATTCCAAACATATTCAGCTCCTATAATATTTTTTTTAACTGGTGAACCTGTGAAGTGAGGCGAGAGCTAAACAGTATTTGCCAGATTGTCATGAAGTCCCATTTAATGTTTGGAGTTATAAATGTGTCTTCTCTTCACATAATAGGAGCAACTGTTATAGAAAATTTTTGTGAAGTTGACTCTTATCTAGCACCGTTCACAGCTTTCTCCCGGTCTTCACGAGGATCATTATTTAACTGAGTAATAATGTTTAATAATATGAATAGTAAATTTAGATGTGAGGTAAAGGAAAATTGTTAATTTTAAATAAAGTCTTAATTGAGATATAACATCAGATATGTGACTTATCTTCACATAAAACCGACTATGATTGTCAATGTTTTACTGGGAAGCTTTCGATAACAGGCCCGTGAGGCACTTGAAGCAACGACAAAGATAAACAGTGCATCATTTTAGAGTTTTGACGAACTAGTCCAATTCAGTAATCTTTTCTTATATAATTAATTATTTTTCAGTGACTTATAATGATTACATTTTCTTCGAATTATCTTCATAGAACTTTATAAATAAAGATACACCTCCCTCCCCCCTGTATTATAAAACATTATCTGAGTATTTGTGTGAATAGATATCATTCGTGATCTGAATTACGATCAATGAAGCAGATTGATAGATAGTTAAAAAATCTGAATATACTATATGATTCGGAGTTGGGCAAATTCGTTATCTCGATTATCCGCAAGGTAGTTACAAGTTAATTGCATGTTATTTATTCGCTAGATATATCTGAGACTACACGAGAGTAGACAATATCGAATATTTCAGCTTTTGTTAAGTTGTAATCAGGAAGAAATCTTAAATGCTTCGCAATCTCGACGGAAATATTCAGTTTCTCTTAAAGTCTCATTAAAGGTTAACAGTTACAAATGCCTTTTTACGTCACATAACACAGACAATTATTTTCGAAATTTTACGTGAAGCTAACTCTTAACACAGGCGCGAATCGAGTTAAGGACAATTTAGTAAAGAGCCACACGAAATCTGAAAATTCCAAACATATTCAGCTCCTATAATATTTTTTTTAACTGGTGAACATGTGAAGTGCGGCGAGAGCTAAACAGTATTTGCCAGATTGTCATGAAGTCCCATTTAATGTTTGGAGTTATAATTGTGTCTTCTCTTCACATAATAGGAGCAACTGTTATAGAAAATTTTTGTGAAGTTGACTCTTATCTAGCACCGTTCACAGCTTTCTCTCAGTCTTCACGAGGATCATTAGTTAACTGAGTAATAATGTTTAATAATATGTATACTAAATTTAGAAGTGTGGTAAAGGAAAATTGTTAATTTTAAATAAAGTCTTAATTGAGATATAACATCAGATATGTGACTTATCTTCACATAAAACCGACTATGATCGTCAAAGTTTTACTGGGAAACTTTCGATAACAGGCCCGTGAGGCACTTGCAGCAACGACAAAGATAAACAGTGCATCATTTTAGAGTTTTAACGAACTAGTCCAATTCAGTAATCTTTTGTTATATAATGAATTCTTTTTCAGTGACTTATAATGATTAGATTTTCTTCGAATTATCTTCATAGAACTTTATAAAAAAACATCCCTCCCTCCCCCCTGTATTAAAAAACATTATCTGAGTATTTGTGTGAATAGCTATCATGATTGATAAATAGTTAAAAAATCTGAATAAACTATATGATTCGGAGTTGGGCAAATTCGGTATCTCGATTATCCGAAAGGTAGTTACAAGTTAATTGCATGTTATTTATTCGCTAGATCTATCTGAGACTACACGAGAGTAGAAAATATCGAATATTTCAGCTTTTGTTAAGTTGTAATCAGGAAGAAATCTTAAACGCTTCGCAATCTCGACGGTAATAATAAGTTTCTCTTAAAGTCTCATTAAAGGTTAACAGTTACAAATGCCTTTTTACGTCATATAACACAGACAATTATTTTCGAAATTTTACGTGAAGATAACTCGTAACACTGGTGCGAATCGAGTTAAGGACAATTTAGTAAAGAGCCACACGAAATCTGAAAATTCCAAACATATTCAGCTCCTATAATATTTTTTTTAACTGGTGAACCTGTGAAGTGAGGCGAGAGCTAAACAGTATTTGCCAGATTGTCATGAAGTCCCATTTAATGTTTGGAGTTATAAATGTGTCTTCTCTTCACATAATAGGAGCAACTGTTATAGAAAATTTTTGTGAAGTTGACTCTTATCTAGCACCGTTCACAGCTTTCTCTCAGTCTTCACGAGGATCATTAGTTAACTGAGTAACAATGTTTAATAATATGTATACTAAATTTAAATGCGAGGTAAAGGAAAATTGTTAATTTTAAATAAAATCTTATTTGAGATATGACATCAGATATGTGACACATCTTCACATAAAACCGACTATGATCGTCAAAGTTTTACTCGGAAACTTTCGATAACAGGCCCGTGAGGCAATTGCAGCAACGACAAACATAAACAGTGCAACATTTTTGAGTTTTAACGATCTAGTCCAATTCAGTAATCTTTTGTTATATAATTAATTCTTTTTCAGTGACTTATAATGATTAGATTTTCTTCGAATTATCTTAATAGAACTTTATAAATAAAGATACCCTTCCCTCCCCCTTGTACTATAAAACATTATCTGAGTATTTGTTTGAAAAGATATCATTCGTGATCTGAATTACGATCAATGAAGCAGATTGATAGTTAAAAAATCTGAATAAACTATATGATTCGGAGTTGGGCAAATTCGTTATCTCGATTATCCGAAAGGTAGTTACAAATTAATTGCATGTTATTGATTCGCGAGATCTATCTGAGATTACGCGAGTGTTGAAAAATTCAGCTTTTGTTAAGTTGTAATCAGGAAGAAATCTTAAATGCTTCGCAATGTCGACGGTAATATTCAGTTTCTCTTAAAGTCTCATTAAAGGTTAACAGTTACAAATGCCTTTTTACGTCACATAACACAGACAATTATTTTCGAAATTTTACGTGAAGATAACTCGTAACACTGGTGCGAATCGAGTTAAGGACAATTTAGTAAAGAGCCACACGAAATCTGAAAATTCCAAACATATTCAGCTCCTATAATATTTTTTTTAACTGGTGAACCTGTGAAGTGAGGCGAGAGCTAAACAGTATTTGCCAGATTGTCATGAAGTCCCATTTAATGTTTGGAGTTATAAATGTGTCTTCTCTTCACATAATAGGAGCAACTGTTATAGAAAATTTTTGTGAAGTTGACTCTTATCTAGCACCGTTCACAGCTTTCTCTGTCTTCACGAGGATCATTAGTTAACTGAGTAACAATGTTTAATAATATGTATACTAAATTTAGATGTGAGGTAAAGGAAAATTGTTAATTTTAAATAAAGTCTTAACTGAGATATAACATCAGCTGTGTGACTTATCTTCACATAAAATCGACTATGATCGTCAAACATTTATTGGGAAACTTTCGATAACAGGCCCGTGAGGCACTTGCAGCAACGACAAAGATAAACAGTGCATCATTTTAGACTTTTAACGAACTAGTCCAATTCAGTAATCTTTTGTTATATAACTAATTCTTTTTCAGTGACTTATAATGATTAGATTTTCTTCGAATTATCTTCATAGAACTTTATAAATAAACATCCCTCCCTCCCCCCTGTATTATAAAACATTATCTGAGTATTTGTGTGAATAGATATCATTCAAGATTTGATTTACGATCAATGAAGCAGATTGATAAATAGTTAAAAAATCTGAATTAACTATATGATTCGGAGTTGTGCAAATTCGTTATGTCGATTATCCGAAAGGTAGTTACAAGTTAATTGCATGTTATTGATTCGCGAGATCTATCTGGGATTACGCGAGTGTTGAAAAATTCAGCTTTTGTTATGTTGTAGTCAGGAGAAAATCTTAAATGCTTCTCAATCTCGACGGTAATATTCATTTTCTTTTAAAGTGTCATTAAAGGTTAACAGTTACAAAGGCCCTTTTACGTCACATAACACAGATAATTATTTTCGAAATTTTATGTGAAGATAACTCGTAACACTGGCGCGAATCGAGTTAAGGACAATTTAGTTAAGAGCCACACGAAATCTGAAAATTCCAAACATATTCAGCTCCTATAACATTTTTTGTAACTGGTGAACCTGTGAAGTGAGGCGAAAGCTAAACAGTATTTGCCAGATTGTCATGAAGTCCCATTTAATGTTTGGAGTTATAAATGTGTCTTCTCTTCACATAATAGGAGCAACTGTTATAGAAAATTTTTGTGAAGTTGACTCTTATCTAGTACCGTTCACAGCTTTCTCTCAGTCTTCACGAGGATCATTAGTTAACTGAGTAAGAATGTTTAATAATATGTATACTAAATTTAGATGTGAGGTAAAGGATAATTGTTAATTTTAAATAAAGTCTTAATTGAGATATAACATCAGATATGTGACTTATCTTCACATAAAATCGACTATGATCGTCAAACTTTTATTGGGAAACTTTCGATAACAGGCCTGTGAGGCACTTGCCGCAACGACAAAGATAAACAGTGCATCATTTTAGAGTTTTAACGAACTAGTCCAATTCAGTAACCTTTTCTTATATAATTAATTATTTTTCAGTGACTTATAATGATTAGATTTTCTTCGAATTATCTTCATAGAGCTTTATAAATAAAGATACACCTCCCTCCCCCCTGTATTATAAAACATTATCTGAGTATTTGTGTGAATAGATATCATTCGTGATCTGATTTACGATCAATGAAGCAGACTGATAAATAGTTAAAAATTCTGAATAAACTATATGATTCGGAGTTGGGCAAATTCGTTTCTTCGATTATCCGAAAGGTAGTTACAAGTTAATTGCATGTTATTGATTCGAGAGATCTATCTGAGATTACGCGAGTGTAGAAAATATCGAATATTTCAGCTTTTGTTAAGTTGTAATCATGTAGAAATCTTAAATGCTTCGCAATCTCGACGGTAATATTCAGTTTCTCTTAAAGTCTCATTAAAGGTTAACAGTTACAAATGCCTTATTACGTCATATAACACAGACAATTATTTTCGAAATTTTACGTGAAGATAACTCGTAACACTGGCGCGAATCGAGTTAAGGACAATTTAGTAAAGTGCCACATGAAATCTGAAAATCCCAAACATATTCAGCTCCTATAATATATTTTTTAACTGGTGAACCTGTGAAGTGAGGCGAGAGCTAAACAGTATTTGCCAGATTGTCATGAAGTCCCATTTAACGTTTGGAGTTATAAATGTGTCTTCTCTTCACATAACAGGAGCAACTGTTATAGAAAATTTTTGTGAAGTTGACTCTTATCTAGCACCGTTCACAGCTTTCTCTCAGTCTTCACGAGGATCATTAGTTAACTGAGTAATAATGTTTAATAATATGTATACTAAATTTAGATGTGAGGTAAAGGAAAACTGTTAATTTTAAATAAAGTCTTAATTGAGATATAACATCAGATATGTGACTTATCTTCACATAAAACCGACAATGATTGTCAAAGTTTTACTGGAAACTTTCGATAACAGGCCCGTGAGGCACTTGCAGAAACGACAAAGATAAACAGTGCATCATTTTAGAGTTTTAACGAACTAGTCCAATTCAGTAATCTTTTCTTATATAATTAATTAATTTTCAGTGACTTATAATGATTAGATTTTCTTCGAATTATCTTCATAGAACTTTATAAATAAAGATACACTTCCCTCCCCCCTGTATTATAAAACATTATCTGAGTATTTGTGTGAATAGATATCATTCGTGATCTGATTTACGATCAATGAAGCAGACTGATAAATAGTTAAAAATTCTGAATAAACTATATGATTCGGAGTTGGGCAAATTCGTTTCTTCGATTATCCGAAAGGTAGTTACAAGTTAATTGCATGTTATTGATTCGCTAGATCTATCTGAGACTACACGAGAGTAGAAAATATCGAATATTTCAGCTTTTGTTAAGTTGTAATCAGGAAGAAATCTTAAATGCTTCGCAATCTCGACGGTAATATTCAGTTTCTCTTAAAGTCTCATTAAAGGTTAACAGTTACAAATGCCTTTTTACGTCACCTAACACAGACAATTATTTTCGAAATTTTACGTGAAGATAACTCGTAACACTGGCGCGAATCGAGTTAAGGACAATTTAGTAAAGAGCCACACGAAATCTGAAAATTCCAAACATATTCAGCTCCTATAATATTTTTTTTAACTGGTGAACCTGTGAAGTGAGGCGAGAGCTAAACAGTATTTGCCAGATTGTCATGAAGTCCCATTTAATGTTTGGAGTTATAAATGTGTCTTCTCTTCACATAATAGGAGCAACTGTTATAGAAAATTTTTGTGAAGTTGACTCTTATCTAGCACCGTTCACAGCTTTCTCCCGGTCTTCACGAGGATCATTATTTAACTGAGTAATAATGTTTAATAATATGAATAGTAAATTTAGATGTGAGGTAAAGGAAAATTGTTAATTTTAAATAAAGTCTTAATTGAGATATAACATCAGATATGTGACTTATCTTCACATAAAACCGACTATGATTGTCAATGTTTTACTGGGAAGCTTTCGATAACAGGCCCGTGAGGCACTTGAAGCAACGACAAAGATAAACAGTGCATCATTTTAGAGTTTTGACGAACTAGTCCAATTCAGTAATCTTTTCTTATATAATTAATTATTTTTCAGTGACTTATAATGATTACATTTTCTTCGAATTATCTTCATAGAACTTTATAAATAAAGATACACCTCCCTCCCCCCTGTATTATAAAACATTATCTGAGTATTTGTGTGAATAGATATCATTCGTGATCTGAATTACGATCAATGAAGCAGATTGATAGATAGTTAAAAAATCTGAATATACTATATGATTCGGAGTTGGGCAAATTCGTTATCTCGATTATCCGCAAGGTAGTTACAAGTTAATTGCATGTTATTTATTCGCTAGATATATCTGAGACTACACGAGAGTAGACAATATCGAATATTTCAGCTTTTGTTAAGTTGTAATCAGGAAGAAATCTTAAATGCTTCGCAATCTCGACGGAAATATTCAGTTTCTCTTAAAGTCTCATTAAAGGTTAACAGTTACAAATGCCTTTTTACGTCACATAACACAGACAATTATTTTCGAAATTTTACGTGAAGCTAACTCTTAACACAGGCGCGAATCGAGTTAAGGACAATTTAGTAAAGAGCCACACGAAATCTGAAAATTCCAAACATATTCAGCTCCTATAATATTTTTTTTAACTGGTGAACATGTGAAGTGCGGCGAGAGCTAAACAGTATTTGCCAGATTGTCATGAAGTCCCATTTAATGTTTGGAGTTATAATTGTGTCTTCTCTTCACATAATAGGAGCAACTGTTATAGAAAATTTTTGTGAAGTTGACTCTTATCTAGCACCGTTCACAGCTTTCTCTCAGTCTTCACGAGGATCATTAGTTAACTGAGTAATAATGTTTAATAATATGTATACTAAATTTAGAAGTGTGGTAAAGGAAAATTGTTAATTTTAAATAAAGTCTTAATTGAGATATAACATCAGATATGTGACTTATCTTCACATAAAACCGACTATGATCGTCAAAGTTTTACTGGGAAACTTTCGATAACAGGCCCGTGAGGCACTTGCAGCAACGACAAAGATAAACAGTGCATCATTTTAGAGTTTTAACGAACTAGTCCAATTCAGTAATCTTTTGTTATATAATGAATTCTTTTTCAGTGACTTATAATGATTAGATTTTCTTCGAATTATCTTCATAGAACTTTATAAAAAAACATCCCTCCCTCCCCCCTGTATTAAAAAACATTATCTGAGTATTTGTGTGAATAGCTATCATGATTGATAAATAGTTAAAAAATCTGAATAAACTATATGATTCGGAGTTGGGCAAATTCGGTATCTCGATTATCCGAAAGGTAGTTACAAGTTAATTGCATGTTATTTATTCGCTAGATCTATCTGAGACTACACGAGAGTAGAAAATATCGAATATTTCAGCTTTTGTTAAGTTGTAATCAGGAAGAAATCTTAAACGCTTCGCAATCTCGACGGTAATAATAAGTTTCTCTTAAAGTCTCATTAAAGGTTAACAGTTACAAATGCCTTTTTACGTCATATAACACAGACAATTATTTTCGAAATTTTACGTGAAGATAACTCGTAACACTGGTGCGAATCGAGTTAAGGACAATTTAGTAAAGAGCCACACGAAATCTGAAAATTCCAAACATATTCAGCTCCTATAATATTTTTTTTAACTGGTGAACCTGTGAAGTGAGGCGAGAGCTAAACAGTATTTGCCAGATTGTCATGAAGTCCCATTTAATGTTTGGAGTTATAAATGTGTCTTTTCTTCACATAATAGGAGCAACTGTTATAGAAAATTTTTGTGAAGTTGACTCTTATCTAGCACCGTTCACAGCTTTCTCTCAGTCTTCACGAGGATCATTAGTTAACTGAGTAACAATGTTTAATAATATGTATACTAAATTTAAATGCGAGGTAAAGGAAAATTGTTAATTTTAAATAAAATCTTATTTGAGATATGACATCAGATATGTGACACATCTTCACATAAAACCGACTATGATCGTCAAAGTTTTACTCGGAAACTTTCGATAACAGGCCCGTGAGGCAATTGCAGCAACGACAAACATAAACAGTGCAACATTTTTGAGTTTTAACGATCTAGTCCAATTCAGTAATCTTTTGTTATATAATTAATTCTTTTTCAGTGACTTATAATGATTAGATTTTCTTCGAATTATCTTAATAGAACTTTATAAATAAAGATACCCTTCCCTCCCCCTTGTACTATAAAACATTATCTGAGTATTTGTTTGAAAAGATATCATTCGTGATCTGAATTACGATCAATGAAGCAGATTGATAGTTAAAAAATCTGAATAAACTATATGATTCGGAGTTGGGCAAATTCGTTATCTCGATTATCCGAAAGGTAGTTACAAATTAATTGCATGTTATTGATTCGCGAGATCTATCTGAGATTACGCGAGTGTTGAAAAATTCAGCTTTTGTTAAGTTGTAATCAGGAAGAAATCTTAAATGCTTCGCAATGTCGACGGTAATATTCAGTTTCTCTTAAAGTCTCATTAAAGGTTAACAGTTACAAATGCCTTTTTACGTCACATAACACAGACAATTATTTTCGAAATTTTACGTGAAGATAACTCGTAACACTGGTGCGAATCGAGTTAAGGACAATTTAGTAAAGAGCCACACGAAATCTGAAAATTCCAAACATATTCAGCTCCTATAATATTTTTTTTAACTGGTGAACCTGTGAAGTGAGGCGAGAGCTAAACAGTATTTGCCAGATTGTCATGAAGTCCCATTTAATGTTTGGAGTTATAAATGTGTCTTCTCTTCACATAATAGGAGCAACTGTTATAGAAAATTTTTGTGAAGTTGACTCTTATCTAGCACCGTTCACAGCTTTCTCTGTCTTCACGAGGATCATTAGTTAACTGAGTAACAATGTTTAATAATATGTATACTAAATTTAGATGTGAGGTAAAGGAAAATTGTTAATTTTAAATAAAGTCTTAACTGAGATATAACATCAGCTGTGTGACTTATCTTCACATAAAATCGACTATGATCGTCAAACATTTATTGGGAAACTTTCGATAACAGGCCCGTGAGGCACTTGCAGCAACGACAAAGATAAACAGTGCATCATTTTAGACTTTTAACGAACTAGTCCAATTCAGTAATCTTTTGTTATATAACTAATTCTTTTTCAGTGACTTATAATGATTAGATTTTCTTCGAATTATCTTCATAGAACTTTATAAATAAACATCCCTCCCTCCCCCCTGTATTATAAAACATTATCTGAGTATTTGTGTGAATAGATATCATTCAAGATTTGATTTACGATCAATGAAGCAGATTGATAAATAGTTAAAAAATCTGAATTAACTATATGATTCGGAGTTGTGCAAATTCGTTATGTCGATTATCCGAAAGGTAGTTACAAGTTAATTGCATGTTATTGATTCGCGAGATCTATCTGGGATTACGCGAGTGTTGAAAAATTCAGCTTTTGTTATGTTGTAGTCAGGAGAAAATCTTAAATGCTTCTCAATCTCGACGGTAATATTCATTTTCTTTTAAAGTGTCATTAAAGGTTAACAGTTACAAAGGCCCTTTTACGTCACATAACACAGATAATTATTTTCGAAATTTTATGTGAAGATAACTCGTAACACTGGCGCGAATCGAGTTAAGGACAATTTAGTTAAGAGCCACACGAAATCTGAAAATTCCAAACATATTCAGCTCCTATAACATTTTTTGTAACTGGTGAACCTGTGAAGTGAGGCGAAAGCTAAACAGTATTTGCCAGATTGTCATGAAGTCCCATTTAATGTTTGGAGTTATAAATGTGTCTTCTCTTCACATAATAGGAGCAACTGTTATAGAAAATTTTTGTGAAGTTGACTCTTATCTAGTACCGTTCACAGCTTTCTCTCAGTCTTCACGAGGATCATTAGTTAACTGAGTAAGAATGTTTAATAATATGTATACTAAATTTAGATGTGAGGTAAAGGATAATTGTTAATTTTAAATAAAGTCTTAATTGAGATATAACATCAGATATGTGACTTATCTTCACATAAAATCGACTATGATCGTCAAACTTTTATTGGGAAACTTTCGATAACAGGCCTGTGAGGCACTTGCCGCAACGACAAAGATAAACAGTGCATCATTTTAGAGTTTTAACGAACTAGTCCAATTCAGTAACCTTTTCTTATATAATTAATTATTTTTCAGTGACTTATAATGATTAGATTTTCTTCGAATTATCTTCATAGAGCTTTATAAATAAAGATACACCTCCCTCCCCCCTGTATTATAAAACATTATCTGAGTATTTGTGTGAATAGATATCATTCGTGATCTGATTTACGATCAATGAAGCAGACTGATAAATAGTTAAAAATTCTGAATAAACTATATGATTCGGAGTTGGGCAAATTCGTTTCTTCGATTATCCGAAAGGTAGTTACAAGTTAATTGCATGTTATTGATTCGAGAGATCTATCTGAGATTACGCGAGTGTAGAAAATATCGAATATTTCAGCTTTTGTTAAGTTGTAATCATGTAGAAATCTTAAATGCTTCGCAATCTCGACGGTAATATTCAGTTTCTCTTAAAGTCTCATTAAAGGTTAACAGTTACAAATGCCTTATTACGTCATATAACACAGACAATTATTTTCGAAATTTTACGTGAAGATAACTCGTAACACTGGCGCGAATCGAGTTAAGGACAATTTAGTAAAGTGCCACATGAAATCTGAAAATCCCAAACATATTCAGCTCCTATAATATATTTTTTAACTGGTGAACCTGTGAAGTGAGGCGAGAGCTAAACAGTATTTGCCAGATTGTCATGAAGTCCCATTTAACGTTTGGAGTTATAAATGTGTCTTCGCTTCACATAACAGGAGCAACTGTTATAGAAAATTTTTGTGAAGTTGACTCTTATCTAGCACCGTTCACAGCTTTCTCTCAGTCTTCACGAGGATCATTAGTTAACTGAGTAACAATGTTTAGTGAGGTAAAGGAAAATTGTTAATTTTAAATAAAGTCTTAATTGAGATATAACATCAGATATGTGACTTATCTTCACATAAAATCGACTATGATCGTCAAACGTTTACTGGGAAACTTTCGATAACAGGCCCGTGAGGCACTTGCAGCAACGACAAAGATAAACAGTGCATTATTTTAGAGTTTTAACAAACTACTCCAATTCAGTAATCTTTTGTTATATAACTAATTCTTTTTCAGTGACTTATAATGATTCGATTTTCTTCGAATTATCTTCTTAGAACTTTATAAATAAACATCCCTCCTTCCCCCCTGTATTATAAAACATTATATGAGTATTTGTTTGAAAAGATATCATTCGTGATCTGAATTATGATCAATGAAGCAGATTGATAAATAGTTAAAAAATCTGAATAAACTATATGATTCGGAGTTGGGCAAATTCGTTATCTCGATTATCCGAAAGGTAGTTACAATTTAATTGCATGTTATTTATTCGCTAGATCTATCTGAGACTACACGAGAGTAGAAAATATCGAATATTTCAGCTTTTGTTAAGTTGTAATCAGGAAGAAATCTTAAATGCTTCGCAATCTCGACGGTAATATTCAGTTTCTCTTAAAGTCTCATTAAAGGTTAACAGTTACAAATGCCTTTTTACGTCATATAACACAGACAATTATTTTCGAAATTTTACGTGAAGATAACTCGTAACACTGGTGCGAATCGAGTTAAGGACAATTTAGTAAAGAGCCACACGAAATCTGAAAATTCCAAACATATTCAGCTCCTATAATATTTTTTTTAACTGGTGAACCTGTGAAGTGAGGCGAGAGCTAAACAGTATTTGCCAGATTGTCATGAAGTCCCATTTAATGTTTGGAGTTATAAATGTGTCTTCTCTTCACATAATAGGAGCAACTGTTATAGAAAATTTTTGTGAAGTTGACTCTTATCTAGCACCGTTCACAGCTTTCTCCCGGTCTTCACGAGGATCATTATTTAACTGAGTAATAATGTTTAATAATATGAATAGTAAATTTAGATGTGAGGTAAAGGAAAATTGTTAATTTTAAATAAAGTCTTAATTGAGATATAACATCAGATATGTGACTTATCTTCATATAAAACCGACTATGATTGTCAATGTTTTACTGGGATGCTTTCGATAACAGGCCCGTGAGGCACTTGAAGCAACGACAAAGATAAACAGTGCATCATTTTAGAGTTTTGACGAACTAGTCCAATTCAGTAATCTTTTCTTATATAATTAATTATTTTTCAGTGACTTATAATGATTACATTTTCTTCGAATTATCTTCATAGAACTTTATAAATAAAGATACACCTCCCTCCCCCCTGTATTATAAAACATTATCTGAGTATTTGTGTGAATAGATATCATTCGTGATCTGAATTACGATCAATGAAGCAGATTGATAGATAGTTAAAAAATCTGGATATACTATATGATTCGGAGTTGGGCAAATTCGTTATCTCGATTATCCGCAAGGTAGTTACAAGTTAATTGCATGTTATTTATTCGCTAGATCTATCTGAGACTACACGAGAGTAGACAATATCGAATATTTCAGCTTTTGTTAAGTTGTAATCAGGAAGAAATCTTAAATGCTTCGCAATCTCGACGGAAATATTCAGTTTCTCTTAAAGTCTCATTAAAGGTTAACAGTTACAAATGCCTTTTTACGTCACATAACACAGACAATTATTTTCGAAATTTTACGTGAAGCTAACTCTTAACACAGGCGCGAATCGAGTTAAGGACAATTTAGTAAAGAGCCACACGAAATCTGAAAATTCCAAACATATTCAGCTCCTATAATATTTTTTTTAACTGGTGAACATGTGAAGTGCGGCGAGAGCTAAACAGTATTTGCCAGATTGTCATGAAGTCCCATTTAATGTTTGGAGTTATAAATGTGTCTTCTCTTCACATAATAGGAGCAACTGTTATAGAAAATTTTTGTGAATTGACTCTTATCTAGCACCGTTCACAGCTTTCTCTCAGTCTTCACGAGGGTCATTAGTTAACTGAGTAACAATGTTTAATAATATGTATACTAAATTTAGATGTGAGGTAAAGGAAAATTGTTAATTTTAAATAAAGTCTTAATTGAGATATAACATCAGATATGTGACTTATCTTCACATAAAATCCACTATGATCGTCAAAATTTTACTGGGAAACTTTCGATAACAGGCCCGTGAGGCAATTGCAGCAACGATAAAGATAAACAGTGCATCATTTTAGAATTTTAACGAACTAGTCCAATTCAGTAATCTTTTGTTATATAACTAATTATTTTTCAGTGACTTATAATGAATAGATTTTCTTCGAATTATCTTCATAGAACTTTATAAATAAACATCCCTCCCTCCCCCCTGTATTATAAAATATTATCTGAGTATTTGTTTGAAAAGATATCATTCGTGATGTGAATTACGATCAATGAAGCAGATTGATAAATAGTTAAAAAATCTGAATAAACTATATGATTCGGAGTTGGGCAAATTCGTTATCTCGATTATCCGCCGGGTAGTTACAAGTTAATTGCATGTTATTTATTCGCTAGATCTATCTGAGACTACACGATAGTAGAAAATATCGAATATTTCAGCTTTTGTTAAGTTGTAATCAGGAAGAAATCTTAAATGCTTCGCAATCTCGACGGTAATATTCAGTTTCTCTTAAAGTCTCATTAAAGATTAACAGTTACAAATGCCTTTTTACGTCACCTAACACAGACAATTATTTTCGAAATTTTACGTGAAGATAACTCGTAACACTGGCGCGAATCGAGTTAAGGACAATTTAGTAAAGAGCCACACGAAATCTGAAAATTCCAAACATATTCAGCTCCTATAATTTTTTTTTTAACTGGTGAACCTGTGAAGTGAGGCGAGAGCTAAACAGTATTTGCCAGATTGTCATGAAGACCCATTTAATGTTTAGAGTTATAAATGTGTCTTCTCTTCACATAATAGGAGCAACTGTTATAGAAATTTTTGTGAAGTTGACTCTTATCTAGCACCGTTCACAGCTTTCTCTCAGTCTTCACGAGGATCATTAGTTAACTGAGTAATAATGTTTAATAATATGTATACTAAATTTAGATGTGAGGTAAAGGAAAACTGTTAATTTTAAATAAAGTCTTAATTGAGATATAACATCAGATATGTGACTTATCTTCACATAAAACCGACAATGATTGTCAAAGTTTTACTGGAAACTTTCGATAACAGGCCCGTGAGGCACTTGCAGAAACGACAAAGATAAACAGTGCATCATTTTAGAGTTTTAACGAACTAGTCCAATTCAGTAATCTTTTCTTATATAATTAATTATTTTTCAGTGACTTATAATGATTAGATTTTCTTCGAATTATCTTCATAGAACTTTATAAATAAAGATACACCTCCCTCCCCCCTGTATTATAAAACATTATCTGAGTATTTGTGTGAATAGATATCATTCAAGATTTGATTTACGATCAATGAAGCAGATTGATAAATAGTTAAAAAATCTGAATTAACTATATGATTCGGAGTTGGGCAAATTCGTTATGTCGATTATCCGAAAGGTAGTTACAAGTTAATTGCATGTTATTGATTCGCGAGATCTATCTGGGATTACGCGAGTGTTGAAAAATTCAGCTTTTGTTATGTTGTAGTCAGGAGAAAATCTTAAATGCTTCTCAATCTCGACGGTAATATTCATTTTCTTTTAAAGTGTCATTAAAGGTTAACAGTTACAAAGGCCCTTTTACGTCACATAACACAGATAATTATTTTCGAAATTTTATGTGAAGATAACTCGTAACACTGGCGCGAATCGAGTTAAGGACAATTTAGTTAAGAGCCACACGAAATCTGAAAATTCCAAACATATTCAGCTCCTATAACATTTTTTGTAACTGGTGAACCTGTGAAGTGAGGCGAAAGCTAAACAGTATTTGCCAGATTGTCATGAAGTCCCATTTAATGTTTGGAGTTATAAATGTGTCTTCTCTTCACATAATAGGAGCAACTGTTATAGAAAATTTTTGTGAAGTTGACTCTTATCTAGTACCGTTCACAGCTTTCTCTCAGTCTTCACGAGGATCATTAGTTAACTGAGTAAGAATGTTTAATAATATGTATACTAAATTTAGATGTGAGGTAAAGGAAAATTGTTAATTTTAAATAAAGTCTTAATTGAGATATAACATCAGATATGTGACTTATCTTCACATAAAATCGACTATGATCGTCAAACTTTTATTGGGAAACTTTCGATAACAGGCCTGTGAGGCACTTGCCGCAACGACAAAGATAAACAGTGCATCATTTTAGAGTTTTAACGAACTAGTCCAATTCAGTAACCTTTTCTTATATAATTAATTATTTTTCAGTGACTTATAATGATTAGATTTTCTTCGAATTATCTTCATAGAGCTTTATAAATAAAGATACACCTCCCTCCCCCCTGTATTATAAAACATTATCTGAGTATTTGTGTGAATAGATATCATTCGTGATCTGATTTACGATCAATGAAGCAGACTGATAAATAGTTAAAAATTCTGAATAAACTATATGATTCGGAGTTGGGCAAATTCGTTTCTTCGATTATCCGAAAGGTAGTTACAAGTTAATTGCATGTTATTGATTCGAGAGATCTATCTGAGATTACGCGAGTGTAGAAAATATCGAATATTTCAGCTTTTGTTAAGTTGTAATCATGTAGAAATCTTAAATGCTTCGCAATCTCGACGGTAATATTCAGTTTCTCTTAAAGTCTCATTAAAGGTTAACAGTTACAAATGCCTTATTACGTCATATAACACAGACAATTATTTTCGAAATTTTACGTGAAGATAACTCGTAACACTGGCGCGAATCGAGTTAAGGACAATTTAGTAAAGTGCCACATGAAATCTGAAAATCCCAAACATATTCAGCTCCTATAATATATTTTTTAACTGGTGAACCTGTGAAGTGAGGCGAGAGCTAAACAGTATTTGCCAGATTGTCATGAAGTCCCATTTAACGTTTGGAGTTATAAATGTGTCTTCTCTTCACATAATAGGAGCAACTGTTATAGAAAATTTTTGTGAAGTTGACTCTTATCTAGCACCGTTCACAGCTTTCTCTCAGTCTTCACGAGGATCATTAGTTAACTGAGTAACAATGTTTAGTGAGGTAAAGGAAAATTGTTAATTTTAAATAAAGTCTTAATTGAGATATAACATCAGATATGTGACTTATCTTCACATAAAATCGACTATGATCGTCAAACGTTTACTGGGAAACTTTCGATAACAGGCCCGTGAGGCACTTGCAGCAACGACAAAGATAAACAGTGCATTATTTTAGAGTTTTAACAAACTACTCCAATTCAGTAATCTTTTGTTATATAACTAATTCTTTTTCAGTGACTTATAATGATTCGATTTTCTTCGAATTATCTTCTTAGAACTTTATAAATAAACATCCCTCCTTCCCCCCTGTATTATAAAACATTATATGAGTATTTGTTTGAAAAGATATCATTCGTGATCTGAATTATGATCAATGAAGCAGATTGATAAATAGTTAAAAAATCTGAATAAACTATATGATTCGGTGTTGGGCAAATTCGTTATCTCGATTATCCGAAAGGTAGTTACAAGTTAATTGCATGTTATTGATTCGCGAGATCTATCTGAGATTACGCGAGTGTTGAAAAATTCAGCTTTTGTTATGTTGTAATCAGGAGAAAATCTTAAATGCTTCTCAATCTCGACGGTAATATTCATTTTCTTTTAAAGTCTCATTAAAGGTTAACAGTTACAAATGCCCTTTTACGTCACATAACTCAGACAATTATTTTCGAAATTTTACGTGAAGATAACTCGTAACGCTGGCGCGAATCGAGTTAAGGACAATTTATTAAAGAGCTACACGAAATCTGAAAATTCCAATCATATTCAGCTCCTATAATATTTTTTTTTAACTGGTGAACCTGTGAAGTGAGGCGAGAGCTAAACAGTATTTGCCAGATTGTCATGAAGTCCCATTTAATGTTTGGAGTTGTAAATGTGTCTTCTCTTCACATAATAGGAGCAACTATTATAGAAAATTTTTGTGAAGTTGACTCTTATCTAGTACCGTTCACAGCTTTCTCTCAGTCTTCACGAGGATCATTAGTTAACTGAGTAAGAATGTTTAATAATATGTATACTAAATTTAGATGTGAGGTAAAGGAAAATTGTTAATTTTAAATAAAGTCTTAATTGAGATATAACATCAGATATGTGACTTATCTTCACATAAAACCGACTATGATCGTCAAAGTTTTACTGGGAAACTTTCGATAACAGGCCCGTGAGGCACTTGCAGCAACGACAAAGATAAACAGTGCATCATTTTAGAGTTTTAACGAACTAGTCCAATTCAGTAACCTTTTCTTATATAATTAATTTTTTTTCAGCGACTTATAATGATTAGATTTTCTTCGAAGTATCTTCATAGAACTTTATAAATAAACATCCCTCCCTCCCCCCCTGTATTATAAAACATTATCTGAGTATTTGTTTGAAAAGATATCATTCGTGATCTGAATTACAATCAACGAAGCAGATTGATAAATAGTTAAAAAATCTGAATAAACTATATGATTCGGAGTTGGGCAAATTCGGTATCTCGATTATCCGAAAGGTAGTTACAAGTTAATTGCATGTTATTTATTCGCTAGATCTATCTGAGACTACACGAGAGTAGAAAATATCGAATATTTCAGCTTTTGTTAAGTTGTAATCAGGAAGAAATCTTAAATGCTTCGCAATCTCGACGGTAATATTCAGTTTCTCTTAAAGTCTCATTAAAGGTTAACAGTTACAAATGCCTTTTTACGTCATATAACACAGACAATTATTTTCGAAATTTTACGTGAAGATAACTCGTAACACTGGTGCGAATCGAGTTAAGGACAATTTAGTAAAGAGCCACACGAAATCTGAAAATTCCAAACATATTCAGCTCCTATAATATTTTTTTTAACTGGTGAACCTGTGAAGTGAGGCGAGAGCTAAACAGTATTTGCCAGATTGTCATGAAGTCCCATTTAATGTTTGGAGTTATAAATGTGTCTTCTCTTCACATAATAGGAGCAACTGTTATAGAAAATTTTTGTGAAGTTGACTCTTATCTAGCACCGTTCACAGCTTTCTCCCGGTCTTCACGAGGATCATTATTTAACTGAGTAATAATGTTTAATAATATGAATAGTAAATTTAGATGTGAGGTAAAGGAAAATTGTTAATTTTAAATAAAGTCTTAATTGAGATATAACATCAGATATGTGACTTATCTTCACATAAAACCGACTATGATTGTCAATGTTTTACTGGGAAGCTTTCGATAACAGGCCCGTGAGGCACTTGAAGCAACGACAAAGATAAACAGTGCATCATTTTAGAGTTTTGACGAACTAGTCCAATTCAGTAATCTTTTCTTATATAATTAATTATTTTTCAGTGACTTATAATGATTACATTTTCTTCGAATTATCTTCATAGAACTTTATAAATAAAGATACACCTCCCTCCCCCCTGTATTATAAAACATTATCTGAGTATTTGTGTGAATAGATATCATTCGTGATCTGAATTACGATCAATGAAGCAGATTGATAGATAGTTAAAAAATCTGAATATACTATATGATTCGGAGTTGGGCAAATTCGTTATCTCGATTATCCGCAAGGTAGTTACAAGTTAATTGCATGTTATTTATTCGCTAGATATATCTGAGACTACACGAGAGTAGACAATATCGAATATTTCAGCTTTTGTTAAGTTGTAATCAGGAAGAAATCTTAAATGCTTCGCAATCTCGACGGAAATATTCAGTTTCTCTTAAAGTCTCATTAAAGGTTAACAGTTACAAATGCCTTTTTACGTCACATAACACAGACAATTATTTTCGAAATTTTACGTGAAGCTAACTCTTAACACAGGCGCGAATCGAGTTAAGGACAATTTAGTAAAGAGCCACACGAAATCTGAAAATTCCAAACATATTCAGCTCCTATAATATTTTTTTTAACTGGTGAACATGTGAAGTGCGGCGAGAGCTAAACAGTATTTGCCAGATTGTCATGAAGTCCCATTTAATGTTTGGAGTTATAATTGTGTCTTCTCTTCACATAATAGGAGCAACTGTTATAGAAAATTTTTGTGAAGTTGACTCTTATCTAGCACCGTTCACAGCTTTCTCTCAGTCTTCACGAGGATCATTAGTTAACTGAGTAATAATGTTTAATAATATGTATACTAAATTTAGAAGTGTGGTAAAGGAAAATTGTTAATTTTAAATAAAGTCTTAATTGAGATATAACATCAGATATGTGACTTATCTTCACATAAAACCGACTATGATCGTCAAAGTTTTACTGGGAAACTTTCGATAACAGGCCCGTGAGGCACTTGCAGCAACGACAAAGATAAACAGTGCATCATTTTAGAGTTTTAACGAACTAGTCCAATTCAGTAATCTTTTGTTATATAATGAATTCTTTTTCAGTGACTTATAATGATTAGATTTTCTTCGAATAATCTTCATAGAACTTTATAAAAAAACATCCCTCCCTCCCCCCTGTATTAAAAAACATTATCTGAGTATTTGTGTGAATAGCTATCATGATTGATAAATAGTTAAAAAATCTGAATAAACTATATGATTCGGAGTTGGGCAAATTCGGTATCTCGATTATCCGAAAGGTAGTTACAAGTTAATTGCATGTTATTTATTCGCTAGATCTATCTGAGACTACACGAGAGTAGAAAATATCGAATATTTCAGCTTTTGTTAAGTTGTAATCAGGAAGAAATCTTAAACGCTTCGCAATCTCGACGGTAATATTCAGTTTCTCTTAAAGTCTCATTAAAGGTTAACAGTTACAAATGCCTTTTTACGTCATATAACACAGACAATTATTTTCGAAATTTTACGTGAAGATAACTCGTAACACTGGTGCGAATCGAGTTAAGGACAATTTAGTAAAGAGCCACACGAAATCTGAAAATTCCAAACATATTCAGCTCCTATAATATTTTTTTTAACTGGTGAACCTGTGAAGTGAGGCGAGAGCTAAACAGTATTTGCCAGATTGTCATGAAGTCCCATTTAATGTTTGGAGTTATAAATGTGTCTTCTCTTCACATAATAGGAGCAACTGTTATAGAAAATTTTTGTGAAGTTGACTCTTATCTAGCACCGTTCACAGCTTTCTCTCAGTCTTCACGAGGATCATTAGTTAACTGAGTAACAATGTTTAATAATATGTATACTAAATTTAAATGCGAGGTAAAGGAAAATTGTTAATTTTAAATAAAATCTTATTTGAGATATGACATCAGATATGTGACACATCTTCACATAAAACCGACTATGATCGTCAAAGTTTTACTCGGAAACTTTCGATAACAGGCCCGTGAGGCAATTGCAGCAACGACAAACATAAACAGTGCAACATTTTTGAGTTTTAACGATCTAGTCCAATTCAGTAATCTTTTGTTATATAATTAATTCTTTTTCAGTGACTTATAATGATTAGATTTTCTTCGAATTATCTTAATAGAACTTTATAAATAAAGATACCCTTCCCTCCCCCTTGTACTATAAAACATTATCTGAGTATTTGTTTGAAAAGATATCATTCGTGATCTGAATTACGATCAATGAAGCAGATTGATAGTTAAAAAATCTGAATAAACTATATGATTCGGAGTTGGGCAAATTCGTTATCTCGATTATCCGAAAGGTAGTTACAAATTAATTGCATGTTATTGATTCGCGAGATCTATCTGAGATTACGCGAGTGTTGAAAAATTCAGCTTTTGTTAAGTTGTAATCAGGAAGAAATCTTAAATGCTTCGCAATGTCGACGGTAATATTCAGTTTCTCTTAAAGTCTCATTAAAGGTTAACAGTTACAAATGCCTTTTTACGTCACATAACACAGACAATTATTTTCGAAATTTTACGTGAAGATAACTCGTAACACTGGTGCGAATCGAGTTAAGGACAATTTAGTAAAGAGCCACACGAAATCTGAAAATTCCAAACATATTCAGCTCCTATAATATTTTTTTTAACTGGTGAACCTGTGAAGTGAGGCGAGAGCTAAACAGTATTTGCCAGATTGTCATGAAGTCCCATTTAATGTTTGGAGTTATAAATGTGTCTTCTCTTCACATAATAGGAGCAACTGTTATAGAAAATTTTTGTGAAGTTGACTCTTATCTAGCACCGTTCACAGCTTTCTCTCAGTCTTCACGAGGATCATTAGTTAACTGAGTAACAATGTTTAATAATATGTATACTAAATTTAGATGTGAGGTAAAGGAAAATTGTTAATTTTAAATAAAGTCTTAACTGAGATATAACATCAGCTGTGTGACTTATCTTCACATAAAATCGACTATGATCGTCAAACATTTATTGGGAAACTTTCGATAACAGGCCCGTCAGGCACTTGCAGCAACGACAAAGATAAACAGTGCATCATTTTAGACTTTTAACGAACTAGTCCAATTCAGTAATCTTTTGTTATATAACTAATTCTTTTTCAGTGACTTATAATGATTAGATTTTCTTCGAATTATCTTCATAGAACTTTAAAAATAAACATCCCTCCCTCCCCCTGTATTATAAAACATTATCTGAGTATTTGTTTGAAAAGATATCATTCGTGATCTGAATTACAATCAATGAAGCAGATTGATAAATAGTTAAAAAATCTGAATAAACTATATGATTCGGAGTTGGGTAAATTCGTTATCTCGATTATCCGCAAGGTAGTTACAAGTTAATTGCATGTTATTTATTCGCTAGATCTATCTGAGACTACACGAGAGTAGAAAATATCGAATATTTCAGCTTTTGTTAAGTTGTAATCAGGAAGAAATCTTAAATGCTTCGCAACCTCGACGGTAATATTCAGTTTCTTTTAAAGTCTCATTAAAGGTTAACAGTTAAAAAATTCCCTTTTACGTCACATAACACAGACAATTATTTTCGAAATTTTATGTGAAGATAACTCGTAACACTGGCGCGAATCGAGTTAAGGACAATTTAGTAAAGAGCCACACGAAATCTGAAAATTCCAAACATATTCAGCTCCTATAATATTTTTTTTAACTGGTGAACCTGTGAAGTGAGGCGAGAGCTAAACAGTATTTGCCAGATTGTCATGAAGTCCCATTTAATGTTTGGAGTTGTAAATGTGTCTTCTCTTCACATAATAGGAGCAACTGTTATAGAAAATTTTTGTGATGTTGACTCTTATCTAGCACCGTTCACAGCTTTCTCCCAGTCTTCACGAGGATCATTAGTTAACTGAGTAATAATGTTTAATAATATGTATACTAAATTTAAATGCGAGGTAAAGGAAAATTGTTAATTTTAAATAAAATCTTATTTGAGATATGACATCAGATATGTGACACATCTTCACATAAAACCGACTATGATCGCCAAAGTTTTACTCGGAAACTTTCGATAACAGGCCCGTGAGGCAATTGCAGCAACGACAAACATAAACAGTGCAACATTTTTGAGTTTTAACGATCTAGTCCAATTCAGTAATCTTTTGTTATATAATTAATTCTTTTTCAGTGACTTATAATGATTAGATTTTCTTCGAATTATCTTAATAGAACTTTATAAATAAAGATACCCTTCCCTCCCCCTTGTACTATAAAACATTATCTGAGTATTTGTTTGAAAAGATATCATTCGTGATCTGAATTACGATCAATGAAGCAGATTGATAGTTAAAAAATCTGAATAAACTATATGATTCGGAGTTGGGCAAATTCGTTATCTCGATTATCCGAAAGGTAGTTACAAATTAATTGCATGTTATTGATTCCGGAGATCTATCTGAGATTACGCGAGTGTTGAAAAATTCAGCTTTTGTTAAGTTGTAATCAGGAAGAAATCTTAAATGCTTCGCAATGTCGACGGTAATATTCAGTTTCTCTTAAAGTCTCATTAAAGGTTAACAGATACAAATGCCTTTTTACGTCACATAACACAGACAATTATTTTCGAAATTTTACGTGAAGATAACTCTTAACACTGGCGCGAATCGAGTTAAGGACAATTTAGTAAAGAGCCACACGAAATCTGAAAATTCCAAACATATTCAGCTCCTATAATATTTTTTTTAACTGGTGAACCTGTGAAGTGAGGCGAGAGATAAACAGTATTTGTCAGATTGTCATGAAGTCCCATTTAATGTTTGGAGTTATAAATGTGTCTTCTCTTCACATAATAGGAGCAACTGTTATAGAAAATTTTTGTGAAGTTGACTCTTATCTAGCACCGTTCACAGCTTTCTCTCAGTCTTCACGAGGATCATTAGTTAACTGAGTAATAATGTTTAATAATATGTATACTAAATTTAGATGTGAGGTAAAGGAAAATTGTTAATTTTAAATAAAGTCTTAATTGAGATATAACATCAGATATGTGACTTATCTTCACATAATACCGACTATGATCGTCAAAGTTTTACTGGGAAACTTTCGATAACAGGCCCGTGAGGCAATTGCAGCAACGACAAACATAAACAGTGCAACATTAATGAGTTTTAACGATCTAGTCCAATTCAGTAATCTTTTGTTATATAATTAATTCTTTTTCAGTGACTTATAATGATTAGATTTTCTTCGAATTATCTTAATAGAACTTTATAAATAAACATCCCTCCCTCCCCCCTGTATTATAAAACATTATCTGAGTATTTGTTTGAAAAGATATCATTCGTGATCTGAATTACGATAAATGAAGCAGATTGATAAATAGTTAAAAAATCTGAATAAACTATATGATTCGGAGCTGGGCAAATTCGTTATCTCGATTATCCGAAAGGTAGTTACAAGTTAATTGCATGTTATTGATTCGCGAGATCTATCTGAGACTACGCGAGTGGAGAAAAATTCAGCTTTTGTTATGTTGTAATCAGGAGAAAATATTAAATGCTTCGCAGTGTCGACGGTAATATTCAGTTTCTCTTAAAGTCTCATTAAAGGTTAACAGTTACAAATGCCTTTTTACGTCAAATAACACAGACAATTATTTTCGAAATTTTACGTGAAGATAACTCGTAACACTGGCGCGAATCGAGTTAAGGACAATTTAGTAAAGAGTCACACGAAATCTGAAATTTCCAAACATATTCAGCTCCTATAATATTTTTTTTAACTGCTGAACCTGTGAAGTGAGGCGAGAGCTAAACAGTATTTGCCAGATTGTCATGAAGTCCCATTTAATGTTTGGAGTTATAAATGTGTCTTCTCTTCACATAATAGGAGCAACTGTTATAGAAAATTTATATATCATAATAGGTATAATTATTTATCATAATAGGTATACTAAATTTAGATGTGAGGTAAAGGAAAATTGTTAATTTTAAATAAAGTCTTAATTGAGATATAACATCAGATATGTGACTTATCTTCACATAAAACCGACTATGATCGTCAAAGTTTTACTGGGAAACTTTCGATAACAGGCCCGTGAGGCACTTTCAGCAACGACAAAGATAAACAGTGCATCATTTTAGAGTTTTAACGAACTAGTCCAATTCAGTAATCTTTTGTTATATAATGAATTCTTTTTCAGTGACTTATAATGATTAGATTTTCTTCGAATTATCTTCATAGAACTTTATAAATAAACATCCCTCCCTCCCCCATGTATTAAAAAACATTTTCTGAGTATTTGTGCGAATAGCTATCATTCGTGATCTGATTTACGATCAATGAAGCTCATTGATATAGTTAAAAAATCTGAATAAACTATATGATTCGGAGTTGGGCAAATTCGTTATCTCGATTATCCGAAAGATAGTTACAAGTTAATTGCATGTTATTGATTCGTGAGATCTATCTGAGACTACGGGAGTGTAGAAAAATTCAGCTTTTGTTATGTTGTAATCAGGAGAAAATATTAAATGCTTCGCAGTGTCGACGGTAATATTCAGTTTCTCTTAAAGTCTCATTAAAGTTACAAATAACAGTTACAAATGCCTTTTTACGTCACATAAAACAGACAAATATTTTCGAAATTTTATGTGAAGATAACTCGTAAAACTGGCGCGAATCGAGTTAAGGACAATTTAGTAAAGAGCCACACGAAATCTGAAAATTCCAAACATATTCAGCTCCTATAATATTTTTTTAACTGGTGAACATGTGAAGTGAGGCGAGAGCTAAACAGTATTTGCCAGATTGTCAGGAAGTCCCATTTAATGTTTGGAGTTATAAATGTGTCTTCTCTTCACATAATAGGAGCAACTGTTATAGAAAATTTTTGTGAAGTTGACTCTTATCTAGCACCGTTCACAGCTTTCTCTCAGTCTTCACGAGGATCATTAGTTAACTGAGTAAAAATGTTTAATAATGTGTAGACGAAATTTAGATGTGAGGTAAAGGAAAATTGTTAATTTTAAATAAAGTCTTAATTGAGATATAACATCAGATATGTGACTCATCTTCACATAAAACCGACTATGATCGTCAAAGTTTTACTCGGAAACTTTCGATAACAGGCTCGTGAGGCAATTGCAGCAACGACAAACATAAACAGTGCAACATTTTTGAGTTTTAACGATCTAGTCCAATTCAGTAATCTTTTGTTATATAATTAATTCTTTTTCAGTGACTTATAATGATTAGATTTTCTTCGAATTATCTTAATAGAACTTTATAAATAAACATCCCTCCCTCCCCCCTGTATTATAAAACATTATCTGAGTATTTGTTTGAAAAGATATCATTCGTGATCTGAATTACGATCAATGAAGCAGATTGATAAATAGTTAAAAAATCTGAATAAACTATATGATTCGGAGTTGGGCAAATTCGTTATCTCGATTATCCGCAAGGTCGTTACAAGTTAATTGCATGTTATTTATTCGCTAGATCTGTCTGAGACTACACGAGAGTAGAAAATATCGAATATTTCAGCTTTTGTTAAGTTGTAATCAGGAAGAAATCTTAAATGCTTCGCAATGTCGACGGTAATATTCAGTTTCTCTTAAAGTCTCATTAAAGGTTAACAGTTACAAATGCCTTTTTACGTCACATAAAACAGACAATTATTTTCGAAATTTTATGTGACGATAACTCGTAACACTGGCACCAATCGAGTTAAGGACAATTTAGTAAAGAGCCACACGAAATCTGAAAATTCCAAACATATTCAGCTCCTATAATATTTTTTTTAACTGGTGAACCTGTGAAGTGAGGCGAGAGCTAAACAGTATTTGCCAGATTGCCATGAAGTCCCATTTAATGTTTGGAGTTATAAATGTGTCTTCTCTTCACATAATAGGAGCAACTGTTATAGAAAATTTTTGTGAAGTTGACTCTTATCTAGCACCGTTCACAGCTTTCTCCCAGTCTTCACGAGGATCATTAGTTAACTGAGTAATAATGTTTAATAATATGTATACTAAATTTAAATACGAGGTAAAGGAAAATTGTTAATTTTAAATAAAATCTTATTTGAGATATGACATCAGATATGTGACTTATCTTCACATAAAACCGACTATGATCGTCAAAGTTTTACTCGGAAACTTTCGATAACAGGCCCGTGAGGCAATTGCAGCAACGACAAACATAAACAGTGCAACATTTTTGAGTTTTAACGATCTAGTCCAATTCAGTAATCTTTTGTTATATAATTAATTCTTTTTCAGTGACTTATAAGGATTAGATTTTCTTCGAATTATCTTAATAGAACTTTATAAATAAACATCCCTCCCTCCCCCCTGTATTATAAAACATTATCCGAGTATTTGTTTGAAAAGATATCATTCGTGATCTGAATTACGATCAATGAAGCAGATTGATAAATAGTTAAAAAATCTGAATAAAATATATGATTCGGAGTTGGGCAAATTCGTTATCTCGATTATCCGCAAGGTAGTTACAAGTTAATTGCATGTTATTTATTCGCTAGATCTGTCTGAGACTACACGAGAGTAGACAATATCGAATATTTCAGCTTTTGTTAAGTTGTAATCAGGAAGAAATCTTAAAGGCTCGCAATGTCGACGGTAATATTCAGTTTCTCTTAAAGTCTCATTAAAGGTTAACAGTTACAAATGCCGTTTTACGTCACATAACACAGACAATTATTTTCGAAATTTTATGTGAAGATAACTCGTAACACTGGCACCAATCGAGTTAAGGACAATTTAGTAAAGAGCCACACGAAATCTGAAAATTCCAAACATATTCAGCTCCTATAATATTTTTTTTAACTGGTGAACCTGTGAAGTGAGGCGAGAGCTAAACAGTATTTGCCAGATTGCCATGAAGTCCCATTTAATGTTTGGAGTTATAAATGTGTCTTCTCTTCACATAATAGGAGCAACTGTTATAGAAAATTTTTGTGAAGTTGACTCTTATCTAGCACCGTTCACAGCTTTCTCCCAGTCTTCACGAGGATCATTAGTTAACTGAGTAATAATGTTTAATAATATGTATACTAAATTTAAATTCGAGGTAAAGGAAAATTATTAATTTTAAATAAAATCTTATTTGAGATATGACATCAGATATGTGACTTATCTTCACATAAAACCGACTATGATCGTCAAAGTTTTACTCGGAAACTTTCGATAACAGGCCCGTGAGGCAATTGCAGCAACGACAAACATAAACAGTGCAACATTTTTGAGTTTTACCGATCTAGTCCAATTCAGTAATCTTTTGTTATATAATTAATTCTTTTTCAGTGACTTATAATGATTAGATTTTCTTCGAATTATCTTAATAGAACTTTATAAATAAACATCACTCCCTCCCCCCTGTATTATAAAACATTATCTGAGTATTTGTTTGAAAAGATATTATTCGTGATCTGAATTACGATCAATGAAGCAGATTGATAAATAGTTAAAAAATCTGAATAAACTATATGATTCGGAGTTGGGCAAATTCGTTATCTCGATTATCCGCAAGGTAGTTACAAGTTAATTGCATGTTATTTATTCGCTAGATCTGTCTGAGACTACACGAGAGTAGACAATATCGAATATTTCAGCTTTTGTTAAGTTGTAATCAGGAAGAAATCTTAAAGGCTCGCAATGTCGACGGTAATATTCAGTTTCTCTTAAAGTCTCATTAAAGGTTAACAGTTACAAATGCCGTTTTACGTCACATAACACAGACAATTATTTTCGAAATTTTATGTGAAGATAACTCGTAACACTGGCACCAATCGAGTTAAGGACAATTTAGTAAAGAGCCACACGAAATCTGAAAATTCCAAACATATTCAGCTCCTATAATATTTTTTTTAACTGGTGAACCTGTGAAGTGAGGCGAGAGCTAAACAGTATTTGCCAGATTGCCATGAAGTCCCATTTAATGTTTGGAGTTATAAATGTGTCTTCTCTTCACATAATAGGAGCAACTGTTATAGAAAATTTTTGTGAAGTTGACTCTTATCTAGCACCGTTCACAGCTTTCTCCCTGTCTTCACGAGGATCATTAGTTAACTGAGTAATAATGTTTAATAATATGTATACTAAATTTAAATTCGAGGTAAAGGAAAATTAGTAATTTTAAATAAAATCTTATTTGAGATATGACATCAGATATGTGATTTATCTTCACATAAAACCGACTATGATCGTCAAAGTTTTACTCGGAAGCTTTCGATAACAGGCCCGTGAGGCAATTGCAGCAACGACAAACATAAACAGTGCAACATTTTTGAGTTTTAACGAACTAGTCCAATTCAGTAATCTTTTGTTATATAATGAATTCTTTTTCAGTGACTTATAATGATTAGATTTTCTTCGAATTATCTTCATAGAACTTTATAAATAAACATCCCTCCCTCCCCCATGTATTAAAAAACATTTTCTGAGTATTTGTGTGAATAGCTATCATTCGTGATCTAATTTACGATCAATGAAGCTCATTGATATAGTTAAAAAATCTGAATAAACTATATGATTCGGAGTTGGGCAAATTCGTTATCTCGATTATCCGAAAGATAGTTACAAGTTAATTGCATGTTATTGATTCGTGAGATCTATCTGAGACTACGGGAGTGTAGAAAAATTCAGCTTTTGTTATGTTGTAATCAGGAGAAAATATTAAATGCTTCGCAGTGTCGACGGTAATATTCAGTTTCTCTTAAAGTCTCATTAAAGTTACAAATAACAGTTACAAATGCCTTTTTACGTCACATAACACAGACAAATATTTTCGAAATTTTATGTGAAGATAACTCGTAAAACTGGCGCGAATCGAGTTAAGGACAATTTAGTAAAGAGCCACACGAAATCTGAAAATTCCAAACATATTCAGCTCCTATAATATTTTTTTTAACTGGTGAACCTGTGAAGTGAGGCGAGAGATAAACAGTATTTGTCAGATTGTCATGAAGTCCCATTTAATGTTTGGAGTTATAAATGTGTCTTCTCTTCACATAATAGGAGCAACTGTTATAGAAAATTTTTGTGAAGTTGACTCTTATCTAGCACCGTTCACAGCTTTCTCTCAGTCTTCACGAGGATCATTAGTTAACTGAGTAATAATGTTTAATAATATGTATACTAAATTTAGATGTGAGGTAAAGGAAAATTGTTAATTTTAAATAAAGTCTTAATTGAGATATAACATCAGATATGTGACTTATCTTCACATAATACCGACTATGATCGTCAAAGTTTTACTGGGAAACTTTCGATAACAGGCCCGTGAGGCAATTGCAGCAACGACAAACATAAACAGTGCAACATTAATGAGTTTTAACGATCTAGTCCAATTCAGTAATCTTTTGTTATATAATTAATTCTTTTTCAGTGACTTATAATGATTAGATTTTCTTCGAATTATCTTAATAGAACTTTATAAATAAACATCCCTCCCTCCCCCCTGTATTATAAAACATTATCTGAGTATTTGTTTGAAAAGATATCATTCGTGATCTGAATTACGATAAATGAAGCAGATTGATAAATAGTTAAAAAATCTGAATAAACTATATGATTCGGAGCTGGGCAAATTCGTTATCTCGATTATCCGAAAGGTAGTTACAAGTTAATTGCATGTTATTGATTCGCGAGATCTATCTGAGACTACGCGAGTGGAGAAAAATTCAGCTTTTGTTATGTTGTAATCAGGAGAAAATATTAAATGCTTCGCAGTGTCGACGGTAATATTCAGTTTCTCTTAAAGTCTCATTAAAGGTTAACAGTTACAAATGCCTTTTTACGTCAAATAACACAGACAATTATTTTCGAAATTTTACGTGAAGATAACTCGTAACACTGGCGCGAATCGAGTTAAGGACAATTTAGTAAAGAGTCACACGAAATCTGAAATTTCCAAACATATTCAGCTCCTATAATATTTTTTTTAACTGCTGAACCTGTGAAGTGAGGCGAGAGCTAAACAGTATTTGCCAGATTGTCATGAAGTCCCATTTAATGTTTGGAGTTATAAATGTGTCTTCTCTTCACATAATAGGAGCAACTGTTATAGAAAATTTATATATCATAATAGGTATAATTATTTATCATAATAGGTATACTAAATTTAGATGTGAGGTAAAGGAAAATTGTTAATTTTAAATAAAGTCTTAATTGAGATATAACATCAGATATGTGACTTATCTTCACATAAAACCGACTATGATCGTCAAAGTTTTACTGGGAAACTTTCGATAACAGGCCCGTGAGGCACTTTCAGCAACGACAAAGATAAACAGTGCATCATTTTAGAGTTTTAACGAACTAGTCCAATTCAGTAATCTTTTGTTATATAATGAATTCTTTTTCAGTGACTTATAATGATTAGATTTTCTTCGAATTATCTTCATAGAACTTTATAAATAAACATCCCTCCCTCCCCCATGTATTAAAAAACATTTTCTGAGTATTTGTGCGAATAGCTATCATTCGTGATCTGATTTACGATCAATGAAGCTCATTGATATAGTTAAAAAATCTGAATAAACTATATGATTCGGAGTTGGGCAAATTCGTTATCTCGATTATCCGAAAGATAGTTACAAGTTAATTGCATGTTATTGATTCGTGAGATCTATCTGAGACTACGGGAGTGTAGAAAAATTCAGCTTTTGTTATGTTGTAATCAGGAGAAAATATTAAATGCTTCGCAGTGTCGACGGTAATATTCAGTTTCTCTTAAAGTCTCATTAAAGTTACAAATAACAGTTACAAATGCCTTTTTACGTCACATAAAACAGACAAATATTTTCGAAATTTTATGTGAAGATAACTCGTAAAACTGGCGCGAATCGAGTTAAGGACAATTTAGTAAAGAGCCACACGAAATCTGAAAATTCCAAACATATTCAGCTCCTATAATATTTTTTTAACTGGTGAACATGTGAAGTGAGGCGAGAGCTAAACAGTATTTGCCAGATTGTCAGGAAGTCCCATTTAATGTTTGGAGTTATAAATGTGTCTTCTCTTCACATAATAGGAGCAACTGTTATAGAAAATTTTTGTGAAGTTGACTCTTATCTAGCACCGTTCACAGCTTTCTCTCAGTCTTCACGAGGATCATTAGTTAACTGAGTAAAAATGTTTAATAATGTGTAGACGAAATTTAGATGTGAGGTAAAGGAAAATTGTTAATTTTAAATAAAGTCTTAATTGAGATATAACATCAGATATGTGACTCATCTTCACATAAAACCGACTATGATCGTCAAAGTTTTACTCGGAAACTTTCGATAACAGGCTCGTGAGGCAATTGCAGCAACGACAAACATAAACAGTGCAACATTTTTGAGTTTTAACGATCTAGTCCAATTCAGTAATCTTTTGTTATATAATTAATTCTTTTTCAGTGACTTATAATGATTAGATTTTCTTCGAATTATCTTAATAGAACTTTATAAATAAACATCCCTCCCTCCCCCCTGTATTATAAAACATTATCTGAGTATTTGTTTGAAAAGATATCATTCGTGATCTGAATTACGATCAATGAAGCAGATTGATAAATAGTTAAAAAATCTGAATAAACTATATGATTCGGAGTTGGGCAAATTCGTTATCTCGATTATCCGCAAGGTCGTTACAAGTTAATTGCATGTTATTTATTCGCTAGATCTGTCTGAGACTACACGAGAGTAGAAAATATCGAATATTTCAGCTTTTGTTAAGTTGTAATCAGGAAGAAATCTTAAATGCTTCGCAATGTCGACGGTAATATTCAGTTTCTCTTAAAGTCTCATTAAAGGTTAACAGTTACAAATGCCTTTTTACGTCACATAAAACAGACAATTATTTTCGAAATTTTATGTGACGATAACTCGTAACACTGGCACCAATCGAGTTAAGGACAATTTAGTAAAGAGCCACACGAAATCTGAAAATTCCAAACATATTCAGCTCCTATAATATTTTTTTTAACTGGTGAACCTGTGAAGTGAGGCGAGAGCTAAACAGTATTTGCCAGATTGCCATGAAGTCCCATTTAATGTTTGGAGTTATAAATGTGTCTTCTCTTCACATAATAGGAGCAACTGTTATAGAAAATTTTTGTGAAGTTGACTCTTATCTAGCACCGTTCACAGCTTTCTCCCAGTCTTCACGAGGATCATTAGTTAACTGAGTAATAATGTTTAATAATATGTATACTAAATTTAAATACGAGGTAAAGGAAAATTGTTAATTTTAAATAAAATCTTATTTGAGATATGACATCAGATATGTGACTTATCTTCACATAAAACCGACTATGATCGTCAAAGTTTTACTCGGAAACTTTCGATAACAGGCCCGTGAGGCAATTGCAGCAACGACAAACATAAACAGTGCAACATTTTTGAGTTTTAACGATCTAGTCCAATTCAGTAATCTTTTGTTATATAATTAATTCTTTTTCAGTGACTTATAAGGATTAGATTTTCTTCGAATTATCTTAATAGAACTTTATAAATAAACATCCCTCCCTCCCCCCTGTATTATAAAACATTATCCGAGTATTTGTTTGAAAAGATATCATTCGTGATCTGAATTACGATCAATGAAGCAGATTGATAAATAGTTAAAAAATCTGAATAAAATATATGATTCGGAGTTGGGCAAATTCGTTATCTCGATTATCCGCAAGGTAGTTACAAGTTAATTGCATGTTATTTATTCGCTAGATCTGTCTGAGACTACACGAGAGTAGACAATATCGAATATTTCAGCTTTTGTTAAGTTGTAATCAGGAAGAAATCTTAAAGGCTCGCAATGTCGACGGTAATATTCAGTTTCTCTTAAAGTCTCATTAAAGGTTAACAGTTACAAATGCCGTTTTACGTCACATAACACAGACAATTATTTTCGAAATTTTATGTGAAGATAACTCGTAACACTGGCACCAATCGAGTTAAGGACAATTTAGTAAAGAGCCACACGAAATCTGAAAATTCCAAACATATTCAGCTCCTATAATATTTTTTTTAACTGGTGAACCTGTGAAGTGAGGCGAGAGCTAAACAGTATTTGCCAGATTGCCATGAAGTCCCATTTAATGTTTGGAGTTATAAATGTGTCTTCTCTTCACATAATAGGAGCAACTGTTATAGAAAATTTTTGTGAAGTTGACTCTTATCTAGCACCGTTCACAGCTTTCTCCCAGTCTTCACGAGGATCATTAGTTAACTGAGTAATAATGTTTAATAATATGTATACTAAATTTAAATTCGAGGTAAAGGAAAATTATTAATTTTAAATAAAATCTTATTTGAGATATGACATCAGATATGTGACTTATCTTCACATAAAACCGACTATGATCGTCAAAGTTTTACTCGGAAACTTTCGATAACAGGCCCGTGAGGCAATTGCAGCAACGACAAACATAAACAGTGCAACATTTTTGAGTTTTACCGATCTAGTCCAATTCAGTAATCTTTTGTTATATAATTAATTCTTTTTCAGTGACTTATAATGATTAGATTTTCTTCGAATTATCTTAATAGAACTTTATAAATAAACATCACTCCCTCCCCCCTGTATTATAAAACATTATCTGAGTATTTGTTTGAAAAGATATTATTCGTGATCTGAATTACGATCAATGAAGCAGATTGATAAATAGTTAAAAAATCTGAATAAACTATATGATTCGGAGTTGGGCAAATTCGTTATCTCGATTATCCGCAAGGTAGTTACAAGTTAATTGCATGTTATTTATTCGCTAGATCTGTCTGAGACTACACGAGAGTAGACAATATCGAATATTTCAGCTTTTGTTAAGTTGTAATCAGGAAGAAATCTTAAAGGCTCGCAATGTCGACGGTAATATTCAGTTTCTCTTAAAGTCTCATTAAAGGTTAACAGTTACAAATGCCGTTTTACGTCACATAACACAGACAATTATTTTCGAAATTTTATGTGAAGATAACTCGTAACACTGGCACCAATCGAGTTAAGGACAATTTAGTAAAGAGCCACACGAAATCTGAAAATTCCAAACATATTCAGCTCCTATAATATTTTTTTTAACTGGTGAACCTGTGAAGTGAGGCGAGAGCTAAACAGTATTTGCCAGATTGCCATGAAGTCCCATTTAATGTTTGGAGTTATAAATGTGTCTTCTCTTCACATAATAGGAGCAACTGTTATAGAAAATTTTTGTGAAGTTGACTCTTATCTAGCACCGTTCACAGCTTTCTCCCTGTCTTCACGAGGATCATTAGTTAACTGAGTAATAATGTTTAATAATATGTATACTAAATTTAAATTCGAGGTAAAGGAAAATTAGTAATTTTAAATAAAATCTTATTTGAGATATGACATCAGATATGTGATTTATCTTCACATAAAACCGACTATGATCGTCAAAGTTTTACTCGGAAGCTTTCGATAACAGGCCCGTGAGGCAATTGCAGCAACGACAAACATAAACAGTGCAACATTTTTGAGTTTTAACGAACTAGTCCAATTCAGTAATCTTTTGTTATATAATGAATTCTTTTTCAGTGACTTATAATGATTAGATTTTCTTCGAATTATCTTCATAGAACTTTATAAATAAACATCCCTCCCTCCCCCATGTATTAAAAAACATTTTCTGAGTATTTGTGTGAATAGCTATCATTCGTGATCTAATTTACGATCAATGAAGCTCATTGATATAGTTAAAAAATCTGAATAAACTATATGATTCGGAGTTGGGCAAATTCGTTATCTCGATTATCCGAAAGATAGTTACAAGTTAATTGCATGTTATTGATTCGTGAGATCTATCTGAGACTACGGGAGTGTAGAAAAATTCAGCTTTTGTTATGTTGTAATCAGGAGAAAATATTAAATGCTTCGCAGTGTCGACGGTAATATTCAGTTTCTCTTAAAGTCTCATTAAAGTTACAAATAACAGTTACAAATGCCTTTTTACGTCACATAACACAGACAAATATTTTCGAAATTTTATGTGAAGATAACTCGTAAAACTGGCGCGAATCGAGTTAAGGACAATTTAGTAAAGAGCCACACGAAATCTGAAAATTCCAAACATATTCAGCTCCTATAATATTTTTTTAACTGGTGAACATGTGAAGTGAGGCGAGAGCTAAACAGTATTTGCCAGATTGTCAGGAAGTCCCATTTAATGTTTGGAGTTATAAATGTGTCTTCTCTTCACATAATAGGAGCAACTGTTATAGAAAATTTTTGTGAAGTTGACTCTTATCTAGCACCGTTCACAGCTTTCTCTCAGTCTTCACGAGGAACATTAGTTAACTGAGTAAAAATGTTTAATAATGTGTAGACTAAATTTAGATGTGAGGTAAAGGAAAATTGTTAATTTTAAATAAAGTCTTAATTGAGATATAACATCAGATATGTGACTCATCTTCACATAAAACCGACTATGATCGTCAAAGTTTTACTCGGAAACTTTCGATAACAGGCCCGTGAGGCAATTGCAGCAACGACAAACATAAACAGTGCAACATTTTTGAGTTTTAACGATCTAGTCCAATTCAGTAATCTTTTGTTATATAATTAATTCTTTTTCAGTGACTTATAAGGATTAGATTTTCTTCGAATTATCTTAATAGAACTTTATAAATAAACATCCCTCCCTCCCCCCTGTATTATAAAACATTATCCGAGTATTTGTTTGAAAAGATATCATTCGTGATCTGAATTACGATCAATGAAGCAGATTGATAAATAGTTAAAAAATCTGAATAAACTATATGATTCGGAGTTGGGCAAATTCGTTATCTCGATTATCCGCAAGGTAGTTACAAGTTAATTGCATGTTATTTATTCGCTAGATCTGTCTGAGACTACACGAGAGTAGACAATATCGAATATTTCAGCTTTTGTTAAGTTGTAATCAGGAAGAAATCTTAAAGGCTCGCAATGTCGACGGTAATATTCAGTTTCTCTTAAAGTCTCATTAAAGGTTAACAGTTACAAATGCCGTTTTACGTCACATAACACAGACAATTATTTTCGAAATTTTATGTGAAGATAACTCGTAACACTGGCACCAATCGAGTTAAGGACAATTTAGTAAAGAGCCACACGAAATCTGAAAATTCCAAACATATTCAGCTCCTATAATATTTTTTTTAACTGGTGAACCTGTGAAGTGAGGCGAGAGCTAAACAGTATTTGCCAGATTGCCATGAAGTCCCATTTAATGTTTGGAGTTATAAATGTGTCTTCTCTTCACATAATAGGAGCAACTGTTATAGAAAATTTTTGTGAAGTTGACTCTTATCTAGCACCGTTCACAGCTTTCTCCCAGTCTTCACGAGGATCATTAGTTAACTGAGTAATAATGTTTAATAATATGTATACTAAATTTAAATTCGAGGTAAAGGAAAATTATTAATTTTAAATAAAATCTTATTTGAGATATGACATCAGATATGTGACTTATCTTCACATAAAACCGACTATGATCGTCAAAGTTTTACTCGGAAACTTTCGATAACAGGCCCGTGAGGCAATTGCAGCAACGACAAACATAAACAGTGCAACATTTTTGAGTTTTAACGATCTAGTCCAATTCAGTAATCTTTTGTTATATAATTAATTCTTTTCAGTGACTTATAATGATTAGATTTTCTTCGAATTATCTTAATAGAACTTTATAAATAAACATCACTCCCTCCCCCCTGTATTATAAAACATTATCTGAGTATTTGTTTGAAAAGATATCATTCGTGATCTGAATTACGATCAATGAAGCAGATTGATAAATAGTTAAAAAATCTGAATAAACTATATGATTCGGAGTTGGGCAAATTCGTTATCTCGATTATCCGAAGGTAGTTACAAGTTAATTGCATGTCATTGATTCGCGAGATCTATCTGAGACTACGCGAGTGTAGAAAAATTCAGCTTTTGTTATGTTGTAATCAGGAGAAAATATTAAATGCTTCGCAGTGTCGACGGTAATATTCAGTTTCTCTTAAAGTCTCATTAAATGTTAACAGATACAAATGCCTTTTTACGTCACATAACACAGACAATTATTTTCGAAATTTTACGTGAAGATAACTCTTAACACTGGCGCGAATCGAGTTAAGGACAATTTAGTAAAGAGCCACACGAAATCTGAAAATTCCAAACATATTCAGCTCCTATAATATTTTTTTTAACTGGTGAACCTGTGAAGTCCGGCGAGAGATAAACAGTATTTGCCAGATTGTCATGAAGTCCCATTTAATGTTTGGAGTTATAATTGTGTCTTCTCTTCACATAATAGGAGCAACTGTTATAGAAAATGTTTGTGAAGTTGACTCTTATCTAGCACCGTTCACAGCTTTCTCTCAGTCTTCACGAGGATCATTAGTTAACTGAGTAATAATGTTTAATAATATGTATACTAAATTTAGATGTGAGGTAAAGGAAAATTGTTAATTTTAAATAAAGTCTTAATTGAGATATAATATCAGATATGTGACTTATCTTCACATAAAACCGACTATGATCGTCAAAGTTTTACTCGAAAACTTTCGATAACAGGCCCGTGAGGCACTTGCAGCAACGATAAAGATAAACAGTGCATCATTTTAGAGTTTTAACGAACTAGTCCAATTCAGTAATCTTTTGTTATATAACTAATTTTTTTTCAGTGACTTATAATGATTAGATTGTCTTCGAATTATCTTCATAGAACTTTATAAATAAACATCCCTCCCTCCCCCCTGTATTATAAAACATTATCTGAGTATTTGTTTGAAAAGATATCATTCGTGATCTGAATTACGATCAATGAAGCAGATTGATAAATAGTTAAAAAATCTGAATAAACTATATGATTCGGAGTTGGGCAAATTCGTTATCTCGATTATCCGAAAGGTAGTTACAAGTTAATTGCATGTTATTGATTCGCGAGATCTATCTGAGACTACACGAGAGTAGAAAATATCGAATATTTCAGCTTTTGTTAAGTTGTAATCAGGAAGAAATCTTAAATGCTTCGCAATCTCGACGGTAATATTCAGTTTCTCTTAAAGTCTCATTAAAGGTTAACAGTTACAAATGCCTTTTTACGTCACATAACACAGACAATTATTTTCAAAATTTTACGTGAAGATAACTCGTAACACTGGTGCGAATCGAGTTAAGGACAATTTAGTAAAGAGCCACACGAAATCTGAAAATTCCAAACATATTCATCTCCTCTAATATTTTTTTTAACTGGTGAACCTGTGAAGTGAGGCGAGAGCTAAACAGTATTTGCCAGATTGTCATGAAGTCCCATTTAATGTTTGGAGTTATAAATGTGTCTTCTCTTCACATAATAGGAGCAACTGTTATAGAAAATTTTTGTGAAGTTGACTCTTATCTAGCACCGTTCACAGCTTTCTCTCAGTCTTCACGAGGATCATTAGTTAACTGAGTAACAATGTATAATAATATGTATACTAAATTTAGATGTGAGGTAAAGGAAAATTGTTAATTTTTAATAAAGTCTTAATTGAGATATAACATTAGATATGTGACTTATCTTCACATAAAACCGACTATGATCATCGACTATGACTTTCGATAACACTTTCGTGAGGCACTTGCAGCATCGACAAAGATAAACAGTGCATCATTTTAGAGTTTAAACGAACTAGTCCAATTCAGTAACCTTTTCTTATATAATTAATTATTTTTCAGTGACTTATAATGATTAGATTTTCTTCGAATTATCTTCATAGAACTTTATAAATAAAGATACACCTCCCTCCCCCCTGTATTATAAAACATTATCTGAGTATTTGTGTGAATATATATCATTCGTGATCTGATTTACGATCAATGAAGCAGATTGATAAATAGTTAAAAAATCTGAATAAACTATATGATTCGGAGTTGGGCCAATTCGTTATCTCGATTATCCGAAAGGTAGTTACAAGTTAATTGCATGTTATTGATTCGCGAGATCTATCTGAGATTACGCGAGTGCTGAAAAATTCAGCTTTTGTTATGTTGTAATCAGGAAGAAATCTTAAATGCTTCGCAATGTCGACGGTAATATTCAGTTTCTCTTAAAGTCTCATTAAAGGTTAACAGATACAAATGCCTTTTTACGTCACATAACCCAGACAATTATTTTCGAAATTTTACGTGAAGATAACTCTTAACACTGGCGCGAATCGAGTTAAGGACAATTTAGTAAAGAGCCACACGAAATCTGAAAATTCCAAACATATTCAGCTCCTATAATATTTTTTTTTAACTGGTAAACCTGTGAAGTGAGGCGAGAGATAAACAGTATTTGTCAGATTGTCATGAAGTCCCATTTAATGTTTGGAGTTATAAATGTGTCTTCTCTTCACATAATAGGAGCAACTGTTATAGAAAATTTTTGTGAAGTTGACTCTTATCTAGCACCGTTCACAGCTTTCTCTCAGTCTTCACGAGGATCATTAGTTAACTGAGTAATAATGTTTAATAATATGTATACTAAATTTAGATGTGAGGTAAAGGAAAATTGTTAATTTTAAATAAAGTCTTAATTGAGATATAACATCAGATATGTGACTTATCTTCACATAATACCGACTATGATCGTCAAAGTTTCACTGGGAAACTTTCGATAACAATCCCGTGAGGCACTTGCAGCAACGACAAAGATAAACAGTGCATCATTTTAGAGTTTTAACGATCTAGTCCAATTCAGTAATCTTTTGTTATATAATTAATTCTTTTTCAGTGACTTATAATGATTAGATTTTCTTCGAATTATCTTAATAGAACTTTATAAATAAACATCCCTCCCTCCCCCCTGTTTTATAAAACGTTATCTGAGTATTTGTTTGAAAAGATATCATTCGTGATCTGAATTACGATCAATGAAGCAGATTGATAAATAGTTAAAAAATCTGAATAAACTATATTATTCGGAGTTGGGCAAATTCCTTATCTCGATTATCCGCAAGGTAATTACAAGTTAATTGCATGTTATTTATTCGCTAGATCTGTCTGAGACTACACGAGAGTAGAAAATATCGAATATTTCAGCTTTTGTTAAGTTGTAATCAGGAAGAAATCTTAAATGCTTCGCAATGTCGACGGTAATATTCAGTTTCTCTTAAAGTCTCATTAAAGGTTAACAGTTACAAATGCCTTTTTACGTCACATAACACAGACAATTATTTTCGAAATTTTATGTGAAGATAACTCGTAACACTGGCACCAATCGAGTTAAGGACAATTTAGTAAAGAGCCACACGAAATCTGAAAATTCCAAACATATTCAGCTCCTATAATATTTTTTTTAACTGGTGAACCTGTGAAGTGAGGCGAGAGCTAAACAGTATTTGCCAGATTGTCATAAAGTCCCATTTAATGTTTGGAGTTATAAATGTGTCTTCTCTTCACATAATAGGAGCAACTGTTATAGAAAATTTTTGTGAAGTTGACTCTTATCTAGCACCGTTCACAGCTTTCTCCCAGTCTTCACGAGGATCATTAGTTTACTGAGTAATAATGTTTAATAATATGTATACTAAATTTAAATTCGAGGTAAAGGAAAATTATTAATTTTAAATAAAATCTTATTTGAGATATGACATCAGATATGTGACTTATCTTCACATAAAACCGACTATGATCGTCAAAGTTTTACTCGGAAACTTTCGATAACAGGCCCGTGAGGCAATTGCAGCAACGACAAACATAAACAGTGCAACATTTTTGAGTTTTATCGATCTAGTCCAATTCAGTAATCTTTTGTTATATAATTAATTCTTTTTCAGTGACTTATGATTAGATTTTCTTCGAATTATCTTAATAGAACTTTATAAATAAACATCACTCCCTCCCCCCTGTATTATAAAACATTATCTGAGTATTTGTTTGAAAAGATATCATTCGTGATCTGAATTACGATCAATGAAGCAGATTGATAGTTAAAAAATCTGAATAAACTATATGATTCGGAGTTGGGCAAATTCGTTATCTCGATTATCCGAAAGGTAGTTACAAATTAATTGCATGTTATTGATTCGCGAGATCTATCTGAGATTACGCGAGTGTTGAAAAATTCAGCTTTTGTTAAGTTGTAATCAGGAAGAAATCTTAAATGCTTCTCAATGTCGACGGTAATATTCAGTTTCTCTTAAAGTCTCATTAAAGGTTAACAGATACAAATGCCTTTTTACGTCACATAACCCAGACAATTATTTTCGAAATTTTACGTGAAGATAACTCTTAACACTGGCGCGAATCGAGTTAAGGACAATTTAGTAAAGAGCCACACGAAATCTGAAAATTCCAAACATATTCAGCTCCTATAATATTTTTTTTTAACTGGTGAACCTGTGAAGTGAGGCGAGAGATAAACAGTATTTGTCAGATTGTCATGAAGTCCCATTTAATGTTTGGAGTTATAAATGTGTCTTCTCTTCACATAATAGGAGCAACTGTTATAGAAAATTTTTGTGAAGTTGACTCTTATCTAGCACCGTTCACAGCTTTCTCTCAGTCTTCACGAGGATCATTAGTTAACTGAGTAATAATGTTTAATAATATGTATACTAAATTTAGATGTGAGGTAAAGGAAAATTGTTAATTTTAAATAAAGTCTTAATTGAGATATAACATCAGATATGTGACTTATCTTCACATAATACCGACTATGATCGTCAAAGTTTCACTGGGAAACTTTCGATAACAATCCCGTGAGGCACTTGCAGCAACGACAAAGATAAACAGTGCATCATTTTAGAGTTTTAACGATCTAGTCCAATTCAGTAATCTTTTGTTATATAATTAATTCTTTTTCAGTGACTTATAATGATTAGATTTTCTTCGAATTATCTTAATAGAACTTTATAAATAAACATCCCTCCCTCCCCCCTGTTTTATAAAACGTTATCTGAGTATTTGTTTGAAAAGATATCATTCGTGATCTGAATTACGATCAATGAAGCAGATTGATAAATAGTTAAAAAATCTGAATAAACTATATTATTCGGAGTTGGGCAAATTCGTTATCTCGATTATCCGCAAGGCAATTACAAGTTAATTGCATGTTATTTATTCGCTAGATCTGTCTGAGACTACACGAGAGTAGAAAATATCGAATATTTCAGATTTTGTTAAGTTGTAATCAGGAAGAAATCTTAAATGCTTCGCAATGTCGACGGTAATATTCAGTTTCTCTTAAAGTCTCATTAAAGGTTAACAGTTACAAATGCCTTTTTACGTCACATAACACAGACAATTATTTTCGAAATTTTATGTGAAGATAACTCGTAACACTGGCACCAATCGAGTTAAGGACAATTTAGTAAAGAGCCACACGAAATCTGAAAATTCCAAACATATTCAGCTCCTATAATATTTTTTTTAACTGGTGAACCTGTGAAGTGAGGCGAGAGCTAAACAGTATTTGCCAGATTGTCATAAAGTCCCATTTAATGTTTGGAGTTATAAATGTGTCTTCTCTTCACATAATAGGAGCAACTGTTATAGAAAATTTTTGTGAAGTTGACTCTTATCTAGCACCGTTCACAGCTTTCTCCCAGTCTTCACGAGGATCATTAGTTTACTGAGTAATAATGTTTAATAATATGTATACTAAATTTAAATTCGAGGTAAAGGAAAATTGTTAATTTTAAATAAAATCTTATTTGAGATATGACATCAGATATGTGACTTATCTTCACATAAAACCGACTATGATCGTCAAAGTTTTACTCGGAAACTTTCGATAACAGGCCCGTGAGGCAATTGCAGCAACGACAAACATAAACAGTGCAACATTTTTGAGTTTTAACGATCTAGTCCAATTCAGTAATCTTTTGTTATATAATTAATTCTTTTTCAGTGACTTATAATGATTAGATTTTCTTCGAATTATCTTAATAGAACTTTATAAATAAACATCCCTCCCTCCCCCCTGTATTATAAAACATTATCTGAGTATTTGTTTGAAAAGATATCATTCGTGATCTGAATTACGATCAATGAAGCAGATTGATAAATAGTTAAAAAATCTGAATAAACTAAATGATTCGGAGTTGGGCAAATTCGTTATCTCGATTATCCGAAAGGTAGTTACAAGTTAATTGCATGTTATTGATTCGCGAGATCTATTTGAGACTACGCGAGTGTAGAAAAATTCAGCTTTTGTTATGTTGTAATCAGGAGAAAATATTAAATGCTTCGCAGTTTCGACGGTAATATTCAGTTTCTCTTAAAGTCTCATTAAAGGTTAACAGATACAAATGACTTTTTACGTCACATAACACAAACAATTATTGTTGAAATTTTACGTGAAGATAACCCGTAACAATGGCGCGAATCGAGTTAAGGACAATTTAGTAAAGAGCCACACGAAATCTGAAATTTCCAAACATATTCAGCTCCTATAATATTTTTTTTAACTGGTGAACCTGTGAACTGAGGCGAGAGCTAAACAGTATTTGCCAGATTGTCATGAAGTCCCATTTAATGTTTGGAGATATAAATGTGTCTTCTCTTCACATAATAGGAGCAACTGTTATAGAAAATTTTTGTGAAGTTGACTCTTATCTAGCACCGTTCACAGCTTTCTCTCAGTCTTCACGAGGATCATTAGTTAACTGAGTAATAATGTTTAATAATATGTATGGTAAATTTAGATGTGAGGTAAAGGAAAATTGTTAATTTTAAATAAAGTCTTAATTGAGATATAACATCAGATATGTGACTTATCTTCACATAAAACCGAAAATGATTGTCAATGTTTTACTGGGAAGCTTTCGATAACAGGCCCGTGAGGCACTTGCAGCATTGACAAAGATAAACAGTGCATCATTTTAGAGTTTTAACGAACTAATCCAATTCAGTAATCTTTTCTTATATAATTAATTATTTTTCAGTGACTTATAATGATTACATTTTCTTCGAATTATCTTCATAGAACTTTATAAATAAAGTTACACCTCCCTCCCCCCTGTATTATAAAACATTATCTGAGTATTTGTTTGAATAGATATCATTCGTGATCTGAATTAAGATCAATGAAGCAGATTGATAGATAGTTAAAAAATCTGAATAAACTATATGATTCGGAGTTGGGCAAATTCGTTATCTCGATTATCCGCAAGGTAGTTACAAGTTAATTGCATGTTATTTATTCGCTAGATCTGTCTGAGACTACACGCTGAAATATCGAATATTTCAGCTTTTGTTAAGTTGTAATCAGGAAGAAATCTTAAATGCTTCGCAATGTCGACGGTAATATTCAGTTTCTCTTAAAGTCTCATTAAAGGTTAACAGTTACAAATGCCTTTTTACGTCACATAACACAGACAATTATTTTCGAAATTTTATGTGAAGATAACTCGTAACACTGGCACCAATCGAGTTAAGGACAATTTAGTAAAGAGCCACACGAAATCTGAAAATTCCAAACATATTCAGCTCCTATAATATTTTTTTTAACTGGTGAACCTGTGAAGTGAGGCGAGAGCTAAACAGTATTTGCCAGATTGTCATAAAGTCCCATTTAATGTTTGGAGTTATAAATGTGTCTTCTCTTCACATAATAGGAGCAACTGTTATAGAAAATGTTTGTGAAGTTGACTCTTATCTAGCACCGTTCACAGCTTTCTCCCAGTCTTCACGAGGATCATTAGTTTACTGAGTAATAATGTTTAATAATATGTATACTAAATTTAAATTCGAGGTAAAGGAAAATTATTAATTTTAAATAAAATCTTATTTGAGATATGACATCAGATATGTGACTTATCTTCACATAAAACCGACTATGATCGTCAAAGTTTTACTCGGAAACTTTCGATAACAGGCCCGTGAGGCAATTGCAGCAACGACAAACATAAACAGTGCAACATTTTTGAGTTTTATCGATCTAGTCCAATTCAGTAATCTTTTGTTATATAATTAATTCTTTTTCAGTGACTTATAATGATTAGATTTTCTTCGAATTATCTTAATAGAACTTTATAAATAAACATCCCTCCCTCCCCCCTGTTTTATAAAACGTTATCTGAGTATTTGTTTGAAAAGATATCATTCGTGATCTGAATTACGATCAATGAAGCAGATTGATAGTTAAAAAATCTGAATAAACTATATGATTCGGAGTTGGGCAAATTCGTTATCTCGATTATCCGAAAGGTAGTTACAAATTAATTGCATGTTATTGATTCGCGAGATCTATCTGAGATTACGCGAGTGTTGAAAAATTCAGCTTTTGTTAAGTTGTAATCAGGAAGAAATCTTAAATGCTTCTCAATGTCGACGGTAATATTCAGTTTCTCTTAAAGTCTCATTAAAGGTTAACAGATACAAATGCCTTTTTACGTCACATAACCCAGACAATTATTTTCGAAATTTTACGTGAAGATAACTCTTAACACTGGCGCGAATCGAGTTAAGGACAATTTAGTAAAGAGCCACACGAAATCTGAAAATTCCAAACATATTCAGCTCCTATAATATTTTTTTTTAACTGGTGAACCTGTGAAGTGAGGCGAGAGATAAACAGTATTTGTCAGATTGTCATGAAGTCCCATTTAATGTTTGGAGTTATAAATGTGTCTTCTCTTCACATAATAGGAGCAACTGTTATAGAAAATTTTTGTGAAGTTGACTCTTATCTAGCACCGTTCACAGCTTTCTCTCAGTCTTCACGAGGATCATTAGTTAACTGAGTAATAATGTTTAATAATATGTATACTAAATTTAGATGTGAGGTAAAGGAAAATTGTTAATTTTAAATAAAGTCTTAATTGAGATATAACATCAGATATGTGACTTATCTTCACATAATACCGACTATGATCGTCAAAGTTTCACTGGGAAACTTTCGATAACAATCCCGTGAGGCACTTGCAGCAACGACAAGATAAACAGTGCATCATTTTAGAGTTTTAACGATCTAGTCCAATTCAGTAATCTTTTGTTATATAATTAATTCTTTTTCAGTGACTTATAATGATTAGATTTTCTTCGAATTATCTTAATAGAACTTTATAAATAAACATCCCTCCCTCCCCCCTGTTTTATAAAACGTTATCTGAGTATTTGTTTGAAAAGATATCATTCGTGATCTGAATTACGATCAATGAAGCAGATTGATAAATAGTTAAAAAATCTGAATAAACTATATTATTCGGAGTTGGGCAAATTCGTTATCTCGATTATCCGCAAGGCAATTACAAGTTAATTGCATGTTATTTATTCGCTAGATCTATCTGAGACTACGCGAGTGTAGAAAAATTCAGCTTTTGTTATGTTGTAATCAGGAGAAAATATTAAATGCTTCGCAGTGTCGACGGTAATATTCAGTTTCTCTTAAAGTCTCATTAAAGGTTAACAGTTAAAAATGCCTTTTTACGTCAAATAACACAGACAATTATTTTCGAAATTTTACGTGAAGATAACTCGTAACACTGGCGCGAATCGAGTTAAGGACAATTTAGTAAAGAGTCACACGAAATCTGAAATTTCCAAACATATTCAGCTCCTATAATATTTTTTTTAACTGGTGAACCTGTGAAGTGAGGCGAGAGCTAAACAGTATTTGCCAGATTGTCATGAAGTCCCATTTAATGTTTGGAGTTATAAATGTGTCTTCTCTTCACATAATAGGAGCAACTGTTATAGAAAATTTATATATCATAATAGGTATAATTATTTATCATAATAGGTATACTAAATTTAGATGTGAGGTAAAGGAAAATTGTTAATTTTAAATAAAGTCTTAATTGAGATATAACATCAGATATGTGACTTATCTTCACATAAAACCGACTATGATCGTCAAAGTTTTACTGGGAAACTTTCGATAACAGGCCCGTGAGGCACTTTCAGCAACGACAAAGATAAACAGTGCATCATTTTAGAGTTTTAACGAACTAGTCCAATTCAGTAATCTTTTGTTATATAATGAATTCTTTTTCAGAGACTTATAATGATTAGATTTTCTTCGAATTATCTTCATAGAACTTTATAAATAAACATCCCTCCCTCCCCCATGTATTAAAAAACATTTTCTGAGTATTTGTGTGAATAGCTATCATTCGTGATCTGATTTACGATCAATGAAGCTCATTGATATACTTAAAAAATCTGAATAAACTATATGATTCGGAGTTGGGCAAATTCGTTATCTCGATTATCCGAAAGATAGTTACAAGTTAATTGCATGTTATTGATTCGCGAGATCTATCTGAGACTACGGGAGTGTAGAAAAATTCAGCTTTTGTTATGTTGTAATCAGGAGAAAATATTAAATGCTTCGCAGTGTCGACGGTAATATTCAGTTTCTCTTAAAGTCTCATTAAAGTTACAAATAACAGTTACAAATGCCTTTTTACGTCACATAACACAGACAAATATTTTCGAAATTTTATGTGAAGATAACTCGTAAAACTGGCGCGAATCGAGTTAAGGACAATTTAGTAAAGAGCCACACGAAATCTGAAAATTCCAAACATATTCAGCTCCTATAATATTTTTTTAACTGGTGAACATGTGAAGTGAGGCGAGAGCTAAACAGTATTTGCCAGATTATCAGGAAGTCCCATTTAATGTTTGGAGTTATAAATGTGTCTTCTCTTCACATAATAGGAGCAACTGTTATAGAAATTTTTTGTGAAGTTGACTCTTATCTAGCACCGTTCACAGCTTTCTCCCAGTCTTCACGAGGATCATTAGTTAACTGAGTAATAATGTTTAATAATATGTATACTAAATTTAAATTCGAGGTAAAGGAAAATTGTTAATTTTAAATAAAATCTTATTTGAGATATGACATCAGATATGTGACTTATCTTCACATAAAACCGACTATGATCGTCAAAGTTTTACTCGGAAACTTTCGATAACAGGCCCGTGAGGCAATTGCAGCAACGACAAACATAAACAGTGCAACATTTTTGAGTTTTAACGATCTAGTCCAATTCAGTAATCTTTTGTTATATAATTAATTCTTTTTCAGTGACTTATAATGATTAGATTTTCTTCGAATTATCTTAATAGAACTTTATAAATAAACATCACTCCCTCCCCCCTGTATTATAAAACATTATCTGAGTATTTGTTTGAAAAGATATCATTCGTGATCTGAATTACGATCAATGAAGCAGATTGATAAATAGTTAAAAAATCTGAATAAACTATATGATTCGGAGTTGGGCAAATTCGTTATCTCGATTATCCGAAGGTAGTTACAAGTTAATTGCATGTCATTGATTCGCGAGATCTATCTGAGACTACGCGAGTGTAGAAAAATTCAGCTTTTGTTATGTTGTAATCAGGAGAAAATATTAAATGCTTCGCAGTGTCGACGGTAATATTCAGTTTCTCTTAAAGTCTCATTAAATGTTAACAGTTACAAATGCCTTTTTACGTCACATAACACAGACAATTATTTTCGAAATTTTACGTGAAGATAACTCGTAACACTGGCGCGAATCGAGTTAAGGACAATTTAGTAAAGAGCCACACGAAATCTGAAATTTCCAAACATATTCAGCTCCTATAATATTTTTTTTAACTGGTGAACCTGTGAAGTGAGGCGAGAGCTAAACAGTATTTGCCAGATTGTCATGAAGTCCCATTTAATGTTTGGAGTTATAAATGTGTCTTCTCTTCACATAATAGGAGCAACTGTTATAGAAAATTTTTGTGAAGTTGACTCTTTTCTAGCACCGTTCACAGCTTTCTCTCAGTCTTCACGAGGATCATTAGTTAACTGAGTAATAATGTTTAATAATATGTATACTAAATTTAGATGTGAGGTAAAGGAAAATTGTTAATTTTAAATAAAGTCTTAATTGAGATATAACATCAGATATGTGACTTATCTTCACATAAAACCGACTATGATCGTCAAAGTTTTACTGGGAAACTTTCGATAACAGGCCCGTGAGGCACTTGCAGCAACGACAAAGATAAACAGTGCATCATTTTAGAGTTTTAACGAACTTGTCCAATTCAGTAATCTTTTGTTATATAATGAATTCGTTTTCAGTGACTTGTAATGATTAGATTTTCTTCGAATTATCTTCATAGAACTTTATAAATAAACATCCCTCCCTCCACCATGTATTAGAAAACATTATCTGAGTATTTGTGTGAATAGCTATCATTCTTGATCTGATTTACGATCAATGAAGCAGATTGATAAATAGTTAAAAATTCTGAATAAACTATATGATTCGGAGTTGGGCAAATTCGTTATCTCGATTATCCGCAAGGTAGTTACAAGTTAATTGCATGTTATTTATTCGCTAGATCTATCTGAGACTACACGAGAGTAGAAAATATCGAATATATCAGCTTTTGTTAAGTTGTAATCAGGAAGAAATATTAAATGCTTCGCAATCTCGACGGTAATATTCAGTTTCTCTTAGTCTCATTAAAGGTTAACAGTTACAAATGCCTTTTTACGTCACAAAACACAGACAATTATTTTCGAAATTTTACGTGAAGATAACTCGTAACACTGGCACCAATCGAGTTAAGGACAATTTAGTAAAGAGCCACACGAAATCTGAAAATTCCAAACATATTCAGCTCCTATAATATTTTTTTTAACTGGTGAACCTGTGAAGTGAGGCGAGAGCTAAACAGTATTTGCCAGATTGTCATGAAGTCCCATTTAATGTTTGGAGTTATAAATGTGTCTTCTCTTCACATAATAGGAGCAACTGTTATAGAAAATTTTTGTGAAGTTGACTCTTATCTAGCACCGTTCACAGCTTTCTCCCAGTCTTCACGAGGATCATTAGTTAACTGAGTAATAATGTTTAATAATATGTATACTAAATTTAAATTCGAGGTAAAGGAAAATTGTTAATTTTAAATAAAATCTTATTTGAGATATGACATCAGATATGTGACTTATCTTCACACAAAACCGACTATGATCGTCAAAGTTTTACTCGGAAACTTTCGATAACAGGCCCGTGAGGCAATTGCAGCAACGACAAACATAAACAGTGCAACATTTTTGAGTTTTAACGATCTAGTCCAATTCAGTAATCTTTTGTTATATAATTAATTCTTTTTCAGTGACTTATAATGATTAGATTTTCTTCGAATTATCTTAATAGAACTTTATAAATAAACATCCCTCCCTCCCCCCTGTATTATAAAACATTATCTGAGTATTTGTTTGAAAAGATATCATTCGTGATCTGAATTACGATCAATGAAGCAGATTGATAAATAGTTAAAAAATCTGAATAAACTATATGATTCGGAGTTGGGCAAATTCGTTATCTCGATTATCCGCAAGGTAGTTACAAGTTAATTGCATGTTATTTATTCGCTAGATCTGTCTGAGACTACACGAGAGTAGAAAATATCGAATATTTCAGCTTTTGTTAAGTTGTAATCAGGAAGAAATCTTAAAGGCTCGCAATGTCGACGGTAATATTCAGTTTCTCTTAAAGTCTCATTAAAGGTTAACAGTTACAAATGCCTTTTTACGTCACATAACACAGACAATTATTTTCGAAATTTTATGTGAAGATAACTCGTAACACTGGCACCAATCGAGTTAAGGACAATTTAGTAAAGAGCCACACGAAATCTGAAAATTCCAAACATATTCAGCTCCTATAATATTTTTTTTAACTGGTGAACCTGTGAAGTGAGGCGAGAGCTAAACAGTATTTGCCAGATTGCCATGAAGTCCCATTTAATGTTTGGAGTTATAAATGTGTCTTCTCTTCACATAATAGGAGCAACTGTTATAGAAAATTTTTGTGAAGTTGACTCTTATCTAGCACCGTTCACAGCTTTCTCCCAGTCTTCACGAGGATCATTAGTTAACTGAGTAATAATGTTTAATAATATGTATACTAAATTTAAATACGAGGTAAAGGAAAATTGTTAATTTTAAATAAAATCTTATTTGAGATATGACATCAGATATGTGACTTATCTTCACATAAAACCGACTATGATCGTCAAAGTTTTACTCGGAAACTTTCGATAACAGGCCCGTGAGGCAATTGCAGCAACGACAAACATAAACAGTGCAACATTTTTGAGTTTTAACGATCTAGTCCAATTCAGTAATCTTTTGTTATATAATTAATTCTTTTTCAGTGACTTATAATGATTAGATTTTCTTCGAATTATCTTAATAGAACTTTATAAATAAACATCCCTCCCTCCCCCCTGTATTATAAAACATTATCTGAGTATTTGTTTGAAAAGATATCATTCGTGATCTGAATTACGATCAATGAAGCAGATTGATAAATAGTTAAAAAATCTGAATAAACTATATGATTCGGAGTTGGGCAAATTCGTTATCTCGATTATCCGCAAGGTAGTTACAAGTTAATTGCATGTTATTTATTCGCTAGATCTGTCTGAGACTACACGAGAGTAGAAAATATCGAATATTTCAGCTTTTGTTAAGTTGTAATCAGGAAGAAATCTTAAAGGCTCGCAATGTCGACGGTAATATTCAGTTTCTCTTAAAGTCTCATTAAAGGTTAACAGTTACAAATGCCTTTTTACGTCACATAACACAGACAATTATTTTCGAAATTTTATGTGAAGATAACTCGTAACACTGGCACCAATCGAGTTAAGGACAATTTAGTAAAGAGCCACACGAAATCTGAAATTTCCAAACATATTCAGCTCCTATAATATTTTTTTTAACTGGTGAACCTGTGAAGTGAGGCGAGAGCTAAACAGTATTTGCCAGATTGCCATGAAGTCCCATTTAATGTTTGGAGTTATAAATGTGTCTTCTCTTCACATAATAGGAGCAACTGTTATAGAAAATTTTTGTGAAGTTGACTCTTATCTAGCACCGTTCACAGCTTTCTTCCAGTCTTCACGAGGATCATTAGTTAACTGAGTAATAATGTTTAATAATATGTATACTAAATTTAAATTCGAGGTAAAGGAAAATTGTTAATTTTAAATAAAATCTTATTTGAGATATGACATCAGATATGTGACTTATCTTCACATAAAACCGACTATGATCGTCAAAGTTTCACTCGGAAACTTTCGATAACAGGCCCGTGAGGCAATTGCAGCAACGACAAACATAAACAGTGCAACATTTTTGAGTTTTAACGATCTAGTCCAATTCAGTTATCTTTTGTTATATAATTAATTCTTTTTCAGTGACTTATAATGATTAGATTTTCTTCGAATTATCTTAATAGAACTTTATAAATAAACATCCCTCCCTCCCCCCTGTATTATAAAACATTATCTGAGTATTTGTTTGAAAAGATATCATTCGTGATCTGAATTACGATCAATGAAGCAGATTGATAAATAGTTAAAAAATCTGAATAAACTATATGATTCGGAGTTGGGCAAATTCGTTATCTCGATTATCCGAAGGTAGTTACAAGTTAATTGCATGTCATTGATTCGCGAGATCTATCTGAGACTACGCGAGTGTAGAAAAATTCAGCTTTTGTTATGTTGTAATCAGGAGAAAATATTAAATGCTTCGCAGTGTCGACGGTAATATTCAGTTTCTCTTAAAGTCTCATTAAATGTTAACAGTTACAAATGCCTTTTTACGTCACATAACACAGACAATTATTTTCGAAATTTTACGTGAAGATAACTCGTAACACTGGCGCGAATCGAGTTAAGGACAATTTAGTAAAGAGCCACACGAAATCTGAAATTTCCAAACATATTCAGCTCCTATAATATTTTTTTTAACTGGTGAACCTGTGAAGTGAGGCGAGAGCTAAACAGTATTTGCCAGATTGTCATGAAGTCCCATTTAATGTTTGGAGTTATAAATGTGTCTTCTCTTCACATAATAGGAGCAACTGTTATAGAAAATTTTTGTGAAGTTGACTCTTTTCTAGCACCGTTCACAGCTTTCTCTCAGTCTTCACGAGGATCATTAGTTAACTGAGTAATAATGTTTAATAATATGTATACTAAATTTAGATGTGAGGTAAAGGAAAATTGTTAATTTTAAATAAAGTCTTAATTGAGATATAACATCAGATATGTGACTTATCTTCACATAAAACCGACTATGATCGTCAAAGTTTTACTGGGAAACTTTCGATAACAGGCCCGTGAGGCACTTGCTGCAACGACAAAGATAAACAGTGCATCATTTTAGAGTTTTAACGAACTTGTCCAATTCAGTAATCTTTTGTTATATAATGAATTCGTTTTCAGTGACTTATAATGATTAGATTTTCTTCGAATTATCTTCATAGAACTTTATAAATAAACATCCCTCCCTCCACCATGTATTAGAAAACATTATCTGAGTATTTGTGTGAATAGCTATCATTCTTGATCTGATTTACGATCAATGAAGCAGATTGATAAATAGTTAAAAAATCTGAATAAACTATATGATTCGGAGTTGGGCAAATTCGTTATCTCGATTATCCGCAAGGTAGTTACAAGTTAATTGCATGTTATTTATTCGCTAGATCTATCTGAGACTACACGAGAGTAGAAAATATCGAATATATCAGCTTTTGTTAAGTTGTAATCAGGAAGAAATATTAAATGCTTCGCAATCTCGACGGTAATATTCAGTTTCTCTTAGTCTCATTAAAGGTTAACAGTTACAAATGCCTTTTTACGTCACAAAACACAGACAATTATTTTCGAAATTTTACGTGAAGATAACTCGTAACACTGGCACCAATCGAGTTAAGGACAATTTAGTAAAGAGCCACACGAAATCTGAAAATTCCAAACATATTCAGCTCCTATAATATTTTTTTTTAACTGGTGAACCTGTGAAGTGAGGCGAGAGCTAAACAGTATTTGCCAGATTGCCATGAAGTCCCATTTAATGTTTGGAGTTATAAATGTGTCTTCTCTTCACATAATAGGAGCAACTGTTATAGAAAATTTTTGTGAAGTTGACTCTTATCTAGCACCGTTCACAGCTTTCTTCCAGTCTTCACGAGGATCATTAGTTAACTGAGTAATAATGTTTAATAATATGTATACTAAATTTAAATTCGAGGTAAAGGAAAATTGTTAATTTTAAATAAAATCTTATTTGAGATATGACATCAGATATGTGACTTATCTTCACATAAAACCGACTATGATCGTCTAAGTTTTACTCGGAAACTTTCGATAACAGGCCCGTGAGGCAATTGCAGCAACGACAAACATAAACAGTGCAACATTTTTGAGTTTTAACGATCTAGTCCAATTCAGTAATCTTTTGTTATATAATTAATTCTTTTTCAGTGACTTATAATGATTAGATTTTCTTCGAATTATCTTAATAGAACTTTATAAATAAACATCCCTCCCTCCCCCCTGTATTATAAAACATTATCTGAGTATTTGTTTGAAAAGATATCATTCGTGATCTGAATTACGATCAATGAAGCAGATTGATAAATAGTTAAAAAATCTGAATAAACTATATGATTCGGAGTTGGGCAAATTCGTTATCTCGATTATCCGCAAGGTAGTTACAAGTTAATTGCATGTTATTTATTCGCTAGATCTGTCTGAGACTACACGAGAGTAGAAAATATCGAATATTTAAGCTTTTGTTAAGTTGTAATCAGGAAGAAATCTTAAAGGCTCGCAATGTCGACGGTAATATTCAGTTTCTCTTAAAGTCTCATTAAAGGTTAACAGTTACAAATGCCTTTTTACGTCACATAACACAGACAATTATTTTCGAAATTTTATGTGAAGATAACTCGTAACACTGGCACCAATCGAGTTAAGGACAATTTAGTAAAGAGCCACACGAAATCTGAAATTTCCAAACATATTCAGCTCCTATAATATTTTTTTTAACTGGTGAACCTGTGAAGTGAGGCGAGAGCTAAACAGTATTTGCCAGATTGCCATGAAGTCCCATTTAATGTTTGGAGTTATAAATGTGTCTTCTCTTCACATAATAGGAGCAACTGTTATAGAAAATTTTTGTGAAGTTGACTCTTATCTAGCACCGTTCACAGCTTTCTCCCAGTCTTCACGAGGATCATTAGTTAACTGAGTAATAATGTTTAATAATATGTATACTAAATTTAAATTCGAGGTAAAGGAAAATTGTTAATTTTAAATAAAATCTTATTTGAGATATGACATCAGATATGTGACTTATCTTCACATAAAACCGACTATGATCGTCAAAGTTTTACTCGGAAACTTTCGATAACAGGCCCGTGAGGCAATTGCAGCAACGACAAACATAAACAGTGCAACATTTTTGAGTTTTAACGATCTAGTCCAATTCAGTAATCTTTTGTTATATAATTAATTCTTTTTCAGTGACTTATAATGATTAGATTTTCTTCGAATTATCTTAATAGAACTTTATAAATAAACATCACTCCCTCCCCCCTGTATTATAAAACATTATCTGAGTATTTGTTTGAAAAGATATCATTCGTGATCTGAATTACGATCAATGAAGCAGATTGATAAATAGTTAAAAAATCTGAATAAACTATATGATTCGGAGTTGGGCAAATTCGTTATCTCGATTATCCGAAGGTAGTTACAAGTTAATTGCATGTCATTGATTCGCGAGATCTATCTGAGACTACGCGAGTGTAGAAAAATTCAGCTTTTGTTATGTTGTAATCAGGAGAAAATATTAAATGCTTCGCAGTGTCGACGGTAATATTCAGTTTCTCTTAAAGTCTCATTAAATGTTAACAGTTACAAATGCCTTTTTACGTCACATAACACAGACAATTATTTTCGAAATTTTACGTGAAGATAACTCGTAACACTGGCGCGAATCGAGTTAAGGACAATTTAGTAAAGAGCCACACGAAATCTGAAATTTCCAAACATATTCAGCTCCTATAATATTTTTTTTAACTGGTGAACCTGTGAAGTGAGGCGAGAGCTAAACAGTATTTGCCAGATTGTCATGAAGTCCCATTTAATGTTTGGAGTTATAAATGTGTCTTCTCTTCACATAATAGGAGCAACTGTTATAGAAAATTTTTGTGAAGTTGACTCTTTTCTAGCACCGTTCACAGCTTTCTCTCAGTCTTCACGAGGATCATTAGTTAACTGAGTAATAATGTTTAATAATATGTATACTAAATTTAGATGTGAGGTAAAGGAAAATTGTTAATTTTAAATAAAGTCTTAATTGAGATATAACATCAGATATGTGACTTATCTTCACATAAAACCGACTATGATCGTCAAAGTTTTACTGGGAAACTTTCGATAACAGGCCCGTGAGGCACTTGCAGCAACGACAAAGATAAACAGTGCATCATTTTAGAGTTTTAACGAACTTGTCCAATTCAGTAATCTTTTGTTATATAATGAATTCGTTTTCAGTGACTTATAATGATTAGATTTTCTTCGAATTATCTTCATAGAACTTTATAAATAAACATCCCTCCCTCCACCATGTATTAGAAAACATTATCTGAGTATTTGTGTGAATAGCTATCATTCTTGATCTGATTTACGATCAATGAAGCAGATTGATAAATAGTTAAAAAATCTGAATAAACTATATGATTCGGAGTTGGGCAAATTCGTTATCTCGATTATCCGCAAGGTAGTTACAAGTTAATTGCATGTTATTTATTCGCTAGATCTATCTGAGACTACACGAGAGTAGAAAATATCGAATATATCAGCTTTTGTTAAGTTGTAATCAGGAAGAAATATTAAATGCTTCGCAATCTCGACGGTAATATTCAGTTTCTCTTAGTCTCATTAAAGGTTAACAGTTACAAATGCCTTTTTACGTCACAAAACACAGACAATTATTTTCGAAATTTTACGTGAAGATAACTCGTAACACTGGCACCAATCGAGTTAAGGACAATTTAGTAAAGAGCCACACGAAATCTGAAAATTCCAAACATATTCAGCTCCTATAATATTTTTTTTAACTGGTGAACCTGTGAAGTGAGGCGAGAGCTAAACAGTATTTGCCAGATTGTCATGAAGTCCCATTTAATGTTTGGAGTTATAAATGTGTCTTCTCTTCACATAATAGGAGCAACTGTTATAGAAAATTTTTGTGAAGTTGACTCTTATCTAGCACCGTTCACAGCTTTCTCCCAGTCTTCACGAGGATCATTAGTTAACTGAGTAATAATGTTTAGTAATATGTATCCTAAATTTAGATGTGAGGTAAAGGAAAATTGTTAATTTTAAATAAAATCTTATTTGAGATATGACATCAGATATGTGACTTATCTTCACATAAAACCGACTATGATCGTCAAAGTTTTACTCGGAAACTTTCGATAACAGGCCCGTGAGGCAATTGCAGCAACGACAAACATAAACAGTGCAACATTTTTGAGTTTTAACGATCTAGTCCAATTCAGTAATCTTTTGTTATATAATTAATTCTTTTTCAGTGACTTATAATGATTAGATTTTCTTCGAATTATCTTAATAGAACTTTATAAATAAACATCCCTCCCTCCCCCCTGTATTATAAAACATTATCTGAGTATTTGTTTGAAAAGATATCATTCGTGATCTGAATTACGATCAATGAAGCAGATTGATAAATAGTTAAAAAATCTGAATAAACTAAATGATTCGGAGTTGGGCAAATTCGTTATCTCGATTATCCGAAAGGTAGTTACAAGTTAATTGCATGTTATTGATTCGCGAGATCTATTTGAGACTACGCGAGTGTAGAAAAATTCAGCTTTTGTTATGTTGTAATCAGGAGAAAATATTAAATGCTTCGCAGTTTCGACGGTAATATTCAGTTTCTCTTAAAGTCTCATTAAAGGTTAACAGATACAAATGACTTTTTACGTCACATAACACAAACAATTATTGTTGAAATTTTACGTGAAGATAACCCGTAACAATGGCGCGAATCGAGTTAAGGACAATTTAGTAAAGAGCCACACGAAATCTGAAATTTCCAAACATATTCAGCTCCTATAATATTTTTTTTAACTGGTGAACCTGTGAACTGAGGCGAGAGCTAAACAGTATTTGCCAGATTGTCATGAAGTCCCATTTAATGTTTGGAGATATAAATGTGTCTTCTCTTCACATAATAGGAGCAACTGTTATAGAAAATTTTTGTGAAGTTGACTCTTATCTAGCACCGTTCACAGCTTTCTCTCAGTCTTCACGAGGATCATTAGTTAACTGAGTAATAATGTTTAATAATATGTATGGTAAATTTAGATGTGAGGTAAAGGAAAATTGTTAATTTTAAATAAAGTCTTAATTGAGATATAACATCAGATATGTGACTTATCTTCACATAAAACCGAAAATGATTGTCAATGTTTTACTGGGAAGCTTTCGATAACAGGCCCGTGAGGCACTTGCAGCATTGACAAAGATAAACAGTGCATCATTTTAGAGTTTTAACGAACTAATCCAATTCAGTAATCTTTTCTTATATAATTAATTATTTTTCAGTGACTTATAATGATTACATTTTCTTCGAATTATCTTCATAGAACTTTATAAATAAAGTTACACCTCCCTCCCCCCTGTATTATAAAACATTATCTGAGTATTTGTTTGAATAGATATCATTCGTGATCTGAATTAAGATCAATGAAGCAGATTGATAGATAGTTAAAAAATCTGAATAAACTATATGATTCGGAGTTGGGCAAATTCGTTATCTCGATTATCCGCAAGGTAGTTACAAGTTAATTGCATGTTATTTATTCGCTAGATCTGTCTGAGACTACACGCTGAAATATCGAATATTTCAGCTTTTGTTAAGTTGTAATCAGGAAGAAATCTTAAATGCTTCGCAATGTCGACGGTAATATTCAGTTTCTCTTAAAGTCCCATTAAAGGTTAACAGTTACAAATGCCTTTTTACGTCACATAACACAGACAATTATTTTCGAAATTTTATGTGAAGATAACTCGTAACACTGGCACCAATCGAGTTAAGGACAATTTAGTAAAGAGCCACACGAAATCTGAAAATTCCAAACATATTCAGCTCCTATAATATTTTTTTTAACTGGTGAACCTGTGAAGTGAGGCGAGAGCTAAACAGTATTTGCCAGATTGTCATGAAGTCCCATTTAATGTTTGGAGTTATAAATGTGTCTTCTCTTCACATAATAGGAGCAACTGTTATAGAAAATTTTTGTGAAGTTGACTCTTATCTAGCACCGTTCACAGCTTTCTCCCAGTCTTCACGAGGATCATTAGTTAACTGAGTAATAATGTTTAATAATATGTATACTAAATTTAAATTCGAGGTAAAGGAAAATTGTTAATTTTAAATAAAATCTTATTTGAGATATGACATCAGATATGTGACTTATCTTCACACAAAACCGACTATGATCGTCAAAGTTTTACTCGGAAACTTTCGATAACAGGCCCGTGAGGCAATTGCAGCAACGACAAACATAAACAGTGCAACATTTTTGAGTTTTAACGATCTAGTCCAATTCAGTAATCTTTTGTTATATAATTAATTCTTTTTCAGTGACTTATAATGATTAGATTTTCTTCGAATTATCTTAATAGAACTTTATAAATAAACATCCCTCCCTCCCCCCTGTATTATAAAACATTATCTGAGTATTTGTTTGAAAAGATATCATTCGTGATCTGAATTACGATCAATGAAGCAGATTGATAAATAGTTAAAAAATCTGAATAAACTATATGATTCGGAGTTGGGCAAATTCGTTATCTCGATTATCCGAAAGGTAGTTACAAGTTAATTGCATGTTATTGATTCGCGAGATCTATTTGAGACTACGCGAGTGTAGAAAAATTCAGCTTTTGTTATGTTGTAATCAGGAGAAAATATTAAATGCTTCGCAGTTTCGACGGTAATATTCAGTTTCTCTTAAAGTCTCATTAAAGGTTAACAGTTACAAATGCCTTTTTACGTCACATAACACAGACAATTATTTTCGAAATTTTACGTGAAGATAACTCTTAACACTGGCGCAAATCGAGTTAAGGACAATTTAGTAAAGAGCCACAAGAAATCTGAAAATTCCAAACATATTCAGCTCCTATAATATTTTTTTTAACTGGTGAACCTGTGAAGTGAGGCGAGATCTAAACAGTATTTGCCAGATTGTCATGAAGTCCCTTTTAATGTTTGGAGTTATAAATGTGTCTTCTCTTCACATAATAGGAGCAACTGTTATAGAAAATTTTTGTGAAGTTGACTCTTATCTAGCACCGTTCACAGCTTTCTCTCAGTCTTCACGAGGATCATTAGTTAACTGAGTAAGAATGTTTAATAATATGTATACTAAATTTAGATGTGAGGTAAAGGAAAATTGTTAATTTTAAATAAAGTCTTAATTGAGATATAACATCAGATATGTGACTTATCTTCACATAAAACCGACTATGATCGTCAAAGTTTTACTGGGAAACTTTCGATAACAGGCCCGTGAGGCACTTGCAGCAACGACAAAGATAAACAGTGCATCATTTTAGAGTTTTAACGAACTAGTCCAATTCAGTAATCTTTTGTTATATAATGAATTCGTTTTCAGTGACTTATAATGATTAGATTTTCTTCGAATTATCTTCATAGAACATTATAAATAAACATCCCTCCCTCCCCCCTGTATTAGAAAACATTATCGGAGTATTTGTGTGAATAGCTATCATTCTTGATCTGATTTACGATCAATGAAGCAGATTGATAAATAGTTAAAAAATCTGAATAAACTATATGATTCGGAGTTGGGCAAATTCGTTATCTCGATTATCCGCAAGGTAGTTACAAGTTAATTGCATGTTATTTATTCGCTAGATCTATCTGAGACTACACGAGAGTAGAAAATATCGAATATTTCAGCTTTTGTTAAGTTGTAATCAGGAAGAAATATTAAATGCTTCGCAATCTCGACGGTAATATTCAGTTTCTCTTAAAGTCTCATTAAAGGTTAACAGTTACAAATGCCTTTTTACGTCACAAAACACAGACAATTATTTTCGAAATTTTACGTGAAGATAACTCTTAACACTGGCGCGAATCGAGTTAAGGACAATTTAGTAAAGAGCCACAAGAAATCTGAAATTTCCAAACATATTCAGCTCCTATAATATTTTTTTTAACTGGTGAACCTGTGAAGTGAGGCGAGAGCTAAACAGTATTTGCCAGATTGTCATGAAGTCCCATTTAATGTTTGGAGTTATAAATGTGTCTTCTCTTCACATAATAGGAGCAACTGTTATAGAAAATTTTTGTGAAGTTGACTCTTATCTAGCACCGTTCACAGCTTTCTCTCAGTCTTCACGAGGATCATTAGTTAACTGAGTAATAATGTTTAGTAATATGTATCCTAAATTTAGATGTGAGGTAAAGGAAAATTGTTAATTTTAAATAAAGTCTTAATTGAGATATAACATCAGATATGTTACTATTTTCACATAAAACCGACTCTGATCGTCAAAGTTTTACTGGGAAACTTTCGATAACAGACCCGTGAGGCACTTGCAGCAACGACAAAGATAAACAGTGCATCATTTTAGAGTTTTAACGAACTAGACCAATTCAGTAATCTTTTGTTATATAATGAATTCTTTTTCAGTGACTTATAATGATTAGATTTTCTTCGAATTATCTTAATAGAACTTTATAAATAAACATCACTCCCTCCCCCCTGTATTATAAAACATTATCTGAGTATTTGTTTGAAAAGATATCATTCGTGATCTGAATTACGATCAATGAAGCAGATTGATAAATAGTTAAAAAATCTGAATAAACTATATGATTCGGAGTTGGGCAAATTCGTTATCTCGATTATCCGAAGGTAGTTACAAGTTAATTGCATGTCATTGATTCGCGAGATCTATCTGAGACTACGCGAGTGTAGAAAAATTCAGCTTTTGTTATGTTGTAATCAGGAGAAAATATTAAATGCTTCGCAGTGTCGACGGTAATATTCAGTTTCTCTTAAAGTCTCATTAAATGTTAACAGTTACAAATGCCTTTTTACGTCACATAACACAGACAATTATTTTCGAAATTTTACGTGAAGATAACTCGTAACACTGGCGCGAATCGAGTTAAGGACAATTTAGTAAAGAGCCACACGAAATCTGAAATTTCCAAACATATTCAGCTCCTATAATATTTTTTTTAACTGGTGAACCTGTGAAGTGAGGCAAGAGCTAAACAGTATTTGCCAGATTGTCATGAAGTCCCATTTAATGTTTGGAGTTATAAATGTGTCTTCTCTTCACATAATAGGAGCAACTGTTATAGAAAATTTTTGTGAAGTTGACTCTTTTCTAGCACCGTTCACAGCTTTCTCTCAGTCTTCACGAGGATGATTAGTTAACTGAGTAATAATGTTTAATAATATGTATACTAAATTTAGATGTGAGGTAAAGGAAAATTGTTAATTTTAAATAAAGTCTTAATTGAGATATAACATCAGATATGTGACTTATCTTCACATAAAACCGACTATGATCGTCAAAGTTTTACTGGGAAACTTTCGATAACAGGCCCGTGAGGCACTTGCAGCAACGACAAAGATAAACAGTGCATCATTTTAGAGTTTTAACGAACTTGTCCAATTCAGTAATCTTTTGTTATATAATGAATTCGTTTTCAGTGACTTATAATGATTAGATTTTCTTCGAATTATCTTCATAGAACTTTATAAATAAACATCCCTCCCTCCACCATGTATTAGAAAACATTATCTGAGTATTTGTGTGAATAGCTATCATTCTTGATCTGATTTACGATCAATGAAGCAGATTGATAAATAGTTAAAAAATCTGAATAAACTATATGATTCGGAGTTGGGCAAATTCGTTATCTCGATTATCCGCAAGGTAGTTACAAGTTAATTGCATGTTATTTATTCGCTAGATCTATCTGAGACTACACGAGAGTAGAAAATATCGAATATATCAGCTTTTGTTAAGTTGTAATCAGGAAGAAATATTAAATGCTTCGCAATCTCGACGGTAATATTCAGTTTCTCTTAGTCTCATTAAAGGTTAACAGTTACAAATGCCTTTTTACGTCACAAAACACAGACAATTATTTTCGAAATTTTACGTGAAGATAACTCGTAACACTGGCACCAATCGAGTTAAGGACAATTTAGTAAAGAGCCACACGAAATCTGAAAATTCCAAACATATTCAGCTCCTATAATATTTTTTTTAACTGGTGAACCTGTGAAGTGAGGCGAGAGCTAAACAGTATTTGCCAGATTGTCATGAAGTCCCATTTAATGTTTGGAGTTATAAATGTGTCTTCTCTTCACATAATAGGAGCAACTGTTATAGAAAATTTTTGTGAAGTTGACTCTTATCTAGCACCGTTCACAGCTTTCTCCCAGTCTTCACGAGGATCATTAGTTAACTGAGTAATAATGTTTAATAATATGTATACTAAATTTAATTTCGAGGTAAAGGAAAATTGTTAATTTTAAATAAAATCTTATTTGAGATATGACATCAGATATGTGACTTATCTTCACACAAAACCGACTATGATCGTCAAAGTTTTACTCGGAAACTTTCGATAACAGGCCCGTGAGGCAATTGCAGCAACGACAAACATAAACAGTGCAACATTTTTGAGTTTTAACGATCTAGTCCAATTCAGTAATCTTTTGTTATATAATTAATTCTTTTTCAGTGACTTATAATGATTAGATTTTCTTCGAATTATCTTAATAGAACTTTATAAATAAACATCCCTCCCTCCCCCCTGTATTATAAAACATTATCTGAGTATTTGTTTGAAAAGATATCATTCGTGATCTGAATTACGATCAATGAAGCAGATTGATAAATAGTTAAAAAATCTGAATAAACTAAATGATTCGGAGTTGGGCAAATTCGTTATCTCGATTATCCGAAAGGTAGTTACATGTTAATTGCATGTTATTGATTCGCGAGATCTATTTGAGACTACGCGAGTGTAGAAAAATTCAGCTTTTGTTATGTTGTAATCAGGAGAAAATATTAAATGCTTCGCAGTTTCGACGGTAATATTCAGTTTCTCTTAAAGTCTCATTAAAGGTTAACAGATACAAATGCCTTTTTACGTCACATAACACAAACAATTATTGTTGAAATTTTACGTGAAGATAACCCGTAACAATGGCGCGAATCGAGTTAAGGACAATTTAGTAAAGAGCCACACGAAATCTGAAATTTCCAAACATATTCAGCTCCTATAATATTTTTTTTAACTGGTGAACCTGTGAAGTGAGGCGAGAGCTAAACAGTATTTGCCAGATTGTCATGAAGTCCCATTTAATGTTTGGAGTTATAAATGTGTCTTCTCTTCACATAATAGGAGCAACTGTTATAGAAAATTTTTGTGAAGTTGACTCTTATCTAGCACCGTTCACAGCTTTCTCTCAGTCTTCACGAGGATCATTAGTTAACTGAGTAATAATGTTTAATAATATGTATGGTAAATTTAGATGTGAGGTAAAGGAAAATTGTTAATTTTAAATAAAGTCTTAATTGAGATATAACATCAGATATGTGACTTATCTTCACATAAAACCGAAAATGATTGTCAATGTTTTACTGGGAAGCTTTCGATAACAGGCCCGTGAGGCACTTGCAGCATTGACAAAGATAAACAGTGCATCATTTTAGAGTTTTAACGAACTAATCCAATTCAGTAATCTTTTCTTATATAATTAATTATTTTTCAGTGACTTATAATGATTACATTTTCTTCGAATTATCTTCATAGAACTTTATAAATAAAGTTACACCTCCCTCCCCCCTGTATTATAAAACATTATCTGAGTATTTGTTTGAATAGATATCATTCGTGATCTGAATTAAGATCAATGAAGCAGATTGATAGATAGTTAAAAAATCTGAATAAACTATATGATTCGGAGTTGGGCAAATTCGTTATCTCGATTATCCGCAAGGTAGTTACAAGTTAATTGCATGTTATTTATTCGCTAGATCTGTCTGAGACTACACGCTGAAATATCGAATATTTCAGCTTTTGTTAAGTTGTAATCAGGAAGAAATCTTAAATGCTTCGCAATGTCGACGGTAATATTCAGTTTCTCTTAAAGTCCCATTAAAGGTTAACAGTTACAAATGCCTTTTTACGTCACATAACACAGACAATTATTTTCGAAATTTTATGTGAAGATAACTCGTAACACTGGCACCAATCGAGTTAAGGACAATTTAGTAAAGAGCCACACGAAATCTGAAAATTCCAAACATATTCAGCTCCTATAATATTTTTTTTAACTGGTGAACCTGTGAAGTGAGGCGAGAGCTAAACAGTATTTGCCAGATTGTCATGAAGTCCCATTTAATGTTTGGAGTTATAAATGTGTCTTCTCTTCACATAATAGGAGCAACTGTTATAGAAAATTTTTGTGAAGTTGACTCTTATCTAGCACCGTTCACAGCTTTCTCCCAGTCTTCACGAGGATCATTAGTTAACTGAGTAATAATGTTTAATAATATGTATACTAAATTTAAATTCGAGGTAAAGGAAAATTGTTAATTTTAAATAAAATCTTATTTGAGATATGACATCAGATATGCGACTTATCTTCACACAAAACCGACTATGATCGTCAAAGTTTTACTCGGAAACTTTCGATAACAGGCCCGTGAGGCAATTGCAGCAACGACAAACATAAACAGTGCAACATTTTTGAGTTTTAACGATCTAGTCCAATTCAGTAATCTTTTGTTATATAATTAATTCTTTTTCAGTGACTTATAATGATTAGATTTTCTTCGAATTATCTTAATAGAACTTTATAAATAAACATCCCTCCCTCCCCCCTGTATTATAAAACATTATCTGAGTATTTGTTTGAAAAAGTATAATTCGTGATCTGAATTACGATCAATGAAGCAGATTGATAAATAGTTAAAAAATCTGAATAAACTATATGATTCGGAGTTGGGCAAATTCGTTATCTCGATTATCCGAAAGGTAGTTACAAGTTAATTGCATGTTATTGATTCGCGAGATCTATTTGAGACTACGCGAGTGTAGAAAAATTCAGCTTTTGTTATGTTGTAATCAGGAGAAAATATTAAATGCTTCGCAGTTTCGACGGTAATATTCAGTTTCTCTTAAAGTCTCATTAAAGGTTAACAGTTACAAATGCCTTTTTACGTCACATAACACAGACAATTATTTTCGAAATTTTACGTGAAGATAACTCTTAACACTGGCGCAAATCGAGTTAAGGACAATTTAGTAAAGAGCCACAAGAAATCTGAAAATTCCAAACATATTCAGCTCCTATAATATTTTTTTTAACTGGTGAACCTGTGAAGTGAGGCGAGATCTAAACAGTATTTGCCAGATTGTCATGAAGTCCCTTTTAATGTTTGGAGTTATAAATGTGTCTTCTCTTCACATAATAGGAGCAACTGTTATAGAAAATTTTTGTGAAGTTGACTCTTATCTAGCACCGTTCACAGCTTTCTCTCAGTCTTCACGAGGATCATTAGTTAACTGAGTAAGAATGTTTAATAATATGTATACTAAATTTAGATGTGAGGTAAAGGAAAATTGTTAATTTTAAATAAAGTCTTAATTGAGATATAACATCAGATATGTGACTTATCTTCACATAAAACCGACTATGATCGTCAAAGTTTTACTGGGAAACTTTCGATAACAGGCCCGTGAGGCACTTGCAGCAACGACAAAGATAAACAGTGCATCATTTTAGAGTTTTAACGAACTAGTCCAATTCAGTAATCTTTTGTTATATAATGAATTCGTTTTCAGTGACTTATAATGATTAGATTTTCTTCGAATTATCTTCATAGAACATTATAAATAAACATCCCTCCCTCCCCCCTGTATTAGAAAACATTATCTGAGTATTTGTGTGAATAGCTATCATTCTTGATCTGATTTACGATCAATGAAGCAGATTGATAAATAGTTAAAAAATCTGAATAAACTATATGATTCGGAGTTGGGCAAATTTGTTATCTCGATTATCCGCAAGGTAGTGACAAGTTAATTGCATGTTATTTATTCGCTAGATCTATCTGAGACTACACGAGAGTAGAAAATATCGAATATTTCAGCTTTTGTTAAGTTGTAATCAGGAAGAAATATTAAATGCTTCGCAATCTCGACGGTAATATTCAGTTTCTCTTAAAGTCTCATTAAAGGTTAACAGTTACAAATGCCTTTTTACGTCACAAAACACAGACAATTATTTTCGAAATTTTACGTGAAGATAACTCTTAACACTGGCGCGAATCGAGTTAAGGACAATTTAGTAAAGAGCCACAATAAATCTGAAATTTCCAAACATATTCAGCTCCTATAATATTTTTTTTAACTGGTGAACCTGTGAAGTGAGGCGAGAGCTAAACAGTATTTGCCAGATTGTCATGAAGTCCCATTTAATGTTTGGAGTTATAAAAGTGTCTTCTCTTCACATAATAGGAGCAACTGTTATAGAAAATTTTTGTGAAGTTGACTCTTATCTAGCACCGTTCACAGCTTTCTCTCAGTCTTCACGAGGATCATTAGTTAACTGAGTAATAATGTTTAGTAATATGTATCCTAAATTTAGATGTGAGGTAAAGGAAAATTGTTAATTTTAAATAAAGTCTTAATTGAGATATAACATCAGATATGTTACTATTTTCACATAAAACCGACTATGATCGTCAAAGTTTTACTGGGAAACTTTCGATAACAGACCCGTGAGGCACTTGCAGCAACGACAAAGATAAACAGTGCATCATTTTAGAGTTTTAACGAACTAGACCAATTCAGTAATCCTTTGTTATATAATGAATTCTTTTTCAGTGACTTATAATGATTAGATTTTCTTCGAATTATCTTCATAGAACTTTATAAATAAACATCCCACCCTCCCCCCTGTATTAAAAAACATTACATGAGTATTTGTGTGAATAGCTATCATTCGTGATCTGATTTACGATCAATGAAGCAGATTGATAAATAGTTAAAAAATCTGAATAAACTATATGATTCGGAGTTGGGCAAATCCGTTATCTCGATTATCCGAAAGGTAGTTACAAGTTAATTGCATGTTATTGATTCGCGAGATCTATCTGAGACTACGCGAGTGTAGAAAAATTCAGCTTTTGTTATGTTGTAATCAGGAGAAAATATTAAATGCTTCGCAGTTTCGACGGTAATATTCAGTTTCTCTTAAAGTCTCATTAAAGGTTAACAGTTACAAATGCCCTTTTACGTCACATAACACAGACAATTATTTTCGAAATTTTATGTGAAGATAACTCGTAACACTGGCGCGAATCGAGTTAAGGACAATTTAGTAAAGAGTCACACGAAATCTGAAAATTCCAATCATATTCAGCTCCTATAATATTTTTTTAACTGGTGAACATGTGAAGTGAGGCGAGAGCTAAACAGTATTTGCCAGATTGTCATGAAGTCCCATAGGAGCAACTGTTATATAAAATAGGAGCAACTGTTATAGAAAATTTTTGTGAAGTTGACTCTTATCTAGCACCGTTCACAGCTTTCTCTCAGTCTTCACGAGGATCATTAGTTAACTGAGTAATAATGTTTAATAATATGTATACTAAATTTAGATGTGAGGTAAAGGAAAATTGTTAATTTTAAATAAAGTCTTAATTGAGATATAACATCAGATATGTGACTTATCTTCACATAATACCGACTATGATCGTCAAAGTTTTACTGGGAAACTTTCGATAACAGGCCCGTGAGGCACTTGCAGCAAGGACAAAGATAAACAGTGCATCATTTTAGAGTTTTAACGAACTAGTCCTATTCAGTAATCTTTTGTTATATAATGAATTCTTTTTCAGTGACTTATAATGATTAGATTTTCTTCGAATTATCTTCATAGAACATTATAAATAAACATCCCTCCCTCCCCCCTGTATTAGAAAACATTATCTGAGTATTTGTGTGAATAACTATCATTCGTGATCTGATTTACGATCAATGAAGCAGATTGATAAATAGTTAAAAAATCTGAATAAACTATATGATTCGGAGTTGGGCAAATTCGTTATCTCGATTATCCGCAAGGTAGTTACAAGTTAATTGCATGTTATGTATTCGCTAGATCTCTCTGAGACTACACGAGAGTAGAAAATATCGAATATTTCAGCTTTTGTTAAGTTGTAATCAGGAAAAAATATTAAATGCTTCGCAATTTCGACGGTAATATTCAGTTTCTCTTAAAGTCTCATTAAAGGTTAACAGGTACAAATGCCTTTTTACGTCACATAACACAGACAATTATTTTCGAAATTTTACGTGAAGATAACTCGTAACACTGGCGCGAATCGAGTTAAGGACAATTTAGTAAAGAGCCACACGAAATCTGAAATTTCCAAACATATTCAGCTTCTATAATATTTTTTTTTAACTGGTGAACCTGTGAAGTGAGGCGAGAGCTAAACAGTGTTTGCCAGATTGTCATGAAGTCCCATTTAATGTTTGGAGTTATAAATGTGTCTTCTCTTCACATAATAGGAGCAACTGTTATAGAAAATTTTTGTGAAGTTGACTCTTATCTAGCACCGTTCACAGCTTTCTCTCAGTCTTCACGAGGATCATTAGTTAACTGAGTAATAATGTTTAATAATATGTATACTAAATTTAGATGTGAGGTAAAGGAAAATTGTTAAATTTAAATAAAGTCTTAATTGAGATATAACATCAGATATGTTACTATTTTCACATAAAACCGACTATGATCGTCAAAGTTTTACTGGGAAACTTTCGATAACAGACCCGTGAGGCACTTGCAGCAACGACAAAGATAAACAGTGCATCATTTTAGAGTTTTAACGAACTAGACCAATTCAGTAATCTTTTGTTATATAATGATTTCTTTTTCAGTGACTTATAATGATTAGATTTTCTTCGAATTATCTTCATAGAACTTTATAAATAAACATCCCACCCTCCCCCCTGTATTAAAAAACATTACATGAGTATTTGTGTGAATAGCTATCATTCGTGATCTGATTTACGATCAATGAAGCAGATTGATAAATAGTTAAAAAATCTGAATAAACTATATGATTCGGAGTTGGGCAAATTCGTTATCTCGATTATCCGAAAGGTAGTTACAAGTTAATTGCATGTTATTGATTCGCGAGATCTATCTGAGACTACGCGAGTGTAGAAAAATTCAGCTTTTGTTATGTTGTAATGAGGAGAAAATATTAAATGCTTCGCAGTTTCGACGGTAGTTTCGACGGTAATATTCAGTTTCTCTTAAAGTCTCATTAAAGGTTAACAGTTACAAATGCCTTTTTACGTCACATAACACAAACAATTATTTTCGAAATTTTACGTGAAGATAACTCGTAACACTGGCGCGAATCGAGTTAAGGACAATTTAGTAAAGAGCCACACGAAATCTGAAAATTCCAAACATATTATGCTCCTATAATATTTTTTTTAACTGGTGAACCTGTGAAGTGAGGCGAGAGCTAAACAGTATTTGCCAGATTGTCATGAAGTCCCATTTAATGTTTGGAGTTGTAAATGTGTCTTCTCTTCACATAATAGGAGCAACTGTTATAGAAAATTTTTGTGAAGTTGACTCTTATCTAGCACCGTTCACAGCTTTCTCCCAGTCTTCACGAGGATCATTAGTTAACTGAGTAATAATGTTTAATAATATGTATAGTAAATTTAGATGTGAGGTAAAGGAAAATTGTTAATTTTAAATAAAGTCTTAATTGAGATATAACATCAGATATGTGACTTATCTTCACATAAAACCGACTATGATTGTCAAAGTTTTACTCGGAAACTTTCGATAACAGGCCCGTGAGGCAATTGCAGCAACGACAAACATAAACAGTGCAACATTTTAGAGTTTTAACGATCTAGTCCAATTCAGTAATCTTTTGTTATATAATTAATTCTTTTTAACTGACTTATAATGATTAGATTTTCTTCGAATTATCTTAATAGAACTTTATAAATAAAGATACCCCTCCCTCCCCCTTGTATTATAAAACATTATCTGAGTGTTTGTTTGAATATATATCATTCGTGAACTGAATTACGATCAATGAAGCAGATTGATAAATAGTTAAAAAATCTGAATAAACTATATGATTCGGAGTTGGGCAAATTCGTTATCTCGATTATCCGAAAGGTAGTTACATGTTAATTCCATGTTATTTATTAGCTAGATCTATCTGAGACTACACGAGAGTAGATAATATCGAATATTTCAGCTTTTGTTAAGTTGTAATCAGGAAGAAATCTTAAATGCTTCGCAATCTCTACGGTAATATTCTACATGAAGTTATAATAGTTACATCCTACCGGAAAACTGGCAGTATTTTTTTTACAGTGCATTACTTTCTGCACAAGCATCTATAATTCTTTATATCCCTTTTTCGTTTCTCAGAAGGGTTTTGGTTCGCTCTTTAGAATGGTGGGTAACAGAAAGCTTGCATTCAAATCCGAAATATGGTATACAGAATTAACGCTATAAAAACGAAGAATATCTTCCCTTTCGATGTATAGTCATATTGTTTTCCCCCGAGAACTCGCGGAGCTTTTTGATTTATCAACCGGCATACGCCGTCTAATAAATAGAATGAAACTAGTTTCACTGTCGCAAAGAACCTATTATTCGTTTTCTCATAGTTTAGGAAAACTTCATTGATAACTTTTATTGCTGAACTAAATAACCATATATTGTTACATAAATCGTAGACTTCTGGATCATAAATCGTTTATGAATTCATGAATAAGATCTTGTACATAAAGATGCTGAGATAAAAAATTTGTTATAATAAACAATGCTGTATTATTACATCATCTCTTTGATGACATCTATTTTAAGAAGTCTATTAACATGATATAAAAAACTGGTGGAACCAGAGAGAGAAGTAAAGCTCGATCTAAAAAAGTTAAAAGTAAAAAATTGGCAAATAGTTTCAGTATAAAAAAGTAAGTAGTGGTTAAAAACGTAATGGAACCAGATTATCTGTAAAGCTCATGAAATTAACGAAATTTTTGTTAATAGCTGAAAATGTGGACATTCATTATTAGAAAGGGACAATAAAAAACGACGTCATATCTACTAACTATTTTTTTACTATATTTTACCTTAATTATCCTTCTGTAATTTAAATATCTAAATTATAGTAGATGTTTTGACAAAAACATTCAAATGAAGGTACGAAGTTATTATAACACACATTTAGCTACAATTTATATGTTTATGAAAAACGTGCATTTTTTGTTTAGAATGACGTCGATTTAAAATGTGAAAACATATCAGGAGAATCTGAATTTATATTGACTTATAAAAACAAAGTACGCGTATTATCCTTTTTTTTAAATTTTTGTGCTATTTTTTAGGGATTGGCAACACAAAAGAAAGGATTTAATTAGAAAATTAAAAATGAGAGATTTCTATATTGTTAAATTATGGAAGATATAGCCCTATGTAAAGTTTAAGTGGGTGCCATTCCTTTAATACTGGATATTTTTTGACCCGATCTTCGAAAGGCACATTACTAAATTAAAAGTTTTCGAACAAGCCATTCCTCATCACTGAATGTTTCCTTCGTAGGATTGTAATTGAATTGTTGTCTTTTCAACATCTTTCAAAACGTTAAAGATGCATTTGAGTTCTACAAAACAGCACTATCGCACTATTTGATACAAATATCCAAAATTACCAATTTATTTAAAGTTTTCTACTTTAAACAAATAGACCTTTTTGTAGAAAAGTTAAAATGAATATTTTCACAAATTTTCCGTTTGGGTTATTTCTAAATGTAAGTGTACTTTTTGCAACATTTAATAGTTTCAAATGAAACTGAAATGCATGTATGCTTTATAAACTTTTTAGAATATAATGCTCACTCTAATTTCCATTTGGGTTATTTATAAATAAATTTAATTGTACTAAAATTTTAATACTTTCAAATAAAATGGAGATGTCTGTATGCTTGATAAGCTTTTCGCATGATAATACTTACACAAATGAGTTTTATTATTTTTCCTTCATAAAAAAAAAAAAAAAAAAAAAAAAAAAAAAGTAAAACGGCTTACTGTTAAAAGAGAATTTGTATCTTGTCACTAATACAAAGTTTTTATTTCCTGAAATTCAGCAATTCAAAATAATATTGAAAACATGAGTAATCATACATTAAGGAATACTAAAAATAAGAAATGTCATTTTAAATACTCATTTTCTACACAAGCTATTAAAAAATTAAAAATCACCTCTTCGTTTCTCAGAACGATTTGGTGGTTCTGTATAACAATTGGTTAGTAAAACTTTGTATTCAAATCCGAAATGTGGCAAAGGGCAAAAAACCGCTATAAAAAGCAAGAAACTCTTCACTGTAGATGTACGCTGGTCTGTTTTTCCAGAGATGCGTACATAGAAAGCCTATCGGTACGTTTTGATTTACCAGCTGGCGTACGGCATGTCTAATCTATCAAATGAAACTAGTTTCATTGTCTGAAAGCACCTATTAATCATTATCTCATTGTTCAGGATAACCTCATTGATTAATTTTCATTGTTAAAGTAAACAACTATGTATTGTTACATCAACTTTTTGTAAAACTTGTTATTTAAACATACTAAAGCATCTTGTACAACATCTGGTAGAAACTGTTTTCACAGCTTTTTAGTATGCTTGGTAATTTATCCTTCCTTTTCAAATCCGAATTGAGTAGCCCAAATTCTGCTATGAAAAAGAAAAATCTCTCATTTCCTCACAATGTATACACGTGTAAATTTCTTATGATACGCACTCACAATGCCTCTCAAAACTTATCGATATACCAACCAACTTACCTCACGCTCAATCTAACAAACGAAGAAAGTTTCACTTTCGGAAAACTTGTTTATTTCAGTATCCTATAATTCTGGTGGATCTTATTGATAAAATTTTATTGTTAAAATAATATATCATGCATTACAATTTCTCTTTTGGTGAACAGTTGTTTTAAGGGTTCAGCAGGGGAGACCGTGGCACATTTTCCAGGGGGACAAGTTTTAAATTCTCTAAGTAAAATTTCCGATATTTTTAAAACTCAAAATAAAAGTGAAAGCGTTAAACTTTACTGTTCTGACATTGCATGTCCTAAAAAGAGGTTTCCTTCTTCACTTACCTATGCGTTTATTTTCCAAGTAACTTACACTGCTGCTCATCGAAGTAGTGTAAAATTTCAAATATGGCGACGGGGTAGGTTTTCATATAGCATAAGATGGAATTATTCACATACGTGTTTAGCTGTAAACTGTGGCTTGTCTTAAATAAGATAAGTTTTATTATAGGAAAAATGTCTTTGTTGCGTAATAAAATCGGCCAAAAAACAATATATGAAACGAACCCGTCAGATCTTTTAGTCATTTAAGTAAAACTGCCAATATAAAAACTAAGGTAAATTCAAATATATTAAAAATTTGTAACTATTTTCTAAAATGTGTTGATGTATATCCGTGATGTTTTCCTGAGACAGGTACGCACACTACGCACCCTCTCGGAAATTTACGGTTTACCAACCGACGTACTCCATGTCCAATCCATGAAATGAAAAGAGTTTTATTGTTGCAGAGAACCTAATCGTTATCTTATTGTTTAGCAAAATTTTATTGATAATTTTCATTATTAAAGTAAAGAATCATATAGTGTTACATCATCTTTTTGTAAATATCCGTTTTAAGATGCCAAGTATCTTCAAAATACCAAACGTTACCCAACATTTATAAGCTTGCTATTTTAAACTCATTACACCTTCGTGTACAAAACCTCAATATTATATTTACACAATTGTATACTTTTTCTTAAATTTAATACTTTGAAATGATACTTAGATAAATGGTTCTTCATAACTAAGGATATAATACACACTCAAATCAGTCAAATAGGTTGTTGCATTGTATTCGCAAGCATAAGAAACACCTTGTAAACAAATATTCATAAATGATAAATGAAAGTTGAAAAATCATTTCATGTACATTCATTTATTACACGAAACACATACCTCACATCCACCCAGCAAACACATACCTTTCGGCACATGATCGGACCGCAGCCGGCAGTTTATGTTAAGAATTGGTATGGACACAGTGGTTTCGGTGAAGTGTCGGTATCTTGGCGGCATCTGAAACTTAAGAATCTGCATTTTCGACAGCCGGTTACAGTAATCAGTTCTCTTAGGGTCATATATCGGCGAGCGACTTCCACCGACAAGTGACGCAGGACCGATATGTGATTTCTGATATTGGCCCGATTAGATTTGCCAAAATCGGTCAGAATTCGGAATATTTAATCTTAGCCGACATTTTATTATATTTTCAATCAAGTTCGAGTTCATTTGAGAATATTAAATATATATTTTTTAATTAATGTGTTTTATATTTTTTCCTAGTTTTCTTCAAGGAATCATTATAACAATATGAAATAAAACTGTTATTTGTTATTCTTATGTATTATATATGCGTGTGTGATAAATAAAAGATGTTATTCGAGAAATAAAATGATTTTAAATATACATATATGTGACGGGGAAAAGGAGACTCATACTCGAATAATAACACTTGCTAACTTTAAGAATTAAATATATTAAATGAACTATTTACACTATATACAGTTACAATTAAGTAGAACATTAATGAAATTAAACACTCATTCGTCTTAATGCGTCTTAATGAAACGTCGTTGAGAGCTCGGTGTTTTGCAACCACCTCTTTTACCTTCTTTTCCAGCGTCTGTCGAATGTTCTAAAAAAGTATTCTTCTACGCCGACTCGTGGCGCTGCCGTCGTCTCTTACAGACGGTTGCCACAGGTCACACTCGTCCATCCTGATACGCACGACCTCGTGCGCACCATACACTTAAACACAAACTTTAAAAAAAGTACCATATCTTTAAAAAAAATTTACACAGAATAAAACAGAAAAAAAAATAAAGAGAGAAAAAATGAAAATCGTCGTCAATGGCGGTTGGCATTTCGTCTTCCATCTCGTCTTAAATGGTACTCGTCTTAAATCGTACCCGTCTTTACTTCGTACTCGTCTTTACTTTGCACTCGTCTTAAAATATATATATATATATATATATATATACCCACCTATATACGTCTTAAAGTGGTACGTGTGAAAAACAGAAAGAAAAAAAAACACAAATCGGCATCTTCTAATCGTCTTCTTCCTTTAAAAAAAAAAAAAAAAAAAAAAATGAAACATCATGCAGAAAAAAAAATTAGAGTCTGTAATCAAATAAAGTCACAGAATGTTCATATAACAAAAACTAGTATGTTGTGGCCATCACAAAACTTTCTTCTATATAAATCACGCCAATTAAATCCTTTAAATACTACAAGAAATAACAACGATTTAGCACCAATTCATATAAAGTATATCTGAATTTGAAGTTGGGTGAAAATTCGTGCATTAGTTCTTGAGATAGAGCTATAGCGGAAATTTTGAAAAAATGTAGCATAGCAGCGCCACCTGTTGGGCGATTTACACCAAAAGTAAACAGCACTAAACGATATCAAGGTACACCTGAATCTGAAGTTTGTTGAAAATCCAAGCATTAGTTCTTGAGATAAAGCTATTGCAGAAATCGCCAAAAATACAGCATAGTAGCGCCACCTGCTGAGCGATTTATACCAAAAATTAAACAGCACTAACTTATACGTCAATTCATGTCAAGGACCAACTAAATCTGAAGTTTGATGAAAATCCGTGCAATAGTTCTTGAGATACAGCTCTTGTGGAAATCGTGAAAAATGCAGCACAGCAGCGCCACGTGTTGGGCGATTTACACCAAAAATTAAACAGCACTAACTTATATCAGGGACTAACTGAATCTGAAATTTGATGAAAATTCGTGGATTGTTTCTTGAGTTAGAGCTATTGCGTTAATCATGAATAATGCAGCATACCAGCGCCACCTGTTGGGCGATTTTCACAAAAAAGTAATCAGCTCCAAACTACATTTTGGACTAACTGAATCTGAAGTTTTATGAAAATCCTTTCAGTAGTTCTTGAGATACAGCTATTGCAGAAATCGTGAAAAATGCCGCATAGCAGCGCCACCTGTTGAGCGATTTTCACCAAAAACTAATCAAGTCCAGTTTATATCAAGGTCTAACTAAATATGAAATTTTGTGAAATTCCGTGCATTAGTTCTTCAGATAGAGCGCCCACAAAATTTTTGTCACATACAGACTCACAGACAGAGTGACAGAGTGACAGAGTGACGGAGTGACAGAGTGACAGACAGACTCACACACAGACATTTTCTAAAAACCATCAAATCGTGTTTTGGGCATTCTAAAACGTATAAATCCGTCGAAAACCGGAAGTCGAAATTTTTCACGAATCCAATACTTTCTTCTTGTAAAGATAGAAGAAAGTAAAAAAAATGGAGCTGTCCACAGTTCTAAAGTTCTTTATGCAAAGCACAAAAAAGTAAAAAAAACATGTCTTTGTAGTTCACAGAAGAAAAAAAAACCACAATACTTTACGGAACACACTTTTCAGCAGCAGCATTGAAGAAAACAAAAAAAATGACATCTCGGGGATAGTTGAATCACAATATTTCACAAACACATATTTCACAAACAAAATTTTAACTTTTTGTTAAAATTATTCTTGATGTAAACACAGGTGATGAAAAAAAGAAGAAACACACAAAATAGAGCGGGCGGCGGCGACACGAATGACTACGTCATAGAGTTACGGGATGAAATCATGATGCAGGACAAGATTTTTAGGAGTACATTAAGGAATGACTGGTCTGCCTCGACATTTCTTGGTACGATAGGCGCAGCAGCGGGCGCCAACTCGTGTACAAATGAAAACCCTATAAACATAGTATTTTACATTACATTGCCATATGTACTACTTCGTATCGACTTTCAAGATGAATTAAGGGTTTAGGAAAAGCTTATTAAGAGTACGTGAGGAAAAGACTGATTCGGCATAACTTGGTACAAAGCGCGAAGAACGGGGCGCCAATTCGTTATTTTTACAATGTTATTACGTCATCGAGTTATGGCTTGAAATTTTGGCAAATGAAACATACCGATTATTACAATACGAATGTTTCAGTCTGCCTCGTCATATCTTGGTAGGAGATGAGCAGAGCGGGGCGCCAATTCTTAATTTTGGTGGTATAATCACCTCATCGAGCTACGACTTTAAAATTTCGCACATTAAAGGAACATATCAGTACAATATGAATATTTCAGTCTGCCTCGTCATATCTCGGTACGAGACGAGCAGAGCGGGGCGCCAATTTTAAATTTTTGCGGTATAATCACGTCATCGAGTTACGGGATGAAATCGTGATGCAGGACAAGATTTTTAGGCGTAAATTAAAGAATGACTGGTCTGCCTCGACATTTCTTGCTAAGTTAGGCGCAGCAGCGGGCGCCAACTCGTCATTTTGGCGTCACTATCACGTCATCGAGTTACGGGATGAAACCGGTGCCAAATTAAAGGTGAAAAAAAGTCTTTTAAGAATATTTTGGTCTGCCTGCGCATATCCTGGTAGAAACCCCCGGCAGACTAAAATCTATAACAAAAAAATACATCATAATGTACAAATGAAAACCCTATAAACATAGTATTTTACATTAAACATTAAACATTCCGATTAGTACGATACGAATATTTCAATCTGCCTCGTCATATCTTGGTAGGAGATGAGCAGAGCGGGGCGCCAATTTTTAATTTTGGCGGTATAATCACGTCATCGAGCTACGAGTATAAAATTTTGCACATTAAAGGAACATATCAGTACAATAAGAATATTTCAGTCTGCCTCGTCATATTTTGGTACGAGACGAGCAGAGCGAGGCGCCAATTTTTAATTTTTGCGGTATAATCACGTCATCGAGTTACGGGATGAAATCGTGATGCAGGACAAGATTTTTAGGCGTACATTAAAGAATGACTGGTCTGCCTCGACATTTCTTGCTACCTTAGGCGCAGCAGCGGGCACCAACTCGTCATTTTGGCGTCACTATCAGGTCATCGAGTTACGGGATGAAACCGGTGCCAGATTAAAGGTGAAAAAAAGACTTTTAAGAATATTTTGGTCTGCCTGCTCATATCCTGGTAGAAACCCCCGGCAGACTAAAATCTATAACAAAAAAACACGTCATAATGTACAAATGAAAACCCTATAAACATAGTATTTTACATTAAACATTAAACATTCCGATTAGTACGATACGAATATTTTAGTCTGCCTCGTCATATCTTGGTAGGAGATGAGCAGAGCGGGGCGCCAATTTTTAATTTTGGCGGTATAATCACGTCATCGAGTTACGAGTATAAAATTTTGCACATTAAAGGAACATATCAGTACAATAAGAATATTTCAGTCTGCCTCGTCATATTTTGGTACGAGACGAGCAGAGCGAGGCGCCAATTTTTAATTTTTGCGGTATAATCACGTCATCGAGTTACGGGATGAAATCATGACGCAGGACAAGATTTTTAGGCGTACATGAAGGAATGACCGGTCTGTCTCGACATTTCTTGGTACGTTAGGCGCAGCAGCGGGCGCTAACTCGTCATTTTGGCGTCACTATCACGTCATCGAGTTACGGGATGAAACCGGTGCCAAATTAAAGGTGAAAAAAAGTCTTTTAAGAATATTTTGGTCTGCCTGCGCACATCCTGGTAGAAACACCCGGCAGACTAAAATCTATAACAAAATAATACATCATAATGTACAAATGAAAACCCTATAAACACAGTATTTTACATTACATTGCCATATATATTACTTCGCATCGACTTTTAAGAGGAATTAAGGGTTTAGGAAATGTTTATTAAGACAAAAACCTAGACCTTGACAAAAACTATTGTTTCATGTAAAAAATTTCTATTTAACAAATAATAATAAATAAATAAATAATATAAAGATATATATGAATAAAGAATCAGCGAGGAATTTAGACACTTATCTTTAAAAAAGTTTATTTAGAGGAAAATATTTTTCTTTCATTGTGAATTCACTTCGTGATTAAATTTAATTTTTTATAGCAGAATAAAAATATTGAAAAAATATTCATAAATATTATAAATAATCATAATTCTATATATTAATAATTCTATATATTATAATCTATCTTTATTTAAATACGATATATCTATATATAATAATTCTATATATTAATAATACTAAAAATAAATATTATAAATAATCACATTCAAAAAATATTAAAAATATCCGTCTCCTATCAAGATACGACGAGGCAAACTGAAATATTCTTATTGTACTGATATGTTCCTTTAATGTGCAAAATTTTATAGTCGTAGCTCGATGACGTCATTATACCTCCAAAATTAAAAATTGGCCCCCCACTCTGCTCATCTCCTACCAAGATATGACGAGGCAGACTGAAATATTAGTATCGTACTAATCGGGATGTTTAATGTTTAATGTAAAATACTGTGTTTATAGGGTTTTCATTTGTATATTATGATGTATTTTTTTTGTTATAGATTTTAGTCTGCCGGGTGTTTCTACCAGGATATGCGCAGGCAGTCCAAAATATTCTTAAAAGATATTTTTCACCTTTAATTTGGCACCGGTTTCATCCCGTAACTCGATAACGTGATAGTGACGCCAAAATGATGAGTTGGCGCCCGCTGCTGCGCGTAACGTACCAAGAAATCTTGAGGCAGACCAGTCATTCCTTAACGTACGCCTAAAAATCTTGTCCTGCATCATGATTTCATCCCGTAACTCGATGGCGTAATTATACCACAAAAATTAAAAATTGTTGCCCCGCTCTGCTCGTCTCCTATCAAGATATGACGAGGCAGACTGAAATATTCTTATTGTACTGATATGTTCCTTTAATGTGCAAAATTTTATACTTGTAGCTCGATGAGGTGATTATTCCGCCAAAATTAAGAATTGGCGCCCCGCTCTGCTCATCTCCTACCAAGATATGACGAGGCAGAGTGAAATATTCGTATCGTACTAATCGGAATGTTTAATGTTTAATGTAAAATACTATGTTTATAGGGTTTTCATTTGTACATTATGACGTATTTTTTTTTTTTTTATACATTTCAGTCTGCCGGGTGTTTCTACCACTATATGCGCAGGCAGACCAAAATATTCTTAAAAGACTTTTTTTCACCTTTAATTTGGCACCGGTTTCATCCCGTAACTCGATGACGTGATAGTGACGCCAAAATGACGAGTTGGAGTCCGCTGCTGCACCTAACGTACCAAGAAATGTCGAGGCAGACTAGTCATTCCTTAATGTACGTCTAAATATCTTGTCCTGCATCATGATTTCATCCAGTAACTCGATGACGTGATTATACCACAAAAATTTAAAATTGGCGCCCCGCTCTGCTCGTCTCGTACCAGGACATGACGAGGCAGACTGAAATATTCTTATTGTACTGATATGTTCCTTTAATGTGCAAAATTTTAAAGTCGTAGCTCGATGAGGTGATTATACCGCCAAAATTAAGAATTGGCGCCCCGCTCTGCTATCTCCTACCAAGATATGACGAGGCAGACTGAAATATTCGTATTGTAATAATCGGTATGTTTCTACCATTTGCCAAAATTTAGAGCCGTAACTCGATGATGTAATAACACTGTGAAAATAACGAATTGGCGCCCCCCGTTCTTCGCGCTTTGTACCAAGTTATGCCGAATCAGTCTTTTCCTCGCATACTCTTAATAAGCTTTTCCTAAACCCTTAATTCATCTTGAAAGTCGATACGAAATAGTATATATGGCAATGTAATGTAAAATACTATGTTTATAGGGTTTTCATTTGTACACGAGTTGGCGCCCGCTGCTGCACCTATCGTACCAAGAAATGTCGAGGCAGACCAGTCATTCCTTAATCTACTTCTAAAAATCTTGTCCTGCATCATGATTTTATCCCGTAACTCGATGACGTAGTCATTCGTGTCGCCGCCGCCCGGTCTAAAAGAAAATATTTTGTAGAAAGACGAAATCTTGATTTTTTTCCCATATTCTTGATGCACCACACAATGTGTAAAATAACGGAAAGGAAGAAAAGAAGAAGAAAAACACTTTGAATGTCAAATTTTACGTGGTCCGGCTTCATCATATCGACTTTCTATCATTTACGGCTTCATCATATCGACTGCAGTGTATGTTCTGTTTGGACCCTCATGGTGTCCAACCATTTCCACTTCATGAAATGCTGGCTTTTCAGCATCCGCATGTTTTGGTTTAAATTTAGGAACATTCTCGTGGACAAATTTGTCAAAGTTCTGTTTCGATTTCATATTTTGACAATGATTTATATTTTTACCAGAATCATTTTTTGAGTGGTGTGTAATCTCTTCGTAAATTTTCAATTTTTGTTTAAATTCATGCAAATCAGAACAATCGTAAAGTATGCACTTATTTTCAGGAGAATCAGGAATGCCATTGATTATGTAACGTATAAATGACTGATCATCAATATTGGCCCGTCCAGCCATTTCTTTCATAATTAAGAAATACTCAAAAAAGATTCCTTTTGTCTAATATGCCGATGACTAAGCATTTCGTGTATTTCAGCCGAATTAATCTGCGAACGAAATTCGGTAACTAAGGCATGTTTCAATTCAGGAAAAGAACGAATGTTGCTTTCACTCTTAGCGAATAAAGAAGCAATGACTCCGAGCGCTCTTTGCGCAAAAATGAATTTTTGCATTTCGCCTAAATTAAAAGAGGAAGAAAAGGATTCCAATTTTTGCAACCATAAATGAACATTTTCATACTTATCTCCATTGAATGTAGGTACCAGCGATTCAACATCGCGAAAATTTACTGATGGCATAAACATAGATTCCTGAGCAATGTTTGAAGCATTAATAGCACATTTATTGGTAAATTCAGAAATTTCAATATTCGACTTACCGTTTGGCACTGGCGAATTGTTGAAAATTTCTTCCGAATCGCCATCTGTATCGACATTAGTTTCAATATGTTTTTGGATGGATTCCAAATTAGTTAAAAATGAAATTATGCGTTTAGACAACTCAGTTTCTGTGCCATCTATTTCGATGCGTAAAATAGTGGCAATAGTTATAAGTTCAAGTAAAGAAAAATTTTTAGCGGTTTCCTCTACTTTACTCGTAAATTCATCATCGGTTTCACAGAATGGAAATCCCGTAAATGCTCTTATTCGCGATCGATTTAAACGATCGCCTTCAGATGAAAACAAAAGTTTATGTAATAGTTTTACTCGATTCGTCTTTTCGTTTTTCAATGCAAAAGCGATGACTGGAATGTCATTTAAAATAATGATGAAAAGAAAAAAAAAACAGTAAACAGTACTCACCCACTAATTTCTGTCGTTGAAAAAAGATGAACCAATTTATTTCCAGTTTGGAATAATATATTGCTGCAGTTATTTCAAAATAACTGAAGAGTTGGCCAGTCGCCAAGGCTGTAGAAAAAAAATTGTATTCTTCGAACACGACATGATCTTTATAAATTTACAGCTCCGCCTTACTCTCTGAAAGAATTTTGGCGTCGTTATAAAAATGATACTTGTCTTGCCGTTGAGAGCTCGGTGTTTTGCAACCACCTCTTTTACCTTCTTTTCCCGCGTCTGTCGAATGTTCTAAAAAGGTATTCTTCTACGCCGACTCGTAGCGCTGCCGTCGTCTCTTACAGACTGTTGCCACAGGTCACATATATATACAGTAGTACCCGTTTAATACGAACCCCGCTAATCAGAACCGAATTTATTTTCGAAAATTTAAGCATGTTGGATTGCGAAATTTTACGGATTACAGGTTGAATGTTTGGAAAAAAGTGTGGAAATTAGAATTAAACAAAAAGTGGCAGTAAAGTACATTTTTTATTCTTTAATAGCTTGAATAGGTTAAAAAAATTCTCAATAATATAAGAGTACAACATATATACACGAATATAAAATGAAAACTTGCACTGTAATAGAAGCCATCTTATCTCGAATATCAATTTGTTTCCCAGTCACTATAAAATTCTTTTTTATAATCCAAAAAGTATTTAATTCAGATAATAAAAATTTATTTTCCCCTTCAACAGTTTCATTTCGAAAATTATCTACAGAATTATTTTTTCTTGTTGGCCGATTGCATACCGATAGTTCTGTGTTTGCTGGGCAATCTGACCAATGAAACTAGTTTCATTGTCAAAAAATTGCTTTACTAGACTCAACACTGAACTCAACTGAACTCAACAAATTTCCACACCCCTATTCCTATACGAATTTTGCTTACTAGGGTCCCCTGTACCTTTGCATTTCTGACGTATATTTTGGAAATACCCTGTATATATTGCACGCTGAAAATAAGATGAATGTAGTACGGATATATCATTTCCCTAAACAGGGAAGAAGACTCTTCATTTGAGATTTGATTCTAATTTGAACTTGATTAAATTAGGCTTGCTGCAAATTAATTTGCAATTTAGGAAATAAATTCAAATCTCATGAATGGAAAACATATAATTTATTTTTTTAAGCAACGTTGGTTTGAGAAAGTTTATTAAAAATCTGTTAAGAAATAATCCAAGTCATATTTAAACACAGTCGAATCCAGTTAACAACGCGTTTCTAGGGACTGAACAAAAGTCGCGTATTAAATTGGTTCGCATATTAAGCGTGATTTATAAAATGTTGCAAGAACTGAACTTATTTACATAAGTAATTGTCTAAAGGAAACTTAAAGGTTTTGTTTCTATGTTTACCGTCTAAAATTGTGTCTTTTACGCATATTTAAAGAAAAAAATTGAATATATTCAATTTTAAATATTTGTTTCTTTTATTGTGCCTACTGAAATAATATCTATAACTAAGAATGGATTCAAATATGACTTTTATGTCGATTAATACGTCTCAAACAAAAATTAAACAGACATCAGAAGAAAGTAACTAAAAAATAGAATTGAAAACTAAAGACCGACCCCTGCCCCCTTTTCTCCAAATGCGCTTAAAAGCATATAATTCTAGGGTCACACTATTCGCAACAGTGTACAAGAGGAAAAAACAAGAATAGACAACATACACCGTGAAGGGAAGGAAAAATGTATGCAAAAAACTAGCAACAATTCATTTATCTTTTCTCTACTTCTGTAAAAATATATACGAAACAAGGGTCAAAGAATATGCGGATGCGGAATCAAAAAATAGTTGCAGCCATACTAATTTCGCTGCAAAAACAAGAACAGAAACATACGCCGTGAAGAGAAGGAAAAATGTATGCAAAAAAGTGGCAACAATTCATTTATCTTTTCTCTACTTCAGTAAAAATATATACGAATCAAGGGTCAAAGTATATGAGGAACGCGACATCAAAAAATAGTTGCAGCGATACTTATTTCGCAGCAAAAACAAGAACAGAAAACATACACCGTGAAGAGAAGGAAAAATGTATGCAAAAAGTGACAACAATTCATTTATCTTTTCTCTACTTCAGTAAAAATATATACGAAACAAGGGTAAAAAAATATGAAGTCGCGGAATCAAAAAATAGTTGCAGCGATACTAATTTCACGGGATTTTTTTATTAAAAAACTTCCACTACTTCGGATTATTAATATTCCCTTAATTAATCAGTAATTTCATAAGACAATATTACTATTCAGAAATAGTGGTAGATATCCGAATTAAAAAAAAAAAAAAATCCGCTAAATTGGGAACATTGAAGAAAAGAGAAGAAATTCGTTCTATGTATATGCCTATTAAACTAGATTTTTTGACTCTAGGCTAGGACCGAAACAATATAGCATATTAAGAGGAATCGCGTAATAACTGTTCGCCTATTAAACTTTGTTTTCTTGAATTAGTCTTATGAAATAGTCTTCAATATGAAGACTGTTTTATAAAACTTTTTAAAAATAGGATGAAATAAATCATAATTCTCAATCAAATGGCTAATTTCGTATGCCTCTGCCCCAATTTTGCCTTAAAAATGTTTTTTTTTTCTTTTCTTTCTTTACTGTTTTCTTTTTCTTTTTCTTTTCCCTTTTTCATTTCTTTTCCTTTTTTCTTTCTTTCCTCATTCCTTTTTTTCTTTTCTTTTTTCTTTTCTTTTCAATACCTTTTTCTTTTCTTTTATTTCCTTATTTTTTGACGATTTTATATATTACTTACATTGGCTTATATTGTTTCTGATTATTTCTATTTACAAAGCAGTGTAACTTTTCTACGAAATATATAGATTGATAGCGGTATCAAGACGTCCGAAAAATCTTATGTTCATATTTATATTTCGCTCATTACATTCATTAATAATAAACTTTTTTTTTATATCAGCCATTAAATTAATCGATTTTTGAGGCACAGTGTGAACAGTTAAAAATATTTTGATGATATGTATATTTTTAATCATATTCATATAATCGTGAAACTAATTATTTTTTTAACATTTAAATAATGATATTTTAAATTTAATTAAATTGAAACTTATCAAAATATAGAAAAAAATTACATTAATAAAGGTATTCAGTTAAAGAACTGATTTGTGAGGTATAAGAAAAGTTTTAGATTTAATTTGCTTCAAACAAATAAAAATTAAAGTGACCTTATAAAAGTAGATTCCTGGGAATGTTTAAAATTTAAAAGTTAATTTTTTTTAAGTTTTGAGTTCTTAATAAGTGATTCTTAAAAATAAGAGAGTATTTTAGAGATATTCTTAAAAGTATCTAATGCTTTTTTTTTTCTCAAAAACCTGTTAACATGTTGAATAATTTACGGTTTTATGAAAATTAAAAAAGATTTTTTTTTTTAAATCTATTTACAATATATGTATAACCCATTTTCTGTTTATCATAATATGACCAGTTTAAATTTAACACATTTTCTATTTCATTTTCTGATAATAAGCTTCGTGAATTTAATAAATAAAATACAGTTTTTCAGTTTTTTGTAAACACTAAATGTAATGATACAGCAAATAAATTATATTTCATTTCAAAAATATTTAACAAAATGCTTCACTTATGTTCCCGGTTCACTTTGTCGTTAACTGAAATACACTTTTTAGGGAAAAAATAAACATTTATCCAATTCAGAGAATAAACTTATATTCTATAATAATGCATTTTAAATGTGGGATTAAATGTATTTTTTAAATATATTTACGGCAATCATTTTAAATGCAAAATACATTACTATTAAGGGCCTTTATTTATAAAATATTTAAAAACATCATGTTTTTGTAACATGAATAAATTAATTTAGCTTTCATAAAATGTTTGATAGGAATTATTTTTTTTTTTTGTTCAATTGTTTACAGAAAACTATAGAATACACTAACTGTTTACATTTAATATGTCAAAGCATTTATGAAATGTCTATTAAGTTTTTATTTAAATAGAATCCTATCAAATCTTTAATATGAACCTTAATCCATAAATAGAATTTACATTAATTTTGTAGAAGATTTTTACGCGAATAAACGAAACAAATATTTAACATAATTTAGAAAATATTGATGTTGATTATAGACGTATGTTTGGCAATGCTAAAATTGATGTTTACGGGACAAAATTAGGTACTCACACTTAAAAATAATGGATAAATATATTTCATGCATTTTGATTCAAAATATTAAAAAGGGATTTTCTTTAATTGGAATATTTCCTTATTTTGTAATACTTTCATTTGTAAAATGTAATCATATAATATTTCTTAAAAATATTTATGAAAAGTTTCACCGGGAGATTTCTACCAGCCCAATATGAATTGTTAATGTAGATTAATTCATCGAGAAGGAAAATCTTGGCACATCGATTTGCTTAACTCGACAATACTATTTATTTAGGGATGTATAATATATATTTAAAATATTCAGCGTTATACATTTATCGAATAACAGTAAACCCCCATAAAAGTATGAATTTTCATAAAACATTTAATTTCAAAATTATACCTTTATATAATAACATGCTTTCTTTTCAGAAATATAGATTTAGAAAAAATAAATTTTATTATTTTGCCATTATTCGGTTTAACAGGCTCTATAAATCAATGTACCATACGTTAAATCAGATTGTGAAAATTTTGTATGTAACAGGAAAACATTAAGTTCAGTTTAAGATTGAACTTCTCAAAAATGTGTAGAATTAGCTTAAATATATTTTTTAAAGTTTCCAAAAACGTAAATTGTGCAGACGTGTGTTATTTTTTTAAAATAAAAAAGCTGTATGGTGCAAAAAAAAAAAAAAAAAAAAAAAAAAAAAAAAAAAAAAAAAAAAATTATATGCCCTTTGATATTATCACAAGTTCAATTTGTAATAGCATGCAAATATTACAAACTAAATTTTAATCACGTAGATATTACAGTCTTATTTGAAAATACTTAGCGTTATTAAATACGAATTACCATGTAGGCCAGAAAACCTTAATCTTTGTATATAGTTTATGAGTATAAATAAGAAAACTACGTATCAAATCGAGCAACAATATAAACTCAAAAATATGAAGCAAATCTTAAATTTACTAATATGGAATAAACCAGATCCATCCGTTAATGTATACCACAGTAGTTCATCAAATTTAAGGATTTTCCGCTGTCTATCGCCCTCAAAACGTGATGGTAATAAATTGCTCTTACATTTAAACACCATTATTTTCTAAAAACTTTCATCACATTTTATAATCGCAAAATTCGTCATATATTTATATAATGTGACTGGTATTATTCGGTACTATTATTTCTTCGGAAGAATATTTCTCACGAATTCTGTTGTTGGTTTATACACTGGAATGTGCGGTTGGTTGAATTGGAAAATAACAGTAAGTTCTGGCATGTAAGGCGATTGGCAGGAAAATTGAAGATTGTTTTTCTATCCATTATTTGTTGTTTTCGCTTGCCTCAGATTGTGTTAAAAATTTACTTAGCTATTTTAGTACTTTAGCAGATCTATAAACCTACCTCCAAACTATCCGATTTCTTGAAATCAAATTAATTTTGTAAACAAAATCTAAAATTATTAATTAAATGCAGTTTATTATTTTGCAAATTGTGTTTTATCATCGAATATATCATTGAAATATTTTAAAGTACTTTAAAGTTTAATAATATAGAGAAATCGAAACTTGTTTCTTTGGGTGGTGCAATCCAGCTATATTATTCCTTTTATTAATAGTTTTTCAAAAATAATTTACAGTACAGTCTGGCTTACCGGTAAATGTTAAAGTTAAACAAATTCAAAAACCAGAGACTGTTGTAAAATAAAATTACAGTGTTGACCTAAAGTGTATAATTGTACACAATTTACATTCTAAACTTTTAATTTATTGTATGAATGCAATAAGCAGATGTGATCTTTACATTTTACTAAAGGGTAATCTTTAAAGGAAATAAAATATTAATTAATTAAATAAAAATAATTAAAGCACGTATGTTAAATTTGAAAAAGATAATTGTATTGTTAATAAAATTAATTTTTTTTAATTGTAATAAACTAATATCGTGCTTTATTATATGTGTTTTTTTATATTATATCGATTACTTGAAATTTTCTAAATCTCGTTTAAAAAACAGATGCAGAAAACAGAAAAAGTAAACGTAATTAAATCTTCAAAAGTGTTTTCTTTATAGATTTTCAATTTTACTATAAAATAAAGAAAATTAAATTTATTCTGAACTTTAAAAAAATGGTAATTTAGTACAGTTTAATCATATAGAAAAATAATTATAAGATGCGTCTATAAGTTTAATAGTAAAAAAAAAAAAAAAAAAAGAAAGAAAGAAAGAAAGGGAAAGAGCAAAATAAACCATATAAAATAATGTTTACTTTTTTTTAATTTCCATAAAGTTTTAAGTATGTAGCAAATATATATCTATACGTTTATAAGATTACTAGAGAAACAAACAAACAAAAAAATAAAATAAAAAGAGAGAGAAAAAAAAAAGGAAGAAATCCATACAGTAGTAATGTTTGCAGTATCTTTTTCTTGAACGAGATTTAAACATTTAAAAAGAGCTGAATGTGTTGAAAAACTATTTAAATAATTTTTCTTTAAAGAAATTTACGAATAATTGCTGTAAAGTAAGAAATGTGCATTTCTTTTAGCTATTAGATATTTTTTTGAACATTTATTTTATTTAAGCGTTAAATATTCATATTTTAAATTGTTTATTTTTAATTATGTTTGAGAATTCAGTTATTTATCTTTCGATGTAAATATAAACGGTCAAGTGCGAGTATTACTCGCGCACAGACGGTTCCGTACAATAGTATATGAATCAGTAAGTGTATTATTAAAAAAATGCCGTTGCTAAAAGAATACTAATAGTTTGTAAAAGCTATAAAACGTAGGGTTGGGTAACCTTTCTAACTGGAAATTTTGCTCTATCTCTTTTCGTTTTCGATTTGCAGTGGCTAGCTTCCAAATTTCACCACTAGTTGGCGCTGCTGTCGTTTTCATTTCGCGTAGTCGCTTTACTTTACGATTACCTCACTTGCATAACTGTAGCTCTCTCCGTTCACAAGTTTTTTCAGGTTAAAGGGACATTCCTTTGCATCCTGTATACTAGAAAAGTATAAATGGATATACCATGAAAGTTCAAAGCTATATGGAACCTAAATAATAGCAAATGTAGATATTCTGTATATTTGTTATTCCATATAGTCTTTTAGTTAACCTTTAAAGACATAGTAGTTGTATTGAAAGAGCCACTCAATGGAAACCAGTCAAGAATCCCATATTTTTTGTGTGATTAATTCTCATTAAATTAGTTTTTTTTCTATATTTGACGTTTATTGCATTTATACTGCTACTGAACATTGCATTACATAAATATATCCTTGAAATTTGTTATATAGGCTTTAAAAGCCGATGTAGCATAGAGTACGCCGTCCTTGTCATTATGTATATCCAAACCGTCCGTGTCTTTAAGGGTTAATATCTCGGTTAATTACCGAAGATTTTTTCCGAAATTCATGATCAGCAATGCGTTTATACTTCTGCTACGATAGATACCTCCAGCTCTGCTCAACACTTTTCCTGCAGCCTGTAAATTTAAATTTGAGTGTAACAGAAAAATGCGATCTTCTCAAAAACTATGTGACATAGGGTAATCGCTATAATTTTCCTGAAAGGTTTAAATTAATGTCTACTACCTCTCATTTTTTCATAATTTTAGTTTCAATAGATTCGGAATTAAATGGGGGGGGGCATATTTTTGCACTACATTTTCCACCATAACTTGAAAATATAATACCTAAAATTAAATGAAATATAGTTTTGATTTCAGCTTTACGAAAGCTTTCACACGATATACAAATAAAAGATTTTTTTTCAAGTAACTTAATTATTTCCTCTACATTTTTCCTAAATATATTTATGAATATTTATTAATCTGTAAATATGTGGGTCAAAATACCTTATTGCTTCCCCAAAATTTGAACTTTCCACGTTACATAGTTTACGAGTAAAAGGGCTGTGACAGACAGACGCAGGAGTGATCTTATAATGGTTCCGTTTTTATTTTTTAGGTAGATTTCGTATGAAATACTACCTATTGGGATCGTTCCTATGTTGGAATTTCTGAAAAATTTTTGCAGATCTACACCGATCATGACCCCTAGAACCCAAAACCACCCTCAGTAAAAAACTTTATATATATATATATCTATCTATCTATCTATCTATCTATATATATCACTTTCTTCTGGACACGATAACTTTCGTAATTCTGCACCAATCTCTTCCAAACTGATGCATAAAATCAATGGGCATAAAATCTCGGTCAAGTTCGTTAATGGGCAAAATCGGACCAAGGGGATGGAAATAGGGAGGGGTTTTGTGAAAACAGAAAACCCCCCATAACTTCTTAATTTTTGTACATATCAAATCAGTTTAAAGTTTTTATTACTTCTAAAAATAGGGCCAAAAATGTATGTATCACAGATTTTTCATAAAGTTAAAAATGGGCTCAAGGGGCGCAAAAAATAGGGTTTTTGGGAGAAAAAAAATCATAACTTCGTCAATTCTCAAGATATCAAATTCAATTAATTTTATTATAAATCTCCTTAACATTATCTAAAACTTTTATATTCACAAGTTTTTGATAGGAGCAATTCGTACCGCAAAACAAATTAAAAACTAAAACAAAAAGGGCGTTTGAAGAAGAAAAAAATCCATAACTTCGTCAATTCTCAAGATATCAAATCAAATTAATTTTATCATGAATCTCCTTAACATTATCTACAACTTTTATATTCACAAGTTTTTGATAGGACCAATTCCTACCGCAAAAAAAATTAAAAACGAAAACAAAAAACGGGTTTGAAGAAGAAAAAAATCCATAACTCCGTCAATTCAAAAGATATAAAATCCCCATGAATTTATCATATATCTTCTTAATATTGTCTACAACATCTATATAGACAAGTTTTGGATAGGACCAATTCTTAGAGCAAAAACAAATTAAAAATACATACCGGTTGAAGTAAAAAATGATCTTAGTAAGGGTGTATTCAAATACAAACTGCTTATTTTCTTACTCATTTTACAATTCATTTTTGCTCTCAAAGGCTTCCAATTGGTACGTTTTCTTACTCAGAAACTATATAATGTACCGTAATGGTCGATTTTCTGATAGGGGCAGAATATATTTTTTTAAATGCTGTTAAAAAGGGCATTTTGAACCGAATTTACCGAAGCGGATTGTGTTGGAAAAAGCATTGTATTAAGGATGCGCTTAAATCCAAACTACTTATTTTCTGACTGGTTTTTAAATTCATTTTTGCTCTCAAACGCATTTAATTGGTAGATTCGCTTATTCAGAAACTATATAATGTACCGTAATAATCGATTTTTAGATAAAAGCAGAATATATTTTAAAAAATGATGTCAAAGTGGGCATTTTGAACGGAATTTCCCGAAGCGATTGTGTTAGAAACGAAAAATATTGTCCTTCTGAGAAAATAATTGTTTATATATCAAGTTTTAATTAATTGAACAAAAAATAAAAACACAGGTCGCTTATAAATCTCTTCAAAAATCACGTCAGCAAATTTCATATTTTTTTTTAATTAAAAATGAATCTGGAATTATGCCAGAAAATTTCGAGTTGTTGAGCATGGAAAAGTATTTTTTTTAATATCGCCCTAACATGATTCTGATAAAACCAGCTATTATATGAAAATGAAATAAAAACTCGTCAAGAGCGGCCAGATAAAATTGTTAAAGTGGATTTATCTATAATCATGATTTAGTTTTTGTTTGTGAAATTAGTATATTTGACTTCGAAATCTACCTCTGCCTGTAGGCCGGGCCGGCAGGGATTTTTTAAGTACGGAACCCTAAAAAAACAGCATTATACATATATATAAATATATGTGTGTGTCTGTGCATAAACTAAAATATTACCGATCATACGAAAACACATTTACTAAAAAATACTTATTTTTTTAAAATTACTAAACTTCCCTAGGAGTGTACGTTTCATTCAGAAAAACTATCTCCTTGCTCTAATGCGTAAAAAGATGTAAAATTATGTTATTATTCTTTGACCACAAATGCGTAAGAACTAACATTGCGGATTTATAATAGAGAAAATATAAAAAATCTATGTCACATCTTGATAAGTTATATTTCCAGAAAAAAAATAAGTTGTTATCAAATATAAATCATCAATTGTTTTACAAAGAACTCTCATGTAAGTGTAATTTTCAAGTGCTATTTGCAATTTTATATATTCGGAATTTACGGATCCAAAGACATAAAGTTGCCCTAAAAGGAAATGCTATGACTATATTGCATAAAAATTTCTGGATATTCATGTCAGCTTTCCGGAAAAAACCTGTTAGGCAAAATAAATTCAAAATATTTATACAGGCTTGCTAAACGACTTAACATATTATCATAGCTTTTAATACGTTTTATGTAGAGGTAGTTCATTTTAACATGTATAAAATTTTATTGATTTAGTCTACTGATTTCTCTAAACTGAAAGCAGAAAAAGGCATGCAAACAGACATGAGCCCCCATATTCACATACGAAAATTGAAATTTCATTTCAGTAATAAAATAAACTCAAACAGCTTTGAAAACGTACAATATTTTTAGTTTATATAACAGCAGCTTAACTATAATGCAATCCGAAAATTGCCTCAGCTAATTCAAAGCGTATTTCTTCAAGCATTTTCATGTGCTTTTTGATAAAATAACTATCATTGTAAATCATGAGAAAAAAATATTAAGAAAATAATTATCCCTTCGTCACAAAAGTATTCTATTTTACTAGTAGGTTTACATTTTATTATTCGACCATTTATTATAGAGTAACAGAACAGAGCTACCAGTGTACACTGAGTATTTGAAAGTACAATATTTAAAAATACTAAAATCTAGTAATTTCGCAAAATTTTGTTTTAATAAATCTTTACAAGAAACGTAATACAATGATTTTGTAACTCTGTGAATACCATTGTGTTTCAAGTTTTGCACACTGTTATCTTCTTCATATACTTACGACGGCCGAACTATAATACAAAAAATTTAGTAGTAAAATAAGTTTATAATTTTCCGTCTTTCTCACATTCTTTTTAATTTGCTCAAAATACATCTTACTCAATACTACATTCTAATATCAACAACTCTGCAAAATATAAATAAACAACTTATACACAACTTTAAGAGGATTATTTCCTTATTCTTACATTTTTCATTTTGAACATCTATTCACGAAAAATGCATTTTCCTTTACAAAGTATTTTTTCGTATGCAACAAGCAACTTTTCTAAAGATGTGGAATTTTTCTCTACTTTGCTGAAAGCCGAAAGTTTTATTATTTCTTTCTACTCCAAAGCATTATGAGGGACCTTCCTGCATATAAAGGATGTGCATATCTTAATATGCATTTTCTAGGAGATGCAAGAAGTTTTTTTTTTGTTGTTGTTTACTTACTTTTCTGCAAAATTCATAATAATATTTTTTATGATTTCTTCTACGTCTTAGATATACTTATTTTAATAAAAAAATATATTTTAAAAATCAGTAAGTTATCTACGTATTAGTCTTTCACACATCACACATGGGAAATACCATACGAATATTACCGATGTCGAATTTATTGCAAGATTTGTGTTTCTTCTACACTGTAAAAAAAATCTGTAAAGTTACTAAAGTTTTTCTAGGAAACTGGGATTCCAAGAAATTTTCATGTAACGGCAACAAGAAAATTTCCTGTAACAGACGCTGTTACAGGAATTTTTCTTGTTGCTGTTACATGAAAATTTCTTGGAATCCCAGTTTCCTAGAAAAAGTTTAGTAACTTTACAAATATTTTTTTACAGTGTAATGTTTAAAACGGGTTGTACTGTCAAACGCAATATACAACTATAATCATATCATAATAATAAGCGTATCAACTATAAATTAAAAATATGCTATATTTAACACGTTCACGCCGGCGCATTGGGTCAGACTCGATTGTCTCAGAGTTGTCAAGTCTGCGACTTTTTGCTCACCACTGTTAATTTAGAGAAAATGATATTCTTTTAAATCGCCCAATTGTTTTAATTAAATAAAACAACATTTTCTGTATTAAAATACTGGTATCCAAAAAGCCGGAGACTTGGCAGCTCTGAGACAGGCGGGTGCGACCCACCGCGGCGGCGTGAATGTGTTAAATGCGTTAAAATGTGTTCTTGTGAACCATTGCGTAACGAGATATGTTTATCTTAAACAAACGCAAATACATAAAAAATGAATTGAAAATTAACAGTTACAGACAATTTCGTAATTATGAAGATTTCAAAATTCTTGTAAGATTATGAATGACTTAAAGATGCCGTTGACAGATATTTTTTAGAGTGTGCATACCATTTTTTTCTCAGCCCATAAAATTATTTTATGTTGTTATCAAATATAAAGTAAATATTTTCATGTTTAACAAATAGACTTTGTAAATCAACAGCATCAGTGTTAAAGTTAATATTATTTTGCTACCTCTGCATGAAAAAATTCGCATCTGAAAATGTTTACTTGATAATTGATAGTATCCGAAAAACCGATATTCTGTGTTGAGAAAGTTAATTAATACACTGTATGCCGTTGATAGATAATTTTTAGAGTGTGCATACCATTTTTTCTCAGCCCATAAAATTATTTTTAGGTTGTTATCAAATATAAAGTAAATAATTTCATGTTTAACAAATAGACTTTGTAAATCAACAGCATTAGTGTTAAAGTTAATATTACTTTGCTACCTCTGCATGAAAAAATTCGCATCTGAAAATGTTTACTTGATAATTGATAGTATCCGAAAAACCGATATTCCGTGTTGAGAAAGTTAATTAATACACTGTATGCCGTTGATAGATATTTTTTAGAGTGTGCATACCATTTTTTCTCAGCCGATAAAATTATTTTTAGGTTGTTATCAAATATAAATATTTTCATGTTTAACAAATAGACTTTGTACATCAACAGTATTAGTGTTAAAGTTAATATTATTTTGCTACCTCTGCATGAAAAAATTCGCATCTGAAAATGTTTACTTGATAATTGATAGTATCTGAAAAACCGAAAATCCGTGTTGAGAAAGTTAATTAATACACTGTATGCCGTTGATAGATATTTTTTTAGAGTGTGCATACCATTTTTTCTCACCGATTAGATTATTTTTAGGCAGTTATCAAATATAAAGTAAATATTTTCATGTTTAACAAATAGACATTGTAAATCAACAGCATTAGTGTTAAAGTTAATATTATTTTGCTACCTCTGCATGAAAAAATTCGCATGTGAAAATGTTTACTTGATAATTGATAGTATCCGAAAAACCGATATTCCGTGTTGAGAAAGTTAATTAATACACTGTAATTACAACTCTGCATCGTTAACTAAAATTACGCTGTTTTCTTTTTAATTCGAGTACTTTCATTTTCGGTTCTGAAAATAACCGGTTCAGAAAGTGAAAAGAACATAAATAATAATAAAAAAAAAGCAATTTAACAAATTACAACGACCATTTGGAAAATGATTTTTTCAAAGACTAAAATTTAAAACATAAAAAATCGAACGGAGTTGATCATACATTACGTACGCCATGAATTAAACATTAATAGTGTTATTACACGTAAAAGTTCCAAGCGACAAAAATCGCCTGCGACTCGTATTTGGTGTGAAATATTTATATGTATTCATTCCTGTAATATTTATCTTTTTTTTTTTTTTTTAATTGCCTTATTCCATTTTTCTTTTGCACGTGAAAATCTTACAAATTAAAATTAACTCTTTGACAGAAATTATTATTCATTTTCTTTCATTTTAATTAGTTATTATCCACCTGAAACTTGCGTATTATCCAAGCATTTCATTGGCTGTTCGGGAAAAGGCTTTTCCATCGTCAGATTTCCAAGAAATTTGACGGCCAATTTTAAATGAAATTTCATTCTTAAACTTCGAAACATCCGACAATATTACTTTTTACACCGTCGGATAGAGAAAAAAATGTACTTTTAAATGCAATTTGTTTGAAAGATGTATCTCAATTTGTTTTTGAGTTATTATTTTTTTTTGTAGTTTTTATTACGTTTTTGTCATAGTGGCAACAGAAGGTATCCATTTCTGTTGAAAGTAAATGGAAATACATATTACTTACTATATAGACCAATCAGAATTCGAATAAAATGCGGATTAAACCAATAAAAACCTTCAGATATGCTTTTAATTTCCTACCCTGACGAGAACAATAACCATTTTTCCAAATGGTTAAAAAATGCATAATCGACCTCGATAAAATAAAAACTAGCTCGTTTATAAATCGACAGAGTCTTTTAAGGCGACCAGAAAGATTTAGGAAGGGGAAAGCCGACTGAGTTTTGATTCTGGAATAGTCAGCTTGTAATTAATTTCGATTATTAATAGATTATTACGCTAAATCGATTATTACGCTCGATTATTACGCTAGATCTATCTGAGACTACAAGAGAGTAGAAAATATCGAATATTTCAGCTTTTGTTAAGTTGTAATCAGGAAGAAATCATAATGCTTCGCAATCTCGACGGTAATATTCAGTTTCTCTTAAAGTCTCATTAAAGGTTAACAGTTACAAATGCCTTTTTACGTCACATAACACAGACAATTATTTTCGAAATTTTATGTGAAGATAACTCGTAACACTGGCGCGAATCGAGTTAAGGACAATTTAGTAAAGAGCCACACGAAATCTTAAAATTCCAAACATATCACCTCCTATAATATTTTTTTTAACTGGTGAACCTGTGAAGTGAGGCGAGAGCTAAACAGTATTTGCCAGATTGTCATGAAGTCCCATTTAATGTTTGGAGTTATAAATGTGTCTTCTCGTCACATAATAGGAGCAACTGTTATAGAAAATTTTTGTGAAGTTGGCTCTTATCTAGCACCGTTCACAGCTTTCTCTCAGTCTTCACGAGGATCATTAGTTAACTGAGTAATAATGTTTAATAATATGTATACTAAATTTAGATGTGAGGTAAAGGAAAATTGTTAATTTTAAATAAAGTCTTAATTGAGATATAACATCAGATATGTGACTTATATTCACATACAACCGACTATGATTTACTGGGAAACTTTTGATAACAGGACCGTGAGGCACTTGCAGCAACGACAAACATAAACAGTTCATCATTTTAGAGTTTTAACGAACTAGTCCAATTCAGTAATCTTTTGTTATATAATTAATTCTTTTTCAGTGACTTATAATGATTAGATTTTCTTCGAATTATCTTCACAGAACTTTATAAATAAACATCCCTGACATAATAAACATTATCTGAAGAATAAACATTATCTGAGTATTTGTTTGAATAGATATCATTCGTGATCTGAATTACGATCAATGAAGCAGATTGATAAATAGTTAAAAAATCTGAATAAACTATATGATTCGAAGTTGGGCAAATTCGTTATCTCGATTATCCGAAAGGTAGTTACATGTTAATTGCATGTTATTTATTCGCTAGATCTATATGAGACTACACGAGAGTAGAAAATATCGAATATTTCAGCTTTTGTTAAGTTGTAATCAGGAAGAAATCTTAAATGCCTCGCAATCTCGACGGTAATATTCTACATGAAGTTATAATAGTTGCATCCTACCGGAAAACTGACAGTATTTTTTTTACAGTGCATTACTTACAGTACAGAAAGCTTGCATTCAAACCCGAAATATGGTATCCAGAATAATCGCTATAAAAACGAAGAATATCTTCCCTTTCGATGTATAGTCATATTGTTTTCCCCCGAGAACTCGCGGAGCTTTTTGATTTATCAACCGGCATACGCCGTCTAATAAATAGAATGAAACTAGTTTCACTGTCGCAAAGAACCTATTAATCGTTTTCTCATAGTTTAGGAAAACTTCATTGATAACTTTCATTGCTGAACTAAATAACCATATATTGTTACATAAATCATAGACTCCTGGATCATAAATCGTTTATGAATTCATGAATAAGATCTTGTACATAAAGATGCTGAGATAATAAATTTTGTTATAATAAACAATGCTGTATTGTTACATCATCTCTTTGATGACATCTATTTTAAGAAGTCTTATTAACATGATATAAAAAACTGGTGGAACCACAGAGAAAATTAAAGCTCGATCTAAAAAGTTAAAAGTAAAAAATTGGCAAATAGTTTCAGTATAAAAAAGTAAGAAGTGGTTAAAAACGTAATGGAACCAGATTATCTGTAAAGCTCATGAAATTAACCAAATTTTTGTTAATAGCTGATAATGTGGACATTCATTATTAGAAAGTGACAATAAAAAATGACGTCATATCTACTAACTCTTTTTTTACTATAGTTTACCTTAATTATCCTTCTGTAATTTAAATACCTAAATTATAGTAGCTGTTTTGACAAAAACATTCAAATGAAGGTACGATGTTATTATAACACACATTTAGCTACAATTTATATATGTTTATGAAAAACGTGCATTTTTTGTTTAGAATGACGTCGATTTAAAATGTAAAAATATATCAGGAGAATCTGAATTTATATTGACTTATAAAAACAAAGTACGCGTATTATCCTTTTTTTTAATTTTTGTGCTATTTTTTAGAGTGTGGCAACACAAAAGAAAGGATTTAATTAGAAAATTAAAAAGGAGAGATTTCTATATTGTTAAATTATGGAAGATATAGCCCTATGTAAAGTTTAAGTGGGTGCCATTCCTTTAATACTGGACATTTTTTGACCCGATCTTCGAAAGGCACATTACTAAATTAAAAGTTTTCGAACAAGCCATTCCTCATCACTGAATGTTTCCTTTGTTGGATTGTAATTGAATTGTTGTCTTTTCAACATCTTTCAAAACGTTAAAGATGCGTTTGAGTTCTACAAAACAGCACTATCGCACTATTTGATACAAATATCCAAAATTACCAATTTATTTAAAGTTTTTTACTTTAAACAAATAGACCTTTTTGTAGAAAACTTAAAATGAATATTTTCACAATTTTTCCATTTCGGTTATTTCTAAATGTAAGTGTACTTTTTGCAACATTTAATAGTCTCAAATGAAACAGAAATGCATGTATGCTTTATAAGCTTTTTAGAATATAATGCTCACTCTAATTTCCATTTGAGTTATTTATAAATAAATTTAATTGTACTAAAATTTTAATCCTTTCAAATAAAATGGAGATGTTTGTATGCTTGATAAGCTTTTCGCATGATAATACTTACACAAATCAGTTTTATTACTTTTCCTTCATAAAAAAAAAAAGAGTAAAACGGCTTACTGTTAAAAGAGAAATTGTACCTTGTCAATAACACAAAGTTTTTAATTCCTGAAATTCAGAAATTCAAAATAATATTGAAAACATGAGTAATCATACATTAAGGAATACTAAAAATAAGAAATGTCATTTTAAATACTCATTTTCTACACAAGCTATTAAAATTTTAAAACTCACCTCTTCGTTTCTCAGAACGATTTGGTGGTTCTTTATAATAATTGGTTAGTAAAACTTTGTATTCAAATCCGAAATGTGGCAAAGGGCAAAAAACCGCTATAAAAAGCAAGAAACTCTTCACTGTAGATGTACACTGGTCTGATTTTCCAGAGATGCGTACATAGAAAGCCTATCGGTACGTTTTGATTTACCAGCTGGCGTACGGCATGTCTAATCTATCAAATGAAACTAGTTTCATTGTCTGAAAGCCCCTATTAATCATTATCTCATTGTTCAGGATAACCTCATTGATTAATTTTCATTGTTAAAGTAAACAACTATGTATTGTTACATCAACCTTTTGTAAAACTTGTTATTTAAACATACTAAATCATCTTGTACAATATCTGGTAGAAATTGTTTTCACAGCTTTTTAGTATGCTTGGTAATTTATCCCTCGTTTTCAAATCCGAATTGTGTAGCCCCAATTCTGCTATGAAAAAGAAAAATCTCTCATTTCCTCACAATGTATACACGTGTAAATTTCTTATGATACGCACTCACAATGCCTCTCAAAACTTATCGATATACCAACCAACTTACCTCACCCTCAATCTAACAAACAAAGAAAGTTTCACTTTCGGAAAACTTGTTTATTTCAGTATCCTATAATTCTGGTTGATCTTATTGATAAAATTTTATTGTTAAAATAATATATCATGCATTACAATTTCTCTTTTGGTGAACAGTTGTTTTAAGGGTTCAGCAGGGGATACCGTGGCACATTTTCCAAGGGGGGCAAGTTTTAAATTCTGTAAGTAAAATTTCCCATATTTTTAAAACTCAAAATAAAAGTGAAAGCGTTAAACTTTACTGTTCTGACATTACATGTCCTAAAGAGAGGTTTCCTTCTTCACTTACCTATGCGTTTATTTTCCAAGTAACTTACACTGCTGCTCATCGAGGTAGTGTAAAATTTCAAATATGGCGACGGGGTAGGTTTTCATGTAGCATAAGATGGAATTATTCACATACGTGTTTAGCTGTAAAATGTGGCTTGTCCTAAATCAGATAAGTCTTATTATACCAAAAATGTCTTTGTTGCGTAATAAAATCGGCCAAAAAACAATATATGAAACGAATCCGTCAGATCTTTTAGTCATTTAAGTAAAACTGCCAATATAAAAACTAAGGTAAATTCAAATATATTAAAAATTTGTAACTATTTTCTAAAATGTGTTGATGTATATCCGTGATGTTTTCCTGAGACAGGTACGCACACTACGCACCCTTTCGGAACTTCACGGTTTACCAACCGACGTACTCCGTGTCCAATCCATCAAATGAAAAGAGTTTTATTGTTGCAGAGAACCTGTTAATCGTTATCTTATTGTTTAGCAAAATTTTATTGATAATTTTCATTATTAAAGTAAAGAATCATATAGTGTTACATCATCTTTTTGTAAATATCCGTTTTAAGATGCCAAGTACCTTCGAAATACCAAACGTTACCCAACATTTATAAGCTTGCTATTTTAAACTCATTACACCTTCGTGTACAAAACCTCAATATTATATTTACACAGTTGTATACTTTTTCTTAAATTTAATACTTTGAAATGATACTTAGATAAATGGTTCTTTATAACTAAGGATATAATACACACTCAAATCAGTCAAATAGGTTGTTGCATTGTATTCGCAAGCATAAGAAACACCTTGTAAACAAATATTCATAAATGATAAATGAAAGTTGAAAAATCATTTCATGTACATTCATTTATTACACAAAACACATACCTCACATCCACCCAGCAAACACATACCTTTCGGCACATGATCGGACCGCAGCCGGCAGTGTATGTTAAGAATTGGTATGGACACAGTGGTTTCGGTGAAGTGTCGGTATCTTGGCGGCATCTGAAACTTAAGAATCTGCATTTTCGACAGCCGGTTACAGTAATCAGTTCTCTCAGGGTCATATATCGGCGAGCGACTTCCACCGACAAGTGACGCAGGACCGATATGTGATTTCTGATATTGGCCTGATTAGATTTGCCAAAATCGGTCAGAATTCGGAATATTTAATCTTAGCCGACATTTTATTATATTTTCAATCAAGTTCGAGTTCATTTGAGAATATTAAATATATATTTTTTAATTAATGTGTTTTATATTTTTTCCTAGTTTACTTCAAGGAATCATTATAACAATATGAAATAAAACTGTTATTTGTTATTCTTATGTATTATATATGCGTGTGTGATAAAGAAAAGATGTTATTCGAGAAATAAAATGATTTTAAATATACATATATGTGACGGGGAAATTGAGACTCATACTCGAATAATAACACTTGCTAACTTTAAGAATTAAATATATTAAATGAACTATTTACACTATATACAATTACAATTATGTAGAATATTAATGAAATTAAACACTCATTCGTCTTAATGCGTCTTAATGAAACGTCGTTGAGAGCTCGGTGTTTTGCAACCACCTCTTTTACCTTCTTTTCCCGCCTTTGTCGAATGTTCTAAAAAGGTATTCTTCTACGCCGACTCGTGGCGCTGCCGTCGTCTCTTACAGACGGTTGCCACAGGTCACACTCGTCCATCCTGATACGCACGACCTCGTGCGCACCATACACTTAAACACAAACTTAAAAAAAATACCATATCTTTAAAAAAAATAATTACACAGAATAAAACAGGAAAAAAAATAAAGAGAGAAAAAATGAAAATCGTCGTCAATGCCGGTTGGCATTTCGTCTTCCATCTCGTCTTAAATGGTACTCGTCTTAAATCGTACCCGTCTTAAATGGTACTCGTCTTAAATCGTACCCGTCTTAAATGGTACTCGTCTTAAATCGTACCCGTCTTCACTTCGTACTCGTCTTTACTTTGTACTCGTCTTAAATAAAAAAATATATATATATACCCACATATATACGTCTTAAAGTGGTACGTCTGAAAAACAGAAAGAAAAAAAAAACAAAAATCGGCATCAGCTAATCGTCTTCTTCCTTAAAAAAAAAAAAAAAAAAAAAAAAAAAAAATGAAACTTCATGCAGAAAAAAAAAAAAAAAAAAATAGAGTCTGTAATCAAATAAAGTCACAGAATGTTCATATAACAAAAAAAAAATGGAGCTGTCCACAGTTCTAAAGTTCTTTATGCAAAGCACAAAAAAGTAAAAAAAAAATGTCTTTGTAGTTCACAGAAGAAAAAAACCCACAATACTTTACGGAACACACCTTTCAGCAGCAGCATTGAAGAAAACAAAAAAAAATGACATCTCGGGGATAGTTGAATCACAATATTTCACAAACAAAATTTTAACTTTTTCTTAAAATTATTCTTGATGTAAACACAGGTGATGAAAAAAAGAAGAAACACACAAAAGAAAATATTTTGTAGAAAGACGAAATCTTGATTTTTTTTAATCATATTCTTGAAGCACCACACAATATGTACAATAACGGAAAGGAAGAAAAGAAGAAGAAAAACACTTTGAATGTCAAATTTTACGTGGTTGACCACGGCTTCATCATATCGACTGCAGTGGATGTTCTGTTTGGACCCTCATGGTGTCCAACCTTTTCCACTTCATGAAATGCTGGCTTTTCAGCATCCGCATGTTTTGGTTTAAATTTAGGAACATTCTCGTGAACAAATTTGTCAAACTTCTGTTTCGATTTCATGTTTTGACAATGATTTATATTTTTACCAGAATCATTTTTTGAGTGGTGTGTAATCTCTTCGTAAATTTTCAATTTTTGTTTAAATTCATGCAGATCAGAATAATCGTAAAGTATGCACTTATTTTGAGGAGAATCAGGAATGCCATTGATTATGTAACGTATAAGTGACAGATCATCAATATTGGCCCGTCCAGCCATTTCTTTCATAATTAAGAAATACTCAAAAAAAGATTCCTTTTGTCTAATATGCCGATGACTAAGCATTTCGTGTATTTCAGCCGAATTAATCTGCGAACCAAACTCGGTAACTAAGGCATGTTTCAATTCAGGAAAAGAACGAATGTTGCTTTCACTCTTAGCGAATAAAGAAGCAATGCCTCCGAGCGCTCTTTGCGCAAAAATGAATTTTTGCATTTCGCCTAAATTAAAAGAGGAAGAAAAGGATTCGAATTTTTGCAACCATAAATGAACATTTTCTTACTTCTCTTTATTGAATGTAGGTACCAGAGATTCAACATCGCGAAAATTTACTGATGGCATAAACATAGAATCCTGAGCAATGTTTGAAGCATTAATAGCACATTTATTGGTAAATTCAGAAATTTTAATATTCGACTTATCGTTTGGCACTGGCGAATTGTTGAAAATTTCTTCCGATTCGCCATCTGTATCGACATTAATTTCAATATGTTTTTGGAGGGATTCCAAATTAGTTAAAAATGAAATTATGAGTTTAGATAACTCAGTTTCTGTGCCATCTATTTCGATGCGTAAAATAGTGGCAATAGTTATAAGTTCAAGTAAAGAAAATTTTTTAGCGGTTTCCTCTACTTTACTCGTAAATTCATCATCGGTTTCACAGAATGGAAATCCCGTAAATGCTCTTATTCGCGATCGATTTAAACGATCGCCTTCAGATGAAAACAAAAGTTTATGTAATAGTTTTATTCGATTCGTCTTTTCGTTTTTCAATGCAAAAGCGATGACTGGAATGTCATTTAAAATCATGATGAAAAGAAAAAAAAAAACAGTAAATTCAACCACTTATTTCTGTCGTTGAAAAAAGATGAATCAATTTATTTCCAGTTTGGAATAATATATTGCTGCAGTTATTTCAAAATAACTGAAGAGTTGGCCAGTCGCCAAGGCTGTAGAAAAAAAAATTGTATTCTTCACACACGACATGATCTTTATAAATTTACAGCTCCGCCTTATTTTCTGAAAGAATTTTGGCGTCGTTATAAAAATGATACTTGTCTTGTCTAGGGTAAAGAATTGAAAACAAAAATAATCCAATCCTGGCTCAAACCCCCATGTGACGGAGAAAAGGAGACTCATAACACTTGCTAACTTTAAGAATTAAATATATTAAATGAACTATTTACACTATATACAATTACAATTAAGTAGAACATTAATGAAATTAAACACTCATTCGTCTTAATGCGTCTTAATGAAACGTCGTTGAGAGCTCGGTGTTTTGCAACCACCTCTTTTACCTTCTTTTCACGCGTCTGTCGAATGTTCTAAAAAGGTATTCTTCTACGCAGACTCGTGGCACTGCCGTCGTCTCTTACAGACTGTTGCCACAGGTCACATATATATACAGTAGTACCCGTTTAATACGAACCCCGTTAATCCGAACCGAATTTATTTTCGAAAATATAAGCATGTTGGATTGCGAAATTTGACGGATTACAGGATGAATGTCTGGAAAAACGTGTGGAAATTAGAATTAAACAAAAAGTGGCAGTAAAGTACATTTTTTATTCTTTAATAGCTTGAATAGGATAAAAAAATTCTCAATAATATAAGAGTACATCATATATACACGAATATAAAATGAAAACTTGCACTGTAATAGAAGCCATCTTATCTCGAATATCAATTTGTTTCCCAGTCACTATAAAATTCTTTTTTATAATGCAAAAAATATTTAATTCAGATAATAAAAATTTATTTTCCCCTTCAACAGTTTCATTTCGAAAATTATCTACAGAATTATTTTTTCTTGTAGGCCGATTGCATACCGATAGCTCTGTGTTTGCTGGGCAATCTGACCGATGAAACTAGTTTCATTGTCAAAAAATTGTTTTACTAGACTCAACGATGCATTTCCACACCCCTATTCCTATACGAATTTTGCTTACTAGGGTCATCTCTACCTTTGCATTTCTGACGTATATTTTTGAAATACCCTGTATATATTGCACGCTGAAAATAAGATGAATGTAGTACGGATATATCATTTCCCTAAACAGGGAAGAAGACTCTTCATTTGAGCTTGGATTCTAATTTGAACTTGATTAAATTAGGCTTGCTGCTAATTAATTTGCAATTTAGGAAATAAATTCAAATCTCATGAATGGAAAACATATAATTTATTTTTTTAAGCAACGTTGGTTTGAGAAAGTTTATTAAAAATCTGTTAAGAAATAATCCAAGTCATATTTAAACACAGTCGAATCCACTTAACAACGCGTTTCTAGGGGCTGAACAAAAGTCGCGTATTAAATTGGTTCGCATATTAAGCGTGATTTATAAAATGTTGCAAGAACTGAACTTATTTACATAAGTAATTGTCTAAAGGAAACTTAAAGGTTTTGTTTCTATGTTTACCGTCTAAAATTGTGTCTTTTACGCATATTTAAAGAAAAAAATTGAATATATTCAATTTTAAGTATTTGTTTCTTTTATTGTGCCTACTGAAATAATATCTATAACTAAGAATGGATTCAAATATGACTTTTATGTCGATTAATACGTCTCAAACGAAAATTAAACAGACATCAGAAGAAAGTAACGAAAAAATAGAATTGAAAACCAAAGACCGACCCCCTCCCCCTTTTTCTCCAAATGCGCTTAAAAGCATATAATTCTAGGATCACACTATTCGCAACAGTGTACAAGAGGAAAAAAACAAGAATAGACAACATACACCGTGAAGGGAAGGAAAAATGTATGCAAAAAACTAGCAACAATTCATTTATCTTTTCTCTACTTCTGTAAAAATATATACGAAACAAGGGTCAAAGAATATGCGGATGCGGAATCAAAAAATAGTTGCAGCGATACTAATTTCGCTGCAAAAACAAAAACAGAAACATACGCCGTGAAGAGAAGGAAAAATGTATGCAAAAAAGTGGCAACAATTCATTTATCTTTTCTCTACTTCAGTAAAAATATATACGAATCAAGGGTCAAAGTATATGAGGAACTCGACATCAAAAAATAGTTGCAGCGATACTTATTTCGCAGCAAAAACAAGAACAGACGACATACACCGTGAAGAGAAGGAAAAATGTATGCAAAAAGTGGCAACAATTCATTTATCTTTTCTCTACTTCAGTAAAAATATATACGAAACAAGGGTAAAAAAATATGAAGTCGCGGAATCAAAAAATAGTTGCAGCGATACTAATTTCACGGGATTTTTTTTTTTTTATTAAAAAACTACCACTACTTCGGATTATTAATATTCCCTTAATTAATCAGTAATTTCATAAGACAATATTACTATTCAGAAATAGTGGTAGATATCCGAATTTTTAAAAAAAAATCCGCTAAATTGGGAACATTGAAGAAAAGAGAAGAAATTCGCGTTTCGTTCTATGTATATGCCTATTAAACTAGATTTTTTGACTCTAGGCTAGGACCGAAACAATATAGCATATTAAGAGGAATCGCGTAATAACTGTTCGCCTATTAAACTTTGTTTTCTTGAATTAGTCTTATGAAATAGTCTTCAATATGAAGACTGTTTTATAAAACTTTTTAAAAATAGGATGAAATAAATCATAATTCTCAATCAAATGGCTAATTTCGTATGCCTCTGCCCCAATTTTGCCTTAAAAATGTTTTCTTTTCTTTTCTTTCTTTTCCTGTTTTCTTTTTCTTTTTCTTTTCCCTTTTTCATTTCTTTTCCTTTTTTCTTTCTTTCCTCATTCCTTTTTTTCTTTTTCTTTTTTCTTTTCTTTTCAATACCCTTTTCTTTTCTTTTATATCCTTATTTTTGACGATTTTATATATTACTTACATTGGCTTATATTGTTTCTGATTATTTCTATTTACAAAGCAGTGTAACTTTTCTACGAAATATATAGATTGATAGCGGTATCAAGACGTCCGAAAAATCTTATGTTCATATTTATATTTCGCTCATTACATTCATTAATAATAAACTTTGTTTTTATATCAGCCATTAAATTAATCGATTTTTGAGGCACAGTGTGAACAGTTAAAAATATTTTGATGATATGTATATTTTTAATTATATTCATATAATCGTGAAACTGGGTCTTAATTTGAACATAGGCTGGTATTATTTTTTTAACATTTAAATAATGATATTTTAAATTTAATTAAATTGAAACTTATCAAAATATAGAAAAAAATACATTAATAAAGATATTCAGTTAAAGAACTGATTTGTGAGGTATAAAAAAATGTTTTAGATTTAATTTGCTTCAAACAAATAAAAATTAAATTGACCTTATAAAAGTAGATTCCTGGGAATGTTTAAAATTTAAAAGTTAAATTTTTTTAAGTTTTGAGTTCTTAATAAGTGATTCTTAAAAATAAGAGAGTATTTTAGAGATATTCTTAAAAGTATCTAATGCTTTTTTTTTCTCAAAAACCTGTTAACATGTTGAATAATTTACGGTTTTATGAAATTAATTTTTTTTTTTTTTTAAATCTATTTACAATATCTGTATAACCCATTTTCTGTTTATCATAATATGACCAGTTTAAATTTAACACATTTTCTATTTCATTTTCTGATAATAAGCTTCGTTAATTTAATAAATAAAATACAGTTTTTCAGTTTTTTGTAAACACTAAATGTAATGATACAGCAAATAAATTATATTTCATTTCAAAAATATTTAACAAAATGCTTCACTTATGTTCCCGGTTCACTTTGTCGTGAACTGAAATACACTTTTTAGGGAAAAAATAAACATTTATCCAATTCAGAGAATAAACTTATATTCTATAATAATGTATTTTAAATGTGGGATTAAATGTATTTTTTAAATATATTTACGGCAATCATTTTAAATGCAAAATACATTTCTTTTAGGGGCCTTTATTTATAAAATATTTAAAAACATCGTGCTTTTGTAACATGAATAAATTAATTTAGCTTTCATAAAATGTTTGATAGGAATTATTTTTTTTTGTTCAATTGTTTACAGAAAACAATAGAATACACTAACTGTTTACATTTAATATGTCAAAGCATTTATGAAATGTCTATTACGTTTTTATTTAAATAGAATCCTATCAAATCTTTAATATGAACCTTAATCCATAAATAGAATTTACATTAATTTTGTAGAAGATTTTTACGCGAATAAACGATACAAATATTTAACATAATTTAGAAAATATTGATGTTGATTATAGACGTATGTTTGGCAATGGTAAAATTAATGTTTACGGGACAAAATTAGGTACTCACACTTAAAAATAATGGATAAATATATTTCATGCATTTTGATTCAAAATATTAAAAAGGGATTTTCTTTAATTGGAATATTTCCTTATTTTGTAATACTTTCATTTGTAAAATGTAATCATATAATATTTCTTAAAAATATTTATGAAAATTTTCAACGGGAGATTTCTACTAGCCCGATATGAATTGATAATATAGAATAATTCATCGAGAAGGAAAATCTTGGCACATCGATTTGCTTAACTCGACAATACTATTTATTTATGGATGTATAATATATATTTAAAATATTCAGCGTTATACATTTATCGAATAACAGTATACCCCCATAAAAATATGAATTTTCATAAAACATTTAATTTCAAAATTATACCTTTATATAATAACATGCTTTCTTTTCAGAAATATAGAGATTTAGAAAAAATAAATTTTATTATTTTGCCATTATTCGGTTTAACAGGCTCTATAAATCAATGTACCATACGTTAAATTAGACTGTGAAAATTTTGTATGTAACAGAAAAACATTAAGTTCAGTTTAAGATTGAACTTCTCAAAAATGTGTAGAATTAGCTTAAATATTTTTTTTAATTTTTCCAAAATCGTAAATTGTGCAGACGTGTGTTATATTTTTAAAATAAAAAAGCTGTAGGGTACAAAAAAAATTATATGCCCTTTGATATTATCACAAGTTCAATTTGTAATAGCATGCAAATATTACAAACTAAATTTAAATCACGTAGATATTACAGTCTTATTTGAAAATACTTACCTTAATGCCTTATGCCAGAAAACCTTAATCTTTGTACATAGTTTATGAGTATAAATAAGAAAAATACGTATCAAATCGAGCAGCAATATAAACTCAAAAATATGAAGCAAATCTTAAATTTACTAATATGAAATAAACCAGATCCATCCGTTAATATATACCACAGTAGTTCATCAAATTTAAGGATTTTCCGCTGTCTATCGCCCTCAAAACGTGATGGTAATAAATTGCTCTTACATTTAAACACCATTATTTTCTAAAAACTTTCATCACATTTTATAATCGCAAAATTCGTCATATATTTATATAATGTGACTGGTATTATTCGGTACTATTATTTCTTCGGAAGAATATTTCTCACGAATTCTGTTGTTGGTTTATACACTGGAATGTGCGGTTGGTTGAATTGGAAAATAACAGTAAGTTCTGGCATGTAAGGCGATTGGCAGGAAAATTGAAGATTGTTTTTCTATCCATTATTTGTTGTTTTCGCTTGCCTCAGATTGTGTTAAAAATTTACTTGGCCATTTTATTACTTTAGCAGATCTATAAACCTACCTCCAAACTATCCGATTTCTTGAAATGAACTTAATTTTGTAAACAAAATCTAAAATTATTAATTAAATGCAATTTATCATTTTGCAAATTGTGTCTTATCATCGAATATATCATTGAAATATTTTAAAGTACATTAAAGTTTAATAATATAGAGAAATCGAAACTTGTTTCTTTGGGTGGTGCAACCCAACTATATTATTCCTTTTATTAATAGTTTTTCAAAAATAATTTACCGTATAGTCTGGTTTACCGGTAAATGTTAAACTTAAACAAATTCAAAAACCAGAGACTGTTGTAAAATAAAATTACAGTGTTGACCTAAACTGTAGAATTGTATACAATTTACATTCTAAACTTTTAATTTATTGTATGAATGCAATAAACAGATGTGATCTTTACATTTTACTAAAGGGTAATCTTTAAAGGAAATAAAATATTAATTAAATAAATAAAAATAAATAAAGCACGTATGTTAAATTTGAAAAAAAAAGATAATTGTAATGTTAATAAAATTATTTTTTTTTAATTGTAATAAACTAAGATCGTGCTTTATTATATGTGTTTTTTTATATTATATCGATTACTTGAAATTTTCTAAATCTCGTTTAAAGAACAGATGCAGAAAACAGAAAAAGTAAACGTAATTAAATCTTCAAAAAGTGTTTTCTTTATAGATTTTCAATTTTACTATAACATAAAGAAAATTAAATTTATTCTGAACTTTAAAAAATGGTAATTTAGTACAGTTTAATCATATAGAAAAAAAATTATAAGACGCGTCTATAAGTTTAATAGCTAAAAAAAAAAAAAAAAAAAAAAAAAAAAAAAAAAAAAAAAGGAAAAGAGCAAAATTAACCATATAAAATAATGTTTACTTTTTTTTAATTCAAAAAAGGGCAATTTCCATAAAATTATAAGTATGTAGCAAATATATATCTATACGTTTATAAGATTACTTAAAAAACGAAAAAAAAAAAAAAAAAAGAGTAAAAAAAGGAAGAAATCCATACAGTAGTAATGTTTGCAGTATCTTTTTCTTGAACGAGATTTAAACATTTAAAAAGAGCTGAATGTGTTGAAAAACTATTTAAATAATTTTTCTTTAAAGAAATTTACGAATAATTGCTGTAAAGTAAGAAATGTGCATTTCTTTTAGCTATTAGATATTTTTTTGAACATTTATTTTATTTAAGCGTTAAATATTCATATTTTAAATTGTTTATTTTTAATTATGTTTAAGAATTCAGTTATTTATCTTTTGAAGTAAATATAAACGGTGAAGTGCGAGTATTACTCGCGCACAGAGCGTTCCGTACAATAATATATGAATCAGTAAGTGTATTATTAAAAAAATACCGTTGCTAAAAGAATACTAATACTTTTTAAAAGCTATACAACGTAGGGTTGGGTAACCTTTCTAACTAGAAATTTTGCTCTATCTCTTTTCGTTTTCGATTTGCAGTAGCTAACTTCCAATTTCGCCACTAGGGGCGCTGCTGTCGTTTTCATTACTTCGGGCGTAGTCGCTTTACTATACGATTACCTCACTTGCGTAACTGTAGCTCTCTCCGTTCACAAGTATTTTCAGGTTAAAGAGACTTTCCTTTGCGCCCTGTATACTAGGAAAGTATAAATGGATATACCATGGAAGTTCAAAGATATATGGAACCTAAATAATAGCAAATATAGCTATTCTGTATATTTGTTATTCCATATAGGCTTTTAGTTAACCTTTAAAGACACAGTAGGTTTATTGAAAGAGCCACTCAATGGAAACTAGTGGAGAATCCCATAGTATTTGTGTGATTAATTCTCATTAAATTAGTCTGTTTTTTCTATATTTGACGTTTATTGCTTTTATACTGCTACTGAACATTTCATTACATAAATATATCCTTAAAATTTGTTATATATGCTTTAAAAGCCGATGGAGCATAGAGTACGCCGTCCTTGTCATTATGTATGTCCAAACCGTCCGTGTCTTTAAGGGTTAATATCTCGGCTAATTACCGACGATTTTTTCCGAAATTCATGATCAACAATGCTTTTATACTTCTGCTATGATAGGTACCTCCAGCTCTGCTCAACACTTTTGCTGCAGCCTGTAAATCGAAATTTGAGTGTAACGGAAAAATGCGATTTTCTCAAAAACTATGTGACCTAAGGTAATCGCTATAATTTTCCTGCAAGGTTTAAATTAATGTCTACTACCTCTAATTTTTTCATAATTTTAGTTTCAATAGATTCGGAATTAGATGGGGGGGGGGCATATTTTTGCACTACATTTACCACCATAACTTTGAAAATATAATACCTAAAATTAAATGAAATATATTTTTGATTTCAGCGTTACGAAAGCTTTCACACGATACCCCACACGATATACAAATAAAAGATTTTTTTTTTCAAGTAACTTAATTAGCCCCTCTACATTTTTCCTAAATATATTTATGAATATTTATTAATCTGTAAATATGTGGGTCAAAATTCCTTATTACTTCCCCCAATTTGAACTTTCCACGTTACATAGTTTACGAGTAAAAGGGCTGTGACAGACAGACACAGGAGTGATCTTATAATGGTTCCGTTTTTACTTTTTAAGTACGAACCCTAAAAAAACAGCCTTATATATATATATATATAAATATATCTGTGTCTGTGCATAAACTAAAATATTACCGATCATATGAAAACACATTTACTAAAAAATAGTTAATCTTTTAAAAATACTAAACTTCCCTAAGAGTGTACGTTTCATTCAGAAAAACTATATCCGTGCTCTAACGCGTAAAAGGGTGTAAAATTATGTTATTATTCTTTGATCACAAATACGTAAGAACTAACATTGCGGATTTATGATAGAGAAAATATAAAAAATCTATGTCACATCTTGATAAGTTATATTTCCAGAAAAAAAAAAAAAAAAAAAAAAAAAAAAAAGGTTGTTATCAAATATAAATCATCAATTGTTTTACAAAGAACTCTCATTTAAGTGCTATTTGCAATTTTCCACGGGAGAGTAATATATATTTGGAATTTACGGATTCAAAGACATAAAGTCGCCCTAAAAAGGAAATGTAATGACTATATTGCATAAAAAATTCTGGATATTCAGGTCGGCTTTCCGGAAAAAAGCTGTTAAGCAAAATAAATTCAAAATATTTATACAGGCTTGCTAAACGACTTAACATACTATCATAGCTTTTTAATATGTTTTATGTAGTAGTAGTTCATTTTAACATGCATAAAATTTTATTGATTTAGTCTACTGATTTCTCTAAACTGAAAGCAGAAAAAGTCATGCAAACAGACATGAGTCCCCATATTCACATACGAAAATTTAAATTTCGTTTCAGTAATAAAATAAACCCAAACAGCTTTGAAAACATACAATATTTTTAGTTTATATAACAACAGCTAAACTATAATGCAATCCGAAAGTTGCCTCAGCTAATTCAAAGCGTATTTCTTCAAGCATTTTCATGTGTTTTTTGATAAAATAACTATCATTGTAAATCATGAGAAAAAAAATATTAAGGAAATAATTATCCCTTCGTCACAAAAGTATTCTATTTTACCAGTAGGTTTACATTTTATTATTCGACCATTTATTATAAAGTAACAGAACACAGCTACCAGTGTACACTGAGTATTTGAAAGTACAATATATAAAAATAATAAAATCTAGTAATTTCGCAAAATTTTGTTTTAATAAATCTTTATAAGAAACATAATACAATGATTTTGTAACTCTGTGAATACCATTGTGTTTCAAGTTTTGCACACTGTTATCTTCTTCATATAATTACAACGCCCGAACTATAATACGATAAATTTAGTCGTAAAATAAGTTTATAATTTTCCGTCTTTCTCATACTCTTTTTAATTTGCTCAAAATATATCTTACTCTATACTACATTCTAATATCAACAACTCTGCAAAATATAAATAAACAACTTATACACAACTTTAAGAGGATTATTTCCTTATTCTTACATTTTTCATTTTGAACATCTATTCACGAAAAATGCATTTTCCTTTACAAAGTATTTTTTCGTATGCAACAAGCAACTTTTCTAAAGATGTGGAATTTTTCTCTACTTTGTTGAAAGACGAAAGTTTTATTATTTCTTTCTGCTCCAAAGCATTATAAGGGACTTTCCTGCATATAAAGGATGTGCATATCTTAATATGCATTTTCTAGGAGATGCAAGAAGTTTTCTTTTTTTTTGTTTACTTACTTTTCTGCAAAATTCATAATAATGTTTTTTTATGATTTTTTCTGCGTCTTAGATATACTTATTTTAATAAAAAAATATATTTTATAAATCAGTAAGTTATCTACGTATTAGTATTTCACACATCACACATGGGAAATACCATAAGAATATTACCGTTGTCGAATTTATTGCAAGATTTGCGTTTCATTTAATGTTTAAAACGGGTTGTACTGTCAAACGCAATATACAACTGCTACTAATTAGAAAGCATATCAACTATAAATTAAAAATATGCTATAATTAACACGTTCACGTCGGCGCACTGGGTGACACTCGATTGTATCAGAGTTGTCAAGTCTCTTTGTTGTCTTTTTGTCTCAAGTTGTCTTTTTGCACACCACTGTTAATTTAGAGAAAATGATGTTCTTTTAAATCGCCCAATTGTTTTAATTAAATAAAACAACATTTTCTGTATTAAAATACTGGTATCCAAAAAGCCGGAGATTTGGCAGCTCTGAGACAGGCGGGTGTGACCCACCGCGCCCGCGTGAATGTGTTAAATGCGTGAAAATATGCTCTTGTGAACCATTGCGAAACGAGATATTTTTATCTTAAACAAACGCAAATAAATAAAAAAAAATCGAAAATTAACATTTACAGACAGTTTCGTAATTATGAAGATTTCAAAATTCTTGTAAGTCTGAATGACTTAAAGATGCCGTTGATAGCTATTTTTTAGAGTGTCCATACCATTTTTTCTCACCCATAAGATTATTTTTAGGCATTTATCAAATATAAAGTAAATATTTTCATGTTTAACAAATAGACATTGTAAATCAACAGCATTAGTGTTAAAGTTAATATTATTTTGCTACCTCTGCATGAAAAAATTCGCATCTGAAAATGTTTACTTTATAATTGATAGTATCCGAAAAACCGATATTCCGTGTTGATAAAGTTAATTAATACACTGTAATTGCAACTCTGTATCGTTAACCAAAATTACGCTGTTTTCTTTTTAATTCGGGTACTTTCATTCTCGGTTCTGAAAATAACCGATTCTGAAAGTGAAAAGAACATAAATAATAATAAAAAAAAGCAATTTAACAAATTACAACGACCATTTGGAAAATGATTTTTTCAAAGACTAAAATTTAAAACATAAAAAATCGCACGGAGTTGATCATACATTACGTACGCCATGAATTAAACATTAATAGTGTTATTACACGTAAAAATTCCAAGCGACAAAAATCGCCGGCGACTCGTATTTGGTGTGAAATATTTATATGTATTCATTCCTGTCCTATTTATCTTTTTTTTTTTTTTTTTTTTTTTTTAATTGCCTTATTCCATTTTTCTTTTGCACGTGAAAATCTTACAAATTAAAATTATCTCTTTGGCAGAAATTATTATTCATTTTCTTTCATTTTCATTAGCTATTATCCACCTGAAACTTGCGTATTATCCAAGCATTTCATTGGCTGTTAGGGAAAAGGCTTTTCCATCGTCAGATTTCCAAGAAATCTGACGGCCCATTTTAAATGAAATTTCATTCTTAAACTTCTAAACATCCGACAATATTACTTTTTACACCGTCGGATAGAGAAAAAAATGTACTTTTAAATGCAATTTGTTTGAAAGCTGTATCTTAATTTGTTTTTGAGTTATTATTATTTTTTTTTTTTTTTTAGTTTTTATTACTTTTTTGTCATAGTGGCAACAGAAGGTATCCATTTCTGTTGAAAGTAATGGGAAATACATATTACTTACGATATAGACCAATCAGAATACGAATAAAATGCGGATTAAACCAATAAAAAGCTTCAGATATGCTTTTAATTTCCTACTCTGACGAGAACAATAACCATTTTTCCAAATGGTTAAAAAATGCATAATCGACCTCGATAAAATAAAAACTAGCTCGTTTATAAATCGACAGAGTCTTTTAAGGAGACCAGAAAGGTTTAGGAAGGGGAAAGCTGACTGAGTTTTGATTCTGGAATAGTCAGCTTGTAATTAATTTCGATTTTTACATGTTTTTGAAGCTCTTTATTTATTTTTTTTATACAAATGAAATATATTTGTTAAATGTAAGACAAAAACAGATGTTTAAATATTGTGTGACAAACTTAATCTTGTAAAAGTAGTTTTCCAACAAAGTGAAAAAGTGCAATGACCGTGATTTGAACCAGGGACCATTGGCATAAGCGGTTAACGCGCAACTAACTCAGTTATCCGGGACAAAGCAGGTGGAGATAAAAATCTCAGACAAAGTTCAATAATGTGATCTGATCTGTTGTGGGAAACTGTTATAGATAATAAATTACAGTAAATGGAACACCAACAGTTGTATAGAAGTCCATAAAAATATGTCCTATATTTTGTTAGAAATTGAAACAAAATTGTTTGTTTGTGTTTTGGATGCAGTTATTTGTAATCCACGTTCTTTAATGAAACAAATGAAATACGTAAATATTTTTATATCGAAATTTATCGTAGCAGGACCACTGAAAGTCAGAGTTTCAAGATAATTGAAAAACAAAGTTTTACCTTCATTTGTAATGCTCACGGTAGAAGATTTACCAATTCTAGCTGGCCAAAAGTCGATTTTTAAAAGTTCATCGAGCATATTTTTTTTTTACCTGTTACACCTTAATAGTTATGGCGTTGTACCTTGCTATTTTTTTTTCTACATAAATGTATTTGTATGGTCCATAGACTAATGCAAAGTTAGACCATCTTAGTTGGAAATGAATCAATCAATTTGAGTATAGTCGTTTAATCTCTTACATGAAGCGGAACAAAATATATTGCTCGACTATGGACGCTTTTTATAAAAATATGGTCTTTCTTTTATTGGATTTATGTGCATACATTTTGCACATAACAGCTGTTATTTCATATTTAATATCGCAAGAAAAACTTTCTTACAAATTTTCATTTTTAATAGTTGAAATACCATTTTTCTTTTATTAAAGTCAACAGAATTTAACTTAGCGATATAAATAAACTTTTACATCATATTATGCAACGACAAGAAGATTTAAAATTTACCGAAAATATTAATTTGATTTAAAATGTTTTATTTATAGAGGAAATTTACAATGAAGGGCTCATGAAGTTTTGCAAGTGCGAAATGTTTAAATTTATGACCAAATTTGGGCAAAAAATGCCAGTTGTATTTAGGTTTCTCAGGACAAATTGGTGTAAAATATATTGCTTGGCTGCAAATTGTGAGTGATTGCAAAATTGATCCAGACAAATTCTGCAAATTAAGATTGAATACAATGCAAAACATATCGTAGTCTTTTTACAGGATGTCTTATGATTACGATCCTTTAGGTAAGGTACCTCTGTGCAGAGGTAAATACACGGTACAATAGACTATAAAATACAGCAACTTTCATTAAAGCTGTCGAATGTTTGTCTTGTATCTTAAATTTTAATAGAATTTTAGAAAAAAAATATTTTTTATGATTTATTATTATAATAATACAAAATTGGTTTTATCACCTTTGCTTTCATACCTTTCAGAAAGTATCATTAAAATTATCATTTTGAAAGTAAAATCATGCGTTAAGCAGAATATGAAACATTTTCCAATGCATTCCGACTACTAAATAAAACTTCATAGTTTAATAACGTGAAAAACAATGTTTAAGTAATAACTTGTAAAACGCTTGAAAACACGTTTGAAAACAACATTTCAACCAAAGTAAAAAAAAAAAAAAAAAAAAAAAAAAAAAAAAAAAAAAAAAAAAAAAAACTGAAAATTTCGTACATCCCTGTATATGAATTACAGATTTATAATATAATGCATAGTGTGCTAAAATTTAGAACAGTTAGGGGACGCATAGCACAGTTGAAAATTTCCGTCAATAAACGGAAATGTACTTCAGATGTTTCGTGCAGCCCTGTATATGATTCGTAGGATTTATACACACTAGATAGTATGCAACTTTTTTTTCAATTTACAAAGCATACCACAACTGAAAACGCACTTCCCGCAATTATTGTTCATAGAAGGAGATAAATATAACTGATTTATTTTGTGTGCCCGTGTATAAGGTTGATGCATGCTATGCTCATCATATTCAGTAGTAAGAATCTTGTATAGCAGCTCGGAGATATATATTAATTTAAATATTTTTGAAATAGTGTCTCATGTACAAAATACACCACAAACTTTTTTTTTTTTTTTTTCATAGACCGTAAAGTAACGTACTTCTTTTAGTGTGTCCCTTTAAATGATCGATAAATGCTATCTATACCATATTCTATAGAAAGCATCTTGTAGTGAACATCGTAGTTATGTATATAAATTTCAATGTATTTGAAATTATGAATCATCATTAAAAACCACTGCAAACGGCTTTTCTCCATAGGCCGTAATGTAATTTGGGTTTTTTAAATGTCCCTATAACGAAATGATGACTGGTACACGTTTCATTTTGCAATGCTGAAAGTGCCATATTGAATATCAATAACATTTTTCAATTTCAATGCGAGTACATTAACGCCAAAAATAATATTTTCATATAGAATCCGTAAATCTCCTACCGTGTGCTGGTTATCGCTGCTCAACGTTTACGGCTTATACTACTATAATTTTAGAAAATCTCTTACGAAGCCGTAACTGTTCGACATTCTTAATGTTTCAAATATCATTACAAAAAATAATAAATACATGTTTTTGTTCTTGGAAAGTATTCTGATTTAAATTAAAGGATATTTTGGCGTATTTCATATTTAGAATACTGTGAAAAATTCAAAGGAAACTGACTTGTCATCTACCCGTTTTTATATAAAGTGATTACATATGAGAAATCTTCATAACAATGTTCAGTAATCGTTATTCGTAATTACGATTGAATGCCTGGAAAGTATACTGCAACATACTATTTTTGGCAGTCGGCAGTTCTCGTTTCTCATGAAAAAGTTATCTTTACACTAACGAGCGTAGAAATCGACGTCAACAATGCACTTTGTTTAACACGGCACAAACAATGTCGATAGATTCTAAAAAATCTCATTAATTCTACAATGAGAAATTTCAAGCATAATCAATAAAAGAACTTACAAAATACACCGAGTGTTTGTAAAATATATTTAATCATTCGATTCGATACGAATTTAACATTCTTGCATTTATAACCTCTCACGATGTTTATCAAAAATCATATGAAGAACGATGTACTACACAATAAAATAATCACGAATCAGTAAGATCAAATGTTATGTAAAAGCTATCTGACGTGTTCCATTGATCTTTGAACTTAAATCTTAGTGCATACCGGTGTTCGTGTCCAGAAAGAAAAAAAGAAATTTTTAATTTTCTATAACAATACATAGGTTGTATTCAAACAATGTTGCCAGATTGGGAACTTTTTTGTCCCCAGATTGTTGATTTTCACCTCTTTTTTGAAATAGAAATATTCGGTCTATTTAAAAATAGATTAAAAATTCTGAAAAATAAAGCGAATTATACTATTTTAAAAAAGTGGTGACAGTCAAGTATTCTGAATTAAAAAAGTCCCCAATCTGGCAATACTGTATTCAAACGTGAACATTCTGTTTTGAAACTGAAAAAGTTGTCTAAGCGCTAATAATACTTTAATACGCCACCGGAATATATTCTGTCATAATACTTTGACTATTTTCTACATGGAAAGTCGAATGCTTTACAAGATTTACTTTTGTTATCTATAGAGTTATTAAAATTAACTTACTATGAAAATCTATATAGTTCATGCGACATTGCTCTATAATATATTCACCAAACTCGAGCTGAATCGGAAGTATTACTGAATGGGAGTATTCATGTTACGTACATAAACACATACAAATCATGATTACATCACTTCTCTTACTCTAAATCTCTATACTCTATACTCTGTCACAATGCTTTGAGGACTTTACCTATGGATTCAGTCGCGCAATGTTTTGACATTTTCTAGAGCAAAGTACCGTACATTTCGGCGTATAATCTGCTGATCAAAGAATCTTGTTTGCATTCAGAATTTTTGTTTAAATAATTGAAGTAAACTGTTTAACGCGATTTAAGAAGTTAGATTATATCAAATAAAATGTGTCTCTCCAAACATGATTCTCTTATCAGCGGATTATACGCCTGAAATTACGATACTTGCATTTGTAAAATGATTAAGTAATTCAATGACATCATATAATGAAAAAATTAAAAACATTTTTTCCCCCCAAGTACTTACAGAAAGTAAATCTTTCATTCAAAGATTCTGTTGCAAATGTGGCTTTTATAGATTACATTCTTTTACGATTTAGAGAAAATTAAATACTGACCTTCAAGAAGTTAAAAAGCGATTAAATATCTAATCTGTCTGCCGATTTATACAAAAATCTATACAATTCTTGTGAGTACAGTCTATAACATAATCAACAAATAGGAGAAAAACCAAAATTGCCGTTTAGCAATTTTTGTATTCACTTACAAACACATAGGTATAAATCATGATTACAGTATTTTGGTTACACTCTATGGTCCTCGAAATAAAAATGCATCTGCACTATGGTTGAAGGCTGTATAAAATTAAATAAACATTGAGTGAAAAATATTTAGATAAAAAAAGCCGAAGAAATTTAACTCAGTTTTTAATTGCTCTCTTCCAATCTCTGGTAAATTTAGGCAGTTGTAGTTTAACACGATCTACGATAATATTATAACCCTAAAAATACTGAAAAAGAAAATATACAGAAATATTGACTGGTTTATAAATATGCATACATTTTCCTTCATGAATAATTATCGAAGAACCATTATTCTTTACTTTTACATAACCTCCTTAACTTTTATCCTTTCTAATATTTCATCTTGGGTAATCGTCGGTGTTATTATTCTATTTTTTTACCGAAGAAAGATATATTGGAAAAGTAAATTGAGAAATCGAATTACTGAAGAAAATGGTAATCATTCGAAAACTTATTTTTAAAAAGAAATTTAAATTTGATTCGAAGTTATTTAAAAAAAATGAACATTCATATATGCTGCATTGCCACTATACTCCTATTGCATTGACATCAAACTAATAAATTTTATAATATTTAAGAAATATTGATAATTTACGTACACATTACTAATAGAAGAATTTTTGCGAAATGATTTAAATAAATATTTTAAACAAAATTTCATAGTTAATGAATGTTTTAGTATTTTATAAAAACAAGAGAGGGTTCTAAAGTAGAATTTAATTTTTTATTAATTACAGTTATAAATATCAACATGGCACTAATAATTTTATATTTAATGGATGTGAGTATTTCCGGAAGTTTCTAAATACAAATTTAATGTTTCAGTTGACAAAAAAAGATTTTCATAAAAGTTGCTGATGACACTTACACATTGTGCTTTAAATCAAAATTGCTTTTATGTAAAATATAGTGCAATATATAAAGAAAAGATTAAACTAATTATGATAAATTTTTAACGATTAATTTTGATAGACAGATTCTCATTTTTTTGTTATATCCATATTAAAAACATTTGAAATTCCATTTCAATTATTATCTATTGTCTTCTACCAAATAAAGGGGTACATTTGTTTATAGACACAAAAATTGGCTAAAATATTTTCGTTTAAGCAGCATGGACACCCCCCCCCCCCTTCCCACTTCACCAAATCTAATTTTAGCTAGCTTTCATTACAAAAAGCTACCTATTGCAGCCGTTCGGAGGAAAGCGATTTCAAAAAAATTTGGTATATTTTCATCGATCATGACCCCCAAACTCCTAAACCACCCGCCGTTCAAATCTTGATATATATATATATATATATATATGATTTTTGTCACACTGTAACTCTCGTATTTATGAACCGATTTGGATTAAACTTCGTTTATATATAGTACATATCAATGTCTCGACCGAGTTCGTTGGCCAGCTTCATCCGCCATCTTGTTTCAAAACGGCGGCCATTTAAAGTTTTTTTTTTAAATTTAAAATTTGAAATATGGTACCAAAAAATTAAAAATTAAAAAATGTTTTTTTTTTTTTTTTTTTTTTTTTATGTGTTTGACCTAGATACAAAGATTCCGGAGCGGTTTTTGTTTCGTTTATACCTCAAAAAATGGCTGAGTTATAGCACTTTGAATTTCTAGCGTGGCTGACATTTTGAAATGACCTGATTTTTGATACGCGATAACAGGCGTATTTATGAACCGATTTGGATGTACCTTGGTGTATACATAGTACATACCAATGTCTCGACCGACTTCGTTGGCCAGCTTCTTCCGCCATCTTGTTTCAAAATGACGGCCATTTAATTAAAAAAAAAATTAAATATGGTACCAAAAAGTTGAAAATTAATTTTTTTTTTGTTTTATGTGTTTGACCTTGATACAAAGATTCTGGAGCAGTTTTTGTTTTGTTTATATCTTAGAAAATGGCGGAGTAATAGCACTTTGAATTTCTAGTGTGGCTGGCATTTTAAAATGACCTGATTATTGTCACGCGATAACAGGCGTATTTATGAAACGGTTTGAATGTACCTTGGTGTATACATAGAACATACCAATGTCTCAATCGAGTTCGTTCGCCAGCTTCATCCGAGATCTTGTTTCAAAATGTCGGCCATTTAAAAAAATTTAAAAATTTTAAATTTAAAATGAGGTACCCAGAATTTGGAAAATGAAAAGATTTTTTTTTGTATGTATTGGACCTTAATACAAAGATTCCGGAATAGTTTTTGTTTCGTCTATATCTAGAAAACATTTTCAATTTCTATTGTGGCTGACATTTTGAAACGACTTGATATTTGTCACGCAATAACAGGCGTATTTATGAACCGATTTGGATGTAACTTGGTGTGTACATAGTACATACCAATGTCTAGACCGAGTTCGTTCGCCAGCTTCATTCGCTATATATTTCTTTTAAAGGGGCTGTCATTAGAAAAAAAATTAAATTTAAATTTAAAATTAGGTATCAAAAGATTGGAAAATTAAAAAGATTTTTTTTATGTGTTTGACCTTGATACAAATATTCCGGAGCAGTTTTTGTTTCGTCTATATCTTAAAAAATGGTTGAATTATAGCACTTTGAATTTCTAGCATGGCTGGCAATTTAAAACGATCTGATATTTGTCACGCGATAACACGTGCATTTATTAACCTATTTCGATGTAAGAAGTGTATAGTATATAGCAATGTCTTGCCCAAGTTCGCTGGCCAGCTTTATCAGCCATCTTGTTTCAAAATGGCGGCAATAAGGTGCAAAAAAATTAGAAACTGAAAAAGGTTTCTTTTTTAAGTATCTGACCTTGATATAAGGATTCCAGAGCATTTTTTGTTTTGTCTTTATCTTAAAAAATGGCTCAGATATAGCAGTTTGAATTTCTAATGTGTGGTGACATTTTGAAAAATCTTATTTTTTTCCTGCGACAGCACTCGTATATATCAACCGATTCCGATGTGAGTGAGCATGTGCACAGGAATTACTAAGGTCTCGACCAAGTTCACTGGTTAGCCTCATCCACCATGTTTTCTTAAAATGGCAAGTTCTTCAAGACATAGCCGAATTTGGCAACCAAATATAAATTACTTTAAATAAAAGCAGCTTGGATAAAGCTGACTAATTTCGCGAAATTCTCATTCATAATGATTTAGTATTAATAAAAATTAGTATTGAATCTCCTATAATCGGTTTCTACTAAATTGAGCTTTGCGCGTTTGAATAATATAAGCTGGCTTTTTAAAAATAAGGAATATGAAAGCTACCTCTTCCTCCCGGCACTGGCCGGAAGGACTTTTTTAATTCGCTAGTCTTACATTGGAGCAGGCGCTTTTTCGTTAAATATTCTTTAGAAGCGATTTTATACTTTACGCAATGCAGATCACAAAGATCATAAAGGTTAAAAAATAAAACAAATTTATTAACTGCGTAATTCAGAAAATAATTACATTACCTCTTTATTTTACATTATCTCTTTACATTTGTTAATGTTTTCGGAAATTCATGTCGGGAATATTGTCCAACACTTTTAAAAGTGTTTTTATAGAATGTTTCAAATTACTTTATATAGGCTAAATATCACGCTTTTCTTTAAAAAGTAATTTTATATTCAGTATTTGAAAGAATTGAATTTCTTAGTAATAAAATTATGTTGACACAAGATTTAAATACTTTTATGAATAATAAATATAATATATAAATTGAAAAAAGAAACTTTTATTTTAATTTAATTTATTAGAAATTTATATCACAATATAATATATTTTCAATTTATTCTTATTTTTCCAAAATTTTCCATCTAAAAATTAAAAACATTTGTTTACATATTTTAAAATATACTTTTTACACTTTTACTTCTCTAGTTTTTAAACTAATTTGGTATTTCTAAAATCAATTTAAAATATTTATGGATATTAAAGGAAGATTTAAAAAAATAATTTCCTTCTAGACTTGTCTAGTGTTTTATTAGACTTAACAAGAAGCAGCGTAGTTCAGAACAAGCAATACTACTATAGAAAATTAACAGGTTTTCCACAAAGTTATTTAGATAAATGTTACGTAAATACTGTTACAAATAAATTCTTAAATAATTATAAAAATTACAAATAAATAATTTGTAGTGCAAATTAGCATGAAAAACTGCAGGCTGCTAGGTATACGAATTCTATCTGTACTGATCGTACAGAACGATAAAAATTCAAATATCTGAACTAAAGTTTCTGCTTAATGTTTGATAATTAAACAATATGATATTAAGATATAAAGTAATTTTTTACAGTCCTTTAAAAAACTGTAAGTCCACTGTATAATTCGTGGAATTGTTGGAGAAGAAAAAATGACATAAAAATTTTAAATGGTACATTAAAACTATATTTTAAAATAGTAAATCACTTACGATTTAACCATTCTCATAAAAACTAAATACTGGGCAATGTAAGAAATTACGTTACATGAGTATTCTATACATGTTATCTACCGAAAACTTAAACCGTTTAAGATCTGTATCTAACGCAATACTGGAATGTAAAAATCAAATGAAAATAAATATTTACAGTTTTTAAGCACAATATTTAAATCAGAAAAACTTTAAATAAAAGCGTAACATTTTAAATTAATGCGGTACTATGGTACATAAGTGACTCAGAAATAATAATTGCAATAATGTGACTTATTTTTCTTTTAACTAAAAACTGTTCTGCTGTTACATATTCATTAAGGATTAGATAAGTTTTCTTATAATTACATTTTTCTAAAACGTTCTCATAATTCTTAGAAAAGTTTTGCCGATTTTCCAAATTATATAATTTTATTGTTAATATTACAATAAATTCCATGCAATTAATTTTTTTGTAATAGGTAATGGATATTTACTGAAACGTGATTGTGTATTTCTCCAAGTTAAACTGTGTAATTCCTTCTTTTTCTTTATTGGAAGGATGTAGAAGGAAACGTATTAGGAAAATATGATTGTGTATGAAAGCGGACAATAAAGTGTATAGTGATCTATAGGAAACTATTTGAAATTCATTACCTGCTATAATTACCACATTCTTCCAAATATAATCAAGAGTAATATAGATTTTTGTCTGCTCTTAGTTCGAAAAATGAAGAACATCAGATTTCTTGTTATAATACTAGCATGAAGGATTCTTAAACAATTAAGTTATTCAATAAGTTAACTTTTTTAGTTATTTAGCAGAAGGAAATTGAAAAGGGTTTCTTTTTGCAAATGCATATACTTTTTCTAGATCTTTTCATTATCGAACATTTTAATTGATAAATAAAGGGAAAAAGCATGTGGAAAATTCACAAAAAAAAAAAAAAAAAAAAAAAAAAAAAAAAAAAAAAAATGCTTTCACATAATTTAATTCGTAATTCTTTTTGTTTTGTTTTTTTAAGATTTTCATTTAAACTTCATTTTTGCATTCACAAAAAATATGAATATTCTTGTGAATTCAACATAGTGGCTGTTTATAAATATCGTAAAAGGAAAATATATTTTCTGCATATATTTATTGATTTCTAAAAAATGAATAATAATCTTTTCGCTAATGTGAAAGGAAGCTCACCGATTTCCATATGTTTTACAATGCACGTGAAATGACGGTTCTGATATCAAAATTATCGGTTTTATATTAGTTTCGCGATATTTCCTTCAATAAAATGTATTAAAATATTAGTGGTTCTATTGAAACATCGAAAGTTATTTGTATAAAATAGTTTCTGGTCGATTTTTATTAGTAGTAGAAATCCAAGTTTACATAAAGAAACACCATTTATGTAAACTAAAAAGAAAGTGAAAAAAAGTTATTGTATGTTCAAAGACACAGTAATAGGAAACTCATTTAAGAAAAACATTCAAAAATTCTGGTGATACATGGTAAATCATACTCACTGTAATATTAACGAACTTCATATTTTACTCTAATATAAAGTAATTTCTATCGACAAAAGACAAATTTTAATACGTAACACTACAGAAAAATGTAATAGAGTGCATAATATTCAACATACAAATATGCAAAATTCGATGGAGGGAAAATATTGTGATTTACTTTAATGTTCATACGAAATTATTAAAAAAAATAATGGAAAAATAGTTATCGTGAAATAATACCTGGTGTATTTTTATTAAAGCAAAATAAATTCAAATATTTAAGTAGTATCTAATCACAGTCCTCTGTTTTTTAAAAATTAATTTTTCGAACTATCTTTCGGTATTTTATAGTAGCGACTGCTCTCTTTTATTTCATCACATAAAACTGAGGAACGGACATCCATATCATGTATCCTGCTTAAACTATATCTGTTCTCAATCGTCTGTCTCTGATTATTACTCTGTACTTACACCATCTCTGTACTTAAATTTAATATCATTATCATATCGAATGCACGATGCACTTTTATTTTATAACAATAATTGTAAGTTGAACCGAAAAATAGACCATGTTATTATGGTCTGTTTCTGTAACATCTAGTTGTGGTAGACTGTTGTTAATCCATTTCTGTAATTTGAGTTACTTATCGATTTTGAGTAAAAAATAGCACATGATTTTTTGGTTAATTTATCTCTCTTCTGGCATATTTTGTTAACGTTAACGTTATTTAACAAATTTTCTTTCTTTTAAACAAGAGATGGAAATATTTGTTTTTTGAAACTGAACATCAAAATTTAACGTAGCTCAAGTAATTATATGTATCAAAAATCATTACTTGTTTTATGTCCATAATTTAAATCTATGTTATTTTAAAATATTAAAAGGGGATTTACGAAGGTTTATGAAAATTAGGAATGATTTATTGTCTAGAATGATTTATTGTCCTCTATTTATAATTTAATTACGAAGCTATGTTGTCTCTGAAATTGTATACTCCTTAACTAGATTAGGTATTTTCATTTTAATTTTCTAAGATGCACATTTCCTTTGATATCTGATATTTTACGCTGGTTTGTTTAGACGAATTGATAAAAAAATATTTTTATTAGGTGTGTGTAATATAAGCAGTAAGTGGTCTGATGCTTTCTTTTGGGAGTTAGATTTTTTGGTAAGTTCAGAATTAAAAAAAAAAAAAAAAAAAAAAAAAAAAAAAAAAATTGTTTTATTCAATTCTTGATCAGTGTTCACAGGCATTGCTTATTCCATCTAAAGCCGATATATATATATATATATATATATATATTATGTAGAAGAAAAAATAAACATGGTACAAAAAATACATTTTCAATTAATTAAAAATTGATGGAATTGGTGTTTAAAAAAATTGTTACAGTATGTCCAAAAAATTCAAATGACGGCTATATTTGCAATTTTAATTATTCCAAGAGTAAAAGAAAATTATACTATATTAATACGTAAGTACTTCCTAATTGTATGTTATTTTATTTGTAATAAGATTCCGTCTAATATTAAAAATTGCACCAATTAACATTTTACAAATGGTAACACTCACTCTTGTTGCTTTTAAACTTTTTTTTAATTTTAAAGTGTGCTTTACACTTATGTTAATAAATATCTTCGTTCTTTAGTTTTATAGCCTCTACATTTGTATAGTCTGCAAATTTTCTACTACATAAAATTTTACATGAACTATTTTAATATGAAATGTGAAGGAGAGCTCTTTATTTTTTTAAGTGAACTTACAACAACAAATTTATACTTTTTTTATATTAAATAATATATAAGTTATTTGGAATATTTTTAAGGGTTAGATTTCATTAATAAATATTACAATAATAATTCATTTCACTACCTTAAAATTGTTAAATTTTTAATTGTAACTTAAATACCCATTTTAAAATTTTCTCTATTTTAGAGAATATTTCAAAAATAAGTTACTTACTTCTGTAGTGTACATTTAACTGAAAGAGCACATGCATGCCGAATACGTTTTACATCTAGCGTTAATTTAAATTTATTTAGATTTCTTATATCATTATTAAAAAAAAAAAAATAGCGTTTACGTATTCTCAAATAGTGATATTTTTAAGTATATCTTTCATTCATATTTAATAACGTTCGTCCTCCAAATTAAAAATTTGATATTTAATTTGCATGTTTTTAAATTTTCAAATTGTTTTTAATGTACATGTAACATATTTATAAAAGGAGTATTTTTAAAAAATGATCCAAATCCTGAAATTTACTTCGATTAAACGAATTTTGGAGAAAGGAATTCGAACGTTACATCTACCGCTTTAAAAATTACAGCTTTTGTAATGGAAACATTTTTACTTAAAGTTAAAAGCGTTTGATATTTGGTGCGATTAGGGATTGTAGAAGATAACAATGTAAGCATTTCAAATCCTCTCGTGATTTCTTTCGACTGAGAAAACGGAAAAATAAATAGCCATGGTATCAAGAAATATATCTCACGCAAAGAAAATAATACAGAAACGAAATTAACTTTATTTTTAATCCTAAATAAAATGTTTATAAAATCTTACAAAGTATAAGCCAATTAAGAGTCGAAAGATTCTTTCATTTTATAAGGAAACATTTCATGGCTTTTAAAATAAGGCTGTACTTAAATAGAACATTGAATGGGAACGATCGTTTACTAAATTTATGCTCAGTTGCATGGTTGTGTTTAATTTTATTATTTTTTAAATTGGTAGATAATAAAAATAATAATATATTATATATTAATTTACATTTATGTGAAAATATACATTTTTTTCATTGACTTCCATAGTTTGAATGTATGTTTATACATAATTTTTAGATTAAGTTTCTAATCTAGTTTAAACGACATTCAGCATATTACATCTCATAATTCAAACTGATTATCAATATATTTTTTAAATGTTATTTATTTTTATTAATTGGTATAATTGAAATACATGTGTGTCAATGCACAACTATTATAAGTCTTATGATTTTGCCTGTTTCGAGTTACCTAATAAATCTAAAAGCAATGATTCTAAAAGCTTTTTCCAATCCTTAAAAACCGCAGAAACAAATATTTTTCCTTTATTTAAAGACGGAATTATGAAACGAAAGTATATTTTGCTATACGTAACAATTTTGCAATGAATTATTCTTTTTTCTCCCTCACCATTAGAAAACGAAGTATGAGTTGTATGATATTTATGCGAATAATTGCATGCTCCTTGGCTAAACCTTCTGGAGGATGAATCAGTGGTTTGAAATTGTTTCCAAAGTGCATGAACAACAGAAAGTCTCAGATTTAGCCATCTGGCAACCACTGTCTGACTTTGACCTGCCTCCAATCTTCCAATAGCTCTATATTGCAGCTATGTGGGCAAATGATACCTCGAGGTCATAATAATGAATTGACTATCTCAGTTTCCTTATATCATAATCACAGTGACCCCAGCGCCGTACTCTCTAGCATAAATTGAGTTTTATGCTACTCACAGATCACACAATCAATTGCAGCGCCAATAATTTGCATTTTGTAATTTTATTAAGTATCTTTTAGAACATATACCAATTTCATACGGATAGGATCATTTTTGAACGAATTATCGCTCTTTTTGTGATTTTTCCTTAATTTTTGGAAACCAGTGTAGAAAAAGACAGATTTAGTATAATCCGTGTTTTGAAAAAATATCGAAAAAATATAATTATATAATCTGGAAATATAAATAATAAAATAAAAAATAAATCCATAAAAATATTATTTGTTAAATACATAACATTTTGATAAACTAACATAGAATATTTTATGTAGCTCATGAGTTAAGAAATATTGTACGTATACTGCATAGAATAATTTCTTTAAACATAATTACATAATTACCAATTTAAAAAAAAAGTAAAATTGTAATTTGCCAAAGAAAATGTTACTTTAGCTATGATGCTAAAATTTTAGTATTATATATATAATTTATAGCATATTTTTTATGTCGAGATTAAAAAAAAAGAAAAAGGGTTTTGAGCCTTTATATTGATATTATTTATAAAAATGAGTTAAAAAATGAGAAAAAGTTTTTTTTTTATGTGTTTCCATAATATTAGAAATTTCTAATCCTATTTTGTTTACTTTATACATATTAAAAACGTTTAAAATTCATGCGCTCATATTCTGTACTAATGAATCAATAATTTATAAAATAATTATTTACATGCATAATGGGAGACCTGTTATATAAAAGTACAGTGATTGTTTTACATTTAGTTTAATTTAATCTAGATAATGCAGCATGCTGTTTAGTTTATTATAAAATATATTTTGTGATAAAAGGATACAGAGAAGTGCGTTTAGAATTTTTATTAATGTTTAATCTATTAAAAAATATACTGAAGTGTGTTTGTAAAAAAAAAAAAAAAAAAAAAAAAAAAAAATTGGAACTTATAGATATTTTTAAAGACAAAGAAATACTTAGCAGCATCTGAAACTAATCCCGTTTAAAAACCGTTATAAATGTATAACTATTCACAATTTCTGATTTTTATGGAAAAATGTATAAATGTTAGATTTGATTTGTTATTAATATTTTGTTATTAATATAATTTAATTTGATTTCTTATTAATATTTGTTATTAATATAAATTTGCTAAAGATTTCTTTTCTTTACTTACAATAAAAATATCTCATTTCCTTTCTCAGAAAATTAAACATATAGTATATTTTTTCAATATGAAACTTAAGATTTTAAGTTTAACCCTGCAGTAGTGGCGTGTCGGCTTTCTGGTGTCCATATAAATCATCTTCTCCTAACTCAAATCTTCTTAATAATACAATGGAAAACTACCATGCAGCTGATATTAAATGTTTCTCCACGACCATAGTGAAGTAACAAGACATCTCTGTTTCCCTTCAGATACATTTTATAGACAAAATTGAAATTGGTAAAAGTCTACACAATGATCCCTAATCTCAGTTCATTTTTACTTTTTCCCATTATTCCAAATCTATGAGTGGCTGAGAGGTTCTGCTCTCGAAGCTGGTAGACAGGAGGTGCTGGGTTCGAACCCAATCGCGCCCGTCGGGCTAACCGTTTTGGAGTTTTCGTGGTTTTCTTCGAAACCGGGGATTCCCATGCGTAAATACGGGTTAGGTTCCCTTAGAATGACCCCCCCCCGCCGAAGGGCACTCCCCCCAGGGCCTATATCCCACGTGTTGATAACCGGCCGTCATAAACACAAACACACAAACCAAACCAAATCTATGAATAAAATGTATAATTTTAGTAAACTACCAATTTATAACTTCAATGAAATGTAATACTCGAATATTAAGTGAAAAATGTTTCTTCTTTTACATTTTCTCTATACAGAGGGCCGGCGGCAAAGAGACCGAGCGCGACTAATAACGATCTAAAAAAAGACGACTAGCGACTACTCTTGGGATAACAATTTGTTTTCTATGAAATTTAATTGTATTATATCTCTTTCGTATATTTTTAATTATTAAGGTATATTTCACAATACGTATTTCTTTTTAGGAAAAATGGCTTATTTCTTATTTTTGCAAAATAATTCTGTAGCATATCTCTGTTAAGTTATTTTAATATATTTTATATATTTAACAAAATATATTTACATCTTTACCTGACCATTGCTATTATTTATCAATGTTCTTTCGAACTTCCAGTACATTGAATCAATGTGAATTTTATTACTTTTTTATATAAAAATGCATAATTCAAATACATCACGACCAATTATACTAAACCATGCTAAACTATACGAAAAGTCTTTACAATTGACTTCATTTCATAAAGTTTCAAAATAATCGCATTCAAAAGCCTAACCACAATAGCCATGTAAAAGTAAATTATGCGGTCTAGTATCTTTCATATGTAAAAAGTTACGAAAACTTTAAAGCTTGTTATTTTAAATGCATTATTTTCATTTGTCCAAATTTATACAGGTATATGTTTTTACCTAAAACAGAAAAGAAACTCTGAAGCTGAATTTGGAATCTTGTTTGAATTTGTTAAGCTTTACTCCAATGTTATGGGAATATTTCAAAAATCAGGAATTTCAGGGGACGAGGAACTTTTAAAATCATTTTTTTAATTTTTTTGTAATTTTCACTTTAAATATTATTCCAGGTACATTATATGCATTATGGCATACATTTACTACAAAAAAAGTATTTTTTTTTTTTTTTTTGGGGGGGGGAGGAATTTTCCGTAATATTTTATAACTCTTTTCAAAATGCTCCATGCGAACTACATATCAATTGAAATCCCCCAAATGTTTCATATAACTTTGGTTTATATATATAAATAAAACAGTGCATCGAATTTTATATATTTGAATAAAAAGGAAAAAAAAATATTTTCTAATTTCTTTTTCTTAGATTTATATTCAAATATATCAAATTCGATGCACAGTTTTATTTATATTATATAAACCAAACTTATATAAAAAATATTGGGGATTTTTATTTATATGCAGTTGGCATAGGACATTTTCAAAAGTCCTAAAATATCACGGAAAATTTCTTTTTTTCTCAAAAAAAATTATTTTTTTTCTTATGGTAAATGTGTGCCATAATGCATATAATATACCCTTAAATAATATTTAAAGTGAAATTTACAAAAATAAAAAAAAATGATATTAAAGGTCCTTCGCCCCCTTAAGGCAGGTTTATTGCAACTAAAATCTTAGAATACTGTAATTCGATTGTTTTGTTTTTAAAAAGAATAATTAAATATATATTAGTTTTCATAGTACCTAAATATGCATTATAATATCTTATGAAAGCAAAACCTGGAGAAATGTTGAAATAATGTTAAGGGGCCAGGTAACCTTTGAAGAGTCCAAAAATTGATTTTTTTTTAATAGCTTATAATTAAATATGATTCTTTGGGAACATTTAAAAGCAAACACCATACAAAAAATCGCATTAGAAGAGAAGTTATGTCTAAAACACTTTGAACTTTTGGTACATAATCAACGGGTTTTTCAATCTTTAAAGCTAATTTTCTCAAAACAGCGATTTTTATCATGGCGCGCACGATTTCTGAAAAACGGTTGCCTAGAATTTCACAAAATTTCTGGTGGATGTATTAAACGTACAGAAGCACAAAATGACCTATTATTATGTTTCTCAAGTTAGAAGTTTAGTATTCACGGCTACTTTTGTATAAAAAAAAAATCTCGATATTTCGAATTACTCTATTTTTTTTTTTTTTTTTTTTTTTTTTTCCTCGGGATCTGCAAGTTTTATTTTTTTCATTGTCGGTCATTTTGAAAAGACTTTATATCTGTACTCATTAAAAAAAATTTGGCTTGTTTCAGCCATTCAAATGGGAAAAATCATGCGCAATGCATGCAAGAATAATTCTTTCGTAAAAATTGTATTATCTTTAAAAAAAAAAAAAAAAAAAAAAACTATATATGTGTATACATTTTCTAACAACTTCGATTGATAAAATAAATCGTTCCTAACATGTATTTTCAATTTTATAATTAAAAGTTAATTAGTTAAAGAATGACTGCAATTCTTACAGAGGTCACTTTTCCATGTACTTTATTGGTTCAAAGGTTACCTGACCCCTTAATAACTTATTTTTATTAATCACACATAAACTGATTACAAGCAAAATACGCTATTGTTACTATATTAAGTAAAATGTAATGAAATTAACTTAAAATAAAATTTACTCAAATATTTTACATAGTCGCATTTACTATAGTCTGTATTTGTCATTAAGAAAATGCTATTTGCTCGATTTATTGCAGATATCACAGAATATAAAAATGATACAGAACACAGATAACATGTGTTTGTAATCTTATATGTTTGCTACATTGGTTTGATAAGAAATTGGACACACATTGAAGGAAGAAATGTGATGAAGAGAATTACTAGTATCTCACTTCATCTGAAGCAGGAAGCGCTTTCGCAGGCTGAGTTTGTAAAAAATTTGGTAAGAGTGTGATTAATGTGGCGCTTTCTTGCTATGTATGTAATAAAACAATCAGAATTTAAGGCAAGTTTAATTGACCAAAATTCTAATAATGCTTTTTAATAAGCTTGGTAGTTTCTTGAAAACTAATAGTTGAATATTAAGATTTTTTTTTTTTTATGTATTATAATACCCTTTAAAAATGAATTTGATGATATGGCACAACACTGAAAACAACTTATTTTTGCAGCTTAATTTAATGCAATAAGAATATGTTAGTGTTAGTGTTAGTGTTACAAAATTAGGGAAAATGTAATCACAATTAATTTAAAGTACAATTGAGTCAAAATATTTTACATGGTCTTATTTAATATAGTCTATAATTATAATAGAACATGTAAATGCACATAAAAATATTGCGTATATCCCAAAATATAAAAATTATAACGAACACAGATAACAGTGTTTGTAATCTTACGTATTTTTCACATAATTGGATAAGAAATTGATATATATTGAAGAGGGAAAAGTGATGGACATAATTACTGGTATCTCATTTAATCGGAAGCAGGAAGCTAGTTATCCGACTGAGCTTTCAGTTTGGTTTGAACGTGATTAATGTTACGCATTCCTACACTAGCATATAGATAGTAAACAGTTTGAAGAAATAGACATTCAATGCAGGTTTTTAGGAAGAACAAGTTATGTATATAAGGATTTTGCTTGCTGTTATCTGAAGTACGTTAATCTTCAAAATATACGTTCATTATTTGTTTGCAGATTTTAACTACAACAATACATATTGATTTATTTTTATTTATTTATTTATTTATTTTTGAAGAAAACAGAATGTCAATAATTTTTGTCATATTTAAATTTGATTTGAAAATCTGAGAGTGCCTGCTTAGATAATTAAACCAAGTCTGTGGAACATAATGTCCCTACCGTTTTTTTTTTATTTTATTTATGACATGAAAAAAAAAGAAACAGAAAGAAAAAAAAATACAGTGATACGCTGTAGCTGAACGTGCCAAAAATGCGACAAGGGGCGGAATAATAATTAAAAAAAAAATCCAGTCCTGATGGGAAGAGCCCATACTCGAGACGAGGCGGGACCAAACTGAATAGTATATGAAACAGATGTGCATATGGATTTCTCACTGCCGGGAAATAGATTTCTCCCGTGACAATGTGCATTTAGGTGAAAATGGTACTGCCTGAGCAAGCTGAATTCGCGACACTGGACAGCACAACTCGATGAAGGAACATGGCGTGTAACAGGCGACTAATTAGTTAAGTTGGAAAGTTCACTGATAAATAAGTGAATGTTTTAAACCTTTGTTAGTAGTGTGAGGATATTGGGTAGACAGCTCTTACGTAGAATGGATGCGTGAATGATATGCCAGCTCTTCGTGAGTCTGCAATGAGTATAGGTCACTAGCTGGGAGAACTAACGCTTTTGAATTTATGCATATGCAGGTACGTGTTAAAGAGGCCATGGCCAGTGAGAAAACTTGTTGCGTTTGGTGTGATTGTAAGCATGTTATAAGAGATATTGGAGATTATGTCATATGTGTGCATGCCATTGTCCAATGTATCCCATTTCTCATTCATTTCGAATAGGGTTCTAGCCTTTAAGATCGTCTTAATAAAGCAGTGAGGTATTGGGATGTATTGAACAACTGTGGTGTTGGTTATTGCGTGCTTGGACAATTGAGCCGCGTAGTCATTCAGAAATACGCCTCTGTTCGCGGAGACATCACAAAGACGGAATTTGTATACTAGCTTTGAGAGTTTAATTTTCATCTGTAGTACTAAGGGATTGTTTGTTCTAGGTGCATGCATTTTCCCTAAGTCAGACAGACTGTCATTGTAAATGTGGAAATGGGTGTTGAGATACTGAATGACGCGGTCCAGTATGGCAAATAACTCTGACTGGAAGACAGTGTCATTCAGCCTCCACACCAACTGCTAGGTCACCATACTTCTTTTCGCCATGCAGATGTCTGCAGCCACGCCGGTATATGTACTGGAGCCATCTGTAGAGATTATAAGACGTTCTGCAATGGTACAACTGTTGAATGTGATGTTAACCTGGAACTGAGATGTCTCAAAAATAATTTTAATAACAACATTTAAAATATTCACCTTGTCAGCTGAAGATAAAATAAACCCCAGTTAACATATCCAACTATTTATTCAAAATTATTTTAAACAGTAAAAGACTTTCTAATAAATATTAAACATAACTGAAGAGGAATGATTGTACCACAAAATTTTAATAGAAAATTTTCGCTTATCTAATAGGCAGATTACGGCGATTTAAAAATATATAATTTACTATATTTTTGTGGTACAAAAAAGCGTAAGTTGTTGGTACATATGTCAATGTAATAAATTAGTAGTATATCTATGAAAGTTAATAATGAAACATACTTCATATATGTACTTGGGAACGGTAAATAGAAAAAAAAAGTTAACAAAAAATATTTCACCGTACCACACTGGAATTGAAGACGAATACATACATCTAATTGATAAAACATAAAATAAAAAACAAACAGTGGATTATTGGATACACTGTAAAAATAAACTCCGTGAAAAAACGGAAAAGGTACTGGCAGCAAAGTTGCCATAACTCTTCCGTTTTTTCACGGAAAATTTATTCTCATGGACTTTTCCGTTTTGGAAACTGCAATGTTCCGTTTTGGAAACTGCAATGTTCCGTTTTCGAAACTGAAACGTTCCATTTTCGAAACTGAAAAGTTCCATTTTCGAAACTGAAATGTTTGTCTGTTGTTAACTGAAATTCAATATATTCCGTATTCATTCTTGTTTATTCTTATTCCGTTCATTCAGTATATTCCGTATATTCAATTATCCGTTCAATATTTTTCTCACATTGAGATAGTGAGATCTCAAATTCCAATGTTACACGCATGGGGAAGGGAGGGAGCATATTTTTATAATTGGCAAGCTGATATTTTTAACTCCTTTTTTCTGGGTAATTTTAAATGTCTCTATTTTTAGTCATCAAAATATTTCTAAAATATATATTTATTTTTTTAATTAAAATCTAACAAAACAGAATACTATTTTAACACTTCAAATAGTATTAAGTATATATTTTAGAAATATTTCAAAAATATATACTTAATATAATTTAAGAGTTAGTACTTAGCAAAACAGAGAAAGAAATAAAATTAAGTATATATTTTACAAATATTTTGACAACAAAAAGAAAAAAAATTATCCTTGAAGAACTGAACACAGAAGTTAAAAATATTGATTTGCTATGGAGATATGCATTACACACACATAGGTTTAACATTAGTGAGGGGAATTCGAAATCTGATTTGCATTCCAGTTGATGTTGATCTAGGTACCTTTTTCATTTTGCATTTGTGATCCAATTATTGATATAAATTAGCACTTATAATTAATTACTCAAGTAAACACAAATTAAATATATTATTATTTTTAGGACAATAGAATTTTTGCTGATAGTATGTTGGAAATATTAAACAAAAGTACCAGTAAAAAGGCAAAATTAAGTATAATATCAAAAATACTTTATTGCTATAACATCAGAAATTAAAATACATTTCATAGACTCAGTACATTAACTAGATTTATAAGCAGCTCTGCAACCGTATCATTCTTTTTGCCTTTACCCTGGAGAATTTGCTTCCTGCATCTGGATAATTCTTCAGATGGAGTCTCATACTAGTGTAAGATTTTTCTTATGTGCTACCAGGTACCTGGGGCAATGATGTGTTGGTCCTAGCTGGGAGACCACACGTGTATGTCTCTGTTATATCTGTAGTATTAAATAAAAATAAGAAATATATACAACAAAAGAAAGTTTTGTATAGAATAGAACTTGGTGTCATGTTTAAAGTGCGTCAATTGGAAAGTTTTAAAATCTGGCTAATAAAAAATTAAAGGTACTACTTGATTATCCCGTCGACCAATTTTGCCAAAATATATAAATCGCCAAATTAGACTAATTGACATTTTTTTTAAAAATAACGAAAGAACAAATGAATTAGTAAAACATTAATAAAAATACAAATAAAACGATGAACTAAAAATCACTTCCTGACGTAACAAACACTTGTAGCGTGTTTAATGTCAAGTGAATGTGAATTCACGATCAGCCATTATTGGCATTTAATCTTATAGTTTAGCGATAGATTTTTGGTCGAAGGGATAATCAAGTAGTACCTAAGTAAAAAATATATTTCTTTTTTATATCCTGTAGTTTTTGAAAGACAAAACTAAAAACTCAATCACCCTGTCAAAAAATTATTACTTGCCAGTGGATAGTGGAAGTAGAATGATTTAATTTCCCACCCCAGTAATGCATAGGTATATGTTGAAAACAAAACATTGCTGACATCATTTGAAGATGATATTCAAGCAGATTTCACTTTCTGAATTATTTAAAAAAATTAATCTGAGAGGATGGGAGATTATTTCAAATGTTGGATACCTTTCATTACAGAAAAAAAAAAATGATAATTTGGAGGGTATGTCAACTATACTACCATAAAAAAAAATCACTATTTTAATTCTAAACAGAAAATAGAAAATTGCAGCTCAAACTAATACTATTGAAACAACCTCACATCAAATTATTTTGTTGGGGGGGGGGGGGGATTGCATGTTTGACATTAAAAACACAAAATCTCACATCTTTCGTGGGGGACTATCTCATTGCTCCTGGAGGGAATGCCCCCCCCCCACCCCGGCCACACTCTAAAATTCAATTCCGAATGCACAAAATCACTCGGAAAGTGACAACTCAATATATGATTTGATATATTATTTTTTTTATGAGTGCCTCACAAAAATATTTTCAAAATTGTTATTAAAATATCTTTAAAAGAGACTACAACATTTGATTAGTTTTATTTTTTGCAGTTGGAGCTGTAAAACATTGCTGTCTACAAATCGACAGAAAATCAATTGTAACTTCTGAATCTGAGGATTAGATATCTTAACACTCTTTTACAAAAACCATTTTGATTATATATATATTAAAAAAATATCTCGCACAGATTCACAACTCGTATGTTTTTGAATCGCAAAGAGAAAACAAAATACATGATGTTTTTGCAGTAAACCTAACGCGTAATAACTGCATTTTATTCAAACCAACGTTCATTTAGAATACTTAAAATATTCGTTATAGAAAATTACAAAAAAAAAAAAAAAAAAAAAAAAAAAAAAAAATGAATAGCTTACCTCTTTTCTGTATATTAAATTTAGCCTTCAAAGGAATTAATGCTTAAAACACGTGTTTATGTTTGTACTTGTACAGACTTCAAGCGAACTCGTTTAGTTTATACTCTCGAACACAGGCTGCTACTATCCCCGACCTCGGGCGTCTAGCCGGAGGAGCGGAACTTTACCGTTCTACTCACTCAGCTTCGGCTAAACGGAAGATTTCATTTAGTCGCAGGCGGTGAACTGAGAATTTCCAGTGATTCCAGGAAAAGTTCCAGTTTTCTCCCAAAACGGAAATCTTCAGCTAAATAAAGGAAATTTCACAGAATAACAGCTGTTAAATTCAGGATATATTTTTACAGTGTAGTGAGTAAACACCATTAATTACGGCCAAATGCTGACATTACAATAACAAAATTACAGAAGATCTCTGAAATTTACCTCATCAAACAAAACAATAAAAATTAGCTAAGCATTGCATAAAACTAAAGGGGTACTGTTCTAATATTAACACCATACATAATCTTTTTAACTCGAGAATCTTTATACTTTTAAAGCAAGTTAGAATGTCTCACATTTAGATGTTGCATTTTTTTTATCACATGTAGCTAGCTATATTTGTCATAGCTCGGAAAACAAACAAATAAAGAATAAACAAAACCGTTTGTTTTGATTTTAATTTTTGCCACGTCATTGATAAGATATTGGATTATATATTATATAAAAAGAAGAAAAAAGGAAATTAATGTATCCTATTCCATCCAAGCAAGAAATAGGTATCTCCATATGAGAATGAAAATACTTACAATGTGATTAATGCTAATAATTCCCATTGCAAAGCAGCTATCTGAAAAAACAAAATATTGAATTTATTTGAATTTATTTACAAAAATATGCGAATTTGTTAATATGTATGTTGTCAGCTCGAAATTATTTGCTGGAAAATGACTATGAAATTATAGACGTAAGCTTTTAAAACTCCCATAACTGCTGCCATTTCCATTTTTTATAGAAATCAATATGATCCATTATTTCTTATTTATGTAGGTTGAAGCTTTTTTACATTAATATAACTTCCAATGCAGAATTAAGCCATTTTACATTAATATAACTTCGAATACAGATTGAAGCTTTTTCATATTAATATGACTTCGAATGCACAATGAAGCCTTTTAAAAAAAATCTTAATATAACTTCGAAAATAAGATTTCAATAACAAGTAAAAAACTTTCATCGTATTTTTCATTAGATTCATAAACCATACAGCACTTCAAAGGAATTTGAATGGACCTTCGTTATTTATGACATCTAAGCTCCTATACTTTCTTTTATAATTTCAAGTAATGAAATTTTCAAGATTATATTAAGTAAAAAAATATTAATATATATTCGAAAAATTAAATTAGGTAAGTGAAAACAGAAAAATGAGGATATGACATTTTTTTTTTTTTTTGAAATATGGTACTTCGAACAAAATCAAAGAACAGGAACAGGCATTTAAGTTAATTTGTTCTCTAAGGAATTCTGATTTTTACAATATTTTTAACTTCTTAATATGTGACTATTAAGTAGTTCCTAAAGTTTTATTAAAGAGTTCTCAAAATATTTTCCTCCAAAAAATTTGTTAGCATTGTTAAGACTTTACGTTCATATGTGAATTACTAAAATAATTCTTTTGTTTTTACTATCAAACATATCCTTAAAAAAATCATTTTGAACGTGTCAATAGAATATTTTCACTTTATCAAAATAAAATAAATGGAAATGCACAGTATTTCATTACTTTTATCTTTTAACTTTCCTTTTTTTTTTTTTTTTTTTTTTTTTTTAAATAAAAACAAGAAACTATTAGTAAACATACCTCTATTTTTTTTTATTATTATTCTTTGGGCATTATGAATTGTTTTATATAGAACAAAAATTTTCTTTTAAAGTTTTGATGATAAACTTCAATAATCTAATAATTTTAAGCAACGAAAAAAATCACTTTTATTGTTTTATTGTAGTTATAAAAAAGTAGAAGACTTTATGCAAATTATTTATTAAAAATATCTTTGTTTACCATGTGTTATTAATGAAATACTTATTTGTTTGAAAATTAATTATACTATTATTAAAAAGACTTACAAAAGAAATTATTCATGTTTTCATTAGGTTTAATTTCTCTTCAACTGTAATGTAGTTTCTGTGCTGAGATTAATCGTTTATTAAAATTTTGTTACATTATTTGTTCCAATATAACACTTTTAAAATGTGTACTTAAAATTTGTTTTATATCTAATTTCAGGCAATTTTTTAAAATATAAAATGTGTTACATTTAAGAGATTATATTTATAAAAATTCAATAAAGAACGCATTCGAAGAATGAAAAATTTAATTTACTTTCAATAAAATATTTTAATTTTTTTTGTCCTATATTGTTCTTATTCAAACAAAGAAATGTAATTGTTTATATTTGCATACAGATCCTTGACGAAAGTTTTCAATATTTTTATTAAAAATGCTTCATTTTTCCTTTAAATTAGTTTTTGGAATTAGTAAATTAAGCCTTATTCTTTAAAAAGCTTTTGTATTACTTTATATTATATTTCTAGGTGCCTTTGAGGAATAATGTTTTTTAGTAATTACACTGATGCATTGCTGTTGATTTGGAAACAAGTGTCTGTACAAAAATGACTGTTTAAATGTTTATTTAGGTATTTACATTTAAAAATTAAGATAAAAGCACTTTATTTAATTTTTAAGAGAATGATTTAATGAAAACAATAATAGAAATATATGTTTAGATACTATTTTTTCTTTAAAATAAAATTATACGATGCTTCAAATGTAATTTTAACAACATGACACAAAGAAATTATATGTGAGACCTACTTTATTAATTGTTCAATTTCCTATTTCTTAATCGAACACCAAACATTATGAGAATTTCTCAATATTTCAGATTAATTGCTTAATAGGCGCAAAGGCCAACCTACTGAAAGAGATTCCATGCCGGCACTCGAACCCGGGCCATCAGTACAGAGCACTGACTTTCTACCGACTAAACCACATGGAACGATACGCAGACTGGAAAGTCTCAATATTACAGGTTGGCAAGGCTACAAACGCAACACAAGATGGGATCATTTTCCGTGAACCACCGACATCGATTCTGGATTTAATTGAGTTTCGTGTTCGCCCCATGTCGTTGGCTCACGGAAAATTATGCCATCTTGTACTGCGTTTGTAGCCTTGCCCAGAGAATGATCTATTTTGGAAGCGAATCACCTCTGGGGACAAGAAATGGGTTGTCTACAACAATGTTAAACTCAAGAGATCGTGGAGTAAAAAAGATGAACTGGCTGAACATTGAAAGCACTTCGAAAACCGATATTCATAAAAGAAAGTGATGGCAGGATTTTAAGGAATCTTTTTTTTTTTTTTTCAACTTCTACCGGACAATACTACGATCAATTCTGGAGTGTACTGTCATCAACTTGTTAATTTAAATCATTTACTCAAACAGAAAAAGCTACAATTGAACAATGGAAAATTTATAATGTTCCACCGAGATAATGCGACATATTTATTGCTCGGTTTACATTGTGCGAGAGAATAAGGGATGATGTTAGTTGTTTGTGTCTTTTTTTATCAGAACTAGGGAGAGAATTTAGCAGCTGGGTTTCTAATCTAGTTAATACGTGAGTAATACAATAAATTGCGTAATGACAGCAGTACAGAAAATTTAAGAAATTAGTAGAAATGTAATTTAAATAAAATGTTCTACATCATTAGATAAAATATTGTAGATATTCATAAGAGACAGATGTTTGCATCTGAACAAAAATGTTTCCGGAGTCAGAACCTTCGTTTTCAACTGGGACATCTGAACGACATCCCCACGAACACAATGTTAGTTCAGGTAAACCATTTGTTAATGACATCTCGTATATTATAGCTCGACAGACTAAACTTCAGTTAAAGAACTTCTATAAACTATGAATGCGTAATTACTATTTAATTATTTTTAACACAACCAAAGGATTTGTAAATAACTAATACGAGTGGTAATTTTCCTTCTGAGCGAAGCGATATCATTACTAAGTGGTTACCTGAGCGAGTATTGTTGTGGAGTGTGTGTCGTCCAGATACCCCAGTTGGAAGAGCATTGGAAATCGAAGCCAAAAGTTGGGTTCAAGTCCCAGCCTTGACACATTTTCGCCCAAATGGAAAATTCAGTATTCGTATGAATTATATGCCAATCATTTGATTGAATTAAAAGTATTTAACTTGTAGATATAGTGCATTGCGTTAGAAATGAAGATATAATGGTATTTACTGGTATGTAATGGTGCAGAAATACATGTTAATTATTATATGAGAAGAATGAAGCGGATTCGCCTGCTGGGCTTGTAATCTAGTTTAGACTTGTTTTATCCAATAAATCTGTATAGTGAAACAATAGAGATTTTCAGAAGACGGAATTTAGGAAATAAGAACAAATGTTATTTACTGAAGATCTGTCACATCTTTAGAGAAAATATTGGAAATCTATTGCTTGAAAAAAGAAGCGGGAATTGATAGTATCTCTTTTCACCAGAAGAAGTAATGGTATTAACTTGTTAAGCATATAATATAATGTATATATGAATAATGTAATAAATCCGTAAAGTGAAATGCGAGAGATTTAAGGAAAAAAAAATTAGGAAATCAGTACAAATGTTATTTACGGAAAATGTGCCTCATCATTAAATAAAATATTTGAAATATATTTCAATGTGATATATTGCCTCTGAAAAAAAAAAAAAAAAAAAAAAAAAAAAAACAGTGATTATGAGAATTGATGGCATTTTATCTCATCAGAAAAAGGAAGCGTGGATTATAATATAGTTTATATGGGATTAATCCAAAACATTCAAGGACTATTTTCAGTTACCGAAATTTAGGAAATTTACCCACATATCATTTATAAAAATTCTGAGAATTTATTAATTTAAGATTTGTTAGTTTGAAAAAATTTATTTGAAATCATCTATGAAATAATTTACATAAATCTTTAAAATAAGCATAAATGCTACCTTTATTCAGTTTAGTATAAAATACGCTGTAATCTGTCTAATCTTCATTTCCAGACTTTGTAGTAATAAAAACGTGTGTTAATATAACTTCGAAAAACGTCCATTAGTAAAAATCTCTTTTCACTATAGTTATATTTTCTTAATTATGTGATCTGCACACCATTTAATTTTTTTTTAATTTAGATATTTGCACTGCAGAGTGTCATTCAAGTCAAATTTAAACAATACATGCAATTATGCGAATTAAAATATAGTATGATTAAGTTAACATAGTTAAGTTACATAAACAGTTAGGTGACTTTATCTAAACTATTTTTTTAACTTCCTCTTCTTCTTCTTCTTCAAAAAAAAAAAAAAAAAAAAAAAAAAAAACCTATTCTTATAAAATTTGTTTCCTGAGACATTCCGATTTTTTTCCATTTTAAAAGTAAAGTTTTGATAAGTGTGAAGAAAGTATTTTTAGATTTTTTTTATCTACCTACTGCTTCATTCCTCCTCCAATATTTCTTTATCACAAGAAGTGTTTAATCTTATAAGAAAAAAACATAAGAAATCCTATTTTTTAGACAAATTTTTTTTAAGGAAAAAAAAACATTCTGAATGTGTCAATGAAATATGTGCAGTCTGTCAAACTAAAGAAAATGGAAATTCACCGGATTTCATTATTTTTATATCCCGATTTTTTTAAATATAATAAATGAGTACTCACAGTAACAATATATGTATAATATATATATATATATATTTATTTATTTTTTATTCCGGGGTAGTCTATTGAGTATATTTTATTATCTTGAGCATATTTTATTATCTTTTCACATTTTCATCATAATCAATTCATGAATCAAATAAGTATAAAGCAATGCAAACAACAACACACACACACACACAAAAACTAAATATCATCTTTTATTGATATAGTGGCAGCAAAATAGTCGTTACTTCTTTCAATATATTATTTTAAACTACTTTTGCTTTCAATGTATATTAATTAGATTTATGAAAATAATTTTAAAACTTAACATTATATCTATATTATAAAGGACAAACATATCAGTGCGTAAAACATAGGTCATTTTGCTAATGGCAACACTTTGAAATTTGAAATGAAATTTTGGCTTTGCAATTTTCTCTACTGTAAATTTTTAAACTTATAAACATCGCACATTTTAAATTTTTACACCGTCGTATAAAGAAAAAAATGCTCTTTTAAATGCAATTTGCTTGAAAGCTGTATCTCGATTTATTTTTGAGATATTCATTTTTTTGTAGTTTTGAATTCCATTTTTCTTATAGTGGCAACAAAAGTAACCCATTTCTATTGAAAGTCATTGAATGTAAGCGGAAAATAGTCGAAAATAGGAGATTATCATTTTGTTGCCATTTTCTCATAAAACCTAAAAAAAAACGTTGAAATTAATATATGGGCTCTGTCACAAGAAAATTGCCTGTTATTCCGTCATAATGACGTCATATGCATACTTTTCTATAGACAAAGTTTAAGACTGGACTGTAAAAGTTGATTGCTTTAGAGGATGCAAATGACGTCATTTTATAAAAAAGCGTGTAGTTTAATTCTTAAACCTGAATTATGTTTTGTAGAAGTGCGTCATTTTCACAGCCCAGCTACTTTGAAATTCTTCACAGGTGAAAATGCTTCACTTTTGAAAATAATGTAATCGAAATCACAATCTGATAAATCGCAATGTTTTACAAAAATTGTCTGTATAGATGAGAGGTGACATGCAAATAATAGCGATTTATATTACAGAAATTGATGATTCTCGCCTGGATGGATTTGCTTCGCCGAGTTAGACAAGCAAAGAAATAATACGTGGTTTAAAATAACATCATGTTCCTGATGTTTTTGTCCAAAATTCTCTCAAGTAATAAAATTTTAATGCTACTCTTAAAGGCATTCTACTATAATTATATCAAAATAACATAACTTGCTTAATTTATTTTTTCCTAATTTTATATAATCTATATATTTAAAACACAAGTGTATTTTTTAGTCGTCTGCCCTGATCTTTCTGCTGAACCAATTTTATTAATATTTTTTAAAACTGAAAGCTCTTCATTTGTAGATGTAATCGCACTATCTGTTTTTTTTTTTTTTTTTTTTTTTTAATATCCCCACTTTTATATTTTAATTTTAAAGCATTTTATGAAATTTCTTCAAAATGATGAATATTAGATAACTTTCATTAATGCAGACAAGAGAGAAATAATGAGGCATTTTTATCTTTATTCATGCTATTTTCTGATAAAAATTCAAAATTGTTGATAAAAATTGTTGTATAGGGTTTAGTGTCGCAAAATGCCATCAGGAGCAAAATATTGTATTAGCGGCATAAAAACGGAAAATAACATACTGATTTTGAAAACACGCATTTTTCCTCAAATTTTCTATATTGTTTTTCCTTCTGCATGTGTACGGACTAAGTTTCAGAAACTAGGCGAAATGCTTATTTAAGTCAAAATGAAGTCATATTTAAAAGAAAACGATCACTTTCTTAGATAAAACTAAACATTTTAACAAAAATGCGTCTAAAAAACATAAATTACGGAAATTTTTACTCTCCGGAATTGAGATTAGAATCTCAAGTAAAGAGTGCGTCAGTTCACATAAAAGATGTTGCTGAGAATCGTGAAAAGTGCGTCAGTTCACATAAAAGATGTTGCTGAGAATCGTGACTTCAAGTTTTGAGTTCAAATGATTTTCAAATGATCAAACAAAACACAATTTTTTTCTTAAATGATTTTGAAAAGGTGAATATTGCTGTTTTTCATTCCGGAATACGAAGCATAAGAGCCTGAATTGATAACCACATCCTAATAACTGATCTTTATTATATTTTACTGATTAAGTATCTATATTATAAAGAACAAACGATCTATGCGTAACGCTGACGTCATTTTGCGAATGGCATCACTTCACGGTCAAATTTCGGTCTTGAAATTTTCGCTACTGCAATTTTTTAATCTTCTGATCATCGTACATTTTCAATTTTTGTGGCATAGGGAAAAAAATGCTTTTAAATGCAATTTGTTTAAAAACTGTATCTTAATTGATTGATGTATTATATTTTCTAAAAAAAAAATTAAGCATGATTTTCTTTAAGTTTATCTTATCACGTGCCGGTTTCTATACATAATAATAATAAACATTTTGCACATAAAGGAACAAACATTTTTCAGCATTTATTTCTGACTATTTTTCATAACGAAATTAATACTTCCATTATAAACAAATAAAAGAAAAATACTTAAAAAACCACCAGTCCAACATATTTGCGACAGACAAATTAACGAAATTAATACTTCTTTTATAAACTAAAATAAAAGAATAATATTAAGAAAACACAAATCTAACATATTTCTAATCGTACAATTTAAATTTTTAGATCATCAAATACGATTTTTTTTTTCAAGGGGAATTTGTTTGCAAAGTTCATCTAAGTTTACTGATTGTCTATTGTTTTAAAAACAATTTTAAAGCATGAAATATTTTTAAAATTTATCTATATCCCGCGGAGCTCGATTACGAAAGATTAATCTGTTTGCCCTTAAAAGAAAATAATGTGTTCATCATTTTCTTACGGCTAATATCCATTTAAAAAAACTTCCCTATGAGTAAATAAATAAAATAATACACTGGCCTCCAAAAGTTAAGGTACACGGACTAAATGCGTTCGATTGCACACGTTTTGTCGAATATCTTCAAAACTTATTGGCGAATTGTTCTTGAACTTCTGAGATGAAAAGAACATGTTTTATTTCATATTTCTCGGTGAAGATTTAGTCGGGGGTACAATTAGGGGGCTAATAATAAATTGAATAATAAAATAATATTTGCGATCACCTATGTAACAGGAAAGGCTGGAAATGGTTTGTCACTGTGGTAAATGACTATTTGGGTCCTGTTCAACGTTTGTATGCATTTGTGTAAGCATAGCACTCATATTCGTGAAGATGTTAACGTTTTTGTGAAAAACTCAAACTTTTTTTTTATAACATACAGAGTTTTCAACCAAATTTTACACAACTTTCCAAAAACCTGACAAAGAACAGTAGAAACAATATATTGCAATTAAAACATGAATATATTGAAAATTTGATAAGATATGGGCATTTTTATGAGATAATTTTTAACTGCGCATGCGCGGAAGATTTCATAATTTTTATTTCATAATTTGGTACTCAGTATTTTGGGGCAACTTCTATAAAAAGTTCAGTCAAATGTTGTGAAAACTTAGGAAGATGTAGTGAGCTGATTGAAAAGTTGCGTAAAATCCCTTATAATAAAGCTATTTTTAGGAAGCAACTCACTATATCGACCCCATCTTTGTGAATTTTCGCGATATTTGACTAGACTTTTTATATAAGTTGCCCTAAATAGCTGACTACCAAATTCAGAAATAAAAATTTTGAAATCTGCCGCACATGCGCAGTTAAAAATTATCTCATAAAAATGCCCATATCTCATCAAATATTCAATATATTCATGTTTTAATTGCAGTATACTGTTTCTACTGTTCTCTGTCAGGTTTTTGGAAAGTTGTGTTAAATTTGGCTGAAAACTCTGTATGCTATAAAAAAAAAGTTTGAGTTTTTCGCAAAACGGTTAACTTCTTCACGAATATGAGTGCTATGCTTACACAAATGCATACAAACGTTGAACAGGACCCAAATAGTTATTTACCACAGTGACAAACCATTTCCAGCCTTTCCTGTTACATAGGTGATCGCAAATATTATTTTATTATTAAATTTATTATTAGCCCCCTAATTGTACCTCCGACTAAATCTTCACCGAGAAATATGAAATGAACATGTTCTTTTCATCCCAGAAGTTCAAGAACAATTCGCCAATAAGTTTTGTGGATATTTGACAAAACGTATGCAATCGAACGCATTTAGTCCGTGTACCTTAACTTTTGGAGGCCAGTGTATAAATAAAACACAAATTTAACAGACATGTATAAGCTCCGAAATTAACAGAATATAAAAGGATGCCACAAGTAGCAAAATCTTGGTCCAATAAATCTTAGCATGCGGCTAATAAGAAAATATCGCTTTTGATAAATTTCAAAAACGTATTTGATTGTATAATTCGTATTTTCCATATGAAAAATGCTTTTTTCAATGTAAGTGGGCAATCTAAAAAAATTATTGCATATAAAAAAGTTATTAGTTTTCAATTAAAAAAAATGTTTTCACCTATATTCTTTAAACCGGGAAGCCCGGGTACGATCCCCTAGTTTTTATAAAAGGGTTAGAGAAAATATGCATAGTATGTTTTAACATCATATTTACTATCACCATTTTCAGATACAATTTTTTTTTCTTTGAATTCTGAAGAATCGCTACATAAGTTTATTCTTTCGTAAGAATAAACTTATGTAGCCTGTAGTACCACAAATCTGTTTTACAATAAATTATATAATGATGATTCGAATGATTAATAATCATTCAGCCACCAGATTCGTCCGTGATAGCTCGGATGGCAGAGCACTTGCAGCTTCAGCCAGGAGATCCCTCGTTCGAATCCTGGTCTGGACATTTTTCAACCAGTTGGAAATTTACATCTAATATACATCTAATTTACATCTAATATCTTCGTTTCCAAAACCGATGAAATCATTTTACTTTCATTGGTTTTTGAACAGCCTAGACCAGAAACTCCTACCGATAGCACGAATTTCAGATAACCTTTTCACCAGCTCGCGACCAGAAAGACCTCTCGACAGGACATGTGTGCGATCCACATTTCCGCCAGCTTCTGATTGGAAACACCTCCTAACACGACGAACGTGCGATATGTACGATTGTTATGAGAATGCTTATTAAAAGTTTTTTAGAAAAAAATCTATGGAATATATTAAAATACTAGATGTGATTATTAATTTCCAGGGCTGATCAAATATCTTCTGAAATATGAATGTACAGTACATAACTGATTAAAATGTCTCGAAATAAGTTATGTCTGACGTAATAAATCTTCTTCAATTCACTTTAGTAATTAAGTTAATATATTTTATTTATCAGAGTGGAATCTATAGGAATCAACTATTTTTTACAGAGAGAATTTTGGTGCCGACCACTGTTATCAAGTATGCTTAAAAAACTGCCTGCCTGTTCCTAAGTTTACTACCAGTTTTTGAAACGTAGAGAAATGAACTTAACATCAGTTGTTCAAATCGTTCAATCTGTAATTTTTTTAAACCTACTTTAGCCGAATAATTTTCCATTTAGTATCCGAAGGTAAAATTTACGACGAATAAAAACATGATGTCAAACTTGTGTGTTCATATTGCACTTTTTAAAGTTTCTTACAATTTAATATGGAGAAAAGCCGTGTCTTCTTTTTTTTTTTTTTTTTTTTTTTTTTTTTTTTTTTTTTAACGTAAGATGAAAGAATGTTTAATTTTCAATCAAACGACTTTTCTCTTTTTCCTTTAAAGAATTTTACAATTAAAATGTATTATATAGATATATATTTTTTTATTAACGTACATTTCACAAAGCTAAATTTAATAGAACTGTAAATCCTTGTTTTTTATAAATTCATTTATTGTATTGTTTCTGGTGGTTTTTATTCTAAATGAAGTCAAATTCGACGCAAGAAATTTGTAGAACTATAGAGGTGATAAGACGTATTAAGACGTATGGGTCCATGTAAATAAAAGGTAAATGAAAAAGTAAGTAAATAAAAAGTTAATTCAACATTTTTATTGTCATATTAATGCTCAGCATCTCGAACCTATTAAAATAAAGAATTTTGTATGTTGGAAGCATTAACTTAATTTTTCTTTGCACAGTATGATTCGTTAAAACAGGTTTCATCATATATATATTTTAAATTATATGCATATAACCATAAAACTTAACATTTAAATAATATTACGATAATAATAAACAATGGTCCTTTGAGCGTCTGCAGTTTTTTTTTTTCATTTTTATACAAGTTATTGTAAATCCCAACTTATATTTTTGTTACATTATTAGATCTAATTCCGCGATTACCTTATCTTTACTACTTTATATTCACTAAATCCTTATCCTTAAATAATCTCTATCGTTAACTCTATTAAATTCCCTTTAATTTAATGTCTCGCTTGTCTAAATTGCTTAAATATTACGCTTTTAGTATTCTTAAATTAAATGTTCCATTTCAGCGCTTTTTTCTCTCTAGAATATTATTTTAGCTTCCATTTTTACTTTCCCGAGCATTTCTGAGGTTATCCTTTTTCCCTTCAAATTTATCCGCTTGCTCTGTCCGCACTTTTTTCATGACATGATATTCTTAATTATTCATTGGTTGAGAGCGCGATCTACGTCATATTTGTATTCTTACACTTGAGGAACAAAAAGTCGATATTTGCGGTGTTTCAACAGAATTCGTCGTATTTCTACTTTGATAACTTCTCCTGGTCGACGTTTGATATTTCCTATTATCTATAATTTGCTTACCCATAATTAAATACTACATAGCGATGGCTTGATTAAAATGAATTGGTGGAAACTGCACCGCCGAAAGCTCTTTCAATAAAATTCTGAGTTAAATTATGCACTGTCTCAATTATTCCGGAGAAACCTACACTGGATAAATGTGTTACCTGGCCTACCACTCGATGACTACAACTACTTTCCAATATCCATGTTGAGTTACTACGAAACATTCTCTTCGTAAAAATTCAAAATTCGTTATATACATATTTAAATCGCTACTTGATGCTATAATACCTTTCGTATATCTTTATTCCAGATACCTATCCAAACACAATTCTTCTAAAAATATTTTTATCTATAGAAATTTTAGCATGATTTCTGGAAACGGAAAAACACTGTCCAGGCGCCTAAAGGTATAGATTTCTATTACATTTTTCTATATTAAAAAAAATGATGTTTAAAAATTCCTTTATAGTCAAGTTTATCAAACATATCTACTTAAAACAAAAACACATGAATGAAAATAATTGATTAGGGAATTGACATTTTTCTCTAATAAATGTTTAAATTTAATTTACTTGAAACGAACTATAAAAAACACTGATAAAATTATTTTTCTGGTAAATTCTGATTTTTACAGTTTTTTAAACCCTTGATGAGTGACTTAACAAGTTTAGAAAGAACTTTTAGTTTTTTTTTTTAGCTATCTCCTGTTTTTTTTTTTTTTTTTTTTTTTTCTCTCAAAAGCCGTTTAAAGCAATTTGAGTTTTTTTTTTTTTTTTTAAGATATTACGTAAGACAACTTTTTTACTGCTAAAAAAAGTCCTGAAAAAATAAAATTATTCTGAAAGTGTCAGTAAAATGTGTTCAGTATGTCAAACTAAAAGAAATGGAAATGCACCGGATTTCATTACTTTTAACTTCCGCTATTTTTTTTTCTTCTTTGTAGCAGCTAGATACTGCCACTCACAATATCTGTATAAGGCTTTTTCGTTCCCGGTATACTATGCATCGTTTATTTTGAGCAATTTTTTTTCATGTTTACATTAAAAGCTATAATCAATTAAAAATCTAATAAATTTAAAAACAATGACAAAAAAAAAAAAAAAACGAAAAAAGGGAAAAGTTAAAAATAAAAATATTACTTTAATTTTACAGAACAAGTATAATAATAATTATTAATTCTGACAATTTAAATTGTAAAAAATATCTTTATGTTCTATTTATTGTATAAAATATATTATTTATTATTTAATTTTTTCCAATTTGAGATTATAATTTATTAAATTTAACTATTGCAATTATGATTTATTAGAAAAAATGTAGATCAAATGTACTAAGAATTGCAACTATCAATGTGTTATTACTTCTTTTTTTTTTCTTATAGGTTTTAGGTAGCTTTCATTACAAAAAGCTACCTATTGCAGCCGTTCGGAGGAAAGCGATTTCAAAAAATTTTGGTATATTTTCATCGATCATGACACCCAGACCACGAAACCACCCTCCGTTCAAAAGTTGATTTATATATATATATATATATATCCATATATATATATATATATATATATATATATATATATATATATATATATATATATATATATCCATATATATATATATATATATATATATATATATATATATATCCATATATATATATATATATATCCATATATATATATATATATATATATGACCTTTGTCATACTGTAACTCTCGAATTTATGAGCCGATTTGGATGTATTTCGGTATGTACATAGTACATACCAATGTCTCAACCGAGTTCGTTGGCCAGCTTCATCCGCCATTTTGTTTCAAAATGGCGGCCATTTAAAATTTAAAAAAAAAAATTTAAATTTGAAATGTGGTACCAAAGAATTAAAAATGGAAAAATATTTTTTTCTTATGTATTTGACCTTTATACAAAGATTCGGGAGCAGTTTTTGTTTCGTTTATATCTTTAAAAATGGCTGAGTTATAGCATTTTGAATTTCTAGCGTGGCTGACATTTTGAAACGTCATGAATTTTGTCACGCGATAAAAGGCGTATTTATGAACCGATTTGGATGTAACTTCGTTTGTACATAATACATACCAATGTCTGGACCGAGTTCGTTGGCCAACTTCATCCGCCATCTTGTTTAAAAATGGCAGCCATTTAAATTTTTAAGAAAAATTTAAATTTGAAATGTGGTACCAAAAAATTGAAAATTGAAAAAATATTTTTTTCTTATGTATTTGATCTTGATACAAAGATTCGGGATCAGTTTTTGTTTCGTCTATATCTTAAAAAATTGCTGAGTTATAGCATTTTGAATTTCTATCGTGGCTGACATTTTGAAACGTCCTGATATTTGTCACGTGATAACAGGCGTATTTATGAACCGATTTGGATGTACGTTGGTGTGTACATAGTACATACAAATATCTCGACCGAGTTCATTGGCCAGCTTCATCCGCCATGTTGTTTCAAAATGGCGGCCATTTAAAAAAATTAAAAAAATTTAAAATTTAAAATGAGATACCAAAAAATTGGAAAATGAAAAAGATTTTTTTTGTATGTGTTTGACCTTAATATAAAGATTCCGGAACAGTTTTTGTTTCGTCTATATCTAAAAAAATGGCTTAGTTATAGCATTTTGAATTTCTATTGTGGCTGATATTTTAAAACGTCCTGATTTCTGTCAAGCGATAACAAGCGTATTTATGAACCGATTTGGATGTTACTTGGTCTGTACATAGTACATACCAATGTCTCGACCGAGTTCGCTGGCCAGCTTCATTCGCCATCTTGTTTCAAAACGGTTGCCATTAAAAAAAATTAAATTTTATATTTAAAATGAGGTATTAAAAAATTGGAAAATGAAAATGATTTTTTTATGTGTTTGGCCTTGATACAAAGATTCCGGAGCAGATTTTGTTTCTGAAAATTTGTTCTTTTGTTTATGTCTTAAAAAATGGTTGAATTATAGCACTTTGAATTTCTAGTATGGCTAACATTTTGAAACGATCTTGTATTTGTCATGCGATAATACACGTATTCGCCTATTTCCATATAAGAAGGCATGTGGATAGTATACGTCAACATCTCAGGCAAATATAAATTACTTTAAATAAAAGCAGCTTGGATAAAGCTGACTAATTTCGCGAAATTCTCATTCATAATGATTTAGTATTGATAAAAATTAGTATTGAATCTCCTATATTCAGTTTCCACTAAACTGAACTTCGTGTGTTTCAATAATATAAGTTGGCTTTTTTAAAATAAGGAATTTGAAAGCTATCTCTTCCTCCCGGCACTGGCCGGAAGGACTTTTGTTTTTATAAATTCAAAAACAATTACACACCATATTGAGTGGCATATCATTGGATAGGTATTTCAAAATGAAGACGATGTTTCATTGATAAATTTACAGTCAGAATCTCCATTTAAATATTACACAATCTGGAAGTTGTATAGGTAGGATTTCCAGATTTACTGCAACTTTAACCTTCATACACATCTATAGGCCTCTTCAAAACTCTGTTTACAGATAGGAATTAACAATTAAACACAACTTTAAAGCCACCAATACATTTAAATGAAAAAAAAAATAGTTAAGTAACATAAAAAATAGTTTCACATTGATGAGAAATAATTCATTAGTTTTTCTTTTTACGCAGTAGGGCTTTTTGATTTTTTAAATTTATTAGCATTTTTTTGTGATTGGCAGCGATTTTTTAACAGGTGTGGTAGGAATCTGGATTAAATATTTTAACCAAATTGTGTGTGAATTTAGCCTTCTGAGACTTTTGAGTTATTCGCGAAATATATATGTGTTTTTTGTGCTTTTTTTTATCGCAGCGATATTTTGACAATTTATTTTCTGAAACGAAAATAACTCTGTGGTAAATTTTGCTACTGACAGGATAAATTTCAAGCAAGCAAAAGCCTATAGCAACATGATGCTAAAGGGCAGAATTTAAAATTCATCGAATTACCATATGCCAATAATTTAAGGTTCATTTTATTCGAGACGCAAGCAGCTGTAGCTCGCAAGTAGTACGCCACCGAATGTAGCGTGGTCGCAACACCAGGTTCATTTTATTTCGAGCTTTGTTTAGGAGAAAAAAAACTTTCAGATAACATTTTCCTGTTAATTACATAGCTATGTATCTGAAGTGCAATAAAATGATAAATGTGATATATGTTTATGTCACAGTAAGTAAACACGATAAACAACGCAAACAAGATATCGCTCACCCACAAGAAAAGTGGCACATCTCGCAAAAATTCATTTTGCGTTTTACTCTTTTAATAGGTCTGTCATAGATGTATCTTGCTACACAAAAAGTTTCATGTGTAGTTATACCGAAAATCACTTTATTACGCTATATGGCTATTTGTGACTACAGAAGAAGGGTGGACAGTGTGGGGGGTGGGAAAATTACCCAATCCTCCGAACCTCATACTATGTCTTCATTCTTAAGGGTTTTACTCTTTTAGGCATTTTTGTATTCCTGTATGTTGAACTACATGCTATAATATCATATTATAGTAAAATCTTGGAAATTTTCCTTTGCCTCTCCTGTGAAATTTACTTTTGACGAGATGTGTCACTTTTTTTGCGGGTGAGCGATATGTTTGTAATTATTTTCTTATTTATATATTTTTTATTATTTTTATTATTTTATTATTTATTAATTAATTATTTGTAATACTTTTTAAGTACAACATTGGATAAGAATTCGGATGCATTTATATCCAATTACATATCTCTTATATAAATAAGCTTTCCTTTCTTTGCTAAGAAGAGATGAATGAAATTACTGGTAGGTGAAACAGTAACCTTAGTCTAAAGATGAGTTTACAACCTAACTTGAGCGTAATTAATTCTATGCATTCCACTGCGACGCCATGGTACAGAATGTTAGGATAATAAGTGACAGGAATAAAATTGTAAAATAAAATATGCCAATGTTAATTTATAAATCTATAAAAGAAATATGATCTTTTTTTACATTTAACTTATTGTTATAAACTGAATGAAAAGAGTTACCATTACATTTATTTTAATATTTTAATACAGTTATGCATACTTTATTTTTATGAGTACTGCTTTCTCTTTCAAACATATCTCTACTTTAAACTACTTACAATAATCCAAGATTTTTTTCTGTAATAAAATTTTCCAAGGTAAGATAGATTAATTTTTGTGAAAAATTTATTTGTCGGTTTTCAATTACGAAAATTTTAATTCACATTTAAATTTATATGTTGGGTTTTTTATGTCTAATAATGTTTTTTTTATAGCTATCAGCATAACATTTTAGATTCAGTTCATTTTTTTTAAATATATGCTTAATTTATATACATTAATATTTTGTATCAAGCATATATCTAGAGCTATGTATTAATTTGTAGGACAATTGAGAAATTTTTGGGAATATAGGTAATGTATTTTTCAGTATTCTATAAATCAAAATGAAATTTTATTTTTATAATTTGATAACCTGCCTATGTGGAAAATGTTTTTTTTTCGGGTTCTTTTTTTTAAGTAGTATTTCCTTATTTAAAATATAGATTGCAAAGTTTTATGTGGCTGACGACTGACTGAAAGAAAATATTGTTTATGTATTTTATTAAAATATTGTTTAGGTAATGTATTTTTCAGTATTCTATAAATCAAAATGAAATTTTATTTTTATAATTTGATAACCTGCCTATGTAAAAAATGTTTTTTTTTCGGGTTCTTTTTTTAAGTAGTATTTCCTTATTTAAAATATAGATTGCGAAGTTTTATGTGGCTGACGACTGACTGAAAGAAAATATTGTTTCTCAAATAAAAATAGTTTGAATTTATTGAGCTATAAATAAAAATGAAAAACAATATCCATACAATTGTATTTCCTGAGAAATTCTGATTTGTACGAATTTTTAAATTATTGGTAGGTAAATATTAACAAGTTCAGAAATTAACTTTACCTAATTTTAAAGCAATTTCTATCATATTTTCGAGAGTCTATTAACATAGTTCTAAGTTTTTATGAAGTTTATTTAATATTTATTTTGTCATTTTTTTATTTAATATTTATTTATACGAACAACATATTTTCAGTCTGCCAAACAGAGGATATTTCATTATTTTTGTTTGGGGGATATTATTAGTTATTTTCATTTCCTTGTTTTAATTTTTAATTTTTAGCTTTTAATTTAATTTTATAATAATAATTGTTATTATTATTATTGTTGCAAAAAACAACACTTTTGCAGTAAATCACTATATGAAAAGATTAAATTCCGTTAAATTCCATTAAATTCCATCAATCCCAAAAATATAATACACGATACAAATATACGTGTTTTATAGATTTTATTGAGAAAGAATGTATATAAGTTTAAAACACAATTTTTAGAGGTACAAAAGATGTGATCTATCATTTCATACATTAAACAAATTATAATATACAAAATTAATATTTATAGGGAGCTTCACACTGTGAGACATTTGCGAGCAGAAAATTAGTATGACAGCTTACGCGCAGAATAACAAAATTAATTTTGAACAAAAATTTTTTGCTCAAAATTTTTTTTCTCAATTATACTTTAAATTGTATAATTACTCTGATCCTAATATTTTTGTATTTAAAGCATTTTTATATTTTTAATACGGATTTGTATTTAGCTAATACAAAATTTTTAAACTTTCAGCAGTATAATCTCTTAACCAAAAAAAAAAAAAAAAAAAATCTTGAACAATTAAAAGGAAATTTTAGCTTCAGTGTATATAAATAAACATGAAACATATATTTTGAAAATTTCATGAAGCAATATTGAGAAGATTTCGAGATGTCCTGCGCGTTATGCCTAAAAACATGTTTTTGAGAAAAATGATTTCAAGGTTTCAGAAAAGCCGCTTCAGCTATTGTGCGAGTATAATTCTAAAAGCCGTAACTCGTGTTCTACTAAGAATTTCAAGGAGACTATTATATCAAAACGATCAGAAAAGGTAGGAGTTTAACATGTAAAATAATAATAATAATTATAAAAATTATAATAATAATTTGGAAAATTTTGATTCTTTAAGAGTCTTGAGACCCACTATTCCTATAAAAATCAGGTTCAAAACATAATTTAAAAAAATATATATGTATATATATATATATATATATATATATATATATCCTACGTGTCACCTTGCAATTTAATTTTAAAATGGGAAAGTAAATAATATTTTTAAGTTAATAGCGTCATTTTTAACGAAGTTACGATATATTTTATTATACTTACATATTTTTATTTGTAGTATTTGCCTATACGCTAAATGCATTAAGAGGATAACGAAATTAATCATTTTGCATACACAAATATTGTAAAGAAACAGATTATTCTATTTATTTGCTAAATTATGTTTGTCGTTAACTGAAATTTGATGTATCTTAGCAATTGCACCTTTCATAAAATTTACGAACAGAAAATAAATTGTTTAATAAAAAGTATCAAAGTTACTATAAATTGTATTTACGATGACAAAATATGTTGTTTATAAGTGTTTATGCTTTCAGCAAATTCAAAATGTCGTGTCATTGTAAAACTAATTACTTAATTTATCATTTATAAAAGTTTGATAATCATGTTTACTTAGTTTTCTATTGTATCTATTAGAGGAAAATAATTTAATTGTTTATATTTTCACAAAAAAAGCATAAGTCTATTATATTTTCTAAAAGTTGCTGCTATATTTTGTTTAAATTATTTTACGAAATTTATTATCTAATATCTTTCAAATAAGCTCTATTATTCTGATAAGATTATGTATTAATTTGAAGACGATGTGTAGGAGCATTGAAAATATATGTTTTTCAGTAATTGCGTAAATGTAATGGGATTCTTTTTTTTATCGAAACAAAAATAGCACTGTAAAATTAATGCTTGCTGTGTTGATAGTTGTTTACATTAAAATTCAGAAAAATGTTGTTTGACGTCTTTTGCTCAAAACATTTTTTAAATGACAATTTTCTTGCTTAAAAATGCTTTCTTTTTTATTTTATGTAAACTCGTTTGCTAGTCAGTAAACAGCTTTACGAAATTTTAGTAAACGCAATCTGTTTCTGCATAATGCTTTTAAGTAACGTAAATTCATTTTATTAAAATATGTATTAAATTATTCTTAATTTACACATTAACGCGTAGCAGTTTATATAAATATTTTTTCACTTATTGCATGCATATCTGTTTTATAACGGTTTAGTAATTATCATTTAAATACAAACACAACTCACAGTCAATTTGTGACGATCGAATTACAAAGCTCCATTAAAAAAACTAAACTTCGAAATGTATTTACTAAGTCATTTATTTTAGTCATTTTAGTAAGTCATTAGTAAGTCATAGTAAGTCATTATGGGATTTCAAAAGTCCGTTAAAAAATGCTAAATTTCAAAATATATATTTTTTTAAAGTACACTATCATTATAAATAAAACAAAAGAAAATGAAGTTTTGTGACATATATTGTAGATGAATTAAAAAAAAATTAGAAGGCTTTTAAGAAATATTGTTAATTATAAAAAATGAAATTACATATGGACAAAAAGAAACAAGAAATGCACTTTGTTGACTTGTTTCATTCAAATCCGAAAACATATATTTTGTACCTATGAAGAAAACAACTTAATCGTGTAATCTATTGACCGAAATAAACCAAACTGGTATGATTTCTTTTGTTTGAGTGCAATGTTGAACTCTTGGGAAAAATCAGTGAGTGCTGAGATACCCCGTGCATCACCTCTAGAGAAACTCTTTCCATCAGACCTTTTTGAAAAGGGGCAATGCGCGGATTGCAATTCGTCTGCCTAGCGTGTCTCCTGTGAATTCTATTAGGTAGATTTCGTACGAAATACTACCTATTGGCGTCGTTCCTATGTTGGAATTTCTGAAAAAAATTTCAGATCTACACCTCTCATAACCCCTAGAACCCAAAAACCACCCTCAGTAAAAAACTTTATATATATATATATTTGGTCTAGGAATTAATTCGTGCGGTTTTTAATAAAAAATTAAAGCTTTATTTCAAAAGCAAAATATATAAATACGTTAACAAAAATATTGTCCATCGCTATCCGCTACCTTTTACCATATTTCAGGTAATTTACGAATTCCGTGTCGAAAGAAGTCCTCACTTTTCGAAGGGATCAAATCAGAGATCCATTTTTCTATATTTTCTGAAGAAGTAAATTGCTGTCCACTCAAATCGTTATTCATGCAATCAAACAAGTAGTAGTCTGAAGCAGCAATGTCTGGTGAATACGGCGGGTGGGGTAACACTTCCCATCCGACATTCTCCAAATATGTTTTGACCGGTTTTGCGACATGTGGTCGGACGTTACCTTTCTTTCAATTCATATGGAACCCGATGTGACATCTTTTGAATCATTCCCATTGCTTTGAGGCGTTTGGAAACTGTTGTTTGATCAACCTCTAATGATTTTGCAAGTTCTTCCTGCGTTTGACACGAGTCCTGATCCAGCAATGCTGTCAATTCTCATCTTCAAATTTTTTTGGCTGTCCAGGTCGTGCTTCGTCTTCCAAGCCGTAATCACCATTTTTAAACCGTGCAAACCACTTCTGACACGTTCGTTCAGCTAGAGCATGGTCACCATAAACTTCCACGAAAATTCGATGACTTTCAGTAGCACTTTTTTTCATGTTAAAGTAATGAAGAAGAACGCCCCAGCAAAAACACTTTATCAGGCACAGAATTTGACAATTTCAGTTGGATAAAATTGTTGTTGTTTACGCTTAAAACAAATGGCATACACTAAACTCGATGCGCAATAACAGTAGTTTTAAATGCATGTTTGAACAAACGAAAGTATGGGACAATACGCTAGTTACGCCATCTCTTGTAAAACCGCACGAATTAATTCCTAGACCAAATTTTAGTATATGCCATTTGGTTTAAGCGTAAACAACAACAATTTTTATCCAACTGAAATTGTCAAATTTTGTGCCTGATAAAGTGTTTTTGCTGGGGCGTTCTTCTTAAATACTTTAAAATGAAAAAAAGTGCTACTGAAAGTCATCGAATTTTAGTGGAAGTTTATGGTGACCATGCTCTAGCTGAACGAACGTATCCGAAGTGGTTTGCATGGTTTAAAAATGGTGATTACGGCTTGGAAGACCAAGCACGACCTGGACAGCCAAATATATATACATATATATCCCTTTCTTCTGGACACGATAACTTCCACAATTCTGCACAAATCTCTTCCAAACTGATACATAAAATCAAGGGGCATAAAATCTCGGTCAAGTTCGTGAATGGGCAATATCGGATCAAGGGGATGAAAATAGGGAGGGGTTTTGTGAAAACAGAAAAAAACCCATAACTTCTTAATTTTTGTACATATCAAATCAGTTTAAAGTTTTTATTACTTCTAAAAATAGGACCAAATATTTATGTATCACAGATTTTGGATAAAAATAAAAATGGGCCAAGGGGCGCAAAAATAGGGTTTTTTGGGAGAAAAAAATTCATAACTTCATCAATTCTCAAGATACCAAATTCAATTAATTTTATTATACATCTCCTTCATATTATCTACAACCTTTGTATTCATAAGTTTTTGATAGAACCAACTCGTACCGCAAAAAAAAAAAAAAAAAAAAAAAAAAAAAAAAAAAAAAAAAAACGAAAATAAAAAAGAGGGGGTGAAGAAGAAAAATTTCTAAAACTCCGTCAATTCGCAAGCTATAAAATCCCCATGAATTTATCATATGTCTTTTTAATATTGCCTTCAACATTTATATAGACAAGTTTTTGATCGGACCAATTCTTACAGCAAAAACAAATTAAAAATTCATAGCGGTTGAAGAAAAAAATCATCTTATTAAGAATGTATTCAAATCCAAACTACTTATTTTCTTACTCATTTTAAAATTAATTTTTGCTCTCAAACGCATCCAATTGATAGATTCTCTTCTTCAGAAACTATATAATGTACCGTTACGACCGATGTTTTGATAGAGGCAGAAAATATTTCAAAAAATGATGTCAAAGTGGGCATTTTGAACAGAATTTGCCGAAGCGATTGTGTTAGAAACGAAAAATATTGCCCTACTGAGAAAATAACTGTTTATTAATCAAGTTTCAATTAATTGAATGAAAAATAAAAAAACATGTCGCTTATAAATCTTTTCAAAAATCATGTCAGTAAGCTCCGTATTTTTTCTATTAAAAATTAATCTGAAAATGTGCCAGAAAATTTCAAGTTGTTAAGCATGGAAAAGTTTTTTTTTTTTTTTTTTTTACTGCCATAACATGATTCTGATAAAACCAGCTATTATATAAAAATGAAATAAAAACTCGTCAAAAGCGGCCAGATAAAACTGTTAAAGTGGATTTATATGTAATCATGATTTAGTTTTTGTTGGTGCAAGTAATATACTTAACTTCGAAATCTACCTCCGCCTGTAGGCCGGGCCGGCAGGAATTTTTTTTTAATATATGAAAAACATACTTGCCAAATCATCTAATAGCCAAACACATTGTATATTTCAATTATAGATAATTAACACTAATTTATCTCTGATTCCATCAGTTTAAACAACGGAAAAATTTACATGAATTTTATATCTGTATTGCGGAGAAGCAAGAGTTCGATTCATAATGACGTTGAGGCAAATGCAGCTATTGGATGAGATACAGAACCCGATATTCTTTATACAATTTCATCAAAATATGACAGGCGCTATCTTTCAAAAACGCAAGATTATTTCTAGTCTTGTGTTCCTTCCAGGTGAAAATAATCTTATTATCAGAATGGAAATTCAAATGGTAATAGTAAGCGAAGTGGAAATTATGCTATTCTTTTATGGTCCATCTGCCATGTCCTTTTGGTTTACTTGTCTGAAAAGTCCAACTTAAGTATTCAAATTCAATACCTGTGGGGACCATGGTGACTCGTATATGTATTCAAGTAATATATGTATAGTATACTATGCATGGAACCTAGATCGTCTAGTTAGTTTAGGACAAGTTGAGTCAAAATTCTCATACAAATATCTCATGAAAGTTGTTGTTGGAAAAGAGAGGAATCAGGACTTTTCGTAGAGGATTTTGTCACCACTAGTGTTAAATATCAGGCCTATTTTTTTTCTTCGTTTAAGACCTGTACATAGTTATAGAAATGCATTTCCAGTCTATAAAATGCGATTCCTTTTCCTTCAAATAACATATTTTAATAATTATCTATCTGTCTCCGCCAATTATTGATTCTGTTTGGACATTTCCTAAAAAGTAATAACTCTCCAGTTTTAAAATTTGGTTAAATGTCTTCGTTAGAATAACGCACTTACTAATACAAAAAAGTCAATTTATGTGGATATATATTTTTACTTTTTCTATCTTCAATAGAAGTATTGTAATCGAAATTTTTTTCGACTTCCGGTTTTCGACGGATTTACACGTTTTAGGGATCAGAGATCCCCAAAAACATTTTATAGAAAATGTCTGTCTGTCCCTCTGCCCGTCTGACCGTGTGTCTGTCGCCATTGTACCATCAAAAAGTGTATGAAGTCATGCATAGAATTGAACCAAACTTTTATTTTAAGTTTTTGGCTATGGCAAGCAGATCCGCCCTGAATTTGGAAAAAATCGCCGGTAGGGGGCGCTGTAATAGCGATTTTTGTGCGATTTTGAATATTGTACCATCCAAAAGTGTATGAAGTTATGCATAGAACTGAACCAAATTTTTATTTTAAGTTTCTGGATATGGCAAGTAGGTCCTTCCTGAATTTAGAAAAAAATCGACTGTAGGGTGTGCTGTATTAGCGATTTTTGTGCGATTTTGAATATTGTATCATCCAAAAGTGTATGAAGTTATGCATAGAATTAAACCAAATGTTTATTTTAAGTTTTTGGCTATGGCAAGCAGATCCTCCCTGAATTTGGAAAAGATTCGACGGTAGGGGGCGCTGTAATAGCGATTTTTGAGCGATTTTGAATATTGTATGTTACGTACCATCCAATGAAAATGGTAAGTAATGGTACGTACCATCCAAAAGTGTATGAAGTTATGCATAGAATTGAACCAAATTTTTATTTTAAGTTTTTGGCTATGGCAAGCAGGTGCTGCCTGAATTTGCAAAAAAATTCGCCGCTAGGAGCCGCTGTAATAGCGATTTTTGTGCTATGGCGAATATTGTACCATCGAAAAGTGTATGAAGTTATGCAGAGAATTGAGCCAAATTTTTTGTGTTTGTTTTTGGTCATGTCACGAAGGTTCTCCCTGAATTTGGAAAAATTCCGCCAGAAAGGGGCGCTATAATTGGATATCTGTGCCATTTTCATTATTGTACCATCGAAAAGTGTATGAAGTTATGCATAGAATTGAGAAAAATTTTGGTGTTTGTTTTTGGTCATGGCACGAAGATCCTATCTGAATTTGGAAAAATTCCGCCAGAAGGGGGCGATATAATTGGATCTCTGTGCCTTTTCATTATTGTACCATCGAAATGTGCATGAATTTATGCATAGAATTGAACCAATTTTTTGTGTACGTCTCTGGCTATGGCAAACAAGTCTTCCCTGAATTTGAAAAAAATCTGCCGGAAGGGTCGCTGTAATAGCGATGTTTGTGCCATTTTCTTTATTGTACAATCGAAAAGGGTATAAAATTATGCATACAATTGAACCAGATTTTTTGTGCATGTTTTTGGCTTTGGCCAACAGGTCCTCCTTGAATTTGGAACTATCGCGTGATAAAGGGGCTCTCTCATAGCGATATTTGTATACTTTTCTTGATTTTTCGTAGTTCTATTGTCCATCGGTGGCTCGTGCAAAGGCGGGAACTCGCTTCCTGCTAAGCCGGCTATTCGAAAACATTTGATAACAACAGAATAAGGAAAAACTATTCATTTTAACTAATATCATGATACAGAATAACTCGTTCTTAGTTCGTTCAATTGACTGAAGCAGAAATTTAAGATGAATATCAAAGTTGGTATAGTATTGAACTAATAATATTGAAGTATTAACATGTGTAACTAGTTTTTGAAATATTAAGATGTATAAGATAGAAGAAAGTTTTGGGATTGGCTCATCCAATTAGTTTTGATTTTTAACTTTAAATAATCGGAACCCCCTTTCGCTTTGACTAACATTCAAAAGTGATTACGACAAAAGTTACATAATAATATATACCATTTAATAAGTTAAACACATAAAGAATGTAAAACTTGGAAAGTATTCAAAAATTAATAATTATACATGTTTAATATATTCTCCTTTATTTATTTTTTTTCTTCATTATCTTCTGTTATCTTCATACATAAAAAATATTGAATACTGTTGGTAAATTAATTGTATCGGGCTTTTACGGAATATGTTGAATGGATATTTGTTTTCATTATGCATATATTGATTACTAATAAAACAATGTTCATATTGTTTTTTATGTGCATTTCCAATAGTTAACAGCTTTTAATATGGGATAGGTATTGAACAGATTCTACAATGGCGGCTAAGCTACGAATAATATTGATTATATATTAATTGTTAAGGCACGTTTGTCAATAAAATAAATGAAAAAAAAAATTCACCGTTTTATTGAAATGCAAATATTTCTTTAAATAAATTCAAGTTTGATTTTTCGAAAAGTTAAATTGTGTTCTATCTCAAGATAAAAGTGCAAATTCAAAATAAAACAATATATAAAATTTTTTTAAGCATTTGGCACCTTTTAAACGCGACAAAAATAACAAAAAAATTACTGTATCTTTAAAACTTCTCTTATTAAGTGTTTGAATTAGTGCATCCTAAACATGAAATTTTGACTATTAATGAAGCTGATTTCGCTTTTAATATATATAATTAGAAACTGACCGGTCTTATAATAATTATTAAAGGATGACTTTCGCCCGAGAAATATAAAGTGCTTGGTTAGTTGGTTGGTTGTGTTTATGACGGCCAGTTATCAACACGAGGAATATAGGCCCTACGGATGGGAGTACTTTCGTGGGGGTCTTTCTAAGGGAACCTAACCTGTATTTACGCTTGGAAATCTAAGGTTCGGAGAAAACCATGATAACTCCGAACGATTAGGTTGACGAGCGCGATTAGGTTCGAACCCAGCGCCTTCCGTCTACCAGCTTCGAGAGCAGAACTTCTCGGTCACTAGTGGGGCGAAATATAATTGAATTACGTAAATTTTTATTCACACTGCTAACAAGACGTAAAACCAACCGAGTGAAAAGTATCCTGGCCAGGGTTCGAACATGGGTCTTTGGTTATACATGGTTTGGCACAAATAACCAAAGGCCCATGTTCGAATCCTAGCCTGGATACTTTTTCACTCTGTTGGTTTTACGTTTTGTTAGCAGTGTGAATATAAAATTCACGTATTCAGTGACTGAACTTTTATAGATTTTGTGTACATTTGAAATTAAAATAGCTTTTACTCCGTAAGTAATTGCGTGCATGATATATTGAGAACTTATGTATGGATTCCTATGAATCTCGATATAGAAAATAAACACAGAAGTATTTTTTAAATGATGTACTTTTAAATATATACAATAATATGTTTTTAGTTATCACAATTTTTATTCATTAAAGAATGCAAAAATTGCATTTTTTTTCTGAAAAATATTTTATTTACATGGTTAATGAAGCAATTTTTACCTAAGAGTAAATCATTATAAAAATACATATGTTCTTATATTATTTCTAATTGCTAAAAAGGAGTAAGATTAAAACTTTAAAAACACTAAAATAGTTTTATTCGACTGCTGATATGTTTCAACTCATCCAGAGTCATTTTCATTGAAACGCCATCATTCAGTTATAGTGCAGTGGCTAGGGAGTTGAATTCGGAAATAATTTGGAGAAAGCTGGAAATTGTTTTAACCCCTTCAGTTTAGGTCTAAAACGGATATGCTTCGTTTTCCCCCCTCGTACTAGGTGAGCGTTAGGAATTATACATTGATTTATAGTAAAAAAACACGTTTTTTTTTTTTAAATACCATAACACTATCTCGAAATTACTAACTTTTTCAAAAACATTGTCAGTACAAATGTTGTAGAGCTCAAAATTCTGAATAAAATGAGTACCTACACTTAATACTTTTGTTGAATATTAAGATCACAATTCTTCTTTAATGTTTTAGCCCCGTGGTCAGCGGTTGGACTCAGAATTAATTAGGGGAAAACTGGAAATAATTTTAATCCCTCCAGATTATGTCTAAAATAAATGTTCTATGTTTTCCTCCTTGTACCAAGTGAGCGTTAGGAAATATGTACGTATTTACATTCGATAAACATGTTTTTCCTTAATATTTTTAACAATATCTCAAAATACTTAATTCTATCAAAAACACTGCCGATGCAAATGTTGTAGAGCTTAAAAATATGAATAAAATGAGTACCCACATTAGTGTTTTTGTTCAAAATTAAGGTCGCAATTCTAATTTCAAAATTTTGCCTTAATCGCTAATCAAGAGCTTGAAGTCCGGAGAGACCATGCTACCCAAGCATATCTCAAAACAGCTAAGTCTATCAAAAACATTGTCAATACAAATGTTGTAGAGCATAAAATTCTGAATAAAATGAGCACACACATTAATATTTTTGATCAAAATTAAGGACGCAATTTCATTTCAAAATTTTTCCTTAATCACTAATCAAGAGCTTCAACATAGGAGAGACCAGATTACCTTAACAATATCTCAAAACAGCTAATTATATCAAAGAATTGCCAATACACATGTTGTAGAACTTAAAATTCTGAATAAAAGGAATACTCACATTAATATTTTTGTTCAAAATTAAGGTCGCAATTTCAGATATTGTTAAAAATATTAAAGAAAAACGTGTTTTTCGAATGTAAATGTGTACATATTTCGTAACACTCACTTAGTACGAAGGGGGAAAATATAGAATATTCATTTTAGACCTAATCTGAAGGGATTAAAACGCTTTCCAGTTTCCCTTAATTAATTCTGAGTTCAACCCACTGACCACGGGGCTAAAATTTTAAAGAAGAATTGTGACCTTAATATTCAACAAAAGTATTAATTGTAGGCACTCATTTTATTCAGAATTTTAAGCTCTACAACATTTGTATTGACAATGTTTTTGAAAAAGTTAGTAATTTCGAGATAGTGTTATGGTATTTAAAAAAAAAACGTGTTTTTTTAATACAAATCATAGTATAATTCTTAAACCTCACCTAGTACGAGGGGGAATACATAGCATATTCATTCTAGACATAAACTGATGGGATTAAAACAATTTCCAGCTTTCTCCTGATTATTTCCGAATTGGGCCTTTTTTTGCTCCCCTACCACTGGGCTATTATCCTTGTAACCCACATTAATTATTAATGCCTTTCAGTTCATTGCATAATAGACCGTGCAATTTCAGAATATAATTATTTATTTCTTTGAAAAATGAGCTGAAACATGTCAACAGTCAAATAAAAATATTTTACAGTTTTTAAAGTTTTAATCTTACGCCTTTTTAGCAATTAGAAATAATATTTTATTACAAGATGTTAAATTAACATATGTATTTACTTAAGTTCTTATTATATATATAAAATTTCATGACAATCCATGTATATGTTCTCAAGATATGATCCCTCATAGCATGCATGGTCACAGTGACGTCATTGTGACGTCACTGTAAGTCACTGTGGTCACGTCACATCTGTGACCAAAATGCCACCACTCAGTGATGTCACATTGTGACTGAGATGTGAACTTCTTAGAAAACTTTAAAAAAATTACAAAAATTATTAAAAACATGTTATTTACTGTAAAATATATTTTTCTGCCGGATTAACAATTTTTTTAAACCGTGGTCCAAGTTGCATCTGTGCCTCTAACAAAAACTTTTTATTTTCATATAACATAAAATGTAATTAATTCATCAGCAACACAAAACGATTTCCTAATTATGAGAATTTCATATTATTAAAAAAATGTTTTAGGTAAGCAGACCTCGACTTATCTTTTATAAAGATTTTTGTAAGTGATCATCTGTTATACTAGTAGTTTCTCAAAGAGTAGTCGAAACATTTCTGTCGTTTCAAACTAAAAACTTTCTATTACAGTTAAGGCTGCAGCTTTTAATGAGCACGCAGAAAGCGTCTTCAAAGTTCAGTCATATATGCATTTCTTGCTTTATAATTTGCATTCAAGTCATTTTTTTTCCTCTTAGTGTTTCACTATTTTAAGTATTTTTTTTTTTTATTCTACTTCTTTTAAACGTTTAAAATAGAATTGACATTTTCCGAATATAAAATTAATGTACAAAATTTAGGCAAAGCCCACGACATAATTAATTATTCATGTTTTATTTTTTGTTTTCAAAATATATCTTTAAAAATTATTTTACAAGTTTTATTCTACAGAAAATTAATATTAAGAGAATGACAGATTGACAAAGAAAAACTCATCTCTTCTCGATAATCTTGTTGTATTTTTTAAGAAGATATTTTGTATATATTACCTGTGATACAAATTTTACTTTTAAAAAAAAGGAGGGAGTCATCATTATTACCATTAAATTAATTTGTATACATTTTGAAAATTTAAGCAATGTTTTATCTAGTAAACTCTAATTATGGATAATATTATTATTATAATTTACGTAAATGAAACTTTACAATTCAATAAAACTGATAAAAATAAAAGATGAAATACAATAAAACATTTTCAAACAGGAAATTGAATTAGAGACAATTTGACAAAATTATTACGCATTTAATTTCCTTCCGAAACTGTGGTATAGAAAAACAAATAAAACCAAAAAACATCTGCTTCGAACTTCGAAACTTAAAAATCGTCTGCATCTGCACTACTTCAGTTGTTACCACTCGACCGCAGAATAACGGATAAAAGTAACAGTGAAACTTTTTAGAATAAAAGCGGGACACTGGACAGTTCTGTGGACACTGTGGACACTGAAGTTCTGTGGACACTGGACAGCATAGATGTGTTGACATGGATTTAAAAACTGAAACAAGAACGTTCTCAGGATCCAAGTTAGTTCAGCTAACAAAATATAAACCCGAGAAAATTACGGTAGCTTTGACTTGTTGAAGATGATTCAAGTCATTGCTATCGTACTTATAATCGGATTTAATTGGTTCCCCAAAATCAAAGTATCACGTACAACGTCAATGAAATTAGGTATGTAAAAATATTATTTTCCCTGTTTGCTTTTTTTTTTTTTTTTTTTTTTTTTTTTTTTTATTACAACAATTTTAGTTAGTTTCTCATTAACATGCTGTAGAACATAAATATTTCATTACATTTATTTTTTATTTTGCTGAAATATCTAAAATATTATTTTCCTTGTTTGCCTTTTTTTTTTTTTTTTTTTTTTAAATTACAATGATTTCAGTTATCTTCTAATAAACATGTTATAGAACACAAATATTTCATTACATTTATTTTTTATTTTGTTAAAATATCTAACTTCCTTTTCAACAGCTTTGATCAGATTATTAAAATTAGTGATTTAAATTGCATTTTAATCTGGTTTATTTTCTTATTTGAATATTGGGTTAAAACCACATGGTATCATAAATATAAAAGTATATGGACAAGTATTATCATCAATCATTAACATAATTAATAGACATTTAAAGATAATTAAATTATTTAAAATTTTTGGATGTTATTGACGTTTACCATAGCAAGACCCCTATTTGTAATGAAGTTTGTAGCATGTTTAGTTCATTTACAGGGACAGTCAAATTGTATTCCATTACATTACGACCTGTGGGGAAAAAATCGTTTCAAATGATTTTTAATGATTTTACACGCTTTCAAACAGAATAAAATTGATATGCATTTATGAAGCGCACTAAAATGTGCATTCCATAGAACATGCGATGCAAAGAATAGTTATTGTTCATTTACAGGGCTAAAAAAGGAATTCCAATACATAATGATATAGGGGTGGAGGGAATTGTTTGCGGCGTACTTTATTTATGTTAATCTATTTGATATGTAATGAAATTGATATACGTCGTTGAGGTTTACATACTATGAATTATTTCATGTATAATACGAAGTGTATATAGCATTTACAGGGACACACAAAATATTTCAGATACTATATTGTATCCGAAGTACTGTTCATTAGCGATGATTGCTGGAAATACATTTTTAATTATGATATACACTTTTATGATTCACTACATTTATGCATAGTATATGGTGTATATATATATGCTATAATTCATATATAGGAATATACAAAATTATTCGAAAGGGTTACTGGGTATTGCTTAAAGGAGGTTTTTAAATAAGTTATGCATTTTAACACTGCACTGTATTTAATTTACTAAGAAATGTTTGTAGTATATAGATAAAATGATATACAGGGTCACGCAAAGAATTGGATACGTTGCCATCTATGAATTATAATTTCTGGAAATGTAATTTCAGCAGTTTTAAGAGTGTTTTAGCTTGAATAAAATTTTAACTAAATAGTGGCGTGTAATAAAGGTTCTAGGTAAACTACAGGGTTGTACAAAATTATTTAAGTATGTTTCCATATATTAGTATAAATTGCTGAAAGAGAATTTCAACCTGTTATGCGTTTCCTTGATAAACTAAATTTTTCCATTATATAGTATATATATATCAATCTAGAGATCAAATACAGGACTGTTTAAAAGAATTAGAAAACATATTTGGCTGTGGATGGTAGGGTGTCAACGATTTTAATCGGTTGATTTAAATCAGCGATTAAATCATGATTTTAATCAACCGATTTTTTAAAAAAAATCATTGATTAAAATCAAAAATTTTCTAAATGTTTAAAATGTCAAAAAAAAGTATTAAAATCTAACATGAACATAATTTGAATGTTTCTACAGGTATTTTGACTTATTAATAAACAAAAAAAGAGCTTTAAATAATTGTTTCTAAGCTTAATTCATTAGTATTGTAAAAAAATTAAAAACAGTTGAGTTTGTAAAAAGCATTGTTTTAAAGTTTTTATCCAAATTAAAACAGTTTCATTTAAAAATGATATTTAAATCTAACATAATTTGCAATGTCATAATTTCCTTTAGGTAATCAATTTATGCATTATTTTATATAAATATACATAGCAAGTATAATTACATTTCTACAAGTAAAAGAATAAATAGTAATTAATAGCAATCTCAAGTTAAAGAAGAATGAAAGAATGACATCTGCTCAGCAGCTAAATTGTAAATGAATGCATAAGAGAAAAAGAAATAATTGGTATAAAAATGCTAAGCACAGCAAGAGCTTCTTTGGTATAGGTTGAATAAATGTTTATTATTATTATTATTATTATTATTATTATTATTATTTTGTAACTCATATATATTAAAAAATTGAACCATTGAAAGCCAATAGAGGTAATAATGCTGTTACTTAAATATTTTGAGGATTTCAGATATTTGTGGCTAACTTATATTTATTCTATAGGAATGGGTTTAACTCATTTTCATTTTTATCTTTTTTTTTTTTTTTTTTTTTTTTTTTTTTTTTTTTTTTTGATTAGCATACACGTACATGTGTGTAAGTATATATTTTGGTGGTTTACAGAAATTTTCCTAAATACAAATGCAAAATGAGCTGCAAATAATATTTGTTAGTTTTGTTATTTGTGCTACTAACTAATGAATTTTACTTATTTGCAGTTTTTATTAATTCTGTAATTACTTATACTGCTTCTTCTAGGCCATTTTGTTTAATGGTGCCACACCATGCCCCTTTTGAAATTGGCAAAATGCACCCTGCCTTAAAAAAAGAAAAAAAAAAGTTGAAATTTACCTGTAGTTGTAGCCAGAGATTTCTTGTAAAAAACTTCCCCATTCAACAGTATTCTAAATTCATGTGGAAAAAATCTTGCAAAAATATAGAACTTTATTTCTTTAGAAAAAAACAGGATATTATTAAAATATGTTATTTAATTGTATTTTTCAATTTGTTATTCATAAAATTATTAAAAATTAAGGACACTTTACTTATAATGCTAAAAAATATTCTTTTTTTTTCTTACATCATTACTAAACACATTACTAATATATTTCCTCATGAAATAGTGCCCGTTTTTTGAACTAGCATCCTGTCCCTTTTTCTTTCTAAAATGAATTATTATCATTTTAATAATTAAGGCTTAAAAATGTATAATATGTTCCTAATTAGAGAGTTGATTGTTTAATAATTAATTTGAAGTAATGTTAGCTATTTAGTATAAAATGCAGTTAATAATTTTCATAAATGTTAAGTATCTCTAGTATTTATAAAGTTTTACATAATTATTACAATATTAATGTATATAACATTATTGTATAATACTACCTAATGAAACTACTAATTTGCAGTTTTTATTTCTGTAATTACAAACTAACAATTATAATTTTATTAATTAAAGTGTAAAAACATAGATTATGTTAGCAATTAGTGGTGTAATTGTTTTGGAAACCTAAAACTCATGATAGCTATTCAGTATTTGAACACTGGGAAAAAAATCATACAAATCTGATTTAAATAAAAAAAATCTGATTTAAATAAAAAAAACCGATTTTTTTTTATTTTTTTTTTAAATTATGATTTTTTTACACCTTAGTGGATGGTAACTGCGTAAATCAGTTTTTAAATGTTTTACGCGTTTTCATGTTTACTTAGTTATCTTATATACGTTATTTCCCCCGATGTCTTGATAAAACATTTAGGAAGAGTTGGAAAGTGTTTTATAATCTATGCCTAACGCATGATATATCTTACTTGTTGTTTCTATTTCCCAGATCAGTCTTTTCATATAAAACATACCAAATCTAATTAGCTCATATTCACAAAATACAATATATACGGGAATAAGAAATTTAAATAAATAGGGCTTATCATGTAGTTCTATAAGTAACAGTTGTATTAATGTCCGTTAGACTCCACGTTCGTATTTAAAAAAGCAATGACAAATCATAACACATTAAAAAGCTTACACATTCTTAATATTAAGCTTGAATTCAAGATCAAGCTAACTTAATAAAAAAAGATGTCAGTTAATAAGCATTGTTTTTTAAATGGAAAATTAAAAATATTTTAGAAGAATAGGACTCCAAAATAGCGATATCTTGCTAAAAAGTACGGTAAAAAGATAAAATTTTATATTTCAAACAAAACTTTACTTTAAAATTATCGTAGTTTTTATGACAAGAATCATCACAGTATTAATACTTGGACATTTTTCCAGAGAGAAACATTCGCCTTGCATACAATATTTCAAATGAAAATCAAATTTCAAATAAATTGCTTAAAAGGCGGAAAGGCCAACATAGTGAAAAATATCCACGCCGGGTCTCGATCCCGGGTCATCAGTATAGCGCACTGACATTCTACCGACTAAACCACATGGAACGATACCCAGCCTGGAAATTTTCTCCTTATTACATGTTGGCAAGGCTACAAACGCCGCACAAGGTGGAATACTTATCGTGAGCCACCGTCATGGGGCAAACACGAAACTTAATTAAACCAGCATCGATTAAATCTATATTAATACATGGAAATTTTTCCAGGGAGAAACATTCGCCTTGCATATAGTATTTCAAATGAAAATCAAATTTCAAATTAAAAGTGCCTTTTAAGCTATTAATTTGAAATTTGATTTTCATTTGAAATATTGTATGCAAGGCGAATGGTTCTCTCTGAAAAAATTTCCAAGTATTAATATAGTTTCAATCGATGCTGGATTTAATTAAGTTTCGTGCTTGCGCCATGTCGGTGGCTGACGATAAATATTGCATCTTGTGCTGCGTTTGTAGCTTTGCCAACATGTAATAGTGAGAAATTTTCCAGGCTGGGTATCGTTCCATGTAGTTTAGTCGGTAGAACGTAAGTGCGCTATACTGATGGCCCGGGTTCGAGTTCCAGCATGGAATCTTTTTCACTAGTTCGCCTTTGCGCCTTTTAAGCAATTAATTTGAAATTTGATTTTCATTTGAAATCATCACAGAGTTTATGACAAGTTCGTCACAAATGACACATATTTCACAAATTGGTCACAGTGTGACTTCAAAACATTGTCACTTTCGTCACAGGTTCGTCACAAAGTTAATGCCAAAATAGTCACAAATGACACACTTTTCACAAATTAGTCACACCGTGACTTCACAGAGTGGTCACAATGTGACGTCACAAACGACCTCTAAAACGGCCATAACGACCTCACATTCTAGTCACTGTGACGTCACATCCACGTCACGTGACGTCACATCGACGGTCACAAAATCACAGTGTGACTTCACAACGACGTCGCCGTGACGTCACCATGCCTTACGGGATACACGCAATGACCGTCGGAGTAAAAAAAAAAGAGAGCTATTTTACTTTCAACAGAACACACATTTTGTATAAGTTTAGACAGTTTTTAATGGTAGTATATGAAAAAGCACAATATGTGAAATTAATAGTCAACATTTCATGATTATACTTAAAAAGATTTGGAGATACATTAATTCAAACTTTGAATGTTTTTGTTTATTTTCACCGCATTTAAAATATGAAGGTAAAAAACAGAAGAAATAATGTATAAAATTGTCTCAAAATATGTGGATATTCTCATTATTTCTGTAAAGCATTGCTTCGAAACGAACGCAAAGGTATACATTATCATTTTTACAGGACATTATAAATATGTAAAGGTTATCCTAAAATATTTAAACGCGCCTTACTTTTTTATCTTAAAGAGATATATAGGTAATGAAAATTGTTAAGATGTTCAAATGAAGCTAGGAATTATGATTATGCTTATGTAAAACAACACTGGAAATAATTAAATCAAGAAAGAAAAGATCATGCGTCAAGCATAGATTATGAAGCACTTTCCAACACATTCAGAATAATGATACAAAATTGCGCAATTTAATAAGTTAAAATATTATGTTTAATTCAACAATATAGAAACGCGTAACACATTTGAAAAAACCGATTGCAGCTGCTCCCGATCTGCTCTACAATCACCAAAGCTGCTCTACAATCGGGAAATTATCCGAATTCTTTAATTAGCCGTATATATATTGTTTTGTCCTATTGTATAGTAATATCTATATCAATTTCATAGTATTATATATATCAATTTCTATACATTTGAAATAGCGTAATTTTATTAAAATACACTGCAAACAATATTTTCCCATTGACTATAATGTAACGGATTTCTTTTGAGTACCTCTGTAAATGAACTATTAATCCCACATACTTCATTCACTGCAAATAGAGACGTCTTAAATTCAGACACATATGTGACTGAAAAAGAATTTCAGACACTTAAGTGTCTGAATCTGAAAATTCAGACATAATAAATGTCTTACTTTAAGACACATAAGTGTCTTACTATGATCATGATGTAAATGAACAGGAAAATATGTCTTAATTGTGATTATATGTCTGAAATTAAGACATTTAGAAATTCAGACATTTAAGTGTCTGGATATGATATAATAGCATCATAACTATGACGATTGTGTCATTATATTTTTCAGCAGCACCAGAGAATATTTTGGATAAATGAAAAATGTTTAAAATACAGTTCTGCACACAAAATTTGGTATTACTTTATAAAAGAAAAAATTTGATTAGAACATAGAACGTGTGTCAGTATTGTACAAATCCATTTATCAAGTTTTGGGACTAAGTTAATTTTATGATGTATTAAGTTATTAAATTATTACTTTTCACAAAATTATAAAGTTTTTCAAAAATTACTTACACTCATGGGTCTACGCCGGAGAATGCGGAAAACTACCACTAAAAGAGTAATATATATATAGCTTGAAAATTGAAATACTAAGATTTGAACGCGAGCAGAAAAAAAAAATAGGGTTGGTTGGTTGGTTGCGTTTATGACGGCCAAATATCAACACGAGGGATATAGGCCCTAAGGGGGGGGGGGAGTGCCCCGTGGGGGTCTTTCTAAGGAAACCTAACACGTATTTACACAAGGAAATCCAAGGTTCGAAGAAAACCACGGAAAACTCCAAACGATTACGTCGACAGGAGTGATGGGTTTTGAACCCAGCACCTCCCGTCTACCAGTTTCGAGAGCAGAACATCTCGGCCACTGGTGGGGCAAGAAATGTAGGGAGGAGCAAGACTGAGGAACAGATATGCCTGTAGTCTACTACCTAATTCGCTTTTTAAAATGCAGAACACAAATATAAAATAAGCTAAACTAAGAATATTTTGTCACAACTCCCCATGCAAGACAATTTTTAAACATAAAAGCAATAGAACAAATTTACAATTAAGAAATATTAGATATTCGGAAATAAATTTGTAACAACATTTTTCAAAATCAAGAACTGAAGCAGTTTTTATTTGGAGGGGAAGGGAGGTGGGGGTTCTGTCTTCCTGATCCTTAAAATATAGCACCACAAATAGAAAACCTCTGTTTTAAATGGAAACACGTGAACGTTAAAAGGCGAGCAGAGTTAAATTTTCTCTTCTATGTGGGTTTTAGGGGTGTTTGATTATTCTCTAAGGCACTGGGACGAATGCATTTTAATATTTTCTTAATAATCAAATATAAAGAAAATTTCATTAAATTTCAAAATCTCCCTACGTAATCCCCCCCTCCCCCCCCCACACACACACTCATGGACCTACATTACTACTCAAAAGCTTGTAGAAAAATAAAGTTTTTGATACAGATGTACCTGCTTAAAATAGTAAAATAGAAAAAAAATGAAAAGGTTTATTAATAATATTGTTCGTAAAAAAGTGTTTCGCATAAAAACAAAAACCCCAAATTTTATTATTACTAATTTCTATTGTGGAACATTCGACAATTTTCCTAAATGGCAAATCTTTCCATATCGCAGAGACAGAGATAGGTAAAAAAAAAAAAGAAGAAGAAGCGTAGAATTAGCCGCGCATGCGTAACTGAGACAGTGTCGAATGTAACAGCGGAGTGTTGAAGCGAGAATTCTTTGAGTATTTACAAGTCTTAGCACTTTGTTTTTTATTCATTTTTCTGTTCGAATAATTATTCCCCGCATTTTAATCGTGGAGTTGTACCCTTTCTGCATCCTGTCAGTGTTTTTCGTGGTTGTTGCGTGGTCTCGCACTGTTCATTTCTTCTAATTTCGAACGTTTTAAAACCGCTAAGCCTACCATGTGCCCAGCTTTACAAGCATGGCCGTCGAATCAAGTTCACATCCGGCTGCATTAATTCCGAGATTCTTAAGCATGAAAAAACCTACTGTATTAAGGATATAACATTTTTATCGAAAACCTCAATGGAACCATCATCAGTTCTCAAATCGGACCTAGTAGCCTAAATCAACGATTTCTTAATTAAATATCAATCTCCAGAAACAGTAATATTAATCATTCTCTCATGCAACTTTATTACGGTGGATTCATAATTTAAAACTTGTAGTGAGGCGTAAATGTTTTTGAAGACAAGCATTTTCCTATACAATAATAAAGTAAAGATCCCTACCGCCACAATATTACTAACTGTGCTTGGCATTATTCTACCTGATTATTTAATATTGTGGTATCAATATCAAAGATTCACAGTGTTTATTAATAATGTTTTAATTTAAATAAAACATGATAATGCATAAAAATATGCGTTAAAAATTCTTCTATTGGATTATTGTATTTACAGGTAACTCCTTACTGGTTTTTTATTTTTCTATTTTAGAATGAACGTAATTATTTAATAGGTATATTAAAATAATATATTGCACTCTTAATATTAAAGTTTATCATGCTAATTTGTTTAAATTGCTGACGCTGTCTCTTCTTAAAAAATCTCTTGAGAATTAATAAAATATTTTAAAATTTTACAATTGTATGTTTAGTGTGTCAATTTTACTTTTTTTTATAATTACCTATGTGTTGCTTAAATGATAATTTTTTTTTTATGATTGCAAATAAGTAGTATATACCTATATCTTGATTATTAGTGAGAATTTTCGCATTAGTAATTAAGTGTAAATAATGTGTATTAACAAATGATTATTTTTATACTTGTTTATTCCCGTTCAGTCACGCGTTTAATAAGAATTAAACTTTTTTCTATAACCATGCTTCGTGTGTTAAATTTTAAGTGAATTTTGTGTTTGAAGTTCATGTACTCCTTCAACTTTTCCATAAGATTTTAATCCTATATCGATTAATATATGTTTTTTATATGGCGATAATGGTCCTTGTTATCTCGCAGAATGTGAGTATTGGCCGGGGGCGGGGAGGAAGGATATATGTTGTCATGTGTTAAAATTAATTTTCTTTTATTATTATTATTATTATTATATAGTAAAGAACAGAATTTCTTTTACGAAACAGCATTTCTCTAAGTTTTTGTAGCCTTAAGACCTTTTTCATCCCCCTCCCCCTAAGCCAAATTTTGGGTAACTGCAAAGGAAAGTTTGTTTATAGTCTAACAGGAGGGGTGGGGGGGAGTGGTTGTCACTCAAAGTGTTAAAGGTACTTAGTTGAATTTTATGTAGCGGGCCAGTGATGATGACTGTTGACCAGTGAACTCTCATTCTTACTGGCCCTTGGGACCAGTACTCCTATCATTGAAATATTTTTTTTTTTCATATTGATAAATTTAGAAATTCATATTGAGAAATGTTATCAATCTTTTTTTTCGCTTCATACAGTGGATACAAGAGCATGAAAAGAAATCACAAAAGCATAAGAATGAAAGTTTTTATGAATTTCAGAATAGTTTATAAGTTTCAATTTTCCAATGTGAAATAAATCTCTCCTATAGTATTCAACTGAACGACTATTTTTATTTATTTATTTTTAATTATCTTTATGAAAACTTGTTTAAAAATAGAAAATTATTTATGTATATTTACTGTGTTACATAACATATTTAACCTGGAAAGATTAACACCAGGCCTGACAGACCCAGAGTGCGTATGGTTTTTACAATTGTTACCATTATTTTTTGTTAAATAATCTTCTAATTATTTTATCGCAGAATTTGTAACAATTGTCTGCGACTAAATAAAGTGACGATTATTATTTGTATTTATTGGTGACAAAAACTATTCACACCCTGGGCATGCGCCCGTCCTCCTGGGTTAAATTTTAAAATGGAGCCATATTTAAAAGATGCTTTAAGCAAATAATAAAATCTGTGTAATTAATCCAATATGCGCTAAAAAAATATTTAAAAAATCAAGTTGAGTATCATACACAGAAATGAAAAAAAATATGAGAAAAAAAATTATATGGTTATAAGTAAGACCCATTCGCCCATGACAGGGGAAGATACTTTTCTAATTGTTTACCATCTGATTGGTGAGTTATGTAACTTCGCTGATATTTAAGATTCTGTGAAAGAATGTGCTTTGAAGATTATTCTTTTGATTATGTTTGCTCCGTGTACGTATATATTTTTTCATATTATTCAATTTTTTAATTTATGCCTAAATAAATTACCGTATATACTCACGTATAAGTCGAGAAATTTCTGACAATTTTCGGTAAGCAAATTTGGGGGGTCGACTTATACGCGAGTCAGTTAAAAAAGCAAAAACATAAACATCGAATACTGCAAAATTATGTTCTTTTTATGTGTAAGAATAAAAAATAAAGTACTATATAAAATATATAAATGATAATAATTTATCATTTAAATAAATTCAATGATTTGTTTTTATTTACTTACTACCTTCTCATTGGCAAGTGAAATCTATGGTTTGATTTTGTGCAAAATTGAAGTAAAAAGTTAGGGGGTCGACTTATACGCGCGTTTTTGATTTTTTACAGAATTTGCATTCGAAAGTTAGGGGGTCGACTTATACGCGAGTATATACGGTATTTTTATTACGATGTTTATAGGGGAAAATATTTTTAGAAGTTTCTTTTCACCTCAAAGATTTTTTTTTTTAATCTGAATGTAAAAAAAAAAAAAAAAAAAAAAAAAAAAAAAAAAAAAAAAAAAAAAAAATCATGAAAATTAAGAATAAAAAGAAACTAATTTTCAAAAAAAAAAAAAAAAATGAAATAGGATTTTAAGTCTATTTTTTATGTTTGTGTTTGATAATGTAGCATCTCAACGCAAGTTATCTTTGTTGCATTTCAATTTTGTTTTTATATGATTAAAAAAAAAAAAAAAGTATAAATGCACATTGTAATGCTACAAATTAAATAGAGTAACTTATCAAGTAATTAATTGGTTGGTTTGCATGTATGGATATTTAGATTCATATGATTTAAACTTTAAAGTAACTTTGCGAATATTATTGATTAATGTCAACCGCTGGACCTAGAATTTATTTAGAGCATTATTCCTACACTGTAACAAAAAAACTTTTTATTTAATTAGAATGCGCCTATAAATGAATATAATAGCAAAACCTCTGAATAGCGGACGCTTCGGGAGCACGTAATTAATCCGCTATTTGCTGGTATCCGCTATATATAGAGTAGAATTAACTGGTTCTATGATTTTTTTCTTCATTGTTTTTCTTTTTACACTAGACTGCTTAAAAATGCTGTACAATATATACATAGACTGCTTAGCAAATTTTAATATATTTGGACATTTTCCCAAAATTCTTTCTTTTTCTTTTTTTTCTTTTTCTCATTTAAAAAAAGGGAGTTCATAACACCAGCCTGTTTTTTTTTTTTTTTTTTTTTTTTTTTGAGATATTAATATTTGTATGACAAATTTAAAATATTCAGAGAAAGCAAAACCTTTAATTTATCATTAATAGTATTATTTTTGAATTATTATATTTAAACGTTAAAATATTTCAAAGCACACTTCAAGGAAAGAAACTTGTACTTTCTACTAAGAAATGAACAGAATAGTACAAGATATTTACTTTATATCAATTTTAATTTGGTTTCTTTCTCAATGTAGTTAACAATATACCAATCATGTGGATAAGAAATGGCTTTAGTGACTGCCATTGCTTGTGTGATTACAAATTTCGTGGGGAGCAGAAATGAAAGATATTTATTATAAAGGATTTCTGTTTCCAGTTATATTTACTATATTATTTATCGTTTAAAAAGTGTCAAATAGACATGCTGTCCATCCAGAATCCTATAACTACTGTTCATCTCAGCCGCCGATGTGTGATTGTCAATTTTTTCAGTATCTCTTGGTAATGATAAATACATGGCTCGCAGTGTTCCTAAAATTTTCGCATTTTGCTACCAGTATTTAAAGTAAAACTTCTTCGTGTTACATTCCTTTAACATTTATAATAGAAATATACGATAAAGATTATCTTTTTAAAATAGTGGTAGCAAGGATGAAAATTTTAGGAACACTGCGAGCCCTGTAAATAGTATAATAATAAAAATGAAGGAAGAAAAAAAAAAGTAAGAGTTTCATACTCAATTTTGAAATAAAAATGCAAAAACTGCTTAAAATAATTCACTGGGAATATCTAATTTCAATGGGAAAAAATTGTACAACAAAGCAGGGATGGGATTCTTTCTGAAGAAATGAATCATTTTTTATAAATGGGAATAATTTGTTACCATAAAGCAGAGCTGATTGCAGCATGGGCAAACTGGGCTGTTTCTATGGGCTTTTAGCTTTACGGGCCCCCAAATTTGGTATGCAATATCCATAAATCTGACATTTTAAATTTGTTTTGATCTTATACTTATTTTAATAAATATTTTGTATTTTTAGAGCATGATTAGGTTAAAGAAAAAGATATATTTATCCAAATATGTATTGATAGCATCGAGTAGGCTTAATTTTTTTTTTTTTTTTTTTTCTTTTTTTTTTTTTTTTTTTTTGTAACAGTATATCAAAGCTGTGGGGACGGGCGCGAATGAATATTAGGTCTTTGAAAGTTCGCACTAAAAGTAATAAACATTTTGGATGCCGTAAGGCATATATGATATCACATAGATACATATTTAGGTGAAAATATATAGATATTAGTCTATTCTAAAACTACAAAATACTGATTACAATCATCATAAGGTCAAAAATGATTTGAAATATCAGCTTTATGAAAACTTCGTACCGAAGCATCCCAGTTTTACCACGCTGCAATCAGCTCTGCTTTAGGCTAATGTCAGACGGACGTCTTTTTACACGCTTTTATCCTTACGTATTATCCCTACACAATGCTAGCGGGATTGTGTAGGGATAATACGCAAGGGAAAAAGCGTGCAAAAAGACGTCCGTTTGACATTAGCCTTATGGTAACAGATTATTCCCATTTATAAAAATTGATTCAATGTGGTCAAATATGGCTGCGTATATGGCTTAGAATGAAAAGTGGTCAAAGATGGCTTCCCATTGTTGAAAAAAAAAGGCTCAAAGATGGCCGCAATTAAGACATTTGAAATGTCTGAAATTCAGACACAAGAAGTGTCTAAAAATTTTAAGACGTTTTAAAACGTCTGAAAATCGAACACTCCTGTTTCAGACACTTAAGTGTCTGAAATTCAGACGCAAGAAGTGTCTTAAAATTTTCAGACATTTTAAAACGTCTGAAAATTGAACACTACGTTTCAGACACTTAAGTGACTGAATTTCAGACATTTCAGTTTACAGTGTTTACACTGTAAAAAAAATCTGTAAAGTTACTAAAGTTTTTCTAGGAAACTGGGATTCCTAGAACTTTTTATGTAACGGCAACAACAAAAATTCCTGTAATAGCGTCTGTTACAGGAATTTTTGTTGTTGCCGTTACATAAAAAGCTCTAGGTATCCCAGTTTCCTACACTGTAAAAAATTATATATATATATATATGTATAGTTACTGAAGTTTTTCTATGAAACTGGGATTTTTAGAACTTTTTATGTAACGGCAACAACAAAAATTCCTGTAACAGACGCACTTTTGCACCAAAAATCAAAAAATCTGTAAGGGTATTAAGAATTTTTTAGGAAACTGGGATGCCTAGAACTTTTCATGTAACTGCAATCAGGCTTACAGATAAAATTTTAGTAAGATTACTGTAATTTTAGCAGATTCATTTGTAAAGTTACAGATATCTGTAGTTTACAAAAACTAATTTTGTAGATTTGCAGATATTTTTGTACAGTTACAGATGAAAGTTTAGTAAGCATGTAACTTTACATCTGTAGAACTACAAAAAAAAAATTTTTTTTACAGTGTAGAAAACTTTTAGTAACTTTATATATATATATATATATATATATATATATATATATATATATATATTTTTTTTTTTTTTTTTTTTTTTTTTACAGTGTACAATATCATGCATGCTTTGGTGATACTAAATAACGTCCATCAATTGCATGAAAATCCGAGTACATTTACGGGAGTTAGAGCGCGGACAGACAGCCAGACGGATAGCAACCCGAATGCTTAAACATTTTTCGACTTTGTTGAAAAGTGTTAAAAATAACACTTTTGTTACAGCCACTGGGTCCTATAAATAATACTTAAAATAATGTCTCGATGCTTTGGCAAATTCTACTACAAACGTCCCATTCTTCTACGACTAAAATGTACCAAGTTATGAAAAAAAAAGCTATTGTCTAGTTTTGCCAATTGCTTTAATTTTACATAGATAAAAATTGTAATTTTAATTATTATAAGTTATTAAAATAATTAAACATTTTTAATGTCTGATATATAAAATTTAAAATTTTATATTATAAGTTAGTCTATATTAAATGTTTCTGTGTGCAGAAAAAGTGAAAGTTTGTCTATTTTTTTTATTATTATTTTTAATATGTTGCATACCTGACAATATCGGATATGCTCAACAATTAAGAAGTTTTCTGCTAAAAATGGCATTTCAAAATCATTAACAACATATAACATTCAATTATAAAAGCGCACAACATTAACAGGAACACGTATGCTCTTAAAGAACCCTGTAGAAAAAAAAAAAAAAAAAAAAAAAAAAAAAAAAAAAAAAACGACATTTTAACAGTACAACATACTGTTCATCAAGCGCACAAACTCGATCACAGTGAATATGCTGAATCTTTCTTTGGTTTCCTGACTATATTAACATGGAAATACAGTAGTTGCGTAAAATTAAGCTGGCAATTTGGACGCCAGCAGTTTGTGCTGTAAAAAATGCGTCCAAATTGCCAACACATTGTGCTGTTAATTTTACGCAACTACTGTATTTTCCATGTTAATATAATTAGGAAACCAAATAAAGGTACATCACATTCACCGTGATCGAGTTTGTTCTGGCAAATCTACACTGTTTTTTTTTGTTTTTTTTTTTTAACATTGAACCAACATTGACTATGGAAAACAATATCAAACCTAAAAAACATTTTATATTATATTTTATTATTTTATAATTAAAAATTAAAAAAACATTTTGTAAAAAATGTAACACTTTAAAATCACTATCTTTGATTAAAAATAATTGTATGTTCGCAACCATTTTATTATTTTAACAGATTTCTCGAAATTTATGAGCTTAAAGATTCATCTTTACTTTTCGTATCACAGACAGTTGTATCTGATGGCCTTGGTGAAATTTCTTATCTATTAAAGAATCCAACCTGGGATCCCTCCGTAATAGAACATAAGCAAAATCCGTTTTTTTTTAAATTGAAATATCTCATAGTTTTTAAGTGTATATATTTTTTAAATGCCCCCTAACAACAACAAAAATCACTTTTATATGGAAACTATCAGTTATGTATTGAAACTCCAGTGGAATTACGTATCCAGAGTTTACTGGAGTTCCATTACCTGCTTTATGTTCTGTTGAGGTGCTTCATATATTAGAACAGATGCTATGATAAAAAAAAAGGTTAGCTGTGTGAATTAGATCCACCAGATACGTCTGGGGGAAGCTCATATGGCAGAGCATTGGCGCCGAAGAGAACCCTGGTTCGAATCCTGTCCTGGACATTTTAAGGCCAGTTGGAGAATTGCAGCTGATAATATATGATATATTTTATATTATGTACTTGACATTAAACTTAGTGTTATAAAAATTTTATAATCTCAATTTTTATTTTAAGTATGTGGTGTAAATTAATACAATAACCCAAAAATGTACCAATAAAGGAAGTATTTACATTTTTTTACAACAGAGTAAAAAATTGGTAAAAACCAGATTATATATATTAAAAAAAAAAAAAAAATCCATTTGTTCTTTTTTTTTTTTTCAAATAATTCCACAATAGTAAAGTACATGAGTGAATTTTAAAAAGCTGTGTATTAATTTTGTGAGGAAATTAATGTTGTTATAAGAAGTTACATCCATAACAATTTTAAAAACAAACTTTGGGAGATACAAGCACACGATTTAACAATGCAAACATAAAAGAGTTTCTGCTGTTGTAAGAAAAAGAAAACAAAATATTAAGAAAGCTATATCTTCGTTTTATTTTTTTTTTAAAGAAAATATTTTAAGTGCTAATTTGCTTAAAGAAATGTTTATTTAATATTTTTGGTTGCACTTCCGGGCAAAATTATCCACTTGCTAAAATGTGTCTCTGCCAAAAAAATAAATTTATTTTTTTTCTTCAAAATGCATTTTTCTTTTAAGCATTAAATTTTTAATTGCTAAACATTTTTATTACTTCTTTTAAAAACACAATAAATGAATATTAAATTTTCCTTTACCATGCGAATCTATTAAAGCAGAAAACAGAGCATTAATATATTTTAATTTTTTTCCAGCAATCACACTTTCATAATAGCATTTTTAACAGTAGACAAAAAATATATAGAACTAAACCTTCTTTCCTCTCTATGTAATGACATCATTTTCAATCACCGATAAAAAAAAAAAATAACTTTTTATTGGAGAAATTTTTGTAGTGTTATTAATTGCTCTAGAGTTGATGTGCAACCATTATAGTGAGAAATTTTGTAAATATTGAAAAAAGAGAAGGGCTAGTTCATATTCCAATTTAACTAATCTCTGAAAAGTTATTATATACTTATAAGTTTTTTTTCTCTGTTTCAAACATATTGATTGATTTTCTAATAATATTTTTAGATGCTTTTGTACGGCATCATATTTAATGAAGTTTGAAGATTTGAAAATTACTTGTATTTCCAATTTTTTATTATTATTATGTATTTATATTTTTATATTTATTTTATTCTTATTATTTTATCATTAAAAGCAGAAGAAAAAATATTCCACATATTCCTATAAAATCGTATTTAAAGTGATATGATGACACATTTTACTCCGCTAGTAAACGCTAACTTCAGAAAACACGAGGGAAGTTTTTATTACTCATTATTCTTTATAGATGCTTATATTTTATGCTTCTAATACTTAAGGGGTCTTGTACCTTTTAATCGAGTCGAAAATTAACGAAAAACTTCAAAGTTTGAATTAGTCTATCTTCAAAAGCTTTTTATGTATAAACATGAAATTTCGGATATTGATTAGACAGATTGTGCTTTGTAATATACTACCAACAGAAATTTATTAACCCTTTACAGAATTTGTGTATTGTTGAAATCAAAATAGTTCTTTTTTTATCCCATAAGTCGTTGCGCGCATGATATCATGAGAAAGTATGTATAGATTGGCATGAAATTTGGTAAATATACTAAACAAATATGTGTGTTTAAAATGATCTAATTTTAAGTATTTACAACGATAATATTTTTAGTTATGACTATTTTTATTCATTAAAAATACAAAATTTTTATTTTTTTTATATAGTTAATGAAATAATTTTAGCCTAAGAGTAGATCATTTTAAACACACATATATGTTCAGTATCTTTACTGAATTTCATGCAAATCCATACATACTTTCTCAAGATATCATACGCGCTATGACTTATGGGGTAAAAAAAGAGCTATTTTTATTTCAACAATACACAAATTCTGTAAAGGGTTAATGAATTTCTAATGGTAGCATATTACAAAGCACAATCTGTTTAATCAATATCCAAAATTTCATCTTTATACATAAAAAGGCTTTGAAGATAGACTAATTCAAACTTTGAAGTTTTTCGTTAATTTTCCACGCGTTTAAAAGGTACTAGACCCCTTAATACTAACTGTAATTTAGTCCAATACATATGTTTCAAGAGAAAAAGAATGTATAAGTGATACGCTCTCACATTTTTTCATATTTGGCATATTGAAGATTTAACATAAGTATAAAAATTGCAGCATAAATTTTTGCGTTATATGTATAAACAAAATAGTTTTTAATAATTGGATTTTTAAGAATTTTATAACTTTTTTGTATTTATCTTTTATACCCCCTTTTTACTGAAATCATTTTCTCACTTTAGATATAATGTGTCACATTATATGTATATTTTGTTCCTTCATTAAACATTTTGTAATTTAATTACATCTCAAAATTCTTTACGCTATATAACGTATCGATTCTTTTCGTTTTCCAATAGCTCATGCGCAAACAATAAATCATTAACTTTAGAGGTACAGTTATAATTACAAAAATGTTTCACACACTGTTAATAGCCATTGCCGTCAAAGAATTGATTTTGTAATGGTTACGAAATTTTAATTTTTAAACAATATCTGGGATACTTAATATGTAAATTTTAGAAAAACATTTTTCAAGTTCGATCAAGTAAAGAAATAAATATTACATTTTTGTAACTTCCCGATATTTGAAATCCGATAGCATGGGTCATGATGAAAGGTTTTCGAAATATACATGCCAGGGATCTATAGGACCACATAAACATTTAAAATTAAAACCTTTAACCAGAACAATTATTTTAACCATAAACAGATTTTAATGCTAACAACATCTAAAACAATTTTGTAATTGGAAACAAACCTCCAAATTTAATGGCTAAGGAATCACATATAGCAGAACGATAAGACTGAACAGACTGTACAGTGTGTAGATCCTTTAGAGATGAAACGTTTAACAACAGGGTTAACAATGTTTTCAAATCCGCAATTTTAGTATGAGTATAGTAAGAGTTGCCCCCTCAATAAATTTATATTTGAATGCCATCAGCTGTAGTTAGGAATTAACGTTAATAATGTGTCTAATGACAACGCCTATTCGCTTATTTGTACATTTTCAGCACTATCAAAAACAGAGTTATTTCTAAGCTGATGTTCCTTTACCCGTATACCTGACCAAAGGGAAATCAACAAAGTGATAATTAACAATTTAATTACATGTGTATGTGGATTCTCGTCGTTTTTACAAAAACAACAAATCTAAGAATGCACCCTTATGTGACTACTCTGATTAAAATGGCGTGCAATAATGCTATGGATAACTCATAATATTCAATTATGAAAGTAAAAGTACACTTCAATTTTCTCACTGAAGCGTTAGCACTAATTATGAACAAAATTCAACAAATATTTTGAAATGCAAAAATTTATTTCACGTGATTTAAAAATATTTTAAATTAAATTAAATATTTTAGAAAAAAACGTATTTATTATTTTTGCATATTTTAATATATCACTGATATTTATATAGTCTTATTTTGTTTCAGGTAAGACGATCAAATATTTCCTTACGTTTTCAAAGTTAGAAGCATTGTATAAAATTAACGCTTTCAAAACATATCTGACTTAAAGTTGTAAGTAATTTTCAGTTTTTATTCAAATAAATGATGAAACTTGAAATATGTTTTTGTGTCGTAAACAACAAAAACGTGTTTGATTTTTTTAAAAATATATTAATGCTCTCTATATATCCATATAACTTCAAAAATAATTTTTAATCTCACTTGATGATTTTTGTATATTTGAAGACTTATATACTCACACAATCAGAAATAAAACTCTCACTTTTTGCGATTCAGCAATCCTTGAGCTGTATTTCGTCATTTTTTGACGATAATTTCCAATACATTTATTGTGACTTTTAACGAAACGTAAACTCTCAAATATTTGACGAAAGTTTTGCCTCAATCACGGTCCGACTCAATGCATTTTAAGGAAACAGTTGCTGTACCTCCTCAAATCCTGCGATTTTAGCAAGCGGATATTTGCCTGATTGTGCTAGTCCTGTAATAATTTATTTTAAAACAGCACTTTTTAGTGCTTTTCAGAAAATGCTGAAATATAAGTAGTTATTGTTTCTTCATTAGTTATTTTTTAGCTGTTAAAATGTTTAGGAATGCTTATTATTATTATTATTTATTTGTTTATATGTTATTTTTCGTTATGTTTTAATTCGAAAAGAATATATTTCCTGTGTTCTTCAAAACCATTCGAATAGAATATTTGGTCAATAAAATTTCAAACTTCCAGGATATATTTTTTAAAATTTATTTAAGAAGTATATTCTGTTTTCAATCAAATTAAAAATAAACATAATTCTTCCCTCTCCCTTTTAAAAAGAGTAAAGTGTTAAAATCTTATCCACCTATTCAAAGTGATAATATCTCACGCAATATGCACTTCACAATTCGTTATTTGTGATCAACAAATTAACTAGGCCATATTCTAACCATTCATTGAGCAAAGAAAATTTCACTAATAAATTATTTAATCAAGCCATATTATAATTACTCATTGACCCTGAACAAACCATAATAATAAATTAGCCTTACTTAAAACTTTCAGAAATTATGTCAGCACCAATAAAATTACAATCCACCTAATAAAAATATAAACACGCAGCAGAATTCATTACATGAATCTAAAAGCAGACAAAGTCTCCAATAGCGAGGTCGGAAGAGCAACGGTCTTCTACGCCAAAGGCAGTGGGTTCGAATCAGAGGATAACGAGAAGTGAATTTTTTCTTCCCCCTGTCAATAAATACAGGAGCTTCCAAACTCTTCGATAGGTGGCAGAATCAGCCCTCTTTTGACGAAACTTTTGACGGAATTTATATCTTCAAGGTAGTGAGAAAGTAATTTCACCAATTTGACGAAATATTCGCTTGGAGCATTTCCCAGGAAACTGTTTCGTCAAAAACAAAGACAATTTCGTGAAATCTGAGTATTCATTTATGAGTGTGCATACATATGCATGTAAGTATACATGCGTATTTAAAAATAAGCAAATTTAAATGATCCATAAGCATAAAATCTTTTCTTTTTACAGATACTGTAAAAAATAGTATACTCACATACTCGACTATGTATAAATATGTGTCCGTGCGTCTGTGTGTGTTTAAATAATAACTTTAGTAAGGAAAGATATTGACACGGTATTTAAATATGTAACTACATATATTTCTAATATCATAAAAATAAATATTATATAGAAGAAAACAAACCATGCTTTAATTTTATCTTTTGCAATTTATTGTTGAAAAAGAAATTGTATATATATTTCGTGAAAAAAAAACAAAAAAACGCAAATGGACAGAAATTCTGCAACTTCATTTCGTCCGAAGCAGGAAACAGATTCTCGAGCAAAGTTAGTAATCTAGTTAGAACGTGATTTATGCCAGCGATTCCTACAGTGGCAAGCAGGAAAAATAAGAAAAGTAGTAATTCTTGGCAAGATTATTGGTCATTAACAGCTACAAAAATATTGACGTCTTGGTCAAAAGGTTATCTAAAAAATGTACTTTTAATGTTTGGTAATTTAATTTTAAATTTCTATGATTTTTTTTTTTTTTTTTTTTTTTTTTTTTTTTTTACAACTAATTTAAGGAAATATTAAAGTTTATGAGTAAATGCAAAATGGTTTATTTCTCCATTAAATTTGCAAAGCACGAATCCCTATTCAAAGGATACAATAAAATTATGTCACTTTTATCAGTTCGATAGGAGAAATTGTAATTACGTTTTTCGAGTAATAAAAGGAAAATATTTTAAATTAACAATATTATCCTCTGTCATGTATACACACAAGTTAAAAAAAATATATACTAGTCATAACTATTTTAATTCCTTGTTATTTTATTACAAAAATAATTAAATTAACTGTATAACTGGAATTCTTCCAAATTTACAATTTAAATAGTTATACTTACAAATGAAAATCCTGGCAAAAATTTCTCTAAAAATCTTTCAGTAATTCACATTTTTAATTGGTTGTTGGATGTAGAAAGTAAACTATAGCAAAAAAGAATAAATTACCTTTTGTCCTGTTACTTTTTTAAAAATTAAATCATCCTTATTTTATTTTATTTTTATTTTATGGTATCTTAAATTTTCTTTTTAGAAAATGTCTAAGTTCAACTTGTTAGACTGTATTACGTTACAGAGTTTAAGATAACAGAAAAATCAATATGTCGTTTTCGCTGAATTTCCAGTGATAACTTTAGACAGGTCCTTTTTTCATTTGAAACCGTTTATCAGAATTTAAACATAATACTGATAATGCAGTTTCATCGCTGAAATTCAGTCGAATTTAACTCTATTTTTATATACATCGGAGCAGATATTTTAATTTCAGGAAATAATCATTTATTTTTCCATCAAATCGAATGCTACTTAATTAATTCTTCTTTTTCTTGAGAATTCGAATTTTCTCTAAAATTAATTTAAAAAATATTAACTTGATAAATTATCCAAAAGGTATACAAGTTCTAACTATAAAATTCCTCGACAATAGATAATATTTTCGTGATGTTTGTCTATTGCCTTTTTTTATTTAATGTAATCTTCCGGGTAAAAACACGTATTTTCGTTAAATTATTCATTTTCGTAATGACGGAAGTAAAAGGATAATTAACTATGTGAAACAAGGCAAAAAATACAATCATTTTATTTATCAATGTAAGCTAAATTAAGAAAAAAAAATGATATTATACTTCAAGAATTTCCATTTTTATTTTATTTTTTCAAATTCTCGATTTTATTTTATAGATTCATACAAGATCAATTAATCTAGATATTATACTAGTTTTCAGATATGTAATGCAGTCTCTGTTTTACGTTATTCTTTATCATTCTTTAAATATGATCCATACAAATATTGAATAATTAAAAATGTGTTTTTATTATATAACTGTGTTTTTATTATAAACTTTACAATTGTCAAGCTACATCTCTAAAATGATAATATATATTAAACTCAAATTATAATTTTCCCCCTAAATTTCTCAGTAGTGCAATCGATTTTTATTCAAATTTCTAACTAATAATTATATATTTATTGCAGCTTTTAATGTCATATTCATTTAAAGTGTATTTAGAGGAAGCACTTGGATTTTCTGAAATGACACATATTTTATTGTGCCAGCATAAGATTAAATGACAATGAGTTTAATATCTTCAAAAAATGTGCGTTGCTTTTATTGTTTTTAATTTAAGTTAAATGAAGTGGTATTATGTCTCAAATTATTAATTACAGTACATTGAAAGTTATATGTTTATAATCACACAATTGTTTTCTATTTTCGCAAAATATTTATATACTGCAATTGTATAATTTCAATGCATAGCTGCAAACTTTTAGGCTTTTTTTCCTACCACTATTTTTTATCACGAAAATTTGCCTTATTCAATTCTATGTTTTCGATGATTAAATAACACACATTTCTATGGCAAAAAATAGTTGTAGGTAAAAAGCACAAAGCTTGGCAGCTATGTCATTGTATTTAAAAGTTTTATGATTAAATGAAAAAACTGGTTGACTGGATGATTGAAGCTTAATGGCACAAAAATCCTATAGTGACATACTGCGCCAAGGATAGGTTTAAATATAAATAAAAAGTTTATAAAAATGTCATTACAAACTTGGAATATAAATATTAAAAACGTTTAATAAAACCAAAATATGTAAAAAGACACAAAGAAAATATTAAATTAAAATCTGTAATAGCTCTAAAGTTATGATTGTCCAAAAAAGCATACAATTTTATAATAATACTGCGTAAAAACACATTTATAAAACAAACTTAAAAAAAAAAAAATCACATAGGAGGGAATTCCTCGAAAATAGTATATTTTTTTCCATTGGTATCCAAGTCAGAATTTTAAAAGTCAGATTCCATAGCCTCTTCGGCATAGTTGAGCACCTGTTTGGGATCTTTCATATTAGTAACTGATGGGCTAAGACATGACTTCTTGTCTTTTCTCTTAACAGTTTTGCACTGTGAAGAGACTTGAGTTGCAGTGTTCCTTCTCTCTTTCCGTGCACACGTTTTTTTGTTTGGTTTCTGAATTTGAAAAACAGCAGGTTTGAGCAATTTACTTTTAGATGAAACTGAAGTTTGGTCAGTTTGATGTTCAGCAGATTTTTTGGATTTAATTGATGATTTTTGTGACCCGTTATGGAATTATTCTATTTTCACAAGTTATGATGGTGGTGGCCAAAGTTCTAAATTTAGCATAAGTCAGGTATTAGCAGTAGAGTATTCATCGCAGTTTTTTTTTCTTTAAAGAGCTAGATGATGGTGTCGCAGGTGAACAACTTAGTGTAAAGGAGCATTCAGTTTGGGTGCTTATGTGTCTTAAAATTTTTTAATGTTGCTTGAGTAAACTAGAGTAAGAAACTGTGAACAGATGGGGTTGGACCCTTACAGTTTTCTCAGTGTTCGGGATTTATCGCAAGATTCACCGTCATGGCCGACATCTTCACAACGTGTGCAAGTAACAGGGCCACGAAAATTAGTGTTACTATGGTCATAACGCTGGCATTTAAAACAACGGAGAGGGTTAGCAATATAAGGTCGCACTGGACAGCTTAGGTTAACAGCTGTAATTCTAGTTGAAAGAGCAGGTCTATTGAATGTGAGAATAATGTTCTTCATCGGAAGTCATGACCCATTCCTAAGGATAGCAATGCGGTAAACATCTATAACAGTTTTGTATTTTAAATTTTGTAGGAGGTCTTCCATTGTAGAAAATAAAAGTTCTGGTTCAGATATTACACCACTGATTATATTCAGATTTTCATATACCTAGATAGAAAAAGAAAAGGAACCTATTGCTGCACTAGTTAACAGAAATTGTGTCTGGGTGCCTGAAGAAGTTTCAACCAGAAAATCCCCTAGATTGCAATTTTTTGAGCGAATGACTACCCCGCAAAACAGACTGGAATGATAAGCACAGTTGGATTTTTATTAAAAGAACTATCAGACTGGCTGTCAGTGCGTTTATGACAAAGAAACGTGTGACTCACTTATTCTGTACAGTTTTTTGCTCTCCACATGGGAGAAGTTTAGAAGAAAACGAATTACTTCCAGCGATATTATAGAAATATACATAATTCTGACCCCGTCCACACCACCCACTACCGAGTACAACAAGGGAATGCAGATTAGTACACCAGTGCTAACCATGGATCATATGTTCACATGACACTTTATGCTAGTCTCCACCCTTAACGAGATGGCTAGTAAGTGCCCGCTCACTTGATCCCTAGCCAGAGACAAAAATGAGCTGCCCAGCAGATTGATGCTGAAAGGACCAATATGCACCTCTCGTCTACCTGCAGCAGAGGTCAAAGAGGCGTGTTGATTTCCCTGAACTGCCAGGATAACCCTTTCCAAGGACACGGGTCGCCAGGCACAGCAAAAATGTGGGTCGTTTACAATTATCCATAAATCGATATAGACAGAATGATATCGGCCTATGCAGAATTGCCTTCGTCTCCGAAGAGGAAACTACAATGGAAAAGGAAAAGAGAAAGTTCGCTCAAGTGCCCGTAGTTGCTAAGCACGTGAACACCTAAAAAAGTTATCCCTCTAGCAAAGGTAATGAAAAGAAATAATGAAAAACAGTAGTAAATGGTAAAGCTACAAGTATGAGAGAAAATATATTTTATTCTTTGTCTTCAAATAAACATTAATATTTTCTATGTATGCGCAAAAAGTTGGGTACACTATTAGAAATGGTTTAAAAGAAAAAATATCCAACAAAAATAGTTTTTTTATAAACTACACAATTTTTCTTTTTAAAAAAATGTTCCAACTAACTGCAAAATAGATATATTTTTGTTAATGTTAAGTAATTTAAACATATTTTACATGTATAAATTTAGGCATTTGAATAAATATAAAATAATGTTGAATGAATATAGAATGTATGAGAGGTGAATTTCCCAGTTCAAGAAGCCATGCCGTTATTTTATTTAATGCTGTTAAAATTGGAAATTTGTAGCATGTGACATAAAAAAAACTCTGCTGTAAGAATTTGGTTTCAGAGAAAATTTTATTTTTTGTCTTTTAAAGTTCGAGATTAGAGACTTTTAAGAAATTAAGAAACTACATTTACAGATTTTTTTGAAAATATTTCTGTCTATATAACAAATCTCCCGGTAACATCTTGAAGATCTTTAAGTTTTTATGATGGTTGCTTACGAAATTCCCTTTTTATTGTCAAACCATCTTTAAAGAAAAAAATAGTGTGCTGAATGTGTAAATAAAATATGTGCAGTTTGTCAAAGAAAAAGAAGGAAAAATACATGAAATTATTTTTTTTTCTTCGTGTTAGTTTTAGTCTTCTTATCATATCTGGATTTGCTCAAAAAGATCTGAAGAAGGAAAAGCGTATTTTAGCTGCACCAAAAAGTAGTTTATCTTCACCAAGGATGTTCTTCTTTTCATTACCTGAACATTAAAGCCATGAATCTAATAAATATTAAACAATGATAATTACAAAATATACAAATACTAGAGTAGTGCAAAGGATGAAGCTATGAATAAATAAGAAGAGGCGCACAGTGGGGTGTGTCTACCATTTTTCAGTGAAGTAACTGATGATGTTTTGTGAGGATGTCGGTTGCTTTTTGTTAGCATAAAACTTCCAACAGTAAATGTGAATTGAAATTTTTTACCATATTTAAACGCTTTAATCAATGAAAAAATTCTATTGCTTTTTACTGTTGGAATTTTGCGATGTCGGTGGTATGATATCTTTCACTGACATTGTTGTGAAGACTGTTTATATAGTCGAAATATGGAGGAAACGAAGCGTGTAAATACCGCCAGGGAAACATCCATCTTAAAACACGAAAAGATATTTCCGAGTTAATGAAAGTAGAATTTTAAAATTTACTGGTTGCAGTTGCGTCCCTGCGGTACTGGTTGCAGTTGAAGCTGCACCACTTTTAGGTTTTGTTAATTCCCCTTTATTCAAAAATCCATTAAATTAAAAAAAAAAGAATTCTACTTTTTTAAAATGCCACTAAATGGTAAAATGTAACGTTTTAACTACACGTCAGCTTTCTAAAAGCACATTATTTTTCATTATATCATTTTCATTATTCTATTATAATATCATTATTCTATTAGTCAATATAGCTGACCATTACAATATATTGGTCATTATGATAATAGATGGTAATGATATCTGTTGGATATCTTGCGCGCTCTTAAAAGTAAATCATTCAATACCAGAACTTTAATGGATTGGTTCGAAATTCCTTTTTAAAATATGTTCAAAATATCATACTTAAGATTCATGTTATAATAAAATTAATGAAGAAGTATTTATCATAATTAAATATATCAAAGGCAGTTTTTCAATTATAAAGGTAAAGTTTTACTTTTTTTTTTTTTTTTTGAATATGAAATAATTACAATTTATCATATCATCAGGAAAAGTAAAAGAGTAACAACACATCTCTTATAGACATCAAACAATGAAAAAAAAAATGCATAAAATATTTTTTTAGTGAGTTAGTAAAATCAGAATAAACACGGCAGGTAGTATATTTGTTTTTTGCTGTAATGTTAATATATAAATAATACATTCCTAACTGTGTACTAGAATATCATATTTTTACATCTATGATAAATGTATTAAGTTTAGAATACTACTGAGTATGATTTTACTGTTAATAATTACAATTCGAATACTGAGTATCATTTTATTGTTAATAATTAACATTCGAATACATCTCAGTATCATTCTATTGTTAATAATTAACATTCACCATCACAAATACTTGTAAAACGTAAGTATTTTTATTCCTGAAAGTTTGTACTGGATAATGCAAAATTGAGTAATATGTGAAATTTAGTAATTTCAGTAAGATTTTAAAAATACTAATTTTTTAAACCAAACTGAAATTTATCAACATGTATTTAAAACCGTTTAAAATATTATTGTAATTTGCTAGATATAAAGTTAATTTTTTAACTTATTTCTGACCCATGCAAGGAATAATTTTCTAATTCATAATAAAAATGAAATTATAATGACTAGATTTTAAAAATGTCACCTATTTATATCCAAAAACATAGTTTACACGCCAAGAGTTTTTAAAAAATGAAAAAAATTCAATATGTAACTATCAAAAGGAATTCTTAAAGAATATATGCTGGATGCGTCAATAAAATGTATTAAATTGTCAAAGTAAAAGAAAGGGAAAAATTCAGCTTTCAATATATTTATCTTCACACTATTTTTAGTCATTTTTATCATATCAAGATTCGCTCAGTGAGACTATCTGAAAAAGAATATTTTTCGTTTTAGCAACACTATGCACTATTTTATCTAGAGCAAAGTTTTCATTTTCTTTTGCTTGGAGCAAGAACTTCAAATGTCTTATAAATATGAAACATTGAAAAGACATATCCAGACATTATATAGAACAAAACAATATCTGTAGTGATGTTGTACAAACGGATAAAAAACATCGGATATTTTGTTTATTACTTTTTACAATTTTCGTATCCATTTATAACCAACGTTATTTATCACTAAAATTAATGCCGATCTAATGTAATTCTTTATTTTTTTTAAACACATCCTTAAATACTTTTCTAAAAATTTCATACACACATTGCATTTATTACATTATAATATACATCTTTGATCAGCTTTGTTAATGATTTAAGTTTCTTATAAGAACTTCCTTATATTAATTGAAACTCTTTTTAACTTTCTACTTCAAACACATGAGATATTTAATTCAGCTGTTTTATTTCTTCTAGCAACTATTCTATTGTATATATTATTATTGCGCTTTTTGATAATAGGGTGAGGTGTCCTATTATCGTCCCCCAGTCACTTTTAGGCCCTTGGAAGTTGTAATTTTCAGTGAAAATCTACCATATTTGGATTTTAGATAGACTAACTACCCACGCACATAGAAATATAGGCAAATATCGTATAAAAATGTTAACAATGTGAAAAATTGTTTTTTCAAAAATATCCAAAAAATGCAAAGGAAAAAAATGGTCCCAAAATAGTCCCCGCCCCCATCGAAAAAAAAAATAAAATACGCCGAGGCTTAACCTATAACTAAATCAAAATTCATTTCTAAATGAGTAAGTGATTTTATTTAAAATAAAGTAAGGCACAAAGAAATGTACTAATTATCAGTTGAAGAATAACATAACGAAAGATTAGCCATTCAAACATGAGGGAAAAAATTGCAAAAAGTTTCATGAAAAAGCATTCCCAATTTCGCACCCGGAACGAAAATAAGAACTGAAAGTAGGACGAAATTGGGAGCAAGCTGTTTCCCAATATGACGGAGCTTCAGCTCCCGTAAGATGAAATGGGCGTCCTAAAACTCAATGTACGCTACTGTCAGCATCTTACCAACGCAAAATACCTGCAATGAATAAGAAATAAATACTTACAGTACAGTAAATAATGTTCTACAAACGACATAATAAGAACTCAGGTCTTCTAAAAATAGGAAATTTGCCGTCTTTAATTTATGTATGCGTCTCGGCGAACGAAACTTTCAATTTTTGACTCATTGTATCTTTCGCCCCCTGTGCCTTGCGTCATAAGTGGCGCCACTTTCGCAGAAGCGGATAAGTTAAGGCGGACGAAATTAGGAGAGCGGACGAAATATGGGCGCTTTACTCTATGGTAAATTGTGAAAATTAGACAAACATTTATTTAACGCGCAAGTCTGAGACTTTTGAAAAATCATTAGAAATTTATTAATAAGAATTTTTACTGCCTTCAAAATGAATATAAGAAGATAAAAAATTTACAATTAATATATAGAAAGTAAAACAGTAAAAAATGTAAAAAAAATCAATATTTCAAAGAAATTCATCTATTATCTTATGCATAAGAACACAAGAGCGGAAAATAAATTTTACTTAATTGGAATTAACCTTGCATTGTAAGGCTAAAAAAATTACATACTTGTTAAATAAAATTACTTATTTTTTAGGATTGCTATATCTGTATTCCCCGTACTTATATATGATTTTCACATTTCATAAATCCAGTCTTAATATCAGTCATCTCTGTATAAACTACTAAATATACTTACTTAATAGGTTTCCTTCGCAACCGCAGCATTTGTTATAACGACAAAACGTAAACAGTGAGATTAAGCATACCTAATTAAGCTCAAACTGAGCTACGGTCTGGTGATAAAGACATAATAAATAGGCTATAAATGTTGAAATATTAACTCTATTCACAGCCGCTTGACATCATCATATGTCGTAATAGGAACAGGAAATGGATGTTAATATATTTTAGCTTTTATTCATTATTGGAAAGCATTTTCACCTGTGCATTTTAGAAGAATGTCGCGCACAATTTTTGATAGATAATCTTTATAAAATACAGTTAATTAATGACTACCGGTTTCTTTTTTCATTAATAACTATTATATTTAAAACGTAAGCAGTTGGATTTATTCGCTAGTAGGGTTGCCACAGGCGACTATTTTTTAATTCTACCTCGCGCAACTTTTTTAAAACAAAAATATTTTACATACTCTTTTTCAATATTTGCAAGAGAAATATACAACAAATGTATTTTTTTTTTAATAGTGATGCGAACAGAATAAGAAAATAGTCGCCTGTGGCAGCCGTGCGCTTGTTAAATTCGACATTTGCTGTTATATGTCATATAATTATTTAAAAATGTACAAACACATGTCGTTTTTGAAAGTAGAATGTAGAATGTCATTCAAAATTATTTTTTAAACATTGAGATGTGGTTTAAATTCATTAAATAATTGATAAATGTATACCATACTTATGAACAAGATACAAACTACGCTTATAAGCGATTGTTGGTACAAGTACAAGATCGACAAAAGGAAAAATGAATATTTGGAAAATTAAACACTGCTCCATATGATTAAAAAAAAACCCTAATTGAACTCCTGTGCTCACATGCTGATGCTAATGTGCTTAAGACATATGAAACAGAAACTGAGGATTCGTGTATATGGTTACTTGTAATTCGACACAGGTACGACAGTGCCACATAATACCAAAAAGTACGATATTTCTTATATATTGTGCCAAAAGCGAGATAAAGTAGAACGTCTAGAAAAGCATGATAAACCGAGGTACTTTTTACTAAATTTGAAAAGTGTTTTGACATTTTTTACTACAGATTTTTTAATCTTCAATAACTTTTTCGATAGATTATTATAACTTGTATTATTATTAGATAGTTATTCTTATACGTTATATAGCTTTACTACAGTTTCTGAAATTGTTTTCTTCTTATAAGGGAATTAATCATTTATTTACAACTGCTTCAGAAATAGCTTGATACATCTAGATTATTATATGTTTATAAAGTAAATTATTTCCATAAAAATGGACTAAATAAAAAATATCCGAATATTATGTAATAATATTTTTCTTATCATTTTAGATTGTCCATAATAATGATAAAATTTAAATGTAAAAAGACAAGTAAAAATTATCAGTCAATATATATTTTTAATTACTCCATAAATCCGTTTGTGTTTTATTCTAGAATTTGAAATTATTATTTTTAAATTATGTTCAATGTATGCATTATTTTTAAAACATAAAAAGAAGCACTTCCTTTTTTTCCATTTACATACGACGTCTCTCCGCTTTTTTGCAAGAGTGCTATGTTTAGAGATATTTATTTCCAGTACAAATTTAAATAAAAGAGATTGGCCACAAAAGAATATATTTTTCAGAGAAAAATTTTAATTACATGAAAATATAAATATTTCTTAAACGGTTTTGTATTTATTAATTGCTTTCAAAAACTATATATTTAAAAAATTAAATTTAAGACCTCATTTTTAATTTTCGCCAGGAAACGTATTGAATTGAGAATTTATAAATTAATAGATAATTATAGAATAACATTATTTTACATATCTAGATACAATTCTAAAAAAAAATACAATGCTTTAATTAAACAAAAATCTGCAACAAATAATGCTTTATGAAAATTTAAAATACATATACAATTTAAAAGATACGTTTTAAACTGATTTTAATTATTTTCAAAATGTAAACATTTTTAATTTTTTTGAACATAATAAAATTCCCACAAGCAATATATTTATTTTGATTTTAATTAAAACTGCAAAATATAAACTGGTTTAAAGTAAATTGTTACTGACACTTTAAAATAAATACAATGTGTCTAGTTCATAACTATTCAGATGAAAGACAGAATTACTTATATAAAGCGATTTTTTTTTTTTTTTTTTTTATTCCTTATATATAAGAGAGACATCTTGAGCATTAATTGCAGTAACAATTTCATATTTGTAAACGATTATAATTTCACGTTATTTTCTAATTTATTTTAAGAATCATGTGAAAAAAAAAATTAGATATAAAAACTAATATATAAATGTAACGTACGCATACTATACAAATATGCATTTCTAATGGAAAATTTTAGTATTCAGTTGTATAGCAAACTGTGTCATGTGTCCTCAAAATGATATCAATTCCTCATTGTTGACTAGAAAAGTTATCTGCCGTATTAAAATCCGTGCACGTATGTATGTAAGCTCAAAATCTCTGAAACCATAGGCGCAGGGCTACGAAATTTGCACATAGGACGATTGAGGCAAAAAAAATAAATAAATAAATAAATAAATAAATAATAATAATATTAATAATAGTTTTTTTTTTTTTTTTGGCCAGTTTTATGTTTAACACGTTATAGCGCGAGTTCTAACGAGCTCCAAATGTTTACTGCAATGTGAGATATACATATTACGAATGCCACGCTGCAATACTAAGAAGCAGTAGCTGATATTACGATAATTATTTTACCTCGCATGCAAAGTATTTTATTTAATTGCGCTAAATTATTACCTTTTTTTTTGAAAAATAAAGAAAAACATTTTATTACAAACATCAAAAAAACTTTTTTATTCTATCTATTCCCTTATTCCAAAGCTATTGTTTTATCGTCAGCTGCCATAGGAATATGATAAATTGATATTTCATTAAAATAAATGCATATTTATAGAAATGTATTTTTCTAAATTGAATAGTTTTTGAACATGAACTCCCGTGCATAGAACGGGTTAAATAGCTAGTCATAATACTAAAAGTTGCTAGAATGCAATATATTCACTCATGTGCAATCGAATTGCATTAACTTCAGAATGGTTTTATCTATACCCATAGAGGTAGTTTCTGGGTATAGTAAAGAGGATATGTGGTACATGATAAGACCATTTTCATTGTCACTTAGCGAAAAAATGTGGAGATAAAGTACCTCTATTGAATACCGTACGCGATACGAAAAAAAAAAAAAACGTTACTAATTTGTCCAGCATCTTTGATTTAGTATAAAATGATGTATTACATTTAATAAAAACTTTATTCGAAGCCTTTAACTGTAACCTATTTTATATTATGCACCAGATAATTGCGGCATAAATTGCATTCAGAAATATGGCATTAGAAAGCGAACACAAGTTTCTTAATAATATTCCCACATGCAAGCGATGTATCGTTTATTTTAAAGGGAAAACCATATTACGTATGCTAAATGTATCCACTATTAAAACCCATAAATGGGGCATTTCAGCCGATGATAAACGCCTTTTAAGACATTGTGATAAACTAATTTTGGTCTCCATGATGTAACATAGACATACTCAGATTTAAAGTCTAGAAGAAAAGAATGTTTTGACAGGAAAATTTTGTTTTATTATATCGCATAATTTCTTCCATTAAATAAAGCGATATTTTTTGTTAGAAATTAGAAGTTTGACTCGTACCAGATATGTGCCACATAAGATGCAATCGGTTGTAAATGTGCAGCCCATTTGAAAAGCGTATTGAAAGTGACATTTTGTGCTCAATATGCAAACAACAAACGTTTGTGTACATGGATTTCGCATAGTAATCACCCGTAACAAATCTTGATTAAAAATGTGTTTAGAAGCAAAACTCCACCAATACGTGATATGATTTCAAATTTTAACAAATGGTATGGTTCGTCTAATAGTTGCTGATCAAGAATAATCGTGGATGAAACACTTATAGCTGGAACGTAGCTGAAACAATATGATCTTTAGTAGGCGAAATACACTTTCATTAATTTTACACGAAAATATAAACGATTTGTGTTTAGAATCAAAATTCCATCAATACGTGATAAGATTTCTAATTTTAACAAATGGTATCGCTCGTCTAACAGTTACTGATCAAGAATAATCTTGGATGAAACACACTGTTAAAAATAATAATGCCAGTTTTCAGGTAGGAATCGGAAAAATAGTTGCCCTTATCGTACCGGAATAATTTCCAACCCAGCTCGGAATAAAATCCGTAAAATACCGTTTTACTGACTATTTCCTTATTTCTACGAATTTTATTCCGAGCTGGGTCGGAAATTATTCCAGTACAATAAGGGCAACTATTTTTCCGATTCCTACTGGAAAACTGGCAGTTTTTTTTTTTTTTTTCAGTGCACTCATAGCTGGAACGTAGCTAGAACAATATGATCTTTAGTAGGCGAAATACGCTTTTATTAAGTTTACACGAAAATATAAACTAGAACAGAAACTTCCTGTTTACCTACTAGATTATTCAGGATTTCAACGCATCAACGCTTTTTGTTCAGGTATTTTGCATATCATTTCTGTGCAATTGCATAACGTTCACCAAAATAGCGTCGTCAAATTTTCGTCCATAGTGTTATATATATAAATATAAATAAATAAATAAATATATATATATATATATATATATATAATAAAGATGAAATCATAAATATATGAACAAATTAGTAAAATTCTAAAGATGAGCTGGATATGAACATAGGAAAACAGTATGTAAAATAAGAAACTATGAAAAACGCACAGAATCGCCAGAGGAGCTTTTAGGTTAATTCATAGTGAAGATGCGTTATTTCATCCAATTTTGTCATAATTAAGCTTAAAATGACAAAATTTAGCTCCTGATAACGCACCATAAAAGAAAATAGATGATAAAAAACCCAAGAGATCTAAAGAAAGATACACCTCACACAGGATATTAAAATTTATTAGAGCATAATACCTCAATTACATACTAGGAGACAAAATTTCAGAAGGAAGACTCACTATATTATAGCGTGTCAGGATACAAAATAGGGTTAGGACTATTGTAACATATGAGCCGCAATTGAGTAACTGACTGAAACCCACAACTTTTTCTGCCATCTAGTGTGAGAAAGGAAAACTAGTTTGTAACAAGATTATTAACAAAAATGCTAAGCCATCTATACAAAAAAAGGGAATAAAATGAATTCCAGGAATCAAGAAATGACTTAGATTAATATTTAGTTAAAGTAGAATGAAAAAGTAGAATAAACTTAATAAGTATTGAGTAAATATAAAATAAAATAAAGAATTATATAAAAATAAATAAATAAAAGGGCATTGATTAAATTAACTATTTTTAATACAAATATTATAAAATATAAAAAGAGAATATAAATAACATTTAAAAAACAATGAGGATTATTTTGAGATAGTAAAATATAGCCTTGTATTATGTAACAATATGTGAACAATTTTGAGAAATTTATGATGTTGAATGCATGATACTCCAATTTTTTTTTTATATATATCCATACAATATATAAGCATATATACATACACATATACATGCTCACAAACATATAAACATATAAGGTTTTAAACTTTTTTTAGCATTCGCGACGTATTTTTATTTTTATATTTTTTTTATAATGGTGAATAATGTATGGAAAACATACACACACACATACTTATATATATATATATATATATATATATATATATATATTATAAATTTTTTGTGTATGCTTTTTTAATTTTTTCAGCAATTCACATCCCACCCTCCCTCCATAATAGTGTTTTCGATTTTTTAATTTTTTAAAACATATTATATGCTTATACTGGTAAAAAGTAGAAAAAATGAACATTAGAATTTGATCCAAGTAGATATAAAAGAGATGGGATAATCATAACACAATGCTGATTTATTTAATGTAAAATTGTTCGGCTGTAAGAATTGGGAGGAACATAAACGTTTAATACGAATACAATGATTAAGTAGAATATTTCAATATACTAAAATGTGTAAGCAGGAACTGAAGTTAGTAAAATTAATTACATTAAATGAAAAGTCATTACGTTTATCATAAATATTGAATGTTAAGGTATTATTAGGGAGAATATTAATTTTAACAAACGTAAAATTGATACTAGAATTATTTGAATAGGAAGTACTAAGTTCTAGATTAGAAGGGAACTTTACAGGAAGATATATAGAATTATCATCATTAACAGAAAGAATAATTATATCATCTATGTATCTGTAGAGCAATATATTATTTTTAATAAATTTTCTTTCTTAAAAGTAAAGATATAAATCTGATAACATGCTGGATGAAGCAGCTTTTTGAGTATGGTTCAAGGTATTTGATTAAAGAAAGCATTGTCTTTGAAAATAAAATTATGAAATAGTAGAAAATTGGTCAAAGATTTGAAGTAGTCAGTATCAATGTTATCAGGTAAATTTAATAAAGGTTAATATTCTATAAATAATGCATTGATAATAGAATGTATGTCTTTTAGAATTATATTATTAAATAGGTTTTTGAAATCTAAAGTAATAATATTAATGACATTTGTTAATTACTTTATTTGGCCCACCAATTCAAAACTGTTTTTAATACAATGTCTGTTATATTTTTCAACTGATAACGCATAAATTTGTGAAAGAATATTTAAAAATAATGATATATATATATATACATATATATCCTTTTTTCTTCCTTTTTAATCGTCATAAGGTATTGCATTGAACTGTACAATTGAACTAACCCTTGGCTTTTGTGATTTCATAATTATTGGTCAATTTAATTTATTTTCGATGGTATTATTGTACAGAAAGTTTCTCTCTCTCTCTCTCTCTCTATATATATATATATAGGAATAACTGTCCCCGCGATGGGAATTACTGATTACGAGTTCATTTTCGTAAATATAAAAATGAAGAACAATCATTTATAGGTTAAGCAAATATGTTGAACGTAAAATGAAAAAAAATGTATATGAAATTCGAGGATGTTTTGAAATTAGAGGACAGTAAATCCCAGCAGTCTTATATTTAAGAAAATGACATATTTGTGGGAACAAAAAAAATCTTTAAAATTTAAAATGATTTTATGTTTAAAGCTATGAACGATTAAAAAATGCTCGGCTATGAAACTGTTATAAAAGTTCAACACATTAGTTAAAAGACACCGATATTTTTACTGGCTGATAATTATTGCGATATTACTGATTAATGCAGATGATAGCATGTCCAATAATATCACATAAAGCATCTTGTATACTTTTTTATAAATAAACAAACAAAATCCTTAGTTTTTTAAAAATGCATATAAAATGTATATAGAAAATGCTATTTTTGGATTTTCTTTTTAATAATATTTGCAATGTTAAAAAAAGTCTTAAAACACCACAAAATTTAGAAATGCACAATGCGTTTTGCAAGAACATAATCTTGCTTTTCTAAATTTTATGATGTTTTAAGAAGTCTTTATTAACATTATTGTATCACATAAGTTTTATTGTAATAATATTTGTATTGGCATTTATTTTACTTCTTAACCCATTTGTAGCTGATTTTTTTTTTTAATTGTTACTAAAATCACTTTAAAATGTTGCAAAATGGACTGAAAAAATACTAAAAAAAAAAAAAAATACGCAAATTTGTTTTGTATTTATTTGATAAAATGTAAACGTACTAAATATGAGAATATGCATAATATAGTAACAGTAATAGTATAATATGCTTAATTATATGTTTGTCCAAATTTATATGAAATAAGTTTTTTAATTGTATATTACATACTATAATTAGTATTTTTATGAACTACTAAGAAAATATATTTATTTCTTTACCGAGACTTATAACGTTATAACTGTTTGTAATAAAAATTTAGAATAATCGTATTTGAGGCCTAGAAACGTTTTGTTTCTTAATCATCTTGAAAACAACTTTACATAAATAACTGTCCCTTAAATGGCTAATTGATATATGTATCCATTCGTGCATAGCGCCCTAAGATTTGTACGTTACAAAAATGCTGCGAAAATAGACTTGAACATATAATTTCACAATTATAAAAAAGAAAAAAAAAACGAGTTTCAAAGAAATCTACAAGCTAAGGTTAAGACATATTTATGTGTATCCTTGGTAGAAAAAACACAAATAAACTTACTTTTTACATTTCGCCATCTTGAAAAAGGAAAAATTATATACTCTGAAAAAAGCCTCCATTTAAGCAAATAATTATCCATCTTATACTGTCATCTCTCGATAACAGATAAAGACGTTTATAGATAATTATTTCGTGCAATTTTTATGTCATAGAAAGGAAGAAAATTATACAAATTTAATAAAATTTGAAATGCACCACAAAATGGGACGCTAGGCATAAATGGGTTAAGAAGAGTTAAATGAAACTTGGTTTTTTGTTAAATGGATGTTTGTTCTTCTTTTTATACTTTACATAAATAACTGTCCCTTAAATGGCTAATTGATATATTTATCCATTCGTGCATAGCGCCCTAAGTTTTCTACGTTAGAAAAATGCTGCGAAAATAGACTTGAACATATAATTTCACAATTATAAATAAGAAAAAAAAAACGAGTTTCAAAGAAGTCTACAAGCTAAGGTTAAGACATATTTATGTGTATCCTTGGTAGAAAAAACACAAATAAACTTACTTTTTACATTTCGCCATCTTGAAAAAGGAAAAATTATATACTCTGATATACTCTGAATATACTCTGAATATACTCTGAATATACTCTGAATACTCTTATATACTCTGAAAAAAAGCCTTCATTTAAGCAAATAATTATCCATCTTATACTGTCATCTCTCGGTAACAGATAAAGACGTTTATAGATAAGTATTTCGTACAATTTTTATGTTATAGAAAAGAAGAAAATTATACAAATTTATTAAAATTTGAAATGCACCACAAAATGGGACGGTAGGCATAAATGGGTTAAGAATAGTTAAATAAAACTTGGTTTTTTGTTAAATGGATGTTTGTTCTTCTTTTTATGAGTAGTTAAAATTTTTATACAGAGTAGTAAAAACGACAGAATCCCTTTTTGTTCGAAAATAAAAACTATGATGGCAATACATTTTGATTAGTTAAAAAATAATAATATACAAGAGTGCCAATTTCTTACATGTATTGAAAAGATATTTGTATTTATGGTACACAACATTTGCTATTCATCTATCTTAATCATTTCACATATTAAGACAGACGTTTTATATAATATTGCATGATATTCATTAAATGTAAATGTTAAAATAATAAACATACATGTGTTTATTTATTAACATATATTCATTTAATCATCCATTCCTTTTAAAAATATTCAGACGAGAAATTTTCATTAACGAAATTAAAATGATTCATTTAAACATTTTTTTTAATAATCTATGTGCAAATAAGAAGATGATTATGAAAAGTTATTAATTACTGCCCACTTTATTTTTATTTCTTTTTTCTCTTAAAACAATCATCTGTTGATTTACCAGTCTATTCATCTGTTGATTGTCTCTTTCTTTTTATTTTGTCTATGATACTACTTATTGCCTCATCACGCTGAGCAACATGTACTAAAATACTAAGTAGAATAATTGCGTCTTCTTTCCATGGTAACCTGAACTCAGTTAAACAAGTTTGAGAAAATAACGTAAAAATCGATACTAACCGTTGGTCCTGCTTCCTTACGTAAACAATGGGAAGATGGGAGCAAAATACATGGGAATTGAAAGTGAGGGTAAGATCGAATATCTCCAGGGACAGAATGACCATATTTGGACAGTGGTGTTTTATTTAAAAAATGATTTGATAATCTTTCTTTAGTAAGCTATAAATAACAAAAGCCTGCGATGGCTATATTACTTAACTTTTGATAATTGATTTTTATGTATTTTCAGTGCTTAATCCTAAAATGAACTTCATTTTTAACCACCAGGCTAGGATTTTTTGCAAATCGAAAATTGTAATGGTAAAAAGTAAAAAAAAAAAAAAAAAAAAAAAAAAATAGCGAACATTTGATACTGAATGATACAGGAAATGGTCGTAATTCTTAACTTTTGTTAACTGATTTATATACATATATTTTTAGCGGTAATTCGATTACGGCCTTCATTTTTAACCGTCAATTCAGGATATTTTGCAAATCATAAATTTCAATATCAGAAAATAGCAAAATTCTGATACTATAAAATAGTTGCGATGGTTGTATTTTTTTAATTTTGATAATTGATTTGTACTTTTTAACACTAAATCTGAAAATAAACTTCATTTTTAACCATCACGTCAGAATTTTTCGCAAATCGTAAATTTCAAAATTAAAAAGTAAAAAAAAAAAAAAAAAAAAAAAAAAAATCGCAAAAAATCCTGATGTGGTGGTAAAAAATGAAGGCCATTTTCGGATTCAGCGCTACAAAATACGCAAGAAACAATTATAAAAAACTAAGCAATTTGACACAACCCAAAGTTTTGCATACTTGCGAATTCTTATTCATTGAAAAATTTTATTTTTAGACTTTTGTTGCATAAATTAATCCCATTTTCAGTTTATTAAAATGCTGTTTTTTTTTTTTTTTGTTTCATATGATGTTACTTTTTATGGTTGCTACAAAAGTACTACTAAACTTCGGGAAAAAAAAAATATTTTTTTTTTTAAATGAAAACTTTGAGAAAACGTCTAAAAACTTTATATCGGCTAACATTTACCACAAACTTCTACTAAGAAAATATTACTATTAGATAATAATAATAATAATAAATAAACAGTCAAGTGCAAATATTACTCGTGCTCAAAGGGTTCCGTATAATAAATATATAAATTATTCGCTGTATTATTAAAAATACATTACTAAAAGAACAAGTCGGACGTACCAATTCCAAATCTTTCTTCTATCTCATACATGTCAATAGTTAAAAATTTGCTATCACACTGCCAAAATTAAATGCCAATCTATGCCCATCATGATGATTCTAAAGATATGAAAGTCCATGCACTTAGTTCTCGGAATATGGTTATCGCTGAAATTGTGTAAATCCGGTAAAATGCATTTAAGTAGAGCCAGCTATTGGGTAATTTAGACCAAAACCTAATCAGCATTAACTTATGTCAACGTCTAACTGAATCCGAAGTTCGTGGAGAAATCCGTAGATTAGTTTTTAAGATAGAGCAATTGCGAAAATTGTGAAATTTCTAGCATCTCAGAGCCACTTATTGGGTGATTAACACCAAAACCTTATCAGAAATAACTTGTGTTAATGTCTAACTAAATCTGAAGTTAGTTGAAAATTCGTGCATTAGTTCTTATGATAGAGCTACTGCCCGAATCGTGAAAAATGCTGCACAGCAGTGGTACCTGTTGGGTGATTTACACCAACACGTAATCAGCACCAAATCATATCAAGGACTGACTGAATTTGAAGTTTCATGAAAATCCGTGTATTAGTTCTTGAGATAGAGCTATGGCGGAAATCGTGTAAATCTTACAAAATGCAGCATAGCAGCGCCACCTGTTGGGCAATTTACACTAAAAAGTAATCAGTTCCAACCTGTATCAAGGACTAACTGAATCTGAAGTTTGGTGAAAAGCTGTGCATTAGTTCTTCCGATAGAGCTGTTGCAGAAATCTCGAAGAATGCAGCATAGCAGCGCCACCTTTTGGGCAATTTACACCAAAAACTAATCAGCACCAATTTATTTTAGGGACCACCTGAATATAAACTTTTATTAATTTCCGTGCATTAGTACTTGAGATAGAGCGCCCACAAACTTTGTGTTACTTACAGACAGACATTTTGTAAAAACATGTTTTTCGGGATCTCTGATCCCTAAAACATGTAAACCTGTCGGAAAACTTAAGGCGAACGTTTTCGCGAATCCAATACCTACTTCTTGTAAAGATAGAAGAAAGTAAAAAAATAAGTCTTTGTAAAAAACTATAGAACGTAGGGTTTGCTATAGCTGTATATGTACTAGAAAACTATATGAATGGGTATACCATAAAAGTTCAAAGAAATATGATGCCTAATAATATCAAATATTGCTATACTGTATAATTCTTATTTAAATCTTATCCTATTCTGTTTATGATGAACTTAATTCGGCACGGACAAAAAAAATCTGCATATTTAAACTTCATTTGGAATTTCATAAAACTAAATACCGCGTCTTAATAAGGTTTTCTTTTTACAATGTAGCTAAAAATAAACCCTTGTTCAATGTAAATTTGGCATTGTGCTAAGAGCGCTTCGAAAGGATGTCGCAAAGTTGCAACGCCGAATATTTAGTGCCGCATTTTTCCAGAAGAGTTTTTAATGACACGGGAGGTGTATTGCGTTATCAACTCAATGCAGACTAGTCGCAAAATGCAAATTAGTCCCGTAGTATATATGCGATTAATTCTAATTTACTTAGTCTGTTTTTAACAATTTGGCGTTTCTTGCTTTTATACTGCTACTGGACATTGTATTACACAAATGTATCATTAACAGTTGTTATCTAGGCTTTAAAAGCCGATGGTACATAGAGTATGCCGCCACTGTCATTATGTATGTCCAAACCGTTCGTTCGTGTCTTTAAGGGTTAATATATCGGCTAATTAATGACATTTTGTTTCAAAAATCATTATCAACAATGCTTTTATACTTCTGCTGCGATAGATACCCCCAAAGCTCTTCAGCACATTTGCTGGATGCCCGCAAATCGAAATTTGTGCGACGAAAAAATGCGATTTTTTCAAAAACTATGTGACCTAGGGTAATCGCTATAATTTTCCTGCAAGTTTAATTTAACTACCTCTAATTTTTTCTTAATTTTAGTTTCAGTAGTTTAGGAAATGCATAGAGGGGAACTTATTTTTGCTCTACATTTTCGACGATATTTCTGAAAATATAATACCTAAAATTAAAATAAATGTATTTTTAAGTTCAACGTAACGAAAGCTTTCACACAATACCCCGCACTATATACAAGGAAAATATTTCTTTTTCAAGTAACAGTATTAGCCCTTCTACATTTTTTCTAAAAATAATTATAAATGTTTAATAATCTGTAAATACGTGAGTCAGTAGTCTTTATTACTTCCCAAATTTGAATTTTCCATGTTCTACAGTTTACGAGTAAAATGGCTGTGACAGACAGATAGACACAGGAGTGATCTTATAAGGTTAGTTGGGGCAACTGGGCAATGATTTTACAATGTGACTATAGAGCTTTTGACAATTTAGCTTCAAAAATTAATGTTTATTTGAATTTAGTCTAAACTTCTGTAAATGAGTACAATTAAGTTCCCTCTATCAGACAGAAATGCTCAAAATTACTTTTTAATATTTAAAAATATAAAAATATGCATATTTCACCTTTCTTTCCTCATGGGTCCAGTTGCCCCATAAAAACGGGGTAAGTGGACAAGGAGGATCTATGTTCGACACACGTTATTATTATTATTTTTTTTTTCATGTGGAATATCAGGTCCTATTTGAAAAAGTGTAAACAACTTAAAACTAGTCTTTGGGGGCCACCGTAATACTTACCCATCATGGATATACGTAATATAAAATATGAAATAAAACATGTGATACATGCTAAGCATTGTATCATGTTACTTTATTCATAATTTAATTTACTTAGACTCTTTTAAATATAATTAATATAATCCCTTAAACTAATATTACTTTTTGTTGCATTAAAATATCTCAATTTGTTGATTTTCTGTAAGCAAGTAAACACTATAGGTCTACAATGGAAGTCTATGGGAATTTGGCGAAAAACTAGATATACCGCTAATTTGGCTTTGCTTTTGGCGACTAATTTTGGTCGCCAAATTTGGCGATTGATCGCCAAGTTGGCGACAATTTTGGCGGCATTTGGCGACACTACAGGATCCCCCTATGGTAACCCCCTTATAGGTATGCAGATGCATTAAATGCTTGACATTTACGATAAGCCATTATTGGCATCTAATCTTATAGTTTGGCGATAGTTCTTTGGTTGGCGGGATAGTCGTATAGAACCGAATTGTGTAAAAGAAGCATCCTCATAACTCGAAAAATTATAATAATATTAACTTACAGTTTACTGCGTCAGATTAAGCGTCTCATTTCCAATTAAAATATATATTTGAATTGAAATTTGAATGAAATACAGGGTCATGAAAAATCGAAGAGTGTAAAAAATAGAATTGCAAGTATCTCGTTAACTAATTATTCGATCGAGTTCATTCATGATACAAAATTCATGTTTTTTTTATAATCTTTTATATTCAATCCTTCAAATAAAATTTTTGTATACCTTTTATCAGAACGAATATTCCGAGAGTCCGAAAAAAATAGTTCCGTATAATCGAGGTTACTTATATTCAATAGGCTTCTTCCCATTGTTACTTCCTAAGTACACACCGAATTTCAAGTCTCTATCTCAATTTGTTCGGGAAATAGATCGTTTACAGACACACACACATACAGACGGAAGGCAATTTTTTTTTTTTTTTCAAAAAATATGTTTTTCAGAATCTCCAGTGTCTGAAACGTGTAAATCCGTCAATTTTTTTTTTCGATCTTTAAAGCGATTACAAGACTTACCCTATACTACATATGATGGGTGTGGAAAAATTTAAACCAGGCAGATCATGTAAATTATATGTCAATAAAGATCGTTGTAAGGGAAACCTTTGCTGTCAATATGTCTAAAAAAAGCACTAAATGTGAAAATATTAGATTTATTTATACCAAAAACATAAGAATTAAGTAATTACTTATGTACTTTATTATAGGTAATAAGTATAAATGTCACATGGGCATTTTAAGGAAAAAAATAGCAAGGTAAATTATGAACAAAAGGCTACGTAAGTAATTAAGTACTTTATCTGTATTCAGGTGTCGTATTATACAGAGAAAATTTTATTGTTCCTACCAGAGCCCTTAATGAGTTACCTTCATGATCATTTTATTTAACATATTCTAAAGAAAGGTGCGTTAGAATATGTTAAATAAAATGACTCATGAAGGTAACCTCATTAAGGGCTCTGGTAGGAAACAATAAAATTTTCTCTGCTATAATCCACAAAGAAACATCCAAAAATTGGCCAAGGAGCACAACATCGACCGCGAAACCATACAAAGATATGTGAAAGAAGGTCTGCAACTCAACCCGTACAAACGGGAGAAAAGACACCATCTCACGAACAAAATGAAGGTGTCAAGGCTTGGAAAGTGCAAGAAGATGAAGTCCCTGTGCCGCGGCGATGCCCTGAATCGGATTTTCTTCACCGATGAAACGAGTTTTATGGTCCAACCTTTCCCGAACTCGCAGATGTAATGCGAGTTGCTATTCAAAGAGGCTCCGCGCATCGTGAAGGTGGAAAAGGTTTTTTTTTTTTCCAGATTGAAAAAGACAAAACTCGTCTTCGTCCCAAACGCGTCAAGATCAACGCAGAGACGTATCAGGAGCTAATTTCGTATGGCGCCGTGATCACCTGGGGCGAAAAGAAAGCGAAGAACATCTACTGGAGGTTTCAAAAGGACTGGTCGACTACCCACGGAGCGAAGAAGACGCTGGAGGCATGTGAGGCCGATTTCTCGCGATTTTGGACGAAGGGCGTTTGGCTTTCAAACTCCCATGACTTGAACACTATGAACGTCGCTGTTTGCGGGATCCTGGAGCAAAAATCCTGCTTAATCAAAACCAAGTCCATGGATTCCTTGAAACGTACTATGGAAAAAAACCTGGGCCTAAATTACGTCGGAAACAGTCGCGGCCATCTTGAAGAATTTACAGAAGAGTCTAGACGCCTGCATCACGGCTGGAGGAATCCATTTCGAATTATCTTGACTGTTTCTTGTACCGAACTTTCTCCGCTTTCGAATGGTGAATAAAACTAGTTGTTTTGTTCGTTCAATAAAAAGTTATGGATTATTATTTGCGTCACAGTATTTATGTGTCACCCTGTATACTACACGCATAGTATATAAGAATATCAAAGTAGTAACAATTTTTCTAATGTAAGTGTATACATCTCGTAACAAAATTAAGCTGTATAGTATACAGAGTGCAAAGGAAAGTCTCTTTAACCTGAAACGGAGAGAGCTACAGCTATACAAGTGAGGTAATGGTACAGTAATGCGACTACGCCCGACTAAATGCAAACGACAGCAGCAACCCTAGTGACGAAATTTGGAAGATAGCCATTGCAAATCGAAAACAAAAAGAGGTAGAGCAAATTTTCCAATTAGAAAGTTTTAGAGCATCAATTATTTAGTAAGAAATGACATTTGGTTCACACGGATAAGATAAATCGTCTTCTGCATACCGAAAAATGTCCGAAATCAATGACCGACGATTCTACTTTGCCTATTCACATTCCGAAAATGTAGCAGTGCACAATTGCAGATTGTGACGTTGTACTGTACTGTACTGTAATGCCTGTAAAGATTTAATTTCCAATGCATTTAAAATTTCAGAATAACCCTTTCAGGACCAGAAGAATTCTCTTCATAAACTGATGAAATAATTGACTGACACCAGAATATTCAAACAAATTTATCAGAAAACAAAAGCCCGCTAATTTGCACTTTCATTACAAAAGCAAAATTTTATTAAAATATTCTTGGTGCCATTTGTCAGTTTTGGAATTAAAATTATGTGTCTAGATCGTCTAGCCACCGCCCTTGAAAGCTACTGAATATTAACTGAATATTAACCATACTGAATATTAACTTTTTATCAGTGTGAGACAGTTTTTCTTTTTTGTGTGTGCGTGTGATGTTATCAAAATGTATTGAGATAAGTACGTATGTATAGCATAAATTGTGCGTATTTTTTCATACTTCTGACCATTCAAACGTTTACACAAAATGGAGTGCATCGATTTCGGATATTTTTCGGTAAACAGGCGAAGATTTATCTTATCTATGTAAACCAAATGCCGTATTCTATTAATTAATTGATGCTCTAAAACTTTCTAACTGGAAATTTTGCTCTATCTCTTTTCGTTTTCGATTTGCATTGACTATCTTCCAAATTTCGCCACTAGGGGGCACTGTCGTTTTCATTAAATCTGGCGTAGTCGCTTTATTATACCGTTACCTCACTTGCATAGCTGTAGCTCCCTCCGATCACAAGTATTTTCAAGTTAAAGGAACTTTCCTTTGCACCCTTTATACTAGAAAACTATAAATGGATATACCATGAAAGTTCAAAGATATATGGAACCTAAATAATATCAAATACAGCTATTCTGTATATTTGTTATTTCATATAGGTTTTTTAGTTAACCTTTAAAGACATATTAGGTGTATTGAGAGAGCCATTCAATGGAAACTAGTTGCGAATCCAATAGGATTGTCTGATTAATTCTCATTAAATTAGTCTGTTTTTAACAATTTGAAGTTTAATGCTTTTATTTTGCTACTGGGAATTGCATTACATAAATATATCCTTAAAATTTGTTATCTAGGCTTTAAAAGCCGATGTAGCATAGAGTACGCCGTCCCTGGCATTATGTATCACCGACGATTTTTTCCGTAGTTCATGATCAACAATGATTTTATACTTCTGCTACGCTAGGTACCTCCAGCTCTGCTCAACACTTTTGCTGAAGCCCGTAAATCGAAATTTGAGTGTAACGGAAAAATGCGATTTTCTCAAAAACTATGTGACCTACGTTAATCACTATAATTTTCCTGCAAGGTTTAATTTAATGTCTACTACATCTAATTTTTTTCATAATTTTAGTTTCAATAGATTCTCAATTAGATGGGCCGGAACATATTTTTGCACTACATTTTCCACCATAACTTTGAAAATATAATACCTAAAATTAAATGAAATATATTTTTGATTTCTGCGTTACGAAAGCTTTCGCACAATGCCCCACACGATATACAGAGAAAATATTTTTTTTTCTTTAAGTAACTTAATTAGTCCCTCTACATTTTTTCTAAATATATTTATGGATATTTATTAATCTGTAAATATGTGGGTCAATAGTCTTTATTACTTCCCTAATTTGAACTTTCCACGTTGCATAGTTTACGTATAAAGGGTTGTGACAGACAGACAGACACAGGAGTGATCATATAATGTTTCCGTTTTTACTTTTTAAGTACGGAACCCTAAAAATTGAGATACATTAAAAATTAGTAAAGAACAAACTCTGAATATTTCTTATCACATTTCTAATGAGTTAAAAGCGTAATAAAAAAAAAATACATATCAATGTTTAGCCTTTAAAAAAGCTACACTTTTCGGGATGTGTCGTAACATGAAATAGCGTCATAAGGAATGTTAAAATTGCAAGCAAAACCACTATTTAAAGAATAATTTATTGAGTAAACAGTTCGATTATATGATTGTTCATTTAAAATACGCATAATTAAAAAGTAAGATTAAATAAATAAATAAATAAAAGGGATTAAAGAGACCATTTACAATTGAAAACCAATTGAAGTACTAATGTATCCATCCATGACAAAGTAAGTTTAAAAAATGCTTGGAAAGGAGTTGCGCTTGTTGCCAGAGATATTATAGATATAATACTGTTACTGCAACCATTGAGTTTGGAAAAACAGTGCAATAACTTTGAAATAGATTAAATAGAGTATTTCCACTATATTAGAAAATATATATGTAAATTGTAACATAGGCCTAAAACCTTTTGTAATATACATCTAACAAAAACATAACTGGGAAAAACGGGAGCCAAGTTCCGTAAAAAAAAAAGAAAAAAAACTGCCATGAAAAGAAATGATATGAAAGTGGGTGCCAAGTTCAAATAAAATTCACTCAAACTTATCTACTGAAATAATATCGCATAGTTTTAATTGCTTAAAATAAAAATTATTGATAGCATATTAAAAATAAATCTAGAACTTGGCAAGTTTTTTTTCCTATGGGTTATTTATTTTTATTAATGGCATTATTACATCAAAACTTCATATTTCACGGTTGGAGGCCTTAATTCGAGGGTATTGAGGATCCTGAAAGGGGTTGAGTTTTTAGACTGATGACCAAGGACAAGCGTAAGTGTATCTGTCATTAAGTGTAATTTAATTGTAAGTGTAATTTGCTCTTTTTCAGGCATTAATCTGTCTGTAATGAGTTTTAAGGGGGAATCGCCAGAGTCATAATCAAAGACGAGCGGCGCATCTGTATATGTATTTGTTTATCAAATCTTTAACATGACTCATTTGTTTATTATAATAACAGTATTGAAAATTATTATAATGACATTGTTATTAATATTATCCTCATCATTTTGTTAAGTCAATGATAGGCATAACATTTATCAAAAACTTGCCAAGTTCTAGATTTATTATTAATATGCTATCAATTTTTTTAATTTTAAGCAATTAAAACTATGCGATATTATTTCAGTAGATAAGTTTGAGTGAATTTTATTTGAACTTGGCACCCACTTACATATCATTTCTTTTCTTGGCAGTTTTTTTTTTCTTTTTTTAACGGAACTTGTCTCCCGTTTTTCACAGTTATGTTTTTGTTAGATATCATTACTTTTTGTAAAGTTACAATATACTTAAACACCTTTCCTTAATGCTTTTTAATATGTTTACATGTGACAATTTTATTCACCAAGCAACGTTCAATTTTAATTTTAATTTCCTACAGCAGTCCATTTGCGGCAGAAATCTATATTTTAATACTGCTATATTAAATGCATGCTTTGAAATGAAATGCATTGATTCGAAATTTTTAATGTTTCTGAAACAACAATAATCATATTGACAGTATTTACACAAGTCAAAAGAAGACATTTATTTCTCATTTTTTTTAAATTTCGGACTGTCAATAAAACAATACAGACGTGTACAATCATGTAGGTCAAGTAGATTTTCATTAGAAAATTGTTGAAAACAGCTCAAAATGGCTCGTGAAATATAACACTCGTCTGCTAGTATTTTTTTATACTAATAATTCACTTTTTTTTTTTTCGATCGGTTCGAAGACTGTTTGGTCGAGGAGCCCGGGGTCTCTTGCCCCACATCCCCGTCACATAAGACTGGATGAAAATAACTGGTGAGTTATGCATAAGCGTGAGTAAGAGTCGAAGATGTTAGCATGCCAAGCTTTGGTAGTGGTCAGGGCAAGCCCCTCCCACTGGAGAAGGTGGAATCAGGAGGCCAGCAAAGCCGCATAAACAAAAAAAGACCAAATTCAGGGACCATATATTTTTAGATAATTTAAATTACACAAATTTTGCCTATGAAATTTAGAAATTAAATACAATGGGAATGATGCTCCCCTCAGTAGCGCAGAACTTGGCCCTGAAAAGGGCCCTTTGAAGAGGTTCGCATCAGTGGAGCGCACGCAAGCGCGCACCCCATGGGATCTAAGTTCGAAATGCTTCTCAGCCGAGGCTGAGAGGGGTGTAAATACATACTGAGCAGAAGAGGCGGAGCCTCTTCGTGGAAAAGGAATTTCATTGGCCGAAAGTAAAACGCAAGTAATTTACAAAAAGTAACCCAAAAAAGTGCAAACAGATTAAGTACAGGCTAAAATATGATAAATTCTAAGAAAAAATAAGAAAAAGAGATGATAAAAAAATATTTACATGGAGTAATCCGAGGTATTAACATTTTTAGAATCGTTATTTACATTTTCAGGATAGTTTGCGATGCAATCCATGAATTTAAGAATTTTATTTACAAAATCTGTTTGCTTGCACATTTCTTCATAATTTTTTTTCTAAGTACGAGGCAAGCTCGTCGGAAGAATTTACTTTTAAATCATTTTTTATCTTAGTAATAATTTGGAAAACACGTGTTACGTCGTTTCCGATTTCGTGACTCTGATAAATTGGCAGAGGGTACTGAGGAGCGATCTGGGGTTGTTTTTCCAAGTTAGAAGTTTTGAATTGGGATTTTTCCGTTTTAAGAAGTTTGGAAGAATTTTTTGATTTTATGATTTCTACATAAGTTTTGGAACGAATTTTATTTTTATCTGGAAATTTCTTACAACCCTTAAAAGGGGCTGGGTGGGATTCTGAAAAATTACAGCAAATTGGCTGTGGTTTTTCCTCAGGAACATTTTTATCGTCCAAAGGATTTTTCTTGGGGCAGTCAGCGCTTTTGTGGAATTTGTCACATTGGACGCATCTAGACTTAATGAAGCAAAAATTCGGGTGATGGAAAAATTTTTGACAATTAAAACATTGTGCCGCCTTTTTTGGGGCACGATAATTCTCAATTTGGATACAAAAATACATTAAACCGGTTATTTTGAAGATATTTAAGGAATGTTCGGAATTTGAAAGATGAATTTGGAATAGAGGTAGAGTTCTTTTATCTTTGCGACAGATCATTTGGGAAATTTTAAGAATTTCAAATCCTTCCTTTAGAAGGGCCCATTTAATTTCTTTGATAATTGTCCTATTAGGTAGGCCTCTGATGACAGCTTTGATGGGGGCCCTGGTGTCGGGCGTGTAGAAGAATTGAATTTCATTTTTCTTGAGAAATTCAATGATTTTTTCTTTAATTGATAGGGAAACCGCAAAAAGCTTCATCCAACTACCTGAATTTTTGATTTGGAAATTTTTATCGCATTCCAGCGCAATTTTCCTGATAATTTCCATAATGTTGTCAGAGTTTGGCAAAGTAATAGGTTTGGGGGTACTCGTGACGCCATCTGTCGTGGCAGATGGTAAATTCAAACTTTCGTGAGCAGGTTTTTCGTTGCCCTCCGTGTTTTCAGAAGAATTAGCCTCCTAGCTTTTATTTACAGAATTTTCTGGATTTGGGATTATACTGGGGGGAGGGCTATGCTCTTCACCGCCCTGCGAATCATCCACAACGGTCATGTTGATATCAAAGTTGATTTTAGAGTATTTTTCCTGATTTTCGGAAGGGTCGTCGATAGCAGCCTTTTTGCTCGGCTGGGAATTTTCCTCATCATTATTGGAATGTTAATTTTTCTTAGGTTTTTTTTCTTTTTAGGGGTGACAGTTTTGAAACCCTCGTCGTCTTCTTTCTTTTCCCACCAAATTGGGCCAAATTTAGGAGGATTTCCTTTGTTAAATGGATGAAAGGATCCATCTTCCTGAAACTTACTAAGAATTTCATCGGGAAGCATTTCTGCGCATACTGCCCAAGTATTCAGGTAGTGTTCCAATCTGGAACCTGGGGTGATTTCATAATTCGTAATTTTTTTTTTCGACATTTACGGTGTTTCTTTTCATCTTCTTAATTTTTTATGTTTTCCGGTATAGATGAAATGTTTGAGCGCATAACCAATTTGCGGCCGGTACATTTTTTCACAAGTTTTCTATTTATTGTCATTTTTAAAAAAATCTTTCCGGTATAAACTTCTGAATCTGTTATACTCCACTATCGAGCATACCTGAGCAAAAACAAGCAGGATACCATCTTGATATAGATAAACTTCAATCTTAATGTAATACAAAGGTGCTACTGCTTTTAATTCAGAAGCACTTCCAAATGTAGACAATTGAGCCATACGTCTACAATAATCCATTTTCGAATTGAATGTCTCACCGTTTTCATTACTCGTCAGTAGAGAAAAAATTCGCTAAAATGTTATATATTCCCGCGGTCGCCATCTTGGATTTCTCGGCAATATTTTATTTGCGTTTATGAATAAGGCAACGCCCACGAGTGAATTGTTCTGGCAACCCCATTAAGCCTAGCATGCTCATAAATCTTCTTGGCGACATTTACTTGGCGGATAAGGGGTTTTCATGCCAAGAAAAAAATCCAAGATGGCGGCCGTGGGAATAAATAACATCTGTTTCAAAAAAAATTTCCACTTTGAAAAAACATAATTCGTAATTGCTAATCTAATTTTATTTGATCTTTGGTTATCCAGCGAATCGTGCAAAGAAAAATCTATAGTGTGAAATCAGGCAAATTCCATCGCCTGGCATGGCAATAATTTTATGTTTTACCATTACATACTCATTAACATATAAATCAACAGTCCGATTCATATTTACAAATAAAATGGCGAAGCCATCCAAATAATATCAAACAAATAGTATAAAATTTAAACAACCACTCACAAGAAAATCCGACTAACTTTTAGCCCTTACTAACGTAGGTTTGTAGTCTGGTGAAATAAAGTATTGGCTCCAACTGTAATTATAAACAACATGCTAATACTCCTTTTGCTCAATTATAATATTTATTTGACACACAGCATATGCTTCAAATAAATATTGATGATGGATGTGCGACTATCATGAGTCTAATAAGCAACAGTCGGCACTTTCAGAGGCAAAAACGTCATTTATTCCAAATTCAAATATTTCAGTGCTACATTCTAATTTTGTTTTAATATTTCAAGTTTTCTTTTAAACTGACGTCATTTTCACCGATAGAAATAACGCTGATGTATTTCAGGGCGTACTACCATGAAACCTGCCACTAAAATCAAAATAAAATAAAATAAAATAAAAATAACTTGCTTTCAAATGTGTTTGCTTAATTAAATTTTACATGTTCTGCTTATTACATTTGATTTTAGTTTGCAAGAGTTTGTTTATTTCTTTAAGGGGTCTTGTACCTATTAAACGCGTCGCAAATTAACGAAAAACTTCAAAGTTTGAATTAGTCTATCTTCAAAACCTTTTTATGCATAAACATGAAATTTTGGATATTGATTAAACAGATTGTGCTTTGTAATATACTACCAACAGAAATTTATTAACCCTTTACGGAATTTGTGTATTGTTGAAATAAAATAGCTCTTTTTTTTTACCCCATAAGTCATTGCGCGCATGATATCTTGAGAAAGTATGTATGGATTGTCATGAAATTTGGTAAATATACTAAACAAATATGTGTGTTTAAAATGATCTACTTTTAAGTATGTACAATGGTAATATTTTTAGTTATGACTATTTTTATTCATTAAAAATACAAAGTTTTTATTTTTTTTTACGAAAATATTTTTTTTTATATAGTTAATGAAATAATTTTAGCCTAAGAGTAGATCATTTTAAACACACATATATGTTTATTATCTTTACCGAATTTCATGCCGATCCATGCATATTTTCTCAAGATATGCGCGCAATGACTTATGGGGTACAAAAAGAGCTATTTTGATTTCAACAATACACAAATTCCGTAAAGGGTTAATAAATTCCTAATGGTAGCCTATTACAAAGCACAATCTGTTTAATCAATATCCAAAATTTCATCTTTATACATAAAAAGGCTTTGAAGATAGACTGATTCAAACTTTGAAGTTTTTCGTTAATTGTCGACGCGTTTAAAAGGTACAAGACCCCTTAAGTAAAGTGTTTATGGGATTTTGAACTGATTAGATTATTTGAAATTTATCATTTTATTTTTTGCGTTAACCATTTTTTATGATTAAATCATGGCTAAACGAAAAATGGATATTGGACGCAATGCAAGAAAGAGGGAAAAAAAAAGCGAAAACCGCGTGTCCGCAGCTAGACAGCCTTGACCCATGGTGAACACACATCCATGATCAATATTTATTTGAATCATAGGAATTTCGCCTAATAGACGTAATGTTAAAGTAAAAATGGACACCCCCAAAATGGGTAATTAATCTTACTTTCACAATTTTTTTTTCGGTTCATTAGTTTTATAGTGTAAACGAACTTCGCACCAAAATTGAAGTCTGTAGGTGCAGTTGATATATGATATCTTTTTGATGAGTGAGTCAGTCAGTGATAAAATTATCGATTATCAGACATTTTCAAATGTCATTATCTCGAAAACTAATTATGCATTATTTATAAAATTTTGGATTTTGGGTAATTAGGGGGGTCTTACTACATACTTCGTATTACAAGTATGTGTGTCAAATAGATTTTCAGTGATAGAGTGTCGAAATTTGGCGAAAATAGCTCGAAATGGTTCGCGTAATATAACACACTAGTACGTTAGACGAAATTGGCTGACACACTGCCGTGTGTCTAGATATATGTTTCCAGGTATTACAACGTATTTCCTCTACTTCTCTGTTAGAAATTTAGTGTATTTTCATTCGAAACTGAAATTTATTTCTATAAGTTCCCATTAAATACACTGAATTACATTAAGCTTAAATTTATGACTTCCTTTATCTCCATATGAATATAAAGGATGTTCACTCTCAATGGTGTCCAATGGCCAATTTATAAACCGTTACTCTTAGACATATAGTTCCAAATACAAAAGAGTATCAAATGAGGTAAAACATTATTTTAGTCTTTTTGATCAACAAAAACTTTTCTTTAAAAAGTTACGAAATTTAAATTTTTATATAGTCCCCCGGTCCTATAAGTAATAATTAGTGAAATTGTCCTATTGCAGTAACAAGTAAGAAAAAAAGCCTCATTCATATAACACTAAAATTGAGCGAGTTTTGAAACTTTAAATTGCATGACTTATAACAATTGTCTGCATCTATGCTTTGAAGGATCTTACACAAAGTGCTTAAAGTATTACAATAATTTAAATTATCATATACATTTTTGAATTGCAACGGAATGCAAACACTTTGAGCATTATTTAAGGGGATTTTAATTTTTAGTAATTAAGTTGTTAATTATATAATATAAAGATTCGTATTGAACCACTTCGCTTATAAAATGCTTCTTTACCTCATTTCAAACATTTTTGCAGCTTGAATTATATGTGTATGCCTAACGGTTTAGGAATTAGTTCTTTTATGCCGTTGAGAGTAGACACCCTGTATACCAGATATTTTTATAATATTAAATAGCACAGTATTAATAATGTTTATAAAATATCATTAGATAATAATTGTTTTAATATCAAGCAGAATTCAAGATTGTCAGTTAGAAAAGGCTGAATGGTTTCACTAATTAAATTGTTCACATATCAATTTTCTTTCTTATAGAATACTTCCAGTAAAACAAATTGATATCTTAAAAGTATCTGTTATTGACAGCAATTTTCTTAACTTTCCTCTAATACTCTCATGACTTTTCGTTGACACTTTCTGTAATTTTTGTTTTCTTCTTTATTTTCCTTTGCGTGATTTTTATTATTCTAGCAGTCGTTTTCAATAAAATGACAATACAGTTATTTTTTATGATAACATCTCTACTGCTGTTCTTTTTTTGTAGCAAAATGCGTAAGGTGCCATTTTCTACGAAAATGATAGATTGTATAAAATATAGGAAATTTATTGCTTGTATACCTATACAGATATACCTATACTACTTATATACCTATACAGAGAGTTCCGGAGGGAAAATAAAATTTTACTAAAATGCATTTTTAGAAAACAATTTACTTATTTATTTTAACAAAGTTAAAAGAATTCGCCCAGCCCGGAAATCGAGTTCAAAATGTTACATTACCAAATGCAAACGCTATCCTATTGAACTACCTGGTGGAAAAATTTTCAATTTAGTTTAAAAGATTTGTTCTAACCGGGAACCGACCTTTCATTATTAATTGAAAATGCTATTCAATTGAACTACATGGAAAGATAACTTGCCAAAACATTCCACTTTCAGAACCTTTCGGCAATAGCATCTGATCTGCATGTAGCGCTCAACAGATCAAAACGCAAGTAAAAAAACTCAATTCAACGATAGAAACGCGGATACATTTAATAACTTTAACATAATAGAATTATAAGTAAAGATATCATACACGTTGAGCATTTTCCAACTCAATTTAAAAGAGTCTGATACTGAAACTCAGAATATTTGGATTAAATAGCAAATGCTAATCAAATTCAGCTACTTTTGAAGGCAGGTTGATTGTGCTAAAAACATAAATTCCATGTACATTTCCCTTGTTTAATGGAGTTACTCTTATGAACACTTATTCTGTTTATCTGTCTCTACACAGCAGACCTTATGGTATTGCCAAAAATTTAAATGATTCATTTGTGTGCCGTTTGTCACTCCAGTTGGAAGATTATAGCCAATTTAAGCCAAAATTCGCATTCTGGTTCCCTGCCTGGAAGGTTTTTCACAAAATCAGAAGTTTTACCCTTTACCAAATAGTTTGATTCTGTAAAGATAATAGATTATATCAACATTTCCTTAGTTAAACGGAGTTTACTTTTATGCGGTTTACTTTGTTGAGTTATCTACATAGCATATTTATGTGCTATAAGGTTCTCTTTTTGAAATGTGTTGGCCTGTTATCGCGGCAGGTATTTGAATTCTAAGAGCATTGGAAGATTAAACCAAATACAGTTTGTTTGATTCCTGTCCTGGACACCTTTTTACGCAATAAGAAAAAATTCAAACCTCATCTACTTGCATTAATATAGGATTTGTGAAAAAGTATAAAGTTCTTATGAATATATTTATCAATAAAACTATTGATATAGAACTGTGTAATACATTAGTATTATGTAATTTGATGCTTAACAATACATGGTACATTCAATACGTAACCAAAACTAGCTGGAAATTGCACGTCAAACGTGGCAAATGAGGTGCATTCGTACTATAACTAGTTTTATAAATATTTTTTGCTCCGCATACTGTACAGAATATATAGTGAAGTACACTTCATAAGTGCATATAAATTTCATTCTGTTCGAAAGGCTATAACATCATTAAATGCAATTGAAATAATTTATTGCTATTGGTCGTATTATAACGGAAAATTTTTGACTGTGCCTGTAAACAAACTATGCATCCGATTTTCATAAAATTTGAAATGACTTGACAAAATTATGCAACAATTATATATTTTAAATTTCAAACGATTCGATTGGGTAGTTTTTGTGCTGTGATATGTGGATGAACGGACAGACAGACAGTCTGTCGGGCAGACAGGCAGACAGTCAGGCGACTAATGGTCTTACGTATTTATATAATTAAGAACGCAACTAAAAAGTATTAAAATATCTAAAAATATAATACTTTATTTATTTAATTACGAACATATATAAGACTTGATTACTTGAAACCGTATAACTCCCTATATGCCTTATTCAGGATCAAGACGTGTTATACACAAGAACATGGACATCACTGAAGAATGTAGACAGAAACTTTTTACAAACAAAGTGCAACGGGGCAGCTTGAGTTTGAACTGGTGCTTTCTCCTACGTCACCAGCGATGAGCGTAGCGAGGAATTAATCACTGATATGGGGCGTGATACAAAATAATTATACCAAGAATCTATAAAAAACGCCATAAAATATATAAAAGGTACAGCTGTTCCAGGTTTTTGAACTCAACATTATTCTACATAACCGAAAAAATACTTTTAGAATGTCTAAGAAAATATAAATAAAATATGTAAAACACAAATATTTAAATACATAAAATTCCGACGTATTTTAACACAATGTTGGAGTAATGTAGTTTCTTGATTCCGAAAACATCATTTTTCATTGCAATTTTATAATATAAAACTCTTTCGGCTGCTTTCAAAATAAGTTTTGAACATAAAGAGTTAATTGGGATAACGACATAAGTTTATAGAACGTATTGGTACAAGAAAAAAATAGAATATTTATTTTTTTTTTAATTAAATGATACGTCTTCTTTTTATAGGAACACCGCTATCTCCCAAATACCTGACAAAATTTATGTATGTGATCTATGTAATTTTAATCAAGGAACATTTATAAGCATTTGTAGAACTGCCATTTGATTTTTCTTTTTTTAGATATAACATCAATATATTCCTAATTATAGAAATTGCGTTAAGTCTGATATGTGTTACGAAGATGCACCAAAAGAAGACACATTGAAAATATTTTGGAAATCGATTTTCCTTTTTGAAACTTTTACTTTAAATACTCTTTTCTTTTTTAAACTTTTACTTTGAAAACCCTTTTCTTTTTTAAACTTTTACTTTGAAGACCCTTTAGTGCTTTAGAAACAGCAAGAGGTAATACTTTTCAACATTTCCTAAATCGAAAACTATTTTTTTAATTTCGGATGTTTGGGTGAATTTTGTTCTAATTCAGTAATAAACTTTTACCGGTATCTCATGTAGAAGAATCCATAGTGATGCAGGGAAAATATTAAAATACTTATCATTTTAACTCGAGATATATTTTTTCTTTGACAGAGCACGATGATATTGGATAATGTATCTTAAGATTTATTAAATATATATTTCATAGATATTAGACGAGATACGCGTACGGGATTTTAAGGATTTTAGATTATTTATTCGTAACTTCAGAATATTTATTTACCATACTTTTTAAGTTATACTTTTACACTTATTAGACTTTTAACAGTCGTAACTCCTTTTCATATTCAAATAAAAATCTTTACAATCTCATAAAATCTAAAATGCAAACTAATTATATTTAAAATCGTTAAGCAGCATCTCTTTAAAATTAGTATATAATAATTTTACAAAATGCATTCTTTAAAATTTTAGAACTAATAGGGTAATTACGGGATTTATGCCGCACATTTTTTTGAATTTGTGTATAAAGTCCCATGGTGGACATAAAATAAAAAAAAAATCATGCTGTGCTCTTTAATGTTAAATATACAACGCGTGTACTGCAAAAAAAAAAATTCAAAACAAATTATTAATATTTTTAACAATTTTTTTCTAAAACGTTACACTGCGGCGCGTCACCCGTTCATTCAGGCTGAAACGCCGCACTTGTGCAGTAGTTATGCCGCGCTTGTAATAAGAACAGAAAGAAGTTATCATATCTGGAATATTCATATCTGGACTATAATTATGGATGTAATAACGAAATTAAACTAAATGAGTACAATGAAACGTATTAGTAACTTCAAATTATTAATTGTTTTACTTTTAGTATTAAAATTATCGACTTATTTTTTTACCCGACTGAAAAGATGGGTTATGTGTTTCACGCGTATCTGTATATGTGGATTTCTTTATACCCTCGAAACATCCGAACGTCTGGATGGATTTTAATGAATGAGGTCTCTATCAATTTGTCTTAATCGTCCGATGGTTATAGAATAGGTTTTGTTTTTATAAATTCAAAATGGCGATAGAGACGGAAAAAAAATTACGCACTATATTGAGTGGCATACCATTGGATAGGTCTTACAAATTGAAGACGATGTTTCATTGACAATTTTACAGTCAGAAGCTCCGTTTAAATATTACACAACCTGGAAGTTGTGTAGGTAGGATCTCTAGATTTACTGCAACTCTAACCATCATAGACATCTGTATGCCTTATCTAAACAGTGTTTATAGATAGCAACTAACAATTAAACGCGACTTAAAAGTCATCAATTCAAGTAAATAAAAAAAATAGGTATGTAATATAAAAAAAAATAGTTTCACATTGATGAGAAATAATTAATTAGTTCGCTTTCTACGCAGTCGGGTTTTTTGCTTTTTAGGTGCGTTCGTAATTATATAAATACGTAGCACCTATAGTCGTCGTTCAGTCCGTCCGTCTGTCCGTCCGTCTGTCCGTCTGTCCGTCCGTCTGTCCGTCTGTCCGTCCGTCCGTCCGTCTGTCCGCATGTAACAGAGCAAAAACTACCCAACCGAATGGTCTGAAATTTCAAATATATGATTGTTGTAAAATTTTGTCGAGCCATTTCAAATTTTATGAAAATCGGATGTATAGTTTAATTACAGGGACAGTCAAAAGTTTTTCTTTACATTACGGCCAATGGGAAAAATTATTGCAAGTGCATTTTTATGATATTACAGCCTTCCGAATGATCTGAAATTTTAAAGATATAACTGTTGCAAAATTTTGTCGAGCCCTTTCAAATTTTAGGAATATCGGATGTATAGTTTAATTACAGGGACAGTCAAAAGTTTTTCCTTAGATTACGGCCAATGGGAAAAATTATTGCAAGTGCATTTTAATGATATTAGAGCCTTCCGAATGATCTGAAATTTTAAAGATATAACTGTTGCAAAATTTTGTCGAGATCTTTCAAATTTTAGGAATATCGGATGTATAGTTTAATTACAGGGACAGTCAAAAGTTTTTCCTTAGATTACGGCCAATGGGAAAAATTATTGCAAGTGCATTTTAATGATATTAGAGCCTTCCGAATGATCTGAAATTTTAAAGATATAACTGTTGCAAAATGTTGTCGAGCCCTTTCAAATTTTAGGAAAATCGGATGTATAGTTTAATTACAGGGACAGTCAAAAGTTTTTCTTTACATTACGGCCAATGGGAAAAATTATTGCAAGTGCATTTTAATGATATGAGAGCCTTCCGAATGATCTGAAATTTTAAAGATATAACTGTTGCAAAATTTTGTCGAGCCCTTTCAAATTTTAGAAAAATCGAATGTATAGTTTAATTACAGGGACAGTCAAAAGTTTTTCTTTACATTACGGCCAATGGGAAAAATTATTGCAAGTGGATTTTAATGATATTAGAGCCTTCCGAATGATCTGAAATTTTAAAGATATAACTGTGACAAAAGTTTGTCGAGCCCTTCCAAATTTTAGGAAAATCGGATGCATAGTTTAATTACAGGGACAGTCAAATTTTTTCTTTACATTACGGCCAATGGGAAAAATTATTGCAAGTGCATTTTAATGATATTACAGCCCTCCGAATGGTCTGAAATTTTAAAGATATAATTGTTGCAAAATTTTGTTGAGCTATTTCAAATTTTCGGAAAATCGGATATATAGTTTAATTACAGGGACAGTCAAAAGTGTTCCGTTACATTACGGGGAATGGGAAAAAAAATATTGGAAGTGCATTTTAATGATGTATCAGACTATGCGTTTTATGAAGTGCAAAAAATTATACATTCAGTACAATATGGGGTGCAAAAAATAATTATAAAACTAGTTATAGTACGAACGCACCTCATTTGCCACGTTTGACGAGCAATTTCCAACTTGTTTAAATTTAATTTTTATTTACATTAAATTTTACTTATTATTTCAGCAACAACGTAACATGAATGTATTAGAAAGGAAAAAGAAAAACGTAAAATTGTGTTTACATAATTTATTTGTTAACCCTTTAGGGACTTTAAACAAATTTTATTCGATTGGTACCACTTTTTAAAAAGAACTTACCTTTACTTAAATAATCATGAAAATTCTCTAATTAAAAAAAGTAAATATTACTTTTCTTATTTTCTGGCGCCAGAATCAAATTTTGTAAGCTCTTTATGAAGGTGCTTATACGCACCTATGGTCCCGAACGTTTTAAGAGATCGACTTCAATCTACAGAAAAAGTGTCGAAAAAGTACAGTCTTTATGCAACTACATTTATAACACATGATGCAACAATGCCAATTACATTTCCTCTTTTTTCGAGTAGTCTGCAAAGAACGTCTGCGTTACGCGTAATCCAATTTTTCATTATTATCATTTTGGCTTGCATCTTTCTTGCCCTTCTTACTTTTTATTTCCGTCTTTTTCTCCTTTGGTTTTAGTAAACTTGATAACATGCCTAACATGGTTAGTCTGTGCAAAAAAAAAAAAAAAGGAAAGTTAATAACACTTAATCATCCCGTACAAAAGAAACTGCAGCATGCATACCGGAATAGCAGAGCGGCATGTATCCCATTTTGCATAGTGCAGACGTCGGCCATGACAGTTACCTGCCATCGCTAAGGGGCATGGCGTAATCATACACACAGTACTCTATATAAACGCTACACTTAGTTTTGACTTCGAAATCATGCATGAATTTTGTAATTAGTGTATGAAAAGTATTTAAACATGACGTGTTTAAAAGTTTGGACAGTGAAATCATGCACTTACATCAAATTAAGGACTGTACTTCTACAAGTAAACATCGAAATGGGATTCACGCTATACACTGGTTAAAATAATCTCATTGCGCACCTATACTGTGCGTTTGACGACCGTCTATCGATAATTACAAGGAATAGAAAGAGTGCGGCATCTATCCCGTATGCGGCGACTCTCCCGGAGTTACCCTATTTAAAAGTCTGGAAAATTAAAATTTTAGACTTAATATTCGTTTACAATTGATGATTAAAAAGTTATTAAACAGCTAATTTTTTCTATTAATTAAAGATTACGTAGTTTGAACTGTAGGTCTCTGATACTGGAGACCTGCTGCATTATTTGAAGAACATTTGAAATTTCCTCTACTATGCAACAAAATCCCAAGTTTACAAAAAAGTAGTTTCTCAAAAAAAGGAGCAAGTTATGTTGCATTCAAAACATATTTTGCCATAGGCCTATGAAAATGCATGGAATTTCAACTTGAATGATATATCGTTTGAAAGACATATTCAAGATTTGCATGTTGTCAAAAAATCCTTTTCGCATTGACACATGCAGAAAGTATCGAACTTCGAATTACTCAAACATTTTTAGATTTATATGTTGGGATTTTCCAGAATTATGTATGCATTTCTTACGTAAAAATGTCATAAATATATTCGGTAAGCTTATTCATATTGTTTTGATATTCAGTAGCGCATTTATTATGACAAAATATATTTTGTAATGGAGAGGATGTATGGTTAGAATTTTGTCAATATGAGCTGAGAAAAAAGCTTGAAAGATACATTAAACATATATATATATATATATATATATATATATATTGGATTTTATTTCAAATCTGTCAATAAAATATCTTTGATTTTTCAAAATAATAAAGTATTTTTTACGTAATAATTACATAACATACAACATACTTACTAATATGTACATAATACTTACATAACATTATTTAACATAATAATAATAATGTAAAAGATCCCTCACTTTGATATACTACATTCAACTTATATTCTTAATATATATATATTTTTTCGTTAGCAATTTTATATTGTTGTTTGCTGTCATTGATGTAGTCTTGCTAAAAATCTAATTTTTGAAATGTTTCATGTTGTTCGGAAAAAAAAATATAAAACATTATATATGGTAGCCTGGGGTAATTTTCAGACAGGAATGCGAGGGTAATTAAAGCACAGCAGTAATACTTGCACACTATTCGGAATCTGGCCAAAACAGTTTTTATTTTAGTTAAATCGACTCTTTTTCTGTTTCAATTAGTATTTTCTTAGTAATTAGCGCAGCTTACTCTGCCTTATAGAAAATTGGTTTCCTAAATCCTATAAACAAAACTGTTTAACTTTTTGCTCAGATTACTAAACGACAGCAGTAATACTCGCACACTAATCGGAATCTGGCTAAAAGAGATTTCATTTTAGTTATATCAAAGATTTTTCTATTTCAATTAGCATTTTCTTAATAATTTGAAGCTTACCCGCCTTGTAGAAATTTGTTTTCCTAAATGCTATAAAAAAATACTGTTTAACTTTTTGCTTAACTGATTTCAAATTTCAATTTCTCGGGTTTGGCAACTCTAGCACAAATGCTAATTCGTTTTTGGATACTAGGGTATGTTATCTTTTTGGAAACAATGGAATAACATTATTTGGCTGTCCATCTTGGAAAAATTTAATTAAAAATATGTGTAGCTTTTAAGAAACACCAGGGTAATTATCAGACAGCCGTCGGGGAAATTTCCAGACGCTAATATGTGTTACAAATATATTTTGATTGATCCTGCATGGCAAATTAATTGTTTGCGAATGATTTAAAATGGGTTGTATATTAAAATATAACTTCCAAAGGGCATTTGTAAGTTAAAATGAAAATACTGGGAGAAATTTAATCTAAAATGGGAGATTTATGATGAAAGATAGAGATTTATGAGGAAAGCGAGAGATGCCATTTCAGAATCAAATATATAATGTATTCTATATATTATGACCAAACATTCTATCTGCGACATGTACAAAAGTTGTTCCTAAAAATTTACTATGAGAAAAATATGTTGGAAGTTCAAATAAAAATTTTAAACTGCCTTGGGGATGATCGATATTGGTAGCCAAAAAAAAAAAAAAAAAAAAAAAAAGACATGGTTGAAATTGTTGCTAAGTCATTTTTTGGTTTTTGGACCTATTTAGACTAAACATGTTTATCCTTTCCATGTTAAAATTATTGAAAATGTAAAAGAATTGTAAATTGATGTTAAAGAATTTTACGATGATACTTTACCGTCAACGAAAACTAAAATAGTTAGGGTCGTAGAAGTTAGAGGTGTGTAAGAATTTCATTGTAGTGTGAATGTTATGCTAATAAAATATTTATTTATTTTTACTTTCATTGTTTTAACTAAATTAGTGTCGGTTTTATGTAGTTATTTAATGTTAATTTTTATTCAACCATCAAAACTGTATAAAAAGTCCGAAATGCTTTACTGATTTACAAAAAATTATGTAAAGCAGATTTAGAGACAGTAGCTATGTGTGAAAAAGTACCATATAATGTACTTTTATTCGCGAAAATATAATTGCATTTCAGGTATTCAGTTAATATTGCGTTTTCATGGCTTTTTTCTGCATTCAGAATGGTCTAATCAATACCCCATCTTGTGTCATAACATTTTACAACGGTGTCTCTTAATTACCGTAGTTTTTGTTCAAATCTAACCCTTAAATAACACCACAAATAGCTGTATGGAAATTATCCCTTATGTGTCGGAAAATCGCCCCAAACCACGGGGTAATTTTCAGACAGGATTTTATTAATTTTATTTTTTATTATCAGTGCTAATTATCTGAAAATGCCTCAAAGTAATCACCAGGCATGTGATGATTTTACCAAGAAAATGTTAAAAGAAATCGTCATTGATTCCTGAGTAATTGGAAAAGTTTTGTTTTTGTCAGAAATTTACTCCATGCTACCCTATGTACGAAGCATGGCATGGTTTTCAGTAAAAATGCCTCTTTTTTTTTTTTTGTATCATAAAATAATAAAAAAGTCATAAAAGTATCATATTTCCTTAAGTTTTGGTTTTACAAAATTGAACTTTTGTTTTTAATTTTGCTTTATTTGTTTGCTGTAGATGTTGTTTTAAATGTAACTTTTGGGACACCAAAACCCTAAAGCGACATTTATTGACATTTGCAGTCTAATAAAGAATAATATGATTTTGAAATCAAAAGTTTACATCTAAAAGAAACTGTTTAAGGAATAACTATTGTGCAGTAAAATTAAGAGACACAGTTCATATTGTATCTCACTTTGGAACTTCTTTAATTTATTCTGTTAAGATGTACTACTCTTTCTTATGCATAATATTTCTGATTTTCTATATTGAAATTGGATTTCATACATTCGAGAGTGTATAATGGGATATATAAATTTTCCGTATGTCAAATGAAGTAAAAAAAAAAAAACATAATTTATTAAACTTATTTTCTTAAATTTTAATTATCACAAACACAGTTAAACAATATAACACGTCTTCGTTAAAAATATTTGTCGCATCAGTTGCGATTTTACTAAAATTTACACTTAATAATTTTATTATTTCTGGGGAATTTATGTTGATATTTTTTTGAGAATCAGACTTCGTACAGTTCATCAGTTATTCAGAATACTTATAAACGTCACAATATAGAATAAAATTTAACGATCCTTTTCTAATGTCTAACATTCGAGTTTCAAAGATATTTATAAAGCGTTTCTCTTCTTATTAAGTAATAAAATTCAATTTTAATCAGTGGTGATCTATGTGAGAAAATATTTTGCAAATCTAGAATTTTAGGCTATAGTTGATATCTGTCCACAAAAATCTGTAACATTGTCAAGTGTTTCCGTTTATTATTTCATAAATGATACTTATGTGTGTTTTAATTATGTCTGTGGTTTAAAGCCTGTTTTTAATTACATTTAAGAGGATATCACGTGTACAATGATCTCCACGTTAGTACGGGCTTCTAATAGAGGCCGATTTTCGTCTGCATTATAAAATGCGAACATTTCAGTGGTATAAAAAAAATCCTTGTGTTTAATTATATGAATTCAATTTCTTTAAATATATTAAATATATTAGAACTTTATGTCTAGAATAAGCTTATTTTTAATTTAGTAGTTTTTTTTTATAATAAAGCAAAATACTAATGATGATATGATTAATAAAAAAAAAAGTCTAACTACTCCAATTAAACAAAATATAACGATAAATTTTCGAACTTACATAGGGGAGAGTAGCCATATTTGGACCGCCGCTTTAATTGGACCGTTGCCATTCTGCCGTTAATTACAGAAAGAGACTCCATCTACCGCTGAAATCCTACTCATCAGAATGATGTCACTCATGATTAGAAGAAGCAGCGGCCTACCACGTGCTGTTTTCAGACAATCTAAAAAAAACCTAAAGTTAGCTGTTTTGATCTAATTTTTTCCTACTAAACGTAAGGGAATATTTTAAAACTAAGGTAAGTTGTTATGTTTTCATATACATATATGAATTCATCTGTTTATTGCGCATATTTTTCACGCGGATTTGTTTGATTTCACTTTTGCTCTTAGTCTTAAAATTAACTGTTCAAAACAAATGGCGCAGTTGCCGTAATTGGACATATTTAAGTTGCTTAAATTGGACCAGATATGCGATCATAAATTTGAAAAGTAAGTAATGAATTTCGAGGACGGTACGCTTTGTACATTATTTTTTTATATTTTATAATGGATTCCTATCTCCATGCAAGTTTATTTTGTATATCTGGATTATTTTTTTTATACAGTTTAGGCCGATATAAACATAAAAATATTTTTACATGTCTATGTAATAAATGTTGTTTGCAAGGTCTTTTATCTTGCATGTAATTGCATTTATTTTCTTAGAATTTTTTATTCCTACGGCATATTTGATTTACAGAGTTGAATTCAAACATTTTTCTCCTGCAGGATATTTGTGATGGAAGACTTTTTACAGTTCTGGAGAGTGGAATTATACTTTTTTGCCATTAAAACGCATAAAATATCAAACCATCATCAAAATGTTGAAGAGACATAGACAAACTGTCTGGAAAAAAAAAACACACGTGACACAAAAACTCTTAAAGATAGAGGAAACAAAAAGCAGTCAGTAAATTCTGAAGAAATTGACCTGCAACAAGGCTACAACTACAAATCTTCCCCAAAAGCAAAAAAAAATCATTAGAAATGTTATTTCCCTTGCTAAATTCAGTTAAATCAATGTACAGAGGCAGCCAAAAAACAGTTCTGTTAACATCATCGCTATATAAACTAAACCTTGAAATGAAATTAAAAAGACAAAAAGGAAGCTTTCACAGCACAAAAGCAATTGAAACATCGAGTTTTAAAAAATAGGCGTAATACAATTAGCAAGAAAATAATGAAAGAGAAGAACTACAAATATAATGTAAAGAAGACTTGTGTTGCAAAAAAAAGTCTGATAATTCATAATCTAAAAAGAAAAATCTATACAGTGATGATTGCTTTTGCCTAATTTGTATGAAAAAATAAAATATCAGAAGTGATTCAATGTTCAAATTGTCATATACGGTTCCATGTTGTGTGCAATAAACAAAATTCATGTATAAACTTTGCATCACCCCTATGATATTCAAGTAACTGACAATTAGTTCCATAATTTCTATTCTTAATTACTGATAACTTTGTTTTACATTTTTAATGCATTTTGATTTAAAGCAATTATTCTTATTTTCAGATATTTCATTTCATTATATTTCATTGCCGTCATTTTGTTTGATTGTTTCATTAATCGCAAACTTTGCTTTTAATAAAATTAGTTATTTCCCTAGTCATTAAAACAACCTGGTATTATTTGGTCCTATTTAGGAGTCTGAGGGTCCAACTTAGGCGACCAGTTGCTGAATTTGGACCACTTTTGACAAATTTTTTTAATAAAAATAAAATTTAATATTTTCAATAAGAAATTGATCTAAATATTTATTTATTTAGTAGATGAACAGATTGATCCTGTGTAATGATCTTTTGCAGATATTCCAAATAATAAGTGAGTTACACCTGAAAATAAGTGAAATGGCCCAAATTCGGCTACTCTCCCCTAATTTAAATTTGTTTAAATTGTTAAATAAATTTCACGTTTCTCTTCTTCTCTCTCTCTTAAAGAACTTCTTGATCTCTCAATAAAATATCATACAAAAAAAATTGCTTTTGAATATTAGTGTAAAAAACGGGTGTCTAGATTCTGCAAGATTGATCATGAGACGTTTTTATGTGTTATCCGATTTATAGTATGCATTACCCGATGTCGTTATCATTCGTTTTAAATTAAAACGATGCGGAAAGGTAATTGTCCTCATCAAATAGAGACGCAATAACGTGATTTCTCTGAATATAGTAATTTATTTTCACCATATTTCTTATAATATTTTAAGAAAATTTTGTAAGTTAAAGTTAATGAATATATTAAGAAAGTACTTTTATTATGGAACGGTCAGGTAATATGGAATAGTACTTCAATATCTGGCGCATACAGCTTTGCAGCATAGATCAGTTCACATCACGTGACTTTTATTTGAGAACAATGAAAGAAGCTGTAGGACACACAAATAGAAAAAGCACTGATAAAGATAGCGATAGCTGTACTGCAGTAGCAGCAAAAACCTGTTCGTGACGTCACCTTGCACAGCTTTATAGCGTAAAACTGCCAAACAAGTTCCAGGAAATCCCATGTGGTACTGAGCTCAGTTCTGTTTGGCTGCCTGTTGTTGCTGAGACTCGGTGGAATAAATTATTATTCTCTTTTTTTGCAGGTTTTCGCAGTTAAATTTTATAAAATTGATATGAATTTTAAAACTTTATTGTCAGTGTTGTTAACCAAGTTCAGTATAATGTTAAACAGTTATATTTATAGCTGTCTCAGTCAGGTTTCCGTTATGCTGAATTGTTGATGGGTGAAGAGGTTATTTGTCATAAGATTATGTGCCGGGTAATATCGAATATCAGCTAAAGGACTCTAAAGTCGAGTCTAGTGAATAATCCAGACGAGTACAGACGAACAATCATACCACTCCGGCGTTTCATGTTTTTCATCGGACTTTTTGTTAGGTTGAAAACTAGATTAGGAAGGTGCAGTGTGCCTGTTTTACAATGGAAAAAGCTCGGATGATGGAAAAGGGGAGAAGTGGATAAAAGCCTGATGTGGGCTCATGCGGACTGTGGCAGGGTCAAAACAATAGATTTCATCTGTCTTTTTGTAAAAATTAAAGAAAAAATCGGTTGATTTATAGATAATATACTAATCTTTACTTTTTAAATAAGTTTGGTTTTTCCTATAAATCGTATATTTTTTGTCAGAATTTTAATATTCCTTATAAACCAATTCTGTAACTGCTTGAAAGTACCCGAAAAGTATAAAAAAATTTATAAAGCAAAATATTGATACGTATTTTTTTCTTTTATTTTTAACGCATTAAATATGAGTTAATAGTTAATGCTTGTTCTATACTTATTTTTAATGTATCTTATTTTTTTATGTTGAATTACAAATAAAAATGTAAACGATATTTTTTAAAGAAGTAAATACGATTAAACAGCATAGAAATAAAAACTTCTCCCTTTTAGAAAGGAATCAGCCAATTTTCTAAAGAATGGCAAGAAATCAAAATGTGCAATAATTTTAATTTCAATGTTGTTACTGAAAATTAGAAACTTGATTGATAAGAAAAAAAATATCAATTAACATCGCCTAATGATTTTTATTTCAATCTGTGACTCTGATATTAATGTTGCACTAATTCCAGTTAATATCGATCCCACATTTTCTTTGACAAATTACATAAAAATTGCATTACCTGTCAGAGGAATGATAAATAAAAGCAATCATTATACGTATTGTATAATTTAAATTATTTTTAAATTATATTGAAAAAAAAACATAATTTGTTTAATGTCACTTCTATTCAGCCTTTATGATCGCCGCCCCTATTTCAAGTATCATGAAAAAATAAATGTAATAAAGTTGCCAATTATAACTGTTCAGCTTTCCTGATGTTCACAAGCATGCAGTGTTGCCAATGGGCATTATTTTGTATAAGACAAAATGAGCGAAATGGGATATAAAATAATTTTTATTTTGAAAGTTAGAAACATTTTCCGTAATTGTGCGGATTTTTTTTGTAACCACACACACGTATATAAATGTATATTTAGTATTCAGGTTTAATGTATTGAAGAAAACTCGTTAAAAGCAAAAATTTTTCTTTAAAAACAACCATACAAAATGTATTTAAATATCACTTGCAATGATTATTGGTTTCAGTATACATTACAATTAGGAGGAATGAAAAGTTTAGTCTTTGGAAGAGTGACACACATTTTTGCTCTATGGAGTAAAGTAATAGAAAATACCAAAATATAATGCTTCTTTATTTTAAAAAACTCTATTTTATAATGTAGCCCTGGAAATTTCTTTGATTTGATACTAAAACACATTCTTTTCAAGAGTGAATAGTCACTCCTCTGAAAGAGTGATTATTCACTGCTGCTGAGAGTGAATATTCGCTTCCCATGAGTGAGTATTGTGTTTATTGGTATTACTCTTAAGGCAATGAGAACAACAAGTCTACGACGCTTTTTTATGATTAGATAAAGACGTCGCGATTTTAGGATTAAAATTTACGGACATTATTAAAATGATTTTTTATGGAATGAAAGGTATGTCTTATTTAATTTTAATATTTTATTCCTATAGATTTTGTATGTTATGATTATGAGTTAAATAGTTTTATTTTATATGGAAAAAGACTGATCTGAAATATTTTTCATAATTTTAGAAGCGATTGTTTGTTATATTCCTTTTTCATGTAGTTTGGAATATAATTGTTTTAACGATTGAATAAGAAACAATGCTTAGAAAAATGACTTCCTTAAATCAGGACTTCATTGGTTTGGCATTTGTGAATAAAAAATTGAGTGTAAATATTTTATTCTTCCTATCCAATACTCTGGTGTAAAATATTGTAATTTTCAATTGTTTCAAATGAGGACACAGACTGTTGATTCACGAAGCAGATTCAGGGTGCATGATGATTCACGCCGATTACAGCGAACATTAATTTGTGGGGATTTGAGATTTCTTGAAAATGCGTTAGATAGTGATTTGTGCTGTGTTTTTTATGCCTTGAATATATTTTAAAGAGATAAATAACTACTTTTTACATAAAATGTTTTTTAAAACAATTAGAACAATAGATATGCGGCCATTTCTTTATTTTTATATTTCCTTCTTTTTTTTTATTTCCTAGATCATTTTTTTCCTATAAAACATACGAAATTTATTTAGTTCATATTCACAAAATACAATATTATATATATACGGTAATATAATATAATATAATATAATATAATATAATATAATATAATATAATATAATATACGGTAATAAAAAATGTAAATTATATATGGTTTATCATGTCGTTCTATAAATAAACATTGTATTAATATCCGCTTTTCAGCAATAGCGGAGAAAATGTTGAAATCATGATTAAGTTAAAAAAAATATGTAAACATGCTCCAGAGAATATAAAAATTTAGACTCGATGTTCATATTTAGTTAAACAATGACAAATAACAGCACATAAAAAAATCTTACACATTCTTCATATTTAGATCAAGATTAGAACTTGTTAAAGATGTGAGTTGATAAGCATTGTTTCTTAAGTAAAAGAAATAAAAATATTTTAGAACAATACGAATCTGCAAAATAGCGTTATTTTACTGCGCAGTACGGTGAAAAGAAAAAAAATTATGTTTAAAACAAAAATTAAAGTGAAATCAAATGTTGTTAATCATATAACATCCATCTATTATATAGTTATTAACAAAACTTTAAGAGTAATTAAAATACAGAAAACAATAATACTTGATGAGATTTAAATTAATTAGAAATGAATACTGAGATCTAAATATTTAAAATTTGAATTACACATGGAAAAAAAGAACATAATTAACATGCATCACGAAAATAGAGTGATTATTTATTTAGAGTGTATAGATTCAATTCAATGATTGATTTATAATGATAAAGTAATTTGTACTATTTATTTCAATAGTCGTATTAGACATTTAAATCGTTTTAGAAAGAAATTTAGCAGAACATATGACATTACAAAGATTATTATTCCTTTATTATTCCCAGAAACCTATTCCAAAAACTGTGCAACGCAATTAATTTAAGTACTTTCAACTAAGAGTCATCTTTTAAGAATATCTATTTATTTTACTCGCATGTTATCTTTCCACACTGTCAACTTCTGTCTAAAACAATATCTTAACTACAGCATTAATTAAATTTTGACCGGATTCACTTTAAATGCTTAAATCACTATTTCAATCATATATACTGTGATACCAATTCCAAACTTAATATTATATTGTGTGTAAATATATATATATATATATATATATATTCTTACTAAGAAGATAAACCCTGAATTTTTTATTATTCTTTTCTGTTATTTTGCGCTCACTTTTCTGAATCTTAGTGACTGTGAAAACACAATTTATGTCAATACTCAAGGAAAGTCTCACGTTTACTTAATATCTAATACCTATCTTTGAAAATATTGTAAAGAAAAATGCATTTTATTTCAATTTAATTTTAAAATTTAATAATTAAAACTAAAACTTTATTTCCAGATTTTAATGAGTGATTCAAGTGTATCTGAAAAACAAATTACTGAAAAGATTAATGTCTTAAGTAGTATTTTTTTTTTAAATTAACTTAACTGATTCTTTGAGACAGAGAAAAACACATATTTTTGTAAAAGTAATTTATATATTTTTATCTCATGGGTCAATATATATATAATCTCTATAAAACTTCAAAATAATTTGAGTATACTAATAATTAAGGAACTTAAATGTTATCTTAAAATTAAAAGAGAAAAACTAAAATGTTATTCAAATGTTCAGTATTATAGAAACATTTCAATACAAAATGAATAATAATTTCCAGCTAATAAATTTAATCTTTATAAAATACAATTGTAAAATTTATATATTTTATTCTAAGAAATAAATTTGTATCATATTGTTTGTTTTGCGCAATTTCATATGTACAATTATTTATCACAAAAGAAGCATTAAATGTAATATAAAATCCCATCTGGTTTATATATATAAAATATACAACTTAATTGCAATAGAGCAATAATTTAAATAATAAAATTTTGAAAAGAAAAAAAGAGATGCAGTTTTATACAAATCATGAATATAAAAATATTAATGAAATAAACTTACTTTACCTTTAAATATTTAAATGTTTGGAAAGAATAAATTATTTACTATGTTCTGTAATGGAGATCTAAAATTAACTGAAAAAAAAAAACGTTAAAAATGGAATTATACATCCGTGAAAGGAAAATTTTTCAATTGTACAAATATCTGAATATATATTGGCTAGACAGGTGCTGAAGGGAATACAGAAACTTGCTATTTCATCTCAAAACAGAATCCAAGGAACTTACAAATATTTCTTTTCCATTACAGATACTTTAAATATACACTTATTGTATTTTGAATGTTTTCAAATAGTGTAAATTATTGTAGAAGAATGTTTAGAATTAGAATGCAATCTATGAACATAAAATATGAATTACTATTTGCATGAATTTTCTGATATGTGTCTGTACAATCACTTTTTTTGTTTTTTAAATAATATGATTAAAAAAAACCTTTCCAAAACCCTCGAAAATATTAAAAATACAAATTTTCTTTTAATACAGTAATGCCTCGACTTACATCCGCAATTCGTTCCAAGACTGGCGACATAAGTCAAAAACGACGTAAGTCAAGGATTTAGATGAGCAGAAAAGGATAAGCAACAAACATTCGCAAACATCTAATGAACATACTATTGTATTGTATTTAGGGAAGTTACATGCAGTTAAATTTAGCAAAAAATGCGTTTTCTATACAAGAATTTGGAATAAATTATTAAGTTGTTAACTTACAATTTATTGTTCTCCCAGCTGCCCCGTTCGAGTTTTTGAGCATGTGAAAAATATCTTGCAATGAAGTGTAAACCCACATTTTTTATTTCTTTTCTTCTTTTAGAAGATCTTTGTAACAACAGATTGCGTTTTCTATCGTTGCTACATTTTGCTCGTATGCATCAATATTTTCAAGAACCGTCATTTCAGCTTCCAGTCTTCGGCTAATTTTGCAAACTTCATAATCTTCCCCCGTCCCCCTTCCCCCTTCACCGTATTCTCAATATCGACAGTACTTGGTTTCTTTAATTCGATAAATTCGTCGACGGTTAATTATTGATCACGGGAGTTTATGAGTTCAACAACTCTTCACCTTCCATCTCTAACTTGAGTTCTCTTCCATTTTTGAAGCTTTCATCAATTAAGAAAGATACACAGTCATAATTTTTAGATGTGTCTTAGGGTTTTCGAAGGAAAAGAGACGCAGTCTCTTTCAAGCATCTCTCATTCTCTTTTGCTGAATTTCACCCCATGAATCCCGTTGACTGTGACTGCATCAGATATGTTGCATTTTTTTCAAAAGTCTTAAAAAAACTCAAAGTGTGTCTTAATCAAGGAAAAAAAATTCCAGGCCAGAAGACGTAAATGCGGGATGAATTAAGTTGGGGTACTCCTGATTCTATAAATAAGGTTAAATATATATATATATATATATATATAATTACAGATATATTATTTAAATGTATGAATAAGTCAATTTTGAAACATCTTTTGTAGATAACGTGTTCTGTTACTCTTTCAAAGTTTAACTTTTATAAAAAGAAAAAAATTAAATGTTGGAGACATTTGCAGAAGGAAGTTCAGAAATATAGAGGAAAAGGTCCAAATACCGGCTCCCACTTTTGTTTTCCATCTAGATCATACAATTTTCAAAATTAGTAAAAAATAAAAGTGACAGCAGGGTACCTTGACATGTCATACATCCGTTTAGAGAAAAAAAAATCATTTTAAAAGGAGTTTTCTGCTTATAAAAAGAAAAACTCCGAAAGTCTTCAAATTTTGAGTTTTGAAAATGGGGTCTAAGTACCGGCTACCTAAGTTTTTTCCCAAAAGATCACACAAATGAAGCTGATGACAATTATTAAGCGATAATAATATTATTTTTATAAATTTTATTGATTAATAACATTCCTTATGCATAGGAAAAATACGTAATTTTAATTCAACAAGCATTTTTATCAAATTTTTAAAATTCTTAACAATTATCTCTCACAGTCTTCTTTCCATTATGTTTATAGTTTTGATTTTTACGTGTAAAATAAAAAAAAAAAGCTTGCTGATTGAAATGAGAATTATTTTATTGGAAAAATCTTAAACATAATATCACTCGCTGCGTCGGTGCAGTCGTTATAGGCCGACATATCGCATTCGTAACACTGAAACCAAACTCCACTCCACCATTCTTGTCCACAGAGAAAGAAACCCATGCAGAAGACTCAAGTTGCATTATCTTCCTCCGTTGGATGTCCTTTTTCACTTTTTAAAATCAAATTTCTGCCCTTCTTGCTTGTTTTCCTCCGTTATTTTTCTTTTTTCTCTTCACATTTATTGCAGACAATTTTGGAGTGTCCAGCAGCTTTTTTGTGAAGTGATCCAGTAAACAGTATCGCTCCTGACGAATTACGGTCACGGTTGCTTTTTTTTCATATTGCGAAATGGGACTGGAACTACTTATGAACCCTTTAAAGCAATTTATTAATTATGGAACTATTTAAATTAATTTATTTTCCTCCCCTTAAAGCAGAGCAACCAAGAGAGGTGTAAATACCGGCTAGCCGGTATTTAGACCTCTCTAGGTAGCCGGTATTCGGACCACTGCTATGTTTAAGTTAAAATCGGTATTACTCATTCGTATAATTAAATACCGATAATATGCGCACGGTAATTGAAAGCTAAATATGTCTAGAAAATAACTTAATCATCAATTCAAGTCACTATACGATCAGTATAGTTTTAAAAAATGAGAAACACATATATGAAAAACTTTTGATGTACCAGATTACGTCGTTTCGACACTTTTGTATTTAGTGTTCGTAAATGAGACAGATTTCAGCGACGTACGTTTCGTAACTTTCTTCCCTCAATTAAATTACAAACTCTACCTAACGCCGCTAAGCTGTGCTGCGCTCAGTTCTCAGAACACCTAGTAGCCGGTATTTGGACCTTTTCCTCTACTTCGTTGGATGAATGTAAAATAGCACACGGGATGTGCTATCATATTATTAGTACGCATTTTACCAAGCACTACCTGTATAAAGTCTTTTTTTTTTTAACAATATGATAAATCAAATGCAAAAAAACAGAGGGAAAAATATTACAAATACAAAATTTTCTTTATATACGACTCACAAGACAAACATTTTTATAAAGATAAATAGCAGAAAAAATAAGGATAAGAAAAAAATATAGATTATTTCTGTTTTGAAACAAATTTTATATACAATATAAGTTATTACGAATTGTTATTAAAAAATATATAAATAAAAAATAAAATAAATAATGTAGCATTTTGTAGAATAATATTTAGAAATAAAAATATACAATTGCATTCGGAATGTAGAAACTTAAAATTTTTGCCTGTAGTAAAACGGTATAAATGCCAAACGGTAACTGCTTAAATTATTGTTGTTGTTGTTTTTGTTTTAACAATATGATATCAAATGCTAACAAGGCTTAAACAAATTTTATATATTCAAAATGTGTATTTTTCAATACCAAACGTACGTCAATCTTTAAAAAAATATATATAGTCTACCACAAACTTTAAGAATATAATTAATATTCCGTGGGGTACCTTATCATTGAGACACATTTTTTACAAGTGCACTTGCATTTAGTAAGTTCAGAATTTTCCCTTTTAGAAATGCAACTTGTAAGTAATAATTGCTTATGTGGTTTATAAAATAAAACCCTAAAAATTAGACCCTTTAAGAAAATATGTAAATTTTCTCAAACTTTTCTTTTCATTAGTAAAAATAGAATGCAATATAGTTAAAATATGTATATTTTTGAAGTAAATTTAAGAAGCAATATGCAGATAAATAACATAAGTTTCATTAACATAACTGTGATCCTATATCAGACTTTTTTTTTGTTTTTTGTTTTTGTAATTTTGATGTCTTATAAACAAGTATGCCGAGGATACAGCAAGTAATTATACCCATAATTTATCAAATTAAATTACATACATAACATGGCAACTAGTGGAATTCAAATACAGTCGATCGACATGTCTCATTTTGCCAGTAGCTGAAAATCACAATCTTTAAGTAAAGATCTTATTTCAGAAATCTTTAAAATAATCTTTCAAAAATATTAAAGCATTAGCTTACGTGTACATTTAAGATTTTTCTCAGTTCTAAAGCTCCAAATCCCAAGTGGAAAAATTTAAATTCTAATAGCGAAAAATAGTCATTATGTATTTCTATGGGAGTCTTTACGTGATGGCAAATAATGCCATATAATATAAAACCAATTTAGAGATCTCAATATACGTAAAGGTCCTTGCTCTTACATAAAAACTGTAAGATATGTATCCCACCGTGAAGCGTCTGTGACTTGCGATGCATTCTATGGGGTATTAATTTCACAACGTGTAGGCCGGAATAATTAAAACATGATATGTATAAATATGAATATATTATATTGCCATCATTCAGAAGCCAATAAATAACATTAGAAATATTATTTTTAAGATTATTTTCTAATATTTGAAATGAGTTCCACCAGATAGAGAGAGGATTTCTTCTGAAAGTTGATAAATGAGAGATGTTGAGTATAAAGTGTAGTTAGACATCCTAATTGTCAACGTTTTCAATTGTTTTCTTTGATCCTTGCTTAGCTTTCTCAAATGCATATAAACTTATCTGAGAAAGACTCCTCCCTCCCTAAGCAGCCCTAAGGGGGAATTTCCTCTTTAGGTTTATATCCTTTGCGTACATTATCCGGCAATAATAAACATAATATGCCTTACTATTTGAAATAAATCTGTTTGTGAACGTTTTCATCTCAAATATTTTAATATGTCATTACATGAATAAAAAAATCTCAAAATGTAAAATAGCTCGATAAAAATGGTAAATACCACATTCTTTTGAAAACTTTACATTTCATTTACAAATAGACGCTAACATTATGAAATGCAAAGTTATACAACTAAATTGGAAAAATAATGGGATGGCAGATATAATATTACTGATCTTTATGTATTTTCTATTTTTATAAATTGTAAGAATATTGATTGATTCGAATAATTATATTATGATTTATTATTCAACTTAAAGGGTCAGGTAACCTTTGAAGGGTCCAAAAATCGAATTTTTTTTAAATAGCTTATAATTAAATAGGATTCTTTAGGATCATTTAAAAGCAAACCCACTGCAAAAATTCGCATTAGAAGAGAAGTTATGTCTAAAATACTTTAAGCTTTTGCTATATGCTCAACGGGTGATTCAATATTTAAAGCCAATTTTCTCAAAACAGTGATTTTGATCATTGCGCGCAAGATTTCTGAAAAACGATTACCTAGAATTTCCCGACATTTTCGGTGGATGTATTAAACGTACAGAAGCACAAAATGACCTGTTATTATGTTTCTCAAGTAAGAAGTTTGGAATTCATGACTACTTTTGTACAAAAATAATCTCGATATTTCAAATTACTTAAAGAAAAAAAAAAAAATTCTCGGGATCTACAAGTTTTATTTTTTTCATTGTAGGTCATTTTGAAAACACTTTCTATCTGTACTCATAAAAAAAATCTTGGCTTGTTTCAGCCATTCAAATGGGAAAAATCATGCGCGCAACGCATGCAAGAATAATTATTTCGTAAAAATTGTATTATCTTTTAAAATAAATTTAAAAAAAAAAAACTATATATGTGTATACCTTTTCTAACAACTTTAATTGATAAAATATATTGTTCCTAACATGTGTTTTCAATATTATAATTAAAAGTTATTTAGTTAAAGAGTGACTGCAATTCTTACAGAGGTCACTTTTCCATGTACTTTGAAAAATCATGCGCGCAACGCATGCAAGAATAATTCTTTCGTAAAAATTGTATTATCTTTTAAAATAAATAAAAAAAAAACTATATATGTATATACCTTTTCTAACAACTTTAATTGATAAAATATATCGTTCCTAACATGTGTTTTCAATATTATAATTAAAAGTTATTTAGTTAAAGAGTGACTGCAATTCTTACAGAGGTCACTTTTCCATGTACTTTATTGGTTCAAAGGTTACCTGACCCCTTATTAAGTTAAAGATTAAATAATGTATGTTTTTTTTTTTTTTTTTTTTTTTGTCCCATTTTAATTCATTAGATAACTTATCTTTTGCATTGTCAGGCTTGTAAGGATTATTTGGAGCATTTTGTGACATGATTTTATAGTAAACCCAGCCAACATTGAATGATATGAGACGACGTAAATTCTGTTTTAAAGGTGTTACCTTTATATAAAACTAAAATGTATCTTTTAAAAAGATTATATTTTTTTATTTCTATCTAGAATATGAAAATTTCCTTTTAAAGCCAAAATAAATTATAAACGTGTTTTACTATATTTCTAAACATAAGGTTAAAGTATTTGAATTCATAAATGTGCTTGGACAACTTTATTTTTTAATATTTGTATTGCTTTGTTGTAAAATACTTTACATTTTTTTCTGATTTTAATTCAAAATTGTTTAACATCAACCTGACTGTGAATATCTCGAATAATTAACACTTACATCTTTTCACACAGAAGCCCTTCATATATAAAGGGGAATTTTCTCTACATATTTGGGATAAATACTTAATATTCCTTTTTTGTCAGTGTGTTCATTTTTGGAATTTTTTGCATCTTTCAGGAGCGTAAATTGTTACCCTAAGGAGTTTTGTGATCATTTGTTGAGCGTTGCATGTAATACATCTCTAAAACATTTCAATGACGTGTCTCCAAACTATATAAAAAATAAATATCTCCAAACAAATGTTTCTAAACCATATTTTTCAAACTGGACGACAATTTTACTTCAGAGCTATTCAACCGAGTTTCTTTGTATTATTAAAAAATTGCGTAATATATTTTTGCTGGAACAACCGAAATGTACCAAATAATACAACCGAATAATAATACAACCGAATAATACCAAATAATACAACCGAAAATGTCATTTTTCATAGATTCTTCATTATAATGGTTTTATCCGAAATGCAAAAAAATTACTTTTTTTTTTTTGTTCAAAAGATAGACATTAGTGTTTTAAACATAATGTTGGTATACTCTCCAGAAAATCTAATAATCCTTCATAATTTGACGACCAAATTTGTTTCAGATGCTTTCTGCCTGAAAAAGACGGTTCTGCAATGTTATGTTCACGGCTTGCACCTGCACACGAATCGTGTAATTCCTTTTTTTACATCGAAAAATTTATATATACATGTGAGATGCTAATAAATATATTGCAAAAAGTCAGAAAGTGATATCTCTTTTCTTTGGAAGAAAACTAATCTAAAAAATCACTTGGATTAAATAAAATAAGTTGACCCTACACTTAATACACCAGGGATGAATTTTATACAGTAAATGATATCGAGAAACATGCATTCAAAATTATGGATATGTCTATAATTTTTTTATCTCCCTAAGTAAAAGAATTTTAACTAACAACCCCTAATAACATAATATATAATATTCCCCTTTTTAAAACTTATGTTCCTTCAAATGAAAATATTTTAAAATATACAAAAAAAAATATTCCATGTCTCTAAATTTTCAATAGTTCAAAAATACTTTTCAAATATTCTTTGTATTTATCGAACCTGCTAGTTGAATGACTTCAATCAATTGCAATGTCACCCAGAATTCAATTTTGTCTAAAAGAGTGCTTTATTGTATTTTGCTTGATTTCTATATGTCTTTCTATTTTTCGCGTTTGCTTAAGAACTAAAGTATTCAATAAAATAGTCATCAAATTGTATTTCTTTTTTCCATTGCATTGTTCGAAAGTACTACGATGTTTGTGTAGCGCAAAGATGTGTCACAAGGTTTTTCTACGGCTATAAAAGAACTTCATTATATCCAGAATAACTGTAGAGGCGATTTACTTATGACAAAATAACGAAATAAAACAGTTATAATCTCATATGAAAACATAACTGAATGGTATTTGTTATTCAGATTCGTCTAATATATCTTTCCTCGATTCAATATTGAAAATTCTTTTTATATCATTAAAAAAGCTTCGATTAAATTAAAAATGTTTTTATTATTGTTGATGAAATACTTGAAAAAAAAAGTAAGGATTTTAAATCCTGAACCACACTGTAATTTTTTGTTTTACTTGGTATTTAAAATAGGGAGCCGCTATATAAACTATATTCAATTAGGAACTCCCATGGAAAATATGACATTTATGACATACAAGAAATAAAAAAGACAGTTGTATAACAGACTTAAAAAAAAAAGGTGTAACAATATTCATTTGATAAATGGTAAGAGTAACGCAATTATGAAACGCAAAATGCGGTATCACAGAAAAGGATATACAAACAAACAAACAAAAAACTGTATTGACACTGCCGAAAATTGACGCTATTTGGTTCGTTAAAATTTTCATGCATGTATTTGTCAATGTGATTGTGTTATTAGCAAATCTTGTGAAGAGATACTTGTTATAGACAATGAGGGGTTTCGCTTAAAGACACACGAATAGCACATTAAAGAAAACGGAGTAAGAATATTTATTTGATAAATGATAACAGCAACATAATTGTGAGACAGTTGTTCGGCTTCACCGAAAACAATATAAAAACAAATAAAGAAACAAAAACCAGTATCCACATTGCCAGTAATGTACACTATTTGTTTTGTTGTAAATTTTAAGGCATATCTGCATTTTTTAAATGTAGCTTTTTTATTAGGAAAACTTGTTATGAGATCCTTGATAGAGAAAATTAGGGGTTTGCTTAAAAATACTCTTGTCGACAGAGCGAACAGAAATATCAGCTCTAGATAAGTTAAGTTAATATTGAATGCCATGCAGTTACTCACCAAACGATGTCAAACCTATGTTGTACAGCATCAACTTTCTGTGTAATTATGTTCATGTAAGGCCGATTAGGGGAGACTAGGGACGGTTGACCCACTTTTTACAAAATGATTTTTTATTTTTAAAATATTGAACCTAGAATAAAGTTTAATATATCATTTTATTCGCTATACAATCAGTTATCAAAATAAAATTTCTATATAAGTGTAATATATAAGAAATTAGAAAAATCATTGATTTTAATCATGAGAAAATAATGGGTCAAGGCTCCCCACATATGGGAGGGTTGACCCACTATATGGGAGGCTTGACCCACTTTGTTTTATATTGAAATATTTGTGAAGAGGAAAAAAATTAGTTTGAAAAAAGCTAAATAACTTTATGATACATGCTTTAATTATTATAAAAAATATATGTTTGAAAATATGATTCTTAAATAAATCTGTTTAGACCCTATTGAAGGTCAGAGGAGAAAAAAAAATTGTTTAAAACATGAATTTGTCTGAGCAGGTATAATTGTACAGCAGGAAAAATGAAATTTTGACATTTAAGACAGTATTCCGCTAGAAACAGGTTCCATTTTCATAGTGTTTCCTGTATTATTGTGACCGGATTTAGGAAACACTGGCATATTTTTTTTGTCTCCTTTTCCTACATTTTGTGACACTCGATCTGAGAATTCTAGTTTTCATATAGTTTGGCTTCATCTCACTGTATTCATCCTGGTGAGATTTGTCTACAGACATGCCTAAAGTTTTTCGACCGATGCTATGTTCTTTTGCAGCCGCATGAGCACTTAACTTATCATTAACATCTTTTAACGCTTTCAGTGGCAAAGTACTTTCAGTACTAAAATGTGGAAATAAATGACTGGCCCCGGAATTGACTTGGAAATAAGAAAAAAGGCGATATTTCAGATACATATTAAATGGGAAAGATTTTAGAAAACTTCTGGTGTCATTGTGGCGTTTGGAATTAAAATTAAGTGGTTTCATAAACGTACCACTGCCGCTGAAAGAGTTAAAACTGCTGCTATTCATATTTCTAATTTCCACTGCTTCTATTTATCTATGGTAAGTAATATTTAAATGGAAAAAAGTTCCCATTAACTTTCCAATTTATATTTCATTAAATTTTTCTTGAAGTGGATACTATAAAAAATTTTCACATCTTTCTTTAAACAGTTTTAAATATTTTCTATTCCATCACCCAATTTTACTGTAGCTTTACAGAATAAATGTGCATTTTTTTTATATAACCATTAACCTTTCATTTTGCACAGTGTATAATAAAAAGATTTCCAACACCACTTAATTAACGGAGGCTTCATCATCTGGCCAACCCTCTCTCACATTCACTGGGTCAAGCCTTCCCACATATCCCTTTTCTAAAGAATAGCACATTGTTATGTTAAGCCTAACTTACTCCACAATCTTTATGCCTGGAATGAAAGCTTGATATTTCTACATTACTTAAAAGCTACTTACTTAAATTTCTATGATATATTTTATCTGAAAAAACCTTACAATATATTTCTAAAAAACAGAACTTTTAGGGTAAAAATCTTAACAATTGATTTTTATCACACATATTTCGATTATCTGTATGAAACTAAGACTGTTGTTTGAGCATTCTAGTAGCTTTGCTTGACACCTATTGATAAAACTCCGAAATTCTTTTAAATATGAAAACTGATGGGTGGGTCAAGCCTCCCGTATGGTCAAACCTCCCTAGTCTCTCCTATATGTGAATGTCTTCGGTATGGATAATATATTTGCATCGTTTACGTATGTTTACTTTTTATACATTTAATAACAGTATTCTTATAGATTATAAATAATATGTTGATACCAAATTTCAGATTTTGAGTGCTGTTAGATTGTTTTCAGTATATAAACCAGTATGAGAATTTTCAAAAATAATGTATCCTAATTATGAGTCATTTTCATTGTTGGGAAGAAATATAGTTTTTTGGGAAGCAATTGTAGATGTATTTTTTATTAGTCATAATTCCCATTCCTTTATTATTCAGTTGGTTTTAAATAACTATTGGAGTTCATAAAAAGTTCATATCGAATGCATTTTAAGAGTACTGGACACATGTTTCAATTAATCGAGATGGAATCTTACAAAAATTGCATTCTTTCCAATAATTACTACTTTAATTGAAGACTCATATTATAATCTAATTTCATTATCGTTTAATATCTTATCTCTTACGTCTTCAGCTATTGAAGTTTAAACTTAAACGTTAATTGCTTAGCAAACTTGGTACCTGAGATTTAGACAGATAGGCATGTATATCAGATCAATCACAATTTACCAAATCCTTAAAATTCCGCATGATTATTTGAGATTATATTTGAGTCATGCTCAGAAAATGTGATTTACGACGAGTAGACATTCTGTTCTCCATTTGGCTAATTTCACACAACAGTATCGAGAGAGCTGTGAATCCGATTTTATATTTTATTTATCGAAAAGAAGTTTCTTTTCAGCAGATCTGAGTTAGAGAAAACAAAGGGAATGATAAAATATTTATTTGCAATTTTCATAGGTTGAGAAGGGTCTAAACGTACATCCTATTAGGTAGCTTTCTTTACAAAAAGCTACCTATTGCAGCCGTTCGGAGGAAAGCGATTTCAAAAAATTTTGGTATATTTTCATCGATCATGACCCCCAGATCCCGAAACCACCCTCCGTTCAAAATTGATATATATATATCTGACATATGTCACACTGTAACTCTCGTATTTATGAACCGATTTGGATGTAATTCGGTGTGTACATAGTACATACCAATGTCTCGACCGAGTTCGTTGGCCAGCTTCATCCGCCATTTTGTTTCAAAATGGCGGCCATTTAAAATTTTTTTAAAAATTATAAAATTGAAATGTGGTACCGAAAAATTGAAAATGGAAAAATATTTTTTTTCTTATGTATTTGACCTTTGTACAAAGACTCCGTAGCAGTTTTTGTTTCGTCTATATCTTAAAAATTGGCTGAGTTATAGCATTTTGAATTTCTAGAGAAGCTGAAATTTTGAAACGTCCTGAATTTTGTCACGCGATAAAAGGCGTATTTATGAACCGATTTGGATGTAACTTCGTTTATACATAGTACAGACCAATGTTTCGAACGAGTTTGTTGGCCAGCTTCATCCGCCATCTTGTTTAAAAATGGCGGTCATTTAAAATTTTAAGAAAAATTCAAATTTGAAATGTGGTACCAAAAAATTGAAAATTGAAAAAATATTTTTTCTTATGTGTTTGACCTTGATAAAAAGATTCGGGAGCGGTTTTTGTTTCGTCTATATCTTAAAAAATGGCTGAGTTATAGCATTTTGAATTTCTAGCGTGGCTGACATTTTGAAACGTCCTGTTTTTTGCCACGTGATAACAGACTTATTTATGAACCGATTTGGATGTACCTTGGTGTGTACATAGTACATACAAATAACTCAACCGAGTTCGTTGGCCAGCTTCATTCGCCATCTTGTTTCAAAATGGCGGATATTTAAAAAAATTTAAAAAAAATTAAATTTAAAATGAGATACCAAAAAATTGGAAAATGAAAAAGATTTTTTTTTGTATGTGTTTGACCTTAATACAAAGATTCCGGAACAAGTTTTGTTTCGTCTACATCTAAAAAAATGGCTGAGTTATAACATTTTGAATTTCTATTGTGGCTGACATTTTAAAACGACCTGATTTTTGTCACGCGATAACAGGCGTATTTATGAACCGATTTGAATGTAACTTGGTCTGTACATAGTACATATCAATGTCTAGACCGAGTTCGTTGGCCAGCTTCATTCGCCATCTTATTTCAAAAGGGTTGCCATTTAAAAAAAAATGTAATTTAAAATTTAAAATGAGGTATTAAAAAATTGGAAAATGAAAAAGATTTTTTTATGTGTTTGGCCTTGATACAAAGATTCTGGAGCAGTTTTTGTTTCTGAAAATGTGTTCTTTTGTTTATATCTTAAAAAGTGGTTGAATTATAGCACTTTGAATTTCTATCATGGCTAACACTTTGAAACGATCTTGTATTTGTCACGCAATACCACATGTATTCGCCTATTTCGATGGAAGAAGGCATGTGGATAGTATACATCAATATCTCGACCAAGTTCGCTGGCCATCATCAACCATCTTGTTTCAAAATGGCGGCCATTAAATTAAAAAGAAATATATTTAAAGTGAGGTGCAAAAAAATTAGAAATTCAAAAAGGTTTCTTTCTTAAGTATTTGATCTTGATATAAGGATTCATGAGCATTTTTTGTTTGTCTTTATCTTAAAAAATGGCTCAGATATAGCAGTTTCAATTTCTAAAGTGGGTGACATTTTGAAAAATCTGATTTTTTGCCTGCGACAGCACTCGTATATATCAACCGATTCCGATATGAGTGAGCATGTGCACAGCAATTACTAATGTCTCGACCAAGTTCACTGGTTTGCCTCATCTACCATGTTGTCTTAAAATGGCAGGCACTTTAAGAAATCGCCGAATTTGTCAGCCAAATATAAGTGACTTTAAATAAAAGCAGCTTGGATAAAGCTGACTAATTTCGCAAAATTCTCATTCATAATGATTTAGTATTGATAAAAATTAGTATTGAATCTCCTACATTCGGTTTCCACTTAATTGAGCTTCGTGTGTTTGAATAATATAAGTTGGCTTTTTTAAAATAAGGAATATGAAAGCTACCTCTTCCTCCCGGCACTGGCCGGAAGGACTTTTTTTAAGTGCATTAGTAGTTTATGAAAAGTCTGCAGTATGAAAAATTATTTTTTTAAAATCATTTCATAAATTGGCTTATGTAATGATTATAAAAAACTGCATTACAGTTCAGCTATCATAGGAACTTTCATTTTCCTTGAAGTTGTAAATAACGCTGCAAACAATGTTTGCGATATACGTCAGCATATGTGCATGAATATATGCTATGCGAGGTAAACGTAATTCATAGACATCATTCCAGTGTATTTTTAAAAATGCTTGCTTATTCATGTATATTTTATAATATATTATCTTTTTTAGATATGAAAATAATTCATAAAGTCTGGTCCTTAATCAAAAATTCTTATGTAATTTAAGCAAAAGAGAAATGGGAACAGATGTCTTAAATTCCCAGGGCCACCATCTTGAAATTTTTCTTGACTTGAAAAACCCTTTTCCGCCAAGTAGTAAATGTCGCCAAGGACCGATTTATACACATGTTAGGCTTAACGAAAATAAAATGAAAATAATAAACAAAACTGGCTAAAGTGGCAATCCGTAATCGTTGTATGAACGCTCCGCGGTCATTAACTGAAAACAAAATCACTGGATTCAGCAGTTTTCGCTGTGTAGCAATCTCAAAATGTATAAAACACGTAAGGCAACAAAATATACATAAACTTATCAACATACCTTAACAGACATCTGCTTTCTTGAAAGATCAAGCATGAAATACCTGGCAGCATCACAGTCATTTTCACAAAATAGGCTTTTGAATAAACAAACCTTCTTTATTCGTCAAAATTTCCTCATATTTCTTAATTACTCTACCAAGAGCTTTTAAAAGGACTGCAAAACCCATATTCAATCAAATGCATCCAATAAATTTAACATAAAAATAATTTACGGAAACACAACACGATAACACAAGCCATATTCAATCAACTGAATGCGCATCAAAACACGATCTCCCCCAAAAAAACGGGGTTACCAGCTCATGCTTGCCACATCCACAAACACCGCCAACATCGCCAACAAAAAATCGCCAATAAATCCAAAATGGCGGCCAGGTAACATACAGCATCTAAGCCGTGAAATGTTATTCGTTGTATAGTAATTAATTAATAAAACATTGTATAATTCACCATAAAATGAAAGCATACGCTTGACATGTTTCGGGATGGAAATCTTAAGAGCCAGTCATCAGCCAATGTAAATACATCTCCGTTTTGGGACAAGGTCACTAATGAACAATCAGGATAGAAAAGAGAACTTACAAGGAATGCGACATGTGTCGATAGCTGAAAGGTAAAAAATAATCAATGAGCAGCACATGAAGAAGCGAGTTAAAGTGTTGCAAAAATGATTAACAAAAGAGAAATGTGTAAAGCAAATGAAAATAAATAAACAAATCTAAAAAAGTCCTTCCGGCCAGTGCCGGGAGGAAGAGGTAGCTTTCATAATCCTTATTTAAAAAAAGCCAAATTATATCATTCAAACACACGAAGCTCAATTTAGTGGAAACCGAATATAGGAGATTCAATACTAATTTTTATCAATATAATGAATGAGAATTTCGCGAAATTAGTCAGATTTATCCAAGCTGCTTTTCTTTAAAATAACATATATTTGGCTGCCAAATTCGGCAATTTCTTAAAGTGCCTTTCAATTTAAGACAACATGGTGGATGAAGCTAAGCAGTGAACTTGGTCGAGACCTTAGTAATTGCTGTGCACATGCTCACTCACATCAGAATCCGTTAATATATAGGAGTGCTGTCGCATGCAAAAATCAGATTTTTCAAAATGTCACCCACAATAGAAATTGAAACTGCTATATCTGAGCCATTTTTTAAGGTAAAGACAAACAAAAAATGCTCCTGAATCCTTATATCAAGGTCAAATACTTAAGAAAGAAACCTTTTTCAATTTCTAATTTTTTTGCACCTCACTTTAAATATATATATATTTTTTAATTTAATGGTCGCCATTTTTAAACAAGATGGCTGATAAATCTGGCCAGCGAACTTGGTCGAGGTGTTGATGTATACTATCCACATGCCTTCTTACATCGAAATAGGCGAATACGTGTGTTATCGCGTGACAAATACAAGATCGTTTCAAAATGATAGCCATGCTAGAAATTCAAAGTGCTATAAATCAACCATTTTTTAAGATATAAACAAAAGAACAAATTTTCAGAAACAAAAACTGCTCCGGAATCTTTGTATCAAGGCCAAACACATAAAAAAATCTTTTTCATTTTCCAATTGTTTAATACCTCCTTTTGAATTTTAAATTTAATTTTTTTTTAAATGGCAACCCTTTTGAAACAAGATGGCGAATGAAGCTGGCCAACGAACTCGGTCGAGACATTGGTATGTACTATGTACATACCAAGTTACATCCAAATACGTTCATAATTACGCCTGTTATCGCGTGACAAATATCAGGTCGTTTTAAAATGTCAGCCACAAGAGAAATTCAAAATGCTATTACTCAGCCAGTTTTTTTAGATATAGACGAAAGAAAAACTGTTCCGGAATCTTTGTATTAAGGTCAAACACATACAAAAAAATCTTTTTCACTTTCCAATTTTTTGGTATCGCATTTAAATTTTTTTATTTTTTAATTTTTTTAAATGGCCGCCATTTTGAAACAAGATGGCGGATGAAGCCGGCCAACGAACTCGGTCGAGATATTTGTATGTACTATGTACACACCAAGGTACATCCAAGTCGGTTCATAAATACGCCTGTTATTACGTGAGAAAAATCAGGACGTTTCAAAATGTCAGCCACGCTAGAAATTCAAAGTGCTATAACTCAGCCATTTCTTAAGATATAGACGAAACAAAAACTGCTCCCGAATCTTTTTATCAAGGTCAAACACATAAGAAGAAAATATTTTTTCAATTTTTAATTTTTTGGTACCACATTTCAAATTAAATTTTTTCTTAAAAATTTAAATGGCCACCATTTTTAAAGAAAATGGCGGATGAAGCTGACCAACGAACCCGATCGAGACATTTGTATGTACTATGTATAAACGAAGTTACATCCATATCGGTTCATAAATACGCCTTTTATCGCGTGACAAAATTTAGGTCGTTTCAAAATGTCAGCCACGCTAGAAATTCAAAATGCTATAACTCAGCCATTTTTTAAGATATAGACGAAACAGAAACTGCTCCGAAATCTTTTTATAAAGGTCAAATACATAAGAAAAAATATTTTTCCATTTTCAATTTTTTGGTACCACATTTCAAATTTTAAATTTTTAAAAAATTTTTAAATGGCCGCCATTTTGAAAGAAATTGGCGGATGAAGCTGGCCAACGAACTCGGTCGAGAGATTGGTATGTACTATGTACACACTGAATTACATCCAAATCGGTTCATAAATACGCCTTTTATCGCGTGACAAAATTCAGGACGTTTCAAAATGTCAGCCACGCTAGAAATTCAAAATGCTATAACTCAGCCATTTTTTAAGATATAGACGAAACAAAAACTGCTCCGGAATCTTTGTATAAAGGTCAAATACAAAAGAAAAAAAAATATTTCCATTTTTAATATTTTGGTACCACATTTCAAGTTTTAAAATTTTTTAAAAATTTTAAATGACCGCCATTTTGAAACAAAATGGCGGATGAAGCTGGCCAACGAACTCGGTCGAGACATTGGTATGTACTATGTACACACCGAATTACATCGAAATCAGTTCATAATTACGGGAGTTACAGTGTGTCATAGGTCAGATATATATATATATATATATATATATATATATATATATATATATATATCAATTTTGAACGGAGGGTGGTTACGGGGTCTGGGGGTCATGATCGATGAAAATATACCAAAATTTTTTGAAATCGCTTTCCTCCGAAAGGCTGCAATAGGTAGCTTTTTTGTAAAGAAAGCTACCTAAAAGGAATAAATAAATAAAATAAAATAAGGAAAATAAAAACTAAAACTGAAACTAAAACAGGGAACGCATGATATACATAAGAAATGAAAGGTTTTTTTTTTTTTTTTTTTTTTTTTTTTTTTTAATTATATATAATAAAATGCAAAGAGAAAAGAAAAAAAGGAAAATAATTACAAAAACTGAAGAGAAAAAGGAGATGAAGGGAGATTATTGACAAGGTTATAGGAGTTTTTTTGAGTAAAAAATGCTTCGTGAAAATCCATGTGATTAACAAAGACAAAAAAAAAAAAAAAAAAAAAAAAGAAAGAAAAAGAAATAATACTGACCATGGTGAAATTGAAACACTGATTTCAAATCCAACTGTCAGTGGCAGTTGAATATTTTAAAATTCTGAAATTTCATTCTATATTAGTTTGACAACCTAAATTATCTAATAATCACCTACTAAAATACCTATATATATGTATATATATATAACCTAAATTACAAAAGCAGAGAATAAATAAATAGGATCTTTTAGAGAAGATAATTTTATTTTATTAATAGGTTGGAAATTGAAAATTGAAACTGTGAAATTGAAACAAAAATGGATTTCGAAATTTTTCAGACAGGGAGACGAATAAAATGGCAGAACGACAGAGTTAAGATTAGAAAAATTATTTGAATAGAATCAGTTGTTATATCGTAATTTATTTTACTTATCGTAAAACGTGTCTAATTGAAATTGTTACGCGGTGAAATAATACACATTACAAAAAATATACATAAATGTTACATTATTAGATCTAATTCCGCGATTTCCTTATCTTATTCTAAATTACTACTTTATTTTCACTAAATCCTTATCCTTAAATAATCTCTATCGTTAACTCTGTTTAATCCCCTTTAATTTAAATATTACGCTTTTAGTATTCTTAAATTAAATGTTCCATTTCCGCGCTTTTTTCTTTCGAGAATATTCTTTTAGCTTCATTTTTACGTTCCCGAGCATTTCTGAGGTTATCCTTTTTCCCTTCAAATTCATCCGCGTGCTTTGTCCGCACTCTTTATATGACGTGACATTCTTAATTATTCATTGGTTGAAAGCGCGATCTACGTCATATTTGTATTCTTACACGTGAGGAACAAAAAGTTGATACTCGCTGAGTTTCAGCAGATTTTGAAAGATTTGAGTCGATTTTCCAGTTTTCATCCATCCCCTGGGAACCGTCCTTTTATTCGATTATCTGGAACTTTGTTTAGACCTAATTACTACTACGGAGAGATGGCTAATAAATAATCTTGGTGGAAACTGCGCCATTTGAAAGTTCTAATAAATTGCTGAGATGATCTTATGTGTCGTTTCAGTTCATTCTGGGGAAACTTCACGAAACGATGTATTCCATAGTCTTCACTCGACTACTGCAATTAACAAATTTTTATACTAATAAAACAGGTTCGAATTACCTGTTCTGACCACTTCTATTATTACTGTATGTGATCCACAACTACTATCGAGACAGCTAGCACTGCATTTTCAACATTGCACTACTGGTAACATAACAACCAGTCATTTCGTTCACTAGTAAAGCCTTCCAACCTTAGAATAATCTAACAATTCTATTCTAAAATCATAACATACATATATATATATATATATATATATATAATTATTATTACTTTTTTTTTTAATTGTCATATCAGTTTGATGAATATATATAGTATACAATTAAAATAATGAGCTGTTTTTTTTTTTTTTTTTTTTTTTTTGTCTAAGTCATTTATAGAATTTTCCCTTTTCTATAATTAAATGTAGACTTTGAATGAATTATCATCCTTCATAAAAGGAGCGATTTCTGTGATAGAAATATATGTTAACTAGCAAATGCATAATTAACGTCATTACTTTGCGTAAACATGATACTACGGCTTTTTTAAAATTTCGTATAACACTCCAAAGTTTTCATTAATTAAAATAAAAAAAAACACAAATATAACTCTTCGTAAAACAATAAGAGAAAAAACAAGAAATCCATGCATTTTACAAAGCGATGATAAATATAATGATCCATTAGTATAATAGACAAATTTGTCTTTTTTTCTGACTCACATAATATATTATGATAGAGGATTTCCTATATTTGAAAATAGAAAAATAGAAAAAAAATGTGCCTTATTTTCATATTTCACTACAGGAAAATACTATATTTCACTATATATTTCACTATATTTCACTATAGAAAAAACACTTTACTTTTATATATGGGTGATTTGTGACTCATTCATTAAATGGTAAAATTTTTAATATTACGTGTTAAAGAAATTATTAATATTAACTCATTATTAATTTAAGAGTTTAAATACGTTTTTCTCAATAGAAATTTAAAAAAAAATAGTTACAAAACTTAATTTATTAACATGAAAATAAAGTTACATTAAAGTTAACTTATACTTTAAAATTCAAAATTTATTTAACATTTAATATTTTATACATATTTAATAAAGAATGCAATTACTTATGCTTTAAATTTGTCTTTTTTTTTTGTAAGAAATATTTAACAATAAATAAATAAATAAATAAATAAATAAATACTATAGGATATTACAATTCATTATATTTTTTAATAAAAATTAATAAATTGAGTATGAATACATGGCACAGACATTATACATATTAAATCTGGATCAACAAATATTAAATTAACTAATCACTAATGATTTTTTTAACCTAGATCCCAATCACTTAATATGACAGGCACATTTGTTTCATTAAAAAACAAAACTTTTATTTATAAATACAACTATTTTACGAAAGGAAACATTTTACTACTCAAGTAATAAATAAAATAAAATAATGGACAATAAGAATATAGATCTCAGGTTTCTATGTTTTACTCAAAAATATTCAGTTATAAAATGAAACAAATACTTTGTTCTAGCAAATATTTTAAATCTGTAGTAATTCAGAAAAGGGATTAGAGAAAACAAATCATAAAAATTGTAAAGCTATGACACAATGTATCACCTGCCTTATATATAAGACACTTAAAAAATGAACTCTAAAATAGTTTTTCTCTTTCTACACACGCAACCTATTATGATGGAGAAACTACTTAGAAATATAAATAACAATAAAATAAAGGTACTTTCTTTTTATATTGTTGTGTAGAAAAAAGAAAATTCCATTTTATTTATTTTGTTTTTTATGTGGCGTCATTTTATTCCTCATTATTGATAGTGGCTGACATTAAATTGATTATTTTGATATCACGTAATAAATAAATAAATATATTTTATTTAATTTTTCTATAAGACGAGTTACTATTTCGGAATATTCGAAAAGAGGTGCTTTCACATTTTTTTTTTTTTTTAAATAAACTTCTCTTTAAATATACATCTAGCTGAATACCGAAAAAATGTTGTACACTGTAAAAAAATCTCTTTAAAGTTACTAAAGTTTTTCTAGGATACTGGGATTCCTGGAACTTTTTATGTAACGGTAACAACAAAAATTCCTGTAATAGCGTCTGTTACAGAAATTTTTGCTGTTGTCGTTACAAAAAAAGTTCCTGGAATCCCAGTTTCCTAGAAAAACTTTATTAACTTTACATATTTTTTTTTTTTTTTTTTTTTTTTTTTTTTTTACAGTGTATACATGATTTCTTTTATCAGCATATAAATTCAAGGTTTTTTATCTTTACTATCTTAGGTTTTGTTGAATAATAAGCATTTTATATTGAACAACTGATAAACTATAAAATTTTAAAGCTTGCTGGAACAGTTCAAATTTTTAATATTTTTTAAGTTTATCATACAGGAAATGATATCCGTATGTCATAAGACATATAAAAAATTACTTCTAAAATAGTTTTTCTCTTTCTACACATGCAACCTATTATGATGAAAATCTACTTTACTACAAAAATATATATCAATAAAATAAAGGTTATTTATTTCTATAGTGTTTTGAAGCCAGAAGAAAGTTTCATTTTATTTGTGCTGTTTTTATATGGCGTCACTTTATATCTCATTCTTGATAGTGTCTTATACATTAGATTGAATATTTTGATATTACGTAATAAATTATAAGACATTTAAAAATGAACTCTAAAATAGTTTTTATCTTTCTATACACGCAACCTATTATGATGGAAAAACTATTAGAAATATAAATAACAATAAAATAAATATACTTTCTTTTTATATTGCTGTGTAGGGAGAAAAAATTTAAGTTTTATTTATTTTGTTTTTATGCGGCGTCACTTTATACCTCATTCTTGATAATGGGTCATACATTAGATTGATTATTTTGGTAACACGTAATAAATTATAAGACACTTAAAAAATGAACTCTAAAATACTTTTCTCTTTATATACACGTAACCAATTATGATGGAGAATCTATTAAAAATATAAATAACAATAAAATAAAGGTACACTGTAAAAAAAAAAATATATATATATCTAAAGTTACTAAAATTTTTGTAGGAAACTGGGGTTCCTAGAGCATTTTAATGGCAACAAAAATAATTCATGTAATAGATACACTTTCGCACTGTAAATCCAAAAACCTGTAAGATTATTAAGAATTTTTTAGAAAAGTGGGATGCCTAGAACTTTCATGTAACTGAAACCCCAATTACAGATAAAACTTTATTAATATTATTACTTTAATTTTAGTAGATGCTTTTGTAAAGCTACAGATTTCTGTAGCTTTACAGAAACAACTAGTTTTGTAGATTTACACCTTTTTTCGTACAGTCTACAGATAAAATTTTAGTAAGCATACAGATTTCAGCAACTTTACATCTGTAGAATTACACATTTTTTTTTTTTTTTTTTTTTTTTTTTTTTTTTTTTTTTTTTTTTTTTTTTACAGTCTACGTTCTTTTTATATTGTTATGTAGAGAGAAAATGTTAAGTTTTATTTATTTTGTTTTTATGAGGCGTCACTTTATAACACATTCTTGATAGTGTCTCATACATTAGATTGAATATTTTGATATTACGTAATAAGTCAAAAGACACTTAAAAAATGAAATCTAAAATAGTTTTTCTCTCTATATACACGCAACCTATTATAATGGAGAAACTATTAGAAATATAAATAACAATAAAATAAAGGTACTTTCTTTTTATATTGTTGTGTAGAGAGAAAAAAAAAATTATAAAGTTTTATTTATTTTGTTTTTATGCGACGTAACTTTATACCCCATTCTTGATAGTGGTTTATCTCTAATTTTGATTCAGTTTTTGTTGATGAAATTAGTGGTTAAATTCAAGATTTACAATTGCCTGTACGCTGAGCCGGCAGGGATTTTTTCAGTATGTAAATACCATTTTATATATACAATATATATTTAAGGTTTTATTGATGAGTATTTGATACCGAACTACCACATGATATGAAACTGTAAAGCTCGCTGAGATAATTTAAATTTTTAGTATTACAATAAGTTGTGTGACAACGTATACATAAATATTTCAATTATTTATGTTATATTTTCTTTCTTTTTCAGTTCTGAGTCGTACATAGCTCATTCTGAAGAAGATGTTTTATATGTGCCTTTCTTTATTCAGCATATAAATTCCAGATTTTTTTCTTTTTTAAATTAAAGGTTTTATTTAATAACCAGGGTTCGATATTGAACTACTGCATGCTATAAAATTTTAAGGCTCGTTGAAATATTTCGAATAAAAAAAAAAATTAACAATATGATACAGGAAATGTTATACCTATTATATAAGATATATAAAATTGACACTAAAATAGTTTTCGCTTTAAACTCGCGCAACTTATTTTGATGGAGATTTTGATGGATCATTTACTACAGAATATAAATAACAATAAAATAAAGATGCTTTAATTTCATATTTTTGTGTAGAGAGAAGGAAATTTCCACTTTATATTTTTATATTGCGTCATTTCGTCACTCATTCTCGATAGCTGCTCATATATTAAACTAATCAATTTTTTATCACGTTATAAATATTTTTCAAATTTTATTTTCTTTTAAAGGAAATTTCTAGTTTAGTTTATTAGTAAACAGGTTCTGTAGACTATTTTTTTAAAAACTATTCTATAATTTTGTGTATAGTTCAATCTGAAAAAAAAGTTTTACATGAGATTTTTTTATTCAGTATATAAATTCCAGATTTTTTTAATGTTATATTTCAGGTTTTAATAATATTTGATACTAAACTACTGCATACTTTCAAATTGTAAAGCTCGCTGAAATAATAATTTTTTTTTTTTTTTTTTTTTTTTTTTTTTTTTTTTTTTTTTAATATTAGAAAAAAAATATGTGATAACGTGTACATAAATATCATATTTATTTATTTATTTATTTATTTTAAATTTTCTTTCCTTTTCAGCACTGTTTTGAAATAATAAAGAAAATTAATTTTTGCTACATTGTATTTCATTTAAGATTCTTTATTCAAAATAATAAATTATATATATATATATTTAAATAAGTGCATCTTACACACGTAATTATTGTATACTAGCTGTTACCCGTGACTGCGTTCACGTAACATTTAAAGAAGAAGAAATTCATCAATTAAGCAAAAAATTTCGATGTTTAAAAGCATGTATAATTAACCTTTTATCACATTTTATAGTAGAAACGCTTCTGATGATCCCAATTTGCTTATTTTTGTTTATGTATGTAGGACCATTTAAATTTCTTTTGTCAGCATGAAATTTCATACACCTTTTCTAAGATTAAATGAGGAATAAATTTACATCTCTGTTATTCTATTTTATTATTTATATTTATTCTATTTTATATTTATTCCGTTCAAGGATATTGATTTATTTTATGTTTTCGAGACAAAAAATATTATTTAAAGATATATATTAATAAAGAATTTTAAAGGAAATTGGTTATTAGTAGGTCACTTCAGACGTGACTTCGATATTATTAGAATAAGCGAAAAATCAACATGCACCATTATAAGGTTACATTCCAAAAAATCACATTTTGGAAGAGAAAAAAAAAAGATAAATGGTATTAAAAAATAATCAAACGTGGTGATAAAATAATCAAAGTTCAAAGTAAAAAAATAATCAAAGTTCAAAAATAAATAATAAGAGCACGGGAAATATCTTTAACTTTCAAATATTATTACATTTTAATTTCACGGTACCACACTTTTATGAGCTCTAGATCTACCAATAATATCAAAATGTTTATCACGCTCCAAAGACTCTTGAGCCTAAATACTTATTATTAAAGCAATAGAGTTAACTTATTGCTTTCGAGGAATAAATCGATTTATGTAAAAGCACCACAATTATGAATAAACATTTTCATATCTATTGTGTGTTGTAATTTTGGCTTATGAAAGCTTTGAAATTTGCAGGAATATGCTCCAATGGGGTAACAGTGATAGATTGTGTTTCACAGAGATTTTTAACTATAGATTTCGATAATTTAAAATCTAAAGAAAATTTCCCTTCTTCCTTTGCGCTTTTCGATAAACACGGTGCCTTTATACATTAGAGGGATGTAAAGTGAAAGGCAAATTTATTGCTTAGTTAAGGTTTTGGCTCTTGTGTACACGTAAATGATGTCACATGTAAAGCCTAATCTCAAATTGAAATTACTTGCTAAACTTTTTTAAGTTGACTTTCCTGTGTCATTTATTAAATTTTATTGAAACCAGTGTTATGGGAGATTGTACTGTAAAAGGATGTTAAACTTATATATTTGCGATTTTAAATTCTGTGCAAATCACGCCATTTTGTATAAAAACTGCTATAAAATGCTAATATTTTCTGAAAGAAAAGCAGCTAAGACTAATGTCAGACGAACGTCTTTTGCACGCTTTTTTCCTTGCGTATTATCCCTACACAATGCTAGCGGCATATACGTGAGGAAAAAAGCGTGCAAAAAGACGTCCGCCTGGCATTAGTTTCATGATTTAAAATGTGACGACACTAGGTTAGTTTTTCTTACGGAATGTTACTTGTCGAAATAAATAAATATATATATATATATATTCTTACACTTCATGAATCATTTAAAACTATGCATTTTAATTTATTTTAAAAAAAAGGGAAATCGATTAATGAAATCCAATATTATTGTACATTTAGAAAAGCATTGAAAAATTATTTTTATTAAATATACTAAATTTCATGTAAGAAAATGTATTTAAAATGTAAGCTAAAATTTTATTTTCAAAGAATGCGACTTTTGATACAAAATTTTATTTCTGAAAAGTATATTGTTATTTTAAGATTTCGTTTTAACTTTCGAAGCTGGTGTAATGAAGACGACATCGCTTGGACGAAATTAAAATAAATCTATGTTAATGTTTTCGTATTAAAATTAATGCTTTCCATGAAAAAATATTACATCATTTTTAACCGATAAAAGCTTTTACTAAAAACGCCTTTGTGACATGTTTTAACTGCCATCTTTTAAAATTAATCAATTAAAATGGTATATGATTATTTTAATCAAGACCTCCTGATAAGGGAGTCTTGATTTTAATTTTAATTCGTATGAATAGTGGGCAATAACTATCAACTTAAATGCACAGAAGTTATATTTACTCCTTGGTTGCGTCAATATGTCGACAGACGATTTTTGTTTCTATGGAATAAATTCATTCATGAAGTTTCGATGTGTGTAAATATGTTTTCAGTTTTGGAAAATTTAATTTAATCAAGTTTTTGCACCATTTATACTAATTGAAATTCAATTCTTTTTAATTTTAATGAGGAAATAACGTCAAAAAATATATTAATCCGTTTTAATTCCCCTTTTTTCCACCAAAAATATCTTCTCCTGATAATCATAACGTGAATTTTGAAAAGAAAACTCTCATTTGTATGCAACTTACATTCAAACTTTTTAATCAGTATGGACAGTATTCCTGTGACGTCACAATTGGTAAAATAGCGGTTTTTATAGCCCCGAATCAAAAGCGAGAATAGGGTCCATTTGTAAAAAATATTTCTGTTATTCATTTTGATATGACGTCATTATTTATCTATTTTCATTAGTTACTGATATTGATGCCCATTGTATTTTTAACGAATATTTGGAAATACCTGTTTTATTTCAAATTTGACGTCATGTTTTTCCGATCGAATAACTTTATTAATAATATTATTCTTTTTCATTCTTTTTCCTTCTAATTATGACACCATTTTTGGCAGAAAACCCCTTATTAACGTAACCGATATTCATCCTTCATGCATAATAAAAAATGCCCCATTTTTTGTTTCAACTATGACGTCATATTTATTTTCTTTTGAATTCTTTTTATTTTAATTTTTAATTGTCGAGGAGAAATTATTATTCCAGATTTTGTTTTTCTTGGCAACAAGAAAGAAAGATGGTTAAATTTATCGGGAAAATGTCAATTGATTCTGTATAAAAAAGAATAAAATTTTGAATTATTAAGATAATTATTTGAATAAATTAAATAAACTATAGCCTATGTTCATTTCCGGGTTGTAATCCATCTATATAAAAAAAATACAAAAGCATTAATTCATCCGTTTAGATGCTGACTTCATTCAAACATTCGGACACACATTGACATTTATAATATTATAAGGACTAACTAGAAAACTTTAAATGTCTAAAGATTACTAACCAAATGCTAATTATTTTCGTATACAAACATGGATACCTTCAAAATCAATGCCAAATATGTGTTATATCTTTTATTAATACATTTTAAACCTTTGAACATTTTTTAAAATTTTCGTGTTTTACTGATAATTGTCTGAGCGAAGCGAAGGCTAATACACAGCGCAATATTACTTTCCAGGCACATACAGCTACGATGGATATTAAAGCCATGGCCTACTGAAAGAATGCCTAATAAAATTCATTCGTCAAAAAGAACTCAAAAGATATTTGTCGGATTTTGTTTCTGATTGCACCAAAAGGTACCTATGAGGGTAACTTACTAAATGCACCTACTTAAAAAATAAGTTCCAAACCCTTTAAAAATTATATTAAAAAAACTGATAAAAAGGTACAATTTATCTACATACGTCACGGAAATTTAGTGTACTTCCTTTTCACTGGCAGCATGTTTACCTAGAAAATCGGATGGAACACATGGAGCAAAGAAAATATGCACGCACTAAAGTATAATAAAACCTATTTAAACAGGAAAATTAATATGGATTTCATTTTCTATTTAAAAGAAAAAAGCCAAAATATCTTAGTATATTTTAATATTATACAGAAGTAAAGTTTGTTTGTTTGTTTGTAGGAGGTAATTTCTGGAACTACCGAATCGATTTCACAAGTAATGAAATCAAAATGATTGTGTTAGTCACGTTCGAACATAGGCTATATCTTAAGTCGATGGCACTACGCCAAAGGGGTGTAAGAGCAAAAACCGTTCTAAAAATGCGATTTTTGTGTAACTAAAGGGCCTAGAAATATGAAATTTTTAATATTAGTTACTTATTAGATATAAAGGATTTCTTAGAACATTTCCTAAACAATTTGAAATTTAAAAGGGGTGAAAATGCCCTAAATGCGTTTTAAAAAACGTTCTAAATGGTGGTTTCTGCAAAATCTCAGGAAATACCAAACCGATTTAAAAAATAATGATGTCAAAATGATGGTGACAACACTTGCTCCAATATGGGCTATATTGTATGTCAGTGCCACTACCTCAAATGAGGTGCAGTATCAAAAAAGTTCTAAAAGTGCAATTTTTGTGTTGCTGAAGGACCTAGAAATATAACATTTGGAATATTAGTTTCTTATTAAATAAGGAAAAAAATTCGAAAAAAACGTGATAATGCGCGAAGAGTGTTCTAAAAAACATTCTAAATGGCGATTTCTAAGCAATTTTAGGAAGCATCAAATCGATTTAAAAAATAATGGTCGTGAATTGATAATTACTGCACTTGCTCTACCCTAGAGTCTGTTTTATGGTCGTGTCACTACCACCTGGGGTTTGCAGGAGCAAAAAACGTTCTAAATTGCGGTTTTTGTGAATCATGAAATTTGGAATGGTAGTTACTTATAATATATCAATGATCTCTCAGAACATTTCCTAAATTCTTTATTTTCCCAAATTTTCTAAAACAAACTAAAATTTAAAAGTGGCGAAAATGAGCGAAACGTGTTCTAAAAAACGTTCTAAATTGCGATTTCTGCGCAATCTAAGGAATTACTGACCAATTTCTAACATAATGACGTAAAAATGATGATGACAGCTCTTGCTCCAAGATAGGCTATATTTTATGTCTGTTTTCACTGCCCCAAAGGGGGTGCAGGAGCAAAAAACGTTCTAAAAATGCGATTGTTACGTTATGGAAGGACCTAGATTCATGAAATTTGGCATGGTATGTACTTATTAGACATAAATAATCTCTAAGTACATTTATTTAAAAAATTGAAATTTTAAAGGTTTGGAAATGCGCGTAAAGCGTTTTTTTAGAACGTTTTGCGCGAATTTTCACACCTTTAAAATTCACGTTCTAAACGCCGATTTGTGAACAATCTGAGAAAGAATCAAACTGTTTTTAAAAGTAATGGTGAGGAGTTGATGCTGACGCCTCTGATCTAACATAGACGCTATTTCATGTCGGTGTCACTACCACCTGGGAGTTGCAGCAGCAAAAAACGTTCTAAATTGCGATTTTTGTGATCGGTAGGGGATATCAACTTAAAATTAGGCATGGTACATATTTATTAGATATAAATTATCCTTAAGGACCGTTAAAAAATTTGAAAATTTAAAAGACATGAAAATGCGCGAAAAGCGTTCTAAAACTTTCTAAATTGCGATTTCTACACTATCTCAGGAAATATCAAACCTGTTTCAAAAGTAATGGCTGCAAATTGATAGTGACAGTCGCTGCTCCAACATTGGTTATATTTTATGTTTCTGTCACGTTTTAAATCAAAATGATCAAGTTTTGAATGAAATGAATGCAATATGAATATGGTATGGGAAATTTGTATGGTCATTTATCACCTGCTTTTGGCTGGCATAAAGTATCAATATTGCCATTGTGGCACATGTATCATATATGTACCACATTGGCGCGATTTTTTCGTTTTCGAATACCAGTTACATATATATTTTTTAAAAAGAGAATAACAATAAATTAAAAAAAAAGTTTAATTAATAACTATAGAACAAAATATATATATATATAATTTTAGAAAATAAAATAATAGAAAATAAAAAAAATTATTAATAAATTAACAACAACATCCGGGTTACCATATCAAGCAAAATAACGGCATTTTTTTGTCAATTAAGTACAAGTACGTATATGACATAAGCTTCAGAAAAAAATCGTGCCATTGTGGTTCGCATATGACATCTGTGCAGCAATGGGTTCATGGTATGCAAAATGAAACAAGTATACTATAGCCACTCTTCGTACAAGAAAAGTGGTCAATAATTCGTATTCAGATACACAATCAAGGTTGCCGTCAAACAAGAATAACACTAACAACAGCATTGTTATAACGGTACGAGAGTTATAATAGTGATATAAAATTGGCTTTAAGCAAACAACCACAGATCAAGTATTTTACATACGTTTCGAGTGAAGCTTGATCATCAAAGTACTAATTAATTATACAAGCAACAGACATATAAACAAAAGTTTAAAATGAAATGTAAATTTTTGCAACCTCTCACCCCCCCCCCCCCACACACACACACACACGCAATAAAAAATGTTACAGCAATGAAAGTAACTTGGCATTAAGCGACGCTTTTTAAAATACGTCATTGGTTGCAAACCAGATTACGGAACCTTCCTATAACCTTTGAAGTAATCACGTTACTTTATTTTTAGCCACTTAAAATTTAGACAAGAGCATTTTTTTTCGCCAAAAGCAACTTTTTTTTTCGCATGAGTAATTTAGAAACAATTCTTTGATGTTGAAAGAAAATGTTTTGACTTATTATCGGTTATTATTTTTTTTACTTAATTGTATTTTAAAAGAAATGAGTCAAAGGCTTGTTTTTTAAATGTATTTAATTTATGTATTTCAAATGAAAAGAATGTATTACGAAAGTTAACAATTTATCTCCTGTATCCGGCTAAGCGCCTTATTACTGTGTGTCTAATACCCTTCACGATACTTCGTTGTTATATGGGCCTTGGCGTGTTTTTAAAAACCCAATTTGGGTTTAAGAAAGTGAGATGTTTTGGCAAATGATATAAACGACTATGAAAATAAAATTGAAGAAGTATTAAACATGTTTATGTATGTATTTTAATAAATACGGCTGCTAACAGGTATTAAATAAATTATTTATGTTTTTATATAATAAAATTAAACGTCTTCTTTATCTACGTGTATGCTAATATTATAAAGTAGTAACGTTTGTGTGTTTGTGGAATGTAATCTCAGAAACTACCTAGCCGATTTAATAAGTAATGGTTTAAAAATGCTGGTGACGATCGCAGCTCGAACAAAGACTATATTTTAGGTCGTTACAACAACTTCGATGGGTGCAGGAGTAGAAAATTTCTAAAATTGCGAATTCTGAGACATTGTTTTGGCTAGAAATTTGAAATTTTGTGCGGTGGTTACTTTTAAGTTGTAAATACTCGTTATGAACTCTTTCTACAAGGTTCGAAATTTAAAGTTAGAAATAAACGTAAAACGTTCTAGAAAATTTCTAAATCACGATTTATTTGGAATTGTTAGAGAAAAAAATTTTGAAATTTCCCATGGCTATTTCTTTTAAGTCGTTAATGCCGGTCAGTTAAAAAAAAAATAAATAAATGGTTGCATCAAAGAAAAAGATCTAATATGCAATTTCTCTGATAATAATGGGTATAGAAACTTAAAATTGGCAAGTAGAATTTCTCATTACCTCTTTCCAGAATGCTAGTACTGACATTGATTCATTGCTTTGGCATAGTGTAATGGTGTTAAAATGTGTCAAATATTTGAGAAATATTGCACACAATAGACACACACTAATATATATATATATATGAGTGTGTACACTCTAAAAACTAGATCTGTAAGTTAGTCAAACTTACACATATATATCGTAAATTTCTAAATTTTAAATTTATATTATATTATATTGGTAGTAACTTATAATATCTGAATACACGTTATAGAAAAAATTCAAACTGCAATGCACGCATTAGAACAAATTCTAAAAAAAAAAAAAAAAAAAAAAAAAAAAAAAAAAAAAAAAAAAAAAAAAATCGAAATTAAGAGAACTAAATAAAGCGGCCAAAGTTCTAAAGGTGATATAAATAACGAAATACATCGATTTATTAGGAATATAAAGATTGAAATATGCATGGTTGTTGCTTTTAAAGTGCAAATACTCGCAATAGAACAAATTCTAAAAATTTTGCTATGTAAAATGATGCGCAGGAACAAAAAACTTTCGATTTTTTTCTTCTGTGCTACTGCTGACGTAAAAACTTTTTATTGGGTTGAAATTTTTAGACGGAATACTTTTAAGATGTAAATGCTCTCTAAGAATGGCTTCTAAAAAATACAAAATTTAAAAAGAAGAAATGAACGGAAAACGTTCTAAATTACCATTAAATTGCGTTGTTAGGTATTGAAATTTTAAATATTTAATAAAACTACATCACTGCCCCCCAAAAACATGCAACTTAATTGCAACAAAACTGGTAGCTACTTATCTAGTATTGAATAAGTTGTGTTATCATTGAATAAATATCGGTATGAAACAGCCGATAGTTTGCACGAAAGTACTTCTCAAAATGTTACTTCTCTGGGAAAAATAGTCGAAAAGTGTCTGTTTAAATTTGATATGCAATTTTTTTTTCAGCTTCACTCATCTAGAGATTTAATCACAAGGTCCTTTTCTTAATTGTCATTAGACGATTTTTTATGTAGTAACTTATTCGGGTAAATTTTCTGAATAGGGTTAATATTGACGAATTTTAGTTCTGGATATGTTGGAAAAATATGTAAGGATTTGTAAATTACTCGAAATGACATTTTCACAGCTCAAAGGTTATGCAGACAAGATATTCCACATCTCGTGTCATAACTTACGCTGCAGTCAATGCCAATTTGTGTGGAGCGCAAGGGGCCTACCTCGAAAGGAAAAAGGGTACCAATCCTGTCAGGTAACTTCTGCATTTTTTTCGGACAAAGTTTGAATATTTTTCAGGCAGGCCACGTATTGTCAATCAAAGATATCATCTAATTTTCTATTCATGTCACGAGTTATTATTAAATATACGTTCTCACTAATCCCTCAGACTAATCCCTCTGAGAGAAGTCCCAGTATTTACATGTTCATTGAAGAATATGATTTGAAAATCAGCGTGTTTTTGAAAAGTGAAGAAACTTGAGAAGTTTGAATGCACCTTTTATGTGTGTGGCTACTCTGATTAAAAAGTTGTGCAATAATGTTACACTAGACACATAATATTCGGATAAGTAAATGTACAATGCATCGACAAGTTCTCACACTAAAAAGTTACTATTATAGAATTAACAACAAAATCAACAACTGTTTTAATATACAAAAATTTATTGGATGTGGTTTATAAAGTTTTTAATTGCATGAAATATTTTAGAAAAAAATAACGTTATTTTTGCATTGTTTAATATATTGCTGATATTTATATATTCTTATTTATTTCCAGGTAAGACAAGCGAATACTTCCTTTGCGTTTTCATTATTAGAAGCATGAAAAAACATTAATGGTTTCAAAATATGCCTGATTTAAATTTGTAAGTAATGTTCAGCTTTTATTAAAAAAATTATAAAACTTGCAGTCTGTTAATATCGACCTCGATAATCCATAATAAATAATACCAATATAAAATCTGTAATAAAAAAAAATGTTAATATATATATATATATATATATATATATATGGTGATGCATTTTTGAAGAATTTTATTCATATGAGTGTAGTGATTAGTTAATTTAATAATTTTTGATACGATTTAATATGTATAATGTGTATATCATGTCTTGATACTCAATTTATAAATTTTATTAAAAAATGATGATGATTTCTAATATTCTATAATGGTTATATATATATATATAGCCATAAGCCATAATATAATTACAAATCATCATCTATTCCGATTACAATAATTAATTTAATAAATTTATCAGCAAATTATAACTGTAACATTATACAAAATACAGATGGAACCCTATACATGTAATATTAATTAAGCAAAATCCACCAATTAGCCAGCACATTGCATACGATTAATCCATATTTACATATGAAAAACCACCAAAATATTTTTGAAAAAAAGAATTATTAAAGACTTATAAAACAAGAAAACAGCCAAAAATTGTTGAGCACTTAAAAGACATATTGTAAACAGAGAATAGATCAAGTGGAAGGAAGGATGGAGCCGGAAGCTTATATAGCATTTCACTTCATCAGGGGTACATAATTCGCCAATATAAGCAAAAGCATAGTCGATTTCTGTACAAAAATCCAGCATAAGCTAAAAATAGATTCCTGGTGCACCCAATCGACCACACACCATAAAAAAGACTTAAAAATCACATGACATGTAAGTTTAATAATATAAAAATTTAATCATAACAAAATCCTTAATAATAAACAATTTTAATTTAAAGAAACAATTAAATTCGAAGACATACCCAGATATAGAATTTCAAAGACCACTTTAAACCATGAACAATTAGCAAATTAATCACAGCAAATGTCCCGCCGATTTATTTTTACAGTTAAAAACGAATTCATACGGTTTCGAAACTACATAGTGTTCTGAAAAAATACACAACGACAAATAAAAATAAAATGACATATCGTCATTATTATATAAAAATTATTAGATGCATAAAAATATTCTATAAAATATTATTACTAAAAATATATAGAATAAAATTATTTAAATTTAAGCGTATAATTACATAGAGAAACATTAAATTATAATAAATGAAATGGCAACAAACTTATTTAAACCTTAATAAATAATTATTTAGTGCTGCCTATATATATGTATATATAACATAAATAACAAGTTTCATAACAAATATAATAACACGACAGTTATATATATATATATATATATATATATATATATATATATATATATATATATATATAATTTTTAATATGATAAAAACTATCTATTATATACAAGAATACAACACATGTTTTAATTTTTTATTTTACAATATGAGTGAAAATTTTTTTATAATATATTGGGCGGATAAAAAAGAAATGGAGGAAATTCTGCTACCTCATTTCCTCCGAAGCAGGAAACGGATTCTCTAGCTAAGTTAGTAATCTAGTTAGAACGTGATTAATGCCACAGATTCCTATAGTGGCAAGTGGAAAAAAAATAAGAACAAGTAGAAATTCCTGACAAGGTTATTGGTCCCTACGATCTATAAACACATTGATGTGTTTTGAAAGGTTTACCTCAAAATAACTCTTTTAATATTTGGTAGTTCATGTCTTATCTTCTATAAATTTTCTTTTACAACTAATACGAAGAAATAAAAAAGGTGTGGTTAAAGGCAAATTTGTTATAATCTGGCAAACCATGAATCCCCATTGTAAAGATACAAGAAAAATATGTTATTTTTATCACTTCAAGCGAAGAAATTATGATTATGTTTTTCGAGTAATAAAACAAAAATATTTGAAATTACCAATTTTATTCTGTGCGATTTATATGCACATACGTTAAAAACATGATACTAATCATATTTGTTTTAATTTATTGTTATTTTACACTATGACGCAAAAGTTTAGACAATGACGTCATTCAGCTTTAAAATGTAGAATTATGACGTCAGAATTACAAAAACCTGTAAATATATTCAAAAACTGATTTAAAATGCTATGTACAAAAGACAGTCGGTTTATTTGCTATAATACTAATTTTTTTCATAAAAATTCAAATGTGCTTGTCGCAAAAGTTTAGACACTATTCTAAATTTCTTTGAATATTCGCTGGCATATGCAAATTTAGAATCGATGATGTCACAAATTTGGAGTACTTAAGTTCTGCAAACGATTGCGCTTCATAGTCGACATGCCGAGAGCTAAAGAAATTCAAGTGAATGAGGTTTCAAGGATTTGACAGTTGAAAGATGAAGGGAAGAGCGTTTCTGAAATTTCTGCTATTATTAATAGGTCAAAAAAATCTATTTATCGAGTTTTATCGAGTGGTTCCGAATATAAAGCAAAATGTCGGACTGGGAGGCCACGTGTGACAAATGTACGAGAGGATCGCCTGATACAAAGAGTAGCGAGTACTCAACAAATGAGCGTACGTGGAGTTCAAAGCTCATCGGGACTCTCTGTATCAAAGGATACGATTCGTAGACGAATTTTGGAAAAAGGAACAATCGTTTATAGCAAAATGCAGAAGAAACCAGCTCTGAAACCACACCATAAGTTACAAAGACTTATGTGGGCTCGAAAGCATATGTCATATGGAGAGAAATGGCAGTCAGTCATATTTAGCGATGAAAAAAAGTGGAATCTGGATGGTCCAGATGGTTGTTTATCGTATTGGCATGACTTGCGGAAGGAACCTCGACGTTTTTTTAGTCGCAGACAAGGAGGGGGCTCGATGATGGTTTGGGCAGCCTTTTGCTATAATGGGCAAGTATCTCTGACCTTCACCAGTGGTCGTCAAACTTCACAGCATTATACACAAACAATAGAAGAAAACCTACTGCCATTTGCTGAGCTTCTAGGGGGTCCTCAGTGGGAATTTCAGCAAGACAATGCTTCAATTCACACTGCAAAACATTCAAAATCTTGGTTTAATTCCCATAATATAAGAGTTCTCGACTGGCCAGCATGTAGCCCAGATCTTAACCCTATAGAAAACCTTTGGAGCATCATGTGTCGCAAAGTTTATAGCAACGCTAGACAATACTCTTCTGAAAAGGAACTTAAGACATCTATTGAGAATGTATGGTACGATATCGATCCACAAACTATGCAAGATTTAGTTTCTTCCATGCAATCTCGTGTATATGACGTAATACATAAGCATGGATGCGCAACCAGGTTTTAAAAATTGTTTATTTCGATTTTATTTAATTTGTGTCTAAACTTTTGAGACAGCAGTTTATTTTTGTTACCATTTAATTTATTGCAATATGCACAATTCCACTTTTCTTTGTTATAAATATTGTTTATATGTACAGCACATTAATTTCAAGCAGTGATTTGAAAATTGAATAAATATTTTTCAAAGTATGTAAGAATTTCTTCATTGTCTAAACTTTTGCGTCATAGTGTATTACAAAAGAATTAAGTAATCACGCTTATAAAATAAAATCGCAAGAAAAGCTTCAAAGTCTTTCAGTAAGTCACATTTTTAATTTCTTCGTAGAAAGTAAACAATTTCAAACAGAATAATTTCATTTCTGCCATGCCACTTCTTTTTGTATTTAATCATGCAGTTTTTTTATTTTATTTTTATTTTATGGCATATTAAATTTTCTTCTTAGAAAAGATCTAAATTTAACTTATTTGAATACATTACATTACAGTGTTTAACCCCTTAATGGTTGCATTAAATTACGATTTAAAAATTCAAATTGCTTATTGGCACCACTTATTTTTAAAGAAATGTTCACCTTATTTAATATGACAGGTAACATGATACTATAATAAAGTCAATTACAATATTTTATAAAACTGGTGGGAATGAAACAAATCTGAATAATCTGCAAAAAAAGGCACAGCCCGTGCATATCACGGGAGCGAGAATTAAGGGGTCGAGATAAGAGAAAAAACAATATGTCATTTTTGCTGAATTTCCAGTGATGATTTTAGACTCTTTTTTTCCCTTTTGAAACTTTAATATTGATAATGAAGTTTCTTCGATGTAATTCAGTCGAATTCAACTCGATTTTTATATATTCTAAGCAGATATTTTAATTTCTCGATTTTTGTTTTCGTGAAATCGTTTTCTAGTTATTTAGCTAGATTCTAGTATTCTAGAATTTTATTCCAGATTTTTATTATTCTAGTTAGTTACTCTTTTCTTTCGCTGTATTTTTCTTAAGGATTTGAACTTCTACTAATATTAATTTTAAAAATAGTAAGTTGATAAATTATCAAAAAACTTTACAAGATGTAACTTTAAAATTCCTCAACATTGGATAATATTTTAGGGTTCTTTGCCTATGTCTTTTTAATTAATCTAACCACCTATTTAAAAGAACATATTTCAATTAAATTATACATTTTTGCAATAAAGAAAGTAAACGGATAATTATTTATGCTGATAGAGTAAAGTGCAATCAATTTATTTTTAAAATTTGATACCATTTTTCAGGAATTTCATTTTTTTTTTCAAATTCTCAATTTTATTTTATAATTTCATACACGATAATAAATTCTAGACATTATACTGATATTCAGATATTTATTCAATTCTCTATTTTAAGTTATTCTTTATTATTCTGTAAATATGTTCCATACAAAGATGGAATAAATAAAATTGTGTTTTTATTATCCGAAACCAGAGAACCGATAAGCTAGGTTACTAAAATAAAAATAAAAATTAAGCTCAAATTATTAATCTTTTCATAAATGTCTCAGTAGTTCAATAGATTTTTACTCAAATTTCTCACGAACAATTTTTTTTTAGCATTTCCCATATTCAATTAAAGTGCATTTGGAAAAAAAAAATCGATTTCCTGAAAGTGAACACGTTTTATCGAATCAGTATCGGTGAAAATGATAATGAATTTGATACCTTGAAAAATGTGCATTGCTGCTATTTTTTTCTAATTTGAGTACAAAACTTGCGGAATTTTTTTCAAATTCAAAATTAAATACATTGACAGGTGGACGTTTATAATTACACAATATTTTTGTCAAAATTTTCTACTGCAACTATGTCACTTGATTGTATATAAAAGTTATCTGATTAAATAATAATAATATTAATATTAATAAGTAGTAAAGCTGTTAGTTTGAAATTATTACTTTTATTTTTTTGTCGAGAATTAAGTTAAAAATCTTCCCTTCATGCGTGAAATGTTACACTATTAAAAATGATTGTTTATTATTACATGATGCTTATAATTACACAGAATTTTTGTATTATCTCTATACTGCATTTGTATAACGGGATTGTATGCAAGGTGTATCTCAAAAAGTGGGCAAAACTTTACGGGGTGATAGAATGCAGCTATACGACCAAATTTCGTCATAGAATGTATTGTTAGAATGCAAGTGGTGAGAAATTAAAAGGTAGCTTTCCATTGTCCCAGGGCGAGGGATTGATCTAGGTGGTCCCGTAGCTTGACCGCCAAGATCGCCGAACCTCTCGTGTTGGGATATTTTCCTGTGGGGCCATATGAAAAGCCTAATGTACGAGTGTCCCATTGAAACCGATGTGGCGATGATTGTCGTTGTCGCCAGATTGTCGTTGTTGCCAACGATATTCGAGAAATGTCTGGTGTCTTCGCAAATGTGCGTCAGTCGCTAACCCTCGGGTGTGAAGCTTGCACTAGAGCTGGCGGAAGACATCTGAGTAATTTCTTTGAACATGTACATTAATTACATTCCTGTTAATAAAAGGTTTTCTGAAATTTCTCCTCTCATTCTTGTGTTGATTCTTTAACTGCGACAGTGGAAAAATGCCTTTTAACTTCCCACCGCTTGCGTTCCGGTCACGCATTCTATGACGAAATTTGCTCGTATAGCTGCGTTCTATCATCCCAAAAATGTTTGTCCACTTTTTTAGATACACTCTGTTATTATTACATGATGTTTATAATTACACAGCATATTTGTATTTTCGCAAATTTTATATACTATACTGTATTTGTGTAACTTGATTGTATATAAAAGTACTATGATTAAATGAAAAAAATAATAATAAGTGGTAAAGCTATTAGTTTCAGAGAAATTTTTTTATTCTTTTGTCTAGAATTAAAATCAAAATCTGATATGTAAACTTAGAAATGTTAGATACACTACTAAAAATGGTTTGGGATGAAAATCATTTTTTTAAACAATTCTTTGGAAAAGAAGATCCAATTCACTGCATAAAATATATATTTTTGGCGCTTTTAAATAATTTAAACATATTTTAGAAATTTAAATTTAGGAATTCGACAAACTTTAAAATTATCTAAAACAAATATATAATACATGAGATGCGAAGTTTCAGTATAAGATGACATTTTATTATTATTATTATTCATTCATTCATTAATTTATTTATTTAACGCTACTTAAAATTTTAAATTATTGCACGTGACATAAAAGAATTATTCTGTACAAATTTACTTTATCAAAAAATTCTCTTTTTTCGGCTTTTTAAGTTCGAGACAAGAGACGCTTAACAAGTTCAGAAACTACATTTACAGATTTTTTTTTTATTATTTTTTTTTTTTTTTAATATTTCAGTCTTTTCTAACAAATCCCCTGTTAACATCGTAAAGATCTTTAAGGTTTTTTTTTTTTTTTTTTTTTATAATGGTTCCTTAAGAAATTCCTTTTTTACTGTCAAACCATCTTCTAAAGGAAAAAAAAAATATGCCGAATGTGTCAATAAAATGTGTTCAGTTGTCAAAGAAAAAACGTGGATTTTTTGTCTTCGAGTTAGTTTTGGTATTTTTCTCATATTTGGATTTGATCAGAAATAATATCTGAAAATGAATTTTTTGTTTTAGCTATACCAAAGAATAGTTTCTTCATCAAAAATGTTTTTTTTTTATTATCTGAACATTAAAGTCAAAGATCTAATAAATTTTAAACGTGTCTAACTTCTAACAGTGAAATAACTCAGGATGATGTGGCCCGATTTCGATTGTTTATTGTTTACATCAATCTACCATCTGTAAATTTAAATTAATTTTTCCCCTTATTTAAACGCTTTATTCATCAAAAATTTCTATTATTTTTTACTGGTGAAATTTTGCGCTATTGGTTGTAGAATATGTTTCATTATGAGAATTGTCCTGTTCTTTTCAATTATGAGAATCGTGTATGTCGTCACAATATGCAGGAACCGAAATCCCTTACTACACACATCTCTCTAAAAGCTCGAAAATTAATTTTTGCATTAAGGGGGCTCAGGGCTTGAAAACGTTAAAAAAATCGATTTTTTAGTGTCTATTTTGATTATTCAATTAATTCTGAGCAAAATGAAAAAAGAAAATGCATAAAAGTATTTGCATTTTTACCAGAGTTATAAGCATTTATGTAATAAACACTTTCAAAGCCTCACATTTAATTCCAACTTTAAGTCGCGTTATCTCAAAACTTGATTTTTGACGACTTAAAAAAAAACAAGACTTAAAAAAAAGACTTAAAAAAAGACTTAAAGATAAGACTTAAAAAAAAAAAACACTATTTGATGGAAGAGCTTAATTTATTTTTGCATGCATATAGCGTAATTATCTATATAGAATGAATTAATATATTTTAGTTAGTTCAATATTTTGAGTATTTTTAATTAAAAAAATTGTATTTCTTAGGGGCTTTTTAATTTTCAAATTTGAAAGTTTTTTTAATAAGGTTTCGTTTGAGTGATAGTTATATCCTTAATTTATTTAATAGAATAACGTTTCCTGATCTTTTTAAAGAAAAAATGAGTTTCTTAGGTCAATTCAACATTAAGATATCTTAAGGATGATGACATAACACCTAATTCTTTTTTTCGAAAATTGTGTTATACAAATTATGCTATATTTTTTCATTTTATTACATTGAATTACTTCATTTTATGATTTTTTAAGACAACAAACTTACGTTAAAAATACCAAAAAGATTAAATTAGTTACATTGAATACTTTAGCTTTTATATGGACCCAAAGCGAGAGCTCTGTTTACATGATTTTCTTTATCGATCAAGCTCTGAGCTCCCTTAAACATAATGGACATTTAAAATTTAGTGGTGGAAGTTTGCATCTGGGGAACTCGTTACAAATGAAACTTTATCATTTTTAGGATACGTCAATTCATCTATAATCATAAAAATATTCTGTATTGTTTTATATGCGGCCAATGTTTAAACGTAAAACTTCAGCTACACTGAAAATAAACGACAATTTTGCAGTACAAAGTACTGTTCATCTCGCGCTGAAACTCGATCACAGTCAAATGTGCTGTATCTTTCTTTGCTTTCTTGACTGTATAAACATGGAAAATACAGCAGTTGCGTGAAATTAACAGCAGAATGTGTTGGCAATTCGGACGCCAGCAGTTTGTGCTAGCAGTTCTACCTTTTTTTTTTTTTTTACAGTGCGCTGTAAAAAAAAAAAATCCGACCAGTTTTCCTGTAGTAATCGGAAAAATGGTTGCCCTTATCATACCGGAAAATTTTCCGACCCAGCTCGGAATAAAATCCGTACAAAAAAGGAAATAGTCAATAAAACGGTATTTTACGGATTATATTCCGAGCTGGGTCGGAAATTTTTCCGGTACGATAAGAGCAACTATTTTTCCGATTCCTACAGGGAAACTGGTCGTATTTTTTTCACAGTGTGTACATGTCAGCATACTTTAAGCAGATATTTTTAAAATATCTTGTTTATGATATTCCTGTAGATAATATTATTGATAGCGATATTTATTGGATATGATACACACCTACAAAAAGTAAACCCTTTAATTCCAGAACTTTAATACATAGCTTTAAAATTTCTTTTAGAATATATTCAAATTATGATATTGCAGAATTACATTAAAATTAATGGAGAAGTATTTAATATAATTGCATATCATAGCGATTTAAGAAAATCATAAATAATAAACAGGCAGATAGTACTATATTTATTGTTTTCTATAATATTTATGGCAAATGTAACATTTCTAAATATATAGAACAATATCATATTTATACATACACTATATGACCAGTAATGACCGGGCACTTTCAATTTTAGACATTTTGTCGAAAATTTTGAAATATACTTGTCAGATTCTTCTAGAATTTCAGGATTAATAAAAAAACAGGTATGACTTCATTTTTATCAACGTCGATTTGATAAGGGGGACAATTAAGATGCCAACAAAAAATCATATCAAAAATAATACTTGGGATCCCCCTATAAAATATGATAAAAGCACGAAATGATCTATCGCAACAGCATATAAATAAACAGTCATTGTAGAATATTCGTATACATTTGTGTAAGAATATCACGAATATAAATAGCGAATTTTTAAAAACAAATTACTTTTTTTTTTTTTTTTTTTTTTTTTGCTTATAACATGCAGTGGTTTCTACAAATTTAACGCCAATTTAGAAAAATTGACGAACTGTAGTAGAAACAATATAGTGATATTCGAATATAAATATAATAAATATTTTAGAAAATATGAGCAGTTGTAGGAAATATTTTTTTCTGAGAACGCGCGAACGATAACAAGGATCGTTTTACATACTTTAATAGTTAACTATATGGAGGAACTTATTAAAAAATACAGTCAAATATCGTAAAAATTCAGAAATATTTCGTCGTTTGAGTGGACTTATTTTTAGTTACTCTCTGAAACTAGCTGAATGATGAGGGATTGTCCACAAATTGTTAATATTTTATTATTATTATTATTATTATTGATTTTTTATTGATGTTCTCCTTAGATAATCGCCAGAACGAACCTATAGTATCATGAAAATCGAAGCATTTTTTCCAAATCTACCCGTTGATAGTCACTAAATATTAAACTTTTTCACAAAGTCACTTAATAAAAAATCACAATTTGTGAATCTTTCTCAATTTCTACGATATTTCAATGGATTGTTTTAATAAGTTGCTCCCTAGAGTTAAATATTAAATAAACAATTAAATTTAAGAAATCAAAAACCCGGCTGCGCAAAAAGCGAACTAACTAATTATTCTCATCAATGTGAAACTATATTTTTTTCAATTCCTACTATTAGCTCACACTGTCGCTATATATATATAGCGTTCAAATTTTCAGTCGTTAATAAAATACTTATTATTCATCCAATCAAGTTCAAATAATTTTTTTAACTTATAGAGGATGACACTTGATGTTAATACAGTTTATTCAAACATTAATTCATTAATTAAATTAAATTTATTAATTTTCAATAATTCAGAGAGTCTTCTTCATCAAGGTATTTTAAGACCGAGAGAGCCCTCTTCTTGATCAAAGCATTTTAAGCGCCACTCAAGAGGAAAGAAGAATGGGAGAAAAAAAATTCTCTTATTGACAAGTAGGCATTGTCTTAAAATATATTTTTTATATTACTTGTTTATATTACTTACCTATTTTTTTTATTCACTTGTATTGATGACTTTTAAGTTGTGTAGTTCCTATTTATAAACACTGTTTGTATTAGGTCTATAGATGTGTATGATGGTTAATTTTGCGGTAAAGCTAGAGATCCTACAAACACAACTTCCAGGTTGTATAATATTTTAACGGAGCTTCTGACTGTAAAATAATCAATGAAACACGGTCTTCATTTTGAAAGACCTATCCAATGATATCCCACTCAATAGGGTTCGTCAAAAAAAAATTTCGTCTCTACCGTCATTTTGTATTTTACGATCTCCATTTTTAATTTATAAATACAAAACCTAGCCTATAACCATCGGGCCGTTAAGACGAATCGATAGAGACCTCATTCATTAAAATCCATCCAGCCGTTGGGATGTTTCGAGGATATAAAGAAATCCACTTACACAGATACGCGAGAAACACATAACCCTTTTTTTCAGTCGGGTAATTATATAAAAAGATCCTTGTTATCTTTAGCGCATGGGCAGATAAAAATTACTTGCTATATCTGCTCATATTTTCTAAAATATTTAATATATTTATATTCTAATTGCAGTCTATTGTTTCTACTATATTTTGTCCATTTTTCTGAAATCGGCGTTAAATTTAATTGAAAACCCTGCATGTTATAAACAAAAAAAAAAAAACAAAAAAAAAAACAAAAAAAAAAAACATGTGTGATTTTTTTATCGCTATCTTTTGTAGTAATATACGTACTATTCTTACACAAATGATTATACATATTGTACAATGACTCTTTATTTATATGCTGTGGCGATAGATCATTGTGCGCATTTTATTTTACTGGGTAATCGCAAGTATTATTTTTGTTCTTTGATTTTTTGTTGGGCCTCTAATTGTCCTCCTTATCAAATCGACGTTGATAAATATGAGGTCAAATCTGTTCTTTTTAATCCCGAAATTCCATAAGAATCTGACAAGCATATATCTAAATATTCGCTAAAATGTCTAAAATTGAAAGTGTCCTGACATTAATGGCCGTATAGTGGAAATGTAAAATGAGTATAGTTTAGAATACTGCTTAATATTCTTTTATTGGCAGTATTTCGCCTTCAATATCATAAATATCGGTAAAAGGGAAATCAATTCATCCCTTAAATTTAGTACTAGATAATGTGAAATTCGGTAATTGCAGAAGAACACGTAAAATTTAGTAGTACCTTGGTGATATTTAGTAGTTTTAGTAAGCTTTTAAAAATAATGAATTTCTCACCAATTATAATTAAATTTATCAACATTTCTATAAAACCGTTTAGAAAATTATTGTAATTTGTTAGATATATATATTAAGTTTTATCTTATTTCTTGCCGATGCAAGGAATAAATTTCTATAATTTATATTAAAAAATGAAAAGCTAATGACTATTTATATCCAAAAATCTAATTTAGATGGCAAGAGTTTTTAATAACTTTAAAACATTCAATATATAAATATCAAAAGATATTCTAAAAGAATATGTGCTGAATGTGTCAATGAAAGTTGTTTAAATATTCAAGAAAGAGAGAGGGAAAAATTCAGCTTCAGTATCTTTATATTCACGCTATTTTTAGTCATCTTTATCATATCAAGATACGTTCAGTGAGACTATCCCAAAAATAATATTTTTCGTTTTAGCAAAACTATGCAATACTTTATCTGCAGCCAAAATTTATTTTTATTTTGGTTGGAGCAAAAACTTCAAATATCTTATAAATGTGAAACAAGAGAAGAACATATCCTGATAAGATATAGAATAAAAATATATTTGTAGTGATTTAGTACAAACGCGAAAAAAAAATAACAAGATACTTGTTTATTACATTTTGTGTAGTATTCTTCTATACTTTTCAAAGCATATTTTTAGGTGCATTTCTTAAACTTTATACACACATTACAATTAAACATTATCTAATATACACCTTTGGTCAACTTTGTTAAAGATTTAACTATCTTATGAAAACATTTTTATATTACTTGAATCTATTTTTAATTTTCGACTTCAAATACTTACAGATATTTATTTCAGCAGTTTTATTCAATCTAGAAATCATTCTATTGTATACATTATTTTTGCGTTAAGTTGTGTTTAATTGTTAGTTCTTATCTATAAACACTGTTTTAATGAGGCCTATAGATGTCTATGATAGTTAGAGTTGTTGTAAAGCTAGATATTCTACCTACACAACTTCCAGGTTGTATAATATTTAAACGGAGTTTCTGACTGTAAAATGGTTAATGAAGCATCGTCTTCATTTTGAAAGACCTATCCAAAGATATGCCACTCGATATGGTGCGTAAATTTTTTTATTTGTTGTTACTGCCGTTTTGTATTTTACGGCCGCCATTTTGAATTTATAAAAACAAAACCTAGCCTATAACCATTGGGCCGTTAAAACGAATCGATAGAGACCTCATTCACTAAAATCCATCCAGCCGTTGGGATGTTTCGAGGGTATAAAGAAATCCACATTCAGAGATACGCGTGAAACACATAACCCTTCTTTTCAGTCGGGTAAAAACTATTGTAATAAAACACTCATACTACAATATATATTAAAACACACTTACACACATAAATAACGCCTGCATTTAACAGTTAAAAGTATATATAAATATTATACAGACATACAAGCAATAAATACAATAAATCCAACTGGAGTGAAAAATTAGCCACAGCCAGGAATCGAACCCGGGACCACAGTATACAAGACTGCTGCTCTAACAACTGAGCTACTCCGGCCGATGCCTGAGTGTGCAATTTCTCACTAATAAACCATGTTGGGGAAATCACCAGCCATCTATACGGCAGCCTTGGATGACCGGACGACGATGAATAGATTTTACTATTACATCGATCTACGATAATCATAATAAAACACTCATACTACAATATATATTAAAACACACATACACACATAAATATTATTTATGAGTTATTTAGCCATTCCTGGCTCTGGCTAATATTTCACTCCAGTTGGGTTTACTGTGTTTATTGTTTGTATGTCTGTATAATATTTATATATACCTTTAACTGTTGAATGCAGGCGTTATTTATGTGTGTATGTGTGTTTTAATATATATTGTAGTATGAGTGCTTTATTACAATAGTTTTTACTCGACTGAAAAGAAGGGTTATGTGTTTCACGCGTATCTCTTAAAGTGGATTACTTTATACCCTCGAAACATCCCAACGGCTGGATGGATTTTAGTGAATGAGGTCTCGGTCGATTCGTCTTAATGGCCCAATGGTTATAGGCTAGGTTTTGTTTTTATAAATTCAAAATGGCAGCCGTAAAGTACAAAATGGCGTAGAGATGAAAAAAAATTACGCAGCCTATTGAGTGACATATCATTGGATAGGTGTTTCAAAATGAAGACGATGTTTCATTGAATATTTTACAGTCAGAATCTCCCTATAAATATTACACAACCTGGAAGTTGTGCATGTATTGTGGATCTTTAGCTTTACTGTAGCTCTAATCATCATAGACATATATAAACCTCATCAAAACAGTGTTTATAGATAGGAACTAACAATTAAACACAACTTAAAAGTCATCAATACAAGTAAATAAAAAAAAAGGGTAAGTAATATAAACAAGTAATATAAAAAAATATATTTTAAGTCAATTCCTGCTTAGGTCAATAAGAGAATTTTTTTCTCCCATTCTTCTTTCACCTTGAGTGGCGCTTAAAGGACCTTGGTCAAGAAGAGGGCTCTCTCGGTCTTAAAATACTTTGATCAAGAAGAGAGCTCTCTCGATTATTGAAAATTAATTAATTTAATTTAATTAATGAATTAATATTTGAAAAAAACTGGATTAACATCAAGTGTCGTCCACTGCAAGTTTAAAAAAATTATTTGAGCTTGATTGGATGAATAATAAGTATTTTATTAACGACTGAAAATTTGAACAAGATATATATATATATATAGCGAGAGTGAGCTAATAGTAGGAATAAAAAAAAAATAGTTTCACATTGATGAGAAATAATTAATTAGTTCGCTTTTTACGAAGTCGGGTTTTTTGATTTTTTTAAATTTAATTGTTTATTACTTCATATATTAAGGCTAAAAAATTTAAATTTTTATCAAATAAGATTAATTATTTCATCAAGAATATTTCTGTATTCCCCATCATTATATATAATTTTCACGTCTCATAAATCCCCAGTCTTAATATCAGTCTTCTCTGTATAAACTACTAAATATACTGATTTAATAGTTTTCCTACGCAACCGCAGCATTTGTTATAACGACAAAACGTAAACAAAGAGATTAAGCATACCTAATTAAGCTCAAACTGAGCTACAGTCTGGTGATAAAGACATAATAAATAGGCTATAAAGGTTGAAATATTAACTCCATTCACAGCCGCTTGACAGTATCATCTGTCGTAATACGAACAGGAAATGGGTTTAATATATTTTAGCTTTTATTCATTATTGGAAAGTATTTTCGCCAGTGCATTTAAATACAATGTCGTGCACAATTTTTGATAGATAATCTTTATAAAATGCAGTTCATTGAGGACTTCCCGTCACATTTTTCGTTATTAACTGATGCAGTTATAAGCGAAATAACTGGATTTATTCGATAGTTATATTTAAACATTTGCTGTGATATGTGATATAATTATATAACCATACACAAACACATGTCGTTATGAAGGTAGAATATTCAGGTCATCCAAAATGAATTTTTACACATTGAGAAATCGAGAGCTTTGGTGGTTTTACTTCACTGAATGATCAATTTATCGATACATATGCACCAGACGTAGAAGCTGGACACCGCTTATAAGTAATTGCTGATATCAGGACAAGATCGACAAACTGAAAATTAAAGAATTGGAAGATTAAACGCTGTCCCCTACTTGGAAAAATTATTGAATCCTTTCTGCGCTCGCAAGCTAAAGCCAATGTGGGCAAGATAAACGAAGCAGTCACGCTGGATTTATTAATATGGCTATAAGTACAAGTTTATATTAACATAAGTATGACTGTGTAACAAAATGCCAATAAATACGATAATTCGTATATTTCCCCAGTCCACAAGATAGAGAAGAGCAGAACGTCTAGAAAAGCATGATAAATGGAGAAATTTTTAATTAAATTTAAAGATCTTTATTGCCATTTTTTTCTAAACACGTTTTAATGTTCAAAATTATTCTCGTTAGATTATTATAACTTATATTTTACCATGCATGGTTATTGTTATACGTTGTTATAGAATTATTAAGGTTTCTCAAGCTATCATCTTATAAGGGAATTAATAATTTTTTCACAGAAGTTTAAAAAAGAAAAAGCTTTATTCATCTAGATTATTATACTTTTATACAGAAAATTTTAATCATAAAGATGGACAAAAAAATTATTTGAATATTACGTAATGGTTTTTTTATTGTTATCTTACACTGTTTTCAATTATCATAAAAATTGAAACCATAGAAGATAAATTTATATTACAACGCAATATATATTTCTATAGTCACCATAAATCCGTTTTTACTTCATTCTATATTTCAAAAATATTATTTTAATATGAAGTACCATCTATCCAACATATTTAAAACCTTAAAAGTAGCATTTACTTTTTTATCTAATTACATAGACCAGCTTTCAGCTGTTTGGTATAAGTGCTATATTAAGAAATATTTATTCCCATTACACATTTTAATAAAATATATTTCGAAGAAATGAGTATACTTTGATGGGAAAATTGTTAATTACATGAAAATATAAATATTTGATAAAAGATTTTGTAATTATTAATTTCTTTGTAAAACTATCGGATAAAAAAGGGGAAATTTAAATTTAAGAGGACATACTAAATTTACGCCAGTGAGTGTAATTTATTGGAAATTTATAAATTAAAATAAAATTTAAAATAACACTATTTTACATGTCGAGATATATTTGTTGTAAATGAAAACGCTTTACTAAAAATAAAAAAAAATCTACAATGAATAATGCTTTATGAAATTTTAAAATACATATGCAATTTTAAAAGTTACTTATAAACAGATTTAAATTATTTACAAAATGTAAACATTTTTAATCTCTTTTATCATAATTAAAATTTTCGCAAGCAATAAATTTATTTTCATTTTCATTAAAACTTCAAAATGTAAAAACATTTAAATTAAAATTCTACTGACACTTTAAAATAAATACAATGTGTTTAGTTTACAATTATTCAGATGGCAGACAACAATTAAAACTGAATTAATTTTTTTTTTATGTACATAAGAGAGAGAAGTTATATATTAATTGTTACAATGTTTTTATATTTGTGAAAGAAACTATATTCAAGTTATTTCCTAATTTATTTTACAGAACTAAAATCATATATTAAAACTTATGTATAAATATAACATACGCATAATATACAAATATGATTTTCTGATAGAAAATATTAGTATTGGGTTGTATGGTAAAACGTGCCCTGACGTCAATTCCTCAGTGTTTCGGGAAAATTTTTATTATAATATTTATAAAACAATAAATAAAAATAATTCTTAAATGAATCGAATAATTCTTCGAATAATACAGGGTACTAACTCAATACCTGTCGAATTGCATTGTATTCATAATGCTTCTATCTAGTCTCAGGGGGTAATGTATGAGTATAGTAAAGAGGCTATGTGATACGTGATTAGACCATTTACCTCGCCACCTAGAGGAAAACTGTGGAATTAAAGTACCTATATTGAACACTGTACGCGACTGAAAAAAAAAAAAATCTATTGCAAATTTGTAGAGCTTCCTTGATTTATAATAAAGTGCTGTATTACATCTAATAAAAACTATGTTAGAAATATTTAAATGTAATTTTTTTTATATTCTGTCTCCAGATAAATTCGACATTAATCGAATTTAGGACGAAGGTATTATGAATCAAATACACACTTGTTAATAAACATAACACAAACAAGCGATGTATAGTTTATTATAAAGAGAAAATCACGTTAAGCATGCAAAATCTGTCGACTATGAAAACAAATGCATTAGTTCTTAATGCCGATGATATACCACTTTATAAAACCTTCTGACGATCGCATTAGGGTCGAAACGAGGTACTACATAGAAACTCAGATTTAAAATTTAAAAAAACTGTTTATTGAAATCAAAATAGGGAGGAACTGCAGTGGAGCTACTAAGTTTATACTACACAACTCTCGATTAATCTTTAGATATTAAACTCAGATTATAAAATCTGTAAAATTTATTTTTTTTAAATTGCATATCTAAACATCCTTGATTTAAAGTGTTTAAGAAAAGTCTACAATATAAAATATTTTATATTAATTTTAAATCAATGTGTAAGCAGTATACCTTTAGTGTATGAAAAATATTGACTTGTAGTTGGACACGGAGGTTAATTTATCTGCTTTTTGAATTTGCGTAATCGATTTTTAATAATCTCGGCTGAAACTCCTTTAGCAATACAATTGCAATACCGTGCACCTTATTTAAACATTCTAAACATTAAGTCAAAAAACAACTAAAACATCATCATAAATAAAATATATATTTTCATTGGTATGTTTTTCTATTAGAAAACTTCATACACACAGTAGCAGCGATTTGTGTCAGTATATTTCAAATATGGCTCCCGTGGAATCTCTGATTCCTTACAGGAAATATCGCATAATTTAATTGCAGCAATTATCTGATGAATATAAGAAAATATGAGTAAATGTCTTTAAGAAAAGAGTAGTTTGACACAGAGAAGTTCATATTGTTATATCGCAGAATTCGTGTCATTAAATAAAACGATAATTTCTGTTAGAAGTTAGTGAATCGACGCTGTTCAGACCTGTACTTCACGAGATGCAATCAGTTATAAATGAACACGGTAGAAACATGTATTCAAAAAGGCCTTTGCGCAAGATATGCAATCAATAAACGTTTATGTATATGAATTTTGTATAGGAATCATTTAAATATATATATTGTAATGACTGGCCCCGCCGATGAGAATTATGGATTAAGGTATCTGATTACGTTCGCATTTTTTTTCTAATGTACGCATTTTTAGTTCAATTACGCTGGTTATCAAAAATTAAGGAAAAGTCACAAAATGCTAATTTTTAAATACGCAAATTCTAAAAAGAAAGTAACATAATTTGAATAATTACTATCTCTGCAGAACAGCTAGTCCATATAACATCTCATTCAGGTCACACATGGTCACAAGAGTCACAGTCACTACGGCGAAACAAAAAATAGGAAATTCCATACGTCTCTTTTATGAGTCTCAAATGACTACTATATGTGACTCAACTGACAGGTCACTGTGACTGCTGCTTTGTGACGAGTCACCAGGTGACTTTGCAATGTGGTTTCATTGAGACTCTCCTGTGACTGTCATCTGGAGATTCAATTTCAAAGTCATTGTGCACGTTGCATTATGATAAATCACCAAATAATGTCACATTAAAGTCACATGGTGACTTTCTGTCACATGGTGACTTTCTGTCACATGACTTCGTCAAATGGTGACAGAGACCCTACTGTAAAGTCACCACTGTGAAAAGTGGTGAAAAGTCACCATGTGACTTTAATTTGACATTATTTGGTGATTTATCATAATGCAACGTTCACAATGACTTTGAAATCGAGTCTCCAGATGAGAGTCACACGAGAGTCTCAATGAAATGACATTGTAAAGTCACCTGGTGACTCGCCACAAAGCAGCAGTCACAGTGACCTGTCAGTGGAGTCACCTATAGTAGTCATTTGAGACTCATAAAAGAGACGTATGGAATTTCTTTTTTTTTGTTTCGCCGAATGACTGTGACTCTTGTGACCATGTGTGACCTGAATGAGATGTTATATGGACTAGCTGTTCTGCAGGAATAGTAATTATTCGATTTATATTACTTCCTTTTGAGTATTCCGTATTTAAAAATTGACATTTTGTGAATTTTCCTTAATTTTTGATAACCAGTGTATAATACAGAATGATGAAAAAAGACTAACAATAAATTCATAACATTTTTAAAAATGTGAAGGTCTCGCCAGTTTCATTTTACGCTATTTCATACTTATGACAGACAGCATACATCATTTTAACTTAATATATTTCAATTTCCTGTGTACATCATACTACTAATATACTTACAGGCGTACTGAACTACGACTTTTGCATTAGCTGCCAAATTAACTAAAAAATTCCAAAATATGTCAAAAAATACATATTTTTATAAAAAGTTCTATTTACTTATATTCGTTTACCTACAGAATACTTGCATTATCAAATTGAGCTTAGATTCTAGTTCAGAATAAAGTGAGTAAAAATGGAAAGCATTCTGACAAAATTTATACAAATATGTTTAAAACATTTCATGTTATGAAGTTTAACGAATATGAAAATAACGGAAAAATTGATTTTCTAGAAGTCGCAGTTGAAATTTTTTTATCTATATAGTTTCTAATCTATAAAATCAATCTAAGAGTTTGAATTAGGGTTTATTAATGTTTGAACGTTAAAAACGTAAGAAAATCACCCATGGAAGCATTGTTTACATTTTTCCATGCCTTCCTACGCCCATTTCTGGTATTTGATTCATCACTTCCCGATTTTTAAATCGTCCAAAACGCCTCTTCTCGTAATCGTAGGAATAAAATTAACAAATATAAACAAATTTGGAATGCATTTCTATAAATAATAATAAAAAATAATAATAAGGAAAAGCCATTTATAAGCTAAGCAAATGGGGTAAACGGAAACTTGAAAAAAAAAAAAAATACACGAAATTCGAGGTTGTTTTCAAATTATACGACGGTAGCTCACCAAATCACCACAATTTTATGTTTAAGAAGATGACAAATTTGTAGTACTAAAAAAAAAAAAAATCTTTAAATGTTAATAAGATTTTAGTTTACAGCTTGTTAACACACTTGTTAAAATACACCAATATATTTACCTAATGATAATTAATGTAAAACTGTAAAACTGATGCTATTTATTAATACATAGCTCTGATGCAGATTATAGCTTGTCCACCAGTATTATTAAAAAGAATCTCGTATGCTTATTTATAAAAAAATATACATACATACAATGGTAGCAAGAAATATATTTCCCACTCCAAATGGATCTAGAAAGCGTTCTATTTGTCCAAATGAGATAAAATTTGAACTACAGATAATTAAAATGATGCTTTTGGCATTTATTAAATAAACAAATAGTAGAAAAATCAGCCGATATGTGGCGCTGTAATACACATAAAAACATTTATAATTGTTATGTTTTATAAATGTTAATGATATATATTAATGATGAAAATGAAGGGGGGGGGATATTAAGCAGCATTAATGCGACTTTTTTATGTTATTTAATATTTTTAAAGTATATAAAACACTTTTATGTGTTCTACAGTGCCACCTATTGGCCAATTTCTGTACTCCTTTTTTATTTAATAAATGTCAGTCGCATTATTTGAATTATCTGTAGTTCGAATTTTATCTCATTTGGACCAATAGAACGCGTTCTAGAGCCCTTGGAAGTAAGAAACATTTTTCTTCCTAACCCTATATATATATAAAAAATGACTCTAAAAAGTGAATTTTTTGTAGATCTATGGCCTTACGTCTGTCACATCCTTGACAGGCCTACCCTTAAAAGCTTTCAACAAGCTTTGCATGTTTTGAACTGTGCTTTATGTATATTAATTTAATCTTAGATTCACTTTTCAATCTTTGTCATTTTCTATTTTTCCATACATTAGTAGGCTCGAAAATTTTAATTATCCTCTCAATTTATCCTTATACTGCCTTTTATATGGTGTGTTAATCTTTAATTTAAACTTAAAATCTTTACACGTTTATAATCTACAGTTAAACTTTTTATTTCCCAATTGCGCACTAACACTAAGAAAATCAACTATACACTAGGCGAAAAGTTGCTCTCAACTTGGAAGTCACCCAAAGATTTTACATTGTTTAGCACAGTATACTTAGATTTATTACGCAGGTTAAATGATTGTAAAATATTCCAATTTTGGATTTTCTTTTTAATATTATTTGTATTGATATTTATTTTACTACGTAAGATAATAATTTGTACAGTTAAATAAAACTAGTTTAAGTTGAATGATACTCTGTTTTCTTTTTTAAAAATAGTTATATTTATTTTATACTGAATAGTAAAATCAACAGAATCCATTTATGATCAGAAATAAACACGGTAATATATATTTTTTTTTTGGTTAATTAGAAAATAATAATATAACAGGGGTGCCATTTCTTACATATTTTGGAAAATTATTTCAAATTATGGTATAAAATTTTTCTATATTAATCTATATTAATCATTATACACATGAAGACAGACGTTCGATAAAGAAATTCATGATAATCATTAAAAGTTAAAGATAAAAGAATAAATATGCATGTATTTGTTTATGAACATTTATTTAATCATCCATTCCTTTTAAAAATATTGAAAAGAGAAATTTTCATTAACTAAATAAAAAAGCTATATTTAAATGATTTTATTTATTATTTTCTATGTGCTAATAGAAGATTATTATGACTAGCTATTAAATATAACTTTACACGCTCTACTTTCATTTATCTTTACATCGGTTTTTCTCTTAAAACTTCCATCTCTTGATTTACCAGTCTATCCATCTGTTGATTGCCTCTTTCTTTTTATTTTGTATATGATACTGCTTATTGCCTCATCACGCTGAGCAACATGTACCAAAATTCTAAGTAGAATAATTAAGTCTTCTTTCCATGGTAACCGGAACTCAGTCAAACAAGTTTCAGCAAATAACAGAAAAATCGATACTTACCCCTTGGTTCTGCTTCCTTGAGTAAACAATGGGAAGTAAATATACAGAAAAATACATGGGAACTGAAAATGAGGGAAAGATCGAAGATTTCCAGTAACAGAATGTCGTTATTTGTATAAAGGTGTTTTATTTCAAAAGTGATTTAATATTTTTTTAGTAAGCTATAAATAATACTTACTTGTTGAAAATTTTGATATTCGACATTCGTTGCGTACAGTGATTCAAATTTAAGTTTATTAAACTGCTGGTTTTACTTTTTTTTATTTTTGTTGTTGCTTTTCTTAATGAACTTCCAAACAAATGAAAAAAAAAAACATTCAATAATTGCTTAAAAAAACAAACATAAAGAAAACATTTAAAAGTTTAATATCGTCTTACACATACACGCCAATTTTTGCCAAAAAAAATATATATAATTATTAATAATTATTAATACTATATCCCTCTAAGCAGTTTGCCCGTAATTTACGTTGTATTTTTCCATTTCCCTAAAACGACTTAAAACGGTTGTAGACGAAAGTAATTTTAGCAGAATTGTATTTTAAAATGCATGTCAAATAAAGGAATATGAAGTGTATATTAGAAACAAACAACAAAAGACATTTAAATTAGCATTGAATTTATAAGCATTTTTTATGAAAATGCAGGAAACCCCTCAAAACGCTTATATATATATATATATATACTAGACTCATAGAATAGAGGAAGATAAAAAGGTAACAGTTTTGTCATACAAGGGAAAACATCTGTGAACAAAATTAAGAAAATAGAGATTTTTGTTTATCGAAAGCGGCAATATATTCGCAATGTTATATACCCGACTCAAAAAATATTTATAAAAAGAAAGACAACAATAAAAAAGTGTTTTAAATTAACTTTTGTTTAAATACATAAACTATTGCGTCACAGAGCAAAAAATATCGACTGATTATAACTAACAGTTTGAAAATTGTTATTGTACAAACTGTTTTAAACGGTTGGATTATTTTGTTGTTAACTTGCTGACCCTCTGTGTGTTGACCGGCACCAAAAATCTTTTAAAATAAATTTATTGATTCAGACTTAATGGACTTCGGCAGATTACACAACTGAATTTGTATGACTTGATACTTTTATATTAAAATCTGTCAATTAAATTAAACGGGTTAAATGAAATGAACATAAATGTGGTGAACCCCTCAACTTTCCACAAGATACTTTCTCTATCAAGATACTTTCTCGATTGTGTCTGATTTTTTATTTATTTATTTATTTTTTTCAAACGAAAATGTATCTAAAACAAACCCAAAGTTGGTGGACCCCGATGCCTTCGGCAGAATATACTGGTCGTGTTATGCACGATCCAATCTGTTTTGGCAAACGAACCTCATATTTATATATTAAATGTCTTCCTACAAAAATCTACTTCAATGAACTACGCTGAAAAAATATATATGCCGCCTTCATCTTGAATGAATTTCTAAAAACGTCTTCTATCTTGTTCTTCACCTAGAATGGCATTTTCTACATCCATAACTAGAATATAGATTTCAGGGTAATGCGAATGAGGTAAACAAATAAACTATATATACGAATTGATCGAGTTTTCCTAATCTATAATTTTCTAGATGATAAAACGATACATAATATTATAAATTGTTTTAATTACGAGATACTGTAACTTTATTTCTAGAATTAATTGATAAACTAGAATTATAGTTACTAAAACTCACTACTTGTATTCGCATTTATTTGCAGAGATTTTTAAATAAACTTGAGCACGATAATATAGGAAAACATCCTTGAATTTTAATAGGGATAACTATAACTCTGTAGCAAATGGAACTAGAATTTGTAAGGATGACATGGTTACAAATGGCATGGTAACAAATTATTTTCTAGATGTCAGTGGTATACTTTTCTTTCAGTGTATGGAGAGCCCGTTTAAGTGATTGATGATTTAGTTTCTTACATTTCTATATATTTAACTTTCAATTCAGACAGACAGATTCTGAGAAAATACAATTAAAAAAAATATTACTCTTATCATTTTTTTTTTAAACATGAAATGACATCTCCCTGTATTTAAAATGTAAATGTTTTCCTGGACATTAGATAATCAAAAAATCTCTCCGAAAACTTTTTACAGTTAAAAGGTAAAATATCTTTAGAGGCACCTATAGTAAAAGAAATCTTTTGAGAAGTTGTGTAACGGCATTCTATGAATAACATTTTAAATGGTAAATTAATATTTAATGCAACATATTGAAATATTAAATTATCATTTATATTTTCTTCAACCAAAAATATAGTAAGAATCTCAAAGGTTTTTTTTTCTATTATTTGGAAGCGGGGGGAACAATTTCAAATCTTCAACCAAAAGCATAGTAAGAATCTCAAAGGTTTTTTTTTTTTTTTTTTTTTTTTTTTTTACTATTATTTGGAAGCGGGGGGAACAATTTCAAATCTGTAGATAACAGGAAATCGGTAATGAGAAAATATTTTTTCAGGAAATAAGTATTAACTTCTTTTTATAGAAAAAAGGTACTGTTAAAACCACGAAAGTACCAGAAATGACCCTTTTTTTTTTTTTTTTTTTTTTTTTACATTTCAAAATCTGCAGTAAAAACGAAAAGCATGAAATCGGCAATCATATATATATATATATTAAGTAAATAATATTTTTAAAAATAAAAGACATCTTTGCGACCAAAAATGTACGAATAAGCGGATAATTGTTGTATGTATTTTTGTCTGGAAATCAGATGCAGCAGTTTCAAACTGCTAAAAATACGGAATATTTCCCCATGATTCCCTTATTTTTGCTTAAAGTTCCACGGAAATTCATAAAGGTGTGGACATAGGTGGCGGTGTATCATTTTGCGATGTTCAATATGTTTTGTATTACTATCTTTCGTAATTATATAAAAAAAAAAAATCAAAATCTGAGACTCATGTGCTATCACCCTTTTATTGGTCTATTATCATCCAAATTTTCAGACATCTACTTGCTTCCAGATCAATCTCCTACAGGCACACAAACAAACAAACTAATATATTTTTTAAAAATAATATAGATTAAAAATACATATTGCTCTACTATTTTGAATATAAAATGAAGAATATATATATATTTCGATCGCATAATTTAAATATGTTCCTCAGCTATTATTTTTTTATCGAAAGCTGAAGTATATAAACATTGTTATGTGTCCAACTCAAAAGAAACATTTACTTTGAAAACAAAGTTAGTTTTCTTTTTATGAATTAAACTAATGCGTATTGCTTCAGGAAAAAAACAAAGGTTAATTATTGACAAATTGAAACCAAAATTTTTATAATTATTTTATTAAAACGTAAAACCTCTGAATAGGCTTTTTCAGAGCTTAGAATTTGTCCGCTATTCGAAGGTGACCGCTTTTCATAGGTAAACACACACAAATATTTAAGTGTTGGGGATTTAAAAAATGTTATCTGGTTAGAGATACCCATCATTCGGGTGTCCATCATGGAGGTTTTTCTGTATAACCTTATTTATACAGTTCGATTATATCATTCTTCATTAAAAATACACATCATACTACTATTTTATGCTTTTCGCAAAGTTTATAAAAAAGAAAAGAGATTTTTTTAATTTTTCTGTTAGTCTTAACCCTCCGAGCGTATGCGTCAATAGTCTTGTAACAACAAAAAAAAATCATACCATTGTGATTCCTTGGCGTTGAACTGCATAGATCTATATATAATAAAACATTTTGTAATAGATACCGGGTGTCCCAAAAAGGACTGACTGATTTTAAAATTCAATAACTTCCAAACGGTGACATATATTAAAAAAATTCTTGCAGGAGGGTTATGCATAAAGTCAAAAGTTTTATTACAGTGATTTTCGCTTTTAGTTCGAATTACAAACAATGGATGGCGCTGCGATCAATAGAGGCTAAATTCAGGCTCGATTTTTGGTACTTCGTGGCCCAGATAATACATTTCCATCTCCTTTTTCTGCATGGAACAACAGAAAGGACCCAAAATCGAGCCTGTATTTAGCGACTATTGCTTACAACGCCATCTATTGTTTGTAATTCGAACTAAAATCGAAAATCACTGTAATAAAACTTTTGACTTTATGCATAACACTCCTGCAAGAATTTTTTTAATATCTGTCACCGTTTGGAAGTTATTGAATTTTAAAATCAGCCAGTCCTTTTTGGGACATCCGGTATATATATACGTATTTCCTCGTATTACAACGTATTTCTTCTTCTTTTTTTAAACAAATTTAGTCTATATTCATTCAAACCAAAAATTCATTTCTGTTAATTCTGAGAAAATACCACGAATTGCATTAATCTTGAATTTATGAGTATGCTTATCTAATTATAAATAGATAATAAACTTTTTTATAACATCAAATAGTACCGTTTTAATCACTTATTTTACATATATACATATAAAAACTTAGACAATAATTATTTTAATATAAAACAGAATTCAGATTGACAGCCAGGAAAAGCGAAATTGTTTTTTACTAATTAAACTGTTCACACATCAATTTTCTTTCTTATAGAATACTGCCAGTAAAACAAATTGATACCTTAAAAGTATATTTTATTGACAGCAATTTTCTTATTATCTTGACTTTTCTCTAATAATCCTATGACTTTTCCTTGACACTTTTTGTAATTTTTATCTTCCGCTTTATTTTTCTTTTCGTGACTTTCATTATTCTAGCAGTCATTTTCGATAAAATGACAATAAAGTTATTTTGTCTTATGATAAATTCTGTTCTGTTGTTCTTTTTTGTAACAAAATGTTTCACTCTTTATTGCATAGGATACTATTTTTCTATGAAAGTTTTAGATTGTATAAAGTATATAAATTTATTGGTTATATATATACACACATATATACATGGTGTCCATAATTAAACGACCCTACTTTAAAGCTGTCTAAATACGAAACTATTGATCAAAAAGTTGTGAAATTTTGTGTCGGACATAATAAAGTAATGGGAATTTGTTTGAGAGAAAAAAAAAATTAGTTCAAAATTTCGCCACCAGAGGGCTTTTTTTTTAAAATTACACATTTAGTCACCGCCCACTGAATGCTTGGCCTGAGTTCTGTGGAAAAAATGGCCCCTGTCGTAGACGGATTTTCTTTCGGAGTTTGTACGGTCCGAACATCAATAATTTTAAAAAGTTTCTACTCTTTATTTTTTTTCAGAGTGCAGTCTGTATATTTATCTTATTTAATCTGAGAAAAATAAAGTGTAAAAACTTTTAAAAATGTGTAATTCATTAAAAAATTCCCCCTGGATGTGAAATTTCGGGCATTTTTTTTTTTCTATTAAACTCATTCCGATTCCTTCATTATGCCCGTTACAAAATTTAACAATTTTCTGATCAATAGTTTCGTCTGTAGTCAAATTTAAAGTAGGGTCGTTTAATTATGGATACCCTGAATATATACTGAGAGAGAGAGAGAGGGGGGGGGGTGGAGTAATGAAATTTTATTTAAATACATTTTTAATAAAACTATTTGATTAGATATTTTAACACAATAAAACTGATTATTAAAGGTATCATGTAAGTGGAAAATTATCCATCTCAGTTAAACAGTTGCCCAGTTCGGGAATTGAACTAGGAATCTTTAATTATTAATTGCGAATGCTATCCAATCGGTCCTCTTGGATCGATACCTTGCCAAAACATTTCACTCTAAAAACCTTTTGGCAATAGCATTTAATCTGCATATAGAGCTCAGCAGAATAATAAGCATCTAAAAACTTCATTTTTTATGGAAAAGTAGTTATATTTTATAATTTTAATTCAATAGAAATTATTGATGAGGATATTATACAAGTTGAAAATTTTCTAACTGAGCGAAAAGAGACTGGTACGGGGATTGAACTCCAAATATATAGCATAAATAGTTAAGGATCTTCCAATTGAGCTACCTGAACGACATGTTGATAGTTTTTAAATCATAAAGTTTATCCACGTTTCCATAATTTAATGGAGTTCCTTTACTGTGGTCTCATTCTGTTGACCTGTCTACGTGCCAGATTTGATGTTAATCCCAAATAGGCAAATGAGTGATTTATGTAGGCCGGTTTTCATCCTAGGTAGCTCAATTGGAAAGGCACAGTTTATCTAAACCAGAGTTTTGATTTCATTTCCTTGTCTAGACAGTTTTCACACAATCGGAAAGTTTTCAACTGGTGATATTTTTACAAATTAATTTGATTGTTTAAAAAAAAATAAAGTGTATCTACGCTTCCATAGTTCAATGGGCGTCCTTTTTCTATTGAGGTATCTATCTGTATGGCAGACCAGGTGCTGAAAGGTTCTGGGTTTGAATTGTGTCGGTATGTTGTCTTATCATTTATATAAATTCTAAGAACATTGGAAAGCTAAAACAGAGATTATGAGTTCGATTCCAGTCCTGGACAACTTTTCACGCAGTAAGAAAATTTTCAAATCGTATCTATTTGCATTGACATAGGATTCCTAAAAACATTTAAAGTTCTTAGGTACCCTTTATTTATAAAACGCTTTTTGCAGAACTGTAGAGTAATTTCATTGTGTAATTTATTACTTTAAAATACATGGTATATCCAATGCATAATGAAAGAACTGTGTAAAAATATCATAAAAAATAATTTTATTTACTTAATTAAGAACATATCATATTTGTTATCTTAGCACCTTATACCTACTTATGCAGTTGCCACTATCAGGACTTGTTAAACACAAGAAAACGAATATCACTGAAAAAAATAGACGGAAAATCTACAAACAGAGAGCAACGTGGAGTAAAAAGTGATGCCTTCTACAATGTTCTCAAGCGGTTAGCAGAGCGGTGAATTCACCAGTCATATACGGAGGGCTACAAAATAATAATGTATAAAGAAAAAACATTAAATATCTGAAAAGATATAACAGTTTCAGGTATTCTAACTCAATATCATTCTACATAACCAAAAAATATGCTTTTAAAATATCCTAAAATATATAAATTCAATATATAAAAATACATATTTAAACAAATAAATAAATATTTAAACCCGTAAAAGTCCCATGTACTTTCACTCAGTCTGGGAGTAATGTAAATCTTAATCCAAACACTACCATTTTGTATTACAATGTTACATATAAAACGTTTTTGGTTGCTTTCTAATATTTTTGGAACTTAAAAATTCGAATTAGAAAAAGAAAATAATTTTATAAAATGAACGGGTACGTAAAAAAAATATATAATAATAATAATAATAATAATAATAATAATAATAAATGAAATGTAGTATTTAGTACACAACTGTCTGGCAATTACCGGACATAATTTTCTGAATGTTTTTTTTTTTTTTTTTTTTTTTTTTTTTTAAATATATATATATATATATATATATATATATATATAGCACGAACTATTTATTAACTTTTATAGAAAACCACTTGAATTTGCTTTTTTATCCCCATTTACTTCTTTTATTTTGGATATCAAATTATTTCTAACTATAGAAACTCTGTTAAGTCTGTTATGTCTTCACCGCTACTTAGCTGCGTGTATGAATCTGATACAGAATCGGACTGAATCATTAAACAGAATTAATCTATGACAATAAAAGGAACTGTTTGTGTGTTTGTGAGTACTCAAACAAGCTCACGGTATAATAGGAAGATCCGCCACAACAAATTTAGAAAAAAGGTGCTTCAAAAAATGACACACAGGAAAAATTTTTCAAAAATCAAAATCGATTTTAAAAATTTCTACTTTAATGATTCCTTAGTGCTTTAGACACAACAAGCTTTAATATTTTTGCACATTTCCTTAATAGAAAAACTATTTTTTATTTCGGAGGTTTGGGTGAATTTGGTTCTGATTTAGTAGTAATATTTTCCGCATCTCTCCCGTAAAAGAATTCTGCAAGAAGTGCTGCAAGGGAAAAAAGTTAAAAACGTATTATGTTGTTCTTTGTAATAGAGAACAATAATAGTGGGATAATGTCATCTTAAGTTTTATTAAATATCTGTTTCAAAGATATTAGAAAAGATATACGTACGGGACTTAAGGATTTTTGATTATTTATTTTTACCTTTAGAATATTTATTTATTATGCTTTTTAAATCAGCGTTGGAAAACCTTCCTAAATAAACAAAAAACTTTGCAAAACTCATAAAATCTAAATAAAATTTTAGCGATATTTAAAATCTTTAAGCAGCATCGCCTTAAGATTAGTCATTTAATAATTTTACAAAATGCATTCTTTAAAATTTTAGAATTAAAATTTAAAGCTATGAAAAATGAAATTTTAGAGTTAGCCCCCTGACCGCCGAGCAAAAGGGCAGAATTATAATGTTGTTTTCTATATAATTTTTCTTTTAATTCTAAAAGAAGATTTTTTTTTTAAACATTAAATAAAATATTTTATTACGTGTCACAACTCGTGTCACAACTCGATTTTATGATAAGACGATTCACCGCGATAAAATTTTGAAACAAATGGAGCTTATTTAAGTGGTGGAAATAGTTTTCAAAAATCAATTTTAGTTTATGAAGAACTTTTGCTTTGAAGAATCTTAAGTGCTTTAAAACTTTCAAGATATTTTATGTCGTCTCTTTGACATTGAGCACGAGGAACCATGCACATCTTAGGTTTCATTAAACATCTATTTGGTAGAATTTAGAAAAGATATGCGTATGGGATTTCATATTATTTATTTTTACATTTAGAACACTATTCTACTATGCTTTTTAATTTAGATTTGTAACTTGCTTTCCTTAATCAAATAAAATTGATTGCAATCTAATAAAATCTAAAATGCAATTTAGCGATATTTAAAGTCACCATAAATAATAATAATAATAGCATCTAGTTAAAATTAGTCGTTTAATAATTTAACAAAAAGCATCATATAAAGTTTTAGTGTTAAAATTTAAAACTATGAAAAAGTAAAATTTTATACTTAAGATTCATTTAGAATAGCTGAAAAAACTTATAAAACTGAGGTTTTTTCTTTACTAATTAAAGGTTACGTTGCTTGAATATTCTGCTTTTATATAGGAGACCTAATGCATTATTTTAAGCACATATTAAAATTCCTGTACTATGGCACTAAAAACCAAATTTATAAAAACAAGTTTATAAAACACAAAAGGACAAGCTATGTTTCATTCAAAACATATTTTGCCAAAGGCCTATGAAAATGCATGAAATTTCGACTTGAATAATGTATCATTCAAAAGGTATGTTGAAGATTTGCATGCTGTCAATAAAACCCTTTTGCAATGACACATGCAGAAAAATATTGAACTTCGAATTACTCAACATTATTTATCTTAACATGTTGGGGTTTTTGGAATTCTATACCCATTTCTTCTGTGAAAACATCATAAATATATTCGGGAAGCTTATGCATATTCTTTTCACATTCACTGGCGCATTTATTATAATAAAATGTATATTGTAATGGAGAGGTTGTATGGTTAGAATTTTGACAATATGATCTGAGAAAAAAGTTTGAAAGGCAGTTTTACCCCAAGTATGCTGCAGTTTATTTTAAATCTGTCTATAAAATATCTATGGTATATCAAAATAATAAAATGATTTTATTATAATACTTTAAAGAAAAACATTCTCATAACTGATATAATTTACAGTTTGAGTTTATACTAGTTATTTTTTAATATAAAAATTGGTTTACAAATCATGCGACGGTTATAACTATCCAGTTTACATTTATTTTAATCTGAGATATCTTTAATAGAAGTATTAAGTTTCAGTTATGCACTAATAGCTATTTTTTTAAACATTTCCACAATAAATGGCATTTTCAATATTTTTATATTATTACTTAGTTTGTATTGTTGGTTTGTATCACTGATATTGTGTTATTAAAATTATCAAGTTTTATTTTTTTATGGTGGGCGGTCTAAAATAAAAAAAAAGCCTTATATATACTTGTTTTGAATAAAGAGCGTTACTCTTTCCTTATGTCGCAAAATATTAAAAAGTCATAAAAGTATCAGAATTAGGTAAGTATTGGTTGTACAAAAATGAACTTTTGTTTTGTGTTTTGCTATATTTGTTTACGGTAGAAGTGTTTAAAAAAATAACTAAACAATATAAAAGCTTATATGTAATGACATTTACAGTATAATTCAGAATAATATAATTTTAAACTAAAATACATACATAATTAAGTCAGAAAATTCATTACTTACAGACATAAATATGACTACAGACATCCATTGATAAAATACTAGAAACAACTATAACACAAAAGAAGGAAAGTTGTAGAAGAAAAGAAATCACATTTAAAAGATTCTGATAAAACCAACACTTACAGAAAGATGTAATTAGAAACTCGTCAAAAGCAGTCAGATAAAATTGTTAAACTGGGTTTATCTCTAATCTTGATTTACTTGATGCAAGGCGTTTCGACTTCATTCCGTATTCCTCATAAATACTCATACATAATCACAAAACACACTAGAACCACCACCAACGAATTGTGGGTTCTAGTGTGTTTTGTGATTATGTACGATTATTGGTGAGGATTACAGAATGTTGTCGAAATGTCTAATTTTGATTGTGTTTTAATTGTTTTTAATATTTCTATTTGTGAATGTCTGTAGTTACATATTTTTTGGTATAATCTGGGACAAATTGAAATTAAAAGTTTAAATCTAAATGAAACTGTTTAAGGAATAATTTTTGTGGAGCAAAATTAAGAGCCACGGTGCAAATTTTACTTCCCTTTGGATCTTTCTTTAATTTGTTCCGGTAACACGTATTATTCTTTCTTATCTATGCTACTATTATAAAGTAGTAAAAATTGTTTGTGTGTTTGTTCGAGGTAATATCTGGAACTACTGAACCGATTTCAAAAATAACGGTATCAAAATGATTGTGTGAAACCCCGTTCGAACATAGGCTATATCGTATGTACCTGCCACAAACCCAAAGGAGGTGCAGGAGAAAAAAACTTTCTAAAAATGCGATTTTTGTGTTACTGAACTGCCTAGAAACGTGAAATTTGGCATGGTAGTTACATATAAAAAATAAATGATCTCTAAGAAGATTTCTTAAAAGATTCGAAATTTAAAAGCGGCGAAAATGCGCGAAAACCGTACTAAAAAACGTCTTAAATGGCGATTTTTACGCAATCTCAAAAAGTACCGAAACGAGTTAGTAAATAATGGCGTTAAAATGATGGTGACAGCCCTTGCTCAATCATAGGCTACATTTTATGTAGATGCCACTAACCCAAAAGGGGGTTCAGGAGCAAAAAATTTGCTAAAAATGCAATTTTTGTGTTTCTGAAGGGCCTAGGCATTTGGCATGGTAGTTACCTATTACATATAAATGATCTCTAAGAACATTTCTTAAAAAATTCGAAATTAAAAAGGGGTTATAATGCGCGAAAAGTGTTCTAAATGACGATATCTACGCAATCTCAGGAAGTATCAAATCGATTTCAAAAGTAATGTTTAGAAATTGATGGTGACAACACTTGCTCTAGCATAGAATCTATTTTATGTCGGTGTCACTACCACCTTGGGGTTGCAGGAGCAAAAAATGCTCTAAATTGCGCTTTTTAGGATTTATTTTAGCTAAAAATATTTGCCGCATCAGTTGTAATTTTACTAAATTTTAAACTGATGGATTTTATTATTTCTAGGGAATTCATTTTGATATTGTGTTTAGAATCTACCTCAGTGCAGTTTATTCATTAATTAGCATACTTAGAAGCGTCACAATAAAGATAAAATCCCTGCGTCTCGGCTTTCAGCCGCAGGTAGATTTCGAAGTTAATTATCAATTTCACAAAAAAAAAAAAAAAAAAAAAAAAAAAGACAACTAAATCAAGATTAGAGATAAACCTAATAGAAGCGTAATAAATAACAACGTTAAATCACCAATTTTTTTTTTTTTTAAGCATACCGGTTTCGGTAGCATATAGCGTAGCTTCCTCAGTGCTAAGGATGGCGTAAATTTGCTCACATATATAGGAGAGATTGATATATATCACATATATAGCATCCTTGAAAATTAGAGATAAACCTAGTTTAACAATTCTATCTAGCCGATCTTGGAGAGTTTTTAATTACGTCTTTCTGTAACAGTTGGCTTTATTAGAATAAAGGTAATTGTGATTTATTTTCTTTTACAACACCCCCTATTTTTTTTTTTTTTTTCGCTGTAAGACTTGGTCTTATCAAAAACTTTTAAATATTAAAGTTGTGGATAATATTAAGAAGATTTATAATAAAATTAATTGGATTTGTTATCTTGGGAATTGACAAAGTTATGATTTTTTTTCTTCTTAGAACCCTATTTTGGGGTGCCCTTAATTCGATTTTTAATGATATCAAAAACCTGATTTGTCATACAAACGTTTTTGGCCCTTTTCCTAGAAGTAATAATAACTTTAAACTGATCTGATAATGATATGTATTATAATTAAGAAGTTATGTGTTTTCTTCTGATTTTACGAAAATCCTCTCTATTTCTTGGTCCGATTTTGCCCATTAACGGACTTGATAGAGATTTTCTGTCCCTTGTGATTTTCTGTATCTGCTTGGAACAGATTCATGCAAAATTATGGAAGTTATCGTGTCCATAAAAAAGTGATTTATAGAGATAGATATATGCATAGATAGATAAAGATTTTAATTGGCGGTAGTTTTGGATTCTAGGGGTCATGATCGGCGTAGATCTGCAAAACGTTTTCCTAAATTTCAACATAGGTAGTATTTCTTACGATATCTATTTAAAGAAACTAAACTACCCTTTTCTAACTTTTAACATTTCCTTTGCAAAGGTGTTTATGGAAGCGTATCTCATTTTATCAAATAATCCAATTGAATTTTAATTAATTGTGATCTATGAGAGAAAATATTTGATAAAGTAAAATATATATTTGATGTCAGTCGATAAAATCCCTATTAGCTCGGCCTACCGTCGCAGGTAGATTTCGAAGTTAAGTGCTAATTTCAACAACAAAAACTAAATCGTGATTAGAGATAAACCCACTTTAACAATTTTATCTCGCCACTTTTTACGAGTTTTTATTTCATTCTTATATAAGAGCTGGTTTTATCAGAATCATGTTAAGGCGTTATTCAAGAAAAATACTTTTCCTATCTCAACAATTCGACATTTTCTGGCACATTTTCAGATTCATTTTTAAAAGAAAAAAATATTAAACTTGCTGACGTGATTTTTGAAGAGAATTATAAGCGACCCGTGTTTTTATTTTTAGTTCAATTATTTAAAACTTGATTTGTAAACAATTATTTTCTCAGTAGGACAATATTTTTCGTTTCCAACACAATTGCTTCCGGAAATTCTGTTCACAATTCCATCATCTTTGTTATCATTTTTTGAAAAATATTCTGCCTCTATCAAAACATTGATAATTACTATACAATATATAGTTTCTGAATAAGAAAACCTACCAATTGGATGCGTTTGAGAGCAAAAATGAATTTAAAAATGAGTTAGAAAATAAGCAATTTGAGTGCACCCTTAATACAATGGTTTTTCAAACACAATCCGCTTCGGGAAATTCGGTTCAAAATTCGGATTTTGAACTACAGAAAAATCAATATTTCTGATTATTTATTCCTATTATTTAGAGCATGAAACATTCTAAACTTAAAATATATACTATTGTTGATGAACTGCAGTAAAAACGAATAACATTTACAGTCACATTTATTATTTTTTATAAGACAAAATGAGTCAAACATTTGTAGAAGAAACATTTTCAGAAATTGTACGGTTTTTTTTTCCTTTTAAATCACACAGGACGAATACATAATTTTATATGTTGTATTCATGCTTAATGTATTAAAGAAAACTCATCAAAAGTTAAAAGTATTCTTTAAATCATTGTGACAAAATGCATTTAAAAATGACTTGGAATGATTATTAGTTTGAGTAATGACTTAATTTTTGATTTTTAATTATAAAGTAATTTGTATAATTTATTCCGTTAGTAGTGATATGTAATATAAACTTAAATCGTTAGACGTTGAACATACCTTATTAAAAAGAATATTTAGGTAAATAGCATATTATTCTTAGAAAACTATTATGAAAACTGCTCTAAGAAATTAATTTAGGTACTTTCTGCTAAGAGTATTATTTTAAGAATATCCATTTATTCTACCATTACGTTATTATCTTTTCACACTGTCAACTTCTGTCTACAACAGTTGCTTAGCTAGACGATTCATTAAGTTTTGACAGAATTAACTTAAAATGCTTGAATCACCAAATAAATCAGATAAGCTTTGGTATGAATTCCAACATTAATATTATTTTGATATTTACTAAGAAGAAGATAAAGGCTGAATTATTTATTAATCCTTCCGGTTATTTAAAGCTCACTTCTCAGTACCTTAGTGGTTGTGGAAACTCAATTTATTTGAATACTTATGAAAGGTCTTGCGTTTCCATAATTTCAGAGGCCTATCTTTGAATAAAGAGTAAAAATAAATTCATTTTATTTAAACAGTATTTTAAAATTACATGATTAAAGTTAAAATATTAATTAAAGGTTTTATTGTGAAATCTAAATGTATTTCAATAATAAATTAAAGCAAAGAATACTGTTTCCAGTCCTACATTTTCTGTAATTTATATTTTTAAAATAACTTAAGGGGACAGTGGGCAAATTTGAGCAATAAATCATTTTTTTTAAGAATTATGAAACTAGATGCTCATATTTATCTTATGCAAAAAGAATTTTTCTTTTCGGATGCTTCTTCGTAGAAATATTAGCTTTAATATTTGTAAAAACTGTATGTATATGTATGTAGTTTGTTTTTACTAAAAATGCTGTTTTCTCAAGTTTGGAAATTTTGAACATTTCAAACCTTTGAAACTTTCCATCCGCAATCCTGATTATCAGATTCTTTGGAATTTATGGTTTATATCCCCTGTACAATAATAAATAAATGTTAGCATAAAACGTTGCATTTCAGGAATATTTTAAATTTGAAACTTATGTGAATATGAAAATATAGAGCTACTGTTTTAGAAAAACAAACCATAATTACCAATATATATATATTTTCTAATTCTATATTCAGCAAACTTTTACAATTCATGCTAACGTCCATTGTATTATATATAATGTATCTCATAAGTAAATATTATTTTACCAAAATAAATGTGCATGAGACATTCTTAAACTTAAGATTTATTCGTTATTTTAAAATTCAAAAATTGAATAATTTAAAAACTTTTCAGTATTTTATCATCAAATTTTGAATATAATTATTTGAGCTTGTCATTAACAAGTCTAACAATTGTCAATCCATTGAACATAGAGGGATTTGGTTTTAAAGTCCACTGTTCCCTTAAATGATGTTTTGAAGCAGAAACAAAATGTATTTTTTAAGTATTTTTATATCTTTTTTTGTCATTTGACACCACACTTTCTCTCTACAAAACGCATATCCTTTAAACAAATCCTGTCTATAAAAATAATTAATGAACTTAAATAGTATTTTAATCCTTTATATCCTGACTGTACTTTTAAGTACTGTTAAAGAAAGTTCAATGTAAAATTTATTTAATCCGTCTACTAACAAAAGTAGATTTGCATTTATCATACCAACTAATTTGCTCAATCATATTTAGATAACACAGTGAAACAGTTGAAGCTAAGTATTTTTTATGTGGTTATTTTCTCAACTTGGTGTAGATCAGTGGTGTAGACCCTGTTTCTTAACTATTTATCTGGTGTAGTTTCTATCCTATTAAAAAATGTTATACGAAAAATTTGCGACTGCAAAACACTTATATACACATAATACATTTACTTACACATCTACACACACTTACACATCTACACACACTTCATCTAAGAGTTATGAGATTTCCATAACAGTATATATTTTTAATTAACTAGGGGGCTCTGCCCCCTACGAGCTACACTCGCCAACCCCCGTTCAGGCACACCAAAATCCAAAAAGCACGATAATTTGATCGGCTTTAAGAATATTGAATTAAAAAACAACAACAAAAAAAAAAAACAGTAGCGATCTCTCTGTAAACGGGTTTCCATTCGTTTTCCTTGGATTGTGGATTTTTAAGACCAAATCTGCTGCTGTTTAGTGATACAATGGCTGTTTTCGTATTTAATTAAAAAGAAAACAGTCAACCATTTTAAAATAAGCTAATGTAAAAGGAATTAAGTAAACAGTGTTATTGTCTCCCGGTATTTTTTAACAGCGCTATAAGATAGTTCTTTTAAATAATTTATTTTAAATGTATCGTTTTAAATCTGACGTAATTTACACCAAAGTTTTATTTCTTTTATTAATATTCATGTGAAAATACTTTTGTTGTTAGAAGGAACTATTATTTGCGCTGTCTTCGAATTCACGATAATACTTGAAAAGATTATCTCATAATATCTCGCGTAAATATATTTTTTAATTTAAATTGTTTTGCCATATTTGTTTTGCCATTTTAAATATGACGTAATTTCCTCCAGCATTTACAAGTTTTAACGCATAATAATGTTTTTTTTTTTTTTTTTTTTTTTTTTTTTTTTTTTTTTTTAACATTTTGTTTCTCTTTTTAAATTCAAGTGTAAATATGGTTCTTATGACGTAATTTTCCTGCTTTTAACATGCAATCATTTAATTCCAATTTTAAAGTTTTTTTCTGTTTATAATAGTCACGTGTAAATAAATTTTTAATTTGAAGTAAACATCATTGTTTGCGCAGTTTATACAATTGGCAACCATTTAAATTAATAGCATTTTCCAAAATAAGTAAATAATATCTCTCGAAATGCTAAAAATTTGAATTTAAAATAGAAATAAAACCTCAATAAATGAGTCAAATAAGAAAAATGAATGCAATCTGCACACCGTGAACTTATAACGTATAAAATGATGTAAAAATGATTAAATTCTCATGTATAGTTTTTGCTCCAATAAAACTTTTTTAATGGAATGATTTTTTCCAACTTTAGCATTAAATATCTCTTAAAATAATTCTTCGATTTGAAAACTGTCTGCATCAGCGTGTTTATCAAACATGTCTCTATAATACCACCGATTTTCATATTTTTGTATTCAACAGTTTTTTTTTATATTAACGAAGAAAGGCCATGCTTAAGCATTCAAATTGGATGCCGATCTACCGGGAATATCTACGCAGATTTTCATTGGTCCATTTCCAAATCAAAACTTTTTTTTTTATATATAGAAGGATTTAATTATTCTTGCAAATATTTTGCAAAAATATCTCGAATTACTGATTTGTTAAATGAGTTTTAATAAAACAAACTATCTAAAAATCGAATTGTTATTATATATGTTGTTATGGATATCTTAGGCACTAACGTAAATAATTATTCATATGAAGACATTTTTTTATTCAAAATTCAGGATATAAAGGGTTAAATTTAAAGTAGAAAAAATAAAATGTTATCCAAAGGCACACTATTATAAGAATATTTAAAGGCGAAATGAATGACCATTTTCCGGCTGTTTGTTTTATAATTGATAAAATATAATTATAATATTTATGTATTCAAGGATTAGAAATTGTTTTATATCATGTTGTTTTCCGCAAATGCAAATGTAGGATTATTTACCATGAAGAAGGCCATAAAAGTAATATAAAACCCCATATTTGTATAAATACATAAAATTTACATCTAAAATTCAATAGTGCAATATTTTAAATAATATCATTTTGAAAGGAAATGAGAGTTGCACTTTAAAAAATCATTAATATAAATAATATGAATGAACACTATTTTATCTCTGAACATTTAATGTATGGATTGAATAAATTAATTACTATGTTTTGTTACAGAGATATAAATTAAAATTAACAAAAACGTTAAAATCACAATTATACATTCGTGAAAGTGGAATTTTTCATTGTGTACAGGTATCTGAATCTACATTGGATAGACAGGTGCTAAAGGGAATAGAGTAACTTGCTACCTAATCTAATAAAAGGATCAAAGGAATTAACAAAAACTTTTTTTCTTAAAGATTTTGTAAAACTCTATTTATTGGCTTTTGAAAGTTTACAAATAATTTAAATTATTGTTGAAGAATGTTTAGAAATATAGTTCAATGTATGAATATACATTGAACATGAAAATATCATTCGGAATTTGAATTGCTGTTTGCATTATTTTTTCATTCGCTTCTGTAAACTTTTTTTCGTTTTTGGAACAACATGATAGATCAAATTCAGAATAAACAACACAAAAATATTAAAAATACAAATATTTTTAAAATCCGACAAATGAGGTCACATATTTAAAAATATATAAAAGACAGATAAGTTTTTAAAAAATTATGTCAGATAAAAATATGTATACTCTCTAAATTGAAATATCTGAAATTCAGACACTTGAGTGTCTGAATTTCGGTTGTCTGAAGAACGGAGTGTTAAATTTGCAGATGTTTTAAAATGTCTTAATTTTTTCAGACACGTTATGCGAATGAATTTCAGACACTTCTTGCCTCTAAATCGCAGCCATTTTCTGTAAGCATGTTTGACCATGCGATACGTAGCCATGTTTGACCACATCGAATCCCGCAAACATATTTGGCCATATTTCTGATCCCTCCACCCACTCCATTTCACGGGCTCCTAAAGTTGGTACATAATTTTTTTAAACCTGTTAATTTATGTTTTTCGACATCGGGTGCATTATAATCAATATTCTGAACTTCTAGAGTAAAAAGATTAAAAACAAAACAAAAAATATATTTATCTAAATACAATAAAACATCTCAATAGGGGGCACCTAGAGAATTTGTCCGCAATACAGAGGTGTCTGCTTTTTTGAGGTAAACACAGATAAAACTTATACATGTTGTGAATGAAAAATGTGTTTCTTAAATAGTGATGTTCTTTAATTAGGAGTATCCAATGGAGGTTTTACTGCAAAACCTTCAAATGAACAAATTTATTTAGCGAACACATACCATTTTCAATATAAGCATTTATTTTTACCCCAGAAAAGCGAACACCTTCGAATAGCAAACAAAATCAGCGTTCCAGAAGTGCTCGTTATTTAGAGATTTTGTTGTATTTAGATTTTTTTTTTTTATTTAGGTAGGTTTTAACTTTATTGTACTTTAGAAGTTCAAAATATTAATTATTATCAAAACAATGTCGAAACAAATTTAAAATATAAGCTTTACAAAAATTGTACATCTTATTTGGGGCTCCTAAAAGGGTAGGTAGGGTAAAAGGGACAATGCCCAGTTTGCCCATGGTTCAGTCAAATCCTTTTTCTGCAAAAAGTCCAACCCTGCATTATGCTCGCTAAATAGAGGTGTCCGGTATTCGGGAGTGTCTGATATAGAGGTTAATTGGCATTCCCTAATTTCGTAGAACTCTATTTAGCAAAAACCCCTTTTTATCCAAAACCCATACATATCTGTTTACTTTTACATCACAAGAGCAGACATCTGCGATAGCCGAAAAAATTCCGCAATCCCGAATTGTCCTCTATTGAGATATATTTCGGTATTTTGTTAAATATATTTTGTGTTTTTAATCTTGTCCTACTCTAAAAATTCAAAACTTTCATTATAATTAGTGGAATGTCGAAAAAAGATTTAAGATATCAGCTTTACGAAAATTGCATACAAAATTCCCCTCTGTCCGAAAATAAAAATGAAAATTCATATAATTTAAAAATTATATTTTGAAAATTTTATATTGTTATATGGGCAAGTTTTCATGTAGATCAGAGGATAATCACAGAAGCTACTTATTTATCAATAAAATAAATAAAAAAATAAACATTCTATAATAATATCATGAAAAATACTTATAGTTTCCAAACTTCTTTTGTCTTAAATATATATCTTAACATCTAATTGCCATTTTTGTATTTTTCGTGTAAGTCCATATAAATAATATTATGAAAACACAATTTTAAGTGTAAAATCTAGCTTTTTACCTTTTCCCAATTTAAATTTCAAATTACATTTTCTACTAAAAATAATAATAAAAAGAAAAACAATATTAGAGTGGATTCCATATCAAATACACACATATATACTATATATTTTTTACTAGCACTATTACAGTTACTCGTAGATTAACGTCACATAAGTCTTATGTCAAGGTCGTAGATTTCCATGTACTTTATATAGAGGATTTTAGATGTTTTAGTACCAGGAATTTCGTAAAGTACTGGTCGCTATAACTGAAGATAGAATTTATTTTCATTAAATGAGACGAATATTGTTTTGCGAAAATTATGGTAAAAGATGCTTGAAAGTTTTGAAGCGTACGAACCATGTAGTGCTATAAAGTAAATTAAAAAGACACTAGTTTTAGAACTATAAAAAACTTTTTGACATTTACTTCAATCGCTGTTGCAAGAGATAAGTTAAATTCCTCGATTTGAAATTTTAGAATCTATCACAGCGAGGTAGAAAGACTTGCATCATTTTAGAAGGCAATTCCTTAATATATCCGGCTAGCCATATTTAAAGAATGAAATGTTTCATCCTCAAAATATAACCCGCCAGACAAAAGGTTTTTTTTTCCTTTTTTTGTAAGTTTTGACAAGACGAAGACTAATAATGCAATATTATCCATATAAATTAATACAAATTAACACTAATTCAGTTGCGCACACTTTGTAGTGATCCCGGATATAATCTTCAAACGTTGTCTATTTCTGTGTCTATGCCACGTTTCTATCGACGACGCTTATAAGAGATATTTGGTGTCAAGCACACAAGTCAGATGTAAGTATGTAATAAGTAAATAAACTAAGTGAATACGAATTAAAATCATAGAGCTTTACATTGCGCAAAAAAACTAGTTAAAATATACGCGTACATAAAAACAAACTTTCAGTTTGAATTACAACCAAGTGCGAACGAAAGACATTTAAAACGCATGCGCAACTGGGAGTGCCCACTAGTGGTTGTTACGTCGGAAGAACGGAATAAACAAAACGTCTTAAATTAAGAAACAAACGTTTGAAGCAACAAAGTGTCTTAAAATGATACGTTTGCAGATATTTTAGACCCTATTCTCGGTTCGTTTACACCATGATCATAATAAGACACTTATGTATCTTTAATTTTCAGATTAAGGCACTTCAGTTTCTCAAATTCTTTTCCAGTCCCATATGTGTCTATATTTAAGACGCCTCTATTTGCAGTGTAAGATATGTCGATTTTGAAACACCTTTTTGTAGAAAAAATGTATCGTTACGAAGATTACTTTTTATAGAAAGAAAATGTTCAAATGTTGGGAACATTTGCAGCAGTATACGTTTGCTTTAATCGACTTTTCCCGCATGGATTTCAAGCAACATGAATTATTACATCAATGTGAAGCTAGCCGAAATACATTTCATGTATAAGATTGCACAGGGAAATGGATTGTCTGCACAAAGGATTTTGATTGTACGATTCCCGGATAGGATTCTGTCGGATCCCCGAACATTTGAGCGTCTTCATTAGGGGTTCTGCACGAGTGGATTGTCTTATGCTTCCAGGCGTAAAAAGGGTGGTTTACAGTATCGCAGAATTCTTGCAGTATTACCCACAGTTGAGGATAGTCCTTCGACAAGCTCAAAAGCTGTTGTACGTGCGTTGTGTGTGAACCGTTTTCTTGCTCAGCCCCATACATAAAATGCACATCGCCAAGCTGTGCATTGGTGCAACCATGTATGTTGCTCGAAATCCGTGAGGGAATGACGGTTCAAGTTGGCTAAGCGCTTTCATCCATCGGACTTAACAGCGCCCTCTACTGCCTCAACGCTGCATTTCTGCATCCTATATGCCTATACATGTCTATATGAAATCTGCTTATTTAGATCCCTTCTACCTGCCTTTACATTTTTGACGTACCGTTCTGAACCTCCCGTATATTATTACAAAGTGTTATATTTACAAATTTGAAATGATGTAGTATTTTGTAAGATAATGCTTAGGAATAAAATCATATATTGGGCTATAATTTTCTTCTAATTGTCGCTGAACAAAAAGTAAGGCATTTTTGGAATCCTAAGTGTTTGAACTTTAATTAAAAAAAAAAAAAAATCAAAATTATTCTCACAAACAGCGATTTGAAGGTAGGTGCATACCTTAAATATTTAGCACTTGATGCCTAAAAAAATTATTTTTCGATACTAAAATAAAACAACATAATAATAATAATTTATTTTTTATTCATCAACGGACAAAATTATTTCATTAGACGAGAAAGAAGTCGCGCCATGCTATGGCCCGCCCTAGAAAGCAATATGCCGACTGAGAACAGCTGGCTTATGTGGTAAAATACGCGTCTAGTAATAGAAAAGTCCCATGATCAAACTACGGCAGTTTTCGTGGACAGCGGCGCTCCGTGTGACCGTCCGAGGTCGCTGCCCCTTTTACCTACACTTTCTAACATAAACCAGGAAGAAAAGGAAAACAAATGAAAAATTGTTACCGAATGACCAGTGGCTTCCATATCATTATTAGTGAACGTAGGTGAAAAATCCGCCACTTCACGATGTCGTCAGCTTGCTTTATTGCGATTGGCTGTGTATCATGATAATGATTACAAGTACCATCCCGTAAGGCATGGTGACGTCACGGCGACGTCGTTGTGAAGTCACACTGTGACTTTGTGACCGTCGATGTGACGTCACGTGACGTCGATGTGACGTCATAGTGACTAGAATGCGAGGTCGTTATGGCCGTTTTAGAGGTCGTTTGTGACGTCACATTGTGACCACTCTGTGAAGTCACGGTGTGACAAATTTGTGAAAAGTGTGTCATTTGTGACTATTTTGGCATTAACTTTGTGACGAACCTGTGACGAAAGCGACAATGCTTTGAAGTCACACTGTGACCAATTTGTGAAATATGTGTCATTTGTGACGAACTTGTCATAAACACTGTGATTTCAAATGAAAATCAAATTTCAAATTAATTGCTTAAAAGACGCAAATAGTGAAAATGATTCCATGCTGGGACTCGAACCCGGGCCATCAGTACAGTGCACTGACATTCTACCGACTAAATCACATGGAACGATACCCAGGCTGAAAAATTTCTCACTATTACATGTTGGCAAGGCTACAAACCCAGCACAAGATGGAATATTTAGCGTGAGCCACCAACATGATGCAAACACGAAACTTAATTAAATCCAGCATCGATTGAAATTATATTAATACTTGGAAATTTTTCCAGCGAGAACCATTCGCTTTGCATACAATATTTCAAATGAAAATCAAATTTCAAATTAATTGCTTAAAAGTCAATTTTAATTTGAAATGTTGTATGCAAGGCGAATGTTTCTCCCTGGAAAAATTTCCAATTATTAATATGGTTTCAATCGATGCTGGATTTAATTAAGTTTCGTGTTTACCCCATGTCGGTGGCTCACGATAAATATTCCATCTTGTGCTGCGTTTGTAGCCTTGCCAACATGTAATAGTGAGAAATTTTACAGGCTGGGCGTCGTTCCATGTGGTTTAGTCGGTAGAATGTCAGTGTGCTATACTGATGGCCCGGGTTCGAGTCCCGGCATGGAATCTTTTTCACTCCTTTGCGCCTTTTAAGCAATTAATTTGATATTTGATTTTCATTTGAAATATTGTATATAAGGCGAATGATTCTCTCTGGAAAAATTTCTAAGTATTAATACAGCGATGAATTTTAAAATAAACTTTTGCTGTAAATATAAAACCTTATCTTTTTACCGTACTTTTTAGCAAAATATCGCTATTTTGGAGTCCTATTCTTCTAAAACATTTTAAATTTTTCCACTTAAAAAACAATGCTTATCAACTGCCATATTTTTTTATTAAGTTCTATGCTTGATATTGAGTTCAAGCTTGATATTTAGAATGTGTAAGTTTTTTTAATTTGTTGTTATTAGTCATTGCTTTATTAAATATGAACATGGAGACTAACGGATATTAATACAACTATTATTTATAGAGCGGCATGATAAGCGATATTTATTTAAATTTTTTATTCCCGTGTATATTGTATTTTGTGAATATGAGCTAAATAGATTTGGTATGTTTTATAGGAAAAGACTGATCTAGGAAATAGAAAAAAAAAAAACGATTAAGAAAAATCATGCGTTAAGCATAGATTATAAAATACTTTCCAACACTTTCTGAATGCTTTAACAAGACATCGTAATTTAGGGAAATGACGTAAATAAGATAACTAAGTAAACATTTCAGAAAACGCATAAAACATTTGAAAAACTGATTTCAACAGTTACCGTCCATAGCCAAATATGTTTTCCAATTCTTTTGAACAGCCCTGTATTTGATCTGTAGGTTGATACACTGAAAAAAAAAATGAAGTACTCAAAAATGAGTAATCCGACGTACTCATATCGAATTGAATATTTTTGGATCAAAAATGAACCTATGCTTTCTCTATTTTGAAACATCACATGTTATAAAACCCAAACAAACGAATAGTTTTGTACCCTGTAATGGTTCATTTCATTTATAGCGGCATAGCGGCATAAATGATGTTTATTAATGTAAATATTAAATTATGCACAGCATTTTAAAAATAATTTAAAAGTACTTGGCAATAATGCTCTTGTCATAAAAATATTCGATTTGAGTATCTTGCTAAGAATTTTGCTGTTTTTCTTAATAAATAATCAATTAAACATTTCTTGTTAAGAACTTTGAACGGGAAATAAATGTCAGTACATTTTTACTTTAAATTTTAGGTTTTTTGTTTTTTTTTGGGGGGGGGGGAGTGCATAACGATTCATATTTCATCACAACCATGGAATAAAAAATGAATACATGTGTTTCTCAACTTTGAGTACATTTGGATCGGAGCTATTTTGAGTATGTGACGCATTTAAAATTGGGTACTTCTTACTCAATTTTGAGTACCCATTTTTTAAGTGTATATATACTATATAATGGGAAAATTTAGTTTAGCAAGAAAACGCCTAACAGGTTGAAATTCTTTTTCAGCAATTTATACTAATGTAAGGAAAGATACTTGAATACTTTTGTACAACCCTGTAGTTTACCTAGAATCTTTATTACACGCTACTATTTAGTTAAAATTTAATTCAAACTAAGACACTCTTAAAACTGCTGAAATCACATTTCCAGAAATTATCATTTATAGACGGCCTTGTATCCATTTCCTTGCGTGACCCTGTGTATCATTTTATCCATATTCTACAAACATTTATTGGTAAATTAAATGCAGTTCAGCGAAAAAAAAACATAACTCATTTAAAAACCACCTTTAAGCAATTTGCGCTCATACCCAGTAATCCTTACGAATACTTTTGTGTAGCCTTGTATAGGAATTATAGCATTTATATACACGATACTATGCATAAATATAGTGAATCATAAAAGCGCATATCATAATTAAAAATACATTTCCAGCAAACATCGCTAATGAACAGTACTTTGGATACAATATAGTATCTGAAATATTTTGAGTGTCCCTGTAAATGCTATATACGTATTATTCGTATTATAAATGAAATAATTTATAGTATGTAAACCTAAGCGACATACATCAATTTCATTATATATGAAATAGATTAACATAATTAAAGTATGCTGCAAACAATTCCCTCCACCCCTATATCATTATGTATTTGAATTCCCTTTTTAGCCCTGTAAATGAACAATAGCTATTCTGTGCATCGCATAGTCAACAGAATGCATATTTTAGTGCCCTTCATAAATGCATATAAATTTTATTATGTTTGAAAGCGTGCGTAAAATCATTAAAAATCATTTGAAACGATTTTTTTCCATAGGCCGTAATGTAACGGAAAACTTTTGGCTGGCCCTGTAAATGAACAAAGCATGCTACAAACTTCATTACAAATAGGTACCGTGCTATAGTAAACGTCAATAACATCCAAAAATTTCAGGGCAATCCGAGTATATTTTCGGGAGTTAGAGTGCGGACAGACTGCTAGACGCAGAGACAAACCTAAGTCATAAGCACTTTTCAACTTATGTCCTTATGTATCCTGTATTATATGAACTTTTAAAAAATATATACTAAAGCAGTTTAATCTATAACTTCCTATCAGGCATGAAAAACACTTCATTTGAATGCTTAAATATCATATTTTACTTTTTAGTGCCAATAATTACGTGTATCATAAACGTAGAAAATGAATTTACAATAGAAGAAAATTTAATAACCGATTCAGAATGTCTATAATTAAATGTTTGATTAAAATCACAAGCACAAAAATTCTTACATACAATTTAAAAAAATAAATATACCAATTTGAAAAACACTAAAATTAATAATTAGTATTTATAATTGTACTATTAAACAACAGCAAAATACAATAAATAAATTAAATGCACTATTAGATTTAACAATATCTCAAAAATATTTCCGTATGGTATAAGGAATTACTATTATTTCATAATTTTGGCAAATGTTAAATCTGAAAACATTGGTTTGAAGATTTAGGATTTAAAAAGATAATTTAAAATATTATTAGCACTAAAAGAAAATTCTTTCAAATGTTTCACTACTGTAATATGTAAAAATATATTTTCCCAGTATAATGTTAATTTCTAATCTGAAACAGTTTCGTAATCTCATGATAATCGAACATCATATTTAACCCCAAAATAATAATAACTATAAGTGTTAGTAATCAAAAAATAGTAAGAAGCCGATAAAATAATTCCAAATCATTGTCGTTCCATACATTTTCAATCTCAAGTAAGAGTAAATTAATGTTTATATTAATTCCAGTATGAACTTAAGCCTGAATCAGTCTCTGCGCAGATTTTTTTTTTTTTTCAAGCGATGGCAGATTAAGATATTTTTCTTTACAGTTATCGAATTGAAAAATATCGCTTCTGACATAAAGATCAGTCTCTTACAAATATAACATAAAACTATTTAACTCATAAATACAAATCAGGAACAAAATATTTAAATTAAATAACACTTACATATACGTTCCATTAATATCCGTGTATCCTAAAATGGTCATTTCCTTATCTTAAAGTGTTGTAGACTTGGTGATGTTCTAAAAACAGTGAACAATTTCCCGCGTCTTCTCATATTTATTTTTCTGTGGGCAGACGATTTTCAAGCAGGTGTTCTGTTACAGATTATTTGTTTTTGTATACAAGAAATATTGAACTTGAATGTGCAGTAATTTTCTGAAAGTATCGTTAATTAAAATTTTGTATTTGAAGACATGTCCTATATATTTAACCTTTTCTTTTTATCCGTACCAAATAATTCAAGTTAAATGTATTGTAAAGTTTCTTTTTTCTAAATAATCATAATAATAATATTCTTAATTAGAGTTTATTAGATAAAACATTGTTTAAATTTTTAAAAGGTGTAAAAATAAATTTAATGGTATTAACGACCCCCCCCCCCTTTTTTTCTTCTTCTTTTTTTTTAAAGTAAAGTTTGTTTTGCACAAATTTTGTATATTTCTTTTATTTTCGGAAAATGCTAATTTTATTTAAAAAGTCTGAAAGAAGTAGAATTTATGACTTGAATACAAATTATAAAAATATTCTAAAGCAAGAAATGCATAGATGACTAAACTCTGAAGACTCTTTCTACGTGCTCATTAAAAGGTGCAGATTTAACTGTAATAGAAAATTTTTAGTTTGAAACCACAGAAGTGTTTCGAATAATCCTGGTCGGTAAAAAAAGAAAGAAAGAAAGAAATTTCCTCCCAGCAAACTAAATATGTAAAGTGTATAAATTTAATAATCCTAATTCTAAATATATTATCCAAATGCTAGATAAAATTGAAAACATGAAAAAGTATACATTCACTGTCTTAGATATCAAATGGATAAAATATAGCCTGAAAATTTAGTTTATTAATGCTTGTATCGTGCACTTTATTTATTATGCCCCCCCCCCTCTCCCCTTTAGTGACAGAATTTACCATTTGCTATCCACTAATATATTTTCATTCCTTATGCCGCTATAACTCGTGACTGCTTAAAATATTTCTCTTCATTTTCAAAGATTTTTGAAGTTCATATTTTTGTCACACTGTGACTTACAATATAGTGGTTTTTTTTGTCACATATGTGACGTGACGTACGTTACATAGCAGTGACATAACAGTGACGTCACATTTTTTCTTAATTGCCAGAAAAATATAATTTTACAGTAAATAACATGTTTTAAAGAATTTTCGTAATTTTTTAAAGCTTTCTAAGAAGTTCACATCTCAGTCACAATGTGACATCACTGAGTGGTGGCATTTTGGTCACAGATGTGACGTGACCACAGTGACTTACAGTGACGTCACAATGACGTCACTGTGACCATGCATGCTATGAGGGATATTTCTGAACAGTAAATGGTCTTTTATGTGAATATTTATTTATGAACGGAATTAAATAAAATATTTTTTAAGGATAACAATTTTAAAACTAATAAATGTGAAATAATAAATATATTTAACATGATAATATTCCTCATAATAATAATTTCAGCACCCTTTATAACGTCGATGAATAATCATTACAAATAGATTTTTAAATGCATTAACCCCTTCGCGAGGAGAGTCTTTTGCAGAAATTTTAATCTTTTATCACCAGTTTCTCAAAACATATATTTTGCATAATTTATTTGGGAAAATGCTTTGCTTAAACAAACAAAATTTACAAAAAAAAAAAAAAAATAATAATAATAATTGTTGGAAATAATGTTGAAACGCTCAGTTTCATGCTATAATGTACGATATTCCCCTTTTTTTTTTTTTTTTTTTTTTTTTTTTTTGAGTCACTAATCCTAAGATTATTTAATAATAAACTGACGCTTTTTTATGTCACATTTAGAGACAAATTATTCCTTTCCAAGAAACAATGCCGAATGCTGCCTGCATCTCTGATAAGCTTATTTTAGTTGAAGTTTATAAGAATGTCAAATTCAAGATATTAAAGAGCCTATTTTGTGATTATGTCCTTCGTTGTGGTTATAATATAGCCCCAAAGCATAACAATGATCTGCCAAATGCGAACATAACGAAGTGACGGACAGGTGAAGGAAGATTACAATAAAGCTTAATGAACACGTGCACGAGAAATTCTTCCCTCTGCATGCATAATTTAGCTACTGACGCAAGGTCAGAAGACATTGAAAAATAATTTGAATATTATTTTACGATTGCTATCATTATTTCAGGACATGGTAGCTTGGAGTTATAGCGCTCAGATCATATAAAATATAATGATTATAAAATTTGATAAAAAGTAGTTTTTGTCACCTTTTATGATCGGAAGATATTAATAACATTCTTACCATTTATACAATTTCTTTAACCCTGAAATTCGTAACTTTTTTAATGATATAGCGATTAAAGAAATTGCTTTTGATGTTTTTTTTTGTACCATTACACTATACAGGGTGCAATATGTCATCTATCGCCGAACATTTATTTCTCAACCGTTGGTCGTAGACATATAGTACCAATTACAAAAACATTTCAAATGAGGTATTCATGTTGTGGTATTATTTAAAGTTACAAAATCGATTTTTTAAAAATTACAAAATATAACTTTTTATACGGTCCCTCAGTCCCCATAGTTATATTTAGTAAAAGTTTACACATATCATAACAGATATAACAGAAAAAGTTTTACATTTGTATTACAAAAATTGACACGGTTATTAAGTTTCAAATTTTGAGATTTTTGCACATGATTTTGTCTTTCTGAGGGAACAGTAAAAATATGAATTAAAGTAATTCCAGATCAAAATCAGGGTGTTAAGTCCTTTTTAAGGCGAAACTACCTTTAGCCGGTATTGCAAAATCGGGGTATCACCAAAGAGGGTTATTCCATCTAAAAATTTGAGCTGAATTTTAGGGGTCGTATAAAAAGCGAAGAATGAAATATTGAAATTAAACAGAAAAATAAATATGAATTTATATTATAATATCAGAAAGCGGTCTGCTACAAAATATGAATGCATAAAACACCGTAATCTACTAGAGATACTGCTGAAAGTGTTTTCCAATGGTGGCAATGTACAATTGAATGCGTGACAGTACAGGGTCCTGGGCACGTTAGAGGATAGGTGGTGTGCAAACTGTGTGACAATCAAGGATGATGCGCTGCTTCAGATAAGCTAGAGAAGTGGTCTCAGTCACATAGATTTATGCCTTGATGTTGCGCTAGAGGTAAAAGTCAATGGGAGTCAAGTGCAGTGAACGCGGTGGCCACTCTACCGGTCACCATATCCAAGGATCTGTTGACCTAATTCTGTGGCTAGATACGCCCGGACATTTGATGTTTTATGCGGAGAAGGCCCCACCATGTTGAAACCTCACCCGGCATGAATGACGGAGAGCCAGATCTTCATACCGGTCACGTACCGTGTTTTGTAGCATATGCAGGTAACGGTCGCCCGTTAAGGTCCATCGTAGAAGAGGGTACAACAATCCGAGTTTCTCATATACTCCGCCAAACGGTCCGGGCGATGTGGAGGCTCCCAAATCGCATCATCTTTGATTGTCGCACAGTTTGCACACCTGCTATGCTCTAACGTGTCCACGACTCAGTACTATTATGCATTCAGTTGTGCATTGACACCAATGGAGAACACTTTGAGCAGTATCTCTAGTAGATTCCAGCGTTTTATGTATTCATTTTTTTTATAGACCTTTTCTGATATTACAATAAATTGATATCTATTTTTCTGTTTAATTTCAATATTTCATTCTTTGCTTTGTATACGACCCCTAAAAGTCAGCTCAAATTTTTAGATGAAATAACCCTCTTTGGTGATATCCCGATTTGACGATACCGGCTAAAGGTGCTTTCGTCTTAAAAAGGACATAGCACCCTGATTTTGATCTCGAATTACTTTAATTCATCTTTTAACTCATCCCTCAATGAAAGACAAAATCATGCGTAAAAATCTCAAATTTTGAAATTTAATAACTGTGTCAGTTTTTGTAGTACAGATGTCATGCTTTTTGTGTTCTATATGTTAGGATATGTGTAAACTTTTACTAAATATAACTACAGGGACTGGGGGACCGTATATAAAGTTAGATTTCGTAATTTTATAAAATTGATTTTTTACTTTAAATAATGCTACAACATGAATATTTACCTCATTTGAAACGTTTTTGTAATTGGAACTAAATGTCTACGACCAACGATTGAGAAATTAAAGGTCGGCGGTAGTTAACATATTACACCCTGTATATTAGGCGGGCCCAGAAAAAATGTAAAACATTAAGGGGTCTCAGGACTCTTAAAGATTTAAAATTTTCGAAATTATAATTTTTTTAGATATTAAACTACTATCTTTTCTGAATATTTTGGTATAAATATTTCCTTGAAATTCCTATTAGAACAGAAGTTATGGCTTTTAGAATTATACACGCTCAATAGCAGAAGCGGCGTTTCAGAAACTTTGAAGTCAATTTTCTCCAAATGACGTTTTTGCGCAAAACGCGCACGATATCTCAAAAACTTCTGAATTTTTTTTTTTCATGAAATTTTCAAAACATATGTTTCATGTTATTCTGTATAAACTGAACCTAAATTTTCCTTCTTATTATTCAGATATACATTCTTTATAGGTGATTATACTGTTGAAAATTTCTAAATTTTGCATTAACTAAATACAACTTTGTATTAAAAATAGAAAAATGCTTTAAATACAAATTTATTTAGGTTCAGAGTAATTATTATAATGTGAAGCATAAGTAGGACTCAAAATGTTCCTTCTACTTGCAAAATTTATTTTGTAATCGTGCGCATAATCTGTTATGCCGATTTTCCGCTCGTCAAATGTCTGACATTTTGGAGCCCACTGTAAATTCTAATTCTGCATCTTGTAATTTTTCAAATACATGAAATGAAAGAACATACTTATATCTTTCATCCCAATATAAAATTTTGTCTTAAAATTAAATACATTTTAAGATATTATATGTTGAAAATGGTCTTTTTTTTTTCGATTTTTCCAATTTTAAGAGTCCTGAGATCCCTGAAGATATGTAAAACCATAATAAAGTTTGCGAGACGTTGTCTTATTATGTAAAATTTTAATATTATTTCTTTTAAGTTTTTCATTTAAATTTTTTGGATGATTCGAAAATTTCTAAATCTTATATTGAGCTCTGTTTTCTTAATGTATGGTATATATGTATATAGGCATATATAAGAATATATAGCATATATGAATATATGTTTGCAGTTTTCCAGTACGATTCTTTACTGGTTAATTTCAATTATCCAAAATATGAAATCTCAACCATATTTCTTAAGAGCATCTGTAAATATATAAAAAATATTTACATATGTCTCAATTTATATTGTCATATAATGTTTTTTCATAACTTGAGCCTAGTGAACTAGTGTTTCCAATTCTTATATGTTTTACTGTGATTAGAATGTTTAATCATAAAACCTTCTTATTTTTTTTACTTTACCAAATTTTGAACATAGAGATTGTACGATTTTATAAACACAATACATACAAGACTTTTTTGCAATATTAATTTGCGTATATTTGAATAAACATGGAATAATACTTTATAATATAATAGAATGATTTTAATATTAGTACACATACATTGACATTTTTCAAGCAAGTTTTTCTTCCTGCTCATATTGAAATTTAAAATTATTTTGCATACAATACAACAAATAAAACAAATAAACAGACTTAAACCGAAAAAAATATATTTAATATCATCATATGTTTCAAATTCCGCCCTAAAAAAATTCTTCTTTCTTTTATTTCTGTGTGTTTTGTAAGGATTTGAATTTTCTAAGGAATGATTAATGACTGTAAATAATGCAGTGATGAATAACATAAATCAATATAAAGTTGTTTTTTATATATTTTTGCTTAACTTTCAGAGTAGTTCAAATAAATAGACGCATTTTAGACAGTTAATGAAAAATCGACATCAATACAAATGGAAAGTTTCCCTTCATGCATCTGATGTAAAAGCTTTTCGAACTTAATTAAAGTGTATTCTTTTCTACCATTAGCATTTATTTGTTGTTGAAATGTTATCATGCTTTAAGATTTTCATGAATCCAAATTCATGCAAAGTGCAACTCAAAAAATCTCATACAAAGTGTAAGAAAATATACAAAATGCTAGTATTTGTAAGAAAATAATGAATAAGTAAATAATAAAAATGAGTTCTAGTCATAACATTTTTTCGAAAGCACAAAGAATACACTTTATTGTATAAAAGGTGGATGTTTATACTTTCCATCTTTAACAGATTTCTGGTGGCTTCAGAAATTTAATAAAATATTTATAAATTTATATGTTATAATATTAAAATGTTAAAAAAATTTTAAACATTTTTAATAATAATAGAATTATTAAACTTTTACATCGGTCATATTAAAATATCATTCAACACTTATATTATAACAAGTTTATTATTAAATGTCGAATGCAAAAACTGTTTAGCCATTTGTAAATAAATTTTTTATTTGAAGGAAATATTATTACTTGTACTGTTTTTAAAATTGGCAACAGTTTAAAATAATACCCTTTTCTAAAATATGCAAAACATATCGGAAACTTTGAATTTAAAATGGAAAAAAAAATCCTCTAAAAATGAATCAAATAAAAAAAAAAAAAATAAATAAATAAATGCAATCTGAACATTGGGAACTTCTAGCGTATAAAAGGATCTATAAACGTTTAAATTCCTACGTATAGTTTTTGCTCATATAAAACTTTTTTAATTGAACGATTTTGACCAAATTTAACATTAAATATCTCTTAAAATATCTCTGTCTGCATCAGCGTGTTTATCCAACATTTCTTTATAATACCAATAATTTTCATATTTTTGTGTGTAGCAGTTTTCTTAATATTAAAGAAGAAAGACCACCAAAAATGTAGATGCCAATCTAAGAGAATATCGGGAAGATCTACGCAGATTTTCATTGGTTCATTTTCAAATCGTTATTTTTTATATATGTAGAAGAATATTTTCGCAACTTATAAGTTAATAGATACAAGAATTTATATAAGTGTTACGTGCAATGCATTTTGTCCGTTGTTCATGGAATTAAAAACATCCTCATTAAAAGCTGTTTATTTTCACTAGGTAAAGATACTTCTTTAAAACGTAGAAAAATATTTGTGAATGCGTTTGGCATAAAATTTCGTAACTTAAAATGAAGTAGCTCTTTTATGTAAATAGCGATGTTCAAGCGATAATTTTCTTTCTTCATATTAAAAAAATCTCCGCATATTGATAAACGAAGCCTAAAATTAAATTAATGCAAAGAAATAACGAAATTATTAATTATTGCTTCAATTGTTACTTTAATTATGAAAATTAAAATAATTAAAATTAATATTGTCGAATCATTATTTATTTTCATATAGTTTTAAAGCCTTGAGTATGAGATTTTTGGTGATATTGCCCTCTGGAATAGTCAAATAATTTTGGTCATTAATAAACATTCAGGAAATCAAAAATTTGAGAATATTTGAAAGATAAAGCGTGAACATTGATTAAAGACTGTTGATTTGTCCCTAACATCTCTCAAAATCTGAAATAGATACAAATTCCAAACTGCTCCGTAATTTGTTGCAAAATATATTATTTTCAAAATGTTAAGTGTATATTGCATTCAAACGAGGAAAGAATACAGATATATATTAAGTTGAAGAATCCGATAATTATTGCCAAAAGTTAAAAAAAATAAATACATGATATATGTCCTTTTTTTTTATTGAAGAACTATTTAATTGTTATATAAAAACATGCGATTCTAAGAACAGTGTTGAATACAATTAGATAAAGATTAAATTTCCTCATATATTGTACGAATTGAAATTCTGAGTCAAATTTGTTATAAAAAGGGTTTGTACTAATTTGATGCATATACATTGTACACTTTTTGATTAGTAAAAAAATGTCATCACTGTATTGGCAATCTAATTTAATATTTTTATACCTCATTTAGTCAAAACAATTTAACTTTGAAATACATTGTTTTAATATCAATTTTAAAGTCATTAAATAAATTTTATTTAATTTTGCAAACGTAAGTGATACACCTACTCTTTAAAAAAAAAAAAAAAAAAAAAAAAAAAAAAAAAAAAAGCTATAACTCTACAGATGTAAATTTACAGAAATTACTTTACAAAACTACTTTACAAACTACTTTACAAAACTACTTTACAAACTACTTTACAAAACTACTTTACAAACTACTTTACAAAACGACTTTACAAAACTACTTTACAGAACTACTGTCAAAAAAAAAAAAAAAAAACGTAAATCTACGAAACTAGTTTTTGTAAAGCTACAGAAATCTTGTGGCTTTACAATAGAATCTACTAAAATTACAGTAATCTTACAAAAATTGTATTTCTAACCCTGGTTGTAGTTACATAAAAAGTTCTAGGCATCCTAGTTTCCTAAAAAATCCTTAATAAACTTACAGATTTTTTGATTTATAGTGCAAAAGTGTATCTGTTACATGGATTTTTGTTCTTACCGTTACATAAAATGTTCTAGGCATTCTTTCCTAAAATATTCTTAGTAACTTTACAGAATTTTTTTTATAGTGTATCTATTATTTCTATCTATATAGAAGGTTGTTTAGAATGTTTCGTTTTATTTTAAGTCGGGAAATGTGTTTTCTTAAAATTACATATGTTATACAAACTAGTAAAGAATCATAACGAATTATTAATTTTTTTATATCGCACAGTATGCAATTTGCCCCCAGAAGAAATAATTCATATATTTGGGATCTCATCGTTAATATACGCATCAATTTTCTTTCTTTTAAAATGCTATCTATAAAGATATCGTATACTCGTTTATTATCCTGATAATTTTTCTTTTTTTTTTTATTTATATCTATTAATCTCTTGAATTTTCGATGACATTTTCTGTAATTTTTGTTTTGATATCAAATTTTCACTGCATGAATTTCTTTTTACTTGCATTTATTTTCGAAAAACAAATTACACCAAACAATTTTTTGGTGACAAACGAAACTTTGTTTTCTATTTATTGAAACAAAGTTTTTATTCGTGTATTGTAAATAATATTACTTTTCTGGAAACAGAGATAAAATTTTCTAAATAAATAGTAAAATAATTAAAGGTACTACGAATGTATCCAATAATTTGATGATTATGTGAAGAATTTATGTTGTAAAAAGTTGAATAAAAATTCCGAAATTTCAAGCGAATGGAAAAGTCGCGCGGAAAAATGAAACATACGACGATGTATTAATAAGTTTTTACCCTCACATAGAAACAATTGAGTGAAATTTATGAAATTGCTATATTTTAAAAGTCCTTTTCTATATAGTTACTGTGCACAGTAACACATTTTTGCAACCAGTATTTCAAATAGAGGGGGGGGGGGGTATTTAAGGAGGCGCGATAGTAGACCCAAAGGGGGGCATTTTTCTAAATTTTGCCGACCCCCACATGCTATATATTGTTGGAAAGGACTGTGGCCACTTATTTATGCTATGCACCTCCAGAATCCCACTCCCCAAATTTGACCTATGGGGGTGGGCACTTTTCTAAATTTTGCGGTCATCATTCATGCCTCCGGGGGGGGGGGGGTAAATTTGGGGGAAATGTGCTCAGGACGTGCATAGCCTGATTAAGTAGTAACATGCCTTTCCAACAATATATCACAAGTGGGACCGGCAAAAGTTAGAAAAATGACTCTCAATTGGGTCTAACATCGCGCCTGCTGGAATTCATCCTCCCCCCCCCCCCCTCTCTTTGAAATAACGTTGGCAGAAATGTGTTACTGTAAACGGTGACTATATAGAAAAGGACTAACACAATGTAGCAATTTCATACATTTCACTCCTTTATTTCTATGTGACAACAAAAAGTTATTGATACTGCCTCGTATAATCATTAATGAAAATATTCATAATGAAAATGTTTTACACAGATTGTTTTCGTTACTTGATTTACATACTTAGCTACTAGTTTTACATACTTAGTTACACAATGTGTTAGCTACTTTTCAATATTTTTATTTTTAAAACAGTATTATTGTTGGTATTGACGCTCACAAATGTAAACTTTTTAAAGGTTATAGTTTACTTGAATACGGTTTAAAAAGTGCAATACAGCATAAATTTCATTAAGCTATTTTTTCAATCTAATGATAAATTTTAATTATCCGAATACATTTATATTTCTTTTGTGTTGAATGATCCCCGAATAATGATATTTTTTTTTCTATTTAATAGAGTTCGGTGGAAATAGGCTATGGTATGATTTTGGTAGGTATTTTTTACAATTAGTAATTGGTATTATGAGATTTTATCGTTTATATTGACTTTCACAAATATAAACTTTTAAAGCGCTATAGTTTCTTGAATACGGTTTTTAAAAAAGTACTATACAGTATAACCTTCATTAAACGATTTATTCAATGTAATGATAAATTTTAATCTTCCGGATGTATTTATATTTTGTGTTGAATGATGCTCGTTTAACAATATTTTTTCTCTATGTAATAGAGTTGGGGCCGAATACGTTAAGATATTATTTTAACATGTATATTATACAATTAGTATTTGGTATTATGAGAATTTGTCGTCGATATTGACTCTCAGAAATGTAAAAAAATTAAAAAGTTTTACTTTACTAGAATACGATTTAAAATGTATAATACAGTATAACCTGGATTAATCGTTTTATTCAATTTAATGATAAATTTTAATCGACAGGATGCACTTATATTTTTTTGTACTGAATGATTCTCATTTAACGATATTTTTTTCTCTTTTTAACAATCATTTTATTGAACATTTACAACGTCTTTATAGGTTTCTGTACCCCATAAGGAAAGATAAAAGAACTTATCTACTCTCTCGCTTTAGAAACCAGATAATGGAAAATTAATAATAAATCTATTATAATTATAAATTAATGATTTTCATATTTTTCTTTTGCCTCTAAACTATTGGGTATTTCTGGTTGTAAAATAACTTCGAAATTTGTATCTTCAGTTTTTAATTATAATTAAAGTATTTTGTCTTATTTTAAAATTTAATACCTATTTCAAGAATTTTATGCAAATTAAATATGTATTTAAGGTACAAGAACAGTTATCGTTTATTTATATCTAAAAATCAGCAAACACTACAAATATCTGTTTATTTAATGAAACTTTCCATAATTTCACACTGACTATAAATATATATATATTTTAGGAATATTTCTACAGTGGTTTAATTTTTAAAATCAGTCTGTGCAGAGTTTACTGTATTTTAACCCTATTTTGATGCCACAATAGAGAAAAACTATTTTCAGAAAGTAATGAAAACATCTGTGGCATAAGGACTATTACTTTATTTATAACAATCAGATAATTGAACGAATTTCTTCTTTCGCTGGGTAATCCAATACAAATTTAATTAATGTTTATTTGCGACGGCAAGTACTTGGCAAAGCTTCAAATGCTGACCAACGTTGATATCTGACAATAATAACCAGTACAATTTCATAAAGTTTTCTTTTATTTTTTCATGCATTATATAGTGCGTCTTAAAAGTATATGGATAAGCGAATTTTTCAAATAGCAGCTAAAAAATGAAGCCATAATCACCAAAGAAATAATAAGCATGTGAAATCATAATCTATGTTTATTAGAAAAACGAAATACAATATAGGTTTTAGAGATTTTTTGTAAAAAAAAAAAGAAAATTCAAAATAATCTGTCCCAAAAATATATGAACAATGAAGCGAATATCTTTTATTACCACCGTATCAAAAAAATTTGCATTTTCTGCGATCTGTACATGCGAAGTAACTGCTTAAAGGTACAAAATCACTGCTCGTTCTTCAATTGTTGAATAGTGGGAAAATGACTCGCAACGTTCAATTCAATGCTGCTGATATAGCTAAAATTTGGCGTTTAAAGGCTCAATGCTTTATATTTTTAATGTTTATATGCAATATTCAATACTAGATACAGTGAGCTAATTATGAGAGAAATTTTAGTTACACGTGACAAAATAGAAATATTAGCCACTTAGTAAATTTGTAAATGTATATAATAATAATAATAATAACACATTGAAACATTTATTTACAGGTATGATTCCGGTGATTTATAGAATTTACGAGAGTTCTGTGAAAGCTAATACTATACTTTAAAAACATCGTTAAAACGTTTATTAAACATACATTAATAAATCAATTTATGCCAATAATTGCTTTAATCACATAGCACATTTTATATCTTTACATTAGTAGATATATGAATTCCAAACATTCAGTAATGGTAAATTTAGTAGGACATATTTCATTACCATTGTAATTTATGAAAATATTATCTAAGAAAACTATTTTAAAAATTATGCATTCGAATAAAAGTAACTACTTTTAGCCAAGAATCATATTTTAAGAATATCAGTTTATTCTATTCTTGAGTTATCTCTTCGCTCTGTCAGTTGCTGTGTACAACAGTTGCTTATCCATTTAATTAAAGATCAGACCGGATAAGCTTTAACTGGTAACATCACTATCTGTATCCGATATGATATAAAACTGATTCCATTCTCTTTTCCCTTAGCTATTTAAAGTAAAGCTAGAAGAGTCTGTGCACATTTCAAAAGAATAATAATAAAAAAATCTAAATATTATTTTTTTGCTAAACTATGCACGAATAATTTTGACTTCATTTGTTTTTTATGCATTTCCGTTGTTATTTTGTTGTTATGTTGTAAATTAATTGAACAGCAGTAATAAAACAAAAGAAAACTATTTTGCGCAATCTCTCCTTACAGGTTAGGAGAGATTGCGCACATGGGTAGAAGACTTTGTTATTAATAATAACTACAATTAAATTGTTAATAATAATAATTACACATAATTGACATTGTTGAAATGTTTTTGTGAGTAAATATTATTGTATAGGGGGTGAATATTTCTACCTGTTGTTTAAATAATAATAAAAGAAAGAATTTTAATTTAAGAAGAAGATTGAAATATCAGTAAAAGCCTATCAGTAAAGTCCTATTAAGATTACAAAATAACATTAACATCTACTTGATAACATGATTATCTTGAAAATTACATAATTTTCATTGCCACAGTTTTGATATATTTTGTTTGCTAACCGAATTTGTCGTTGTCCAAAATCGGTGCACTTATTGTTGTAAATCATGAAGCTTTCGTACAATCACCTGCCACAACTAATACATTGAATCCAGTCAGTGGACGATGTTTTCTCCTGGTACAGTTCTAGACATTCAATGCACTCATTTTCATTGACCTGCTTTTTTTACCGTCCGGTTTTTTATCCCACTTTTTCGGGAAGCAAACATCTTAGCTTCAGATTTTTTTTTCGTAGCGGCATCCTTCTTAAGTCTTTTTTTCATGTATATTTTGTGTATTAATAATATTAGTTGCACTCTGTTTCCTTTTCATTTCGATGGTATTAAACTACTTGCAATGTTTGAAAGATTTTCCAAAACATGGTAGGTGTTATTAATTTATTAGCAGATTAATTGTTCATAAATTAAAAATATATGTATAAAAATATTTAATTCATTTACAAATATATTATTAAATTATTAGAAAAATAATTACATAAAATTAATTTAATAATAACTGTATTATTAATTTATTAATAAAATTTGTATCTACCAAAGTATTTTTTTTGCAAATTAATTTGTTGCCAAATTTAGTTTCGATAATTATGTTTTTCCAAAATTATTTCAAAATTGATTCATTCATATGTTTTGCATTATGCAAATTTACCAATAAGCTCCGTAATCTCTTGTAGCACTGAATTTATGGGGAAATGCGCAATTTCTCCTAAGTAGCAGATGAGCAAACTTTCCTATTTTGGTAGGAAAGATTCCGCGGCCTTTTATTTAAACATGACCACTTCTAAAATGAATTATTGGTGTTCGAATCCGTAGTATAGGTTAGTAGTTTATATGAAATCGTTTAATTTCAAAATATTTTGTACTACTGACATTCTATAAAAATTCTGACGAACAGTTATAAAAATTCAAACACTTACTTTTGAAAAACAAAACAAAATAGCAATGCTTTATCCAATACGTTTGGAACAATCAATGTGATTCATGTAGACACTGCACTAATGCTGCTGTAAAACTACCTCCTTCTCGCACTCCACTCCTTTTCGTCGAATCTCTTTGTGCGCGATCTCTCCTACCGCGCGATGTCTCCTAGCTTTACCTTATATATATATTTTTTTTTGTTCTAAGAAAAAGTTTACCGCTGAATTTTTGATGAATCTTTAGTTTAATTAGATCTTTCTTATCTAGGTTCTAGTGGATCTAGGATCTAGGTTCTAGTGGACTTTGCATTTATTTAATTACTTGGAGAGTATCTTGTGTCTCTTTAAAGTAAAATGGCTTCTTTTCAAAAATTCCACAGATAAATGGCTTCGTATTTAAGTGAAACTGAAATGTTGAAGAATTAAACAGAAAGTGTAAATCACACGTTTTACAATTATAACTTATGTATTAAATGTTTGTTTTAGCTTATATATTAATGTAAAGTTGGTAAAAATGAATAATACCATACATCAGGCTGCACACCTGGTTTAGAATTGCAGATATTTTTCTAAGTTTAATTATTTTTAAATGTTAAAGCATTAAAAGGAATTTTGCTAGTCTAAGTTTTTTAACTTAAAACAATTAAATGATGAAATGAGTATCATTTTATGGCAAATGTACTGAACCTTTAAAAACAAATAAATATAATATTAACTTTCAAGATATTTTAGCATGTGTGTTTCTTTACGCTGAAAGATCATATAAAAGTAACAGAAAATTTCATCGGGCTTTATTACATAAAATTGATATTAACAAGGCGATATTAGGTTTTTATATATAATACGTATAATATCATACTGAATGCTTGTAAATATAATATTAATGTCCATGATATTTTAGGATAATTGTTTCTTTATATTGAAAGATGATATGAAGTGACAGAAAATCTCATCTGGCTTTATTACGTAAAATTGATACTAATCAGGCAATATTATGATTTTAGATACAATTCGTATAACAACACAAAGAATGCTTGAAAATATATTAATATCCAAGGTATTTTATGATATTTGTTTCTTTTTTATATATATTGAAAGAGGACATACAATTAACGGAAAATCTCATTTGCCTTTAATACATAAAAATGATATTCAACAGGCAATATTTTGATTGAGAAAAATTTGGAAGGTAATAAAAATTGTAGTTTTTCAAATTTAAAATTATCTATAACAACAAATATATTAATGAAAAATCTCCATTCATTATTGGATATAAATGTTTAAATATGTTGACTGAATAAATTTGTTAATTGTTATTCAGAGACATATATTTGAATTGAAAAAAAACCCATAAAAAATAGAATTATGCATTTATGAAATCATAACTTTGGAGTGCAAATATCATTGAATAGAGCACGCAAAAGTAATAGAATTGATCTCTGATCATAAAAAGAATGAGAACAGTTCAAAAATATTTTATTTCCCAGAGTTATTGTGGAACTCGAGTTGTTTAATTTTGAAGATTTTGAAGTAATGTAAATTTTTGTAGAAAATTTTATTCTGTCAGTAAACAAAAAATAGGATTCGGAATATGACATATTGTTAGTTGTATTTGCTTTGTAAAACAGTTTAAAGGAACAAATACATAAGAAATAATACAAAAATATTAAAAATATGATAATGTAATTACGTTACAAAAAAGGTTTAATTTTCTAAAAAAATCAAATCACAGAATTTTTAGTACGGGGGGGGGGGGGATGAAGCTCACTTAACAAAGTTCATTATTGCAAAAGTTTTATAAAAACTACATTTGTATTTAGAAATGTTGGGATTTTTTTTTAACTGTTCTTAATTTGTAATAATAATAAATATATTAATAAAAATCACTATAAACTAGGAATGCACCAATAATTCGGCTCCTGCCGGATTTCCTGCTTATTCGACACTGAAACCGAATATTCAAGACTGTAGTATCTGTTTTCCGGATAATGACTCATTTCTAAAATTATGTTTTAACATTACCTGGGAAAGTTAGTGGAAATTAATTTTCACGTAACCAACATTATCTCAATAAAAGCAATTATAACAAAAATAAATGTCATATATTTTCACAAAAATGAAATTATAGAGTTATATATAAATGAAATAAATATAATATTTCAAGTATGGCAACTAATCAATTCTTTAGAACTGATAACACTGATTAATAAAAGAATTGTGCCAATTTCTTGAAAAGTTCACTCTCCCCTTGTAGAATCCTGCCAAAATCCACATCCGTTGTATTTTTACTATAAATATTATGAATAAGACAATCAACTCATTGCAATTAAAAATAAGTCTGATATATCTGTATAGAGATATTCATAACAGGACTATAATATTTTATAAAACGTATTATTAACGAAAATTAGCATTGCGAAAAGTGAATTAATATGAAAAAAGAATAACTGAATCTCAGAATTGATGTTGTTGTTTTTTATATATTGTTTTAATTTTCATACGTTATACGATGATAGATTAATGCAAAAATTTAAAGTCTAAAAACATTTATGTCTGTGTAAAAACGATTCATAAATCAATAACCATAAAAATATAACATATCAAATTCCCTATTTAAAAATTAGTATACCATTAAATGCATTTCTTAAAAGTACAAATCATTATTTCGTGTTTTTAAATTTGCAAGAGTTCAAAAACACTGGAACATTTTCTTATTATTTCTAGAACATTCTATTCAGTAGCTTCCATGAAAAGCATTGTCACTCAAAATTCAATTTGCCTGAAGAGCGTTTTATTGCCTGTTACTTGATTTCTATGTTTCTTTGATTTCTCACGTTTGTTTAAGTGCTAAAGTTTTCGATAGAATCTTCATGAACTTTTCTTTTCTTTCTGAGTTGTTCGAAAGCGCCAGTTTATTTGTTTTTCCTGGAGATTTGTCACAAGGTTTACCCAAGGCCATAAAATGCATTCTTTTTTCCCCAAATAAATTTAGAATAGTTCTCGAAGAAAATTTGCGAATAAAAACAATTCTAATCTCATTTTAAAATACAAATAAACGGAAGATCTCATTTGAAATCCTTTGATATGTTTTTCAATTAAATTTAAAGATTAAAATGAACCCTAAAGAAAATAGCGATAAAATTTATTTTCTTTTAATTATCGGATTAATTAAAAATATTAAAGCCCTTCTTTGATTTTCCAGAATCATATTGTCATTTTTACGTTTTACATGTTGTTATACAACTTCCTTCAAAACTTTGAAGGGAAAAAAACCCCTTCTATTTCAACTATATTTACATAAGCAAAAAATCAGCGCAAAGAAATTGTGGAACATTTTCAAAAACATTAGGGATTTAAAGATGGTACCAGCAATGATGGTAAAACTCTTCACGATTTCCATGTTACAAGTAAGGATTTCCACCCTGGAAACTGAGCATTGGCTTCGAAGTTTGGTATAATCACAGAAAGTTACATATTAGAAGAAACAGGTGTTTCGCACAGAATGACTAGTGAGATTTTACAATGAAATTAATCGTAAATAAAACCAAGTGCAGACATGCGATGGGTTGGCCATACAGAATCGAAGCATTGGCGTACAACAATACCTATCGACCAATTACGATTTTCATAGGTAGGACCTGCATTTTTGAATAACAATATTTATCATATCTACCTTATCTTTAAAATTTCACGCTATATTTTTTAAACACAATTTTATAAACAACTTGCAATATGTCTGTCATTTTAAAATATTTTATTCACAGATTGTAGTTTACGAAGACTCTTGAAATGACGCAAATGAATAATTTTTTTAACATATTACTTATATAATTTATACTAATTATAATTAAAAAGAAATGTTTTTTTTAGAAAAAAAACGCATTTGAAATGTAACAACTTTAAAATACTACATGATATATATTATTACCCTTCATCATCAAACTTTAGATTTTTTTTCTTATTTTAAAATAATTATTTATGTAGGTCCATATTTCTAAGATGGTACGCTTGTGGCTAGAAACAAAAGAACAGCAGATAGAAGTTTTTTTTAAGAATTTGTATTGTTCGCAATTGCTAAATTTCTAGATTGTGGCATAAGTTTCAAAACATCACACTGTAAAATGTAACGTTACTCCAAAAAATTGTTAGCAACATGCTATCTCCACTTTTTTGGAGTAATTTAACTTATATAATAATGTAATTTAAACTGATATAACTGATGTAATATTACACATTAGTGTAACGTAACGCCAGTCATATCGGTTAAATCACTCAATAAAATAGACGCAGCAAGGCTGCCACCCCATTTTTTGGAGTAACGTTACACAATTTTTATACAGTACACGGGTATGTGATCTTTTATTAATAGTCACTACTGTTTTTTTAATACCCTTCTTACATTTTAATAAGTTATAGTACATTTTTGTGAGTCGATTCGTCTGAACAAATTTTGTCAATTTTAGTAATTACGGGATAATGTCTTCGTAGGAATCTACTTACCGGATACATAGTGCATACATTTGTCGGATGTTTCACGATTTACTTCTACGTCATTATTTTTGGTGTTGTATACAGTTAAATTTGCGCCAATTGCATCCAAACGATGTTTGCTACGAGTTAGCTTTTCCACTTTATGTTGTTATGGAATCATATGTAGATATCGATGAACCTGATTTAATATGTCAATTATCAGAGAGAGTTTTCTGTTTAGAGTAGCTGGAATGAACCCAAGCAACTATGGAATTGATTGATATCAATTTTATATCCTATTTTCTGCATAGAATGGCGTCTAATGTTTAGTCTATTTTTTAATTCGTCTATACATTTATGTTAGTGGGCACTTTTCTGTTAGACGAAAACCAGCTGCTGCTATAAACAGAGAAGCATTTAAAGAAGGCGTTTTCTTTTTAATTCTTCCATATATCTTCGAATACTTTTGCGAGAAATTTGAAAACCTTCTTTATTATCCTCCCATCAGAGTTTCTTTAAAAAATTAAAGTTTATTTCGAATTTCGAATATTGTATCATTGTTAACGTTTCTGATGTCTTCAAGTATGTGCGCATGCGTGTATTTTAATTGCAATAAAATTAATTTACAGTCCATATTAGTAAATGAAAATATGTATGTTCATGTATTCTACATATTAAACTACATGTTATTAAGTACCTAAAGTATGCATAGTGTATTAAATCAATTCCATATATTAAATTTAAACTACTTAAACATTTAATAAAATAAGACAAATAATAAGCTATATATTAAAAGCTTATAAAGTATTTCTAATAGCCTTTTATATATATTACGTTTTCAAACTATACAGACTACTAAAACAAAAGGAATTATGTTTAATAAATTAAATTTATTCAACCAATTGCACTATCACGGAAACGCGCGTTGCACTAATTTCATCGTTGTATTTCGTATTATAAATATGCGAAATAAACTAAATACACGAAAATAATTAATATTAAACAGTTAAGATGCAGTTAAGTAAAAAATATTTTTCATTTACCTTAAAATGAATTTCTTATAATTCTTCATATCGATTTCTTAAATATTGATAAAGAAATAAAAAGAATCTATAAGCTTTACACAAGTTTAATTTGGCGCATGGCATATAGATATAATATTGTTTAATTATTATATAAATATAATGTCATGGAGTGTTACATTATTATTCATATAATAAAAAATGCCTGCATAGAAAGAAATGTTAAATTTACCAAGTACATAAAAAAGTCTTTAACGGGCATACAATTTATATGTCGTGTCTCGAAGTTTCTATAACACCTTCCAAAATATTCATTAAATAAAACGAAAAAAATGCCTCCTAAAACAATAAAAGAAAAGACAAGAAAAGCATTTTTTTTTCTTACGCGATGAGAAAATGAATGATACCCTTTTACATAAGCCACATAAAAAAATAACACTAAAAATCTTTTATTTTCTTCCGAATCACGCAAAGTGTTATGATAGAAGAACTGCTTTATAAGGAAATATAAATAACAGTAAATAATAATCAGTTTATAGTTCTCTATAGGGAGAAAAAATAACTTTACCTTTTTTATAAGGATGATTTTTTGACTTATTCTTTACATTGAACTCATTTATCTTTACTCATTTATTAGATTGAACAATTTTACGTGATAGAGAATTTTTTTTCACTTTTATTTCTTTTTAAGTGTTTGAAAAATTCTTTCTAACAAAATTTAATGAATATTAATTGAAATATTGAAAAATATTTATTTTAAATAAACTTAGATATTCATTTATGAGCTTAGATGTATATTTAATGTTACTTAAAAAATATTGTCTTTAACTCAAATGTATAGTTTTGTCTCAATTTGTTATGTATCTATGAAAAAAACCTAAGGAATTACGATAACAGTATTTCTGCATCTTTTCTGTGTGTAATGTTTAGTCATACAGTTTTGTCTTTTGATGGACTTTTTTTTATTAAAGTGGATTTTTTTAAGGAAAAATATGTCTGATAGAAAAAGATTTGCTCGCCAAGTAAATAAAAGTAATTCTTTTAGCAGGCATACATTTAGTATATCGAACTTAAATGTCTATATGATAGTCTAAATGTTTATTAGAAGCACTAGAATGCAATAAAATTTGACTATACTTTAAAACCCCGGTAATAAGATTAAAAAAACAATACAAAACAATAAAATCGCACATCTTTTAAATTATGATAAAACAAGTTTGATATTTCAATCCCAAAACATTCTTCTATCGCATACATGTTAATATTTCAAAATTCACCATCACTAAACGTGTTCTAAAGGTATAAGTTCATAATAATGCGTGCATTTAAAAAGGAGATACACGCATTGCATGTTTTAATGTAATCACTGAATTTTTGCACCTACCCTTTTAGATGTCTGTAACAAAAATTCTCAACCCAAAGAGCATAAAATCGACACCAACTGGACAGTATACACAAAGCTTAATAAGGATCTATTTATGCGAAACTGTAAGAAAATAAAAAGTTTGACTAAATTCGGTGCATTAGTTTTTGAGCTATCGGTATAGCGAAAATTGTGAAAAATGCAACATATCACTGCTACCTGTTATATGATTTACACGAAAACGTAATTAGCAACAACCTATGTCAAGATCTATGTAAATAATCAGTTTCATCTCAAGGACTAGTGAACGGATTTTCACCGATCTCAAAATTTTGTCAGCCGTTGATATAAGTTTTTACTGATTAGGTTTTTGTATAAATCGCCCAACAGGTGGCGATACTATGCTGCATGTTTCAGAATTTACAAGATTTTATCTATAGTAATATCTCAAGAACTGATTCACTGAATTTCATCTAACACTATGTTCTGTCAGACCTTGACATAATGTCACAAAATGAATATTAAAAACTAGTCTGGCATATTTCGTCTAAATTAAATACGTACAAGTAAAATACCTTATATATTCGCAATTATTTAGGAGGATCTACCTAGATCTAACTTACCAAATAACGCACCAAAATACTAGTGTCAGCCTATCCACGAATCGAATACAAGTGTTTATTTACTCTTTAATAATCTAGTAAATGTATGGACAAAATTATGACATTCAGACGTCTTAGTAAATTTTATCAATAAACTAACGTATTCACGTGAAGTTTCACGCTCGAACTCCAAACCGTTTTTCTTCATCGGTAATGGAATTGATGTCACAGCTGTTTATCGAATTTGACGAATGTGATCCATTTATTGGAGGTTTTACTTCTGTCGCTTAAAATTTAAGTCAATTTTAGTATTTATTTAGTTATGATTTTTTTTTCAGTTACAAAGAAAATGGTTACCACCTTCGGACTATTTGCTTTAGATTTATTGATATTTCACTTCATATTAAATAACAAATACTGCAAAAAATTAATAATATGTCTTGTATGACTGCAGATGCGAGCCATGAACATTCAATAGACAAGCATCTCAAACAAATTTGGCCCCATATTATAAAAGGGTATAACATTCTCTGGTACTTTATACGAACATTTAGTTTTAACGGTCGCTTTTTGACTTAATGGCTGTCATTTTTACAAAACAGTTCGATTTTTTCATCTTTTTTTACATTTTGAAAACTGTAAAAAATATTTAATCATTGAAATTGATACTTTTCGTTGGTATAAGCTCCAGCATAAACGATTAAATTGACTTTAAATAAAAATGAAGGAAAATGGTCCAATTGTTCTCAAGAAAAATGGTCGTCGAGTTTTGAAACATATTTGAAACAAGTTCAATAATTTACAATAGCGTTTTTTTCAACGAGAAACTTACATTCAGTGAACAAAATATATAGTAAGAAATCGGAATATAACGAAACTGATAAATTTACACACTTGAGGGATTCGGATATTATTTAAAAAATAATAATAATAATAAAAAAAATTTTTAAAAAAAGCAAATTTCGACACAAAGATGTAGAACCCCTTAATCAAGGAAATGTACATCCACTCAGGAGTGCTGGAGGAAAGAAAGCGAGTCAATGTGCCAGACAACAAAGGAATGGGGTAATGTTTTAATATAATAAATAAATATATGTATACATAAAACAATTCTAAAATCATAAATACAGAGATTTAGAAAATTTACTGTGGGTCAATTAAAATATTTTACTTAACAACGCTTTTCTATCGTTTCAAACGAGTATGATTTCAGTGAAAAATATGTTCTAGCATCAGAAGTGCAGCACCCTAAACGCAATGTAATACGAGTTTGACAAAAATATGACACGCATTACAAAGCACATGATATAAATTCAAAGCATGCTGTAGCGAAGGTTCTAAAAACACTATATTTCTAATGGTTAAATTTCAAAAACACTACATTTATAATGACACCTATATTTTGTGGCTTAGTAAGGTACGATAATTTAAATTCAAATTCAATTATTTCTACATTTCTTTTTACAGCTTAAAATGAACTCAGTAATCTTATGTGAATCTCTTATTGTTAACTATTTAAATGAGTTCCTTTTTATATTATATGGAAATAGATATCGCTCTAAAAATTGCATGTTATTTACAAATAAATAATTAAGTTAATTTTTGTATCAAGCAGAGAGCAATTTGTCATTCAGATGAAAAAATGGAATTTTTAAAAATTGTATTGTTCATACTTATATATCTCCTGCGATTTACAATACTGTCATATAGCAAATAAATATCTTAAACGTCTTTATTAGCAACATCAATTTTTTTTTCTGGACTTCTGTACTAATAATCTCATGACACTTTCTGTAATTTTTATTTCTTGATCTATTTTCTTTACGTGACTTTTATTATCTTTGCTATAATTTCCTCATAAATGACATGAAAGTTTTTTGTTATGATAAATGCGCTTTTTTGTCGTTCTATTCCAAAAATTTTATTCGTTTATTGAGTAAGATACCGTTTGTGCGCAAAGTAATAAAATATATTAAGTGTTCTCAGTTAATAAGTAACATATTTAAAGGTGGTATTTTTGTTAATTATTTTAAGACGGTATACGTTTGCAAAAAGAGGGAACAATTATTATATTATTTATATTTTAAAATTTCTTAATTACAGTGATTTCGAGTTTAATCCTTTGTAAGAAATTTTTTTATATTATTATTACGTATATCTTTATTCACTATAAAATAAAAGATGAGTCTGAAAAATTCGGTGAATAGTATTACGAAAATACTAAAACAGAAAATACATTTAACCATCATTTAATCATACTTGTAGGGTAGACCGATTTTGTGTCAGAAGGGGGAGTAAGCAGCGTTTACTAGTATGACTTTGTGTGTGGCTATAGAAATGTATAAAATAGGCTTATAAAAGATAAAATCGCTGATTATTTTTAGAGAGGATATCGAACCTCTAACCATAATGTCCGTAAGCCACACTACAGATTCTGAAAAAAGTCATTGAAGGCTTTATTTAGAAACAATCAAATCGTTTACGTTACTTGTTGTTGGATTGCTGGTACTTGTGTATGTACAAAATGTGTGCCTTACAGAGTTCCCTTGAAGCATGAAAAATAAGAAATCCACAAGAGTAAGAACATTAGAAGTACAGTGGAAGAAATAAAAAAGCAAAAACCCCCTAATAACTCCTTAACTAATTATCATAGAAAAAAGTTACTTTAACGAACTTTTGGAAATAAAGTCTACTTTTAAATTATGTATATAAAATTTGATTAGGGGGCCATCTACATATTAAAACGAACCCAAACTTCATTTTGTTCAATGACAATATCTAATTTTAACAAGATATTTCAAATCTTCGGTTCAAACTGTGCTTAGACACCAAATTTCAAGTCATTTGGATAATAAGTTTTTGAATTATAAACATTCAAAATTTAGTGCTTCTAATGTTAAATTACATTTTCATATTTTCATTAATAACTCCGGAAATGATACTCCTAATGTACTATTTTTTTCTGTAGCAATAATACTAAAATATCCAAACCTAAATACGTCGAATTTACAATTTTTATAATTTTATGATATGAATTATGAATTATGAAATTAATATTCGAAAAAATTATGAATTGAAAAAAAAAATTTTTTTGATGGATTTTGATTTATTAAGTCCCGCTTTATGGGAATCCAAAATTTCACATTTTTCTTACAGTTGTTTTCAAATTATGCTTAAAAACTGCAAAATGATGGTTTAAGATAGAAGTCTATGATAGAAGTGACTAGATATTTTGAGATTTCTTATGCTATCCTGTAATCTAGCAGCCTTCAATGACTGCTTGAGTGGCTCTGAAAGTGCCTTGATCAAGAAAGGGGCTTTCTCTGTCCACAATCGACGACCGAACTTCAATTTAGATACAGACCCTAAAACATATTCGTTTTAAAATAATTAATTTCTCGGAAATTTATGGTACGAATTGCATAAAAAAATGTTTTAGGCTAATTGAAGGGATGTAGTGTTAAATTATGCTGTCAGAATTGAGTAATGTTATTGAAAAAAAGAAAGTTACGGTTCGTTTTAATATGTAGATCCCCCTCCCCCCTAAGCAAATTCTATATACATTATTTAAATGTAGACTTTATTACCAATCGTGTGGTAGAAGTAACTTTCTTATGCGATAATTTTTTCCAGAGTTAGTAAGGGGTGTTTAATTTTTTCCACGATTGTACGTTTAATATTAGAGAATATCATGAAAAATAAATAACATCTGAAAAATTGCACTCACGTTTAGCAGCGTGCAAATGTGCGATGTCAGCTTTAGATGTCCGTGCAGTGAAATGTCGCACTGCGACGTGAGTTTTCATACTCACTACGTTCAAAGGGCTACATGTGTCAAATCTTCTTCCGTTTTACGTGTTCGAAAATACTTGTTATTTCTCAACAATTCTGTCTATACGAACTGAGCATGCGTTTGTTTTTAAGCAATTTTCAGAAATTGACCAATTTACCAAACGTTTATATGCACCATTTATTATATAAATATTAATTATGGTAGACGTCTGATATCTAATAAAAGGCTCATTCAAAAAAAATAACACAAAATACATATAAAAATTCTAAAATTTTCACAGTTGGAAAAGTCTTTGAGAAAAGTGAAAAAAAAAATAATAAATTGTTATTAGACCATGGAGTTCGGGACAAAGATTAATAAAAATATTTAACTTACGGATTGCCCTTAAGAGATTTCTTACAGTAGTTATGTACAAACAAACAACAGAAAACATCGGGAGACACTCGATCAGAGGTCACAACCCTTGCCCAACGGCGCACGGTTGATAACATAAAGGTCTACCTTCCTTGAAAGTCATGTGACAGTCGCTGTTTCACCCAAAACGCAATTTGCGTATGGCTATCAAACAAAAATAATGTACTACCTCGTTTAACAACTGTGTGTTTGATAATTAGCCCGTCTTTAAATATAAAAGACGAAATTTGCATCGCAAAAGTATGTTTTTTGAAGATATCACTTGTGAGCTAGCATACAGAATTACATTATTGAATGTAAATATTAAATTTTTTTTTGTTGTTTTATTCAAATATTAAAGGACTTTTGTATTACATTGTAAATCCCAAATCAATGAATTTAGAACAAATTAATCTGTTAATCAGAAACTAATAATTTTTATTTCTGCCAAATAAATCAGCTCGATAAAATAGGAAACTTGAAGAATTAACTATTTTGTAAGTGGTTGCGGAGAACACAGTTACACAAATAGATGAAGAGTTTAAAGAAATTCATAAGCTGAGGTATGGTGTCGATTCTGCAGAGTATCAGGAAGGTAATACAAGTTTTATATTAGATTTCAAACGCATGTTTCTACTCTCGATAATGTATTTCAAGAATAAGACAATCCCTTCAAAGATGATCAGCGGGCTTTAGTCCACAGTAGCAGAATTGTACCAGCGAAAAAATGTTCGTTATCTGTCATGTCATCGAATTAAGTAATAGTTAAACGACACTTAGGTGAATTTGTGGAAAACCGCTTAGTACTAAGAAAGTTATCAGTTAATAATTTCCATATAAAGCAACGTTGATTTGATGAGAAAAAGGAAAGTTTCTATTAAGTGCAAGGCAAAGAAAGGTCGTTTTAAAGATAGTACCTTTTTTGTCAAGCTACACATTGCTATCCAAACAAGAGAACTGGATATAAAGAATTTTTGACAATGAATACAACCGGTGTTTACCTTGTCTATCTCAGCTCGATAAATTTAAGAAAACAGCAACAAATCTGATGTAGCCTGCTGTATCGTAAGTGGAATGGATATTCTCAGACGATAGCCTATCAGCCTAATGTTTCTTGCCTCATTACCAACGAAAATTGGTTTATATGTTTATCACTCAATCCAATCGAACCTTTCGATAGTACTGTCATTAGATTGTTGGACCAATTCTTTTGATGAGATTAAAAATTGCAGGGGCAAATACGACTTCGTTTTTCACCGCTATCTGGAAGGAAGACTTAAAAATGATGCAAAAGAGTTCGGAAGATATGGGCCAAAGGTAAATGTTAATTCCAATGTTGTTATACATTAATCATTTAGTTAATTTCTTGCAAATACAAAGATGATTTCATGATATTTTTAGCTGAAAACCTCGTCGAAACGAAGCTACCACTTTGGAAACATGTCATTTTTTCCTGGAGAGACATGGTAACTGTTCACACAAGAACACGTATACAGACATTTCTTTTACATCCCGCAAAAAGCTTATGCTTATCTGTTAGTTCATCTTCACCATGCTAATGAATATTTGGCTCGACCAAAGTTCACAAAACAAACAGTTGACAGTGATATTGTAGTAATTGTCATGTGTGATTTCTCTAGACTATCGAAGGTAGAAGATTTGTTTGTGTTTGGAGTATGTAAGTGGAAAGCATCTGCAATGCCTTTCGATCCACGAGTTGTATAGAAAAGTTCAAAAAGAAATGCCAGATCTTTTATTGAAGATGACATGGTGGCAACTTTTATAGATATCATTAAATCTACTTCATGAAAAATATGGAATTGATTTTCAGACGTTAAAGAAACTTTTGTGGTCTATTCCAAAGTTCCCGACAACATGGATGATGATGGTTAGTATTTTTTACCCATTCAGGGCTTCATCGTCCTTTTATACTATGGATGAAGCGGAGACCATTAAAGAATTTCACTCAGGCATTTACTATCGACCCAACAAAGAGTTCTACTAAAATATTCCAACAACCATGAATGTTCTCCGACATCAACTGAAGAGGACCACGTTGTTATGGAAGAATTGCCTTCAACGAAGTGTTCCACACCAGGATCATGTGTCAGTGATGACAGAAAAAGAGGAGATGACTAAACCCGCTAGGAATTAAACTCGAAATCGCCATGGAGAAGTTACAAGAAAAGATTTCACACTGGTGGACATGTTGTTGATGTATAGAATCAAGTTTAATTTGTACTATTATTTGTAGTTGTCAGGGACAATGCAAGGGTTATAATCCTTTTATTTATTTATTTATTTTTTTTTTTTTTGTAAACTTTTCCATTATAAGAAATTGATTGTTCTAAAGGCAATAAAAATTAGAGCTTTTTAAAGATTTGTGTTATGGTTATTGCATTTGCATTTCTCATGTTAACTGTGTGTATATAAACATACAATCTAGAACGTACCTAGTGTAGTGAGGAGAAATCAGAAGTTAAAAAAGTAAAAAGGAAAATCTATAAGCATCAACCACTGCAAAATGAATATTGGGATACACTTTAACGCTGTAAAAATTACAATGTTACAAACTCTCTGCTAAAACTTCTAAACAATTTGACTTAGAACAAAGTTATGTGCCCATTATTTGTAAGTTTTTTCAAGAGATTTCAAATGATTTATCGCAATATTATGATTGATAAAAGATATATGAATATTTTAACGAACCTATGCCCCTCGTCAAGGCGCATTTATCATGTGAGATTGATAGAGTGTCTCTTAGAAGTTTTTTCTTTCTCAAGATGTATGTAAAAACGATCCAAATTCTCATACTAGTATCAGGAAGTGAAATATTTCTAAGCTAACTCCACCGAGTATATGAAATGTATGTTCAGGACTTCTAGTATTTTATTTTAGTTTTCAAACATAAAATTTAAAACTTGTAAATTGAATGTCTAAATACATAATAGAACGGATGAGAGAAAAGTGATCCAGTTCATTTGTTTTAGTATTACTTTTAGTAATAATTCTAATGACATTTCAGGGATATAGTGGAAGGGATTTTACAGTTACAATTATTTAAAATTTACTGTACCTTTACTGACATTTCGACCAACTGCTGTTTTATCTGTCGTTTCTTTTCGAAACTTTGCCTTTTAAGTTACATGTAATCAAGATTGGTTTATCCTCTTAATAGTAAGAGTTGCAACGGGAGGTACATCTTCAGCATTGGAATTTTACCAAAACTACTTGCAATAACTACACAGTAAAAAAAAATCATTGTAGATTTTCCAGCACAAACTGCTGGCGTCCGAATTGCCATCACATTGTGCTGTTAATTTTACGGAACTACTGTATTTTTCATGCTTATATAATCAAGAAACCAAAGAAAGCTACAGTACATTCGACTGTGATCGAGTTTGAGCGCGAGATAAACAGTAATTTGTAGAATAAAAATGTCGTTTTTTTCAATGTACGTATCATTTTATGCACATATGTTGGGAAAAATCACTAACGTATTACTCATTAGAAAGTCGCTAAGACAAAGTGTCAAACCGTGTTGTAAGAATATCATCATAAGTTTCTTGGTTTTAATCTCCGATTAAAAAAATTAAAACTTCACCAGTTTATTTACAAAGTAAGGCTGAATCGTAAAGCATTATGTTAAGGAGCCTTAGGATTAATATTGAGTTACATAAAACAATAGTTATCATGTATCTTCTAAAGAAGGGAAAATTTCTGCATTTGAGATTGCGATTATACATTTTCTTAGTTAGTAAAACTACGGATTTGCATATATTCCGTTTTTCTTTCTTTAATCTTGTGGTATTTAACCGTTAGAAAGCAGATTTTATGTTTAACAAAACTTACACTTCAAAGATCTATAAAATCGACTTTTTCCACAAACGGCAAATTCTGTAATTTCAAATTTATAACCGTGGAAATGCTATGGAAAAAAAGATCATAGTTCCAGAAAAATGTAGAGTAAACTTTTTTTATGTAAATTTTGAATTTACTAATGATACTTTGAATTTATAAATAGGTGATACTGAATGCTCTCTAAAAAATTTATATACACTTAATTTACAATTTAAAAAAAGTATTAGTAATATTTAAATTGTTTAATATTATTTTAAATATTAATAAATTCTGCCTCATATTTTTAAGACTAACTAGAATCTAAGTAATTACGATGTATCATATAAATTTATACCTCAAAACACCATACTTAAAATAAAAGTGTTTTGGGGGAAATGTACCATAACCTATTCTCGAACTAATATCTACAGTTAGAGTTCGACTGCATTATTTTGAAGAAATTTTAAAATTCGCCGACTATGCTAGAAAATCCCATGTCTACTGAACTTTCTCAACAGAAAGGGTAAGCTATGTTACTTTCGAAACTTACTTTTTCACAACCTGTGCAAATACTTGAAATTTTGACGAATGATGTAATGTTCGAAAGACATGTTCGTGATTTGAATGCTGTCAAAAAAAGTTTTTCTCAATGACACACGCAGAAAAATATTGAACCTCGAATAAATCAACATATTTTTCTTTACGTGCGGTTTTATCAGCATTTCTTATGTGTTTCTTGTTTTAAAACATATCATAAAATGTACTCGTGACACATATGCAAATTCTGTCTGTATTCAGTGGTGCGTTTATTGTGACAAAACATATCGTGTCATAGAAAAGATGTATCGTTAGAATTTTGACAATATGGGTTAAAAAAAAGGCTTGAATAGCACGTATTTTTCAAATACGCATATTTTACCTTAAATGTGTCAATAAGATGTTTTTCATATGTCAGAATAATAATGTATATTCAATACAATGCTATTCTTTAATATATTAAAGACCTCATAAGTTATATCTATTCTCTTTTCAATAAATTTTTGAAATATCTTATTACATATGTATATATATATTTTGTATTTTAACCATGTGATTTTTTGATGCTTTTTAAATATTTTTCAGTACGTTTGTATAAATTTAACATAACATATCTTCCAAACATTAACTGTTATCTTAATGCTTTTTTTTATTCGCTTATTACCATGCTGTACGTCATGATTTTATGGTTAATCGGAGATCTATTGGTGAAGACATTAGTGCATTTCATTATTAGATGTTTTATATTATTAGTAATTCAACATTATGAGTTTGTATGTTTGACATTGTATTACTGATATATAGAACTTTAAATCATTTATTTCAATAGAATAAAAACATACAAAAAGAAAGTTTTATAAGAAAATTGTTGCTTATCATATTTTTCTGATTTATATCTGTTTAAGATGTGTTTTTTGGAATCGCTGTTGTCATAGTTTGCATATCGAACAGCCCAAAAATATCATAGGAGTTTTATTTACTGTACATTTCTAACTATTGTATTTAACTTTATCATGCATTGAACTTTCTTTTTATAACAGTAATATTGTTTAATATATTTTAAAATCATGTTTAAATATCTGCATTTATTTTTAAAAAATGCATTTAAATGCAAACATATTCTCTAATTTGCTGCTATGTATTTTAGTATGTTATCATCATATCATTCTTTTGATAGTATATCATTTTTAATTTAAAAATAAAATTAACTGTTAGCTTTTTTCTTAAAATTAATATGTCGAAAAACACATATGAAGAGCAACGTGCATAAGAATTCGTAATGTAGGATTCAATCTTGTACAGTTTTTCTGAAGAATAATTCATTTTAAACGAAGAATAATCGCTATACATAAAAATATTTTTTTAATCTATTTTAATTAACTGATACTCTCATATGATTTTTATATGCTGTACATTAATGTTTACTTTTAAAAATAAATGCAAGACCAGTTCAGGGATATATACCATAGAATTATAAACACATTATATTATTACATGAACAAAATATATAATTTTATAAACTTGATTCTACAAAAAATATCTTCCCGATTTTAGTATCAAAACCAAGGAAATTTCTTAAAATTATATTTCTTATAACCATTTAAGCTTTCTTCAAATACGTAGACTTCTTTCTCTGTTACAGCATGGCGGATGTTTTTTTAAAGATCAGTTGTAAACCTCAGATACCTTACATAAGTTTTATTTTAGTAACTTTCACAAAAATTACTTTTTCATGAAAACGTCAATTACTATGATAGAAAACAACCTATGCAAAATTTCTGGAAATTAAAGTTTACGAATAATAGATTCAGTTTAAGATTTAGCTATTTGGAACAAAAAAATTGGAGACATTCTGAACCTCCCTGTGAAGTGTTTGCGAGGCCTTTTTTTTTTTTTTTTTTTTTTTTTTTTTTTTTTTTTTTTTTTTGTATTCATACGCATTTTCATACTTCATATTGTGTGTAGTGGGAAACTACAATATTGTAACTGTTTAATGAAATAAAAATCATACATATTTTGTATAACCGTCCTTTAATATTAATATACTAATGTTGCATGTTAATATCATACATTTTTGCTAAATATATTTGGAGCATTAACTGCAACATTACTAAATTTTACATTAGTAATTCTTATTTTTCCATAGGAATTTCTGTTTCAATTTCAAGTACTATGCAAATTTCAATACTTTCTGAGAATACTTAGACATCACAACAGAGAATGAAATTAAACGATCGATTTCTCATTTGTTACATTTCCTTTGCAAAGGTAATGAACATTTATGTGGGATAACGACTGCTATCTTTGCTTCCATCAATCAAAGTAGTTTCTCCTTTTACCCTGTAATCCAATACAAATTAAATTAGTGTTGATCTACGAGGCAAAGTACTTGGCAAAGCTTCAAATTCTGTTCTATATTTAGCATGCCAAGAAAAACATTTCCTAGTATTATCATACATAAAATATTTTAATATTTTATATATTATATATTATATATTTTTAATTGTGTTTCCACGAATATATCAATACACGGAATATGTAAAACATATACAAAAACACGGAGAATTGTTCAAGTAAATATGTGTTATAAACTTTTAAGTTTTGGTCATACAAGCATGAGGAGCTGAGGTAGACCAAGTCGATTTTGAGAAAAAAAAAGATATTCCATTTAGAAGGTGCATAAAATCTGTTTTACGCAATCTCACAGTGAACCAAGTCTGTTTTCACATATTTTATCATATCTGTTTACAGACTTGGCTTACTCTGGGAGTGGATGAAACAAATTTAACTACTTTCTAAATGGACTACGTGATTTTTTTTTTTCAAAATGGAATTTGCGTGCTGTGGTTGTGAGCCTTAATATATATAGTCATATTTTTATATTATAGGATAGCGGATGTCTTTTTAAAGATGACTTACTAAACCCAGATCCATTAACCCCCCCCCCCCCCCCCAATGACAAGCCTGTGTTAATACGTTCATAAAGCTCCATGTTCCACTGCAATACAAGCAATATTTAATATAATATAATTCTATTGATTTAATGTATTTTTAATACATTGAACAATGATTAATACTCCCAAGGATTGCATTCATATTCGTTATTTAATTTTTTATAAAATGCTGAAAGAATCATCTTTTTTTAGCATTTAAAGCAAAATGCAGAGAAAACAACATTACAATTTTGCCCTTTTCCAAGACTGTCGGGTGGTTATGTAAATTTTATTTTAGTAACTTTCACAAATTTACTTTTTTATATAAATACTAGTGTAAATTCCCGTCCTAGGACGATGGTAAAAATTGTGTTTTTCACTTAAAATTTGAAAAACTGATAAAAATAAATGGCAACATGAAAGCGTTTAGAACTCTCCGAGCGTCTTGCAAAAGGGTAAAATTGTAATGTTGTTTTCTTTGAATTTTATTTAAATGCTAAGAAAATATGATTCTTTCAACATTATAAAAATATTCAATTACAAATATGAATGTAATCCCTGAGAGCATTAATAATTCTTCAGTGTATTTAAAATTCATTAAATCTATAGAAATATATTATCTTAAATATTGCTTGTATTGCTGTGAAACCTGGAGCTTAGTGAACGAAATATTACACCCCAAATACTTAGAGCGTTAGATGAGCAAAGTTGGCTAGTTTTTGTTCCAATAAACACACTATTAGCATTTACACAACTTCTGGTAAGGTAAACCAGGCTTTCCGGCAAATATACCATAACAAAATTAAGATTTCTTAATAAAACAAAAATTTAACAAATATGCAGTTAAGCAGCGTAATTAAAAAAGTCTGCTGCAACTATTGAAATAATACTAGTTTTTTTTTTATAACACTTTGAAATTGTATTTTTATCTTTTACCCCCCCCCCTCCCCCTAAAAATATGTGATATGTATATTGATTAATAAATAGGATAAATTTTAAAGAAATAAAACAGTCTCAGTGTGTTTTGAATATGTCAATAAAGCCTGAAAGCAAAAGACGAAAGCTATTTTTATTCAAGTATAACAATAGTGTTTCGTAACCTTAATTTTTCTATGAATCTATTTAGTTCTTAAATTATTGTAATACAAAGAAGAATCAAACACAGTCAATTCCAATTTTTAATAGCTGTACAAAACTTTTGTACTGAATGTTTTAATGTATCAAACGAAAATAATCGTTTATCCTTTCTTTCACAAACGACGCTAACTTTGTTAACGTACAAAGAATGTCGTTAGAACTTTCAAAATGACCGCCAAAGTATCTTTCGCAACCCCGCTGGACCTTGATCATACAAGTTGTTGGGGTGCGGGCAGCGGCAATTCCCAAGCATGTCTTTTTCTCTGTATGATCTTTTGGTCATATTTCAGCAGAAACGAATTTGCGAAAGTTTTTCGGGAAGAACGAAGGGGAAGCATTGTTAAAATGTTCTTCATGCCTATTGTGTGTTTTTATTCTGTCTACCCACGGCTAACGTCACCTGAGTAACCAGAGGTAGAACAGCTTCAAGTGATGTCATTTATGTCGTCTCATTTAATCTTCATAGCTCCATGGTCTATTTTTTTTCAGTGAATCACAAAAAGAATGACTCTCTAACACAGTTTCTGATTTACGTTTTACGGGCGGATAACGCTATGTTTGTTTTCAACTCGATTTCTGAAATGGCTGCGCAAATCATTGATATTTATTTAGTTTTGAATTTTTTATGGAAAATCATGTTGAACAGAAGGATTTCAAGTAGAAAATATTTTTATTTAAATGTAAGGCAGATAAGTTTTCTCATACACATCTGAAATCGAAATTAAGCCTAACGTGGCTCCATCTTATCGGAGACTGGTAAGATTGATGGGCTTGCCCCGGATTCATTACGCTGTGTTTTATTATATAGAGATCATTTACTATGATAGAAAGCTACATATGTCAAATTTCTGGAAATTAAAGTATAACAGTAATTTATACAAATTAAGAATTAGCTATTGGGAACAAAAATTTAGATATATTTTGCGCCCCCATTGTAGAGCGTGTGCGATGTGTTTTTCTTTCTTTCTTGTATTCATATGCATTTTAATACTTTGTAGGGTGTGTAGTGGGAAATGTAATAGTGTATAGAAGTTTAATATTATAACTGTGTAGTGAAATAAAAAATTACACATATTTTGTTTTACCATCTTTTAATATTAATAATAATATTGCATGTTAATATCGTACATTTTTGTTAAATACATTTGTTGCATTAACTGTAAATTTACTAAATTTTGCACTTCCTATTCCTATTTTTCCATAAGAAATTCTTTTATCATTTCATGTACTATGCAATTTCAATACTTTCTCCGCATAGTTAGACGTCACAACAGAGAATGAAATTAAACGATCGATTTCTCATTTGTTACAATTCCATTCAGAAGGTAATGAACATTTATGTGGGATAACGACTGTTATCTTTATTTCCATCAATCAGATACTTGAAGTAGTTTCTCCATTTACCCAGTAATCCAATACAAATTTAATTAATGTTGATCTATGAGGCAAAGTACTTGGCAAAGCAATAACGTCAAATACGGCTATCGTCGTAATATGGCGAAAAAAAAAAACGTTTTCGTGCATAAAATATTTTGTTTTAATAATACCTCTTCTATATTGTATTACTTTTAATTGTGATTTCATTCATATATAATGTGTTTACTTTTCAATATTTCATGCAATATTTCAAGAAATTTTATAAATGAGAATAAAATAAATTTGAAAATAAAAATTAAAAAATTTCGGAATTAAAGCAAATTGTATCTTCTTCAATCAAATGTTTTATTTGATATTCGGTAGATTAAAAAAAAATGCTATGTGAATTCACAATGTTTTAAGTCCTTTACTTACTTTACTTTTTTAAAACTTTAATGTTATTATGTAATTAGAATGTATAAACGAAGAATGACTACAGAAAACAAAATTCCTAATCATGTATATAACTTATGTTGTCATCATCCGTTTTTCGCTGAACATACAGAAAGCACAAAGATGAATATGGTACCTTTTAAGAGGCTTCACACATAGTACACTCATTTTACTTAAGAAAAACTTGTGGAATAGAACAACACAGTATATTGAACTTTCTTATAAATAAAAATGTAAATGAATTTTTTAATTTGTTTAGCAACAGCCATTATGATTGTTTTGCACAAATGAAGTAATAGATTCCGGTATCAAGGCAAAGCCATAGTAATATATCTCCCTATATATCTAGTCTATATCAACGGATCAAACATCTATGATCAAAATGGGTGCATTTATTTCTCTATAAATGGATTAAAAGTGAGAAAAAAAGTAGTATGGTTTGTAACCATACTAATAGTGCGGATTAGCAGTAAATTCAAATTCACTTCTTTAAATGTAAAAATAAAGTATACGCGTAAGTATAATTTCAATTGATTTTCAGCAGTCAGTGACATTACGCCCGAAATTGTTGAATATTACATATATGAAATTTTTCATGTTGCTAACTAAGCGTAAGTCAACAGTAACTAAGCTCAAGTCAACAGTTGAAAAATGTACAACCCGAGAACCGAACACGGATGCTTTAAATAACTCTCCAATGCCCTGTCATTAAGCCACAAGTAAGATACCCAGTTAGGCATTTCTCATTTTTAAATGTCGGTAAGTTTGCAACCGCAGCAGAATTTTTTCACTCTATCGGTTTATGCTTAATTAGCAAAGTGGAAAATTTCACGTATTTAAAGTTTAAATTTTTATTCCCCGACATTACTTTAAAGTACCATTAAAAATAATTTGTTTTACATTAAATTAATACATCGATTAGTAGTAATAAAGTTTAGAATAAGTCATATATACTTTATCTTGTTCCAAAAGAATCATTGGTTGCTTAAAAAAACCTTTTAGAAAGAATGATTTCTTTTTCATTTGCAACTCTTTAGATTTCCTGACGTTGACAGATTGGGGGAGGGGGGGGGGTTCAGTTACAAAATATTGCATATTTCTATTGTAAGATTATTATATTTGTACATTTCCTATTTCTATAAGATATTAAAAAATATTTTTTCAATAAAAGATTTGAGTGGATTTTGCACAAAATCTGTATAAATTCAAATTTAGTTAATTATTTTTAATTGGCAAAATCCTTCTAAAATTTATTAAATAACTGTGTAAATCTTCTAACGTAGTTTCAGAAATTCACGAAAACTGGTTTAGAAGATGAAATTTACAGGAATTCAAAATTTGTGATATAAATGTATGATGCCATTTAAATAAAATATTTTTTATTTCCTGTTGTCATATCTAACATAGAAAGTGAAAAAGGAAAAATAATAATCAATATTTTTTTAATTATTAATATATGGTTTTCCACTGCAAAAGTGACACCATATTTATTTGTAAAACGTGAATTAATTGCCCAAATATTAACCTTTTGATTGCGGGCTGTTGGACAGCGTACGTCCCAGCAACCTTTTTTAAAAAATTCTTTTCGTACCATTTTTAAAAAATATTCTTTGTCATGCATGTTTATTGAGATATTTTCAAGAGGTATCTTTTACAAAAATTTTTGATAAATTGTATATAAAAAATAGTCGTTAATAGAGGCCAGTAATCAAATGGTTAAATCGGAATGTGGATTTAAATTAATGCAATTGAACAATGCATTAAGAAAGCATTGAATTAACATCTTTTCCACAGATTTTCCACAAATTTTCCGATTCCCACAGGCTCTAGCAGTGGCTGACAGGTTTTTCTCTCGAAACTGGTAGACGGGAGGTGCTGGGTTCGAAACCAATGGCGCCCGTCGGAATAACCGTTCGGAGTTTTCGTGGTTTTCTTCGAACCTTGGGAAACCTTGCGTAAATACGCGTCAGGTTCCCTTAGAAAGACCCTTACGGAAGGCACTTCTCCGTGGGACTACATTCCTCGTGTAGATAATTGGCAAAATTCTGTATAAAATGAACCCTCAACCCAACCCATTCCCACAGAACAAAAACGTCATAAATGGCTATAGTGTATATACAATACAGTACTCGTCTGAAAATACAGTTTTCCTATTATTGCGATATTTTTCCTCACTTTAGGGAAAGAATTTTAGTTTGGGGGAAAAGATGACTTGTACACTAATAAAATTTAAAATAGCTATCTAAATCATAAAAATTAAATTTTACTGAAATATTTCGAATATGTTTTTTAGTAAAAACTGAGGTAAGTATATTTTTTGATATGGCAATTAAGTCTCAATAATGAAAGTAAAGACCTATATTATCAGGAATAGATGCTACAAAATTAATCGTTGACATTAAATAATACTCAGTGAAAGACATGATCTATTAATAAGACGCCAGGCTTAGGGGTTAAGAAGAAATAATAGTAAAATTTGTCTTAAGGGTCTCAGGTCTCTTAAAGCTTTAAAATTTAAAAAAAAAATATATAAACTTTTTTTTTTAGACGTTAAACTTCTAACTTTTCTGAACATGGGATATAATTGTTTCCTCGAAATTCCCATGAGAACAGAAATTATGGCTTTGATAATTATACCCACTCAATAGCTGAAGCGGCGTTTACGAAACTCAGAACTCATTTTTTTCCAAATTACGTTTTTGGGCATAACGATATCTCAAAAACTTCTAAAATTTTTAAAATATATGTTTCATATTAGACTGTATAATTTGAACCAAAAACTTCCTTTTTATTGTTCAAAAAAAAAAAAAATTATACTGTTGAAATTTGCTAAATTTTTCATTAGCTAAATACAACTTTGTATTAAAAAGATAAAAATGCTTTAAATAAGTTTATGATAATTAGTACAATCTAAAGTACAAGTAGACACCAAAATTTCAATTCTAGTTACAAAATTTATTTTGTAATCTTTAGGGTTATCTGTTTCTGCTCGTCAAATGTCTGAAAGTCTGGAGCCCCCTGTAGATACTAATTCTGCATCTTGCACTTTTGAAATAAATGAAATGAAAGAACATACTTCTATCTTTCATCCCAATTAAAGTTGTACCTTAAAATCAAATACATTTAAAGATATTAAACGTTGAAAATGGTCATTTTTTTCATTTTTTCTGATTTTAAGAGTCGTGAGACCCCCTTAAAATGTATAAAACGAATTCATATAATGCAATAATAATATATGTTACTCCTGATATCAACGTTATGTCCTTTTATGCATAACCAAACGCACTATGTTGAATGTGATGTCAGAAAAAAGTTTCAACATCGCAATGGTCTATTGGAATTAATAATTTCAGTAACAGAAATTTTGTAACCGGAGAGAAACTTCTTAAATGCTGGGTATCAGTAAATAAAATGCTACTAACACTCAAAACCAGCTACATATGTCAACCTGAACATTTTTGGATATGTTACATTAATAATATTTTTTTAATTATAAATTATGTAATTAAACAACAACAAGACATAAAATCACACATATATATATACACACTATAAAAAAACCACTGTAAATTTTTCCAGAAAATACTCGATCGAAGTGAATGTGCTGTTTCTTTCTTAGGTTTCCTGACTATATTAACATGGAAAATACAGTAGTTGCGTAAAATTAATAGCACAATGTGCTGGCAATTTGGACACATTTTTTTACAGCACAAACTGCTGGCGTCCAAATTGCTAGCTCATTGTACTGTTAATTTTACGCAACTACTGTATTTTCCATGTTAATATAGTCAGGAAACCAAAGAAAGATACAACACATTTACTGTGACCGAGTTTGTGCGCGAGATGAACAGTACTTTGTACTGTAAAAATGTCGTTTTTTTCACAGTGCAGGGTGATAAATTAAAAAAAAATACCCGTTTGTTTTTTATATTATCCACATCTATAATATATGTAGCAAGACTTTCAACATCATTACTTATTTAATATGTCTATATTTAATGTGCGGGTATTGTTTTTTTCCTTTTCTAAATGTAAAAAATGTCCCTTTTAAACATAGATTCATGTAAACTTCATAAGTAATTTTTAACACGATTCTGCGCAAATGATTTCAGTAAATCGTCTGCTTCTTTCAACGTTTTTATTTTCTACTCGTCAATAACACCAACAATGATGCGAAGCGTTTCAAAAAATTTCGTGCGGCGTATTCATGTTTGCATTAAAAATGATGGCTAACATTTCAAACAATAGCTGTAAGTATAATAGTGATAATATAAAAAAAAAATAATTAAATTTTGTTTCTTAAAAATAAATTCATCACAAAATTCAGTAACGCTGTGCGTCTCTATTTCTGTTTTACCTCACAAATAAAGTTCTAACAGTCCAAAAGTATAGGAAATTGAATCCCAGATTTAAACAAGGTTCAAACAATTATACTTCAGTGTTAGTATGTCACATGCGTCAAATTTTAGGTTAATTGAAAAACCAACGGGTACTCTTTTAAATGTATATTCTTTTTTTATATTAAATGTTAAAAATCTCAAATAACCTCTACTTTTGTATTTTAGTAGTCGATTTTAAGTCATTTAAATGCAATATAAATTAGCTAATTAGCCGGAATTAGCAAATATTGTCTTATTTTCAATAGCAATTTTTTAATCCACCAAATATTTCTTTTTTTTTTTTTTTTTTCATTTCTACTTGATACCTTAGACAACCAGTGTTATATTTTATATCTCTGAATGGAGAAACTCCAGGGGAATCATTTTAAAATGTTCAAAACGCATTAATAATTCATATATTATCATATTACAGTAAACCTGTTCTAAAACCATACATCTGAAATCAATATGTGGAATCTGACTGCAGAAAATAGGATTACAAATTATTATTAATACTATTTAAATGAATCTGAATTTCAAATAATTTCGATTCTTGATAACTGGCAGTTAGGAAATATCAATTCCTAATAATCACATTCAAGATATAAATTAAGAACATTTAAGATAGGACTTACTTTTGACAGAAGTTATTGTTATTTTTCAGAAAATACAGATATTTGTCTTTAATTAAGTCCTAAAATAGCACGGAAAGGACATTTAAATTTAATTATATGATTCTGGTTTAAAGTATTTAGGACAAATATTAAAATTTTAAAATGCTCTTTAAAACCATTGTGGTACAACTGATAAAAGCATGAGTTAAAAATTATTATTGAGGTATGTTTTATGTGGGTATATTTTTAGTGCTTTGAAAATTACACAATCTTTCCTTCAGTAAATGTATAAATTTAAAATATTTGACAATGAAACTTAATAGAGTATATGTCAATGTCAAATTGCTTATGAAAATAACTTCATGTCCTTGGAGAATTATCTTTAAAATTTCGCAACTTAATAGTTTAAGTGGTTTCAACTAAGATTAATCTTATAAGAACAACTATTTATTCTATTCTGTGTCCTCGCATTTTCCGTTGTTATTTAAAGAGTTGCTTAGTCTGTACATTATTTAAGATGCCTAGATTAACTCCATCTGGGAGCTCCACCAATTGAATCCGAAATGTTTTACCATTATACATATTAAACAAAAACATAATTTACAGAACAAATCTTAGACTTTTTTAAAGGTTTGTATATTTTGTGTACCGTTGTTTACACCTATCATAAACATAATAGAAGATCTGCCATAGAAATATTTACAGCTTGTGAAAAGTTGAAAATTGAAAAAATGAAAAATGTGTCCTCGGCATCCAATCGAAAAAGTCATATAGAGATATAGAGTCATATTAGATAATATTATAAAGAATATGTGGTCAATTTTTATTTTTTTTTAAAATCGGTTAAATAGATCATTGAGATATCTTGCACACCAGTTTGAAAAATGTAGTTTTGAGAAATACGTAAAAGAAAAAAAAATGTACCACAACCGCATCTTAATGCCAAACTTTTTTTCCTTTTTTGCCTTCAATGTGCGGTACCTGCACATGACGTCTTCCAGTGATATCGGGATATCCTCCGAGTCCTTTTGAGCAGGTTTTCTTGATTTGCAGGCCTCATTACTCTCTGTTTGGGCTCCCATATTGGCCATAGATACTCGCGGAGAATTTATGTTCTACGATAATTGCAGCGCACTTGGGCTAGTTGTAAGATTTATTACTAATTGCAAAATTTTAATAAACTAGTATAGCCCTCAATAAATATACTAGCTACAATATAAAATGCAATCTCAACAATTTTCTATCCACTGTAATGCATTTTGGACCTACAGACCAAATGACAGCGTTATTCTCCGTGTATTCATACAAACACTGTTCTAGCAAATCTGCATCAATTAATCTATCGTATACAGGTTCAATTTTTTTTTCGGACTACTAAAACAATAGAATTTTTATGTGTATAATAATCTAAATTAACCATAGGCCTTCGCCTTCTGATAGGATTATCAGGTATCTTTGACATGAATACCAGGTATCTTCGTCAATTTCGTATGGTTAAACGCTTGAGATATTCTAAAAACTATAAAAAAATTATCTAGTCAAAAGAAGCAAGAAAAATTCAATTTTTTGAAAATCTATAAAATCTATATATATATTTACTGTAATATTTATATATTCACGATCTAGAAATGCATTTTTGTTGTATTCCGATTTCAGCAGCATTGAATGTGCCGTTATTAATAGTAAAACTATCAAAAACGGTAAAACGACCCCGCATTTAGTTCAAATTCATAACATTTATTTGTAAGATATATGTGAGCATTATTTTAAATCTGTCAATTCTTGAAGCAAGTAAAAATATGTACTTATTAAACTTTAAAATATATATATAAAAAAAACAATAATATTACTCAAAAAAATGCTTCCTTCACTGATACTAGTTTTTTCATGTATAAAATAAATAAATTATTAACAATTATAGATATTATAGGTATTAATTTTAATTTTAAAAAGTAAAATAAATTATACATACACAGAAACATTCTTTTTGTTCAACAATAAACATTGGAATCTACATTGAACAGACGGTTGCGAAATGAAATATAACAGATCTCACCTTAAAAAGAGTCCAAACATTTCAGAAATATTTTATTTCTCAGAGATATTGTAAACTCGCGTTATTGGATTTTGAATATTTTGAAATGATGTACAGAACTTTTAGAAATAGAATTCAATAGGCAAGTATAATATTGCATTCGGAATATAAAATCGTATTATTTGTATGTGTGTTTTCAAACATCGTCTGTACAAACACTTTTTTTAGTTTTTTAATAATATAATATGTCACATACATAAAAAAGATGTAAAATGCTAAAAATACAATATTTTTATTTTATTCTATATTTACGGTCAAAATTTAATATATACAATAGTATTCAAAAGTCTTTGGTCAAACATAGGAAACCGATTTTGATTGCGCAATACGTTTGAATATTGAATTAAGTGATTTCTCAAATTTCATTTTGTGCTTATGAACAAGTTTACAAAGCAGATGTTGTAATTCATTAAATAAAAATTATTATATCGATTTGAAACTTAACATATATTACAGAAACCGCATATTGGAACATTATTTACATATAGAAATTTCCCTTTTTTATTTCTTCACATCAAGTTTAGTAAATATATTGATAAATTTAGTTATACATGAATTTTATCATACTTACTTAATGTTAATTAATTAGAATACTAATATTTAATTTAATAAAGATTTATTAATATTACTCTCTATTCAAGGAAATATTGATTGCTTTTAAGTAACTTTTTAAAATAATAACAAAAAACGTGAATGCTCAATCGAATTACGTGTTAAAATTGGAATTCTGTCTAAAAATACTATATACATGAGAAAATTGAAAACAATTAAAAATCCAAATTCGGGCGTAACATACAAATTAGCTCATTTGAAAGAAATAGAAATAAATTGAAAAAGATAACGTTGTGGACAGCCTTAATGTACACCAAACAGGAAAGACAAACATATTGTGGTCAAAGTAAAGAAAATAGAAGACATCCGACAACTGCAATTAAAGAAGAGTTGAATATATATATATATTAAAAAAAAAACAAAAAAAAACAGAGTTTCCAATATTCGTTTATGCAGTTAAGAGGCTTCTGCGTACTGTAGTTCAAAAACCTTTGCTAACACGCATAAACAAAACAAAACACCTCAAGTGAGCAAAGGACATCAATTAGGGACATCGGGTGAATGGAAAAAGTATTTTGGACTGATGAATTGAAGTTTGAACTGTTCGGAACAACAACAACAACACCCCCCCCCCCCCCATCTATATGTATGGGTAATGGTCGGAAATCATGTACGCTAAAATCATTTAAATCGCACGGTGAAACAGGGAGGCGTTAACGTCATGTTTTGTGGGGGTTTTAGAGGGGGTAAAGTTGAAGATTTGATACAAGTTAAAGTAGCGTTGAATATGGCAATACAACATAGTGTCTCAGTACATCATGTAGATCCATCTGGCACTAGTAATGTTGACAGAGTATTGAAAAAAATGTTTACATTATTTGAAAATAAATCAGAAGTAAAAATCTCTTAAAATTGTGATATGGTTCTTGCCAATGCCTGATCTTAATTCTTTTGAGAAATTGTGAGATGAAATGAATAGAAAAGTTCGTATAATGGCGTCGAAGTCCTAGGGAATGTTTGTATGATACCTGGGGAAACATAAGAAATGAAACACAGGAAAAATTTGTGTCTCGAATGCCAAAATTGTGCAAATATGAAATACATGCTAAAGGACGTCACATCGATTAAAGCAAATCATGAGCCCAATTACATTTTTATGTTAAGTATTTAAATTGTGAGTCAATATTTTTTATTTAATCATGTATAACTACGTTTTATATTAAATTAGTTACAATTTGACTATATTTTGTTCTTTATTGTTAATTTATATGTTCGATCAAAGACTTTTGCACGAGAGTACATATATTACAGATAATTTCAGATTGAGAAAAACAGTTTTTAGAATATTTCAATTTTGATTTTTTTATGCAACGCACTCTCGTATATAAAAAACTGATAGTTTTACATGCTAAGCTATACTTCTTTAGCGATGTTAATCAATATGAATCTTAAAATAACACACTAAAATATAAAATTAAAAGAAAAGATTATCATATTAAAAGAAGTAGATTCATTTAAATATTTTAGAAACTCTATTATTTACTGAAAGACGCTAGCATTGTGAAATACAAAATAATTTTGCAAAACTAGGACAGTGACAGACGAAATGTGGTCATTTTGTATGTTTTTTTTTTTCATACATAAAATAACAATTGATTTGCTCAAATAATTTAATAGCTATAATTGTTTGCGCCTGCTTAAAAAACTTCCTATAATAAAGAACAGATAATAACGCTACATATAAAATTCCACATTTTAAATTTATTTTATCTTCCAATGCATGCCTTGTAAAATAAAATAAAAACACTATTTTATGTTTGTAAATTTGAAATAGTCCAGATATTTCGTAGAGTTTCTTTGTATTTCTCGAACATCCTAGTTCAACGATTTCTATCAAATACAATGACACTCAAAATACAATTGTGTCTAAAAGAGCATTTTATTGTCTATAACTTGATTTCTCTGTTTCTTCGATTTCTCACGTTTGTTTAACTACTAAAGTTTCCAATAAAATCGTCATCAACTGAATTCTTTTTTCGATGACATTGTTCGAAAGCTCTACGTTATTTGTTTTCTCGAAAATGAGTCACAGGGTTTGCCTGGAGCTATAAAATAGCGTTATTCTTTCCCGAATAACTTTAGAATACTTTTGCCTAGTGAGAATTATGAATGAAAATAATTCGAATCTCATATACAAATATAATTTGATGAAATTACGCTTTTAAAATCGTTATATATTGAAAATTAAATGTTATTTTATATCCGTAAGTAAATTTCTGAAATATTGTAAACTGATTTTTTTCTTATTACCCATGAATTACTGATAACAGTAGTTTTACATTAACTCTGTCATTTTTCGCTGTAGGTTTCTATTTCATTTAAAAGTTTGAAGAAAAGTAAAAAGCGAACATATTAACCCTATGCATATAGAAAGAAGACTGAAGAAAGAACTGATTTTAAGATGGATGTTCACTACAGATGTTTCAACTGATGATTGCGATTTCTGTTACGTCTTCCATGTTAAACCTAACAATGGTTTGCTATTTAATGCCTTTTCAGGAGCATTGAAGAATCTAGATGAATAATTTCTTTTAACAATCTATGGGTTCACTACTCAAACTTCATGCACTGGCATTCAATGTCATCTTTATGCCCGTTGCTACTTCTTTTGAAAGCCCGGTATATGTAAATACACTTTATATGAATGATATTCATGTTTCCTTAATAAGTGCTCTTTGAAGTTTTGATAAACAATTTTATAAATACCTCGTGTTTTTAATTGATTTTAACATACAATGGTTTTACTTATAGCGCATAGCAAATCGTGATTCAAATATAATTTTAAGGTCCATACTGAACACAGACATTTGAAACTATTTTAGTTAGAAACATTAGACTTTAGTGATAAATTTCCAAAGTATAAATTAGAGAAAGCGATTAACAGGGAATAGAATGTCTATTGGTAGTGACTTACTTTTTAATCTCATGAAATATAAGAGATAAAATAATACTTCAAACTGCATGTGATTACACATTTTATAGTTATCCGCAATTTTAAGGTTATTATATAACAAAATCCACTGGAATTTCTAATGACGTAAATTTTTAGTTTTTAACATATATTTTTCAAAAGATAGAAAACAATTGACTGTCATTATTTAGTATTTTTTTTAATGCAATAATTAAAAAATGTTTATGAAATATATCCCCTGTTTTGATTTTTAGACAAATCTACATAAAATCTTCCTTTTAAAAGATTTTTATGTTGAATTTAAAAAAAATCTCCATACAAATAAAATGTGACATTAGCTCCTTTTTTTACACCTTTAAAATTTTAAATCAACTGCTTGTCTAATCATTTTAATTTACAGAACGTTACAAAAATGAAAGTAGATTTCACGCACGAATATAAACTGATTGTATGCTTTTAAAGGGTGCAAAACATAACCTTTTTAAATAATATTTCATTATTAATACTAATTATACAATTCAGTGATTGGCATTTTTCCTGTAATTGCCCAAATAGACCAGCTTAAAATGCCTAATCAATATCTGCAAAAAACACAAACTTTAAACTACTTATTAGATCAAATCTGGTTTATTCCTCACGTTTTGTATTATTCTTACACTTTTCCTTTAGTGTATGAATATTACGTGTGTAATTTTGAATAACAATAAAAAATATAGAAGCAAAAAAAATTGTACAACGGAACACATTGTCGTGTAGAAAATACTGAACAAAATACTCGTTTTATGTCATTGGAACTATATCTGTCTAATACATAATACAAGGAAAAATTAGAACAATTAAATAATTATGTGTAAACATTTTAATATTTTCTACAATGATTCATAATTTTAAGTTAATATTTGAATAAAATTCCTGTAATAATTATTCATTAGACGTTAATGTTGGACAGTATTTTTGTAAATAGAAATAATTAAATATAATTTGAAATCCTTTCTACGTGTTGTATATATATTTTTTCATTTCTGAGAAAGGCGGTGAAATCATGCCGCGCAAAAAATACTGTGCAAAATGCTTGTTTTATATCATTGTAAATATCTCTGTCTAATACATAATCCAAGGAAAAATTAGAAAAACAAAACAATTATGTCTAAACATTTTAATACTTTCTACAATAATTAATAATTTTAAGCTAATATTTGAATTAGCTTTCTGTAATAATTATTAATTAGAGTTTTTTTTTTGTGTAAGTAGAAATAATTAAATATAATTTGGTATCGTTGAAAAGAGCTTGTAGCAACGAATCTATAGTTAAAAATTGCTTTACAGTAATGTAAATATTTTTAATTATAAATAAGTTGTAAATATGTATAAATATCTATGTTTACTTTGTCATGTCGAGCAGACGGAAAAGGTCTATAAACAGTCGAAGGCGCCAACTGGACTTTACAGAATAATTGAAGTCAAATAAAATTTATGAGGCTTTCCAAAAATACTTATTGCACGTCGAAGAAAATGTATGCAGCCTCACAGGGAGACTCCAAGGTGGTCCAGTCCCATGGTAACTTGACGCAACCCACCGAAAAGAGGAAATAGCTATAAAAATTAGAAATGCAGCGGAAAAGCCCACCTACACGTATCTCAGAGGAAGATATCACCAATCAGCTCTTTAACCTACACGCCATTCAGGATGGAAAGCGAAGTAAGATTAATGAAAAATAATAATTAGGTAAATACAGAACAGAAGAATAAAATAAAAAGAGACCAACTTTGCTCTATGTATGAATAGTAGTGCATTGCCTAACGTTAAAAATGTAGATGAATAAAAAAAAAAAAAAAAAAAAAAAGAATAAAAATGAATACATTTTTTTGTTTAATCATTCTATGTTTTAATGTGAGACAATGCACTACTATTTATACTTCCGCCAAAGTTTGTCTCTCTTTATTCTATTCTTCTGTTCTGCAATTATTTTCTTTATTTTATAATGGATAACGCCACTGCATGACATACGGTTTATTCGATTTTTCTTTAATTCTGCTTTCTTCTGGTAGATGGCGCCATTGCATTCTCCATAATTAAATCGTTTTAAATTTTATTCTGTTTTTATCAGATAGATGCTGCCACTGCATAGGTTCTTCTTTACGATTAGTTAAAGTGTTAAATGATGTGAAACATAACGAACTGTTTTAAATTCAAGAAATTTTGGCTTTCTTCTTTTAAAGCAATATAAAACTCTTTCCTGACAATGGTCAGAGATGATGACTGAAACACTGATTATATTAATTCAAATTTATTTTTTGTTTAGTTTTTAATTTATTTTATATATATCATTCACGAAATTTGTGATTTTTACTTTCACACTAATTTTGAACTTTTCATGGTGAAAATATCCAGATCTTTTATTATCAAGATTTCAGCTACTGCAACTATTGCGGTTCAAACGCACACGGAAATTTTTGACTGTATATATATATATATATATATATATTATCATGAACCTTAAAATGAATTCATTACAATATTTATATAAACACCTTACGTAGGGGAGACCGGGGCTAGTTGGCTACAGAGGTAAATAGGCGCAGTCCCCAGAAATCGCATGTTTGTGGATATATTGTGCAACCAGTCAAAGAGTACATTTCTTCTTGCGTTTTACAATCCTCATTGTAGTTTTGCAGCGTTACCTACGTGCAGTGGACATTTATTACGATTTTTCTGTTTTTTGCGCTCAAAAGTAATTTTTTGTTGCTTCATTCTTTTTCTAATTTCTAACACTTATCTTAACAATTGTGATTTAACTTGTGCAATTTTTCTTAGTGTATGATTCACTGTACCTACCCCATATGTGATTTACTTGGATTATATATGCTTAGATGGTTACGTGTCCCTTTTGTGAAGAATTTATTATGAAGCTAGTAGGTGCATTGAACACGGGCAAGATGGCTCGGTGGCTGGTGTATGCTGGTAACTTGAAAAACAGCAAACACCAAAAAAACTTATTGCAATGCAAGAGATTGGGCGCACGAAGCTTTCCCAAACGGAGATAGTCGAATTTTTATTTGTGACAACTGTAACTCTGATCATGATATCGAGTAGGATAGAAGTTACTCAATGTTAATGTTTTATTCATTTTTTTTTTATGTCTGTATAATTTAGAATTTACATTGTACGGCGATAACGCCTTTGATTAAACCTACTAGTAGTAAGGGAATTGATTTCTCTTAACTGCGTGTCTTATTTAAATTTTTATAAAGCGTGTGTCATCTTACCCCATAAGTATAGGCAACTTGGCCCCTGACGAGGTAAGTTGGCACATAATTTTCCTTTTACTTTAGCCTTCCACTAAACATAAACTACAAAAGCTATAAACTCAAAACTCTGTGTATTTTTAGCCCAATGCCCGTTCTTTAAAAGTACAGTTAAAGTTTTATAAAAAACTTAAACAAAAAATTAATAAAAATCAATAACTAAAAACTGCGCCAACTAGCCCCGGTCTTCCTATTTATAAAGAAAAAAAGTAATTCTAAGATTTTTTTTCTCGTTACAAGGAGTTTAGTATTTATCTTTTTTATATGCAATTTTGGTCGTGAAATGAAATATTCTCATATTTAAAATAAAAATTTCTGAATATTAACTACGAATTCGTAAAAATAAGTAAAGTTCCAATTCAAAAGTACATTATATAAAAAGAAAATAGTAATTACTTTGTTTTCATATGCGTTTTTTATTATTTTTTTTTAACTCCCTATAAAACAATAAGACAAAAGACAAACAACACCATACATTTTTTTAGGCGATAATAAAATGAATGATCCCACTATTATGTTAGATAAAAAAAAACTTTCTAGTTGCGCAATTTATTAAATAAAGAAACTGCTAGATTAGAAAATATAATTAACAATAAAGAAGAGCATTCCTTATTATAAATTTCTATGCGGAAAAAATCTTTACATTTTTTATGTGTTTGATTTTATGATTATTTTTTTCTTTAGACTCATTCATTAGATTAAATAATTTTATATAACGTGATGGAAATATCATCAGATTTATTTATTGATTGAATCATCACCATTATTATTATTATTATTATTATTATTATTATTATTATGGAAAATGTGTTGGAATTTATAAACATCAATTGAAGTTACACTAGATTAATTTTAACACAATTATTCAATTGGTAAATAAATCATATTAGATGTAAATATATTTACATCTAATATCAATTGAAATGTTTACGCAATATTACTTTATCTAATTTTACATTTTATTTCTATTCATGAAATAACGTTTCTAAAAAGTTATTAAAAGTTATAAAAACTTTTCATAAAACGAACTAAAACTGAATTAAATAAAAGATTTCATATGATTTTTTTTAGTTAATTATATTTCGTAATGTATAGTAATAATATGTTTTTCTTTTAGAAACAAGAAATATTCATTAGGAATCGAACCAGATTCTTAAAGGTACATGGGGATATATTAGTGATATATCCCCATGTGTGATATATCCCCAATAGTGATAGTAGATTAGGGATATTACACAGATCCCTCTATAAAAAGTCTGCAATGTTAACCTTTACATTATTTTTCAAAAGTAACGAATGGGCGAAAGGTGGAGCATGGTCCATGTCAAAAGCATGCTAGACTAATCTAGAATTTAATTTGCCATTTTTAAATGCGCCGATATGCAATATGAGAAAGTTTCATCTGTTTTTAAAACATTTAACATGGGAGTTTCTATAAATAAATGGAAGAAAAATTGTGCTTAATTTACCTTGAGCTAAATAATTAAATTTATTATAATTTTGTAATATAAATAATAAAAGTAATAATAAAAAAAAGCAATTCAACAAATTACAACGACCATTTAAAAAATGATTTTTTCAAAGACTAAAATTTAAGACATAAAAAATCGCACGAGTTGATCATACATTACGTACGCCATGAATTAAACATTTTAATAGTGTTATTACACATAAAAATTGCAAGCAACAAAAATCGCCTACGAATCGTCAGACTTCCTGAAACTTGCGTATTATCCAAGCATTTCATTGGCTGTTCGGAAAAAGGCTTTTCATCGTCAGATTTCCAAGAAATCTGACGACCCATTTTAAGTGAAATTTCATTCTTAAACTTCTAAACATCCCACATAATTACTTTTTTCACCGTCGTATAGAGAAAAAAAATGTACTTTTAAATGTAATTTCTTTGGAAGCTGTATCTAAATTTGTTTCTGAGTTATTAATTTGTGTTGTAGTTTTTATTACTTTTTTGTCGCAGTGGCAACAGAAGTATCCATTTCTGTTGAAAGTAAAGGGAAATAAAGATTACTGTATAGACCAATCAGAAAACGAATAAAATGCGGATTCAACCAATAAAAAGCGTCAGATATGCTATTGATTTCCTACCATGATGAGGATAATAACCATTTTTCCAATTTGTTAATAATAATTTAATAATGTAAAATAATAATTTTGGTGAAAATTTGAATAACATTATCTGGCATCTAATCTGATGTACAACTTTTAAATTGAAATAAATTTCTTCTAGACAATTCTCAAATAAGCGCAAACAAAATAATAACATTTAAATCCCACTGATGACGGTCTTGTGAAGGCTGAAAACGTTCTGGGTTTTTTTTTCTTATGTATTTTAAGATATTTCGATGTATTTTAAATACTTATAAATTATATGTATGCACCTGAAACCAATTCTTGCACAGGTATTCGTACTGTTTATATGAATTTAATTGGAGTTTCTTTTAAACCGTTATATAAATTGTTCTTTTTTAAATAGCCACAACTTTAAATAAGACTATACAAAATTAACCGGTATTTTGTATCTGATTCCGTGCAGTGTTTGCAAGAACGTATATATAGGTGAGACTTTTAGATCTTTGGAGATACGACTTATGGAGCATATCGGCGAATTTAAAAATGGTAAATTAAATTACAGATTAGTCCAATTGCTTTTGACGCGGACCATACCTCATCTTTCGCCGATTGAAAAATAATTGAAAAATAATTGCAAAAATTATAAGTTTTTCATGGAGGGATAGTTCACTAAGCTCAGGATCAGGTTCGATACCTAACCTAAATTTAATTGTTTTTTTTTCTAAAAGGAAAACTTTAACTTCAACTGAGTCAAGCGTGTGTACGATGTTTTGTTGTTGTGGTTGATGTTTGTACTGATGAGTCTATGCGATGACATAGCGAAACGTATACTTTGTATGAGTTTGATTTTAATTAAATATTTTTAAGTATATATTTTTAATTTAATTGCTATTTAAATATATTCATGTCTGTCTAATGATTCGTATTTAGTTTAATATTTTAATTCAGGTGTTAAAATGTATGTGTATCTTAAGAATTTTATTTTGTTGAATACAAAATATTAAGTTATTTGAAATACAATTCTAAAGATTTGAAAGTAGATAATACTTGAACTTTAAGTATTTCCACATACTATATTTACATAATTTTTGTTTACATAATTTAACTTTCGCATTACTTTGAAAATGTTCCTTTATTCTGAGATTTATTATTTCCAGCACATTTGACATAACAGCCAATTTAAACGAGAATGTTTCAATTTCGAAGTTCTTCAGCATTTCGTATAATTCTGTACAGTAGATTTATTTAACGGTTTTGTCATTTGCTTGAATAGGTAAACGTTTACCTTTAAGTATTTTACGTGCTAAATTCCAAGGGGCTTTCGGTTTTAAAGAAACTAATATTATATTACAGTTAACGATTTCTTGCAATTTATTCATTACTTTTATATTTGGCAATAATTTTTATTTAAATATCAGCGTATTATTATCAAACGTTAAGAAGTCGTTTCAATTCATATTGTGAATCTTAGATATCCGATGAGTTTTAAAACGACTCAGCGCCTGTCAGTTTGATAAAAAAAATGACAGAAATTTCGAATTTCAGATTTCTGTTTTTACCCGACTAACAAGAAGGGTTATGTGTTTCACGCGTATCTGGGTAAGTGGATTTCTTTGTACCCTCGAAATATCCCAACGGCTGGATGGATTTTAACGATTGAGATCTCTATCGATTCGTCTTAACCTTCCGATGGTTATAGGCAAGGTTTTGTTTTTATAAATTCAAAATGGCGGTAGAGACGAAAAAATTTTTTACGCACCCAATTGAGTGGCATATCATTGGCTAGGTCTTTCAAAATGAAGACGACATTTCATTGACTATTTTACTGTCAGAAGCTGCTTTTAAATATTACACAACCTGGATGTTGTGTAGGTAGGACCTCCTGCTTTACAGCAACTCTAACCTTCATAGACATCTATAGGTCTCATTAAAACAGTGTTTATATATAGGAACTAACAATTAAACACAACTTAGAGACATCAATACAAGTAAATAAAATAAATCGATAAGTAATATAAAAATATAGTTTCACATTGATGAGTAATAATTAATCTGTTCGCTTTTTAAGCAGTCGGGTTTTTTGATTTTTTTAATTTAATCTATTTTTTTCCTTATTAATTGTGCCTTAGAATTTCTAAAACATTCTTCCCAAATTTCGGAACGATTTGAAAAAAATGGAGATATACTTAATTTCATTAAGTCTTCCCGTTCAACTCCCTTTAAATGCCAATCTTTAAACTCTTTTTTCTCAGTTCGCATTTTTTTATATTTTCGTTTTTATCGAAATGCTAATGCTTTTCTACAATAATTACGCAAATTGTATGAAATGTTTTTAAAAGTATCTTAAGACCCTGTGTGGAATAACTAAGTATCAGATTTTTGATATGTTTGTAACTCTAACAAAAAAAATTATAACTTAAAAAAATGCTATTATTCCACGTTTTTTCCATATATATTCACTAATGTTTTCTTTTCTGCTGATATAATGGACGAATAAAAAAGCCGATAGTTAGATTTATAGGAAAAATTACTCTGAATAAAAGATTTAAAAAAAATGTATTTCCAAATATGAAAAATGAAAAAGAAGAAGGAATTATAAATTCGTTATTTTTATAATATAATTTAAAAAATATATATTGCTATATTGAGAATTTAACACGTTTTATGATATATTATGACTATGCTTTATTGAAACATGAACCGAAAATATGATAGGGTAACTCCGGGAGAGTCACCGCTTCCGGGATAGATGCCGCACCCCTTGTATTTCTTGTAATTATCGATAGACGGTCGTCAAACGCACAGTATAGGTGCGCAATGAGATTATTTTAAGCAATGTATAGCGTGAATCCCATTTCGATGTTTACTTGTAGAAGTACAGTTCTTAATTTGATGTAAGTGCATGATTTCACTGTCAAAACGTTTAAACACGTTATGTTTAAATGCTTTTCATACACTAATTACTAAATGCATGCATGATTTCGAAGTCAAAACTAAGTGTAGCGTTTGTATAGAGTACTGTGTGTATGGTTACGCCATTCCCCTTAGCGATGGCAGGTAACTGTGATGGCCAACGTCTGCACCATGCAAAATCGGATACATGCCGCACTGCTATTCCGGTATACATGTCGCAGTTTCTTTTGTGCGGGATGATTACGCGTTATTAACTTTTCATTTTCTTTTTGCACAGACTAACCATGTTAGGCATGTTATCCTGTGTACTAAAACCAAAGGAGAAAAAGAGGGAAATAAAAAGTAAGAAGTGCAATAAAGATGCAAGTAGAGATGGTATTAAGGAAAAATTGGGTTGCGTGTAACGCAGACGTTCTTTGCAAACTACTCCAAAACAGAGGAAGTGTAATTGGCTTCGTTGCATCATGTGTTTAAATGTAGTTACATAAGGTCTGTACTTTTTCTGTAGATTGCAGTCGAAAAAACTGGTCTCATAACTCATTCGGGACCATAGGTGCATATAAGCACCTTCATAAAGAGCTTACAAAATTTGTTTCTGGCACCAGTAAAAAACAAAGTAATATTTGCTTTGTTTAATAAGAACATTTTCACGATCATTTAAGTAAATGTTACTTCTTTTTAAAAAGTCGTACCAACCGAATAAAGTTTGTGTAAAAACCATCGGTCCCGAAAGGGTTAACAAATAAATTATGTAAACTGAATTTTATTTTTGTTCGTTTCCCTTTTTAATACATGTTATGTTGTTGATGAAATAACAATTAAAATTTAATGTAAAAAAATAAGTCGATAATTTTAATAGTGGAAGTAGGCAACAATTATTAATTTGAATCTAATAATACGTTTCATTGTACTTATTTTGTTTTATTTTGTTATTACATCGTTAATTATAGTTCAGATATGAGTATTTTTTTTAAATATTTTTATTTATAATTTCATTCTATTCTTATTGCAAGCGCGGCATAACTACCGCACAAGTACATCGTCTCAGCGTGAATGTACGGGTGACGCGCCGCAGTGTAATGTCTTAGAAAGAAATTGTTAAAAAATATTAATAATTTGTTTTAAATTTTTTTGTCGCAGCACACGCGTTGTATATTTAACATTAAATAGCAAAGCATTATTTTTTTTTAATTTTATGTCCCCATGGGACTTTATACACAAATTCAAAAAAATGTGCGGCATAAATCCCGGAATTACCCTATAGGGCATGGTTGCAAAAAAAAAAAAATAAATAAATAAATAAATAAATAAATAAAAATAAAAAAAAATAAAAAAAATAGTGAGAAGTCCAATTAACCCTTTATCTAGTAACGGTACATATAAGTTCCATTAAAATAACTTGTTATAAAATTCATTTAATACATCCATTAGTTGTAACACAGTTTAGAATGAGTTATAGAATCATTACTTTATCTTTTTCAAAAAGCATCATTGGTTACGCAAAACAAAAATATATTTTAAAGGATGATTTATTTTGTGTTTTCATCATTTCAACTTTTTGTGTGTGTGTGTGAGGGGGGGGGGGGGGTTGATTTTTAATTCCGAACAATTTCTATACATCTACTGTAAGAAAATTATATTAGTACATTTCCTAAAACACTAAGAAAAAATGTTTAAAATAAAGGGGATATAAATATTGCACAAAATTCTTATAAATTCAAATTTAATTAATACTTCTAAATCCTTCAATCCTTCTAAAATCCTTCTTAAATTTATTGAATGATAATGTAAATCTTCAAATGTAGTTTAAAAAATTCATGAAAAATAAATTTTCATGAATTCATAATTCAGTACATAAAAGGTTAAAGTGGCAATGCAGTTGGACCTCGTTATCCCGAGACCCGGTTTTCACGTCAACCCGCTTATCACGTCAGTTTTTCAAAGTCCCGATTTTCTGTATAGGATTTTGATGTAAATAAACTCCGGATTTTACGTCGTTGAATAATTTTCAACTCCGGATATCCCGACGGTTTAGAAAAATTGTCCATTTTTGATAATCCATCTTATAAGCGCGAAAACTAAGCGGTAAGAAATGTTTTAAACAAACTTTTCACAAATGTGTCTGAAATACCTATTGAGATAAATGAGAAATTTTACTTCAATCCTTTATATGAATAAATAAACCAATACTATATGAATTACCCTCTTAATCACCAGATAGACGTATCAGTCCACTCGCAGTCTTTTTGTTCTGGTCAGGTGGGGCTTTCTTCTGGTTACATAGCACTTTTCATCTGACTAAAACCGAAGCATTGCATTGCATTGAAACGATCAGAAATTATCTAACATCCATTTCTGAAACAATGAATATTGATTACAATTCATTGTATAATATTAAAAAAAGAATTGTTGGAAGCACATCTAATCATCGGATAAGCAAAGCTTAATTCATCAATATTTCATGTAACAATGTTATCATAAATCTGATTTTTATACTTTTCAATTTTGTTTTTGTGTTTATTTTGTTTAATAATAATGTTTCATTGTTTAAAACTGCAAGAACAGTTATGAATTTTAATTGTCTTAAATTAATTGATAATACTTATAAATAAAAATTAATTATAAATTTTTTAAACATATTTTTCTCCAACTCTGGTTACCGCGACACTCTGCTTATGACGACACTTTTTTCTGGTCATTAGAGTGTCGGGATAACGAGGTTCGACTGTATCTAATTAGATGAACTTAGTAAAAATAATCGCGCTGAATATGTAAGACATATCCATGCAGAAAAATCTATGATCTTATTTTTTTTCTAAAGTTGATCTAAAGTTTTTTTCAAATAATTTTAAAAAGGTTACGCAAAACATCTGAGCACAGTTGAGAGAAATATGTGAAGTCCATTATTCTGACACACGAAAATGACTTATATCAGCCTTTCATTTCTTAAGCATTCAAATGTAAACTAAATAAATGTAATAAAACACTCATACTACAATATATATTAATCAATTAACCCAACATGGTTTATTAGTGAGAAATTGCAGACTCAGGCATCGGCCGGAGTAGCCCAGTGGTTAGAGCAGCAGTCTTATATACTGTGGTCCCGGGTTCAATTCCTGGCGCTGGCTAATTTTTCACTCCAGTTGGGTTCATTGTATTTATTGTATGTATGTCTGTATAATGTTTATATATACCTTTAAATAAATGTACTTTATCTGAACACATTTCGTACACCACAAAGAAATCCCGTTAACACAATACATAATATGTGTGAAGTCGTTCACGTTTTAAGAAAAGGATGTTTTACTTGTATGGGACGTACTGCCGAAATTTCTTTCACAATTTTTCTAAATGATAAAAACGTAAAAGTTTGGGAAGTTGGTCGAATTTTATGTATTCTCAGTAACGTGTTTCTAATGCAACATTGAAATAAAGTGTCACTATTTCAAATGTATGACACTTTATAGATGCCGAATTAAAAATTTTCTAATAACGTAACAAATAGATATGTTGAACGAAATTTTTGTATTGGATGAATGAGGGGATATTAACAATGAATATTCTAATAATGATGAAAAATACATGTTTGTGTATATAAATGATTAATAAATGCATTATTAAAAGTTTATAATTATTTCACAAACCGTCAATGCATAAATATTAATATTTAAAAATCACATTTATTTTAAATATGCATTCAATTTTCGTAAATGTCACATAAAGCAAACTCTTATAAAATACATAAGATACTGTTTAAAATATGATTTTTTAACTGTAAATTGCATGGTTGATAAAATAATAATATTCATAATAAACTCAGTTGATTAAAATTTTGTATTCCTACCTCTTTTGGAATATGGAACTTAAGCGTTTAATAAAACTAAGATGCTGCTTTTGAAACGTTTAACACGTAACTGGAGACGGGAGTCAGAATAACTCCGCTTTGTTCTCTGGCCCTGATTATCATGCGTTTTTTTTTGTCCTTGAATAAAATCATTCTCCAGTACCGACAAGTAGTTCTTTTATCATTACATGATTTCCAAAATATATTGCGTTTCTAAAAAAAATCCAATTCTGTTTACCAAAGACAAAAAAGGAAAATAACATTACATCTCTGAACGCGTAAGAAAATTCGTGTCTCCAGTTACGGGTTAATTCGGCTTTAATATATAAATAGACTTTTATTGCAAATAACATACGCATTTGTCAAATTTCTATTTTTTAGACATTTCTATAAATTAAAATATCTTTATCTGTTTCTTGTATTAAGCAGACTGAAGCTCTACTTATTGTTAAACACGTTAAGCATGTTATACAGGGCGATACAAGGCGTAAAATTCGAACGAGAAATTAAAATGGGTGATAAGAGGTGTCAAGAAGATGAAAAGATATCAAGAAGATGTTCTATAGGACATCAGGTCACTAATTACGTATTTAATCAAAAATACAGTGTGATCTTCCTAATTCAGTTTGTGTTGTCTGTAATAACTTTCAGAAAACTAAAGTATATTATAATAAAACGTTTAATAGACATTACCTCCTTTGTTATAAATGTGATAATATCGAAAAAAGTGGTAGGAGTTTCCATTATGCGCAAGAGAAATATGCACTTGAGATTCCACATTTTGGCCTGCGATTACCAGTTCATACGGTATCATCGATTATTTGAGTACCTTGTTTTTCCTGAACTTTTCGCGATGTTATAAAATTTCAAACAAAGTAATGTAAATACCGTTGCATTTTCATTGTAGTGTTTTGATTTTTCTCAAAATTATTACCGTCAACGCAAGTTCAGGTAGGATGAATCACCCTGTATTTGTGACTAAATAAGTGGTTTGCGATCCCATGTTCTATGGTAATTTTTCCTCCTCGTGATGCCTTCGTTCCGCCTTTTAATTTGTCTGTAGAATTTTGGAACATCCTGTTTTACTAAGAAATAGAAGTTAGAATGGAACAATTTACTGTAGAATATGTTTTTCACGACAATTATTTTTTAAGTTATAGTTATCAACAACCCATATGAATGTTTTCCTGCAATATTAATTTACTTAATTTTGAACAGATTTAGAAATGTACTTTCAAATTATTTAGAATTAAATAGTTTTCTTGGTTTTTCAATAACCCGTGCAATTATAACAATTCACATACATTTAATTTTAAAGCACATTTTACACATGCAATAAAGCAAACTAACATAGTATATTCATGTAGAAAGGAAATAATCTTTATTTCATCATATGTTTGATATTCTTTTCTAAAATTGAAAAAGTCTTATTTCCAGAATGTTTTGTATGAGTTTGAAATTTCTAAGGAATGATAAATGATAAAAAATAATGGAGTGATGAATAACATTAATATATTTTTTTCTGGTTAACATTCGTAGTCATTTCCATGAATAGCCACAGCCTAAACAACTAATGAATAATCGAAAAGGTTCTTTACAAATGGAAAAAAGAGTTTGGCATCATGTAGCTAATATAGAATGTTTTCGAGTGTATTTTTTTAACGTCATTAAAGTGTATTGTTTTCAATCATTAGCATTTTTGCATAAGTATTATTAAGGTTCTTTTTGAATTCCATCAGTTCGAAGCAATCAAATCCCATACGAAATGAAAAAAAATATATAAAAAATACATAAAATATTAATAATGGTGTCATCTGATAAAATCATAAAGTAAGAAAAAAAAATTAGATGTTCTTAATTTTTCATTCAGATTTTTCTGGGTTTCACGATTTGCTTACATATACGCTTATTTTCGAAGATTGAAATTTTTCAATAGAAAATATTGACAGTAAAATCTCGTTGTAACTAATTTCTGGAGACCACCTATTAAATTAGTTATACAGAAAAATTCGTTAATGTGAAATTCCAGTATATCGTTTATAAAACTAGTTGGATGTGCCAATCCCAAAACTTCCATCTATCTCATGTCAATATTTCATTTTAATTGGTTTTATTAATATTTTTATTAGAATTAAGCATAACTTTATACACTTTTCGATGGTACAATATTGATAATTACAAAAAATCGCCATTACAGCGCTTCCTCCCGGCAGAATTTTTCCAAATTCAGGGAGGACCTTCTTGGCATGGCCAAAAACACACACAAAGTATTTGGTTCAATTCTATACATAACTTCATACAATTTTCGATGGTAGAATATTCAAAATGCACAAAAATCTCACAAAAATCATTATTACAGCGCCTTCTACCGGCGGATTTTTTCCAAATTCAGGGGGGACCTTTTTGCAATTGCCAGGAAGATACACAAAATAATTGGTTCAATTCCATGCATAACTTCATACAATTTTTGATGGTACAATGGCGACACACGGACACACGGACAGACAGACAGACGTTTTTTATAAATATGTTTTTTGTGATCCCTGACCCCTAAAACGTGTAAATCCGTCGAAAACCGGAAATCGAAAAAAATTTCGATTACAATACTTTCTTCTATTGAAGATAGAAAAAAGTAAATAAGACATTTTCCTGCACATCGTATAAAAAAAATATATTTTTTTTTGACTAATCTTTTATTACATTTCAGTTCAAACATGTCAATAAATAATAAATGTAAAGTGTAATGGATATATTAAATGTTTAAAGATTAGTACAATAGAAATTAAATATCGTCAATATAAAATTTCATAATTTCTCAAATCTCTCTATTCTAAAAAAAAGTAACTACCGCTGTCACCGCCGCCGCCGGTTTTGAATTTTTTGTGACCGGAGGTCTTTCTTCGTTAATATTAAAAAAACTGTTGCATACAAAAATATGAAAATCGGTATTATTATAGAAAAATGTTTGATAAACACGCTGATGCAGACAGTTTTTACATCGAGGAATTATTTTAAGAGATATTTAATGCCAAAGTTGGACAAAATCGTTCCATTAAAAAAGTTTTATAGGAGCAAAAACTGTACATAGGAATTTAATAATTTTTAGATCATTTTATGCGTCAGAATTTCCCGGTGTGCAGATTGCAGTTAGTTTTTTAATTTGAATAATTTTTCGAGGTTTTATTTCTATTTTAAATTCAAATTTTCAGCATTTCGAGAGATATTTTTTACAAATTTTAGAAAATTGTATTAATTTAAACTGTTGCCAACTGTATAAACAGCGCATATAGTAATATTTGCTTGAAATTAAAAATGTATTTACACGTGACTATTATAAACCAAAAATATAAAAAGCAGGAACTCATTGAAAATTACGTCATAAAAAGTATAGTTACACGTGAATTTTAAATGAGAAAGAATATTGTAAAATAATAAATTCAGTAACATGCGTTAGAAATCCTAAATAGGAGAATTTACGTCATATTACACTTATTACGTAAAATGAACAAAAAATAATATTGCAAAACAGTTTTAATTTAAAAATTGCGCGAGACATTTACTTGACATTTTAAGATGATCATAATATTTCATTTCTAATAAAAGTATTTTGACGTGAATATTAAAAAGAGAAAGAAAAGTTTGGTGAAAATTACGTCAGATTATAATTGTCAGATTCAAATTATAATTCAATCTTCCGAAATCTTTTGAAGGCGATGAAATTAGCGTGCTGTTAGAGTCTGCGGTGTCTGAACGGGGGTTGACGAGCGTAGCTCGTAGGGGGCAGAGCCCCCTAGTTATGTAAAAAATGATTAAAACGAAATTTATATAATTTTATAATCTGAAAATTTAATTACTTATTTTTAATGAATTCCAGTATAAGAAGAATTAGAATAAAGCGAAGGATCTACTTCTTTGTGTCTAAATTTTTAATTGCTTTTAGTATTTTCAGCATTTCTCAAATTGTATAGTTTGTTGCTTTGTTTCATAATATTTCAATACCTTATAATAATTTTTGCTCTTTCAGTGTAATGCTGCTCGTTAAAGGTAAAGTTATTGCAAAATTTTAAGCTTCTTCAAATGCCCTGTTTTTCAAAATTTGTGAAAATTTTTCTTAAGAACTCTTCTACCTACTTCATTAATTTTTTACTTATAAGAAATACGGTCGTTTCTACTCAAGCGCATACAACGAAAAGCTCAATGTGCATTGGTTAAATATTTTTTAGAGTGGTCAGTAAATTTAGAAAAGTGCAGAATAAAATGTACAGAAAACTTTTTTGTTCAAATCACCACCATTTTGTAAGAAATCATTTTTTTAAATGTCACTATTACTCGAAGAGAATTTACGATCCTTTTTATAAAAAAGCGACCATGTTTGTATGCAGTGCTTGTAATGGGAGAAATATCGACAATTGCAAGTCATGGCGCATATCTGTATTCACACCAACAATTTTACTCATTTTGCACACACAAAAAAAATTAAATATATCAGTTAAATGTCCATAAATACAATGCAAAAAGTCCGAATGTGATACCTCTTTTTTTTTTAACCGAAATCTAATCGTAAAACTGACGTAAATTTTAGGTCAAAGAAAGATAATCTAAACTTAATTTTTAACCCTTTGTCTACCGGTCCAGATATATACATGCCCTTTCTCATTTTTTTATACTATCGGTATTGATTTTTGAAAAATCCACAAACCTTGAAGTTTCTGGATACGAGGATAGTTTAAACATAAATCTAACACAAGAAATAATTTTGTAAATTGTGGTATAATTCAATATAAAAATAGACATCTAACCTGATGTAACGTTATTTAGTGTTTATTGGAATTTAATTTAATTATTTGTTAATAATATTCTTGATGAGTTTTTAATTGGTAATTTTTAGTGACGCACCCCTCCCCCCCCCCAAAAAAAAAATAAAATAATATTAACAAATAAAATTAGTTTTAATAATGACATCGGTCAATATTCATTTAAAAAGCGATGATAAAATTCATTATATAACAAAAAAAATAAATATTTTATAGGATGATCACACTGAAATGCTTGTGCTACGGTTAGAGGAAACAAGGAACAAGTTAAACTTATCAATTCTTAGGAATGTTCAAATTAGTTATATTAAATAGAAAGGCACCATTTTGGGCAAATTTTCCTAAGAAGCCTGAAGCCATACATTTCTTGGAATGGATTACAAACATGTTTTCATAGCAATATTAATCTCATCTTCGAAATGAAAACGATGCAGACGTGATTTTTTTAGACGGAAAAATAGTCGAAGGGTTTGGAAAATAGGGCAGATGTTCTATTACTCTGAAGTTATCTTTTCAAAAGATCCATGGGACACTAACTTTCACATCTTAAAGAATTTCTGGAAGGCAGGTAGTGGTGTACCTGCTAACTATAGCTATCTTCTGTTTCTCTATTTTTATGTATTTGACGAGTCTTGTTAGAACTAAAGAACACTGCATACATTACTTTTTCTAATGATTATTATATATTCACCATTGTTAATTTGAAGTCATCTTCAAAGATTTAGATTACTTTCTCGATGTGTCGGAAGGTCAAAAAAAGTATATATGTCTCATCACCGACCATGATTTAAAAAATAATGCTGTGCCCACCAGAATTCAGAAATACTCTTAATGTTCTTTTGTTGATTGTGACATGCTTGGCGTTTTAGTGATCTCTTAAATTTTGGGGGACACAACGCAATATTTTTATTTCATATTTAGTTCCTTATGAATGATTTTACGTATAGCTGCGGATACATTGTACACTTCCATATGTACAAATTGTTACGTACAGTGATTATCATCGGTTGGCATTTTACGTTCGGCCAAAAAATGTCTGGGAGTGTAGCTCAAAAAAAAATCAGAACGTTCTTCACACAGGAAATAATCTTATCTCTGAATACAGCGTCACCAGGTCGAGCTTAATTTGTATACGCTAATTGTTTAACCCTGATTTAAAATCATGGAGAATCATGGTTAGATGATGTTCTCGCTTTTCCATTTTTTTTTTTCCAAAATTGTTTCTACGATATCTCTGATTTCCAATTGTTGCTACGAATTGTGATCTTCGAGAATAAACGCGGTAAAATTTAAATTTCCGTCCAATATTTTCCCCTTGGTACATGTCCCTACTCCTGTCTCAAAATTTTCATTGTTACCCTGATATGCATTATAAACAATACGCCGTAAAAAATAAATAAATAATAAAATAATGAAAATGAATTAACCAAAGATTTTAATTCTTTACATTAATATTGAAATTTATTGCGTCAATTCATTGTATATATATATATATATATATATTGTTTGGTGCAACTCAAGTAAATTTCCAAATTCACTAACAAAAATGAATGCAACAAAAAAACAAAATCCTCTCGTAAATATCTATTAAAATTGTTCAAATAGCACAGCGTATCAAAAGGTTTGCAGGAATATTCTTTTTCCATTCAACATTTATCGGTATTTATTACGTGATTATCCTATTATATATAGCTATGCAAGGAAAACAGCATAACTTATTTTGGTATTTTTGTGACTATTGGTTTCTATAGAAACATGGAAACATAAAGAATTTTTTATGTATGCAGTGTATGTTACAGCTCGTTGAATATGATCATTATCGAAACTTCGCATCCAGAAGATCTAAGTATATGCTGATAGAAACATTTACAGAAAGAGACATTTTTTTTCAAAGCAAGTCTTTTAAATTAAGTTATATGAAAGTAATTATCTCTTGCTGAAACATAAAAATAATCTATATCAAAGCGAAAAACAAATCATATTTAAATATTTTCGTGATAATACCTTCAAGACTATGGGGAATTTTTATTTTAATCATTAAATGTATAACACTGGTTATTTTTTCTTTGCGTGCTGATAAGACCTTGATTATCGAAAAAAATACATACATGCATTTTCTCCCTTCATTTTATGTGCTAATAAAGATAGAATACCTATAAAATTAAAATGTTAAAATCAGCTACACAGGGTGTTTCACTAACAGACCGACAAACTTGCAAGAGGTGTAGGGGGAACAACGACGACTCGGAATTACATAGCAATGCAGGGTAGAAAATGTAATCCTAATGAGATAGAAAGGTTCTTAGAGACTGAATATTCGTGATCGAAAATTGATATTTAAAGAGAATAAGCTTAAAATATGTCATGACTTACCTATAATGAAGTTGCCTGAAGGTTCGTAAAATGGGCAACTCATTGAATCTAGGACGTTTTAAAATACGCCGTGCATCCGTCGGACGTTCGCGGTAGCATCGAAGATAAGTCATTCCAAAACCCTTCTACTACCTCTGATAAGCTATAGTGAAGACAAATATGCAGGAATGAAAAGCCTCTGATGAATTTCGTGGAACTTCATTATCAGGAAGATCATGACTTATTTTAAGCTTGTGGTCTTAAAATGTGAATTTGCTGTCACGGTGATTCAGACCCTAACAACACTATCTCGTTAGGACTGCATTTTCGACCCTGCATTGCTATATGATTCCGAGTCGTCTCTTTCCTCCCTACACCTCCTGCATGTTTGTCTGTCTGGTAGTGAAACACCCTGCATAAATCAATTTAAACGAGTTTTAAATTCAGCAGACTGACACCTTTTTATCCGCTAAATAATTTTATTAGCTTGTGGAATTTCGGTATCGCTGTTTTATGTTAAAGTTTTAAAAGATTGATTTGGAACAGGATACAGCAGAAAACCAGAAAAACAATGACACACATAAAATATTGCTAATTGTAGAATATACAAACGAGGAAATAATATATATATATATATTTAAATGATGCAGAAAATTAATAACATAAGTGAAAAGCATCAAGTTTAATGTACTGGTACTATTTTCAGGGTTATTTGAAATTTCCAGATAAAATTTTGTTCAAATCAAAAGAACTTCATATAGGTATTAATTTCCTAATTTTAAAATTATATAACAGATAGATGATAAAATCGCTTATAGGGTCATTCCATGCAAAATGAGCAAATGATTTGTGGCAGACATGCCACAGATTTTAATGAAAATCAGTCTATATGTAGATCATATCTATTTATGAGTAAATGTAAAATAATAGATTTCAGGATTGTTTATTTAAGTATTAAAATATACATTAAAATTGAATGCAAAATCGAGGTACTGTCTACATGCTTAAAATTTCAATTCTGATTATTAGCCTTAGGAATGGAAAGGCTATATTAAAAATTATTTATAATTAGGAATGAATAATAAGTAACAGATTGGCGTAAGTTAGTAATTGTATTTTTATTCCGTAATGAGAAAAAAAAATTCAAAAATTTTGAAGTAAAAATGCAATATTTCTACTGCTTACTTAAGCATGATGGACAGCTTTGAGAATGTTACTTTTTTTGGCATTATAGCTAAATGTATATATTTTAAATGTATATATCTAAGTTTCATTCTTGCCTTTTTATTCCTTAATGAGAAAAAAATTAAACAGTAAAATATGTTGAGGGTAAAATGTAATATTTCTATCACTTCTTTTTAAGTGAAGGAAGGCTTTAGTAAACTTTTAAATTATTTGATATCATAGATAACAGTGTATATTTCAGATACAGAAACTTTTATTCTTGCTTTCAGTTTATTTTTGCTTCAAGAGAATATTTTAAATTAGAGTAGAAAGAAATGACTGTGAACAAAAAAACTATATATTAATTCGAAATTCAAATAAAAAAACTAGATGGCAGCACTAAATTTTTTCCCATGGAATCGTGCAATATTTTAACAAACGCTGTCGAATTCAAAGAGGTATAGCGAATGGAATGTAGAAAACATTACTATTTTGAACCCATTTTTGTTATGTTAAGAATCAAAAGGCAAGCGTGAATTTTTGGAGCATATCATGGACTTATTAATCTTTATTTTTTGTGCAATATTATTAATGTCGATCCTGTCCTTTATTTATTTTTTGCTCATTCAGAAGAGGAAAAATCATGATTTTGTAATTTTTTTTAAAGTTTATTTATTTATTATTTTTTTTTAAGATGAAGGAAATAAATGGCGACTTTGAAACTTGGGGAATTCGATCTCGGTACGTCATACTGCATCAGGCATTAATTTCACAGATTTTTTTTAATTCTTTCGATTTTTATAACGTTTCTAATTTTCTCAAAATTCACAAAAATTCAATTTTTACAACCAATTTATAAATAATCATGGTGTTACTAGATTATTATTACTCAGTAAATAAAAAGATAATTTTTCAGAGTTTACAAAATTATTAAAAAAAATCCTTTCTGTTAAATAGTTTTCAAGATACAGAGCTTCAAACTTGGAACTTAGAACGATTGCATTCATGCCATTCTATTTATTAAAAAAAATAATCTATTATTTATTACAATATGCAATTTCTGATATAATATTCTTATCTACATTTAAAAATTACATGGAGCGTTTCTCCGGAATGTTTTTGAATAATCTTGATTAAGAAATAGTTTTCAGAAATTTCCTTTTACGTAGTTTCCTTTTTTTTTTTTACTCAAAATTTAATAAGAAATACGTAAATTATAAAAATGCGCATTAAAATATTTGTGCATGAAACTGGCACTTAAAAATTTTGGCATTTAAAGTTTTACTTGCAGTTTATGAAAATAGTAAGGATTTTCACTCAATTTTAGAACGATTTCGAGCCTTATTTCTGTAATTTTATAAATGTAAATATTTTAAATGTTTGATCTGATAGCGTTTTATAGGAATTAAATTTTGCCTGATTGACATTAAATATTTCACTTTATGAAACGTAGATATAATTACAGTGTGAACTTAAAAATACGGTATTCAGAAATCTGGAAACTTCAAAAATACTTAATCAAATTCGTTTCCCCCTTGCTTTTTTTAAATTACACTTCCAAATTATGGTAGAAATTAAAATAGCAAATCGTTAAGAATTTAAAACTTTGATATCGATAGCAATGAGTTAGAGGACAGCGCAGTCGCTGAGGCTGTCCTAAATAGAATCGACGATAACACTGTTGGCAGTTTAGAAAATCTAGAACGAGGATCAGGCAGAATAAAAACTGTCACTGGATGAATGCATAAATTGGGCTGAGAAATTAATATCATCTTTAAAAAGCAAGACTGTATTTCCGAAATCTATGTTATTACATTTTATAAAATCCAAGAAAAAAATTTTACATTACAGCCGGAAAAAATGAAGCAAATGAAATTGACATCAATGTTTCGGAAATTAGACGAGAAGATATGTTTTATGTTTTTAGTAATATAGAAAACACCAACTAAAGTGAGGTTTTTTTTGTCTGTTTTCCCGTTTTCTGAAATGAATATCACTTGACTATGTATTAAATTCGATATTCTTTCACAAATCTGGAATTTTCAAAAATCCGGCTTAGACCCGTTCCTGAAGATGTCGTATTTTCGAGGTTTTACTTTAGTAGTTTTGTGCAGCGAAATTTGGAGAATAAATATTTCCCGCCTTTGTGTCACATTTTAACTTCCATATTATAATGTGTTGTGCAGTAATCAGTTTCTGCTTTGAAACATTTCAACAAAAAAAGTTAAATCCATTATATATATATATATATTTTTTTTTGCTTCTTAAAAACTGAGACGTAATGTTATTTGTCAGATTAAATAAATATAAGTCATTTATTTTATTTTTATTTTAATTTTTATTATTTTTTATTTATTTTTTATTTTTTTAAGTCAAACTTTAGGAACGTCTGGACTAGAAGAACTTGCTAATGTTTTTTGGTTTAGCTTAGAAATAGAAGAAAACCGGGGCCTACAATTACTTTTTTTAAAGTATAGGTTGTTTTTATGTATATTTTATGCTTATTTCGGTAAAAATAGTCAAAGGATTTAATCGAGTTATATTTCCCCCAAAAATTGAGAATTTTTGTGTGATTCTTAAATTATAGATTTTTTCACCAAAACATACGAATTTCGAATTAATAAATTTAGTCATAAAGACATCACACATTAGTGAAAAAGTTTGGTGATTGATCGCTGTTGCTACCAGTGAGTTAAGCAGTAAAAACTATCAGTTGATGCTACATAGAAAACAGCCGCGAGCATTGTGCTATATGTGGAATTAAACATCATGATAAATCCGCATCTTTATATCGTGGTATCCCGATAAATTGTGACATATAAATTAACATGATAAACTGATATGATAAATTGTCGACATTGTGCCATATCAAGTAAGTAGTAAAATAACAAGCTAGGTATGAAACTGATCAAACTAATAGAAATATTGATATTTATTAGCATATTTTAAAAATTGTCATTATAAAACATTTTGAGATTGAAAATCCCCATTGGATAATTTACCCCACACTTTAATATTTAAAAAAACTATTAAATAATAACAAGAAATAATTAAAGTCAAACACATACAGCAAAAAAACCCAAAAAAGAAACAGTAAATTCGGGTTACCCGACCGGATTCTAGAAAGGTATTTCAATCGTATTAACACAAAACGGAACATTTTTCAATCTACCGTTTTCTTTAGTTTGCCCTACTTTAATTTACTCTCGTATTCCACTATATACTCATTCAGTTCCACTCAGCATATGAGCAAGTTTCAAAGAATACATCGAAACTGTGAATGGACATGTGAATGAACATACAATTAATATATGTTATATCAAGAGTATATTTCAACTCGTGAATGCTTGATTACCACTGGCGTGCTCCCCAGTGTATATTCATCCATCCGGCGTGATTTATGCGAATGTTTGAATACACTTTTGAGTATGTGAGAATAATTTGGATTGTGGAGCTAGGATGCGGAGAGTGAGATCTATCAAAGGCTTATTGGGCTTTTCGTTTATTTAATTTTTGACGGTGTGTTTGTATTTATGATTGAGAAATGAATGTGATGCTTCTTTTTAAGTTCACATGTCTGATTATACAAGGTTATAAAATTCACTCGCAAGGTATACCATCTTTAGAGTTGTCAAGTCTCCGGATTTTTTTACACCAGTAATTTCTTAGAAAAAATGTTGTTTTTTTAAATCGCAGAGTGTTCCTATTAAATAAAACAACATTTTTTTCTGCTAAAATAAATACGATATAAAGCCGGAGACCTGGATGTTGATTTTTTATCATTTTTTAAAGTAAGAAATCTTAAGCATTAAAATATGTGGAATTTTTTTTTTTTTTTTTTTTCGTTTGAACAGAAAGTTTAGAAATATATCTTAGAAATTGCGAAAATTGCTCCGAAAATGCAAATTTAGAATTTGAAGCATAAAATATTAAATGTATACTTTAAAACGTTAAAATAAACTATTTCGCGCTAACGATATTGTGTTAAAAGTAAGACAGCATATAAAGATTTGAACACGTGAAAATTAAAAAAATATTAAATTTTAAATTTCTTATATTCATTTTAAGATTCCTATATTTAAAATTTCAGTACAGAATAAATACTGGTGATAATTCTAACATTTATAAAAAATATGAAACAGATAAAAATTTCTAAATATTCTGTATAATAGAAACTACAATTTTTAAAAATATTAAGTGTATATTACATTCCAATGAGAAACATTTATAGAGGAATTTTAAGCATTACGGAATAGTCGAGCAATATAAAATACATCAATATCTGGTTCATACGGCGCTGTAACTAAACATATAACTGCCAAAAGACTTCCTAGCATTCATTCTCATGATGCTCTGCTGTGAATTCTGTTTGGATACCTGTTGTTGTAGTGAAACTGTGAAATCAAGTCATATTTTTAATTACTGCTGTTTTTTCAAGTCAGTTTTATTAAGTTCGCATTAATTATAAAACCTCTTCCTCAGTAATGATAACAAAGTTCAGTATTAAGTTGAATAGTTATATTTATTGCTATGTTAGTCAGTTCACTTCTATGATAACTTAATGATGAGTAAATATGTCATTTTTGTTCCAAGATGGTGTGTAGGGTAATACGGAATATCATCTAGACCGCAATTTTAAGAAAAGTCTAGTGAAAATGAAAAATCATTCAACTACATGGTATTATCGGAGATGGGTTTTTTACGATGTTATACATAAAATTAGGAAGATGACTTTTTTGCAAAAAAAAAAAATAAAAAAAAAAAATAATAATAATAATAAAAAAAAAAAAATCTGAGGATGGAAAAGTGGATAAAATGCTTAATGTGTGAGATGTGAGCTCATGTGGACTGTGGTGAGGCCGAAACAACACACTACATTTGTGATTTATATATATATATATAAAAACAACTGTAAACTTTTTTTAAAAAATTTGATAATTTGTATATCATTTATTATGTTTACTAATTAAATAATTTCGGTTTTTGCTTTAAATAAAGGTTTTTCTTGCAATATAAATATGGCTTATAAACCTATTCCACACTGCCCTATTGGTTCACATTACCCGAAAAGAGCAATTTTTTTTCAGATTTAAGTGTTGATATGTATTTTTTCCACTTTAAAGGCATTGAAAATATGTTAATAATTGCTCAAAGCTTGTAGTGTACTAATTGTTAATGTATCTAAATTTTTTTATGTGGGCATAATCCTTACACTGCGGATTAATTTTATTATTTTGTTATTTTATTTTTTTTATTAAAAAATGTTTAAAAATTGCACATGTGCTTTATTTCATATTTCAAATTTACATATATTTTAGAGTTAAAATATGTAAATATTATTTTGTAAAATAGTTCTTTTTTTTAATATAGAATTATAATTTTTAAAAAGAGTCGCTGAAATCGTGTGTTGCACAATTTTTTTTATAATTTTACGTCGCTTATGAATATCGCGGGATGCGCAGCGAGAGGGTTAAAAATCAAAACGTAAATGGTATTCCATAATATCTGAACTTCCTATACATATAGTAGCAAGTTGGAATATCCAATATTTATATGCAAACCAAAAGGCTAAATAAAGAAAAAATATATAATATTCCATCTTATTATTAGTATGTCTTATTATTAGTATGTCTTATTATTAGTACGTCTTAATTCTTAAAGACGTTAATTTTGCAATAGTATGAAAACAAGCGAAGAAGTGTTTAATTTTCTCCCTATATTTTATAAAATAAAATTATAAATAACAAATAAAAAATATTATTTTGTATTAAAAATATAAAAGAAATATGAAGCGTTTTAATATAATATAGATACTGCAAATTGTTTGTTCATCTCATCGGTACTCCTTTCAAAGTTTTCGTAGGATATTTACAAAATAGTAAGCAATAATAAAAAATATATATACAATTTTACAAATCAAACAGCATACAATCTGCCAATAAAAGGAAACCAGGAAGTTTTTACGAACTGCATCTTTCAAACATATCATTTCTTTTATCTAGGATATTGTTAATAAAAATAAATCGATAATTTAAACTTCTTTCTTAACCTCATCATTTTTTTTCTCCTTGGTATTTAAATAATTGTCTGACTTTTCGTTGACACTTTTTGCAATTTCTGTTTCTTTTTACACTTTTGATTATTCAAGTTTTATTATCGTAAAAAATATGTGTATGTTTTTTAAATGATACTAATCTTGTTATCTCGTGATAAATGCGATTTTGCTCTTTTTCATCAAGAAAACTTTTTTCGCTGATTGTGTAAGTTACTTTTGTCTAAAAAATATTTACAATTCTTTTTTAATTTATTAAGAAAGTTGCTAAAGAAAGGTATTTCATTGAAGATTTAAAAAGGTTATTTATATATAAAACAGGAAAAAAAATACGTTATACCATAATAAGTATATTTTATAAAAGCTTTAATTTAGGTACATGTTTCAATTTTATAGTATTTATGTAAACATTCTGAATAAAAATTCTCATATGTAACTTTATATTAAACTGTATACCTTTATTTTTTATATTTTAAATTTATTATGCAAGACTATGTCTTACACATCTATACTCCGCACTAGAAATCTCATTCAAGAAATAAAGAGAGAACCTGTAGTAAAAAAATCTGAAATTTTCTAAGCATTAAATGCCGTAAACGAATGAAAAAATTATCCACTCTTTCCAGTAATTGCTGTTTTAGGGTTGTTCATAAAATGTAAGATTGAGGGCCTACATCTATTGCATATGTATATCAATGCATGTGGGTAGAAATCACCCAGAAATTTTCTTTAGTAAAATAAAACTGGAGTTTGTATCGAATTATTTCTAGTTTATAATTTGATTTTAATTACAATCTATTAAAAATGTTTTAAAATTAGCTTCATACGACAGCTTAAATCGGCAGAACTTTGAATCATTAATAATTAGAAATATTTGTTTCAAAACATATTTTGGCAAAATAGTATGATAAGCAAAATAGTATATGAGCACAAGACAGTTTGACTTAAATGACATATCTTTTAAAAGAAATGTTCGTGATTTGCATGCCGCCAACAAATCTTTCTCGCGATCACATGCAGAAAAATATTGATCATCGAATTACTCGACATTGACTTTTTACATGTGGGTATTTTTAGAATTTTATATACGGTTCAAGTGTGAAAAACGTCAGAACATGAACATGAACCGTAAGGATATTCTGTTAGTATTCAGTGGTGCATTTATTATGACAAAATATATTTTGTAATGGAGAAGATATGTGGTGAAAAGTTTCACACTATTGGCAAAACAGAATGATTTAAAGCCACGTCTTTTTCAAATATGTTATGTTTTATTTTAAAGCTATCAATAAAATATATTTTAAGTGTCAAGAAAAAGGAAAAATATTTAATACAATTCCAATATTTTATGTAAATGCCCTTCATAATTTATATCTTTACAATTTTGAAAACATTTTTCAAAATTTAAAGTTTATGGATATTCTCGCATTTTAAGCCAAAAATATTTCTTATTTAATCTATATTCATTCCAAATATGTTGTTCTGTTTTGTATTTAAACTCTTTTCTGTATTCCAAATAAAAAGTGAAAGGTAACCATGTTCTGTTATTGTTTACATAATAATTGGCATCGTTAATAATTTTATATTGTTAGTCTATATCTCTGTTTGGATCTTGCTCAACTATGCATTTTTTTAAATTCATCGATGGAACATGTTAGCAAAAATTCAAATTTTCATATTTCATTTTTAAAAGAAATGCCTTGTGTATATCATTTATTTTAATTTAATGAAAATGAACAATCATGTTTTTCTTATATTTCTCTAGTCATGTATGTGCAAAAAAAAGGACAAAAAATGCGAAAGATTTGCCCTGAATGATTCTAAATATTGGACATTATTTTAATTTTCCTCGTCTTTTAGTTTCAGTTCTTGATAACACTTAACATTTCCAAATTCACATTTCATTGTCTTCATTAACTAAGCAGAAAAGTATTTATATACAAGTGCATGGTCTCATTATATAAATATATATATATATATATATATATATAGACGATGTGTCATAAATTCGTGCAAACTTTTCAAAAAGTTACATAAAAAAAGTAATGCGAAAATAACTAGAGAGACATTGTATTTTTTTTCTATGTAAAAAAAAATATATACAGTGCGTTAAGAAAATATAAGGCCACTAACGAATTGGTGCACTTCTGAAGAAGTAGACACGATTTGCAAATGTTTAGTGTGTATCTAAAATTGATCGTAGGACGTTTTCTGTTAGAATCGCTACATTAAAATTTAAGTTAAAACTTACGCGTTTGTATATAGTGAAAGTATTCCCGAGAAGTAAAGATGCAGGTTTAGATAGTGTTATTTGCGGTATATTTGACGATGCAGTGGTGTAAAGAGTTGTCTGCGACCGAAGGAAGAAAAATTTGGTTTTATAAAAGTGCTGGTAAGTCTGAACGAGAAATAGGTCTGTTAATGAAGTGCTCTAAAACTGTCACTCGCAATGAAATAATTAGAAAAAAGGATTCAAATAAAATTAAATTATCTGAAAGAAAAAGGTATTTTGACAACACGGAGTGATCGACAAATATTCCCTTATCAAATAAAAAAAATTCAAGTCGGGAAATTTCGAACCGTTTCAGCAAAAGAGTATCACATGTAACAGCTTGGAAGAGTCTGAAATCAAATATCAATGCAAAATGTATGGAACTCTTGAAAAAAAACTCAAGTTAATGAAACAAGAAGAAAAAAGATCAAAAGAGGTTAAAAATGTCAAGTAATGGGACAAGAAATGCAAACAAGTGATATTTTCAGATGAAAAAAAAATAATTTTGACGGTCCGGATGGTTATAAACACTATTGGCATGATTTGAGGAAATAACCTAAACAGTGTTTCAGTCGACAAATGGGAGAAGGATCAGTAATGGTTTGGGGAGCTTTTAGTTATGATGTATTATGCGATTTAACCTGAATCTTAGGACGTATGAACTCTGCGCAATATTAGGCTATGCTATATGATCATTTTATACCATTTGGACCTTTTTTAGGGGTGTTAACTAGATGTTTCAGCAGGACAATGCTTCTTGCCATATGTCTAAATCCGCCCAGCAATGGTTTAAAAGAGAAAATAAAATCATGTTTTGTCATGGCTAAGTCAAAGTCCAGACTTGAACCCTATGGAAAATCTTTGCGGCGTATTATGTCGCAAATTTTCTGCTAATAATAAACAGTTTTTATCTTCCAATGGACTAGAAGTAGCCATTGTTAAAGAATGGCACAATAATTCTGAATCTGTACTTAATCACCTATCCACTTCTATGAAAAACAGTGATTTTGAGCTTATAAGGAAAAATGGAGAACCAATATCATATTAATTTACATATTGTTTTTGGTCTTATAATTTGTTACCAGTGTATTTTCCAATAATTCTTATATTTTTCTTAACATATTTATTAATTGCAATATTTAAAATTACTGCAAACTAATTTTAATAAGTATGTTGTATTTTGACATCTCATGTGTTTAAACTATAATTAGAACCTTTATTTACTTCACAATTTTCAAAATCAAAGTGAGTTTATAATTTCTTAACGCACTCTATATATTTTCCAAACGTAACCCAAATAGGACGCTTACGCGCATCGTACTGAGACGTTTTACGCAAATCCTGTGAACACAAACAGACAATGAAACAAATCGAAATAAAGTGACACTGTGCATTTACTTTAATGAAAGATATTCAACATGACCAGCACCACCAGATATTAGGCAAGAGAGGCACTTTTTAGTGATCATGTTGTGCTTGGCTTCTAGGAAAGAAGTGTCTTACTGGTCGTCACCTTCATGCAGGATGATCCTCCTTCCCACTTTTCCCATTATGACAAGACGTTCCCGTTTGACATTTTCATTGAAGACCGAGTAGTAAGTTGTGGTTGTAAGATTGAGAGAACCTCACGTTCTCCAGATTTGTCACCGGTAGATTTTTCATTGTGGTTACAGACTCTTGTGTAGAGGGCTTCCAGCCAATTTTGTCGAGCAAAAAAGTGCCACTTGATGGCGACATGCGATGGAATCGATGGCGACATGCTTCACTCAGCTATAATAACCGAATTCATATGCCTCACTCTCCTAATACCTGGTGATGGTGGTCATGTTGAACATACTTTACTTAAAAATAAACGCACCGTGTCATGTTATTGTGATTAGATTCATTGTCTTTTTGTGTTTGCATGGTTCCAGTGCCCTCGTGCGCTTTCTTTTGGAATTATTTTTTTCTATACATAGAAGAAAAATCCAATGTCCCTCTGTTCATATTACCGCGAACAGAATTTTTCCCCGAGCACTACTTCATTTATAATGATTTTTAGTTTTCAGGAATGTATGATGCACCCTGTGTAAAAGAAGAGTATGCATTTCTATACAAGTGCGTTTTTGTTTAGTTCATGAAGTTTAGTTAAATGAGATTGCGTGAACATTTTAAACAACAGTCTAGTAATTAAACTGAAAAGATGAAGCTAAATAAAATTAAACGTAATATTTTACTTTGTTTAATTGTTGTTTTCTATTTTGTTTTTCTTGCTTTATTAAGATTACACACACACACACACACACACACATATATATATATATATATATTAAATAAATATATATATATATATTTCAAATACAATAATACAATAATACAATTAATGAAATTCCATGCATAACAGATGCAAAAGCAGCTCATAAGAAATGCAACAAAATATACTTCATCAATAAATGAATATGCAATCACAATATAAATTTAGAAAGAAGGTATCTATCAAAAATTTTTATAACAATTAACTATGAAAATTCAAAACTATCAAATGTAAACTACGCATGCGCCTGTGTAGTGGGGGGTCGGGGCCTTTCTATCTATTCGTCGTATGAATTACGTTGTAGTGACTAGTATTAAACTTTACACTTTTTGCATGTATACATAAATTTCGTAACAGGTAGTCTGTATACAGAGTATCACAAAAAGGTGGTCACACTTATTTTTTTTTTTTTTTTTTTTTTTAAGAAAGAAAACTAATAGGAAAATAGTACAAAAAATTAAGGACTTGTTCACTGGAGTATTTATTTACAAACTTTCCCTTTTCTTATCTACGTATGTATTAAAATGTCTAAAGGAGATATTACTCGATTGGTCGTCATTAAGTGTTTTAACTTGCCTCGTTGTGAGGAAATCGAAAATTATGAATTTATCTTAAAAATAATGGAATACTATGTTGTTATAATAAATTTTTAATCAGTTGTTTTCTGTAGTTTGTTCTTTTTGTGTGAGGAAAAGTGATTAAGAGAAGAAGAGGTAAGGGGGATTACTCCTTTCCTAATTTTTTAAAAATGTAAGAATTTTAGTTACGGTTAGCCATTTTCAAACATGTGGCACCCCTTTAACAAAACACTGGGGATACCTCAAGGGGGCCTTCTCAAATAGGGTGTCCGGGGTACCTGCTACAGGTGCCTGTACATTAGTCTGGCTCTTTTGGCGCATAGTCGCTTTACTATAAGTAGACATTCGTTCCACAACTTCATCTTCGTTTGATCAAAAATTATATGACTTTTCCAGAATTTAGTTTCTATCTTGCCTATTATAATACTGTAGATATGGTTAAGTACTTTTGAGCTTTAAGGATGCATACAGATAAACATTCAAAATAAAGATACTCTATTCAAATCTATTTGCTATAAACAAGCCAATTATGCACTCCTCATTCTCAAATTTATCTATCGGATCTAAAAAAAAAAAAAAAAAAAAAAGAGAGAAACTTTTTTAGTTTACTTGAGATTCAGATATATCATTTTTTCATAATTGACGCAATGCGTTTTGAAAATAATTTAATACCACGTTAAAGGTTGTCATGCCTGAGATTATATATTATTACACATTATATCTTATATCTTATATTATTACATATTATATCTTATATATTAACACATGAAAAATATAGAGTAATACGTACATTTTTTTCCATTTATTTCAAGAATAGACAGAACATCCACTGAAATAAAGTTACTTCATACCGAGGATACCAAAATTTGCTTAGTGATGTTTATTTTCACTTTAAAGAACACTAGTTAGAAATAATCAAATATACTTTTATATCCACTATGTGCTGTTATGAAATTTCTATAACAAATTTCTATTTTGATAAAATTGATCTCTAAACATATTTTTCATCGACAAACATAACCATATTAGCTTTCACTGTGTTAGTACGTAACAAGGAACCTAATTTCTGATATAAATCTTTATATATATTGCGTAGTGATATTGTTGTAGTAAACGTGATTTTACATATATATGTGAACCATGAGTAATATGTATTATAACTTATATAGTTGTGTTTTGAGAGTTAGATCCAAATAGTTACTTAATAAATGAGTGAAATCAAGTCTGAGCACCGTAAAGAAATAAACTATAGTGATATAATTCGATTGTGTTAAATATAAAGCTATGATATTTTCTTTCAAAAACACATGGCACAAAATATGCATACTTTCATCTATCTTTTGTCAATACATAAATATAAAAATTACAAATGCACAATAAATTTTTAAAGCAGGTTGCAATGATCTTCATAACCTGTTCGCGGTTCTATTACACTTCATTGTAGCATTCATATGTAATTTACTTTCAAACTTTAACTTCACTTTCAAACGTCCATAACAGAAAATACTAAATAATTATTTAGCACACTTAGACGTCACCCTAGAGAAGGAAATTAAACCATCGATTTCTCATTTGTTACCATTTCCTTTGCAAAGGTAATGGACATTTGTATGGATAATGACTACAATCTTTACTTCCATTTATCAGATACTTGAACGAGTTTCTCCTTTTACCCTGTAATCCAATTCAAAATTAATTAATGTTGATTTATGAATGGACAAATATAGCTAAGTTTCAAATTTAGTTTATGTCTGTAAATGGAAAACAGCAAAATTTTCAAGTTTCTGTTTTAGGTAGATATCGTAAAAAATCTACCGACCCTAGAAAATCTCAGTTAAGTTCATTAATGGGAAAAATCGGATGTGGGAATGGATGTGGAAATAGGGAGGAGTTTTGAGAAAACCGACACCGCCCCCTCAAAAAAAAAATCTTAATTTTTATACATATAAATCAGTTTAAAGTTATTATTACTTCTAGGTAATCCATAGTTGTTCAAGTAAAAACCTATTGCAATCAATCTCGCCTAAGTTGGAATATGTAAAAATTTTTTGCTGATCTACGACAATCATGACCTCTAGAACCCAAAACCTCCCCCAGTTCAAAACTTTATCCATCTATCTATCTATCTATATATATATATATCACTTTCTTCTGGACACGATAACTAATCTAATACTGCACAAATCTCTTCCAAACTGATACATAAAAAAAGGGGAAGAAAATCTCGGCTAAGTTCGTTAATGGGCAAAATCGGACAAAGGGGGTGGAAATAGGGAGGATGTTATGAAAACCGAAAAAACCCCATGACTTCTTAATTTTTATACATAACAAATCCGTTTAAATTATTATTATTACTTCTAGGAAAAGGCCAAATTTTTATGTATCACATATTTTTGATAAAATTAAGAATAGGCTCAAGGGGGCAAAAAATAAGGTTTTAGGGAGGAGCAAAAAAAAAAGAAATGGGGGAATTAATGAAGAAAGATTTCATAACTTCGTCAATTCACAAGATATCCAATCCGCTTAAATGTATTGTACATCTTATCAATATTATCCACAACTTTCATACTGACAAGATTTTGATAGGATTAACTCTTACAGGAAAATAAAAATTACACAAAAATAAGCGTTGAAGAAAAAAATATGGTGACTCAAATCGAAACGGCTTATTTTCTTACTCCAGATTCTCTTATTCCGAAACTATGTAATGTGCTGTATTGGTCGATTTTTATATAAAAGCAGAATATATCTTATAAAATGCTGACAAATTGGGCATTTTTAATTGAATTTACCGAAGCGAAAAAAAAATGGTCGGACTGCGAAAATAATTGGAAATCAAGTTCTAAATAATTAAACGAAAAATAAAAACACACGTCGCTCCTAAATCTCTTAAAAAAATCACTTTAGCAAGTTTCATGTTTTTACATTTAGAAGTGAGTCTGAAAATGTGTCAGAAAATTTTGAGTTGTGCTGCGAGAAAGATATTTTTTTAATATAGACATAATATGATTTTGATAAAGCAAGGTCTTACAGAACATTAAATTAAAAATTCGTCAAAAGTGAGCAGATAAAATCATTAAACTGGATCTATCTCTAATCTTGGTTTATTTTTTATTGGTGAAATTAGTACATAATTTCGAAATCTACCTCCGCCTGTAGGCCTTGCCGGCAGAGATTGTTTTTTATTATTTAATACTCAAAATATTCGTTTTTTTTCATTGTATGTATTTTAATTAATGTATGTTATAAATTTAATTTAATTTAATTTAATATATTTCGTTTTACTATCTGTTTTATTTATCGGTATGTTTTACGGCATTTCAAGAAAGATATAAAAAATAAAGCTAGTCATAGCGTTTTCCAAGTACTTTTTTTTTTATTCTACTCAGACCAAAATTATAATCAAGCGACATGCGTAAAAAAAATTTAGCGTTTTTTTTTTTTTTTTTTTTTGCCATATTTTTAGTTTTAGCACATTTCATTGCTCCGTTTTCTATACTTTGGTAAAATAAAATTTTTACGCCTAAATAGGATTCCGCTGTAGAGAGGTTCCATTTTCACATATTTTTTTGCAATATAATTTTCTGCGACGAATAGTTTGGGAACATCTGGACTCGAGAATAAAATAAAATATATTGGGTATCATACGCGTATAATTAGGCTCTACAGCAAATATTTGAATGTATGTTTTATTTCGAGAAGACATTATGCGACATTAGTCTCTTTTATATTCAAGCATTTACACCTTTTTATAAAATTAGATTAATTCTATAGAGAGTGTCAACACTGACAATATTTAAAACTTAATTTTAAACGTAATTTTAAAGATTATAGCGAAAGTTTAATAACGTGAAAGATGGCTTTAATAATACAAATATTACCATTTGAAAGGAATATTATAAGATTTGAAAATTTAAGGTCATCATGTACAAGTATGGCTACAGACAAATTAATATTACTTCACTGTTCAATAGATATTATAATTAAAGGAAACAAATATAATTAAAAAGAACATATGTGTTTCTATTTATGTATGTGTGTATTATAATTCTAGATGTATTTATGTAATGAATAGGGGTGTTTTGACATATAGATTCACATAATTTAACAGCATAGTATTTCTGACATGTTGCAAAATAGGAATTCTTTTTTGAATTCTTTTAAAATTTTCACCTTTTTATAATTTAAAATTGTATACTGTTACAAAAGATAGGGACGTCAAAGATGTGTTTAACACTTTCTACAGCCGCTTTGAATAGATAATGTTGGCCATTATGATATAATGCCTGCTATCATAACTTCCATCAATCATATCCTGTATCTTGAATATCATTTTTGATTTTATTAATGTTCATCTCCGACAGAACATGGTGTTTTTCAAACTTTCATCTAAAGCTGAAGACCATGTCTGCCTAGAGAACTCTAAAACAACTTTTTTTTTTTTTTTTTTTTTTTTTTTTTTTTTTTTTTTAGATTAACTTTTACAAGTTTGTGCAAGAAACATTCTGATTTTTTTTTTTTTTTTTTTTTTTTTTTTTTTTTTTTTTAATCTGGGGTCTTGCAATAAAAAAAGTAGCATTGACTTATATTAGGATTTATTTTTTTCTAATTGAACAAAATCAGGAAAATCGGATCGAACTTATAGTTCTTTTTATTTTTTAGTTGATACAGAACAGTTTTATCATCATTGTGAAGTATATCCATTTTTTTTTTTTTTTTTTTTTTTTTTTTTTTTTTTTTTTTGCATTATTAAACATTTGAAGTTTTTGTAAAGTGTATGTAAAGTAATTTTATAAAATGAAAAATTTATAAAAGTGTCATCCCATACTGAATGAGCAAATCAGCAGTGGCAGACATGTCACACATTCTAATGAAATTCTGTATTTTAGTAGATCATATCTATTTATGAGTAAATGTAAAACAACAGGTTTCAGGATCGTTTATTTAAGTATTAAAATTTACATTAAAAGTGGATGCAAAATTAAGGTTTTGTCTACATGATTAAAATTTCAATTTTGATTACCAGCCTTAGAAATGCAAAGACTAGATTAAAAATTATTTATAATTAGGAATGAATAATAAGTAACAAATTGGCGCAAGTTAGTAATTGTATATTTATTCTTTAATAAGAAAAAGTATTTTTTTTTAATTTTTGAGGGGAAAATGCAATATTTCTATTGCTCTTTTTAGTATGAAGGACAGCTCTGACAAGTTTAAAATTAATTGACGTTATAGCTAAAAGTATATAATTTAAATATCGAAACTTTCATTTTTGCCTTTTTATTAATTAATTAGAAAAAAAAATAAATGGTAAAACATGTTGAGGGTAAAATGCAATATTTGAATCACATCTTTCCAAATGAAGGAAAGCTTTTTTAAACTTTTAAATTTTTGATATTATAGATAAGTATATATTTTAAATATAGAAACTTATATTCTTGCTTATAGTTTATTTTTGCCTCAAGAATGTTTTTCATTAAAGTACAAGAAAAAAATTATTCATTTGTACCAAAAATTACACATTAATTCAAAGTCCAGATACAAAAATAGATAGCAGCACTCATTTTTTACCTTGAAATCATGCAATATTTTAAGAAACGAACGCGAATTCAATGAGCAATAGCTCATGGAATGTAACACAAATTATTTTTTGAACCTATTTTTGCTACGTTAAGAATCAAAAGGCAATCTTGATTTTTTTAGCATAACATGGATTTATTGACCGTTATTGTCTGTGCAATATTGTTAATTTCTTACCTTTTCTTTAGTTATATTTTTGCTCATACATAAGAGGTCAAAATATGATTTTGTAATTTTTTTAAAAGTTTCTAAGTTTTTTGAAGATGAAGGAAATAAATGGCAACTTTCAAACTCGGGGAATATGATCTTCATGTGTAATACTATATTCGGCATCACTTTCGCAGATGTTTTTGAATTCCTTTGATTTTTAAAACGTATGTTTCTAATTTTTTTCAAAATGCACGAATTTTCAATTTTTGAAACCAATTAAAGATTAATCATGGTGTTATGAGATTACTATTACTCAATAAATAGGGAGATAATTTTTCAGGGGTTACAATATTATAAAATATTTATTTCTGTTAAATAGTTTTCAAGATAGAGAACTTCAAACTTGCAACTTTGGACGATTGTACACGCTCCATTCTTTATCACAAGTTTTTTAAATGTCCATAACCGATAAAATAATTTATTTTTTGTGAGGATATTTTTCAGAGCTCTATTTTAATATGAAGTGAACCAGTGTATCAATTTTTATTAAAATCAGTTACTATGTGACCACGACTTTTTTTAAATATTTGCTTATTTTACGTGCAATGACGCAAAAGCTAAAAATATAATTCAAAGTGAATTGTGCAAATATATATTTAAACATCATTTAAGAAGACTATTAGTATTAGCTTAGACTGATTTTGTGATGATGAAGGAATATGTATATTATTCTCTTAGTAGATAAATAAATTTAAATCGTTACATGTTGAAACTTAGTAACACATGTGTCCTTACCAACATTATTTTCGCAGATTGCTTCTCATACAAAGAAAACTATTTCGAAAACTACGAAACAAAATTGATTTAAGTGCTTTCCGCTAAGAATCATTTTTTAAGAATATCCATTTATTCCAGACTTATGATATCTCTTCTCTCTGTCAGCTGTTGTCTGCAGAAGTTGCTTAGCCAGTCCATTAATTAAGATCAGATTTGATTAACTCTAACCGGCAGTATCACCAACTGAATTAGATATGTTGCGACACCAATTCCTTTCCAGTTTTCTCTTTGCGATACATATACCTTTCTATTTGTTCTAAGAAGAATATAAACGCAAAGATTTTGATTAATCCTTTACTTTATCTAGAGCTCAGTTATCTCCATTCTTGTAGATTTGGACATTGCATTTATTTAAATACATAAGAATGATCTCTCGTCTAATTGTTGTGGAAGTGACATTTTCGTCGAAATTCTGAAGATCTTTTGCACTGAATGAATTTTAATGTTAAAATATAAAAATGAATATGTAATGTTTAACATTAACCATATAATTAAATTTTTGTATTAACAGCGTTTAATTTTATATATTTAATTAATTATAGGGAAAATGACGTCTACATTACTAATGAAACTTTTTGTAATTTTAAAAGCATAATACAACTATACACACATTGCTGTTAATTACTGATTACAGACGATAGTACTACTGCAGAATTGCTTTGAAATATAAAATAATTAATGCGTATCAAAATGTCGAACATCAAAGATTTTAATGTAAGATTTTGCTTAAAATTAATTTGTTTAATTGTATCTAGGGTGAAAGCATTATGTTTTTTTTTTTTTAAATATGTAATAGAGATGTGGTGTACTTTTGAAAAACAATTAATTAAAATCAAAATTATGCATTCATGAAACGAGAATTTGAATTCAAGTACAAATATCCGAATTTATATCAAATAGATATGTGCTAAAGAGAATACGATAGATAGGAATCTATTCATGAAAATAATCCAGAGCATTCCGAAATATTTTATTTATCGCAGATAATGTAAAACTCCAGTTATTGGACTTTGGATATTTTGAAATGATGTAAACTTTCAAAAAAGAATGTTTCGAAATTGAATTCTACACATAAACATAAAATTTCGTTTTGAATACAAAATCTTATTATTTTATGATTTTCTCTATCCATAATTTATTTTGTTTTTGTAACAATATAGAATATGCAACATAATGTAGACCGAAAAAAATAATAAAAACTATTTTCTTTCTCTTCAAAAGTTAAGTTTAAAGTTGAAATATTATATATGTATAATTTACAGAAATCTTAATAATAAAAATTTCAGCATTTTTACTCGATTTATTTATTTTGTGAAATTTCTAGTGTCAAAATAATGCTCTTCCCAAATTTTAGTGAATAGCCATCAGGTGTTGCTGTAAAAAAAATAGCCATCAGGTGTTACTGTAAAAAAAAAAAAAAAAAAAAAAAAAAAAAAAAAAAAAAAAAAAAAAAAAAAAAAAATACTTTCTATTCATAAAATCTACTGGAACTTTCCATCAAAAGGTCGTTTCGCCTCGAGGTGGGTGTCATTTGATTCAGAATTAAAGTATGCATAAGAAAAGATACCCCACTTAGCTAATAACTTTATTTTTAATTTTCTGTCTTTTTGGTTAAAATTCCCCCCCTCCCTCCCGCTTTTGCCCTCATAATATGGTAAAAATCTTTATTTTCGGGCGACTTATCAGATCTTCCTTTCTAGTGGTGTATAAACGAAGCTATTTCCAAATTTTGGTGAATGGCTATCAGTTGTTTAAAAAACTATTTTACGGTATAACGGTGCGGTATTACGGTTTTAACTTATTAAACGGTACTAATTTGTGGCACTAAGTTCACAAAAAAAATTAAGATTTTTAGATTCTCCTTGATTTAGCTAAAATGTCTGAAAGGATACTTAAAATTCTGAATTTGCAACATTTTTAGCATTTTTTAAATTTTTAAATTTAATTTATTTTTAATATATTTAATGTATTTTAATTTATTGTACTCGTATAGCGATATTTAGTCACGATCTAAATAGCTAAATAAGCTCTGATTACGTATTATTCAGGTGCTATGTCATTGAAAATGTACAGTATTTTTTTATTGTTTTATGTTTGGGACCAACATGAAACAACCCAGGTAGCTCTACGAAGAATTCCGCCTACTGAATTTTATATTCTGAATGTGTAACTCTTTAGGCTATGAGGTTCTTTGTCGAATTTAGTTTTGACAGCTAATTCTGTGATTGCAGCTTCGTTGTGGTTCGTTGGCTTCGTTGTGAAATCGCGAATACGTTCCAAATGGCCTGGCGTCTCGCGGGCACGTGTCGCAGCTTCAGCGATTCGTGCCATGAGGTCCAGGGACGACGGAACGTGTATCTCATACACCAGAGACTTAAGTTATATCCAGAGGTAGAATATCTAGGTGGTATAGGTACGAGGATCGCGTTGGCCATGGTACAGGGCTGATTGGAACGTGTTCGCAATTCCATGCGGCGCCGATGTGAATGAAGCATGCATCACAGTTAATGGGGCACTTGTTATAAGTTGTAATATTTTTCATTTGTATTTTGTACTTCGATTAAGTTTTTTGTAAATTAAAGAATTAAAGGGTTTTTTTTTTATGACGTTTGTTATATTCGCTTCACTGTCACGATGCAATTGCACCGTCACGATCGCGTTTCCAACTACCATTTCCTATGTCATTCTTGCTCCTCATGACCTTACACGCCCGCACGTACCGTTTGGACATAACCTTCTGAACCATCCTGTATATATATATATATATATATATATATGTGTGTGTGTGTGTGTGTGTCATTGTTACCATATTTGTTGTCACTTGATAAGTGTACTTTTGCTGTTTTTTATCAAGAAAATTTAAAAAAAAAATCTAAATTTACTTTTAACTTGTTAAGAATAGACCTTTCGCTGAATATTGAAAATATTCATTTATATCCGAAAGAGAAAAATAGATATATTATACAAAAAATTATATATTGTAAAAAGCCTTAATTTAGGTAAATGACTCAATTTATAGTATTTCTGAAAACGTGGAAAATTTCCATTTAGAACGTTATTTATCTTGTATACATTTATTCATAATATTATTAAATTATTATGCAAAATTTTATATTCGATTAGTCCACAATACAAGGATATTTCGAAAAATACACAGAAAATTTATATTTAAAAAAATGTAAAATTTACCAAACGTTAAAATCTAAAGCGAAAAAAAAATTATTTCTGTTTTAGGGCTGTCCATAAAACATAACATCGAAGGTCCACTAAAATATATCAATCCATTTGCGAAAAAAAACACCCACAATTTACTTAAGTAAAATACAAAATTGAGTTTCTATAGATTATTTCTAGTTTTTACGTTCTCTTAAAAAGTTTTAAAACTCTCTATTATGCCAGCAATCATAAATTTGTAAAACTTTTTAAACAATGAAAATAAGATATATTTCTTTCAAAACATATTTTGTCAAAAATGTCATATCTTTTGAAAGACATATTCGTGATTTGCATGCCATCAACAAATCTTTCTAAGGACGACACGCAGAAAAATATTGATTATCGAATTACTCTCTGTTTCTTTTGTTTGTTTGTTTTTTGCATGTGATTATTTTCGGAATTTTATATACATTTAATGAATCCAAAACGTCAGAATAGGCATTCGTGAAGCCTACTCAGTGGTGTATTGATTATGACAAAATATATTTTGTACTGATGGAGATATATGGTGAAACGTTTAACAATATGGGCACAAAAAATACTTGAAAGCTACGCATTTTTCAAATACTATGTTGTACTTTATTTTAAAGCTCTTAATATAGTATATTTTACGTTTCAAGAAAAATTAAAAATATTTAATATCTAATCTTTTAAGTAACGCCCCTCATAAATTATATCTTTAGAATTTGATGGACATTTTGCAAAATGTCAAGATTATTTTTGCATTTTAATCTGAAACTTTTCCTTATTTATTCTACATTCATTGGTCATGTGTTGTTCTTATGTGTATTTAAACTCTTCTTTGGGCTCCCAATAGGTTTTGAAAGAAAATATATGTTCTTATTATTTCCTAATAATTGACATCGTTATCAATTTTGCTTTGTTGGTTTATATCATTACTAAGTTTATCGATGGTGAAACATGCTAACAAAAATTTAAATTTCTATCTTTAATTTAAAAAGAAAAATGCTTTGTCTATGCCATTTATTTCAATATAATCAAAATTGACAAGTATGCAAACTTCTATCAGTTTTTGTTTGGTGTTATCACATTTACAACAAAGGTGAGTATGTCTGTTAAATGTTTTATTATATACTTCAGTTTTAGGAAAGCTATTATCGTCAACTCAAGTTGAGTTAAGATGAAACACCATGTATTTGTGACTAAATAAGTTGTTTTTGAACTTATGTTCCTATGTGATTTTTATCCTTGTTCTACGCCTGATTTGCCATGTCATTTAGTAAAGGTTCTTTTTAATCACCCTGTTTATATATATTAGTAGTAAGCATTTGTATATAAATGCTATTTTTGTGTTCATGATGATATTTAAATTTAACTTTTCTAAATTTGAGGAACTGTCTACCAATAAACAACAACTATTCTCGCTATCGTGTGAGATTGGTTACATCAGCCCCAGAATCGAACTTGGAAATTATATATTATCGGTCTCGAGTATGAGTCAACAGAATCAATCATAAAGTGTAAAGTGATATGTTTTATATAAATATAAATTGCATGAGATTAAAATAAATTTTACTTGTCTTATACTCTTTACTTTTATTAGAAAATGTGCATCTACATTATAATGCCTAAAGTCACACTTACGCAGAAGTTTATTGAATAGTTTAGCCGATGATTGGATGCTGAATAATTTACATTTAAATAATGTATAATTTTATACTATTAGCTAGATCATCCTGCATTTCTGCACGTGACTTCTTTTGCTCTCTTATTGTTATCATGAGAAGGTCAATAACTTCTAAATGTCATTACTGAGAAGCTTCTTTTAATATAAATCGATTTCGCATAGTCGATTTACTATAGCTAGCTTTACTACATTCGTTCCACAACTCCATCTCCGTCGGTCGAACAAAAATTATTTGACTTTTTCCTATATTTTTTATCCTATTTTAATAATGTAAAAATGATTACGTACATTGAACTTTACACATGTATACAGACAAATATCCATAATAAATTAACTCTATTCAAATACATTTATATATATAAGCCAAATATGTACTTTTTATTGTCAACATTCATAATTTACGAATGTATTTTTAGAATAATATAATAAAACGTTAAATGACTTCATTCTTGATATTATATATTATTACATCTAATACATTAACAACAGCAAATATTGAATGATATATACATCTTTTAATTTATTGCAAGATTACCAGACAGAACATCTACTTAAATAAAGTTACCTCAAACAGAGGATACTAAAATTATCTTAGCAATATTTATTGTAACTTTAAAGGCCACTGGTAAGAAATATTGAAAGATACATTTTCATCAAATAAATGGTGTTATGAAGTTTCTATAGCAAATTGACAGCTTCATATAATTGATATCTGGACATATTTTCCATCGGCGAAAACACGTATATAAGTTTTCACGTCATAGTAAATAACAAAGAACCTACTTCCTGATATAAATCATTATATATATATATATATCCTAGTTATATTGTTGCAGAAAGTGTGATTTTACAGTTACCTGCGAGCCGTATATTGTTTATACTATGTATTTATGTATTTCTAATACCTGTTGTAGTTTATAAGGTTGTTTTCTGTATGTTAGCGCCAAATACTTACTTCAAAATTCAGTGAAATCATGTCTGCAGCACCGAAAAGAACCAAAATATAGTGATATATTTGGATTGTATGCAATATTAAATTATGATCTATTCTCTCGAAATCACAAGGCACTAAACATGCACATGTTTATGACTCTTTTGTCAATACACAAATATAAATTTTTCAGATGTACGATTCATTTTTAAAATGAGTTGAAATGTGTTTCATAACTTAATCGCGGCTCTTTTACATTTTTTTGTAGTATTAATATGTAATTTCGAATTTTTAAGCGTGTATAGCAGAAAAAAGTCATTTCGTATCTGTTTTAAAAAGAATATATTTTTATCATTAGTCGAAGCTTCATTTATTCATTTTATTATCCATCAGTATTTAACTTAAACACATTATACATTTTGTAAGCGTGTATATCAGAAAAAGCAGGATTTTGTATGTGTTTTATAAAGAATAAATTTTTATCATTAGTCAAAGCTTCATTTATTCTTTTTATTTTTCACCAATATTTAACTTAAACACATTATACGTTTTGCATTTTTCTTTTTAAACACATTTTAGCAAAATTTCTTTATATTTTCTAAAATATAATGCTATATTGAATTTTTTTTTTGTCCTGAGAAATGTTTTCAGTATATTTTTAGAATCAGCCTGTGTGAAAATAAATAATTTTTCAGAATACTTAGACGTCACCATAGCAAAGGAAATTAAGCGATCGATTTCTCATTTGTTACATCTCCTTGCAAAGGTAATGAGCATTTATGTGGATAACGACTGATACGTTTACTTCTATCAATCAGATATTTGAACGAGTTTCTCATTTTACCCTATATTTCAATTCAAAATTAATTAATGTTGATATATGAGAGGACATATTTGGAAAAGTTTCAAATTTAGTTAATGTCTGTAAACAGAAACAGCAAAATTTTCAAGTTACTTTTTTCAATTATTTCATACTAAATATATTCGGTTTTTTCATTGTATGTAATTTAATTAGTATTATACGTTTTTCATTGTACTTTATAAACATATTTTAATAAAATATCTTTATATTTTCTAAAATATGATGCTATATTGATTTTTTTTCCTGAGGAATGTTTTCTGTATATTTTTAGATTCAGCCTGTGTGAAGATAATTATTTTTTCAGCATACTTAGACGTCGCTATAGCAAAGGAAATTAAGCGATCGATTTCTCATTTATTACATATAGTCCTGGATATAGAGACCGTATAGGGGCTCTACCTAGGAAAATTCATGGTAGTTCTTGAGTTCATGGTAGTTCTTGAGTTCATGGTAGTAGCCCCCAAATTTTGGTAAAAAGCCCTCCCAAAAAAGGTTTTTATTAAAAAAATCAATTTTTTTATTATTTTAGGGAAAAAGTATCTAGAAATTCAGAAAGTAGACAAAATTTGCAACAAATTAGATATATCACATTATGACTTAGGACGAAGAGGAAGGGGGGTCAGCTTCGGAACATGCGCGCGGTGCTACGTGAACTACGTTGCGCAATTCCACTTAACCACTCACACGTTTACATTCGCTCTCCCATTTCCCCTCCGAACTTTCTCTATAAGGTTTACTTTAAGTTTTTTGGGTCGCTGAATCCGAATTTTGAACTTCCCCCCAAAATTTTCCCCCCTGACCCCCCCCCCCACCAAATAGTTGTTTTTAACTTAAATTTCTTATTGTTTTAGGGGTAAAGCATTACGAAATTCAGAAACTAACCAAAATTTGCGACAAGTAGGATATATGACATTATGACGTAGGATGAACGGGGAGGGGGAGGGCTGCCTCTGAACAGGCACTGCGGCGCTACGTGCACTAAGTTATGAAGTCCGGGCAATAGGGGATTTTACCTGACAAAATTAATTCTAGTTCCTGATTTCGACTCACTTTATATTTTTGGGTCGCTTAATTCGAATTTGTAACTTCCCACTAAAATTTCACCCAGCACCCCCCCCCCTCCCCAAAAAATTGATTTTTTGAAAAAATTTGGTTTTTGAGAAAAGCGCGCGGGAATGCTCCGAGGCAGCCCCCTCTCTCCCCGTTTATCCTACGTCATAATGTCATGTATCCTATTTGTTGCAAATTTTGTCTAGTTTCTGAATTGCGAAATGCTTTTCCCTAAAACAATAAGAAATTTATGTTAATAACAACTATTTTGCGGGGTTTTCGGGTGGGGGAATTTTGGGGGTAAGTTAAAAATTCGGATTCAGTGACCCACAAAACTTGAAGTAAACCTTGTAAGGAAAGTTCGGAGGAGAGAGGGGAGGGCGAATGTAAACGTGTGAGAGGTTAAGTGGAATTGCGCAACTTAGCCCACGCAGCACCGCGCGCGTGTTCTGATGCAGATCCCCCCTTCCCCTTCATCCTAAGTCATAATGTCACATATCTAATTTGTTGCAAATTTTGTCTACTTTCTAAATTTCTCGATACCTTTCCCCTAAAACAATAAAAAATTGATTTTTTTAATAAAAACCTTTTTTGGGAGGGCTTTTTACTAAAATCTGGTGGGTTTCCGGGGGAAATTTTAGTGGGAAGTTAAAAATTCGAGTTCAACAACCCAAAAAACATAAGGTAAGCAGATTTCCAGAACTACCATTAATTTTGCTAGGTAAAATTCCCTATTGCCTGGACTAATATCCTTTGCAAAGGTAATTCACATTTGTGTGGATAGCGACTAATACGTTTACTTCTATTAATCAGATATTTGAACGAGTTTCTCCTTTTACCCTGTAATCCAATTCAAAATTAATTCATGTTGATATATGAACGGTTATATATGACTAAGTTTCAAATTTGTTCATATCTGTAAATAGAAAACAGTAAAATTTTCAAGTTTCTGTTTTTTATTATTTAATACTCAAAATATCGGTATTTTAGTTAATGTATGTTATAAATTCCATTTAACATAATTTAATATATTTCGTTTTACTAGCTCTTTTGTTTCTTAGCATGTTTTCCGGCATTTCAAGAATGATATAAAAAAAAATAAAACTAGTTATAGCTGTTACCAAGTTTTTTTGTGCTACCAGACCAAAATTATAATCACGCGACACACGTAAAGAGTAAATCAGCGGATATGTATATATATATATATATATATATATATATATATTTAGACAAATTTTTAGTTTTAGCATGTTTTATTGTTCCGTTTTCTATTCTTTGTTACAATAAAACTTTTCCAGCTAAATAAGACTACGCTATAGACAGATTCCATTTTTACAGACTTATTTGCAATATGATTTTGACTGATGATTCCGAAAAGCATACTTTGAGAAAATCTAGACTCGAGAACAAAATGAAATTGATTTTTCAACATACGTGTATATTTAAGCACTGCAGCAAATATTTGAGTAAATGCTTTATTTACAGAATACAGTGATGCAACATCAGAATCTTTTATATTCAAACATTTACATTTTCTAAAAATTAGAATAATTCTATAGAAAGTCCAGACACCGTTAATACATAAAACTTGACATTCTAAAGCTTGTATTTAAAGTTTAATAACGAAAAAAATGACCTTGGGTAACACAAAATTACAATTTGAAAAGACTGTAATTTATGGGCTATCCTATACATTGTTGTATCGAACTAATAACATTCCACTTTTCAATAGCTTTTATAATTAAAGGAAAACTAAATTAAATTAAAAAATATATATGTGTTTCTGATTATGTGGGTGTGTATTAAATTTCTAGATGTATTTATATAATGCGCCTGTGTGGTATCACATATAAGTTCTTGTACTAGTTTAGCAGAATTGTATTTCTGACATGTAGCAAAATAGAGTAGGCTTTTTGGAATTCTTTTAAAATGTTGCCCTTGCATAAATTTAAGTTTTATGGTGTGACAAAACAGAGTGACGTCAAAGATGTAGTTGACATGTTCTATAGCCCCTTTGAATAGATAATGATGGATATCATGATACAAAGTTTACTATCATTCCTTCCATCAATCATATACTATACTAGTATTAAAAAATGCTCTGACGAGCACCAAAAAAGGCTAATATGTTTTTAAGTATGAAAAAGGGTTTGACAAGTGCTTCTAATTGGGCATGAAAAAGGACAAGGGGTCCCTTCTTGGCTGCAGCTCACTGTCAATGCCAACTTTGAAAAAAATCATATTTGCGCTTTTTCTATATAAAATAAATTCGCGGTACTTTAGTAAAACTTTCCGTCGTGCTTTACATGTTAACTGCACTGTTGTACTGCGCATGCGACTGCAATGCAACTTTGCACAGTGCACTGTGTACCATTATTTCTCTATAAATTATACTACACTGTTGATTCCTATTATGCTTTTAATTTTTTAACCTCAGCGCACACTCACACTGTGCTTTTGTACTTCCGTATTAAAGATGTCTGCGTCTAATGTTCGTTTATAATTTACATGCATTGCTGTACTGCATAGTACATTGTACAGCCACAGCCACTTGCATATAATTTCAACAATCAATGAATGCATTATACTGTTATGCGTGCACATGTGGAATTGTTCCAGTGCAGAGAGCTGCAACAGTCTGCACTGCACTACAAATCAGTTTTTTTGTACAGACACTTCGGGCGTGCTTGGTGGCCCTGTATGAGTGTGATATGCTGCAGGAACTAAGGTTTTTGGTGCTATGTCGCCTTACATTCATGTTTAATCAGGCTGCGTCGTTATACTACACATTTTTATCGTAACTGTGGCTGATTTTTTTTTATATGAAAAAAGCGCAAATATGATTTTTTCTAAGTTGGCATTGACAGTGAGCTGCAGCCAAGAAGGGACCCCTTGTCCTTTTTCATGCCCAATTAGAAGCACTTGTCAAACCCTTTTTCATACTTAAAAACATATTAGCCTTTTTTGGTGCTCGTCAGAGCATTTTTTAATACTAGTCATTTAAATTTTTTGATAATTATATATTGAATATAAATAAACCTGAGTTGCTTTTAAATATTCCCAATACTTTTTTCTTATTTTGCGCAATAATGCACTATTTAACCAAGTAATGCACACTGTTTTAAGAGGTTCAAGGTTTTTAAATCAAATTCACGTTATTTTTATTCATAATTTAATTTACTTGGGCTCCCTTAAATATAATTAATATAATTCCTTAAACTGATATTAGTTTTTGTTGCATTAAAATATCTCAATTTGTTGATTCTCTCTAAACAAGTAAACCCTATTAGTTTACAATGGAAATCTATAGGAATTTGGCGATATATTTACAAGTTGATGACAAACTTGGCAGTATTTGGCGACAGAACAGGGTCCTGCCTATGGTAACCCCCTTATAGGTATGGGGATGCATTAAATGCTGTTCTATAACCAATGAGATGCGTTTCATTCGAGCGTTGCCATTAAACAATTAACAAATAATCGCAATTTCTGTGACACATACGATAGCGTAATATATATATATATATATTATCGAGGAAATCGAAGGTTTAGGCCACATCGTATTGTTTAGCTAGACCGGTTATACTAATATCGTTCTCATGTTTTGCTACAATTCCTTTTATTGAACAGTAATTCGCTTAAGCTTCTTACTACTGCTATCACTAAGCACTTTTTCATTCTTAGAAGTCATAATGAGAGGTAAAATTAGCGCAAACCTGACTAAAAGTAAAACAAAAAGTTAATTTTTTTACAGTAATAAAGGTACACAAAGCACTCTGATATGCACACCTTACTCCAAACTTGACTAATAATACGAGTTATGTAAGTGTTGCCAACTGAACTATTCGGCAGCCTTGGTCGTGAACCGAGATATTGCACGCCAACCGAGTCAAATTTTGATCACCGAAGTTGGACATAAACCGAACTGGTCATAAACAGAGGCGGTCGTGAACCGAGGTTCCACTTATATTTTGACCTATAAGTTTGCAAATATGGCATTATTTATATATTCAATGGCGATGATCATTAAGCATCTTGGAGATTTTGGCGATGAAACTCACTGATTTCAAAGTAACGTTCAGAAGTGTACTTGAAACGCCACAGATGTCATATACGCATCACGTTGACCCGATTTTTTTCTGACGCCAATGTCATATACGAACCGGAGTACTTAACTGGCGTCAAAGTTTTGTTATTTTGCTTGATATGGTAACCCGGATGTTGTTGTTGATTTATTAATAAATTGTTTATTTACTTTTATTTTCTTTTTTAAAATTATATAAATTGCTTTGTTCTATTGTTATTAATTAAACTTTTTTTAAAATTTATTGTTAAACCCTTTTTAAAAATACATATGTAACTGGTATTCGAAAACAAGGTTTTCGCCAAATTAGCGTCAGAAAAAATATCGCGCCAACGTGGTGCGTATATGACATCTGTACCATACTTGGTACAACTTGATTATCCTGTCGATCAAAAAATTACCGCCAAACTATAAGATTAAGTGACAATAATGGATGATAGTAAATGTTGCATTCACGTGACATTAAACACGATACACGTGTTTGTTACGTCATCAAGTGATTTTTAATTCAAGTTTTGGCACAGATGTCATGTACGCCTCATATTGGCGCGATTTTTTTGACGCATATGTCATATACGCACCGGGTACTTAACTGGAGACAAAGTGTCGTTATTTTGCTTGATATGGTAACCCGGATATAGGTGATATATTAACGAGGTTTTCGCCAAATTTGTGTCAGAAAAAATCGCGCCATTACGTAGCGTATATGACATCTGTGCCCAAGTTTTTATTAGTATTTTTATTAATGTTTTACTAATTTATTTATTCTTCCGTTATTTAAAATAAAAATTATGTCAGTTTGTATCATTTGGCGAATAGTTTGGCGAAATTGGTCGACGGGATAATCAAGTAGTACCGTATAATTTGCTGTACATTTTCGACAATATCTCAAGCAAAAGTATCTAAAGCTAAACGAAACCCTAATTATTTAAGGCACAGATGTCATATACACAACGGGTTTGGCGCGGTTTTTTCTGACGCCAATTTGACGAAAACCGAATAGCAGTTACATATTTTTTCGAATAACAGTTACATATGTATTTTTAAATTACTTTTTATTATTTAAAAAAGGAAATAACAATAAATAATGAAAAGTTTAATTAATAACTATAGAACTAAACAATTTATATAATTTTAAAAAATAAAATAAAAGTAAATAAAAAAATAATTAATAAATAAACAACAATAGCTCAGTTACCGTATCAGGCAAAAAAACGCCATTATTGCGCCAGTTATGTACTCTGGTGCGTATATGACATCTCTTCCTTATTTAAAATAGATGGAATGCTATTTTTTAAGGTACGCTTAGTATGTGAAGTATTTATATTACTGCATACCATTCGCTTGTGTAAGTTAGGATGTTATGACGATAATAAAAAAAACCCTTACATTTAGGTCCTGAACAGAAGCTTGGGATTTACCCTGGTTTTTTTTCCTATCAACTCGTTTGTGCCCCATTGTATCTATTACCCCAGTTCAAAATATTAATCAAGAATGTTTATATATATATTTATGAAAATTATGCATTATCTGCTTAGGTTGACGTCGATTTCAAAATTTAAAAAAAAATCTATCAGTTGAATTTCAATTTTTATTGACTTATAACAACAAAAGTACACGTGTTATCCTTTTTTTTAAATTATTGTATTGCTTTTTAGGGAGTGGCAACACGAAAGATATTATTGAATTAGAAAATTAAAAACTGAAAAGGAAAGATTGCTATAATTTTATGGAGACATTATAAAAGACAAATTCAATTTTCTCAGCGGCCGTCAAACATACAAAGAATTTAAAAAAAAATCTATTTTAAGTTTGAACAAGAGGATCAAAATAAAACAAAAACGAAGTTAATCCACCCACTGGAACGTTAGCTACACTTTGTTGAATTTTGTGTCTTCATTTTTTTTGTTTAACGTTGAATAAAAAACTGCTGAAAGCTACAGTAATTTTCTTAATGCTATCAGTTTATTCGTCTCGTCGAGTTCTATCTTTCAAAAGAAAAATCATTGTCGTATGTCAACTGGTTCGCCAGAAATTTAAGAAAGTCTTTTGCATTTTCTATTTCTCAATCATACACTGTAAAAAAAAAATCTGTAGTTCTACAGATGTAAAAATACATGCTTACTAAACTTTCACCTGTAACTGTACGAAAAAAGCTGCAAATCTACAAAACTAGTTTTTGTAAAGCTACAAAAATCTGTAACTTTACAAATGAATCTGCTAAAATTTCAGTAATCTTACTAAACTTTTATTTGTAACCCTGGCTGCAGTTACATGAAAAGTTCTCGGAATCCCAGTTTCCAAAAAAATTCTTAGTAACCTTACAGATTTTTTGATTTTCGGCGCAAAAGTGTGTCTGTTACATGAAATTTTGTTGTTGACGTTACATGAAAAGTTCTAGGAATCCCAGTTTCCTAGAAAAACTTTAGTAACTTCACAGATTTTTTTTTACAGTGTATTATAGCTTAACGCTACCGCGTTTGCTATGATAATCGTATATATATAATCGAATACTATATATCATTTTAGATATTATTAATATTTATCTTCGAAAGAACATAGTTCTTTCGAAAATTTCCCCGAAAGCTGTAGTACATCTCTGCCTACAGCAATTTTTTAGGTAGATTAGGTAGGAATTTTGTGTCTTCATTTTTTCGTTTAAGGTTGAATAAAAAACTGCTGAAAGCTACAGTAATTTTCTTAATGCTATCAGTTTATTCGTCTCGTCGAGTTCTATCTTTCAAAAGAAAAATCATTGTCGTATGTCAACTGGTTCGCCAGAAATTTAAGAAAGTCTTTTGCATTTTCTATTTCTTAATCATATTATAGCTTAACGCTACCGCGTTTGCTATGATAATCGTATATATATAATCGAATACTATATATCATTTTAGATATTATTAATATTTATCTTCGAAAGAACATAGTTCTTTCGAAAATTTCCCCGAAGGCTGTAGTACATCTCTGCCTACAGCAATTTTTTAGGTAGATTTCGTAAAAAATACTACGCTATAAAAAAAAAATCTGTAAAGTTACTAAAGTTTTTCTAGGAAACTGGGATTACTACAACTTTTTATGTAACGGCAACAGCAAAAATTCCTGTAACAGCAAGTTTTTCTAGGAAACTAGGATTCCTAGAACTTTTTATGTAACGGCAACAAGAAAAATTCCTGTAACAGGCGCTGTTACAGGAATTTTTGCTGTTGCCGTTACATAAAAAATTCTAGGAATCTGAGTTTCATAGAAAAACTTTAGTAAGTTTACAGATTTTTTTTTTAATGTGTAAATATTGCAGTCGTTACCATGGTGCGACTTTTGAAAAATTCCTTCATAACTTTTCATTATAGGACTCCAGGAACCCAAAACCACCCCCATCTAGTACTAAATTTTGTCCGCACGATAAAAGCGGCAATTATCGCACGGATCGTCTTCAAACTCGCCGACAACTTTGAGATGGCTAATATCTCGGCGGAGATTGAAAATGAGCAAAATCGGCCAAAGGGAAGGGAAACGGGGGGGGGGGGGGTTAATAATTTTGAATACCGTCTTAACATGATTCTGATAAAACCAGCTCTTACACAACAATGTCAGGAAAAAATAAATAATTTTCATTATAGCAGTTGCCAACAATTAAAAAAAAAAGCAATAAAATTCCCACCACAACAATTGATATTCTATTGTAAGATTTTCACGTGAAAAATTAAATAGTTTGATGAATTGAAAACAAATTGAATATTACGCCATAAGTCTTCTAGAGCAAGATTTACGCATGAAAACTCAGAATGAAGTAAATAGTTTGATGATGTATGTATATTGCGTTATATTGGAAATATAATGGATCTCAGCAGGTGAATATGTAACATCATGTGAGTTTGAAGAAACGTATTAAAACATGATAAAAACCGGACTATGGAAATATTAACATATTTTTACACTTTGAGGTTATCTGAATTTGCTTTAGTAATTTTTAAACCTATTCCATATACATGTGTGTGTGTATTCGAGTATATTAGAATTTTCACGAAAAGTTTAGCTCCCTAGAGCTCATTCTTAGTGAAGAAACCGTGTTTATCTCTAATCTTGATTTAAGTTTTGTTGGTGATTTTAGTACTTAGCTTCGAAATCTACCTCCGCCTGTAGGCCGTGCCGGCAGGGATTTTTTTTTTATTATTCACTTTTCTAAGCTTGTGTATAAAAATTCTAATTTTTGTTAATATTTGTTCTCTAGCAACACAAAAAGTAGCATTTCCTCATATTCATTTTTTTTTTACTGAACAGACTCCGGAGAATCGGACAAAACTTATCGTTATTTTTATTTTTTAATGATTGAGATGAAATTATACTTATAAGCAAACGTGTAGAACTGTTTTAAAATCATCGTGAAATATATAATAAATATTTAGGCATTTTCCATTTCATTAAATTCGCCCCACCAGTGGCCGAGAGGTTCGCTCTCGAAACTGGTAGACGGGAAGTGCTGGGTTCGAACCCAATCGCGCCCGTCGGCCTAATCGTTCGGAGTTTTCGTAGTTTTCTTCGAACATTGGATTTCCGAGCGTTAATACAGGTTAGGTTCCCTTAGAAAGACCCCTACGAAGGGCATCCCCCCCTTAGGCCTATATCCGTCGTGTTGATAACTGGCCGTCATAAACACAACCAACCAACCATTTCAAGTCTTGAAATATTTTTATAAAAGTTAAAAATATTATTTTAAATACATTGTGCTAATATTTATTTAAACATTATTTAAAAAGAATATTAACTTGCGTCAAGACATAAGGGAATGATTTGATAATGATGAAGGAATATGCATAATTTATTATATTAGTAGATAAATAAATTTAAATCATTAGACGTTGAAAGTTAAGAAGTCTTATGTCATTACCTACATTATTTTCGCAATCTGCTTCATGTTCAAGGAAAATAATTCTGAAAACTACGAAACGGAATTGAATTAAGTGCTTTCAGCTAAGAGTCATCTTTTAAGAATATCCATTCATTCTGTGCTTACGTTATCTCTTCGCTCTGTCAGCTGCTGTCTCCAGCAGTTGCTTAGCCAGTCCATTAATTAAGATCAGAACGGATTAACTCTAACCGGCAGTATCACCAACTGAATCAGATATGTTGTGACACCAATCCCTCTCCAGTTTTCTCTTGCTGATACATATACCTTTGTATTTATTCTAAGAAGTAACTAAACGCAAAGATTTTGATTAATCCTTTGTTTTATCTAGAGCTCAGTTATCTGCATTCTTGTAGATTTGGGTATTGGATTTATTTAAATACTCAAGAAAGATCTTTCGATTATTTGTTATGGAAGTGATGTTTTCCTCAAAATTATAAAGATAAAATGCTTTTGTACTGAATATATTTAACTGTTAAAAAATAAAAATAAAAATAAAAATTCCATATTAATCTTTAAACCACATAATTAAATTTATCTATTAAGTGTGTTTAATTTTATATATTCAATTAATTATAGGAAAAATGAGTGTGCTACAGTGCTGATGAAACTTTATGTAATTGTAAAACGCAATATACAATTGTATATACACTGCCACCAGATTTCACAAGCCTGCGATGATTGTGTTTTTTTTTTAGCTTTTAATAATTAATTGTTACGTATTTTTTAGCGCTGAATCCGGAAATGACCATTATTCTCAGCCATCATGTCAGGAGTTTTCGCAGATCATAAATTTCAAAAGTAAATATTAAAAAAAAAAAAAAAAAAAACTTATACTAAAGAAATAGAGGAGATTTAAAATCTGATGCTATAAAATAGAGAAGATGGTTGTATTTTTTAACTTTTGATAAATCAATGTTATGTACTTTTTAACTCTGAATCTCAAAATTACTTTCATTTTTAACTATCATGTCAGAATGTTTCGCTAACCGTAACATTCGCTAAACTTAAAGTAAAAAAAAAACCCCGAAAATCTCATACTATAAAATAGATGTAAACTTACTTTATTAAATTAAATTTTATATTATTCAATAATTTATTCGATTTTTTCGTTTATACTGGGGATTCTTATCAGTGATTCATCTCAGTGATTTGGTGAGGTGGGGAAGGGAATCACTTTTCTCTTTGAACGTTTTAACTTTTAAATTTCCATTTTGCGAAAACTCCTGACGTAATTGTTAAAAAATGAGGGTAATTTTCGAATTGAACCCTACAAAATACACAAGAATCAATTATCAAAAGCTAAAAATTATGACACAACCCAAATTTTGCAGGCTAGTGAAAACTAATGCAATATTAAAATATGTACTATTTCGTGAGATCTTAGGCTGTTGCTTTTCATCATTTTATTTTTTTTAAAAATCTGATATTTTTACCGATGTAGACGATGGTGTATTTTTATTATCACTTCAACATTGTCTTCAAATATAAAAGTATAAATATGTATTAAAATGTCAACATCAAAACATAAAAAATATTAATGAAGCGTTTTGATTAAAAATATTTCTTTTAAATATATCTAGGATAAATTAATTAATGTTCTTTTTTTAAATATGAGATATGGTGCACATTAAAAAAAAAAATTAAAATAAAATAATATATTCATGAAAGGATTTTTTTTTTTTTGAAGTGCAAATATCTGAATCTGAATCGAATAGACAGGTGTTAAAGGGAATACGATAGATCTCAACTCAGCATGAAAAGAATCCAGAGAATTCAGAAATATTTTATTCCTCGGAGATAATGTAAAACTCCAGTTATTAGACTTTCGATATTTTGAAATGATGTATACTTTCAAAAAAGAATGTTTGGAAATACAATTCTAGCTATGAAACTAAAATTTCATTTTGAATACAAAATCTTATTAGTTTGTGATTTTCTCTATGCATAAAATTTTTATTTTTGTAACATTATAGAAAATGTAACATAAAATAGCCCGAAAAATAATAACAGAATATATTTTTCTTATTGCAAAATGTAAGCTTAAAATTGAATATACATATATATATATATATATATATATATATATATATATATATATATACATATATATGTATATATATATATATATATATATACATATATATATATATATATATATATATATATATATATATATATATATATATACCGGGTGTCCCAAAAAGGACTGACTGATTTTAAAATTCAATAACTTCCAAACGGTGACAGATATTAAAAAAATTCTTGCAGGAGGGTTATGCATAAAGTCAAAAGTTTTATTACAGTGATTTTCGATTTTAGTTCAAATTACAAACAATAGATGGCACTGTAAGCAATAGTCGCTAAATACAGGCTCGATTTTTGGTCCTTTATTTTGTTCTATGCAGAAAAAGGAGATGGAAATGTAATATCTGGCCACGAAGTACCAAAAATCGTGCCTGAATTGAGCCTCTATTGATCGCAGCGCCATCTATTGTTTGTAATTCGAACTAAAATTGAAAATCACTGTAAAAAAACTTTTGACTTTATGCATAACCCTCCTGCAAGAATTTTTTTAATACCTGTCACCGTTTGGAATTTATTGAATTTTAAAATCAGTCAGTCCTTTTTGGGACACCCGGTATATATAATTTGCAGAAATCTTAATAATTAAAATTTTAATATTTTTACTGCATTTATTTAATACTAAAAATATGTGGAATAAGTTTTAATAAAAGATATATACGTATATTTGTAGTGTTTATTATAAAACTCAAAGTTTTGTATGGAATGGTTTACAGAAATCAAACAATTTGCCTCACATTAATATGTTGCCAACAGTGGTCTCTGAGTACGGAAGGCTGCTATCGATAATGTGTCTCGTGGTGTGACTAGCTAAGGCTAATGTTTACTCGATTACTACAGCGAATACTAGAGCGATACAACGATTAGTACGACATTAGTTAAACAAATCTTTGAAGAGCTCCTGAAATCAGAAGTGCCGAATTGTTTTTCCCTCTGAATTTCATCTGTTATTTCTACGAAGAAATTGTCAAAATCATAGCTGTCACCAAACGATGTTTTTGAATATCAATACATGACTATCGTAAATTATAATTTTATCGCGTTTAAGCATTAATATGCTATGTGGTAAATTGTGATGGCATCATAATTCCCTATATAGTGTATCTTGCACTGTTAAAAATTTTGCAGCATTCTGGAAGGTCATTCGACCGTTTTTTGAAAAAACGGTTTCATAACCATAATTTAAGTATATTCTTACCATAAAATGGTTATTAATATGGTCAGAATAGTGTTAAATTCACGGTTGTGTAACCGTTTTTGGAACAAACGGTCAAATGACCTGCCAGAATGCTGCACATTTTTAACAGTGTGTATTAGGGCTATATCAAAAAGATGAAATATAATTACTCAATGTATTTTTACTGCGTTTCCAAGTAGACCACATATAATATTTTTATAGTTGTAAGGCAGTTTATCTTCATCCGGATTGTAACAGTGGTACTTCTCATTTCGTTATCTATATGTCTTTAATGTAACATTAAAAAAGGACAAATCCAAAAAAATATACAACAACTTACATTCTGAATTCTCTGCTACGGAGTAATGGCTGCATTATACAACCACGCAAAAATATCAGTCATCCTGTAAGAAACAGACCGGGACAACAACAAAAATTCCATTAAATATTTATACGATGATACGCCAAGTACGCTAATGGAATTGCAAATGAATTGGAATTATCATCTGTGCTTACTAGCAACATCAATAAAAAAAATTACTCTGAAAATTTGGCAATGAATAAAGGAAAACGGCAGAATTAATTAAAATTATAAGTTTCAGCCATCAAAACATTCTTGGATTACATGGACTCTGGGATATTGCTATTTTTTGAATATGAAACTAAATAGATTACACTTGAATGTTAAACTAAAATACTAAATTACTTGAATACTTATTTTTATTTCTAGTACTTTAGTTTTTCTATATTAAACTATATATGATTCTATACAAAACAACATGTTTGCTTTTTCTATGTGGCAAACATGATTTGTAATTCATTATTAATTGAATATTATAGAGATATACGTACAGAATAGTCAATTCTCCGGCTTTTTCCATACCTGTATTATTTTACAGAAAATTTTGCTACTTTAAATTACAGAATATTCATATTAGATAAAACTACATTTTCTGCGCTAAAACACTGATATTCCAAATGCCGGGGACTTGGCAGTTCTGTAATATATGTTGCACTTGCATATTAACTATTCTAAATGGAGAATTTGCACGTTTTCTAACTTTATCACGAAACAATAGTACATGAAAAAATAAGAAGGATACCATGCATATTTTTTTTATTTTGAGCTTTTATTACTGATATATGATTGTTTTAATATTGCACTATTTACCGTATCCCGAAAACGCTCCGTAATACATCTGACGTCACAGTTCATGACAACAAACGACTGTTATTCTTTACGTGTGTCGCTTTTCAACTTGTTCATTTTAAATATTGCTGTTTCTAAAATTATTATGACTGAGAATACAAAGTCATATTATAAATACAGTGAAACCTCTCTGTGCGACCACCTCCATTAAGCGATCACCTCCATTAAGCGACCACCTCCCTGAACGATCATTTTTTCATTGAACGAAATTTATTCCCATAGGCTCAATACTAATTTTACTTCCGTTCAGAGACCATCCCAGCTGACCTCTCTCCATGAGCGACCAATTTCTTTGAAGAAAAGGAAACAAATTCCGTTTTTTCCTGTCACTTGAAGAAGGTATTATTAGAAAAATAATTCCGAGGGGCTTTAAACTTGTAAATAAGTTTAGATTTTTTTTTTTTTTTTTATTCCGGTAACTTTTAAGTGCTTAAACCCCTTTATGCCTTTTTAGACAATGAAGTTAACTCTGATGACGAATTAAGAATGACGATCAATAAACTCCCCTACCCTATTCTGTTAGGAAACTCTCAAAGAAATAGATAAATTAATGAAAATATCATTATTTGTTCCCGTCCAAAAAAAAAAAAAATAAAAAAAAAAATTGCATTTATTTACTGAACTTTGAAAGGACTTGGAAATAAAAGTTATGAAAGATAAAACCGTAAAACCAAAGCAAACGTCAATATATTCATTTTTAAACACTGCAGTAATTAACTTATATAATTAACTTTTATTTTGATACTTAAATTTTTATATTTTTTCCTAATGTGAAAAATAAATTCTAGTAACATTATTTCTACTTTTTTTCAACAATTAAAATCTAGATTTAAACATGACCTCCATTAAGAGGCCACCTCTCGAAACGATCATTTTTTATTAGAATGAAACGTGGTCGCTTTAAGGAGGTTTTACTGTACTGTATTGTACCACTCTGCTCTAATACAACCACTAACTTCTAGCGAAAAGTTGTTTTTCAGTGTTCCAAAAGACCCTGCCATTAGAAAATCATGGACTAAAGCTATGAAGAAAGATGACAAGAAAAATCCTAATTTATCTAATACATCATCTCTTTGATCTTGTGAAGATCATTTTTCAGTAACTTTATGTTGGATTTTGTTTAAATATTACTCAAGAGAAAAAAAAAAAGCATTCATATTTATAATGTACTCATTCGTATTTAAAAACAAACAAAAACACTCTGTAGCAGATTTCATATGTATATTGTATCTGTAAAGATTAATAAGCAATAACCCTGTTTTATTGATGATTAAATAGGTAAAACGTAGAAAAGTCTAAGATATGACACACACAAATATGTTAGTTTTTATTTCAGGATCAGGAAGTAAATAAAAATTTTATTGCGTAAGTGTACATTTTTATTAAGTTAGGAACTAGGTTTAAAAAATAAAGGTAAAGGATTTATTTCGAAACAATATTTTGTCATGTCTTAATAGAGATTACAAAACGTAAAAATATTGAAACTACTCAAAAAAATTTTAATATTAAATTTTTACTTTTCAACATAAAAATACTTTAGGTCCCGCTGCCTATGACACCGTGTAGCAGGCGTGCTTCGACAGTACTGCATAATCTTAAAAAAAAAAAAAAAAAAAAAAAAAAAAAATCAAAAACCCGCGAACCACATCCCCGCTGCCTGCGGCATCGTATAGCACCACGTACTGCGCACGCACTGCGAATTCTTATAAAAAACCTAAAAATTTGCAAAAGTGCCCCCAGGGGGCGAAGTGGGGGGGGGAGGGGCATCGGATGTGCATAATATGAATAAGTTTTCATACACCTTTCTAACGATATGTCACATGAGGCGTGTACTCAAAATTTAGAAAATAGCTCCTCCCCGGATGACCCTCCCCTCCCTCTGCGTTTCCCACTCTTTCAAATATCTAATGTTAAAAAATAATATTTATTTGAGTGTTAAATGAAAAATCGCATTTAAAACGCAATAAACAGTTGATCTGAAGAAAAAAAGAGAAAACTCCCCCCCCCCCCCCCCCACCACCACCACCAAAAATCAACTCATCTTAAATTTATAAAATCTTTATTATGCGTTAAAAACAACGTCAATGTTTAAAAGCGATCAGTTCTTTATTTTTCCTAATTTTAACAATATCCCGTCAACTCTCTCTATGTGAAAAGACTTTTAATGAGTTTAAAAATCGATTTTTTCATAAACTTAGCGTTCATTTTTTATTTCAAATTGACATTTTATAAATCAACGTACAAAATAACATACAGATATGAAAGAACCAAATTTGTAAAATCAGTAGTTTAAAAATTTCGAACCTTTATTTCCAAAGCCTAGTATCTCTTTTCTTTCCGTTCCGCTTGCCTGTCGTGAACTGTGACGTCATAGTAAGTCACGCCCCGATTTGGAGCGACGTGATTTTAGCTTACTTTTAGGACTAATTACTTAATAGTATAGATATTTTTTTCGCGTTTTTGAGAACATTTTTGAAAACTGTAGATGTGAAACTATCAGAAAAATATATAAATGATCAAATCCCCCATGTGTGCAAATTCCTCATTATCTGAATATATATATTTAATTTTAATACTTTACTTTTTCCTGTTGTTTCTCTGCTGTAATTGATATACTAGGTTGAATTAAAACAGCAACTAATACAGATTAAAAATTTATGATTAAGCCACAATTTGCTTCTGATTTATTGCTTCTGATATATGTATCATATAATCGGAGATGGATTATGAGAACCATTGGTATCTGTTTAAAACTCACTTCAGTATTTTAATCCTGATAGTAGATTTCAAATTATCATAGTAGATTATTTCGATTTCGAATTATCATAGTAGAGTAGAGTGGCGCCTAATTATATGAAGTGATTACTGGTGTAATTTTTTTCATAAAACAATGTGTGTGAACAAAAAGGCTAGCTTGTACTTGAGAAGCTACAATATCTATGTCCTCGTTCCTCAAAGTTTCCAATTACAATTTGCTTTTGGACTCATTCTCATAACAGTGAACTTAGGGATGAGTCAAGATTTCGGACTGATTATTGTTGTATAATGAAATGTAAAGAACGCAGAACACAATTTTCTATTTTATTTTATATGAACTTATTTTTCTATAGAAGAGCTGATGCCATAGAAGTTAATTATGAAAAAGCTAAATGATTTATGGGTAATTTCGATATATAGAAAAGCTTCTAAAAGTGGACACTTTCTTTTTAATGCATTGATATATGTTCAATAATATAATGTATATTGGTTTGTGCAGAAAGTAACTTTTTTTTTGTTACGAATTCTTCGCGGGTCATCTTCTGCTTTGCGACCATATGATTAAGCGATTTCTCCAACGATTGATGCATGGTTTAGTAGCACATAATTTTTCCGTTAATGATCCGTTTGTAAACTAACGATATGATTGCATTTTTCAAGATTTTGGTAACCAGCTCAGCCACATTCTTAATTTGATGATCCCCTGTTTTGAAATATATATCACGATTTTCATCTATTTCATTTCCAAATCAGTAGGATGTCCGTATAACTTTGCAATTACAAATCTTTCAATTAGCACGGTGCCTCCAAAAGTGAGTGGACTTATCTTCTCTTACCTCCCTTCACGATTAATCCTTGTATTCGAATTGATTTTATCTAGAACTCCTATAATACACTGTGAATCATTCGTCATTTAATAGGACGATAATGCTGCATCAAAGAGATCCATTCGACCAAAGAAGGCGGAATTTGGCCGATAACTGTCTTTGCACTACAAGATGGCGATTATTTTGGACTAAAGGAAGGATATGCGTCAGCTACCCTTATAGGAGTCTTAGTTTTATTTTCATTCACAAACCCCACTTCAGCTCCTCTTCTTCCTGACTTACTTTCAAGTCATGCTGTTGTCCATCGCCTAAACATATGACACATAGACGCATCGAAAATAAGAAAAGAAGGAAGAAGAAGAAAGGTAAAAATACAGAAAAAAGGAAAATCGGCGGAAGATTAAAGAATAATTTATAAGATTTCTCCACTAAAGTTATAAAAATCGCGTCAATTTAGAAGGCAAATAGCAATTAAGTAATGATTTATAATCAGTGATTATTTATTTATTTGGCAAAGTAAACATGATAATAGATTTAAATACAAACTAATATATATATATATATGTATGTATGTGTGTGTATGTGTGTAGGAAGATTATATGTAAAATGTTAATTTATAGATGACTTGAATAACTACACGTTGTAATAACAACACATACACATTAATACAATTCCATAAAGATAATGTTACACGACTTCGTTGATACCGTCTTTAAATACACTACATTTCTCACGTAAAACCTATAATATACTTCTTTCGAACAGTTTGATTAGGCCTAACAGTGCCTTCCTTAGCATGTCATAAGCCGATGCTTCGTGAACAATGTAATTTTACAGACTGATTCTTTTCTAATTTTGAATATGTCCAAACCTTGATCTCATGATCGTGAATTTAAATAATTCGTGCTTTCAAATCATGGATAATAAAATTACCAGAGTCAGTTAATTTGCTGATCATGCAAGTCAAAAGAAAATAAAGTATGTTTAAATTCAAATCCTACATACATATATATTAATAAATTATGTTAAAATCAATATTCCAAAATCAGCATTTTAGCAAATCTTCAAAACATTTTCAGAAAATCAAGGAGTTGTCCTTAAAATTTTAATTATTTTTCTTGAACTTAGTGGTACGAATGGCTTCTTTTCCGCACAACCTATCATCGGAAATAGAAAAAAATGTTTTTTTCGACACACCGTAATATATAGATTGTCTCCAGTTCCTTTTTAAATAACTATTAAATCTGTTTCATCAAAAAAAAAAAATCATCAAAAATCTGTACATGATTTTCTTCAAAATTAAATCTCAATTTCTTTGTTAGTTCAAAAAAATGCATACGCAGTAAGGAACTTTTCAATTTCAAGGAACTTTTAGAATTTTTCTATATTTCTATTGTATATTTGTATATTTGTACATTTCCAAATTCTACAAAATACTAAGAAAAATATTTAAAATAAAAGATTTGAGTAGTGTGATAAATACTGCGCAAAATCCTTATAAATTCAAATTTAATTAATTCTTTTAAATCCTTTAATCCTCCTAAATTTAGTAATTGATTATGAAAATCATCGATTAACGGATAAATCGATAAATTGATTAATGGATTAATCGTACGCAATGTGCTAGTCAATTAGGGTATTTTGATTAATTTGTATTACTTGTTAAGGGTTCCATCTTTATTTTGTATAATGTCACAGTTATGATTTGCTGCTAAATTTATAAACTTATTGATTTAATTATAGTAATTGGAAATTGATGATGATTTGTAATTATATAATGGTTATATATATATTAATGGCAGGTAAAAAAGTCCTTCCGGCCAGTGCCGGGAGGAAGAGGTAGCTTTCATTTTCCTTATTTTAAAAAGCCAACTCATATTATTCAAACACACGAAGCTCAATTTAGTGGAAACCGAATATAGGATATTCAATACTAATTTTTATCAATACTAAATCATTACCAATGAGAATTTCGCGAAATTAGTCAGCTGTATCCAAGCTGCTTTTATTTACAGTAAGTAATATTTGGCTGTCAATTCGGTGATTTTTTAAAGTTCCTGCTATTTTAAGACAACATGGTGGATGAGAATAACCAGTGAACTTGGTCGAGACCTTAGTAATTGCTGTGCACATGCTCACTCACATCGGAATCGGTTGATATATACGAGTGCTGTCGCAGGCAAAAAATAAGATTTTTCAAAATGTCACCCACATTAGAAATTGAAACTGCTATATCTGAGCCATTTTTTAAGATAAAGACAAACAAAAATGCTCGTGAATGCTTATATCAAGGTCAAATACTTAAGAAAGAAACCTTATTCAATTTCTAATTTTTTTGCACCTCACTTTAAATATAATTTTATTCAATTTAATGGCCGCCATTTTGAAACAAGATGGCTGATGAAGCTGGCCAGCGAACTTGGTTGAGATATTGATGTAAACTATCCACATACCTTCTTACATCGAAATAGGCGAATACGTGTGTTATCGCGTGACAAATACAAGATCGTTTTAAAGTGTTAGCCATGCTAGAAATTTAAAGTGCTATAATTCAACTATTTTTTAAGATATAAACAAAAGAAGAAATTTTCAGAAACCAAAACTGCTCCAGAATCTTTGTATCAAGGCCAAACACAAAAAAAAAAATTTTTTTTTCATTTTCCAATTTTTTAATACTTCATTTTAAATTTTAAATTACTTTTTTTTAAATGGCAACCCTTTTGAAACAAGATGGCAAATGAAGCTGGCCAACGAACTCGGTCGAGACATTGGTATGTACTATGTACAGACCAAGTTACATCCAAATCGGTTCATAAATACGCCTGTTATCGCGTGACAAAAATCAGGTCGTTTTAAAATGTCAGCCACAATAGAAATTCAAAATGCTATAACTCAGCCATTTTTTTAGATATAGACGAAACAAAACCTGTTCCGGAATCTCTGTATTAAGGTCAAACACATACAAAGAAAATCTTTTTCATTTTCCTATTTTTTGGTATCTCATATTAAATTTAAATTTTTTAAAATTTTTTAAAATGGCCGCCATTTTGAAACAAGATGGTGGATGAAACTGGCCAACGAACTCGGACGAGACATTGGTGTGTACTATGTACACACCAAATTACATCCAAATCGGTTCAGAAATACATCTGTTATCCGTGACAAAAATCAGGACGCTTCAAAATGTCAGCCACGATAGAAATTCAAAATGCTATAACTCAGCCATTTTTTAAGATATAGACAAAACAAAAACTGCTCCCGAATCTTTTTATGAAGCTCAAACACATCAGAAAAAAATATTTTTTCAATTTTCAATTTTTTGGTACCACATTTCAAATTTAAATTTTTCTTAAAAATTTAAATGACCGCCATTTTTAAACAAGATGGCGGATGATGCTGGCCAACGAACTCGGTCGAGACATTGGTATGTATTATGTATAAACGAAGTTACATCCAAATCGGTTCATAAATACGCCTTTTATCGCGTGACAAAATTCAGGACGTTTCAAAATGTCAGCCACGCTAGAAATTCAAAATGCTATAACTCAGCCATTTTTAAAAATATAGACGAAACAAAAACTGCTCGGAGTCTTTGTATAAAGGTCAAATACATAAGAAAAAATATTTTTCCATTTTCAATTTTTTGGTACCACATTTCAAATTTTAAATTTTTAAACAAATTTTAAATGGCCGCCATTTTGAAACAAAATGGCGGATGAAGCTGGCCAACGAACTCGGTCGAGACATTGGTGTGTACAATGTACACACCGAATTACATCCAAATCGGTTCATAAATACGAGAGTTACAGTGTGACATAGGTCATATATATATATATATATATATATATATATATATATATATATATATATATCAATTTTGAACGGAGGGTGGTTTCGGACCCTGGGGGTCATGATCGATGAAAATATACCAAAATTTTTTGAAATCGCTTTCCTCCGAACGGCTGCAATAGGTAGCTTTTTGTAATGAAAGCTACCTAAAAATAAGAGAAAAGCAGCTTTTGTAGTGCTTTCAAATCTGTGATTGTGCATGTATGCTGGTTATAACGACCGTAATTACATATCCATCTGCGTACATTATTTAAAACACTTTTCTAATCTAGTATACATCAGTGTGATATCCGATTACATAACAAAACTAATCCTAATTCTAAAGTATTTTGTACTTCAGATCCTCACATTCTAAATTAAACCGTCTAAAAGAATTTAACTAAAAACGAAACATTTTAAGCCATATTGTAATAAAATGTGAAATATTTCCAAAAAAATACATGAATTATGTACAAGGTACTAGACTAAAATATGCATAGTTCTGAAATTAAAATTATAGTATATTGTCGAAAGTTTTGTAATGTAATATCGCCAAAATATTTTTTACGCCAATTCCAGATTTATTTCATGTATCAATAATATTCCACAGAAATAAATATCGTGTAAAGGATTATAAAAAACACAAAAACAAGTTTATATTAAAAAAAAACTTTATCATTATCTTTTAAAATTAATTCAATACAAATTTTAATATCAGTATATACTAAATGCTCTTAAACAAATATAATACTAACAGTCTGTCCGTACATTTTCGTTGTGTAAAATCTAATAATAACATTTTGTGTTTTTATGGACATATTTTATTATAAAAGAAAAAAAAATTCTCATTCTTGAAATAAACAATTTATGAGGTATAAAAAAGTGTCATCTAACAAAGAAATTTTTTTAATAAACAGAATGTTGATTCTTCAGATTTCCATACTACCTTCCAAAGTACACATTATTAAAAGAAAATAATAATTTGTTCTTATGTACATATATATATATATATATAAATGCACAGATAAAACAATAAGAGAAAAGACAAAAAAGTAAAAAAAAAAAATAATAATAAGTTGATGGTAAAAGGAGCAATCCTTCTGTTTAATAAGACACATAAAAAGGAACACTAAAACATATTTTCTTTTGATGTTGTACATTTCGAATCACGCAACACATTTTGACGGTAAAAGTTTTTATTAGAAAATAAAAATAACAATAAAATAAATAACTTTTTTATACTTTTGTATAAGGATAACATAGGCGTAACCAGCGGGGGTGCCCTGGGTGCCCGGGCACCCCCCCGCTTGCGCAGGCTCAAGCACAAATATTTAAAAAAATCGAAATCTACAAAAAAAAAAAAAGTGAAAGCAGAGTTTAATTAGTTTAGCAAATTAGTTTGGTTCAGATAACTAACAGCCGAAGTTTTGAACTGTGATTAAAAAAAAAAAAAAAAAAAATCCACGTTCTTTTTTTTTTAATTATGTTCTTTATCTTTTTTTAAAACTAGAATATTTACAAGAATCTGTATTAGTCGTAGTAAGCCAAAAAGCAGATTTTATAATCCCACTTAGACGTCTTTTTTTTTTTTTTTTTTTTTTTTCTCTGGGTGGGGGGAGATTTTTTTAACACCGTTCTTTCTATTGCATATTTCTGCAATTTCATGAGAAATTAACGCAAGTTCTTGACGAGGATAGAAACAGAAATTATTTGCCTCTTTGATTTCGCAGTCTAAAGTCTAGAATGAAGTAAAAAAATTTGAAAGGGAATGCAGATGTGAAACAGTAATTGTAAAATGCGATTAGCCGGGGAAAGGTGGGGGTGCACAGACCCTGCTTCCTTTGAAAATGAGAAATAATAACACAGAAAATTAAAATTAGTCTGAAGTTGGTTGGTTGGTTGAATTTCGTGTTTCGCGACCATATTTTGACATTCGTAAAAGGAATGTGGTTGCAGTCTTTCAAGTCAATACATTATTTTTTTTCCTCTGAAAATTTTAACGCGTTTTTTGGAGTTTCTTCTCGTTTCGCGGAATTCTTTTGAAACTAGGAAGAGGACCCGGTTTGAATGTTTTAGCCCAGTGCTTTAAATTTTGATGAAATTCGCGACTTTATTCTGCGATCATTACATGATATACAATCTTTGAATTTTTTTTTTCTTTTTTTTTTTTACTTTTTTTTTTTTTTTTTAATCTGGCTTTCGCTAGAGAGTCTTTTACTCGGGACGTGGCTGGGGACCTATGAGCCTGGCTTCCGCAAAAGAGTCGGAATAAGTGGAAGAATAAAGGGCTGCGCATGTTAAGCTAAAATTAAATTCAGCTGGAAAATGCACAACGCTACATAAAACAGATTTCCAGCAATTTTCAATCATTCTTTTCAAATTCAAAAATTCAATTTTCAATCTAATAATAAGCTAGAAGTAGGTAGGAGTCGTTCGGTAGCTTCATCGCCCCGAGCTCAACCCTTCCCGCTTTTCGGTGTCTTTAATTTGTGTAATTTCCCTTTTAAATTTGTCCGGTTTCAATTTCTGATTTTTTTTTTTTATCTTGCTTCCGCAAAAGAGTCGGACTAGAGTAGAAGAATAAAGGGTTGCGGACGAAGATGATCGTAGTTCTATGTAAGTCAAATGATTTTCCCCAAAATCATTTGACGAAATTCACGTCTTTCTACGCGATTTTTTGTCGAAATCCGCACTTTTCAACACTAACCTTTGACAAAATTCGTGATTTTCACCGCGATCCTTTGACGAAATTGGGATGTCGTTAGCACGATCCTTCGATAAAATTCGTGTTTTCTTTACACGATCTTTTGACAAAATTCGCATTTTCTTTCTGCGATCATTCGACGAAATTCTCTTTTTCACCAGGATCCTTTCACGATTTTTTTTTTTTTTTTTTTTTTTTTTTTTTTTTTTTTTGCGACCTATTCACGAAATTGATTTTTTTTACAGGGATCATTTGTCGAAATTCGCGATAGTTTTGCGCTACAGGTTCGAGAAAATTCTCGATATCTTTCCGTACCAATTAACAAAATCCTCTGCCCTTTTCCGCGACTTTTTGAGGAAATTTGCAACATTTTCTCGTCAATCATTTATCGAAATTCTTGATTATTTTTGCGCAATCTTTGACGAAATTCGCAATTTCTTTCTGCACGATATTTTTCACGTTCGTTGAAGAAATTCTTAAATTTTTCCGGGATCGAGTCACGAATTGATTTTAAGAAGTTCCACAAAAGAAATAAAAATCGAGGACTTATTTTTTTTTTTTGTTAAATACTCTCTGAAGAATCACAGATCTGTGAAAGAATTTTAAGGACGTAAATACTGCACAGCATTTTTATTATACGGATCTTTCCTTTTCTGTGCACAAATCACGCAACCCCGCACGTTATTTCAAACTCTGCCCCTAAAGAAAACTTCATTACTATTGGAGTTTCGCTGGTTGCTTTTTTTTTAAACGAACATAGAATTAAAGAAATCTAGGATTGGGTGGGGGTGGGGGTGACTGCATTTGGCAACGTACCCCCCGACCAAGCTACGACCACTTCCGTCTTGAAACAAACGAATCCTAAATTATCGCGATTTTTTTTTTTCCGAGCCAAATTAAATTTTCAGCTTTCTTATGAGAACTGATTTCACATTCTTTCAATTTGAATTTAATCACGGCAATTACAAAAATTACCGGAGAGTTTTTTATGGTACAAAAAAAGTCAAAAATTTGCCTCAAAGGGCAAAAAACCCCGTTATAAATCGCATTAAAAATTCGGAAAAGCTTAAAGGACATCAGAGAACGAAATTAACTAATTGGGTAAAACATTTAAACCTGATTTCTTTTAGGAACGCGAAAAAAACCCTCTAAAATTAACATTAAAAAATTGTTAGAAATTGAAAAATCGCTCTAAGAATCTCGAAAAAACTTTATTGAAAAGAAGACAAAGTTTATTGGATAAAATATATAAATCGGATTCTTTTTTACTAATTTGAAAAAATTCGCATAAAAAAATTAATTTAAAAATTCCAGAAATTGTCTTCGATATGCATGACTTCAGGCAAACAGGTACTTTCCTGCCAAATCTTGCGGCTGTGAGGACTGCATTGTTTTTTCAGAGTTCAGCGCTCTCGCGTATACACACACACGGAGACAGACAAGCACTTATCTTTATTATCAGTCGCATCATGATAGTATAATTTTTATTATCTTGACAAAATTTAGTGTATTGCTTTACCTAATACATTGGACACATTCTGAGGTTAAAACATGAATTATCAATGAATATAGTAATTAATTATAATATTATAATAATTATTTATATGCACTCTCCTCCAAAATTTCTTGGTTCTCCCCCGGTGATCCCTAAGGAGTTATGGAGTCACATTCTGAAAAACTTTCGTGTTTATGTACTTGTGTACAGCATGTATCATCTCAGATTTACCATCCGGCAAAATTTCATCTACAAGATTTTGACATAGATAATGCTAGGTTTACGTCACATGCAATGCCCCTGTGCCTATGGAAGTTTCCAGCAAGGTTAAAGACGTTTTTTAATCTTTGTAAGAAGTTAGGGTGCCAAAAAGTTTTACACTTGTGACCACACTTAAGTCACTGTCTTATTTCACTGCTGCAAGGAGATTTACATATCTTTTTTTTTTTTTTTTTTTTTTTTTTTTTTTTTACCATTAGATTTAGTTTTGATGTTTTGAACCCCTTCTCACTCCCCCTCACGCAAACAAAAATCGCGTTTGAGCCCTTTTTAAAAGAAATAACACACAATTATGAATTCTAAGAGGAAAACCTGTCTAAAACGGAAATACGGTCGGTTTAATGGGGTTCCGTTTTAGCAGGTTTTACTATATAAGATATTGTTTGTATCAAAATATTCTGGTTAAAAAGTCTGGGCACCCCCCCCGTTCAAAAGGCTGGTTACGCCTATGGATAATGAAAAATTCACATTTTCACTTTAGCTTTTTAATATGGTGTTATTTTATGACTTAGTTTTTATTTAGATATAATTATTAGATTGCCGACATTTATCTGACGTCATAAAGATTTTTTAACTTTTAGTAACACTGGAAAATACGCCTTCGTATTATTTCGAAAAGGTACTTTTAAAGTTATTTAAAAGCTTTTCTATACCTTTATTTACAGATCAAAATGCATAAAGCTTTCATGTGTGACACTTTTATTATAAAGAAATGTATACAAATCATCGTGTTTATAAAACAGAAAATAATCCATTTATACCATAAGACATTTATGGTATATCAACAAGGTATGGTAATTTAATATTATGGGTATTATTCAATTATGAGTCATTCAATATTATGGTTGTTATTCAATTCAAGCTCATCGTAATTCAATGAGATTCTAAAATTATCAATTGTAATAACACACTGGTATACCAAATAAAATATTATAGCTCAGTTAAAATGGTTTTATATTTTACATACCCTTTACGTTATGTGATAAACCATCACTCAAAAAGAAAGTTTGAGTTTAAAACATTTCTTTTTAGCGTATGATTTGATAAAATATAACTCAAAAGAGAACTACTTCCAATTACATATATGCATTTTTTCAAGAAAATAAATTGTTATATGCAGTTAAAATAAGGTATAGGTTATAGAAATTGTTAGCATACATTATTTTCAAAATGGTAATATATTTAGATTGTGATGTATTTTTTAGTGACATATATCAATTTCGAAAATTTTATTCATTGAAAAATGCACTTTCATTTTTTTTTCTTTTTTTTTCTTTTTTTTTTTTAAGTAGATGATAAATTATACGAATTTCACAAATTTATTATAACTGTGCTTGTCCTATCAGGGTCACTGATTTATAGTTTGTCGCATCTAATTTAGAAAGGCTAGAATGTTTAAAAAATTATTTCGATTTATAAAAGTTTAAAGGCGGTTCCATGCGACTTGCGATATTTTCTGAACAACAATAAAAAAATTATTTATGAATTAATAAAAAAAAAATGTATATGGTATGTTTTAAGGAAATGAAATTAACTCCAAACTTTTATCACAAATTTCATGACCCCATTATTAAAACTTAAATGAAACATTTGTTTTTCGAATGCGTGTTATTTTTTAACTTATAAATTTATAAATTTTTAAAACAATGTTTAAGCTGCTTGAGAAGCATATTGCCACACCACGTATAAGTAAACTTTTACAATACAGATTTGTGTGGAAATGCACACACTGTAAAAAAAAAAATGGTAACGTTCTATGTAAAATCCAGGAACATTTCGCCTTTTCTCAGGTTTTCAGAATAATTTAGCTCTTTCCTGTGAAATTCTGGTTTTCTTATCTGAAACGTTCCTGAACCAAAAGTTGGAAATAGCAACACGCTGCGGCCGCCATTTATTATTTTTTTGCTATAATCCGTTGCTCGCGCGCGAATGTCGAAAAAGAATTCCTTAAATGAATGTAAAAAAATCAATATGGAATGTAAATAAATCAATAGACGACATAATCCTTTACGTCTCTATTGTCAAGACAATTCAGATGAAAATACAATACCTCCGTGACATCGCTAAGAGATTATGTCTCGTACTTGTCTGTGGAATGTTTAAGGAGCTGACCGTGTAAAAAAAATACACCTATTATTTCGATCTCCATTAACCAGGGGACCATCAAACATGATTCTCACCGATTTTGGTTAATTTTAAAGTATGTTTTAGAGTTCTTATCTCTAATTATTCTTGTGAAAGGATTTCTTCAAATGGGACTTAGATTTTCAGAAATTAGATGCCGAGGTTTAGCATACGTTTCAAATACCCATTAGTTTGCTGCTCTCAACGTGTCTTTCGTGGTGTGGACGCAGAAAGCTCGCACGCCACCCGTACGGCCCGAGTTCGATGCTACCTCTGGACTTTTTTTTTTCTTTTTTAATTAATTTTATATTTTAACACTTTATTACAATTTGATTTAAATTTGATATATATTTGACACTTTGAATTGCTGCAAATTTGAATTTTTTTTTTTCGGGTAAAATATACAATTACGTTTAGGTTTTTTTTTTTTTTTTCATGAAAATTTATATGTATTTTATCTAACTTGTAAACTAACATAATTACTAACGAAAATCCAAAATATTTTATGTCTAGATTTTTTTTCTAATTATTATTTACATTTATATATTTTTATATTTTAAGCAAAGTTCAGAAACAATATATCATATATATATTTACTTTATTGAATTTTAACTGAAAATTTATTTTTTCGTGTAAATTATAAATAATAATTTTGATGTCAATTTCAAAATATTTTTTCATTCTAACAAATAATGATAATAAAGCGAAAATTGTCAACTGGAAATGTAAAAATCGTCTGCAGATCCCGCATGCTGTGAAATGTCAGTAATGTTTTGCTGTCAACAGAAATATTCCTGGTATTTCGCAGGAAACTTACTGGCATTTCTGTAGAAAGTTTTTAACATATACAGTAAAGTTCCAGTCATTTTCAAGAAATGTTTCTTGGAAATAATGGGCAACTCAGCTGCCCATTTTTTCTCAGGAACGTTGCGGAATTTTTTTTACAGTGCACGAGCAATTGCTGTAACTGAGTACATTTATAAGTCAACATCATGTATATGTAGGAACTGAGAGCCGGGTAGATACAAGGGTAAAAACGTGTGTTATGTCAAACTGTCTGTCAAGTTTAGGATATTATAGAAAGTTTGTTTGTTTTCCTGTTTAAAAAAGGAAAAGAAATGAATACATCAAAAATAGAAAGCTGGCAACATAGAAATCGGTTCTTATTTCAAATTGTTCTCAGAAACAAAAATGAAACGAAAAAAACAAAAGTATAAAAATATCCATTTGGTTCGATATATGATATCTTATACAAAAAAATATCATTTTAAACTCTTGAAATGCAAGTATGATCATCGTCGACAGTTCAAAATGTTTAGTAATCAAGATATAATAGTACATTAGGACACTTCGCAGAATTTATCTTACTCCGACGCGACGGTTATTTTCAATGTTTCATTTAATATGGATATTTGTTGAAAAAAATATATATATAATATACCACATTTAACCTTATTGTATACCGCAATTACATTAAAATATTATCCTTGGGCTATTATGTACTCTATTTATCTACAAAAGTAAAGATGCTTGCCTGAGTGCTGATTTCTAATAATGGTGTCGCTGCGCGCAGGGAGATTTCCACACATTATTCAAATGAATCTAGTTTCAATGTCTCAGCCCAATATATTAAACTTTATCATATTTTGAGGAAAGTTTATTCAAATTCGTGTAGCAATTTTTGAAAATTTCCCCTACTTTATGGGATTTTTTTTTTCGGCACTAGTAAAATGATTCTAGTTTTAATCTTTTAGCTAAAAATAGAAAAACTTTCCCGCGATTTGTGAAATTTTTGCGGACTTTATATGGAATCTTTAACGTTTTTTCACGATTCTCGGAGTTTTTTGTCATTAATAAGTAGAACCCGGTTTCAATAATTTTGCTCAGTGTAGTTAATTTCGTTCTCTGTTATTTTTGAATTTTAAAGCAATTTTTAAAAATTCTTGTGCGTTTCGATGCGATTTATTAAAATTTAAAAAATAATTCCAGTTTCAATGTTTTGAATAAATTTTGTCCTCTGCGATTTTTAAATTTTATGAATTATACAGTTTTTATGCATTTTTGAGAGCCTTTTGCATTGATTTATTAATATTCGCGTAAATAACCTTGCTTCATTTTTTTCAACCCAATACAGTACAATTTATCATCTACAATTTTTAGAATTGGTTCTAATATTTTATGCATTAAAGTTATATTCGAATTTCATGGTGATTTTTTACAATTATTTTTCTATAGCGGAAAGAACGCTCCAATAATTCTTTTTACTGCCGTGATTAAATTCAAGTTCGAAGAACTTCAAATAGACTCTTATAGCAAGGTCAACGGAGATGCTAAAATTTTAATTTATTCTAGATTGAAATAAAGAATCACTATAATTCAAGGATCGTTTGATTCGAGATCTGATTAGGGTTATCCCGCACGGATGTAACACCTGTCGAAAGCAGTGTAATCCGAACACCAAAATGTTTTTACTCAAAGTCCGTTTCTAAAAAACTAAGCAACGAAACTCCACTAGTTTAAATAAAATTGCATAATGTCTTTTCTTTTTATTTATGAATGGCGCCAGTGTTATATTTCTTACTTTTTAAACTCTATGAAGTATATTGCTGATATCACTGAAAAATAAACGTTGTGATTTTTACTGCACTTAATAATGTAATTATTCAAGCACCGATGAAATGAAACCGAATGCAAGCACCGATGCTGTGAAAGTGAATTCAAGCAACAAGTGAAGTAAAAATCATAAACGAGCACCACTTAGCCAATAGCATCGCTACTTTCCCCTAACTTCACAAATTTTACAGCACTTTTGAAGACTGCAGCTTTAATCCAGGCAATAGAGAATTTTACCTTGCAAAATTAATGGTAGTACTGGAAATCGAATTTCTACATGTTTTTTGGGTAGCTGAATCCGAATTCGTAACTTCCCACCAAAATTTCTCCAGGCAGCGTCCCCAAATTTTGGTAAAAAAAACCCCAAAAAGGTTTTTATTAAAAAAATCAATTTTTTTATTGTTTTAGAGAAAAAGTATCTAGAAATTCAGAAAGTAGACAAAATTTCCAACAAATTAGATAAATGACATTATGACTTAGGATGAAGGGGGAGGGGGGATCTGCCTCGGAACATCCGCGCGGTGCTGCGTAAACTAAGTTGCGCAATTCCACTTAACCACTCACACGTTTACATTCGCCCTCCGAACTCCCCTCCGAACTTTCTGTATAAGGCTTACTTTAAGATTTTTGGGTCGCTGAATCCGAATTTTTAACTTTCTCCCAAAAATTTCCCCCCGAAACCCCCTCCAAATAGTTGTTTTTAAATTAAATTTCTTATTCTTTAAGGGGAAAAGCATTACGAAATTCAGAAACTAGACAAAATTTGCAACAAATAGGATATATGACATTATGAATTAGGATGAACGGGGAGGGTGAGGGCTGCCTCTGAACATGCACTGCGGCGCTACGTGCACTAAATTATGAAGTCCAGGCAATAGGGAATTTTATCTGGCAAAATTAATACTAGTTCTGAATTTCGACTCACTTTATGTTTTTGGGTCGCTGAATCCGAATTTGTAATTTCCCACCAAAAGTTCACCCGGCAACCGCCCAAAAAATTGATTTTTTGAAAAAATTTGGTTTTTGAGAAAAGCGCACGGGGAATGTTCCGAGGCAACCCCCCTCTCCCTGTTTATCCTACGTCATAATGTCATATATCCTATTTGTTGCAAATTTTGTCTAGTTTCTGAATTTCGTAATGTTTTTCCCCTAAAACAATAAGAAATTTAAGTTAAAAACAACTATTTGGGGGGGTTCGAGGGGTGAATTTTGGAGGTAATTTAAAAATTCGGATTCAGCGACCTAAAAAACTTAAAGTAAATCTTTTAAAGAAAGTTCGGAGGGAAGATGGGAGGGCTAATGTAAACGTGTGAGTGGTTAAGTAGAATTGCGCAACTTAGTCCACGCAGCCTTGCGGTGCATGTTCCGAGGCAGATCCCCCCTTCCCCTTCATCCTAAGTCATAATGTCATATATCTAATTTGTTGCAAATTTTGTCTACTTTCTGAATTTCTAGCTACTTTTCCCCTAAAATAATAATAAAAAAATATTAATAAAAACCTTTTTTTTTTTTTTTTTTTTTTTTTTTTTTTTTTTTTTTTTTAACCAAAATTTGGGGTGGTTACCGGGGGAAATTTTGGTGGGAAGTTGCAAATTCGGATTCAGCGACACAAAAAACTTCTAGAAAGCCAATTTTCAGTACTACCATTAATTTTGCTAGGTAGAGTCCCTATACGGTCTCTATTGCCTGGACTACTTATACATTTTACAGCAACTGTGTTGGCAGCCGGGATGTCAGCACCTTTTGTTTTAAAATACACATTTTTTTACAGCGTATTTTACAAAGTTTTTGTTAAAATACATAGGCAATTAAAGTTTTTTGACTGGAATATTTAACCCATTATGTCCCGACGGTACTTTAAAGTACCATTAAAATAACTTTCCGCAAATAAAAAATTCTGTAAATAAATAAATAAAACTTTGTATTTCTTTATCTATGTGGATTGGAAAAACAACATATCTTAAGTAACAAGTCTTAGGAAATTCCGAATTCGGCATATCGCCATCCATTACTTATTTCCGAAAGTGATTAATCTCATTTTTTAAATAGCCTTTGTTAGAGTTTATTCAGTTTTGCACTTTAACAAGGGAATTGCATTTGAACAATTAAACGCTGCATAGTATGCACGGCTGAAAAAGGAAATCACGAAAAAGGTTTTAGAAGATGAAATTTTCACGAATTTATAATTTGGAAGGGTTAATTGCGCTGTTATAATTCTGATGTAAATATTCATAAGTAATTTTTCAGAAGAAGTACAAATAATAATTATACACTTAGAAATAAATGCGCGGAACAACATAATTCTATACTTTAAATTATCTTTAAAATTAAATATATAAATTTTATTCTGCAAAATGTATAAAACTGTTTCGAATAAATTGCACTATACATAAAAGAAACTCATATAAACTATAATATTTGTAGAACATAAAAAACTCCTAAAATAAATAATAAATAATAGGAATAATTTCATATTTTCTTACCCTATAATAAACCAATGTTTAGGTAACGTATGTATCCACTCTTTTACAAAAAATATCTTTAAATTAGATGGGAAAAAAATCCATCAATCTGATGCATAGCAACACGCACACTATTACATTCTTAATGAATAAAGATTTTTATCATCTCCGCTTTATACTGAAATTCAGGAAAAAAATACATAAGAAAAACCCCTTGATTAAATGGAATAAAGTTACCATTGTCTTCTCAAAGGCAATTGCTAAGTCAATGGCTTCTCGTAAACATTAAACTTCGGTCAGGGGATCATTAAACTGATAAATTTCCTATATCAGTATAAAAGAAATGCCTTCAAACCTTTTTCTTTTGTGTTAATACATTAGCCTCAGAATTTTCTTTTTCCTTAATAAAACGCTATTTTTTGTCGTGGAAAAGTCGATAATTATAACATTTTTCTTTAAGATTAGCCTTATAGATTGTTATTAAATGCATTAGAGTTTAGATTACAAAATAATTTATTGATAGTTTATAAAAGGGATTACTGGTTTAATTTAATGCCATAATTTATATAAAAAATTCGCAACCATCTCGTTAGCACGATTCTTAGCTATTTCGTATGAAATGTGATATTCTTCCTTTCCTGCAATTCGAAACAGTTCTATGAAGTTTATGTTCATAACAAATAAAAAATGCCAAATAAAAATAAAATAGATTAGCTTTAAATATTGTCAAAGACCTAAAGACTTTCCCACTCATTGATGCTTTACTTGATAATGTATAAATAAATGGCTTAAAGTTTATAAAATTTCAAATTTAAATTAATTGCAAATACAAAAACGTAAGAAATTAATAAACATTTATTTCATTGCACCGTGTTTGAAAGAAATATGTGGAGTTAAAAAATATCCTATTCTTATGAATTGAAATATTTCTAGATGGTTTATACATTTTTTTTTAATTCTAAATGTACAAAATTGGTTGGATATTGTTACGCTTTTAGTTTCAATATTATATGCAAATTACAAATTTCCAAGAATTTCCTCGAATTCATTACAAGGCGAAAATTTATAGAAAAATTATTTTGAGCGAATTTTTATGAGTAAATTTTTATTGGGAATTTTTTAGGGATATTCAAGAGGGTAACTAGTTTTAGGAATATCCAAGTTTCGATTTAAGTAAATTTAGAACTACAACTAGTCGGCGGAGTTTCAAATAATTTAAATATAGAGTAGAATATTAAGGTAATGCTCAATTGCTTTATAAAAATTCTGCGGTCATCCACCAACTTCAGTGAGGAAGTTCAAGTCTTTGGAATGGGTCAGCTCCGAGCATGAACTCTTTTTAATTCTTCCTTAGGGAAACGTATCCTGCTGAACAGTGTTACCTGATCCAGAAACAAAGATTTTAGTATTACATTTCAGAAACTTCATCCACCCTTTCCATTTTATGAAACAATAAAGAATGATTAATTGTTCATGGTCAAAAACATTATCCTCAATTTCAGAAAGCAATCAATTAAAAATTACATTTCATTTTCTAAATTTCATTCGAATTTTTTCTTCGATTCTTATTAAATCAACCTCTTCTACAATATATTTTGGTAATCATGAAAAGAAATACTAGTTTACATATATTTATTTAATTAATATTTCTTTTTAGTATTTATCAGATAATTTAGTTTTAATTGTTTTTAAACTGTTAAAATATTTCTTTAAATGTTATTATATACTATTTATTAATTTTTTTATTATATTACTATTTTAAAATAAATATTATTATCAAAAATATTACCTTTATGCAACGATACTTCTTGTTTCTTCTGAATAATTCTTAGCGATTTTTATTAATGATTGAAATTCTCATATTTTTTTATTAACTTACCCTAAATTTGACCACAGAGCAATTATTTTATCTAGTAGACAATGACCTAAGTTAAACCGCCTTATTTCTTACACATACATGCGTTTTTAGTTAGAAATGGATATATCTATTCTAAATAGAACGTTTATTATTATTTATTTTTCTAAAGACACAATTGCAATTTAAATGAGAATACATCACATTTGAAATTTTTAGGCTTTCAAATATTTGTACTGTCAGATGCCACAATGGATTTATATTTTTATTTAAAATTTTAAACCCTCGGAAAATTTGCTGAAGTATATTTTAAGGCATTACATAAAAATGTCAAAACATTTTATGCATTTATTCCATTGAATTAATATAAACTCGATGCTTTTGAATTTGTGAAGTGATTGCTAAAACTTATTCTCAAATTTTTAAAAATGCATTTCCGCAAGATTTCAGTTCTAAAGAGGGGAATTATGAATGCAGGTATATTTTTACTTGAGATTTATGTTTCCTATATGTTTATGTTTTAATAATAATGCTATAGAATGTGAGGAGATCATTTGAATTATTCTACATCATACGATTTTCCTATTGGCATCGTATAAATTCAATTTAATTTTCCAATAATCTTAAGCTATAAAATATAAGGCTGAAGTTGAGGAAAATGCAATATTTACCAGGTATATATCACGAAACAAATTATGGAATTAATGCTATTGTACTATTACTACTATGCCATACAACATGCTATAAATTTACAATATAAAAAAAAAAGTTAAAATGTAAGTTGCACCAGTGAATATATGTTATTGTCGTATTAATTATATGATGGAATATATTCTAAATGTAAAAGTTTTTACCAGAATTAATGTTTCCTTAAAAATAAAATCAAGTCTATGTACAGAATCACAAAATGAATTGCACATAACATACTTTTGGTATATTTATCACCATGCAGATAGAAAAGAGTAAATAGTAAAAACAAAATAATGTTTAAGCAGAATATCACAGAGAGACTACATAACCTCTATAAAAGCAAACCATTACTGAGCGAGATAAAAATATTGAACAAACATCCATGCCATATCATCATTCATTTGTATTACTTCGTTTAATAAATTGAAGGAAAGGTCTTATTTATGTTATATTCTAAAAGTGGGAGTTTATTATCATTAATTCCTCTAAAATTAAACTGACACAATTGTTTATTTAAATACGAATCCTTCATACGTGAAATTTTCAGGCTTTCAAATAATTGTACCGTAAAATACTACAAGATATTTATCTTTTCATTTACAGGCTGGATTCTAGTGAAATTTTGTTTAAGTATATTTTAAGGTATTAAATAGAAGTGTAAACGCATTTTATGAATTTATTATACTGAATTAAAATAAATTTAGGCATTTATTTGAATATGTAAAGAAATTGCCAAAATTAATTCTTTATTTTTTTTCCACATGCTTTCCCACAAGCTTTCAGCTTTCAAGGAACTACACTTATTTACAAATTAATAGAGATAACATTTCCTGGAGAGTTATTATTTCAATATATTTCAATTTAAATGAAAACAACATGCAAGGATCATTTGAATTTTTCTACATGATAAGATTTTCACTTGGAGTCGTCTGAATTAAGTTAATTTTTTTAATAATCTTCAACTATACAAAATCAATTTCAAGTTAACGCAAAAAAGTAATAATAACTTATGTTCAATTACGAAAAGAAATGTCGAACTGATAATATTTGTCCGTTACAATCATGCTATACAACAAGTTATAAATCTAGAAAATTAGGAAAAACTCGTTAAATTTAAGTTCCACTAATCAAAATATGACATTATAAAATATATAATGCTATGCAATATACAAGGTTAGTCTAAATTATTCATCGGGTTTCAGAACATTGCGTATTGAGAGGTACACGACCTAGATATTTGATAAGAAACATATACTCACCAAGTTTAAAAGCCACCTCGTGGCTCGCGTGAGGAATGCATCACTATTGCTGTGACGGACATTGAAAGAAAAATAATATTGAATGTATAGACGGAACTTGATTACCGTCGGGATGAGTCCCGGGTGTCTAATGGCGCAGACATTGAACCTTTGTAGTATGTACCAGAAAGTTGGTGAGTAGTGTATGTATCTTTTGATGTATCACCCGTCTTTGTACGTCATATACTTGTAAATGAACATACTTTTGGAGTCCGATGAATCCTTTCGGATAACCCTGTATCATAAATCTAAAATATTTAAACAGAATTATTCAGGCTTCATTAAAAATAATATGTCTCTATATATAGTAGCGTAATAAATTATACATTACATACCTTTAATATCCTTATCGCCATGCTGATGGAAATAGTAAAATGTAAACAAAAATATTATAACATACCATAGCGAGAGCACATAAACTCCAAAAAAACAAAACGTTACGGAGAAATGATACAAAGATTTAAAAAAGAATCCAAACATTAACTTTATTTATTTAAATTACTTTCATTACTAAAGCTAAGGATAAAATATCTGGAATACAAGAAATAAACTTTACATGAAATATGAATCTAAATCAATGCAGATATTACAAGATGTCTACAGGAATAATTGCTTCTCACTGGATATCCGGACATACTTCAACAAGTCGTGAAATAACGAACCTAATTATATATTAATTAATTTTTAATTAAAAATAAATTAAAAATTAAATGTGTTACTAAAATACATATTTTGATAGTTACATAAGATACTTTATTCTTATTACATATTACAGTCATATTTGTTGATTGTAAATAATATTTGCAAAGCTACACCGTGACGTGAAATAACCAAACTAATTAAATGCGTTAGAAATTAATTTTTTATTTAAACATGTATTAAAAAATAAGTGAGTTACTGGTATATATATATATTTTTTAATTTACATAAAATACTTTGATCCGATTACATATTCCAAACATTCTTGTTTATTAATTTAAATTCCACGTTGATTTCATTTAAAAATAGCTTGTAGAGTATAAAAAATTATAAAAAAATAAGTACTCGACTTGAGACTTATTATAACACACATATATATATAAACTTATAATTTCTATATCTGCCCCAAGTAGCACTTCAAATCGTAAGTACACCATAAGAAATATTATCAAATTCCGCCTATTTTCCATAATCATCAATAATGGCATATGTTCGATGTCTTGACACTTCTCAAAAATCATAATTTCCTTGCTACTTCAAATCCCAATTAAATTCAGAAGTAACTCGCAACGCATGGCCCAATTATCAAGCATTTATAACTTTTAAGTTTAGGACAGCATGAATACGTACACTATACTAAAGTGTAAATAAATAAATAAATATATATATATATACACACACACACACACATATATATATGTATATATATATATATATATATATATATACATATATATACAAACACACACACACACATATATATATAAGATATAATTTACTGTCACTTTTTGTGACATTCCGACGACTCTCGATATATCGAAGATAATGCAGTTTAGTAATTAATACCAGTAGTTTTAGATGTAAATTTCCAACTGGGCGAAAAATGTCCGGTCCAGGATTCGAATATTTAATAGAATAATTGCGTTAATATTAATCTAGTGTAATACCATTAGCTTTGCCAACCCTCCGTTATCATATGACAACCGGAGTGCAGTCGTGGTGGCCTAATTGAAGACAGGTTCAAGAAAACATTGGAGAAATTTCCCCTTCAAGAATAATAGAGGCATCATGAGTTGAACGTGGTTTATTTGATAGGAATATATCGTAAACAATTCCAATAACATATTCATCAGCTCTCGACGACATCGTTCATCCACTTCATAATAAATTTAAGATGTTAAAATAGTAGTTTCTCCACATTACAAGTCTAACCACCAAGAGACGAGGATTATTTAGACAAACGAAAAAGCGTACAAATTATGAGCTCCTAGTCTTTGCAACGCTATAAATACCCAGAAAAACAGGACGCGAATGAATACATTAACAGTGGAGAACCACTCCAGTAGAGAGGTGGGGAGGAATGGGACAGGAGACAAGCCACGATTCGATGGAATGACGTCGAATGATCTCTTTCGAACCGGCTTCAGAAAAATTGCGTAAACAAACTGCTGGCGGGAAACTGATGGAACAAATAGTATAATAGTGCAAACGATATTTTAAAACATTCGAAGAAAAAGAATTTAGTATCTGAAATAAACTGAAAAAGTATTTTAATGGATTTTGACGAATAGATTTAAGGTTTTTAGAATAATAAAAGAATACGCATTTAAAGCATGGGAAAAAATAAGAGATATTTAAGATAGTATTAAAGCAAGTAAAAAAGGTAGCTATTAAGAATTTGGATTAATTTTACTAAGAATAAAGGGTGAATATTTTTATCATTATATATATATATATATATATATATATATATATATATATATAGGTATGTATGTATGTATATACATATTATGCAAACAAAAATATATAATCTGTAGTCTAAAGCGTTTTCCTTTTGCTTGAAACGTCCAGAATATGTATGGGGTTTTTTTTCGCTTTGGATTACCTAATTGTAATTAAAAGCGTCACAGGCAAAAATTAAAAAAAAATATTTTTATACATGCCTTTTTCAAAAGAAAATTTTAAACTGCTTCTTCTTTTATAACCACGGCTATATTTATGTCGTTTTATATTTATCCTCGATAAATCTAATTGATGCTTTAATATATATATATAATTATAAAAAATTAAATTACAAAATTATCACACCTATGTATTTATTTAAAATATAGGTTGCTAATTTTTTTAAATCTTATTAAAATGGGATACAATCTAAAGTTTTTTTAAAAAAAATAACTATATTAAGCATTTTTTTACTTTCTTCTATCTTTACAAGAAGAAAGTATTGGTTTCATGAAAATTTTCGAATTCCAGTTTTCGACGGATTTACACGTTTTATGAGTCAGAGATTCCAAAAAACATGTTTTTACAAAATGTCTGTCTGTGAGTATGTCTGTCTGTCTGTCTGTCTGTCCGTCTGTCTGTCTGTCTGTCCGTCTGTCTGTCTGTCTGTCTGTCCGTCTGTCTGTCTGTATGTGACACAAATTTTGTGGGCGCTCTATCTCAAGAACTAATGCACGAAATTTCACAAAACTTCATATTTAGTTAGAACTTGATATAAACTGGAACTGATTAGTTTTTGGTGAAAATCGCCCAGCAGGTGGTGCTGCTATGCGGCATTTTTAACGATTTCTGCAATAGCTGTATCTCAAGAACTACTGCACGGATTTTCATAAAACTTCAGATTCAGTTAGTCCAGGATATAGTTTGGTGCTGATTACTTTTTTGTGAAAATCGCCCAACAGATGGCGCTGGTATGCTGCATTGTTCATGATTATCGCAATAGCTCTAACTCAAAAAAAAATGCACGAATTTTCATCAAACTTCAGATTCAGTTAGTCCTTAATATAAATTAGTGCTGCTTAATTTTTGGTGCAAATCGCCCAACAGGTGGCGCTGCTGTGCTGCATTTTTCACGATTTCCACAAGAGATGTTTCTCAAGAACTATTGCACGGATTTTCATCAAACTTCAGATTTAGTTAGTCCTTGACATGAATTGATGTATAAATTAGTGCTGTTTAAATTTTGGTGTAAATCGCTCAACAGGTGGCGCTGCTGTGCTGCATTTTTCACGATTTCCACAAGAGCTGTATCTCAAGAACAATTGCACGGATTTTCATCAAACTTCAGATTTAGTTAGTCCTTGACATGAATTGATGTATAAATTAGTGCCGTTAAATTTTTCGTGCAAATCGCTCAACAGGTGGCGCTGCTATGCTGTATTTTTTGCGATTTCCGCAATAACTTTATCTCAAGAACTAATGCTTGGATTTTCAACAAACTTCAGATTCAGGTATACCTTCCCGTAAGGCATGGTGACGTTACGGCGACGTCGTTGTGAAGTCACACTGTGACTTTGTGACCGTCGATGTGACGTCACGTGACGTCGATGTGAAGTCACAGTGACTAGAATGTGAGGTCGTTATGGCCGTTTTAGAGCTGATTTGTGACGTCACATTGTGACCAATTTGTGAAGTCACGGTGTGACCAATTTGTGAAATATGTGTCATTTGTGACGAAATTGTCATTAACACTGTGATGATTCTGTGACGACAGTGACAATGTTGTGAAGTCACATTTTGACAATTTTGTGAAAATTGTGTAATTTGTGACGATTTTGTCATTATTTTTGTGACGAATATGTGACTACAATGACAATGTTGTGACAGCGTTAAGATGGAATACATTTATTGAAAAATGAAATCGCTATTCGAGTTCAATCAATGAACCATGACAATGGAGGCAGGAGTGATTATGAGTAAAAGAAAATTCTGAAGTTCACAGAAAAATTTCAGAATGTTTTTTTCACGATACTTTGTCGAAATTTACGTTTTTTTTTAAATCCTTCGGTGAAATTCACCTTATTTGTACGATTTATTGACAAAATTTCATGTTTTTTCACTATCATTTGACGAAATTCGCTTTTTTCGCTATGCTCTGACAATATTCGCTTTTTTTTCACTATGCTTTGACGAAATTTACGTTTTTCTTCAATCTCTTGACAAAATTGTGATTCTTAGATGAAATTCACGTTTTTGTCCACGACCATTTGAAGAAATTTAGATTTTTTTCGCGATCGTTTGACAAAATTTGCCTTTTTGCGCGATTTATTTGCAAAATTTCGCCTTTTATGCGGTCCATTGATGAAATTCGCGTTTTTTCTACAATCTTTTGACAAAATTTGCTATTCTTTGATGAAATTCGCTTTTTTCCCACGATTTTTTGACGAAATTCACGTTTTTCTTCAATCTCTTGACGAAATTGCGATAAATTCACGTTTTTTTTCCACGACCTTTTGAAGATATTTAGATTTTTTTCGCGATCGTTTGACAAAATTCGCCTTATTTACGCGATTTATTTACAAAATTTCGCCTTTTATGCGGTCCATTGATTAAATTCGCGTTTTTTCTACAATCTTTTGACAAAATTTGCTATTCTTAGGTGAAATTCGCTTTTTTCCATAATCTTTTGACGAAATTTGCATTTTTTCGCGATCTTTTGACGAAATTCACGTTTTATTTTCAATCTCTTGACGAAATTGCGATTCTTAGATTAAATTCACGTTTCTTTCAACTACCTTTTGAAGAAATTTAAAATTTTTTTCGCGATCGTTTGACAAAATTCGCCTTATTTGCGCGATTTATTTTAAAAATTTCGCCTTTTATGCGGCCCATTGACGAAATTCGCGTTTTTTCTACAAAATTTTGACAAAATTTGCTATTCTTAGATGAAATTCGCTTTTTTTCCATGATCTTTTGACGAAATTTGCACTTTTTCGCGATCATATACGAAATTCACCTTTAACCAATCTATTCTTTCTTTTCTATAAACATCATAGCAAGTATAAAAAACTTTTGAGAGTAAAAGAATAATTAGGTAATATTTTCTCATTCTGCTTTTGCAATAATAAATTTAGAGCAAATTGGAGCTAAAGAAGAAGGAAAGAATGATATCTGCTCAACAACTACAGTATTTACTCGCGTAATAGTCGCACTTTTTTGCCAATTTTTCATTGTGAAAGTCTAAGTGCGACTATTATGCGGGGAAATCTACTACCCCTATATTGTACACTCTAATGCTAAAACATTACTGGTATAAAAAAAAACACATTATAATAAAATTAGTAACTTATCAAATGTTTCCAATGTATGTGCTGTTTATTAAATACCATTTATCTTTCTATGGTAATATTTTTATAGACGTAAAATTTACAAATAATCTTTGTTAAAATTTTGACAAAAAATTCTCATAATAAATCACTTTCACTGAAGGTATCAGTACCACTATTGTAATATGAATCGGTGTATGAAGAATCTCCGTCATTCCATAAAATGTCATCTTCACTTCTGTCCAAAGCGTCGGAGATTAATAGTAATATTCCTTTGTACAAATGCAAGATGAGCTGTAAACCATATTTGCTTGTTTTGTTATTTGTGCCACTAACTAAATTATATTTATTTGCTGTTTTTATTAATTCTGAAATTGCTTACTGTTTCATCTAGACCATTTTTTAAAGTTGCAGCACCCTGCTCTTTTTAAAATGGGCGGAATACATCATTTTTAAAAAAAAATGAAATTCTCCTTTAGTTGCAATGAGAGATTTCTTGTAAAAAACTTCCCCATACCACAGTATTTCTAAATCAGTGTGCCCAAGACCTTGCAAAAATTATAGAACTTTATTTCTTTAGAAAATACAAGATATTGTTAAATCATGTCGTTATTTAATTGTATTTTTCAATTTGTAATTCATAAAATCCTTAAAAATTAATGTCACTTTATTTATCATATTAACAAATTATATACTTTTTTCTTATAGCATTACTAAACACATTACTAATATTACATTTACTCATGAAGCTCTCTCATCATGCTCTGTTTTTACTGAACTATCACCTCTTTTTAATACATTTGACTAAAAACACCAAAAAGCATTTTTATATGAAAAATATCAATTATTTATTCAAATAAAGTTTTGAAATTCAATAGCGATACTTTCATATTAGCAACATTCCAAGAGTTTATAGTCGAATAAATCGCCAAAGATTTTGCTACCTACAGCAGTTTTTTTTTTTTTTTAATAAATTCTAATAGTTTTAGTAGTTTAAGCGAGCTGTTCGATTACATGTTTATTAAATTTGTTTTATTTATGTACAATTTTTGATGAAGTTTTTAATTTACTATAAAGGTTTTAGAATAACGTGTGGTGAAAATTTTATATATACAATCTGTTACAAATGCAGGTAACCATATTTACTTTTAACTTTTACATGACACAGTAAAATAAAAAATAATGAAAATAATATAAAATAGTTAGCTATTTTTATGTGAATAAAGTATAAAAATTCAAACCATAAGCACAAAATAAAAACACACATTGGTTCATTATTACTATTATTATTTTATTTACAGGATTAGATAATTATAAATAACAAGCCCCCTGTAACCCACATTGTACCGCTGTCCTATAAGTAGGACAGCTAATAAAACATTTTTTAAAATAAAATTGGTAAGGATTTTTTGGATGCATTTTGTTATGACGTCTTTAAAATACATAAAAGTATAACATATAAACAACAACAACAACAAAAAAAAAAAAAAAAAAAAAAAAACAAGTAACCAATTAAAATTTAATTGAAAAAAATCTATTTAAAAAATTCTTTAAGAATTGTGATCTTATAATCTAGAATTTTACCGTTATTATTATCTTTTTATTGGAGAAATCATAGAGTATTTTTGTACAACAGAAACAGTTTTTTAAAGTAAAATAAAATATTTGCTCATAAAATTAGTTTATGTATGCATTTTATATGTCCTTACTATGTGTCCTACTAATATGTCCTGTTTATAGGACAACTAGTTACTTAAAAAATTAAAAACTTTTTTTTCAAAATTTTGCTAGTATCTACTTAATTACACAATATTAATGACGTAATTGAAGTTTTAAAAATTTTCAAAAATATTTAATCATTGTGCTTCAATATGGGTTAATCAGTCTGTTTTCTAATAAAGTGTATAGTATAGCTATTTTGAAGTTTATGCGTATAAAATCATTCAAGAAGTAAAATATTAAAAGTATCCAGAAAAAAAAAATAATGAAATATATTTTGCATTTTAGCTTCCTTCATTCAAGTACATGGATATGTTTTTAATAATTAAAATATTTCAATAAAACCATATTTAAATTCTCACTGGGTTGCATAATTTCTATATTTGTCAACAAATTGAGACACCGGTTTACGTTGAAAACTTTTCGTTCATAATGTTTAACTGAAAAGTTCTTACCAACTAAGGATATCTCTTTTAGGGATTGACCGAAGCAGCAATTTTGCCGCATACCGAATACCGAAGCTTCGGTCAAAGTGTACACCGAATATTCGGTATTCGGCAACCGAATACTTAAAAATTTTTAATATACATTTTTTCATATATTAGCTTTTTTAATTAAAATTAAATTCTTAGTAATTTAATTCAGTTGCATTTTTATTCTTAAATCTAATTTCACCAAAAAAATTTAATGACTACTTTCCACTCACAAATTCATTAACCCATCACTTATATTTTATTATTTTATCACTAGTCAACACCCAAAATAACCTATGAAAGTATTAAACTATACAGGCTATTATTAAGGGTAAGGATTGTTAGAAAAACTAAAGTTCATTCAAATAAAAAGAAACAAAGTTGTCATTAAGCTGATTTACGGATTGTCTAATTATAAACGTATTTAATAGGAATGTTCCCAAATACAAAAGGTATATCAATTTATACATTTAACTATTTTCTGTCAAATTATTGATACATATTTATATTTTGATTAATAGTTTAACATTGTGGTGATGAAGATGACAAATTTGAGCAATTTTAATGGTTATTAAAGCTATAGGATAGGCATAGAGGCATACTTATTTGATACATTTTCTTTAATATACACCTTAGATATACAGACATGAAATCTGACGTACTTATTTGAGGTGTATGTTAAAGAAAATACACATTAAATAAATTTAAATTAAGAAAACTAAAGTAGAAATAATTAAAATTGAATTATAAGAGAAAGATGACCACCTTCCTTACTTTTTTTTCTCATCGTAGATAGTTGTTTTGATTTCACCGCTATGTAGGCTATTTTAGGAAAGAAAAAGTTTTTTTTATATTAAAAATGTCCTTTGACTTGTCTTTTGTAGTACAACTGAACTCTGAACTCATGCAGATAATATTGAAACTCATCGTTTAGCCTCTTCTACTTCTAATTAAAAGAGAATTCTTCTACTTCTAAGAAAATACTTACCCGCAATTATTCGGCCGAATACTTAAAAGTATTCGGCCGAAGCCGAATATTCGGTTTACCTGCCAAATCACCGAATACCGAATCGACTATTCGGTATTCGGTCAATCCCTAATCTCTTTATAAATTTTTATAACTTTTCTCACATCGAATAATACTCATTGGCACTGATTTTTCCCGCTTAATACTACATATGCATGATATCCTTTAAATAGTACTTCTCCATTATGTAAAAAAATTCTTATTTCTTCTAAATAGAATAAACTATCTTCTTTTCTTCTGAACAGATATTAATTTTTAAATAAAAATGTGCAACGCAAATTGTTTCAGACCATCAAAAAATTTTATTCTATAAAAAGGCCTTTTTATTTAGCACATTAAATACATTTAAATATTTGCTAATTATGTTAAACTTTGTTTATAATACTTTTATACGTTATTTTAAAGTTTGAGAAAATATGTGATTCTAACCTATAATATTTTAAAAGAAAACAAATCTGATTAAAATAAATTTATATAACTGATTTTAATCATCTGATTAAAATTGTTGATATACAGTTATTTATTTCAATAAATTAAATAATAAATCTACTAATCTTTATTAGGTTGATGAAATGTTTATAAGAAAATACTAAAAATCATTATAATTTAAAGAAAAGCAAACTCTGGAATAAAATATTTGTTCATACCTTATTTTTCCTTAACGCCGTTCTTTATTCCGATGTAATCCATGTTTTAGGCAGAACAAATTTTTGAAGTAGAAAATATGTCCTTAATAAATACAATAGCAGTGATGGAATCGTTTAAACCACACCAAAGCTAGTGTAAATATCTCGGACGGATATTTTTGTCTAAAGTATTATCTTGGGATGATTATTCCTATGAATTTTTTAGGTTAAATGTTTATATCTGACAGACTGCATGTTCATAACGCTACCTATTGTCCAGCAAATAACTCCTTCCGCCTGTTCCAAAGATGAAAAGCAATATGTTGTTTTTACTAGTTTTTATCGTTTGGTCTGCGGTTTTTAGCGCTCCGCTCTTTTTTTTTTTTTTTTTTTTTAATTATTATCAAGGCAAGAACAGATGGCTTTTCCGTTCTTATACATTTATATGACATAAAGCATACTTCCAATTAAAATTTCTCGTTTCTAGAATTTTTTGATGCATTTAACTTTTTTTTTATGTATTTCAAAATAGTTCAAGTTTTAAGTTTTGTAAAGCTACTGTCGAATATGACAATAATTAAACTAATATTGCGAGTGTAACAAATTAAAGAATGTTTAAATTTTTAGAGTATTTAAAATTCATTTTAATATGCAATAGTGCAAGGTCTTTTGAAAATAGAAAATTAAAGTTTATATTATAGGTAGTAAATGCAACATAAAAAAGAAATAAAATAACTGGAGAAATAATGTTTTTAGTGGGGGAGTTGGGGGGGGGGATCAGGCAATTGTCATTTTTTTCTATTTTAATTTCCTGTAGAATAAAACATCTTGTAAGATAACAGTATTTTTCAAAATAAATTTCCAGAAACGAAAAAAATATAAATAAATATGAATAATTAATTACGCCATGTATTTTGAATATATTTTGTATATTTTGTTTTATATTCGGAAAAAGTTAAATTTATTTAAAAAGTGTGACACAAGTAGCCAAATTTATTTTTTAAGAATTACTACTAAAAATAACTAAACACTAGCAGGAAAATGTATTACTGAAAATATGCAAGTGTTTTTATTTATATAAAAAAGCATTGCTTTATTGCAAAACTCCGTCCCTGCCCATGCCCACACACAAACAAATCTTTGCTTTCTCCACCTGTATATTAATTTCTGCCATTTCCGCTGATAAGAATAATTTATAGATAACAAACCAATTTCCCGGATTATAGAATACAGGATAAAAACATTTTCTTATTATTGAAATCTCTACAGTTAATACATTTTTCTATATTGACCACCAATAACCCCCAAAAAACATTTCTATAAGAAAAATATCAATTATGTATTCAAATAAAGTTTTAAAATTCAATAGCGATACTTTCATATTAGCAACATTCCAAGAGCTAATAGTCGAAAAAATCGCCAAATATTTTACTATTTACAACAGTTTTTTTTAATTCAAATAGTTTTAATAGTCTAAGCGAGTAGTTCGATTACATATCTATTATATTTGTGTTTTATTTATGTACATTTTTTGATGAAGTTTTTAATTTTGTTGTGGAATATTAGCCGGGAACAAACACTGAATTATTTTTATTGTTTGAAGTGGGAAGTTTTAATCTTAACATATGTTTTGTCACACTGTGAGTTTACAATATGGTAGGGTTTTTTGTCACATAATGAGACTTACGTTACATGTAGTGTCATAACAATGACGTCACAATTTTTTTATATTGCCAGAAAAATATTTTTTACGGTAAATAACATGTTTTGAAGAATTTTTGTAATTTTTAAAAGTTTTCTAAGAAGTTCACATATCAGTCACAATGTGACGTCGCTAAGTGATGGCATTTTGGTCACAGTTGTGACGTGACCACAGTGACTTACAGTGACGTCACAATGACGTCACTGTGACCATGCATGCTATGAGGGTTGATATCGTTTAGTGCTGTTTACTTTTGGTGTAAATCGCTCAACAGGTGGCGCTGCTATGCTACACTTTTTAGAGAATTTTCGCTATAGCTCTATCTCAAGAACTAATGCACATATTTTCATCCAACTTCAAATTCAGATATACTTTGATATGAATTGGTGCTAAATCGTTGTTATTTCTTGTACTATTTAAATGATTTAATTGACGTGATTTATATAGAAGAAAGTTTTGTGATGGCCACAACATACTAGTTTTAATTTGGAAATGTTAATGGTTTGCGATTTCGTGTTTTTAGGCAGAAGCAAAATATTACCACATTATTTGTTTGTTTTTTCAGTTTCTTTATTTTACAATACAACATCACCCGCAGGCTGTGATGTTTTTGAAAATCTTTTGAAAAACGTAGCCAGAGCTACATCGAATAATACCACAGATTCTGAATTTGGAAGTCGTATAGGAATGAAATTAATTTACTGTATCAAATTTTATGTACAGAAAATATGCTTCAGAATGGAAAAAAAAAAACAGCAGAGATAGATAACTATGTATAAGGAAGAACGAAACTAAATCACCATGTTAACTGTGAAAGAAAATTAGACAGTAGAGCAAATAAACGCTTTCTTAGAATTAAGTGTACATAGTGGAACAATCACTAAAATAGTTTGAATGGATGGATATATAAAAAATACAAAGCATAAAAGGTAACCCAAATTAACAAAACTCTATGCAACACAGCCATAAGTTATGTACAAAATACAAACAAAAACCGAAGAGTAATTGAGGATTATTGATTTTTCAGTATCATTGATCAGGATTTCAGTATCACTGATATCATTTTGAGATTGAGCGAAAACTTTTAAGAGTATTCGTAGGGGAGAATCACAGATGGTTTAAAGAAAAATTATCTCACTTGGACTTTTTCCTAGTATTATGTTGTCGGCGTCAAATGTTTTATGTTTTACGTTTATTTTTGAGGCAGGTTTATAAATTTTGATGCTTAAAAAATTATAAAATAGTCATAAACAAATTTCATTTGTAAGCATATTACTTTTTCTATTCCTTGTTTCAAAAATTAAAATTATACGATATTTAGAAGTGATGTATGTGCGATAAATAAGAAGGCTGCCGCAGATCGTTGTCACTATCGTTATAAACAAACATTCCACAATGCATCTTGGATACATTTCTAATTTTATCAGAATAACACATGTCTGGTAACGTGTCCATAATAACCGAAATAAGATTTTGTCTCAAAAGCAAATAAGTTATTTTAATATATTTATTACGATGCAATCAATAAATCAACACGCATGCTTCATTTTATTCTGCGATTTAATCAGCCTCATTTTTATTTGATATAAAACGTTTTAATCTCATTTCTATTTGCCCTTTTCTTTTTAATATTTGCAAAATTTTATAAAATCGACATTTAAATTATAAAAAAATGTAATAAATCTAATCTTATAATGTTATGATTATTTAAAACCTTTTAAATATATTTTATGCAGTAGTAATTTCTCTGACAAAGAAACTTGAGATTGCATTGCTTGTGAAAATACAATATCGCGGAACTACAATAAATTAATGTTCAAAGCAGCTCTATTATAATAATGGTCATAACACCTCATTACACAATAATTTTACACTTAAGCTGTAACATATAAAATGTCAAACAGTTAAACTATGTTCTATATAATGGCATTATTTGGAAAAAAGTACATTAAAGTTTTGTATAGAAGCTTAAATGGACAATAAATAACATTTATAGTGCTTAAATATGAAGTCTTGCCAACAATTTATATATTATAATAAAATATACTTTTTTATGTACTCGAAAAAGTGATATTAAGTGATCATACTTACAATGATTTTTATACTTAATAGTATTTAATGACATGAAAAAAAAACATATTTTGCGACATTTTTCGAATTTTTCTATTATTGCGATAAAATCTAGAACATATTTTAATAAAAGTTACAATTCTACTCATTTCTAAAATTTAAATTTATATTCTAACATCTCATATTAGGCACTTCATGAGAATCAATCAATATTTGAATGCTAATGCTGTCCAATTTCTCAGAAACAAATATTTTGCAAAAACATTTCTCCCAAATTTAATCAAACATAGACGATACACATATCCGCTTAGAAATTCCGATTATAAACTATTATTTTCTCAAGAATTACTCTCAGTTTTAAACACATACAGCAGATAAATATGCCCGCTTATAAATTTCATATATTTTCCATTAAACGAGTAAATAAATGAGTAAATTCTACACTTTTTAATGATACGGATCATATTAATTTTCTTTTGGTGAAACACATCTCATCTAAACTTGTTTATTTATTCTTAATTAGAAGGCGTACTGCAAGAGATTGTTCCTGGAAAGAAAATTTCGCATTAGTATAGCTATTATTCCAATATTTTACGTAATCATTTAAATAGTACATTAATAAAACAAATCGGATTATTTTTTTACTTTCCTGTGTGTTAAAACTTACCGGTTATTATTTTTTTCCGTTTTCTCTACTTGTAAAAATTTACATTAGGTGTCACTGTTACATTTTTTGAAATATTTTTTTTCATAAGTTTGATTGTTAAAAAAACAGCAAAAGTTATGTTTAAAATACAGATTTAAAAAAATTCAATTGCCTCTCTATAATCATGTTTCTAATTGCTCTAGCTTTGGTAAATATTCTTTTATTGTCATGAAAATAATATATATTATTGAGGTTTGCTACAAAATTCTCCCTGTTGAAAATTTACTTTGTAGCATTTATAGCTCATTTTCAGGTTCACCCAAAATTATTCAAATACACTGTTATGTAGGGGAATAATTATTGAAATACATTTTATTATTGTTGCACGACATCAAGCACTACATATTTGATACAAGAAATGGTGAGCATAGCATTACAGAGACACACAAAAGAATCGCGTTACTATAAGACAATGGATATTAGAAATTCATTTTAACGATACTAAACCATCTGTATTATAATGTGTTTTTTTTTATGTGAATCAAGTGCACTATGATGCTATAATCATTAAGGTTAGCTGTGCGAAAAAGTTCCACCAGATTCGTCCGGGATAGCTCAGATGGTAGAGCACTGACGGATTCAGCCAGGAGATCCCTGGTTCGAATCCTGGTCCGGACATTTTTTCGCCCAGTTGAAAATTTACATCTAATATGATTTATTTACCAATTAGAATAATTGTGTTGAAATTAATCTAGTGCAAGTGCACTATACTATTTTATCTTTAAAATCTGTTTTTCCTTTTCTCTTTTCTTTCTTTTGCATGGAGCAAATAAATTGTTTTAACAAGATATAAAAATGCAATTAAGTGCATTATCGCCTAAGAGTCGAAAGTGCATGAATAGTATTTTCAAGATTAACAAAGTTTAGTACATTATGTGTTTCGTGTAAATTTTATAAATGATATGCATATAATAATAAATATTTTCGCCCTTTTTACCATAGTTAATTTATTCCAAATCCTTATAACATCTACTTTTTTTTACCTGTCTTTTAATAATATTTTAGTTACCCTTTATATTTTAATAACATGACTTAATTCAGCGTATTCTTTTAAATTTCATTACTATCACAACGTTATCTTTAATTTCATAAAAAAAATATGAAATATCATAATAAACTATAAAATAATTCATTGCTAACAATTAATAATATTAACAATATTATAAACAGCAAGTAATGAACTTAATCTTTCATGAATAACAAAATCATATTAACTAACAGAGATGAGAGTCCTAGCAATATTGACGGGTGATGACCTAAAACTTTATTTAGGAAAAATAAAAGTAGAGATTTATTTGAGCACATACCACCTCATTTTCTTATATATCGGTAGATGGATCGTCATGATTAATTCTCATCGCCACTGGAGAGCAATATATTGGTTGCATAATTTACCTCCCTGTGAACATTCGTTTTACCAGAAATTTACTGGTTTATTTCACTCCATTGAAAGATTTACCTTCTTCAATCCTTATTCTATGAACACAAGCATTCAAATTCTTGTCGGCTTATTGTAACTTTCTCTCAAAACATGTCGTGTTAATCGCAGCATTAATGGCTGTACGCTAATTATGACACACTACAACTGGATATTATAACATGCCAAATAAAGGCCGGTAAAAAGCAGTCGAGATTATCACCAATCAAATTTATTGAAGTGCAGTCTTGTCGTCATGGTCGGAGAAAAGGCAAGGATAAGTTGAATTCTTAGGAATTTTCACAGGAATAACGACAGAAGCAGAGATCAATCCAACAAATAATTTATTGGTGATAGGTAAATTATTCAACTCCAGTACTCAGTTTAGAGTAAGGTCACATAGCTTTAGAATGATAAAGATGATTAGAAACAGTACTCAGTTTAGAGTAAGGTCACATAGCTTTAGAATGATAAAGATGATTAGAAACAGTACTCAGTTTAGAGTAAGGTCACATAGCTTTAGAATGATAAAGATGATTAGAAACAGTACTCAGTTTAGAGTAAGGTCACATAGCTTTAGAATGATAAAGATGATTAGAAACATCATCACAATTAATTGACGAACCACTCTCCAGGTGACATGCATTTTTTTATAAGAAAACAAGATCGTACAAAATTCTGGGACTGTAAGGGATTAAACACTAGATAAACACGCAGAGGTACAATCGGACGCTCTCAACGCAGGGCTAATCCAGTGAAGCAAATGGGGATAGAGAGCGGAGGCTGAACCAGTGACAGGTTTAAATTCCGGCGAAGGGGCGAAGGCCCGCGACGTAGATGACAGAGCCTATTACTTACCGGCGGAAACTTTATTAAGAAATCAGAATGAGGGCGGCAAACTTGCAAGGCATTATAAGATATGGAACGATTAAGAAAAAATGATATTTAATAAACTTTCGAAAAGAGACTTTAATATCTCAGAATAAAATGAATTAGTGGATTTCACCCGTCAAATAAGTATAGTTATTGGAAAATTAAGGTTTTTAGAATAAGAAAAAGAAAAGAAAACGCTGAATTAAAGGCATATGATTAAACAATAAATGGTAATTAAGATATTACTAAAAGACAGGTACAATAGGTAGATATTACAAGAATTTGGAATAAATTAACAAAAAGTGGCGAAAATTTTTATTATTGCATACAGATATTCACAAAAGTACAGTAAACTTTGTGTAAACTTTGTAATTATAAAAAAATCTGTAATACGCGAAGTGCCCCCTTAAAGAGGGAATACTATTTACGCCTTAACAATTTCTTGCTCGCGGTGAGTTCTGCCTTAGACAGAGTTTATAATATATGAATACTTTACCGTCTATTGTAGGGAGGATGTACTTTGAATTGCATGATACGGTTTTTTCAATTGAATTAAGCATTAAGATATAGTGTGGAGTTACGTGTAACAGAATTACATTGAGATATCGAGCTACGCCAAAAAATTATTATACGTTTAAGTCTCGTGACTTTCATGAGGAAAATTATTCTTTATTTTGGTTAGATGTGTTTCAACTTACTTTCTTCTATCCATTTTTGTGATCATAAACTGTCATAGTTCATATGAGGGGTTCACAACTATAGTAAACCAAGACCATTTTGAAAAAAAAAAAGAGATAGACCATTTAGAATTTGCAGAAAACATGTCTTATCCGCCTCCAAAGTAAACGAAGCCTGTTTTCACAAACGTTCTCATATTTGCATCTGTTTGCAGACGTGGTTTACTGTGGGAGTGGATGAACCAGATTTTATATTACTTCTAAATAAACTATCTCATTTTTGTTGTTCTATGGTTGTGAGCCCCTCATATATATACTTCAACACAAAACATAAAATTTAGTACCATATGTGGGCTCTGATTGCTGAAAGTATTCTTTTAGATATTTTAAAACACTATTCGAATATTAATACAAAGTATTCCATAGTACATGCGTGTTTTTATTTTACACTTTAAGTAAGATTAAGTAAGCCAATTTAACATATTACTTATCTTGTTTTATGGCTAGAATGATTAATTTAAAAATATATTTTATTTGTTTTAATAAGTGTCTTACATCAGTATTATTTTAATGTTACGCAAACGCAATACAAAATCGGACATGTTTTGCTAATCACACTCATTCTTTAAGGATAAAAAAAAATCTTATATATATATATATATATTTTTTTTAAATGTACATTTGTTTTTAAATTACATTTTTTTACATATGCACTGAAACATATTGAACTCACACATACTCAATTTCTAAAGTTAAAAAAAAAATACTATTTCGCAACATCATATGTTTCGTAGTCATTTCTAAAGCTGTAAAAGAATTTCTTATTTCATTCTTCAATATGTATTGTATGGGTTCGAATTTTCTAAAGCATGATTAATGACCGCAAATAATGCAGTGATGAACAACAGAAATCAATTTAAAGCTATTTTTAATTTATTTTTTACATTTCACAGACGTTACCATGAATAATCTGATTTTAGACAGTTAATGGAAAATTCCCATCATTCTCTTTACAAAGGAAAAGAAATTTCTTTTGTGTTGCTAATGTAAAAAAAATTAGCCTTCAAACTTTTTATTAAAATACATTCTTTTCCACCATTAAACATGTTTTCTGTGTGTTTTTTCATGCATTTTAACCATTTAAATATTCAAAAAATTGTGATAAAATGTGCGAAAGGTAGTAATAAGCTCAAAAAGCAATTAATCTGAACTCAAGTCATAACTTACATGTCTATGTGTTGAAAAATTCTTTTTGCACAAATAGCTACTTGCTTATAATTTTCGTAAGTTTTCTTTTCTTGTATGCATATAAATTTAATTTTCAACTCAGATGTTCTCAAACTTGACCCCATATGATTCTTCTTTCATTCGAATAGAAATGGTTCATTTACACAAAGTATCTGTTTTCATTGTTTCATACTGTAAATTTTGCAACTTACGAGATAAAATGGAATTCAATTGCGTACATATTGAAAAACGCGATTTTGAATTTGAAAAAGTTTGGCATAACTTTAGAATAAAAATAAAAGTAGAAAAGCTCTGACACCATGAAATCGGTTTTATACGAACTTTGGAAAAGGACCTTTCTATAGATTTAAGATACTACATGTTTCCCTAGTTTTCCTAGAACTATCTGTGATTAGTAGTCCTTTCGCCACATTTGATGTCATATTTAACGCCTGTGTCGCACCACCAAAGTCTCTAAATTCTATGCATATTTTGGACCGTGCATTGTTTATTCAAATGTAACGTCATGTTCTTTTCCTTTTCGATTCTGATTTAACAGAGAGTTGCGGTCCGCTATATTTATTCCTTAAACAATCGCGTTGACCTGACATGACCGGATGTTCCGATTCGATACTTTGAGACTTTAACTATTTTGTTACTAATGCTTGGCCACATCGCCACATCATTTATGACTCATACTCTGTCACATTTTCTTCTTGATTGTTGTTTAAAAAATTAGTCGCAGAATGATTTAAAAATCGTTTAAAAGTAGATTAAATAACTAATCGGATAGCTCTTTTAAGGAATTCTAAATACACTTCTTGCCACAGCAACCTGCAATATATTTACAAATTATTAGACGAAAGTACCGATTGAAAATTAGCCTGTTTGCTCGCACACAAACACATATCATGTTTACAATACTTTTCAGACACTATATATTCCGAATGTCAACTGTACGGTATGCGCTATAAGCAGGGGTGCAGTGGAGGCTATCCATTGGTATACGAAATTTACCTTCTGGATTATTTTAAGAAGCTCCATATACTCTATGTTTCTCAATTAATGATATAGCGTATTATCTAGTAATGAACATTTATGACTCTTGCGTATACTTTTGGTAATTTTACTGCAGCAACACCGGGAATAGGGAGATATTCATCGTGATATTTATGAATCTTAGATGTATGATTTGAAATAAAATAAAATACATCAGTAATTTATGAGATTAAAAACAGTTTCATTTTTTTTTCAGATACATTTTTTAGTTTATTTTAAATATTATTTTCAGTTTTACTCTAAATTAGGGGCTTTTTATACTACCGTGCATAAGTATTTGCTTAATAATAAAGTTATAAACAAGAACAAGAAAGAAAGAAAAAATATTTTGTGAGGTTTCCGAACTTTCTTATTCTACCACCTGATTGAACACCATAACATGATTGTCACCAAAAAAGCAACTGTATTTCTAATGACGAAAATTCAATAGTTGCATTATTATTTAACTTGTAATTTTGTACTGATTGTTTAAAACATGTATGCCCATATCTTATAAACTGGAAAGGAATGTCATACATAAGTTATTTTTATCAACAATTTTGCTTTAAAAGAATTCATTGTTAATATTCAGAGCCATATATTATATTTATAGTAACTCTTAATAATATTTCGACTATTTAAAATTTAATCACTTCTGTATTTGAAATTTCTAACTTCCTATTATTCTGAATTATGTAAAACAAACATATTTGTACTGTATTTCAATATATCATATTAGGTTTACTATATTTCATTCGGCTTAAGGCATAGATTTTGAAACACTTTTGAAACTAACCAAAATAGTATTAAGACTTTTTTTGCACAATGAAACTGATATCAGTCCGTGCTGTAACCAATTACTTTTCTGCGTTCTTGTAACTAACGTTAAAAGATAAGAACCCCTAAATTAATTGAAAACATATTGTTGTACATATGTGGCATTCTCACAATCTTTTGACTTTCGGGAATAAAAATGTGATGAAATTAAACTTGCTAAAATAACATTTTAATCTGACAGACCAATGCCTTAGGCATTCAAAATAAAGAAAAAATGGTCAGCAGCGAAAATTTGTTTATTTAAGGGGGTAGGATATCTTTGAACACGTCGAAAAAGGAAAAAATACCACTATGTTCCAAGCTTCTAAACATGTGTAATAAGCCACACATAAAAATCAAACTTTATTTAAATATAAAGCTCATATTTATATTTACACTGCTGGCCACACAAAATGCAACACCCGGAAGGAAGTATGCAACTCATGTGAAATTTACATCATGCGTTTACGGCGATGAAATATGCAAATCATTAGCATTGCAGCACAGACGCACATCATAGACGACCGTAGCGCCACTCGAAAGCGCTATATAAGGGGAGAACAGATTGGCGATTTGAAGTACGGTAATTGTTTTTTCGTGCGTTTTTTTGCGTAAGCTGTTTACCTATGCCTCGTGGAAGACATCGAGCGTCTTTTGACCAAGTTTCGGAATTCGACCGAGGAAGAATAGTAGCCTATAGGGATTGCGGATTATCCTTCAGAGAAATCTGTAAACGTGTTTTACGAAACCAAGCAACTGTGATGCGGATCTGTAATCGTTGGATGCAGGAGGGAACGACGGACCGACGGGGCCAATCGCACCCATCTCATTGCACCACTGCACGTGATGATAGGCGGATTGTGCGCATGGCAGTGATGGATCGCGCAGCCACATCACGAACCATAGCACAACAGATTCAGTCTGCTACGCATCATTCGGTGTCCGCTCGTACCATTCGACGCCGTTTGCAGCAGAGTGGAATGTCCGCAAGGCGTCCATTGCTTCGTTTACCCCTGACTGGAAACCACAGGCGTTTTGCGCCGTGAATGATGCGAGGAACGGCGGACATGGACAACGGAATGGAACGACATTGTGTTTACTGACGAATCCCGCTTCTGCCTGCAACATCACGATGGTCGGATTCGAGTTTGGAGGCACCGTGGTGAGAGGCTGCTGAACTGTTGCGTTATGCATCGCGACACTGGTCCTGCACCCGGTATCATGGTTTGGGGTGGTATCGGATTTTACTGCCGCACACCTCTAGTACGTATTGCCGGTACACTGAACAGCCAGCGCTACATCTCTGAGGTGTTGGAGCCCGTGGTCCTCCCATACATTCAGCGATTGCCATCAGCCATATTCCAACAGGATAATGCGCGACCACACGTGGCACGCAATGTTCAAGATTTCTTATTTGCCCATCAGATTGAATTGCTCCCATGGCCTGCTTGTTCTCCCGATCTATCGCCAATCGAAAACGTGTGGTCCATGCTTGCGCAACGACTGGCCCGGGATACACCACCCACTGCTACACCACATCAACTTTGGCAATATGTGGAAGCCGCATGGACTGCTGTACCCCAAGGAGACATCCAAAACCTCTTTGATTCTATGCCGAGGCGTGTGGCCGCGGTTATAGCCAACAATGGCGGCTATTCTAACTACTGATTTTATCATCATCCACGCGTCACAAGAGGCTGTAATTTTGATCGTTTGATCTTTGTACAGCATGTTATCTGCCAAATAAATTTCGCTGTGATATCTCTGTTCCTTCTTGGTGTTGCATTTTGTGTGGCCAGCAGTGTATATTTAAAAATATATATACTTGTAAATTCATAAATAAATATGGAAATGATAAGTTTAAAAATATATGATAATAAGAGAAAAAAATCTTGCGCGCATGATAAAGTCTGAAAATATGCATATAAAGAGGAAATTTTGTTGAAAATAAATACATAATACTGTTACCTTTATACTAAAACCAGAATATTTATAAAAAATACTGACTAAATTTAAAAATAAAAAAAAATTAAAAATTTTCACTTTTTAAAAAATATTTTCAAAGTAAAAAACAAAAAATATAATAAAATCTTACCTTTTTCTGATTTTAAGCTGTAGATAATACAGTAATGAATATGGGTGAAAAGTTTTTTTGATTGTCATGCATAGTTTTTTAGTAACACTGCGCGCAGTATCAAAATTCATCGTTTTGAATATACGCAATCGAAAGTTTAATTATCCTATGTAGTCTTATTATGTAGTCTTAATAAAACTTTAATTAGTACTATATATTAATAAAACTTTAATTAGCACTAATAAAACATTATTAGTAAACAATTGGGAATTTTTTAATGCGGTTTTTTACGTATTGTTCAGGAATGATTACGGAATCAAAATATGTATTAAAAAAATTTCGAAAATTTTGCATGTTTAAAGGTATCCTACCCCCTTAACCGAGGTTTAAATTAAACTTGCGAGCATAATTTTCCTTACGATTTTACCACTATAACTTTCTATTTTCTTCTAACTTTTTACTTATTATACATTTGCATAGCACCCACAGTACATTCAAATAAGAAATAATAACCATGTAGTGTTTTTAGTACAAAATTTTGATATATCATTGTTTTAAAGGGGTGTTAAAGAAGGGATGGAAGGGGAAAAAAAGCGATGGTATAGGAAAAAAGGGACGGTAATGGAAAAAAGGGACGGTAATGGAAAAAAGGGTGGGACAGTAAGGAAAATAACAACTATTTTTAGGCAAACCATGTTAAGCCTAAGTGATAGCCACAATGTTCACTGATTTTTAGAAACAGTTATTTACATTGGATTAAATTAAAAAAAACAAAAACAAATTATGTACCTGGAAAAGTGCAGGAATAAACCATTGGGACGGTAATACTTCCAATAAAGCCACTATGCTTGAAATTAATATTTAAATGCTGATTTAAATTCTGCAGCAAATTTCCTGTCAAAGAATTTTAAACATTCTTTCTCTAGCATACTTCTGCATGATAAAAAAACTTGAAAAAAAATTCTGTCGCTGCATCTGAAGTGATGTTCTGTATAAATTTAGCAAGAAGGATGGTAAGGAATCTAAAATCCAGGGAAAGAGTTCAAAAAATAATATCAATTATAAAAATGTGTGCAGGTTAATGTTTTGCCACATATTTATAAAAAACATTTGTCCTAGTTTTGGAAAAAAAAATACATCGAATTACCTTTATTGAAAGAATTTTATACACACAGCTCCAAACTTAAAAATCTGCATCAGGGTCACGGGGCGGTATAGGAGTTTTCCTGGTATTTGGACACCCAATATCCTCCAAAATTTATTTATATCGTTAATATTGCTATACAGTCATGCAATGGGATGTTCCCCAGTATATGAAATTAAAAAAAACCCCACAAGAATATGTACTAAAATAAAAATTATTAATCAGGGACATAAAATTCAGAAGATTGTTAGAATGCTTCATATCAGTATTACTTGTTTTATTTTATTAAGTTGGAAGTAGCATACCATGCATATTCATGTACATTCATATTATGATGCATTAAAGTCTACCGGAAAAGATTATTCCTCCATTTGTCACACTGCAATGGATTATTTTTGGGCGTCCCTGCAAAAAATATATAAATGCTACTTATTCTACACTCCAAAAAAAGCCTGTTACAACCCGACTCAGTGAGGCATATAAATTTAATTATGCTAGAATTTTTGTGACAGCATTAAATTGCATTAAAAATAATTTATCATCATAAACATAATGTAAATGAATTCTTTTGTGTGTACCTGAAAACGAACTATAAAGGATACACACATAATTTTTACTATCCATCAGGCTACGGAATATATCAATAACACATAAGAACTTTACGGCAATCCGAGTATATTTATGAGAGTTAGTGCACGTTCAGACAGACTACACACAGGCAGAAAAACCGAATTTCTAAACACTTTTAAACCATGTTCGAAAGTATTAAAAATTGGAATCTTATTTGTTTAACGTTAATATTCCCCTGTCTTCAATGTGATATTTGTTACATATTAATGATTTTTTACTCTCCTCTATCTTTACAAGAAGAAAGTTTTGGATTCGTGAAAATTTTCGTATTCCAGTTTTCGACGGATTTATGCATTTTTTGAAGTCAGAGATCACGAAAAATATTTGTCTGGGTGTCTGTCTGTCCCCCCGTCTGGTTGAAACACAAATGTAGTGTGTTCTCTATCTCAAAAACTAATGAACAGAAATTAATAAAATTTTGCATTCTGATAGTTCCTGATATAAATTGGTGCTGATTACATTTTGGTACAAATCTCCCAGCAGGTCTCGCTGGTATGCTGCATTATTCATGATTTCCACAGTACCTATATCTCGTGACTAAAGCACGGATTTTCAGTAAACTTCAGATTCAGTTAGTCCTTGATATAATTGGTGCTTCTAATTTTTTGGTGTAAATCGCCAAATAGTTGGCGCTGTTAGGCTGCATTATTCACGATTCTCGCAATAACTCTATCCCAGAAACTAATACACGAATTTTCATCAAACTTCAAATTCAGTTAGTCCCTGATATAAAATAGTGCTGTTTATTTTAGGTAGTCCCAACAGATGGCGCTACTATGCTGCATTTTTCACGATTACCGCAATAGCTGTATCTCAAGAACTAATGCATGAATTTCCATCAAAATTTAAATTCGGTTAGTCCCTGATATTATCTTATCGTTATAGGTTTTTGGTGAAAATTGACCAACCGGTGCCACTGCTATGCCGAACTTTTCACGAATTCCGCTTCCGCAATAGCTCTATCTCAAAAACTAATGCACGGATTTTCATCACACTTCAAGTTCATGTACGTTGTTGCTGATTAGATTTTGGTGTAAATCACCTAGCCGATGGCGCTGCTGTGTTGCCTTTATCAGTGAGTATTAACATGTATTAGAAAGAAGAAAGTTTTGGGATTGCCACGTCCGACTAGTTTAAATTGGAATCTTATTCATTTAACCCTAATATTTGCCTCTTGAGTGCGATATTAGTTACATTTTAGAATTTGTAAAATTTTAAAACGAAGATTTATTTATGTTTCTTTAAAATTATATTTAACATTCCGTAAAAATTCCATTTACTTGTAGGAACTCGAAATGATGTAAAATTAAATTAGAATAATTCTTTTTATGTTTAGATAATAAACCAAGATAAACATATAATTCATACATTAAAACTACTAAAGTGAAAAATAAATACGTTCTCGTCTTTTGAAATTTATATTTATATAATTCAAATATAAAACAAAATAACATGTTTTTTTTTTTTTTTTTTTTTTTTTTTTTTTTTTTTTTTTTTTTAAATAATAGATAACGTATTGTTTGCATTGTAAAAACATGTACTTCATCTTTGACGTATTTTATGTTAAACTAACTTCCATTTTAATAATAACAATGTAAAAACGAAGAAAAAAAAAGAGAGAGAAAGAATCGTTTCCGAAAATATCTTATAAAAAAGCAGAACATATAAAACATTGTGTAACTTGTATTTACATGCTCTATTTATCGACATTTATTAGATGATTAACATATATATATATGCATAGGAAACAGCCAGAAAGGTTTTGATGTTCTTGTGATTACTGGTTTCCATAGAAACACGAAAAACATAATACAATTTTTATGCATGTATGTCACAGATTGTTCGATATTATCATTATCGGAACTTTCCATGCGAAAGCTTGAAGAGTGGGGTGAAAAGGAAAGTTGGCAGAAATAGATAGTAGATAATTTTATTGCAAAAAGAAGTCTTTTGAATTAACTTTTATGAAAAGTAATTATCTCTTCCTGCTATATTAAAATAATTTGCCATCAAAGCGGAAACAACTCATAATTTTCGTGATAATTACTTCAAGGGTATTTTGATTAGGTGAAATTTCTGCTTCAAAGATTGATTGCATAATATTTTGTAAAAGTTTGGTTTCGGTAATATTTAATAACTCCGAAATCCCTGTTACATGTATATACATTTTTTTTTTTCATTTTAGACGCTTGTTTTTATTAGGTAGCTTTCATTACAAAAAGCTACCTATTGCAGCCGTTCGGAGGAAAGCGATTTCAAAAAATTTTGGTATATTTTCATCGATCATGACCCCCAGACCCCGAAACCACCCTCCGTTCAAAATTGATATATATATATATATATCCATACTTCACCATTTCAAAATGCCAAAACACCATAACGTCAAAAGAAAGGTGTATATCTACAAATTTTTTTTTTATTATTATAAAATACTTAAAAAACAAGAAAGACAGGCAAAAAACAAAAACATATATACATATGTATATATATATATATATATATATATATATATATATATATATATATATGTATATATGTATATATATATATATATATATATATATATATATATATATATATATATATATATATATATACCGAGTGTCCCAAAAAGGACTGACTGATTTTAAAATTCAATAACTTCCAAACGGTGACGGATATTTAAAAAATTCTTGCAGGAGGGTTATGCATAAATTCAAAAGTTTTATTACAGTGATTTTCGATTTTAGTTCGAATTACAAACAATAGATGGCGCTGTAAGCAATAGTCGCTAAATTCAGGCTCGATTTTTGGTACTTCGTGGCCCGGATAATACATTTCCATCTCCTTTTTCTGCATGGAACAACAGAAAGGACCAAAAATCGAGCCTGTATTTAGCGACTATTGCTTACAGCGCCATCTATTGTTTGTAATTCGAACTAAAATCGAAAATCACTGTAAAAAAAACTTTTGACTTCCTGCAACCCTCCTGCAAGAATTTTTTTAATATCTGTCACCGTTTGGAAGTTATTGAATTTTAAAATCAGTCAGTCCTTTTTGGGACACCCGGTATATATATATATATATATATATATATATACATATATATATATATATATCTGAACTTTGTAACACTGTAACTCTCGTATTTATGAACCGATTTGGATGTAATTCGGTGTGTACATAGTACATACCAATGTCTCGACAGAGTACGTTGACCAGCTTCATCCGCCGTTTTGTTTCAAAATGGCGGCCATTTAAATTTTTTTTAAAAACTTTAAATTTGAAATGTGGTACCAAAAAATTGAAAATGGAAAAATATCTTTTTCTTATGTATTTGACCTTTATACAAAGATTCCGGAGCAGTTTTTGTTTCGTCTATATCTTAAAAAATGGCTGAGTTATAACATTGTGAATTTCTAGCGTGGCTGACATTTTGAAACGTCCTGAATTTTGTCACGCGATAAAAGGCGTATTTATGAGCCGATTTGGATGTAACTTCGTTTATACATAGTACATACCAATGTCTCGACCGAGTTCGTTGGCCAACTTCATCCGCCATCTTGTTTAAAAATGGCGGCCATTTAAATTTTTAAGAACAATTTAAATTTGAAATGTGGTACCAAAAAATTGAAAATTGAAAAAATATTTTTTTTTCTTATGTGTATTACCTTGATAAAAAGATTCGGGAGCAGTTTTTGTTTCGTCTATATCTTAAAAAATGGCTGAGTTATAACATTTTGAATTTCTAGCGTGGCTGACATTTTCAAACGTCCTGATTTTGTCACCTGATAACGGGCGTATTTATGAACCTATTTGGATGTACCTTGGTGTGTACATAGTACATACAAATATCTCGACCGAGTTCGTTGTCCAGCTTCATCCGCCATCTTGTTTCAAAATGGTGGCCATTTAAAAAATTTAAAAAAAAATTTAAATTTAAAATGAGATACCAAAAAATTGGAAAATGAAAAATATTTTTTTCATATGTGTTTGACCTTAATACGAAGATTCCGGAACAGTTTTTGTTTCGTCTATATCTAAACAAATGACTGAGTTATAGCATTTTGAATTTCTATTGTGGCTGACATTTTAAAACGACCCGATTTTTGTCACGCGATAACAGGCGTATTTATGAACCGATTTGGATGTAACTTGGTCTGTGCATAGTACATACCAATGTCTCGTCCGAGTATGTTGGCCAGCTTCATTCGCCATCTTGTTTCAAAAGGGTTGCCATTAAAAAAAATTAAATTTAAAATGAGGTATTAAAAAATTGAAAATGATAAAGATTTTTTTAGAGGAGTCATATTTCTATATAAATATAGTGGTTGTAAGAACTTAATTTATGTATGAAAAATTAAATAAAAAGGTGATGGAAATTTGCATCACTGTTCATTTAATGGTTAAGTCTGCTAGATTACAGGGCAGCGTAACAAATTTCAAAATATCAAGACACTTCTATCATAGACGGCCCCTTAAACAATCATTTTGCCGTTTTTTAAGCATAATTTGAAAACTACTTTTTTAAAAAAATGTGAAATGTTGGATTTCCATAAAGCAGGACTTCATAAATCTAAATCCATAAAAAAACAATGTAGTTTACAATTCATAATTTTTTCGAATATTAATTTCATAATTCATATCATAAAATTATAAAAATTGCAAATACAATTTATTCATGTTTGGGTACATTAGTATTATTACTACACAAAATATTAGCACATTAGGAGCTTAATTTCAGGAGATAGAAATAAAAATATGAAAATATAATTTAACATTAGAAGCACTAAATTTTGAATGTTTATTATTCAAATGACTTGAAATTTGGTGTCTAAGCATAGTTTGAACCGAAGATTTGAAATATCTCGTTACGATTGGGTATTGCCATTGAAAAAAATGAAGTTTGGATTAGTTTTAATATGTAGATGGCCCCCTAAGCAAATTTTATATACATTATTTAAAAGTAGACTTTATTTCCAATCATTTGGTAGCAGTAACTTTCGTCTATTTTTTTTTTGTGCAGTTAGTAGGGGGTGTTTACTTTTTTTTCCCCAAGACTGTACGTTGTAGCTTTTGCCTTCTATGTACATTATACTATGTATTATTTTGTACCCACACTTCATTTATTTCTAGTAATTGTTGCAGATATAAGCGGAAATCAGAAAGCTTTGCGAATCCAAATAACTTCTCATTCCGCTAAATTGTTCTTAATTTTTTTTTTTTTTAAGCTACCCTCAATGCAGATATGTAACATTATTAACAAAAAATGATTACATTAGGCATTTTAAATTTTACAACTCGAGCATTCCTTAAATATTTCTCAGAATGGCTTCCAGTTTTTATATCCGAACATAGAATTTACCCAAGAATCCAACTGTGATGCCAAAATGGGGTGTTCTTATGTAACATTTCATAGAATGTTACAATTTCAAAAAAGAGAGGATTCCCTAAGCTTTAAAAATAATAATAATTTAAGAAAAAGGCATAACTCAAAATCGAATGATGTTTTTTGAATGTGATTGTGACTATTTAGGAACTAATGTACTGTTTTGTTTACACCGATTACACTTTTCAAAATTGTATGAAACATCAATTGTAGAAAACAATGTCAAGGGTGTCAATATCATGGATCTATATACTTAGATCATGGTTAAATATTAACCTGCAAAATTGCCCCAATTTTAGAATATTTCCAGTTTGTCAATAAACGACGAATATGAGCATATTTAAATATTTTTTCCGAACTAAATGTCTAGCTTTACAAAAATTCCTAATCTTTTTAATTCTCATTTTGTGTAAATACAATTGAAAAAAAAAGCACATACGGTATTTTTCCTTGCAATATATATATATATATTTTAATTATTAGACATTATCCCTAAAACACCTGATCGATAAAACAAACTTACACAAATCAGAAGATTTTAAAAAAATGATTCATTGCTGTTGAGAATATCAAAATTCTTTTAAATGAACAAATGTAGCCTTTCAATCTGGAAATGATATTTTATAAAAGATAATTTTTGAAGTAATATAAATAATTGGTTTTCATATCGTCAATGAGTTAAAACATTCATCGTTTTATTTTTCAAAACATAGAGTTTTTAAGATATGCTAGAAATGGGTAAATATTTAAAAACCCTTTCAGAAAAAGGTGTTTCTTCTTCTTTTTTTTGTCTTTCTTTAACCATTCAATTTTTTATCTTATTGAATGAATACATTGAAGTAAAATTTACGAAAAACAACATTCAAATATTTAATTTTTTCTCACACAATAAATACTGATTCTGCAATAAAGTAGCTTTATTACAAATCGCCATATTGTGAATTAAAACTTATTTTTTAAGGAAACAGAAATTTTAACAATAATTTGGCAATTTGAGATAATTAATGCACCTATTAAAACAAAGAAGTAATAAATTTGATTGCACCAAAAAGTGTTGGATCGGACCACATGCTCTGTATCAATGCTCTTTTTTTTACTTGTGTTATAAATCTTTATATATTTAAATTTCTTATCTAAAAAAAATTATAATACATTTATTTTCTTATGTTGCTGTTATATTTCTTTAAATGATGAAGAATAAGTATGATAATCACGTATCATTTTATAGTGTATGCATTTATGAACTTTCTTTCGAGATTACTATACATATATGAATCTCACAGAACCAAATTCAAAACTAGTATGTTGTGGCCATCACATAACTTCATTCTATATAAATCACGTCAATTAAATCATTTAAATAATACAAGAAATTACGTCAATTCAGCACCAATTCATATCTCTGAATTTGAAGTTTGATGAAAATTCGTGCATTAGTACTTGAGACAGAGCTATAGCGTAAATTGTGAAAAATGTAGCATAGCAGCGCCACCTATTGATAAATTAGCATAAAAACACAAACAGCACTAATTGGTATCACGGCATACCTGAATCTTAGGTTTGATGAAAATTCGTGCATTAGTTATTGAGATAGAGCTATAGTGGAAATTCTGAAAAATGCAGCATAGCAGCGCCACCTGTTGAGCGATTTGCACGAAAACATAAACAGCCGTAACTCATATCAAGGTATACATGAACCAGAAGTTTGTTGAAAATCCAAGCGTTAGTTCTTGAAATAGAGCTATTGCGGAAATCGCAAAAAATGCAGCATTGCAGCACCAGATTTTGAGCGATTTACACCAAAATGTATAAAACATCAATTTTTGCCAAGAACTAACTGAATCTGAAGTTTGATGAAAATTCGTGCATTAGTTATTGAGATAGAGCTATAGTGGAAATTCTGAAAAATGCAGCATAGCAGCGCCACCTGTTGAGCGATTTGCACGAAAACATAAACAGCCGTAACTCATATCAAGGTATACATGAACCAGAAGTTTGTTGAAAATCCAAGCATTAGTTCTTGAGATAGAGCTATTGCGGAAATCGCAAAAAATGCAGCATAGCAGAGTCAGATTTTGAGCGATTTACACCAAAATGTATAAAACATCAATTTTTGTCAAGAACTAACTGAATCTGAAGTTTGATGAAAATCCGTGCATTAGTTCTGGAGATTCAGCTATTGTGGAAATCGTGAAAAATGCTGTATAGCAGCGCCACCTGTTGAGCAATTTACACCAAAAACTAACCATCACCAACTTATATCAGGGACTAACTGAATATTAATTTTTATTAAATTTCGTTCATTAGTTCTTGAGATAGAGCGCCCACAAAATTTGTGTCACACACAGACAGACTCACAGACAGACATTTTGTAAAAACATGTTTTTGGGTTCTCTGACCCCTAAAACGTGTAAATCTGCCGAAAACCGGAATTCGAAATTTTTCATGAATCGAATACGTTCTTCTTGTAAAGATAAAAGAAAGTAAAAAGAGAAATGCTAAATTTGTCTTTCCTTATAAAACAATACATTTATCCTGTTTTTACTTTCTTCTACCTTTACAAGAAGAAAGTATTGGATTCATGAAAATTTTCGAATTCTGATTTTCGACGGATTTACACTATGCGGGTCAGAGAACCCGTAAAACATATTGTTACAAAATGCCTGTCTGTGAGTCTGTGTGTGACATAAATTTTGTGTGCGCTCTACCTTGATATGAGTTTCTGCTGTTTATGATTTCATGAAAATCGCTCAACATCAATCGCTGCTATGCAGCATTTTTCACGATTTCCATAGTAGCTCAATCCCCAGACCTAATTCACGGATTTTCATCAATCTTCAGATTCAGTTATTCCTTGACGGAAATTAACGTTTTATACATTTTGGTGTAAATCGCACAACAGGTGGCGCTGCTATGCAGCATTTTTGCGATTTCCGCTATATCTCTATCTCTGTAACTAATGCTTGGATTTTCAACAAACTTCAGATTCAGGTATACCTTGATATGAATTAGTGCTGTTTATATTTTGGTGCTAATCGCTCAGCAGTTGGCGCTGCTATGCTATATTTTCCAGAATTTCCGCTATGGCTCCATTTCAAGAACTAATGCACGAATTTTCATCAAACTTCAAATTCAGATATTCTTTGATATGAATTGGTGCTAAATTGATGTACTTTCTTGTATTATTTAAATGATTTAATTGACGTGATTTATATACAAGAAAGATTTGTTTAATAATGTGACCACAAAACAGTAATATTGTATTTTTTTTTTGTTTTTCGTCTTCAAGTTTTTAATCAATTCCTGCAAGCAACTGCTTAAAATATAGATCATGACAAATGAAATAGATTTTCGAAAAGGAAAGTAATTTCAATAATATTACATATGGGAATTTATTTTTTATAAGGCTTTTGAAACTAGATTCAGATTTTAACAGTTAAATTTATTTAATGAGTTAACAAATATGTGTAAAACATCTAGCTAATGTCATTAACATTGGAAAATAAGATAGTTATAGGTATTTTGTTCAATATAGACCTAATTTGCATTTGGCATTTGTTTTGCGCGCTTCCAAATTCAATATTAAGTCATTTAAATCACATTTTTTACTAATTTTCAGTAATAATTTCTTGCTTCACAGATTAAAATTCACTGTATAATTACGTACGAATGTAAAATTATATTAATTTAGCAATACCATGAAGACATTTAAAATTTGAAATTATGAAAATATGAAAATGTACTTCCCGCCCTACTGTTTTTCGCAGCAGTACAGCATACACAAGACATTCACGTTGAATTTAAAAGAATTATGTATTTTCGTTTTGATTTGTATGTTCGTCACATTTAGTGTATATTTTTTTTTAACGAGATTTTTTTTATGGATAAATAAAAATAAATTTTCAAGATTAGTAATATAAAATACTATTCAATAATATTTTGAAATTGCTTTCAGTAACTTTATAAAGATCTCTAATTTCATGTATCTTGTTACATTTTATTCAAATATATGTATTAAATAAAACATAGTTTCAAATAAATTTATCTTATTCGAATGAAAATGTATATATACTTATAGATTCAATAAAAGAATATTTTGAGATTTTTAATTCTTTATTTATTCAAATTTCTTCAATCAAATAATGTTCCATCTGAGTATTTTGTTTTATAAAAGTATACAGAAAAAATAAACTTTGGAATTAACAAATATATCACACACACACACACACACACACACACAAAAAAAAAAAAAAAAAAAAAAAAAAAAAAAAAAAAAAAAAAAAAAAAAAAGGATACAATTTTTTTATAATTGCAAAACAAAAAATATAATCTGGTAATATTTTTTAAGTATATGTATTCTTTTTGCGTATTTACACATAAATCTGTCACATAGAATTATATTTTAATAACATTATGCTATATATTTTAATAACATTATGCTATATATTTTAATAACATTATGCTATATATTTTAATAACATTAAGCTACATTTTCTAAATTCCCACTAGTGATAATACATTAAATATTTAGAGTTACACTAATAATTTTACGGTAAAAATAGCAAAACAAAGTGCTTGTGGAAAGTTTCAATCCTATTTACGTACATAAAAATGTCGCTTTGAATTTTTAAAGAATTAAATAAAGAAAAAGAAGATTATTTTTATGAATCGCTCATAGAAAAATTTCCACATTCCAGAAGTTTCCACAGCAAAGCAAAAGCTATTTATATCAGCATATAGAATTTTTTTAATCAACTATTTCTTTTATATTGGTACGCAGCGTTTTCTATCATTTTGTTTTATCCAGTGGAAAATGCTTATTAATTTCTCAATATTTCAATTTTCAAAAAATTTTATAAATGGAACCTTATCAGTATGTTTTCTGAAACATATCTTCTGAATCATTTCATTAGTAACTTTAAAAAAATTGAGTTGTTTTTTTTTTATCAACAAATATTTTTTTTTTTGGCAATATATTTTCAGTGCCAGTTATTGAAGTATTTCGTCAAATGAAAGATTATAATTACTACTCATCAATAACAAGACAGTAGCTGCCTTTTAACAGTTTAAATGAAAATCCATGTTTCTTTTTCACTGAAAAGGCAGTAATTTCATTCATTTTCTAAATCGATAAAAAAAAGAAAAAACTGGAAATTCCGTACTTGTTAACTAACTAATTATTGTACTTTCTACAACAAATCTTCTAGCTCAGTTATATTATGTGAGCATAAATTTAAGGAAGGAAATTATTTTTTTTTTCCTTTTTAATGACAGGGGAATTCTTATTTGAAACAAATGATTTTCAAAAATTATTTAAAATATTTTGTCAACTTAAGTGAAATAATGCTATAAAGTGATAAAACATCATTTATTAAGATTGACGATCGTTTCGTCGCAGCAACGGCGGCATTTTCAAAATCATTCACGATAGAAAATACTTTCACATAATTTAAAAATAATAAACATAGTAAGCAATGTCACAAGATATGATACATAATAAAAATCATTGCAAACATAAAATAAATTAAAATTAATTAGTTATAATACACGAACAAAGCAGTTTTATATAGGTATGACAAGTAGAAAACTTAAAACCAGAATCAAAGAATATATAACAGACATCAAATACAACAGAAGAACCACAGCTTTGGCCAGATTATGCAGTGAAGAACCTTTATGGATCAACTTTTAAAATAGCAAGTTAATTTACACATCAAGATTTTATTTACCATCCATAAACCGAGTATCAATAGAGATATTTTTATGCAACAAGAATATTTGCAATGATTCAGTGTCCCTAGATTTACCTAAAATTTGGAAAGAGATGCTATGTAATTTTAGTAACAATAGTAAAAATTAATCCACGCTCGCAAATAGCCAAGATAATTTCAATTTTAATTTTTGTTTTATGTTTTGCAATACTTTTCATTATGCATGTTGTATTGTGACATTATTTACCATGTTATTGTTTTGTTAAATTATATGAATATTAATCCATGCTCACAAATAACTAATGCAATTTTAATTTATTTTATGTTTGCAATGTTTTTCATTATGCATCATGTCTCGGGACATTGTTTACTATGTTTATTGTTTTTAAATTATGTGAAAATATTTTCTATCGTGAATGATTTTGAAAATGTCGCCGTTTATGCGACGAAATGATCATCAATCTTAATAAATGATATTTTATCACTTTATATAATGTTATTTTACTTAATCTGTTTATAAGTGATCATTATACATGTTTTTATATTTTGTCAATTTAAACATAATGAATTTGGCTGAATGATATCAACAACGTTTGAATGCCGTATTCTTTCATGAAGCATCTGCCTATCTGCATTTCGCCAGTTTACTTAAAACTCATGTTTTTTTTCTCTTTTTTCTGAAAGCGCAGTGCTTTTGTTTTTCATTTTGTAATTGAAATAATATATTTTACTTTTTTTTTTTTTCAAATTTCAAAAAGAAAAAACTTTCTTATATTTTCTGATCAATATATAAATTCAATATCAAATCTTGTGTACTTTCAGTTTCCAAATCAATTAAAGAATGTGTACATAAATATTATTATTATTTTCTTTTTTAAACAATCTTTTTAAAGAAGAAAGTTTAGGATAATTTATTAAAAATATTTCCTGAGTTTAAGAGAAGCCATCAGTTTTAATCACTCAAAAAAGTGATTTTTATTTTCCATATTATAAAAATATTTATACAAAAGGAACTGTCTGAAAATATTTAAATTGCAACAGGTACTGTTTGGAATATATTACGTTTTTTATCACAGTCTCTAATTATATTTTAACACTGCATGCGCTTATTCCAAGTCTGTTTTCGCTATCCGAAGTTTTCAATACTGTTTAAATTCTGATATTTTTTTAGTTCTCTTTTTGTACGCTTTCTTTTATAGAAAGCGATTTCAGTGAAAACTACAATAGATAATTTATGAATTTGATACATTATTTTATAAATGCAAGCTTTTCTGTAAATAACCATGTTATAATTGGTAGCTAACACACGTGAATAGAAAAAGTATACATATTTTTTTTATGTGAACACTTTCTTAATTTTTACCCTTAACTAGATGTTTTATCGGATCAAAAAGATTATACACGTTTCAGATAATGAATATTTATTAGAATGAAATAAAACTTTCTTCCCGAATCTTCTAAAAATATTTCATCGCCTTTTTTTTTTTTTTTTTTTTTTTTTTGGATTTTCTTAATCACGATGAGGATATAACGAAATTTATTTGTGGGAAGAGTTTCTGATATCAAATTTCATAGAATTATTACATTATGGAATAAAGTAATTTTATTTTGTTAACAATGTGTTATACTAAAAAAAGCGCTAAAAGGAAAAAAAAAGAGTTTTTTAATATTATTTTTCAAGAGGTTTTGTATAATATTTTAAAATTGAAAAAAAAAAACCTAATCCACACTATAAAGCTTATAAATTACACGATTTATTGTATTGCAACGAAAGGTATAATGGTTTTACAATCCAAATAAACTCGCTAAACGTATCTTGTATTTACTTGAGAATCTGCACCATTTCTTTCATAAAAAAATATTTTTTTTCAGAATGTGAAAGATGTTCATAAATATCCTTTAAGAAACATCATCAATAAAGTTCTTATTTCACATGACAATTTAGAATTAGATGACATTTATAGGAAGGTATAAATAGAACTGCATTACTATAAAAAAAATAGCTTACCCATTTGTGAGAACTCTGGAGTGTTAGACTGCTAGTTTACTTTGATTGTAAAATCATGATATCTGATGTTGAAACATAATAAATCGTGTAAATTATAAGTATGATAGTGTGGGTTATTTTTTTTTCCACTACACACCCTTCTCTATATAAAAAAAAAGTAACGATTTGGTAATGGACCAATGAAAATCTGCGTAGATACTGCGAAACGCATCTGATTGTTCAGAGCTTTCTGACGCTATAAGGTGGGTTACCAGGATGGGGGGGGGGGTCTCTGTCGCCAAACATCGCCCAGTTTATCGCCAATTTGGCGATATATCGGCAAATTTCTTGGCGCTATTTCAAGTATTTCGCTAAATTTTCATAGACTCCTATTGAAATCCAATAGGGTTTACTTGCTTTCCGAGAATCAACAAATTGAGATATTTCTATGCAACAAAAGCTAATATTAGCTTATGAATAGAGCTTAATTGAACTATTTACATTACTTTTAATCATAAACACTAACTATTTACAATATTCGAAGTACTATATATATAATTTTACACATATAAAAAAGTCCAAATATCATTAATAAATTTGTTACTTTTTAAATTTACAATACATTTAATTTTAACACATAACGAAATAAAATTGTCAGGAGTTGGGGGGGGGGGGGGCGCGTTTTTATCAAGTGGAATCTAAAAATTGAATGCATAGAAAATAAGGGATCGTGCAGCGATCCAGAATGAAAACGCTAAACAATTACGTCTGGGCTTGGCTAGAAAATTGGGATTGCTGCGCAATTGCGTTCGGTATAGCGAAGTGATTACGCGGGGGGTTGGTGAGCTTAGCGAGCAGGAGGTCAGACCCCCCCCCCCTCCTAGTTTTACTGAGAAAAACTAATATTGACATGCTTATAATTTTTAAGATTTAATATATTGTAATATAAGATATGATATTACAATAAAAATAAGCTCGCATCATGTATATTTATTTCAGAATTTGTCTTCTTTATTTCATAAAAAAATATTTTTTAGATAGTGAAAAGTATTCTTTCATATCAATTAAAAGATATTGTCAAGAAAGTTATTCTGTCATAGGAAAATTAAGAATTAGTATAGATGTATATGAATGTATAAATAGAACCTAGTATCAAAAAGATAAGTTATGCAATCTGAGACCTCTGGAGTAGTATACTGCTCCGAATTTTAAAATATATAAAGTACAGATAATACAAATGATTTACTAGTAATACGTTAAAAATAAAATTTGTGTTACAGAAATTCACGAATAAATGTATTTGTGCAGCTATGGGAGAAACTATCCGTGGTCATGTAATTTCGGATTTTTTTGGCAGGAATAACAAAAGTTTATTATTGTTCAAACTTATTTAGGTAACAGCAGGTAGCTGGCGATGAAATAGACATGCAAGCAATTTCTAGTAAAGCATTAACGCTCTCGCTGATATGACCGTGTTAATACGTTCACTAGGGCCTAGTTTTCACTGCAATATATTTTTGTTTTCTATAACGTTGAAAGAACCATCTCTTTTTAGCATTTAAAACAAAAAAGGATAAAACAACATTACAATTTTTCCATTTTCGTAGGCTGGCAGTGTGGCATTCTGTTAAAATGTGCAAGTCTTCTAAATATGCATTTGATTGTTCTACGCACAATTTGACAAATTTCATTTTAGGAAATATTTATTAAAAAAATTACAAATGCAGTATTAGAGCAATCTGTATTTTAAATGTCATCAGATTCGGAACAGAAATATACATTCCAGAATCTTTCGAGATAGGCAACGCAATTTTTTTTTTTTTTTTTTTTTTTTTTTTTTTTTTTTTTGTTAAAGCTGAGTTAAATTAATGCATTTTTATTTTGTACAAAGAAATTTTATTCCAGGTTTTTAGTTATATTTATAAGTGAAGACAATAGTCACGGAACATTTCTGGAAATAAACACATAAGAAAACAATTTAAACAATAATAATCCTTTTTTCATGAAACTTAAAAGAAAAAAATGTCCTTGTTAACGTATATTTCCACTTTTAATTGTGAAGTGGTGAAGGGAAATTTTAATTTCTACGTAATTTTAGTTTTCAGATAATTTGAAAACTCATTAAGTAATATAATGATAAATATATAAAACTGCTGGTTTTGAGTAGGTTATATAGGGAACAAAAATTTACATAAATTTAAACAGATTACACTACGTAAAATTTAAATAACATTCCTATAACATAGTATAAAATTTCGAATATGGGAACATATGTATAAAATATTTACGTATACTGACATGCCTGATGTCTGAAATTTAAATTTTGTCTGATGTTTAAATTTAAAAATAATTTTAAACGTTAGGTTTGCTGTACTTTTTTACAGTTTAATTCTAAAAATAATTTTTTTTTACACAAATTGGTACACGATTGTTATTTTAAGGGGTCTCAGGACTCTTAAAGTTTTAAAATTTTCGAAATTTTAATTGTTTTATATATTAAACTACGATCTTTTCTGAACGTTTTGATATAAATGTTTCCTTGAAATTCCTATTAGAACAGAAGTTATGGCTTTTAGAATTATACACGCTCAATAGCTGAAGCGCCGTTTCAGAAACTTTGAAGTCAATTTTCTCCAAATTACGTTTTTGGGCATAACGCGCACGATATCTCAAAAACTTCTGAATTTTTTTTTTTTTTCATGAAATTTACAAAACATATGTTTCATGTTATTCTGTATAAACTGAACCTAAAATTTCCTTTTTATTGTTGAAAAATATATTCTTTAAAGGTGATTATAGTGTTGAAATTTTCTAAATTTTGCATTAAGTAAACACAACTTTGTATTAAAAATATAAAAATACTTTAAATACAAATTTATTTAGGTTCAGAGTAATTATTACAATCTGAGGCATAAGTAGGGCCCAAAATTTTCCTTCTAGTTGCAAAATGTATTTTGTAATCGTGCGCATAACCTGTTATGCCAATTTTTTGTTCGTCAAATGTCTTACATTTTGGAGCCCCCTGTAGATTCAAATTCTGCATCTTGTAATTTTTGAAATACATGAAATGAAAGAACATACTTATATCTTTCATCCCAATATAAAATTGTGTCTTAAAATCAAGTACATTTTAAAATATTACATGTTGAAATTGTCTCTTTGTTTTCGATTTTTCCAATTTTATGAGTCCTGAGACCCCTTAATATTTTACCCTTCATATATTTCTGTATAATAAACTTTACAAGTAGTTCTGCTTTAAAAATGTTATTGCAAATAAAATATAGGGGTATAAAAAATGGTTCCTTTTAAAACAGACATTTCTTTATTTTTCCATATAGAAGAAATATAATTTTATGAAAAAGCTATTCATATAATGCACGTTAAACACATCTTTATTTTCACTAACTTTGTTTCAAGTTTTTATATTTTCTTATGTATTGACAAAAAACCATTATGCATTTCAAAGAAACTAATTATCATCTAACTCTTATAATGCCAAATGTGTACACCGGTTTCTACATTGCTGCCCAAAATAACTGCCCTTTTACTATTTTGTCTATCACTATTTCTATATAAATTTCGTTATTCCTCTGATATATTTCTTATGAAAATAAAATTGTAAAATTATAAGTTGGAATGTCAGTAATTTTATTTATTCATTTTATTAATGAAAACGAATAGGAAACAATTTTATGAAAAGTAATAATAATTTCAAAAATTTGCTTTGTCTGAAATTTGTAGATGGCAGCAAACGGGTTATTCATGAATATGAAATTTAAAATTTACATTTTCTTTTTCTAAAACTTTTTTTATTTTTTTATTTTATTTTATTTTATTTTATTTTATTTTTTTTTTTGGGGGGGGGGGCTCAGATAATCTATATCCAAATATAATTTCTACGTAGGGAATTGATAATTACATGAAAATTTAGTCGATACTTTTAGGCATACAAAAATTATTTAACAATAATAATAATAATAAAACTTTATATAAGAATATGAGCTTCTAAATCTGTCTCTGTTTAAAAATAAATTAAAACCTCTGGAATAAAAACCAAACTTGACTAATTTGTCGAGTATCACACTTTTTTAGAAGTAACTATTTTATTTCAACTTCTTTCAGGCTCTTATTTTCCGAACTCCTTTTGCTGCAAAACACGCCTTTTTATATGCTAAGTTTATTTCAAAAATTAATGACGATTTAATACTCTTTAGGTGTATTGTGTTGTAAAATTAAAAATATTTATATAAATAAATTGAAATCGGTAAGTATAACTGAATATTGGTAATTTTTATTGCAAAATATAAATAATTTTAGCAACATTTTCCACATATAACTCCTTAAAATAATAAAAGAAAAATGGAAGCAACAGACAAAGGGAAGTATATATTTAAAAAACAAGAAAATCTATTTATTTACATAAAAAAAGACATACATACTATGAGAAGTAGAATTTATATTATTATAACCACTGATAAAATGTACATTGTAATAAATATTATATAAAGTATAAGTGATTTTCAAGAAAATCTTTAAACTGCAAGTTACTAAACTATAAAATTGAACACTATACCAATTGACCTTTAGCAAAAATTCTAACAATTATAAAATAAACAACATAAAACTCTATAATACTTTCTCCAGAAATTTTTTATTAAAAGCTTTTTTTTTTATATCTGGAGGTATATTTAAGATATTTGCTCTGCTAGTTGGTAGCGTGAAAAAGCTGCAATATTTAAACAGGAAATAAATTTATATACATAAATTTGAGAACAGAAAAAAATGTGCATTTGGAAGTGTTTGACTTTGAGAATGTTTTTGAAAAATCAACATTACATTATTTTTATTTATTTAAACGTGAACTTAAAAGGCTTTCTTTTATACAAAAAGAGTCAATTAATTAAACAAACATTTTTAAGTTTTAAATATTTTCCTTTTTTTTTCTGACTGTATAATTTTGTATCTCATCACAGGTAATTTGCATCATTCTTTTTTTGGGGTGAGGGGGTGGGGGTGGAATTTTGATTATAAAGAAACATTGGTTATTCAAACATTTTAACAGATGTTTTGTATTTTACTTTCTGTTATTATTTTTCGTTTAGCGATTATTTATCTTTTTTTTTATTAATAATGGTAATGTTTTAAGAATTGACATAAATATGAATGTTTATATATATATATATATATATATATATTTTTTTTTTTTATATATAACAAAAGAATTATATTTGAACCAAAGCCGAATTATTGTTTGTTTATAATGTTTTCACATCAAAAGACATACGAAATTTTCAAACTGAAGAATTTCAAATGAATTTTTGCTTATTGTTCTAAATAACAACTATCGAAGATTAAATTGAATCGCGGAAGATAAATCATCATGGATGGCAAATTAACGTTATCATAAATTGACATTTTATAAAACTTCACTTTCACCACTTCTTTAAATAACGTAAAGGGATGATACATTATTAAATAACAGAAAATTTTAATACACATATCTAATATAATAATATACAATGATAGTTGACAAAGAAGTCAACAAGAATTAATGGATTACCTTCTATAGGATTATTTAAAACTATTTTAACGGTAAACAAAACAAAATATAATAAATATATGTTTTCATATATGTAGTCATGCTTTATGTAGTCATGTTTTATGTATATGTAGTCATATGTTTAATATATGTAGTCATGTATTTTTAAAGTTTCATAACTCGCACAATTTTAGTGTTATATGAATGGGACTTATTTTGTCTTACTTGTCAGTGTAATAGGAAAATTTTACTAAATATAACTTATAGGACCGGGGGACCGTATAAAAATTTAAATATCGTAATTTTTAAGAAATGTTTTTTATTGACCCAAATCGCTTTTAAAATATTTCTTTATCTGATTTAAAGCATTTTTCTAATTGGAACTACATGTCTATAACTAACGGTTTAGGAATTAGCCATTGGACACCGTTGAGACAGGACACCCTGTATATTATTTGATATTTGCAAGGACTGCTTTTAAAAGAATAAATCAAAATATATCTACCAGAATAGTTCTAAAAAATAGTGTTACCAAATGCAAAATTTTTCTATAAAAAAAAAATAAAGTCTTATCTCTCAGTCGTTTTCTACAGAAGGAAAAAAAAAAGAAAAAACTGGGGATGAATAAGTGCTTTGTGAAAAATCAATGTTTATGGATTAAATAAATATTTATTTTCTATTAACTTCATGCATATTTCTTCTACAATTTTCCATTATGAGCTAATAAAATGTATTCTGAAAGCTTTGATTTTTTTTCTTTTTCCAAAATATAAATACAAAAAATACATTTAATACTTAGGGGAATATTTTTGTTGAATCTTAAAAAGAGGTTTCTCATTTCTTTTCTAGTGGGACATGTTGCTTCCACTAGTGACGTTATTGTAATTTTTTTACAGATATTTTACATCGAATAATGTAAATATCATGTTTGCTGCCCTATATTTTTTGGTGCGTCTAAAATATTTAACTATATTTTTAATAAAATTAAATAATTCAGAAACATATTGTAGTGGAATTTTGTTTTGATTTATTATTATATTTTACAAGAACTCATTTGTTACCTTAAATATTCACTTTTTCTCTGTTATATACACAGAGGTGTCCTCACATATACGTACGTATAACCATAACGTAGACTGCAATTATAATTCACTATACACATATAGGAAACAAATGAAAGACCAAATTCACAAATTCTCATTGTAGAGTTCTAGAATAAATTAAAAAAATAACTAGTAATCATGTATAAAATAATTGCAGTGTCTAATGGTAATATGTATGTATATATACGAGGGTGTATCAATATGTTTTTGCCCTCACAGAGAAATAATTGAGTGAAATTTATGAAACAGCTACATTACATTAGTCATTTTCTATACAGCCATCCTGCACAGTAACACATTACTGCAAACGGGATTCCAAAGAGAGGGGGGGATATGTATTCCAGGAGGCGCGATAGTAGACCCAAAGGGGGTCATTTTTCCAACTTTTTCCGTCCCCCACATGTGACATATTGTTGGAAAGGCCTGTGGCCACTTATTCATGCTATGCACCTCCCGAACCCCCCCCCCCCCAAAAAAAAAAAAAAAAAAAAAAAAAAATTCCCCCCGGGGCATGAATTATGTACGCAAAATTTAGAAAAGTGCGCCTTAGGGGGCAAATTTGCGGGGAGAAGTCCTAGAGGTGCATAGCATGAATAAGTGGTGACAGGCCTTTCCAATAATATACACATGTGGCGATAGTTAAAAGTTAGAAAAATGCCCCGCTTTACATCTACTATTGCGCAACCTGGATTACATCCTCCCCCTTCTCTTTAAAATACAGGTTGCATAAATGTGTTACTGTGCACACTGACTATATAGAAAATGACTCATAAAATGTAGCAATTTCAGAAATTTCACTCAATTATTTCTATGTGAGGGCAAAAACTTATTGATACAAGCATCGTATGTTTCACTTTTCCGTGTGACTTTTCCATTCACTTGAAATTTCGGAATTTTTATTCAAATTTTTACAACATAAATTCTTCACATAACCACATATCTTCACATAATCATCAAATTATTGGATAATTCGCCCAGTAGCGTAGTGGTCAGCACGTCTGTCTGCCACGCTACAGGTCGTGAGTTCTGCTCCCGGCTGGGCAAGGTTCACTCAACCTTTCATCCCCCCCCGGGGTCGATAAAATGAGTACCAAACTTGCTCGGGAACTAAACACCGAAGGTCTAGCATTGGACTGACTACCCGGCCGAGGCACATGCTGCATTGAACCTCGGGGTCCAGGGTCAAGTAAACAGAGTTGGACACTGTAGGCCCTGATCCTCCATGGATCGTACAGAAGCAGGTTTAATTTTAGAGGGCAAAAACTTGTCGACACACCCTCGTATGTTAAACCTTCCATACATATATATCTATAAGTGCATGTCTGTGTGTAATATATTAATTAATACGTATAAGAATGCAGTAAAAATATTTTATGCATTTATTTGATAACACACTTTTTAATATATTATTACCACGCGTACTTAAATATGTAATTGAAAAGTGATGTAAATGTAACAGAAATGCAGAAAAATAGTTTTTCTTGTTTTTGTATATAAGAAGTATGTAAAGCTTTGAAATTAAACTTTTTTGCCTATTAATACATCTTATTTCAATTTTTCCCCTATGTTACTGAACTATTAAGATAGTATATTTATCGTAGTTTTCCTCCATATATGATTTATTGTAATGATTACTTCTTCAGAAAAATTTTCTGTACAGAATACCAGAAGAAAATATTTAATTACATTCGCGTCAATAACGCACTTTGTATATAAATTATATTGTGACACAAACCTCTTTTATTAAAAGTTTTTTTTTCTTTTAATAGTTTTTTCATTTTTTTTTTCAGAAGTTAAATTCAAGATTTTAAATCTTACATTCCTGTTGATAGTTTTGAAGAAAATTGTATTTTCCAATCCCTTAAAAAAAAAAAAAGGAACCATTCGGAATAAGCAAAATCCTCAAAGGAAAAAGAAACCATACAATTAATAAGTATTTTCTGTTCATTATTTTTTCCGTTGTACATATTTGCACAAATATATATAAATAGTAAATATATTGCGCAGATTTGCGTGCAACATAAATGCGCAACGTCTTTCGAAAAGACTAGACTTTCTTCATCAGGTGCAGAGAACGCTTACTACTGCTTTCAAAATAGCAGATTACAGGTAAGAGAAAGGGACAAGTTTAAGAAACAGCCAATAGGGAAGCATGAGTAAGAAACATTCAAAGGAATGGAGAAGATATTATCCAATCGCACAAGACCATTACTCAAAGAGAAGAACACTAAACAGCAGCAGGATAATGAAGCAATTTAATTTAACCTTAGGCAAAATAAAAATTTATGAAATAATGCATAATTAAATCAAATAAAAAATAGCAATAAGAAAATAAGATAAATAAATAAATAATAATAATAATAATAAGTAAATAATAGATAAAGAATTATTTAATATTTTCTGCATTTTTAAATCAGTAATTTTAAACTTTCACAAACCTTCCTAACTATGATTATTATAATTATATTATTAAATTTAAAATAATAGTCTTAAAGTAGGGTATATATAATTAAGTTTTTATGGAAAAAGAGCAATAAAATCAAAAGCATATTTGATTTTTTTTTTTTTTTTATAAATAAATTCTATTTTTTCTTGTCGATAAAATGGGAAAAAATTAAGCTTTGTCCTTTCTTATGAATATTTTAAAAGAATGACCGTATTATAAATATTTTAATTATTTTCTCCCTTTATCTTAATCCTTTAAGAAAAAAATCTTTATAAATAAAGCCTTTAATTAAAAAAATCAATTTTTATGGAATTAATAAATATTTTTTTTTGATACTTACTTTGCGTAAATAATTTCTACGATGTTGCGCTATGTCATAATGAAATGCTTTACATTTTCTTGCTGTAAATGAAAATATTTGGTATAAGAATGTTTAAAAAATACCTTTCTGAATCATATTCCTTTTTACAGTTTGTAGTTAAAAGCTTGCATGTGACCACAAATGTAAATACCTTATATTTATACAAAGCAAAATTAATTACATGTTTGTTATAATATACAAGCATTTGCACTTTTAAAATATGTAAACATTTATTAAGTTAATTAAAACAGAAAAATAAAAATAAATGGGATTTTTTATGTGTTTTATAAACGCTTTCGTTCGCCTATAAGTTTAATATTTTTTGCTATTTTTTTCGGTAAATAGAATTAAGAATAACTTTATGTTTAGCTCTTAGATTACACAGCTGATTTCTTTTGTAAAAAAAATAACTAAATTTTAACGTTCATTTGATATAAAAACTTTTCTTTTATTAGGTCGTGTTACATCATTGTGTTTAAAAAATAGAAAATAAATGAAAAAATAATTGAAAATCCCAAATGGCTCGGGCTACAGCTCAGGTAGATTTTGAAGAAATTTTATCTGGCATATTTTGACGAGTTTTTACTTTCATTTTTCTGTAATAGCTGTTTTATCCAAATTATGTTAATACAATAAATTTTTCTTCAAGTCTTATTTTTTTCATTTGTTTTTGCTGTAAGAGTTGATCTTATCAAAAACTTGTGAATTGAAATCTTGTACATAATATAAAAAAAAACAAACAAACAATGTAATAAATTTAAGTGGATTTGATATCTTGAGAATTGATCAAGTTATGAATTTTTCCCCTTAAAGCTCTATTTTTTTACCCCTTGAACCCATTTTAAATTTTATCAAAAATCTGCCATAGACAAATTTTGGCCCTTTTCCTAGAAGTAATAATAAATTTAAACTGATTTGACATGTATTTTAATTATGAAGTTATGGGTTTTTTTAGGTTTTCACAAAACCTTTCTACACTCTCCTCTCCACCATTATTTCCAACCTCTTCGCCCGATTTTTTTGTTCATTAACGAACTTGATCGAGATTTTCTGGCCCTAGATGTTATGTATCAGTAAATGCGACAATATAAATTCATTACATTTGATTTACACAAGGAAATATGAATTTTCTCTGCTAATTTTATCTATTTATTTGCCTCTTCGATACGTATTTTTATATGATTAAAAGTCCATCTTTTGACATAGACTTTTTTTTTAGATATATTATTAATAAACATGTTTCTAAATATGCTAATTAATACATTTATGAATGTAAAGAAAAAGTGTGTTACCATGTATTGCTAACAGATACCTATAATAAAAATACATTTTTCTGAAGTCGGAGTGAAATTAACAAATTGAATCCTAATTGAGTGTACAGCAAACAAATAAGTTTTTTTTTTCTATTTTGAATAAAGTTTTTTTTTTTGCAATATGCTTTTTATCTCTGAGTTCTTATAAATATGCACAATACATTAAATTTTATATTAGCATTTGTTTTAAGAATGCAATTTATAATTTGCCCTACACATTATTTATTCCTGATCAAAATTATGTAAAAAAGAAAATATTAATGAGAATAATGGAGATAAATTATAAAAATAAACAATTTTTCCAGTTTGTATAAAAATATTCCTATTTAGATAAATATCATTTGTAGTTATTTTTCTCTTTAAAATGCCTTTATTTATTCTTATAGTATATCTATTTTTATTGAGAATAAATCATTTTCACCAAATTGTACATCAAATTTATATTAATACTCTCTTCTTTTTGACTGTTTCTTTATTACGAATAATAATGTTATAAAAATTAATAAATTAAACTAGTTAACACGGGAGGACGCGCTTCGACTTTCATGACCCTGAAGTGCGCACAGGAACGATCTACATTTTCTTCAAAATATATGCATATAATTTCGTTTTAATGCAAAAGTATTGAGCTAGAGCTATCATATCAGAATGTACCCCCCCCCCCCCCCCAAATGTGCAATTTAGCACTTGAATTTAACTTTTTTTTTTTAAAAAACTGTTTTACTTTCTTTAAAAAAATTACTCGTGGCTTTCCAATTAATGAAGTTGCTCGAAGTTTCGTAACGTGGGCGCCGCATGGAATTTCCCATGTTCTGAAATACACCTTGTATCCGTCAGACGCTCGCATTAGCAACGAAAATGCACCATTTCAAAACGACCCTAATATGGAGTAACAATAGATTGCATTTTAATGATTTAAAACTTTTGGAAAAAAAAAAACATGTTCTTTCGTCATTTCTAAAGCTATTTCTAAAGCAGTAAATCACTGATGCCTAAAAAAAAGATGTATAAAAAATAATATTCGAGGGAAGTATAAACAGTTACAGTTTTATTGCTTTGAGAATATGTACTATACATTTTTATGTTATGATACAGACAAATTCAATGTTTTGTTTTGTTTCTGTATTTCAGCCACAAAAATAAATAAATAAATAAAAATAAAAATAAATAAAAACGCCAATATAAATTTATTTTTTTTAAGTAGATTAAAAATTTTCCTAAGTAAAACAAAATAACAAAAAAATATATATATAAAATAAAATTCTTCTTAATTTACACTTTCTAGACGTGTTATATACTCTGGTTACGAGAAATTACCAGGTTGCGAACACATGCTTACATTTCACTACCCCTATTTAGATTAGTAATCTTCATTTTGTTATTTCGTAAAATAGATGTTTGATACATGTCTGCAATTAAATTCGAAAACATTACTATTTGAAAATAGTGGGGTTCAAAAATAAGCATTTATACGCACCCAATGTACATTCATTACATACAGTTTATATCAAGCTTTGCGACTAATACAGGATGTCTATAGTAAAAATACAGTTGTTTGTAGCACAATTATAAAGAATGTACTGGTGAAATTGCAACACCATGTAATAAACGTACTATTTAGAGTAAATGCTAATGATTTTCATATGAAAAATATACTTTGCGTATTCAACGCCAGGGAAACATTGCAACCGTAGATTGATTTTAGAAAGTAAAATAGACTAAAACGCAAAAAAGGGAATTTATGTTACTAAATAATATTTAATGTAGTAACATTTTAGTTTTTAAGCACATTTCATTACATAAAATTAGTCTCCAGTGTTACTTTTGCCGAAAATGTGAAATATTTTTTTTCTTTATAAATCAATTTACCGTGTTCTAAATTGTATGTCTACTGAAATGGTATTGACTTGCACAAATATATTCTATGTTTACTTCTCTTAACACATATACTTTAATTATAAAAACTCTGAATATTTTAAGACATGTATGTTTGTAATTTCTTTAAATTATGGAGAAATGCTGAAAAACAAGGATTTACCAATAGCCACAATTATTTATTTATTATATTTAATACGTATTTTTCACTCGGTTTTCCTCAGCATGTAAGGGTGTTTTCTAAATTCTATTTTCCACATTTTATTATACTTCAAAAATATTTTGTGAAAGAAAAAAAAAGAACAGAATAAATTGAAACAGTAAAATCATTTTACCTTCAGGAAAAATTAATCAAAATACTTACATAACATTCTAAAAAATATGCGTCTGCACTTAAATAAATTTATTTCGGGATAAAAATGAAAAACATAAAATTTATTCATATGAATATATTTAAAGAGAATTATGATTCTCCGTCAATCTTTTTTCAGAGGAGAAACACAACAGAGATGAATAAACACTTTGCAAAAAATCAAAGTTAACGGAACTAATAAATATTTATTTTCTATTTCCATTTTATATATTTTTCCGATAATTTTTGGTTATCAGATAATAAAATGTATTCTGATTCCCTTGAATTTTTTTTTGTAATAAATCAAAATAAAGCTCTTTAAGTTTAGGGAAAAAAATTCCATAATCTAAAAGGTTTTTTTTTTTTTTTTTCAGTTGAATCTTAAGAGACGTGTTGCTTGCACTGGCGCCAAGAATGTAAATTCTTTACGGACCATTTACATCAAACAATGAGAATAACATGTTTGCTGTCAAACATTTTTGTGTATCTAAGATCTTTGAAAGTATTTTTTTAAATTAATGAGAAAGACCATAAAATATTTTTTCTTTTTTATCTGTTTCAAAAATATGTTAATTTTATTTTATTTTTTCACTGTTTGTTAGCATTTATTATCGTTTTACAGTTTTTCTTAAGTTTATTTGAAAAAAAAATATGTATATATGCTAATTGATAAATTCAAAATTGTATTGGGTGTTGTTGTTTATGACGACCAATTATTTGGTCAGTGACTTATACGTGGGATATGGGCCCGAATAGGGGGATGCCCTTTGTGGGGGTGTTTCTAAGTGAACCGAACCAGTATTTACGCAAGAAATCAAGGTTTGAAGAAAACTACGAAAACTGAGAACGATTAGGAAGACGGGCGAGATTGGGTTCGAACCCAGCAGCTCACTTCCACCACCTTTGAGCGCAGGACTTCTAGGCCGCTGCTGTGGCAAAATCGTATTCGGAAAGAATTTATTTAATTTCCGCAGTCATTGAAAGGTGTATGCTATTATCACCTGTAAGAAATGGAGTAACTAAAATACCTTGATTTAAACTGCAGTTTTTAGTGCATTTGTTTTACGGTTTTTTTTTTTTTTTTTTTTTTTTTTTTTTTTTTTTTTTTTTTTTTTTTTGTGTGTGTGTGTGTGTGTGTGTGTGTGTTCCTCATAATATAAATTTACAATATTTATAAGCAATAATAATTGATCGAGTTAATACTGTGCTAGGAAAAATACCTTTAGATATTTTTATGTGTTATATGAATATGTGAAACATGTAATAATGCTGCCTAAGTGAGAAAATATGTTTTTTTTTTCCAATATTGTAAGATAATATATGCTTAAAAATAAGTTATTTTTAAATGGAATGTGTTTTTAACAAGCACATATGTCGTAAATATGTTTTGTTGATTATGCGATTAAATATGGTACAATTTTCAGAAAAAATTGAACGATATTACTATAAATACAAAGCTTAACAATGACAATACAAAAACATTTTTACATTGAAAAAATTATGGAAAAAGAAGTTATGAGAGTATTTCGAAAGATGAATGACCATTCGGTAGTTTAATGCTAATTAATAATGAATATTTAAAATTAATCATAAATTAGCTGATTTATAAGATTGTTCTTCTTATCCACTTCATAGACATTTTTTTTTAATTCAGTTACAATTTGCAAGTTAAATATATTTTTATACCATTTAATAAAATGAAATAAAGTTATTTATATCACTTTTAGAATAAAAATTCTAAATTTCGTTATTTTACATTTTTGCTAAAAACAAATTGAGAAATCAAAATTGAGTTAAACTGAGAACGAAATTGAGAGAAACAAATTGTAAATTGAGTAACATCTTGGGTTAAAAGAAGAAAAAAACATTCTGAGATCGTGTTTTGCTGCTTTGTTTGGAAGCAGGCAGATTGTCTTATTCAATTGAAAATTTTATTGATACACGAAAAGATTAATATTTTTTATTAAACATCTTTGTCTGTGACTTATAAATGATATCAAATATTATATATATGTATATTTTATTTTTTAAAGCTATATTAGTGTTATTTTAAGTGAATGTAAATGAGCGTTTAGATTCTCAATTTTTATTATTAAGCTTCGAGAAGTTTTACTCTTAAAATCAAAAGCAATTTTAGAAAAATGAATTACTACAAATTGTTTTCTATCTGTTTAATTTTTTTTTATTATCTAACAAATTAGATAAAATATAATATTATGTGAAACATTTAATTAAATCTATTGCAACCAGATCTTATATATGTGGACCCCAGAAGCCAAGGGGTATAAGTGACAAAATTGAAAAAAATTGAACTAAGTGTACAGACGACCTGGAAATATGCTTTTTCTTCTTTTCAGGTAAAGAATTATAAGTGATTTTCTAATTATGTGTTGTGTTTTAAAGATCAACCACATTTGCTGAATAATGATCAATATTGATTAATTATAAATTTAAAGAAAATTGCACTCCACGTTTTTCACATTTATTGAAATAAGAGTTCAAAGGCCACTGTGAAATAAGTAGCAGTTTCCTATTTCAATTCAATCAATTATTATTATTTCAAATTTAGCATCAACTATCTTTTAACTCAATTTACTCCAAATCGAAATTTTGTCACTTGTATACCTTGGCTTCTGACGTCTTCATATGTTTTAAATACACTCTTTTTGTAAATAATAGATTTTTTTAGCACATCGAACAGAAAAAAGATTCTTTCAAAGTAGTTTCAAAAACTGCATCTCAATTTACCGCGTTTTTACGATTTTAAAAATAATTTTACAGCAATTTTTTTCAACACGACTGAATAAGTTAAAACGATTGCAGAAAAGTAACACGCTTGTACTTTAAACACAATGAATAGTTCAGCATTTGTTACCGGCAAAATATTCCACAATTGAATAAAACTTCAAATATACACAAGAAAAAAAAAACATATTTAACAATAGATGCTTAATCGAATTACGAGCTTAAACACTGAAATAAACAGAAAATAAAACAAAATTTCTTTAAATAATGAAATCTTTGTGGCGATTAATTTCCGACATGTGGCTACAGCGAAACTATTGCCGTTTTCAGAAAATTTAAATCTTTATTATTTCAATACGAAATTGACATTTTTTATATAAAATTTCATTTTTGGTAAATTAAGTAAGCAATTTAAATACTTATAAAAATCTTTTCATAATCCTAATTTTATCTGCAATCTCTCTGTTTTTTTCTGCAATCCCGGATTAAATTCCCTGATATTTTTAATGAATATGTAGCTTTTAGCCTGAATAACATAAAAAAATCCTTGTAAAAAGTGCAGTAATTTAAAAATACAATCTTTTAATCAGACTAATTTTTACTGATTTCAAGTAATATTTTCGTCAGTATAATAACTTTTCATAGTTTTTATTTAGTAAAACATACTTTTTAAAAAAAAACTATGCATTAATTCTTTTAAATAATATTTTCTCTATTAAATAACTGTGTTAGTTTGCTGTACCTATCGATTTCAAACTAGACAAATCTCATTAATGCAAGTGCACAGTCAGTATAAAAAACCAACATTTGACATTCAGCGTTTAATCCTAGTTTTAAAGTATTTCTTTGATTAAATATACTATAAGCTATTTCGTTATTTATTAACATTTGCTTCACAAAAAAGTGTCACCAAGTAATAATCTACTGCCTTCGTATTGCTTCATCATATTCAAATGCTGCGTTTTATAGCCAGTAAAACTGAATACTACATTTGTATGCAAAAGTACTTCAGTTGCTATAGAAACAAAATATATTTCCTTTGTGATTATGATTTTTCTTTATCTAAGCCTTTACTTAGATTAATCATCTATATTTAAAAAAGAGACTATTGATCGAAAGTACGAATTATGTAAATGCCTGTTTAAAAAAATAATATTTCGAATCCTTTTTTTCTTTAATTTAAAACTTGCTAATGTTACAAATCATATTTAATAACATGTAGAATACTTTTAAAAATATATCATATTAAAGAAACTATTGCAGTAAATACTTTCTCCAGTTTTTCTAATATTAAAATCTATCATATATTATATGTAAAATTTTTAGCCTAAAATCTTTAACTAAATATAATTATTAGTATAATTTGAAAGAAGTAATTCAAAGTTGATATGCTAAATTTTGTTTAACTACTCGTTCTTATAAAACATCAGTTATTTATTTTTTAAAAATGTATATGTGAACAACTGAACATAGTCCAAAAATTTCATTATCGTTATGTAAACTTATATGTTTTAGATATTTTGAATAGCAGTTTATACACCTGTAACTTAATTTAATTTTTGCTTTTATTATCAAATTAGTAACTGGTAGTAGACAAATTGTTTTATGAATGATAATGTATTCATAAAAACATATAGAATTGAAAAATGGTACATAAAACACTGACCTTTATATGAACTAGTATAAATAAATTTGATGTTGAAAACATAATATCTACATTTGAACTGTTCTGCAGTCGCTATCAGGATAAAATATGCTATTTTAATTGATTTAAACTCTAGAAAAGAAATCGTCTGCTATGGAAAACAATTTGTTGAGTCGTGACCAATTACATGCTTGAAAAAATGCAGTGGATCCATTCAGTTAGTAAACCATAAAAAATAAAATAGTATAATCTGGAGATGAATAGAAATTTCGATTGAAAAACATCAAGTGTCATCTTCGAACGGCGGAAAGGATTACGTTCAAACAAACTCATAGTGAAATAGGAAAATTTTCAAATATTGCAAATAATTATAAATCGAAACTTTTTTAGAATATAATGCCATATTTTTAAGATATTATAAGATAAAATAACGTTGCATGCATTATACTCACGTACAAGGATTTTGATTGATTCTCTCAACATCAACATGGTTTCAAATGGGTTGTTACAATGAATTATGAATTTCGCATCATTTAAATTAGTGCAGAAGACTTCGTTATCCAAATAGAAACCAAAAAGTTGTTTTTCTTTAAACTAATTAATGTCATGACGATTCACACGGCGATGATGCAATTGTCCAACATGTCTTAATGACAACTTTGTATTGTTTGTTTTGTTTTATTAAAAATATGTTTCGGACACGAGGCTGAAACGACTTGCTGCGTCGTTAAGGGGTATCAGGACTCTTAAATTTTCAATTTTTTTGAAATTTTAATTCTTTTAGATGTTAAACTTCTATCTTATCTAAACATTTTAGTATGATTGTTTCCTTGAAATTCTCATTAGAACAGAAGTTATGGCTATTTGAGTTATACATGATCAATAGCTAAAGAGGCGTTTCCAAAACTTTGAAGTCATTTTTTCTCCAAATGTCGTTGTTGGTAATAACGCGCAGAATATCTCAAACCCTTCTGAATATTTTTTCATGAAATATTCAAAACATATGTTTCATATTAGTATGTATATACTGAATCTAAAATTTCATTGTTATTGTTCAAAAAATATTTTGTTAGGTGATTATACTGTTGAAAATTTCAAAATTTTGTATTATCTAAACACAACTTTGTATTTAAAACATAAAAGTGGTTTAAATACAAATTTATTTAGGTTCAGGGTATTTAATATAATCTGAAGTGTAATTAGGTAAAAAAAAAATCATTTTAGTTTCAAAATTTATTTTGTAATCTTGCTCGTAAGCTGTTGTACCAATTTTCTGCTCGACAAATTTCTGACAATTTGCAGCTCTCTATAAATACTAATTCCGTATCTTGCAGTTTTTTAAATACATGAAATAAAAGAACATACTTATGTCTTTTAATCCCAATAAAAATTGTGCTTTTAAATCGTATACATTTTAAGATGTTGAAAATTGGCCTGTTTTTTTTTTGTTTTTTGTTTTTTGTTTTTGTTTTTTTTTTTTTTTTTTTCCAATTTCAAGAGTTCTGAGACCTTTTGATGATTGAAGTGAATATCCGGGGGAACGCTTTAATGTAAATCGTAAAACTACATAATTCCTATACTGAATTGGGATTCAAAATAGGTGCCCCATTATTAAGAATAATTATAGCATACGCTGTTCCCGCCTAACACTCTGGACCATCAGATGTGCCCAGTAGAATAAAATATGCTTAAGTTTTTAAATAAGCTTCCATAATAAGCGGGAAAGCGAAATTTAAAAGTCGAAACTATCTAAATTGCATCTCAAAAAATCTTAAATGCGTTTAACAAAATATCATAAGTTATAGATTTATATTACAGTAATACTTATATTGTAATCTTAAGCACTACATAGTTACTTTCCTTTATCGGGAAACAAAATTGGCATCTCTCAATTAGCAGCAAATACAACCAGTGTTTTGTACAATTGCTGCCTTATGTCAGCAGATGAGCACATAAATATAAAAAATGTTTTATTTTTTAATGCTTTTCCTTAATGAGCCGGAGAAACGAGATTTACGGTCGAAACTACCTAAAGTTTTTCTCATAGTATATAAAATGTGTTTAACAGCATATCTTAAATACACTGGTTATCAAAAATTAAGGAAAAGTCACAAAATGCTAATTTTCAAATACGCGAACACTCAAAAGGAAATAATATAATTCGAGTAATTACTATCTCTACAACGCAGCTAGCCCATATAACATCTCATTCATGTCACACATGGTCACAAGTGTCACAGTCAATACGATGAAGCAAAAAAATAGAAAATTCCATACATCTCATTATGAGTTTCAAATGATCACTATATGTAATTCCACTGAGAAGTCAATGTGACTGTTGCTTTGCGACAAGTCACCAGGTAACTTTACAATGTAGTTAAATTGTGACTCTCATGTGAATGTCATTTTGAGACTCAATTTCCTAGTCATCATGAACGTTGCATTATGATAAGTCACCAAACAATATTATGTTATAGTCAACTCGAGACTTTTCCCAAAAGAACACAATGATGACTTCACAGTAGTCTCTATGTCACCTGAAAGTCATCATGTGACTTTAATGTGACATTATTTGGTAACTTATCACAATGCAGCGTTCACGATAACTTTGAAATTCAGTCTACAAATGACAGTCACATGAGAGTCACAATATAACTACATTGTAAAGTCACATGGTGACTCGTAACAAAGCAGCAATCACAGTGACGTCTCAGTGGAGTCACATACAGTGACCATTTGAGACACATAATGAGATGTATGGAATTTCCTATTATTTTTTGCTTCACCGTAGTGACTGTGAGATTTGTGACCATGTGTGACATGAATGAGATGTTATATGGACTAGCTGTGTTGTAGAGATAGTAATTACTCGAATTATATTATTTCCTTTTGAGTGTTCGCGTATTTGAAAATTAGCATTTTGTGACTTTTCCTTAATTTTTGATAACCAGTGTATTAGAATTATATAAAAGACATTTAAGTGGAATCTTAACCACTACAGAGATTCTTTCTTGAATCGAGTTTCAAAATCGCCACCTCGTAATTCAGAGTCAGTGCAGTAATTTTCCTACAAGTCTTCTGAAAAGGTGTTAAAAAAAGAATAAAGAATGTGTAATTTTCAAAAGCTTCCAAACTGATTGTAACCGTGATAGTATGTCGCAATTACTTGAAGTGCTTCATATGCCATCCAAAATGAATTAACTACGTAATACATAATCTAAAAATTGTATAAAACCTTCGTTTTAGCTTAATATTTTAATCATTCGGACTGAAATACAAGATCAGGAAACAAATGACAATTTATACAATGTTTACCTTTTGTATCACTATTTTATGCCATCTTTTAAAAATAAATTTAATAAACTCATCAATTTATCTTATGCTGAATAACTAATAGAATCATGTTCTCGGAAAATAATGCAATTCTTTTACACTTTTATAATTATTCCCTCTATAAAATTTTAAAATCAGCCTCCCATCTATAATTTTGATGCGTTTCCTGTAAAGTTCAAACACCATCACCATGGCGACTGAAGGGAATTCGATAAATAACGTTGTCAAAAGTAACATTAAAATTAATTTCCTCGGAACTTACGCTCTTTATCACCGGGAGCAATAATTAAACTCATAAAAATTGGCAATACCTAGAAGTTTAAACACTGTTCGCAATATAAATATTTATTTAGATCATATACGAGTACAACGTTAATATTTTAAACTGAAATCATTTTGAATGCTTAAACTAACGTGTAGATGCATTATAAAGTTTATTTAAGGAATAATATTTGTATTTGAAATTGCCATTAATGTATATTTCAGATATTAAAAAGATATGTTAAACCTTTAATTATCTTTTTTAATTTTATTATAATTTAGGTATTGTTCTTGCAGATATCGCACTGTAGGTACTTCTAAAATCCTATAGTTTATTATGAAAATTAACTTAAATTACTTTTAAAGATTTCTGAACAGTCCGGCAATATCTGATGTAAAACACCTACAAAAGTTTGATACATATTTTTTGTGCAGTTTTATTTGTGCTGATTCAAATATATTATAAGTGAAAAAAAAATAAAAACTAGCTTTTTATAGTTTTTTAACACTTTTCCTTAAATGATAACACATAACATACACACACACACAAAAAAAAAAGTTAGAAATTCTCCTCAATACGTAGTAGACTTATACTCATTGAATATACAATTTATCTTAAATTAAAAACTCTTAATGTTAGAGGTTATCCTGAAGAAGAGCTACACTTATATTCATTGAATATAAAACTTATTTTTGTCGCATTCACATATTTTACTTCCATACATTGTTTGTACGCATCAAGGCATCAAGACATTTAGGCGATTTTAGGTGTTTTCTATTATATATATATAATCCAAACGGAAATTTCGTTCCGAACGCCGAGATTTCGAGTTCTACCGCATTGATTTTTACGGAACTTATACTGTTAGATAAGTATCATTCCAGGGAAGGTTTTAAGCTATAACACATCATTCTACCTAGATCAGTTATAGAATTATTACGGAAAATTCTATTATTTTGGACTTTGTTACTTCATATTTCCTTAAATATCTGGGCTCCTATTGGTCGTAGAGCTTAGATCTCGCGCCAAAAGTAGCTCCGAAGCACCCAAGCAACCTTTTCCCCGCGATTATTTTGCCGTCTTCCGATTTCCTCTAACTCTATTAGGGGCCCGCGTAGAGCCCCTTTAAAATATTTTTCGTATTAATTTCAGCAATTATCTTAAATTATTGGTTAAGACCGCCACCCTCCCGATTCATGTATCTACGGAAAGGTTGCATGAAGGAGTTTCGTTTAGATACGCTTTCGTTAAGAATAAAGTGCGCTCCCTGGTGGTGGAATGTGGAACTAACATAACGCGATATTGTTAAAATTAGGAAATCTAACAATGCGATCTGTTTTAAACTTTGAGATAGTTCATAACACATAATCTATTATCTATTCTATTATATATATATAAAATCTATTATATATTCTATTATCTATTATATATATAAAATCCAAACGGAAATTTCGTTCCGAACGCCTAGATTTCGAGTTCTACTGCATGCTTTTTACGGAACCTATACCGTTAGATAGGTATTGTTTCAGGGAAGGTTTTAATCTATAACACATTATTCTACCTATATTAGTTTTAGAATTATGACGGAAAATTCTGTTATTTTGGGCGATAAGGTTACCATTTTATTTCTTGGCGAAATTCATCGTTGATAAAAAAAATTGAAACGGCTATTAAACCTCGAAAAATAAAAGAAAAACTGTTACTAATTTTATTTAAATGAAAAAAAAAAGAAAAAAAGAAGAAGAAAATCCGTTTTAATGAGTGATAATATTAAAAAACGGAAACATTTAATCAAAACCTGAAAGAAATATTTGTAATGCTTAAAAATTAATTTAATAAGAAATATTACACTTGATACGCAATATTTGGCTCTTTATCGCTTGCGTTAGATATGGAAACGAATCTGAAAATTTGATTAGATGAAATTTTAACGACATTTTCTTTCTGTTCTGTTCTTTTCTTTTTTTATATATCTAATTGTCCCATCACGTGACTTATAGAAGAAACAAGCAGATGTAATTGTGAGTCACATGTGTAATTACTATTTGTTTCTTTACAATTTTTTATTTTTCTTTTGTCGCCAAACAATGTGATTTTAAACCAAAAATGCATAAGCGTGACATTAGCTTGAGGATGTTCTCAGAAATGGTGTTTTTTTAGGTGAAAGAGATCATTTTTTGAGTACATTTTCATATTCAATTGTAACTTATATAGATATCAGTTAATATTTTAAAAATGGAATCGAATACTTAAATTTCAGTGTGAATTTCTGCCACACATACATATTGTAAAATAATTTCATACTTTTTAAAATGTTTTTCGCCATAATTCCGAAAGCATGTGATATTTATAAACTCGAACTCAGATCAACGAATATTACCCATTTTATTTAAGCAAATATTATCTATTTTCTCAAGTCATATCGCCAATTTCATTTATAGGAAAATTCACAGATTCGAAATCTAGGAAATAAAGATAATTTTTAAGGAAATTTATGTTTTAATACGTTATTACTATGGAAAAATTCAACATTTTGAAGAGAAAAATTACAAGTCTTTTGTAATTCGTCATTTCTTCTTCGTCTTTCTTCGTACTTCCTCCTCTGTTATGTAATATTTCAAATGATATTGGACTAATTTTCGATCATCGATTCACCGCAAAATCGCATATCTAATATAGTATATAAAATAAAGTCTGGATTAGGGGACTAATTAACGCACAGCGCAAACTACTGAACCTAAAATCTTGAAAATCGTGATAAAAATACTTCTTATGACATAAACTTCTGCTAAGAAAGGATTTTCTAAAGTGTCACCCCTAATGGTTTTTGCACGGGGAGGGGAAAAAATCGAATATCAAAATTATGCGTCAAATGATAGCATATTTTAATGTAGTTTTGTATGCTGAATCGAATGCTACCAAATAAATTTTTATAAGTCCAACAGTTCATGACACATTTCATATTTTTCTAATTTGGCTGTGTCTTTGGCATCTAAACCTCAAAATATCTATCATTACATCCGTTACTCTAGCAACGGAAAAAATTCAAATCAACCCTTTTGGCTAAAAAATAAAAACTGCTCTATGAGTTTGAAATAAAAATGCAAGCATCTTAATTTTTTTAAAAAAATAGTGATTTTATGTAAAATAAAAGGGAAAAAATTACTGATAATTTAGCGTTATAAAACAAAAATGGAAAAGGTACTACTTAGATATTCCGTCGACCAAAAATCTATCGTCAAACTATAAGATTAAATGCCAATAATGGTTGATCGTAAATATCAAATTCACTTGAATTTAAACAAACTACACGTGTTTACGTCATCAAGTGATTTTAATTTCGACGTTTTATTTGTTTTTTTATTAATGTTATACTAATTTATTTGTTATTTCGTTATTTAAAATAAAGATTATGTCAATTTATATAATTTGGCGAAATTGGTCGACGGGATAACAAGTAGTACCAATGAAAATATTTAAGTATGAAAGCAATGTTTGTAACGACTTAAAAATTATTTTCATATATATAAACTCGGTTTATGGCGTTAGATGCCGTCATCCGAAGAATCTACAAGAGTCTTTTTCCATTTTTTCCGGTCATAGGTTCCTCAATGAAAGAAATTGGAATTGGAATAATATTGTGTGATTTATAAATTGCTCCTCGATAAGAAGAAAAAATGGGTACATTTATAACAACCGTGCGTACATCTCGCTGATAGCATTTTTAAAATTCCCAGTAGCAGTAGTTACATTTTGCGTATGTAAATTAAAAATATTTTTTTGCTTTTAATTATGGCATTATTTCCTGTTATTGTTTATCTTTTCAGTTTTTTAAATGAAATTAGTATAAGGCATGCATTTTAAATTAAATGAGTGAAAGGTTTGTGTTTTAAATGAAAATAATAAAATAAGAATATGCTATGAAAACAATCTTTATTGATTTATTACCTGCGCCCGGCTGACATAAAAGTATCACAAAAGCCACATATTCACTTTTCTTTGAGTATGAAGAAAATGAGCTCATGAGAATTCAAGTTAACCTTCCGTAATCGGATACTTCACATATTGGTGTATTAGCTTTAATGTTGAAAGCATCGTTTTTGTTTGAAGCGAAAACTTTACTATGAATTCTATTACACAAAATCGCATCATCATCATCTACTATATATTTACAACGGAAATTTGTATTTCATTCCGATTGTTTATAATACTTTCGTAGGATATACCACAATTAGTTAGGTAATAATTTTGGAAAGGTTTTAGTGTATACATATTGTTCAAGGGTACTTAGTTATAGAGCAACAGTAAAAGTTCAAAAATTAAGTGAACCTGATTATGAAAGTTTTGCCTTTTTAAAGAAATCTACAGAACATATTTTGTTACAAGTGGCCCTGTTGCATGACTTTTAGGAATGGTGTTAGTATATACGATTTCATTATATGTTGATTAGTTACAGAGGTATTAATTCCTGTTGTCACAACGGTCTCATTACCCGACCATAAGTGCGCTGTTTATAATCAACTAAAACAATTACTTCTTAATTGCTAAATTTTGTCCAACGCTTAAGATAACATTATATCTCAATGGCGTTCGCATCGTTTTCAGTAATGTGCAAGGTCAAGCTGAAGATCCATATTGTTTAAAATACAAGTTCAAATTCACCATTTAGTTTAATCCAAGGTTCATTTGGAAATATTGACCAGCGCAGCGGGCATAGCCTGCTAGTATTACCATAAAATTCGTAAAGTACCCGTCGCTCTATTATTATTTTTTTCTTATTATTATTAAATAAGTCAAAAGTCAAGTAACGCTTTGCAAAAATTCTGGTAAAATATGCTTCAATGTCATTGAAGCGTACGAACTCTGCCATAGAATTTTTAATAGCGTCGTGAGTTTATAATTTTAATGCCTTCCATGTAGCTATCTAACACATGGATAGATTCATCACCATGGAGACAGAAGGTCTTTCTATAAATAACGTTTTCGAAAATAATATTAAAATAATTTTTCTCGCACATCATGATATATTTCACAAGGAGTTGTAATTAAACTCATAAATAAATTATCAATATCGAGCAAAGTAAACACTATTCTGAATATAAATATTTATTTCGATTATATACGAGTACAACTTTAACATTTTACATTGAAACCTTGCTGGTTTATTTAACTAACTCCTAGTAACATTGTCAAAATTTACTTTAAGAATACTATTTAATTTTAAAATTTCAATCAGTAGTTTTATTTAATTAATGAAAAGAGATTTAAAAAAAATTATTTTGTGAAATTCAAACTATTTTTTTTAATATGGAATGTAGATTTTCATTCCTTTTTATTGTGACAATATATTGCAGTATACATTTTAACTTAATTTTTTTAAACATACTTAAAAATTATTTTTGATATAAAATTCATTTGATAGCTAATTTTTATGCGCATTTATTTTGACCGTTACGTCAACTAAACGCCAGCGGTTAAAGGGTTCAAATATGTAATCTTCTTCATCAGTACCAGTTATATACAGCATTAAGTTTTAGAATATTTGTCTCAGTGCAGAATTTTAATGCTTGTGAAGTTATAACATATTATTTTTGTTTATGGCGGAAAGTTTCATGGTGTCATCACCATGGAAACTGAAGTGTGGATAACAATTTTTTTTTTTTTTTAATGGCACACATTAATTAAGAAGATTAATAATTAATTTAAAAAAATAACATTTTAGCAATATAAACAATGCTTGAGTGACAAATATTTATTTAGATTAAGAACGATCACGACGTGGATAGTTAAAAATGAAATTGTGATGAATGAATACACTCACCTGTAGTCACATTACACTGGTCAACATATTTGAACTTTTGCTCTGTCCTAAAACGGAAATTAGTTTTTTTTTTCTGCGGTTTTTTGTGCTGAATCCGAATCTAGTTTTAGATTTACTCCAGCACGTTAAGTTTGAGAGATATTTGCATATTTCAATTTATGCAAATTTAGTAAATATTATGCAATTATTTGCAACTTTAAGGTATAAAGCAATATCAGACAGAGTTTTTTGTTTTATGTTATGATTACTACCTAACTTACTTCACAAAAACGTTGATTCTGAGATTATACTGACATGTGACTGTAAAATATTGTACCTAATTTGCATATTTTTCATATTTTTCTAATAATGTTTCTTGACGTTCAAATATTTCTGCCGCACGAGTACGCTAATATGTCTCTAAACCAGTTTTTTGAGCTGATTTCAAATCTTGTATCTGTTTTATTCTGTGACGTCTAGTTTTTGAAAAAAGTGAAATTTTAGTTTTTGGTCAAAAAAGCCAAAAATATCTTTTTATGATACTTTGTTTGATAAGTTTCAACTAGTTAGGACACATTCTACTACTTACTTTTTTTTCGATTATATAAATTTTTGTTTATGTCTTTGATATGAATCTGACCCTGTTCACCTTCTTGTCAATGAATTACACACCCCTAAAAAGCATCTTAAAACAAACCTGTGTGAATGTCGTGCAAAAGTAGAAATTCATCTTACTCATAAAACTAGACATGACATAAGAAAACAAACTGCAGATTTGAAATCAGCATAACAATATAGTCTAGAAAAACATTACGTCAATTATGTGGCAAGTATTTTAAAGTTGATAGTGATGTAAACATTACACCATTGAAAAATATGCAAATTAGACTTAATAACTGATAAATAATTGATAAGAATATGCAAATCGTGACATTTATCTGAAGCAAATAGTCAAGTAATCATTATATAGAAAACGTAATTAGATGTGACATATATTGTATCTAAAATTTGCATAAAATAGCACAAAAAGTTTAAATTTGCATAAATTTAAATATGCAAATTTCTCAAAACCTGGACCACCTAGAGATAAACGGAAAGCATATTCGGAATCAGTGCCGAAAATTGATCTAGAATCAACTAATTTTAGTTTTAGGACAAAACAACTGTTGTCCAGTGTTATCAAAGTAAATTTATAGAACAAAACTTACGGATTACGATTAATATACCTTTTACATAATAACAAGATATGTTTGAAAGTTGCCATACTTTTTCGGAAATTTAAAATAGTTTTTAAATGTTACATGTTGACCATTTGCATAATATTATAACTGTTTTTTTATCCTATCAACACTAACAATATTCTCACATTTCGTAGTACATCTTTTTTCATGGTGATAACAGGTTTTTTTAATTGTGTAACTTCCTTGCACGTATATTTTGAGTAAAATTTTATTTTTACTTATTCTATGTGATGAGTAAAGCAGGCAATAATTATGTAATGAATACAAATATCGATTTTAATAAATATTATACACTTTTTGGTGAAATTGTAACACACATTTTTATATAAAATATCAATATTTATGACACAATAAGTAATATACTTCGCTGAGTAATTGTCTCCTCATTTTAAAAAACGCAATTCATTTAGACGTTAATAACTATTTGCAGCACTAAGTTTTAAAATTCTGCTACCAAAGCACAATTGTAATGCACTTCGATAAATATTTACACACATTATTTAACAAGTAATTGAGTATAATTATTGACTGAATTTTCGAATTTAGAAAATTTGAAATATTCAAAAGTGTTTGAAACGTAAATAGTTATCGTAATAATAACTTATTAACAACAATAAATGAACGATGAGTGGTACTTCTGATGAAGGATGAATGGTGCTAATATTCTAAGCTAGTGCTTTCGATGGGATACCTATTTCAGTTATACGTTTAAACGATATATCTATATACGTATAACACATTCCTTTGAAATACGAATACCTTAAAATATACGTTTAAACGTATCTAGATACGTATAAGGATACATCGGTTAAACGTATATTTAAACATACGTACATTTAAAGTATACGCATATTTCAAGTATCGTATCTACTTTTAATAACAACGGACCTCATCAGCCTTACGTCACTCATTGGAGAATAAGCTGGAAATCGGTGGCGTTAGCGTAGCAATCTGCATATTATGTTTCATTAAATTAATTGACAAAATGTTATATGAATTTGCTGGAACGGTTTAATTGTTTAATAAGTAAATAATAATTGCTGAAAGTAGCCATTATAGTTGTTTCAATTGTGTTCTCATAATGGTTTAAAAAATAAGTGTGGTATTGGTTATGTTCACAAACTGCTTGTCGGAGGTCATGTATGCATATTAAGAAAGCCATGTTTTGGAAGGATAAGGAGATGTAGTTGTTGATTTTGCCTGTTATAAACGAGACTTTAAAGCTGCAGGAAACGGATTGATCAATGTCACTATAAAATATAAATTAAATTTGTCAGGTCTCTGGCCGCATGCAAAGATAATGTTTCGCGCGAAGTGCCCATGCCATAAATGAAAAGAAGCTAGATGCTGTGCTACAGATCTGCAAAACGTAGCTTTGAAGCTACCTACTACCAATAGTAAAACATTTCATAATTAATAGCTTAGATTTTAGGGAAATCAATCAAAATCTGAACAGAGAAAAGTATTCAGAATTTTTTAAGTACCAGCACAACAACCAGAAGGTAGGTAAATCTCAAGCCATCGTGCTTCTTTGAACAAAGAATCGCGATGGCCCCTTTAAATCACAATTTTTCATTTAAGGAAAATTCTCAATGTTTTTTATTTACTCAAACGTTTAGACGTTTATATGTTTAACCGCTTGGGTAAGATACGTACGTACGTTGTACCGTATACGCTGTTTTGCATAATACGTATAACCGCCGTAGCTATAATATACGTATCTGAAATCCGTACCCTTATAATACGTATTATACGTATTCTCGTATAAACGTTTAATAGGGAGCACTATACTAAACAGTATTTGAATATTTATGATTGTAATGTACGTGTTTCAACGAAGTAAAGATTTACCCGTTCTCAACGATAAATCTCTCTTATTGTAGACAGCACACACGCACAAAACATAAAATTACACGTACATAAAATTACACATATTAGAACAAAAATTTCACATATATAGACGTATTTAAACATCTAATAGAGCTGTATTACATTTTTATCGGACGTTTGTGTAACGTTCAATCACATAGACTAAGTCATAACTAATGCTGGAGGGAACAAAAAGATTATCCGTGGAAGGAACAAATACAAATAACGCTCTCTGCGAAGCACAGAAAAGCCGCAAAAGAAAATGGGCCTTACAATGTATCATTCTTATACCTAAAACGCCCAACATTTATCTTTAAAACATACAAAAGTAAAACTGAAACAGTGATAAATATAATTTTTTTTTTTAACTAGCATGTTTTCAATAGACAGATTTTAATAATACTTTTATATTTTTAATCTTTTAATTACTTTGTCTAACAATATTGGAATTATTGGAATTATTAAGCGGAGATTAGAGGCCTAAAACCTACGATGTGAAATTAATGTAGCTTTCTCGGTAACTACCAAACTTATTCACTTGAATTTTTTCATATACATAATTAAAATAATTCTTCATAAAGGCAAATTTATAAACACATATTCTTTACTTATTTAAACAAAAACTAGAATAAAAACCAGTTTTAAACAACAAAAAAACAATGAAAAGCTTTTATTAAAAAATTATTTCTGCATATCTTAATAACAAAAGTTTACTTCAGATTTATCGGGATTGTGTGTAAAATATTTAGGCAAGATTACAGACAGTAATATGTAGTCGATTCTATAAAACGGTTCCGCGAAGTTAAACAAAGTATATTTTGAGGAAATTAAGTTTAAAGTTTATAAATAGACCTAATTGAAACATCCCTGATTCATAGTAATTATTCGTCTTTTTTCTTGCCCTTTTCCCGGTTGTCTTTTTCGTTTTAATCTTTGTAAAATTATTTTTCCTCTAGATTATTGCAAATCTTATATCACTTTCATCATACGTTAACAGTATATATGTTTTAAAGTATTTGCATCATAAACACCTAGTTGAAGGTATTCTAGATATACATGTGCCTTTTTAGATATATTTCGTCTTTCTGAGAATGGTGAATGACTTTCATCCAAATCACCTAATTTCTTTTTCGAGGCACGCGTAGCAACATAAACTCTGCTTTCAAATTCTGTAGTACTAGCCTAAACACAGGACTCAAATAACGGTTTTCTCAGATAATGAGTTTCCTTTCACTTTTTAAGTCTTTTGTATTCGATCTTGGCATTATGATGCAATTGTAAAGAAAGAAACAAAAAAAAAATATATTCAAAATTAAAAATAAACCTCTGCAATGTACAATCAAGCATAGCAGCAAACGCACAAGTAACAAAGTTCGAATATAAACCTATCACGTCGCTATAATCCGGCGTTAATTTTTTAAATAAAGCAACAGTCATAGCTGCAGCACAACCGAAGAATAGCTTATCATGTGTAATTCACGGAGAAAAGAATTCTGAGACACACCTACTAGCTGTTGCTCACAATAGTTTAATATGTTTACGTTCTTCGTTCTTTAAATGGGCGTGGTAACGAGTGCAACTCGATGTAAAGAAAAAGAATTACGTAAAACTTTTTAACTTCTCGTTGTCGTATAAACAAAAGTAATATAACATTCGGAAATTTAAAGGATTCAAAATATTGTCGCCCGGTGGGCTGGTCCGTAAGCGGAGGCTGCCGTCACGCTGAGGGACCGGGTTCGAGTTGCTGGGTAAGACATGAATGTAATTGTGATTGTGTTTTCAAAAGTTATATGTAATGTAGAGAAATATAAGTGTTATGTCTGGTTTGTGTTACAATTTCTGTGTTTAAATATGGATCATTCGAGGTGACAGCCATTGTTGCTATAGGCCTCAAAGCAATCTCCACTACGGTGGATTTCAAATCAAATCAAATTCAAAATATTAAAAAGTAAAAAAAAAAAAAAAATCTCAAATTTGCTTTCCAACTCCCATTAAACATATTAAGAAACTAGTAATATAGCACTGATATAAGATTGGCAGATTATTTCAAAATACAAGAACTACATTTCTTAAACAAGAATATATTGTAGTTATTTAAGTATTGCGCGGCAGCGCAATACTTATTTATTTCCAGTGTCACTTCTCAATGTTAATTTAACATACAAAAGCCTATGGAGATCATAACTTTTTCATTTTTTCTTCCCACCTTTTTGTCCCTGATGCCACTCATTTTTAATTTTTTGCTAATTCTAATAATATTATAAATTCAAAGTGTAAAAACATTTGCCAGATGCCAGGATCAAAACGGATCATAAAATCTCTTTGCATGTAGGTCGATTATAATCTAGAGAGTAACATGGACTAATTTTTATTTACATTATTCAAATATTTTTCTTAATAATTCCAAATTTCGCTTTTTTCATTGAGAATCAACGGACATTTTCTAATAAAATTTAACATTTTTCCTTCATTCTTGTAAATAATTCAAAAGCCGTAATAATAATTTGCCTATTTTTAGTTGAATGATTTTCACGTAAAACATGAAACTGAAGAAACTGAAATAGTTTTTTTTTTTTTTTTAAGAATTAAAAAAAAGATGAATATGACGTCGTAGTGGGAAAAAAATGACATTTTCAAGCAGATTTTTTAGGTTCAGATCGTAATTTTTTGACCAAACTACAACAATCTGCATTACTGCACTGGTGAAAAATTTTGAATTATACATAGGTAAATTGCATCACAAATTGTGATGCGATATCGCACAAATCAAAGCCTGATAATGATACCCTCCATTAATTTTGAAATGTGTTTGTCTGAATGCAGAAGTTATTAAAAAACTTGACATGTTAAACAAAAACCTAATTTGCAGAACAAATTAAAGAAACAAAATTTATTTCCTAGATTGTTTAAGCCCGAGAAGGGGAAGATATTAAGATATTTCATGCAATTCGTTCTACATTTAATGTTAAATTTTTGTAACAAATAAGCTAAACCAATTGAACATTAAAAAATAAAAACGAAATTCATACAATATAATGCTTTAAACACCTATATACTTAGATTCCGTTTAAATGAAATTGAAATAAATCTTAGACTTTTTTTAAAGTTTTGTATTTTGCATGTACCTTATCATATTATGTACAATCGTCATAAACATAATGCAAAATCTGCAGTACAAGTATTTACAACTTAAAAATGGAAAAAGTCTAAGATTTATTTCAATTTCATTTGAACGGAATCTAAGTATATAGGTGTTTAAAGCATTATATTGTATGAATTTCATTTTTATTTTTTTTATGTTCAATTGGTTTAGCTTATTTGTTACAAAAATTTAACATTAAATGTAGAACGAATTGAATGAAATATCTTAATATCTTCCCCTTCTCGGGCTTAAACAAACTAGGAAATAAATTTTGTTTCTTTAATTTGCTCTGCAAATTAGGTTTTTGTTTAATTAAATGCAGTATTAATGTGTCTCCGTTTACAAAATATGTTAACCGCCTCCCTTATCAATTTTGTTTAAATAATGCAAAAACTAATCACATTTTTTGCCATCAAATTGTTGCATTTCATGCTTCACAATTCATATCACAAAACTTGGAAAACTGCTTATCGAACATTATATTTAATTTATTATATATAATTTATTATAAGAATATTTTCTTTCTCTTTGAGCTTCAGGCCCAGTAAAAACGTGATAAAACAAAACTTAATGACAAATTATGCCACGCCCGAGTTTTCTTGGCATAAAAATTAATTGTAATATATACGGACCCGGGTTAACTCGGGATATTCAGGGAAGCAGTTATAACAATGAAGACCATACTAAAAAAATAATATTAGTATATAAAGCAACAGAAAATAGAAATTAATCATGTAAATAATGTATTATCAACATAATCTTGGCAATATATATATATATATTTAACTTAATGGATTTAAATAGAATTCGTACTATTTTACATAAAGTGAATCATCGATTACAAAACGATTATCTATTTTTTGAGAGAGCATCATTTTAAATTTAAAATGAACTATGTTTTCAATTAATATTCCAGAGAAACAAACTAAATACAAGGAAATTTCAAAGCTTCTTACTTTCAATCCAAAAAATATATACTGGATAAATCAATAAACAGATTTCCGGATACTCGTGAAACATTCTTCAATCTGACAATAATGTTGAAAAATGTATATCCTACTGCAATCTTTTAAAAAAATATAGAGAATGCAACAAGAACTTTTTTTAAAATTATTTGTTCATTATTTACGGTTGTATTTCGTTATATTTTCATCTGTATATAATATTTTTCTTTCTCTGTTGCTGGTGAAATGGAAATAATAATAAGAAAATGAGCTGCATTTTTGCATATATTTATACAGTGGATTCTAGTTATTACCCAGTCTTTTTGAAAGTAGTAATTAAAATTGTTGGTGCGCCATGCTTTTTTTTTTTTTTTTAACCATTTTGAAAAATGGTTATTGTCCTCGTCAGGGTAGGAAATCAAAAGCATATCTGAAGCGTTTTATTGGTTTAATCCGCATTTTATTCGTTTTCTGATTGGTCTATACACTAACCTTTACTTTCAACAGAGATGGATACTTATGTTGCCACAATGACAAAAAAGTAATAAAAACTACAAAAAAGATTAATAACTCAGAAACAAATTGAGATACAGTTTTCAAACAAACTGCATTTAAAAGCACATTTTTTTTCTCAATACGACGGTGTAAAAAGTAATATTGTGGGATGTTTAGAAGTTTAAGAATGAAATTTCATTTAAAATTGGTCCTCAGATTTCTTGGACGATGGAAAAGCCTTTTCCCGAACAACCAATGAAATGATTGGATAATAAGTAAGTTTCAGGTGGATAATACGTAAGTTTCAGGAAATCTGACGAGTCGCAGGCGACTTTTGTCGCTATCAATTTTTACGTGTAATAACACTATTAATGTTTAATTCATGGCGTACGTAATGTATGGTCAACTCCGTGCGATTTTTTATGTCTTAAATTTTAGTCTTTGAAAAAATCATTTTCAAATGGTCGTTGTAATTTGTTAAATTGCTTATTTTTATAATTATTATTTTTTTTTTAATGAAGAATTGTTTTTGTATAACATATAAAATATTGCGGGTTATAAAGTAGATAATTTGATGAAATGCATTTAAATCAAATTATACAAAGTAAGTAAAATGTACTTTATGCGTGCTTCAGATATAATATAGTAGGACGCCTCTTGTATTTACTTCCCAGAAGCCACCATGATGGTAGACGATGAGCGAGAATGTTTTCTGACAATCAAAGTATCTGACTGTAAAGTTTCGTTTGCATTAAGGTGTTATCATCCTAGGCCTTAGCTTTAAGAACCAACTAATAAACAGCGAGTGGAAACGAATGATGCACGCTTATTTATTAGGCCATAATTAAATGAATAATTTAACGCCTGAATCTCCTGCGCCTAGATCTATAATGCCATAATGTAAGCGCACAATTTCTCTCCTTCTCTGTCATGCCATTTTGGCAATAGAAAGCTCCAACCCTTCCTCTTTCATCTAGCAATGAGTGCCAAAAAAAGTGGCATAAGAGCGCACACGTAATTTGTATTTCTGTTATCTTGGATTATGTAGTTTATATCTTCAAAGAATTATTCTTGCCTTCTTGGTATTACTCTAGCCATGAGGAATTTAAAGATAACGCTGCATGGATTAACTGCTTTAAAGATCGCGACAATATTATTTGCAGCCATGTAAGGAAGCTCCTTCATGTTATTATGACACAAAACTGTTTGTTTCACGAAGTTTACTCCTATTCTCAATGAGTATTTTGAGCCTTAGCATGATATTTATAACGCGGGCGGAAGTAGTTTGCCTTGTAAAATGGTTCCAGAAAGAGGCATTACATTCTAGCAGTAAAAAGCCACGGGGACAAGAAAATTAAAGAACGATTAACTTTGATTGTTGCATGCAATGTGGATGACTCAGAAAAACGAAAATGGTAATTTTCGGAAAGTCGAAGAAGCCGCACTTCTTTCAAAATGCATCATTTCTCGCTTTTGATATTTTTATGCACGATCTGTAATGATATATAAAAACAATAAAAACAAAATTATTCCTAGTTGTTCAAAACTGTAATGTCATAAATTTGCTATTGAGTTTGGAGCACTGGGTCTTTTATATCTCCCACTAATCCTCACATGGAGTCTTCAATTTCAGGAACATTACATTATTTGCACATTAAATGATCATTACAGAAAGCGTATCGAATATTCCATTAACATCAATTCAGAAAGAGAGACAGAATCTGCGTTGAATTCCAATACAGAAGTATACCAGTACAGGTAATAGTAATTGAAAACTGCTTTCGGAAAGAAAAGATTCAGTGTGCCAACTTTTACAGATGTCGAAAAAGCACACTCTGCTGTTACAAGTTAATAGATACTGCTGTGAATGCATTTGGATATAAAAGATTAAACCTCTTATAGAAGAGGTAGTACGAAAAAATTGAATGTAGAATTGAACAAAAACATACAAAAAAGTGCAAAATAAAGCATCTTACTAACTCATTAAATCACCAAATTATCCAACCACCTTATGCATCCAAAATTGAATTCATCTCAGTTCAATAACTGAACTGTACTTATACCCTTATAAAATCACACTTTATACTTTCAAAAAATTTCATGGGTTTATACAGGGTCATTCTGAAGGTCATGTCCAAACAGCACATATAGGCGGGCCAGATCATGAGGTGCAAGAATTACATATGAACTTGGGTTCGAAATGCGATCTTGGCGGTGCAATTGTATCGAGACCGTGACGCAAAGAATATATAGCAAACGGCGTAAAAATACCTTTATTTTACAATGAAACTTAATCGAAGTACAAAATACAAATGAAAAATGTTACAACTCATAACAAGTGCACAAAATGTGCCCCATTAGCCGCTTCACATCTGCGCCGCATGGAATCACGAACACACACCAGTTGGCCTCGAACCATGGCCACGGTGATCCCTGGACCTACCCCCCCCCCCCCACTGGATATCTTAATATACATCTCTTTGGAAAATCTGAAGTCTCTGGTGTACGAGACATCCATTCCGTCGGCCATGGATCGCTGAAGCGACGACCTTGTCCGGGAGACTCCTCACCAATTGGAACGTGTTCGAGATAATATGCGACGCCGATGTCAAACATGCATCACAGCTAATGGAGAATATTTTGAGCATTTATATATATATATATATATATATATATATATATATATATATATATATATATACGCGATATATATCTATATATATATATTATTCAGCAAATTCCCATTTAAAGCTAGTTTTTATTTTGAAAATATATTTTTATCCATATTTTCACAATTGTAGCTCTTAAATTATTAATTATTATTTCTTTTATTTTTAGGTAAGAAACAGGCAGTTTTACTGATTTTCCGAAGAACATACTCTTTTAAGTAAATTCGTAAGTAAAATTTACAAATGTAAGAAACAACTTTTCACTACCATGTTTTATCTCCATTGTAACCATACATGCACACACACACACATATCTACCCTATATATATAAAATCCTAATGAAACGACTTTATGAAACGGATATTATGAAACGACTGAAATGAAACGAATTTATGAAACGACTGATTAAACAACAGATTATGTTTCAAGCCAATTTCTCCTAAAATATGGAATATTTTGAGATGAAATTAACACCAAAAATTCCTATTGATCCGCAGATTTCAAAACTGGAATTAGAATCTTTAAATTCGACTAAGTTTTCGAGATATTAATTTTTTTTTAATTTTTAAATACTTTTCTCTATCTTTTCTAATATTTTTCTCTTTTCTTTGATGGCAACTCAAATTTTAATCGTAACAGATATTGTTTTTCATACTTTAGAAAAGGTTATTATTTTAAACTACTTTGGCGACCAGTTTGGCCTCCCGTAAATGTATGCTAAGAAATGTATCATGTTACTTTTATTCATAATTCAATTTACTTGAACAATCTTTCACCAAATCGAAAGATTCTGATAGAGAAATCAAGAACTCGGTATTTTTACGTTAGCAGGACGCATGTGATAAATCACCAATCATTTTTCCTGTCACATTTTTTTGAATTTCATTAATTTCATTTAAAATACAATCCTTTCATTCATTTTATTTAAAATACAAAACTTTCCTTTTAAACTGAAACATTTAAAATTGATGGCTTTCATTTCTTTCTTTCTTTTTTTTTTTAACAAAACGAAAAGAAAAATATTAGGCACGGATGTCATATACGCACCGGGGTACCTAATGGGCGCCAAAATGGCCTTATTTTGATTGACATGGTGACCCGGCTATTGTTGTTTATTTAATAATAAGTGTTTATTTACTTTTATTTCCTTTTTTTAAATTATATAAATTATTTTGTTCTAAAATTATTATTTTTTTTATTTTCTTTTAAAAATAATAGAAAATGATTAAAAAATACGGAACTACTTAGTTATTCCGTCGACCAATTTTGCCAAATTATATAAATCGACAAACCACTCGCCAAATTATACAAATTGATATAATTTTTATTTTAAATGACCAAAGAACAAATAAAATAGTGTAGCATTAATAAATAACGAATAAAACTTCGAAATAAAAATCAAAAACACATGTAACAACATGTAAAACAAATCGTAAACACATGTAACTTGCTTAACTGGAGAGTTGAAAAAAAGCTATTGGCGTGATGTGCACCAGGCTAGCGTAACAGTGCCAAGAATTCTTTGCGACTATGGCAACTTTTATGTAGTTTTATTGGGGAAAAAAAATGATTTTTTAATCGAAATGGAAACTTTCGGCGCAGATGTCATATACGGCCCCATATTGCCACGATTTTTTTCTGACACCAATGTCCAATACGTAACGGGTACTTAACTGGCGACAAAGTGTCGTTATTTTGCTTGATATGGTAGGCCAGATTTTGTTGTTTATACTGTTGATGTTTTCCCCAAATTTACGTCGGAAAAAAAAATCGCGCTAATATGGGACCGTAAGTGATATCTGTGGCAAACTTTCATATTAAAAGCGGAGGGATCAGACCGTACTTATTTATGGTAGTTACATGGCTTGGGCTATTTTAATATAGATGAAATGATGGCGATAGAATAATATTTTACGACTTATTAACTGTGCCTGGTTAACACTAAAGTATCAAGATGGCACCATGACTTAGGCTATTCATGACTTAGGCACTCATGACTTAGGCTATTGTTATAGAAATTGTTTTAAAATGCCGGGAGAGAAAGGCTCTATACACTTAATTCATTTTATTTTAGTTTCTTTTCAAATGTTTAACTGATCCTCTTTAATCAAACAGAAAAACAACCATTGGGTGTCTTAACAGCAACTGAATCGGCCTTAAATTTTTGCAAGCAAAGAGAATTGAATGGAAACCCGTTTACAGGGAGATCTGCAAAGCTTTTTTCAGTGTAATTTAATCTTCTCTAATATAATTAAAACCAATCACATTAGCGTGTTTTTAGATTCTGCGATGTCTGAAAAGGGGGGGGGGGGTAGCATAGCTTGCAGGGGGGAGAGCCCCCTAGTATAAATATTTATATATATATATATATATATATAACTTTTTTTTACAATAATACCAGTGAAAAATATTAGGGGCCCCATCTCCCGGTCCCAGGCCTTTACATGCCCAATTGTCCCCGCTCGAAGCGACCCGAGAGCCAAGCCCCGCGACGCGTCCCAAAGGCCGCGGCCAGGAATGACCAATCAAGGACGCCTCTCACAAAAACTCCGGTCAAACCGGCGCACTGCCCAGCGCACGTCACGCCGGCTGTTCCCAAAAGAAGATGAATTTGTAGCATACGACAATCTTCACCAATTAACTAGAAGAGCTAAATGGGCCCTTCTCTTGGTTCCCGACCTAGTACGCCCCGACAGCCCGTAGGACCCGAACACCTACAAAGAAGTCGGGCCCATGAATCTACACGAGGTTTCCCGAGCCGGAGTTACTTTACGGAAGGCTCACAAGATCAAATACCATTTTCCGGCAAAGACATTTATGCAAGTCAACCGATAGGAGAGGGAGTTGACCCTAACTAAGAAGCCACGGAGGGTCACGGAAAATTCCTCCTGATGCCAAAGACGACGCCTCACTCAGGGGATCATGAAGACGCCTTTAACGGACCCCCAGGAGACAAGGTAACTCCTCCTCTGCCGACATACACACGCCTCGTTAGGGGTTTTCGCCCAATATCTTCCTTAAACCTGCGGAACTCCTCGCGGCTAAACGCTGGGAGTCAGAGAGACCATACTAGGAGCAGTTGGCTACGGCAGGTGGTCACGGAAAGTTCCACCTAGACGGGAAAGACCCCACCTCACTAGGGGGTTGGAGGGTCCGGTGTCCCGCCGGGCCACCTCAACTAGACTCCACCCGAGGGTGTCGAAGCCGCGGGAAACCGGCAAAAGTCCGGCGCCCGCTACCTTACCTCACGGACATCGAAGGCACCCAAGCACGAGTGCTCCTGATCCCGTGCAGTTACCAACCACTAACTGTTAGTTGCGGTCGAAAGTTAGTTTGAGACACCGCTAGAACCTGACAATTGGACGCGGCAACCTGCAATAGCGCACAGACACGAAGGATCTGGGTCGGACAAAGAGTCCGCCCAAGATTCGAAGCGCCGCCGCGTTAGTCGGCGACCCTCCGGCCCGGTTCCTTGAGGGGATAGTGTTCAATGGCGAACCTGCTGGCCGAATCTCGCCCAGGGTTTACGGCACAACATCAGGAAATCAGAGCCATACTGGCCTCCTTCTTCGACCGCTCCCTCGTCGACGAGGGTACCACCAAAACCTACCCACCTTAGGGTCGGCTCACAACTGCTCCATCTACGGATATCGTGGCGGAATGAGCCTCCTGACGCACATAGCACATCAGACGCTATCCGAAACCCTCACCCTTCGGTTGCTCCGGGACCCTGCATGGCTATCCGGCGAGCCCCGTCTTCACCAGTGAGTCACCGAGACACCGTTCTACAAAGCCCGTTCTCTCCTCTCAAGCTCCTAGTGAAATGGTGGGTGGGATCCTATCAAATTAGTCCTAACACATTTATCCTAACACATCTTTACCCAGCGACACCGTCCGGCCCTCAGATCGGCACTGAGATCGACCTATGGAACGTTACTATCCGGCTTGCCCCGAAAACCCGGGTACCGGGGTTACGAGACTTCTTGGACCACCGAAGTGGACATAGTCTCATTCACAACGTCCGTTACCCGTGGTCACAAGACTCGAGGTCTGTCGACCGCGAGTCACTCTCGGAGGCTGTGATTCGCCCCCGTCGCATTCGTGTACAACGAACTCGGCCGTGCGAACGAAGTCTCCTCCCCCACTTAAGGGGTCGGCTTCGTACCACCCGGAGGGGCGGCCACAAAACGCCCAGAAAAACGACAAGTAATATGAAAACACAAACACCACATTAACCAGTTGTTATGTAAATTGACTGTATATGAATGACAGATAACACATAAATCCATTGTCAAGATTTCAAAATAATTTGTTATAACAATAGCAATAATCACAAAAAGTTTTCGACATGCAGCTTAGTAATATTATGTTATAGAAAGAAAGAAAATACATCATATTAGGCATATTTGCAGCAGTAACACATAAAAACTATATGAAAAACGCGCTGTGTTTTTAATATACTTTTAATTTATGTGTACGCTGATGAGTATCATAAGAGTTTTTAATTATTAAATTTTGACAGCGTAAGTCCAAGTTTTTCTTATTGCATTTTATATCTTACATTTTTATTACACAGTAAAAATGTATTATCAATATATATATTATAGGCATTTGTATTGGTACTAATTATTTAAATTCTCTTAAGCAAAAATAATTATCTGCGTTTAATGAAAATTTTGTAGTTTTCAACCATTTTTATTTGTAAGAGTTATAAAGCATTATTTTTGTTTATGTCGCATATAAATGTAATGTTTTAATTCAATCCTTAAAATTTAAACTTATCTATATTTGATGATATGCGATAATAAGTAACATCACAAAAAACAGTTAAAAATAAAAATTTGATATAATAATCTCTATAACTAATGTACACTGTTAAAAAATGACATTTTTGTCAAATATTTAGAAATGCGTGTCAATTTCGCATTTCTTTAAAAAAAATGATTTACAAAGATAGGAGTGTTAATTTTGTCAACATTCCCAAATGAAATTTTTAGATCTGAGTTATTTTTAAAGGAAAACGCTAGTCGCGAATTCAAGGACAAAGACCGGGAGCAAATTGAAATGACACAAAATAATAGAATTTTCGAAATAAAGAGAACAGGGTGGGATTTGATTTATTTTATGAAACTGGATAGCATGCCAAATTATTCTTTATACATTTCCTATTTATTTTATTGATCCCATTTATATATTCCCATTATACACATTGTTATATTATGTATCAATATTTTTATTGAATATTTAAATGTGTTGCTATATTTCCAATAATTTCAACATTTCTAATTGAAAAGTTAGAAAGACCTCCACGGAAGGCACTCCCTCCCCCCTTAGGGCCTATATCCCACGTGCTGATAATTGGCCGACATAAATACAACCAACTAACAACCAACTAATTGAAAAGATATTTTCAAACTTTACATATGTACCATTTTAATCTGAAAAAAAAACCTCTCTGTAGATTTTCTATTTTTAGAATAATGCAACTAACAACATCTCAATGTTTCGTAAATGTTCTTTTTTAGAGTAGTATTCGATATTTATTTGAATAAGTATGAAAACAGATACAAAATAACATGAAACTTACTATGTAGAAACTTAATATAATGTCAGAAAAAGATGTACATACTACATTGCTTCAATAATACATATTTATGTACCAGTCTGTGCATGCATATATATATGTATATATATATATATATATATATATATATATATATATATATATATATATATATATACACATATATATATATATATATATATATATATATATATATATATATATACACATATATATATATATATATATATATATATATATATATATATATATATATATATATATATATATATATATAATAAGAAATCCTTTTAATTGTCGTCCATGTATCTCTCTATTTATGCAATTGGCAATTTAAGTATAAAACAAAAATTTAGATTTATTTAAAGATGGAATCCAAAAGGTTGATGATTAAATAAATTTTTTTGCCGATCAATATTCTGCACGTAAAAAAATTTAGCGATTAAAATGCCTTGGATTTAGAATGGCTTTTATATATAGGACTATAAATCGATTATTATATACTAATAGATGTAAATATGGACCTAGATAAGGAATTTCCACGCTCAGTTTGTACAAAATAGTGCTTAAAAACAATTCCTTAAAAAATGCAATGAGAGCCACAACGATTTGTAAATAAAATGGCTGCCAAAAAGAAAGTGAGGCATGAATCTATGAAAGTTATCATAAACAAAGACTTGGTTTTTCTTCATTATCACAAATGAGAAAAGTTAAATGTTTCACTGCCGCAAAATTGATATAAGGGTCACGAAAATTCAAGAAATTGCTTAAATGGTATGTTAACACATATGTTGACAGATAAATACTTTCTGATGAGAAGATACTTTGCACTTAACAATGTTAGAATGCTAAAAGTGATTTCGCATATTCATTAATGTTCTGAAATATACCAAAACAACTTCAAACCGTTAAACACTTTCAAAACAAGAATTGGGTAATAGTTTGTGCTGTTTTGCTAAAAATAGAAAATCGCTTCTGATATTCAACAAATATCTGATTCATCAATAAAGCTGTAAAAATCAATGGGAAGTTTTAATAACAGGTCGTATCGTCTAAGCATTTATTGCCACAGGCTGATAGATTAAATCCGAAAAATAAGTTGATATTTCAAGAAGATTCTGAACTATTGCGTAGAGCAAAATCAACACAAATTCCATGACAGTTGTCCGAAGTGATTAAGCACAAAAATCGGCCACCTTCTCTTCCCAATCGAAATTCATATATTTTATTAATTTGAAACATTATAGAATTAAAAATAAACGCTGAACAACATAGAAGTTTTATGAAAATCGGATGTATAGTTTAATGACAGGGACACCCAAAAGTTTTCTGTTACATTATGGCCAATGGGAAAAAATTATTGCAAATGCATTTTAATGATTTTACAGCCTTCCGAATGGTCTGAAATTTTAAATGTATAATTGCTGCAAAATTTTGTCGAGCCATTTCAAATTTTATTAAAATCGAATGTATAGTTTAATTACAGGGACAGTCAAAAGTTTTCCGTTACATTACGGGGAATGGGGAAAAAATTATTGTAAGTGCATTTTAATGATGTTACAGACTATGCACTTATGAAGCGCAAAAAATATACATTCAGTACAATATGGGGTGCAAAAAATAATTATAAAACTAGTTATAGCACGAACGCACCTCATTTGCCACGTTTGACGAGCAATTTCCAACTTGTTTTTTAAGGTATGCTTAGTATGTGAAGTATTTATGATAATTAAAAAAAACTTACATTTACCTCCTGAACAGAAGCTTTGGATTTACCCTGTTTTTTTCCTATTAATTCATTTGTGCTCCATTATGTCTATTACTGCAGTACAAAATATTAATCAAGAAAGTTTATATATATATTTATGAAAATTATGCGTTATCTGCTTAGGTTGACGTCAGTTTCAAAAGTACAAAAATCTGTCAGTTGAATTTCAATTTTTATTGACTACTAAAAACAAAAGTACACGTGTTATCCTTTTTTTTTAATTATTGTACTGCTTTTTAGGGAGTGGCATCACGAAAGAAATTATTGAATTAGAAAATTAGAAAATGAAAAGGAGAGATTTTTATAATTTTATGGAGACATTATAAAAGACAAATTCGATTTTCTCAGCGACCGTCAAACATACAAAGATGAAAAAAAAAACCTATTCTAAGTTTTAACTAGAGGATCAAAATAAAACAAAAACGAAGTTAATCCACCCACTGGAACGTTAGCTACACTTTGTTGAATTTTGTGTCTTCATTTTTTCGTTTAAGATTAAATAAAAAACTACTGAAAGCTACAGTAATTTTTTAAATGCTATCAGTTTATTCGTCTCGTCGAGTTCTATCTTTCAAAAGAAAAATCATTGTCGTATGTCAACTGGTTCGCCAGAAATTTAAGAAAGTCGTTTGCATTTTCTATTTCTTAATCACATTATAGCTTAACGCTGCCGCGTTTGCTATGATTAAAAATAAACGCTGAACAACATAGAAGTTTGAACTCTCTCAAAACTTCAACACTACATGCATGAATGAGCTAATTATACTCTTAAAATGATTAGAGTCGAAGTCGGACAATGGCGTAGCAAATTATCTTTGGTAATCTATACCTTAATTCAAACAAACCTATTTCAAGATAAACTTATTTCTAACGTTTATCTTATTGCTGTATTTATAATTTTCTATTATATATCTAAAAATGAAGTGATTGTACATTTGTAACAATACTAAGTAGCCATCATTTAGATCTGCCTATGTGCGTACAAAATATTACACACGAGTATCACAGAACGAATATATGCTGTATACTTCAGAAAATGCATGTTAATTATGCTTGCGATTGAAGTATTTCCTTCTAGCATTCTTTTTTCATTCCTGTTAATCTTATGACAGTTTTCAATTTATGTAGAACTTTATAAGGCATTTTGTAGAACCATTTTTGTATTTGCTACTATTATGTTTCCCATTTTAAGGAAACGAGAATAATGCTTAAAATAACGTTGTTGTGTTGTTGAAACAGCAACATATAAAACATATTTTCGTCATAAAAGTATCGGTTTCTTTAAATCCTTTTATGACAAATTGTTCACATTTGACCTTATTCAAAGAAACATTTTTTCGAAAAAGTGACCACACATAGTGGTTATAAGAGATTAAGATAAATGTGTTTGTCAAGAACAATTTATCATACTATGTTTGAAGTTACAAAAATAGATATTGCGTGAGATTAGTTATGTTATTAGATTAAAAATAATAAATATTTCACACAAAAGTTTGTACGTACGATGCTATATTTTAAGTAACAGAAAATGAATTACCTAATTATAAAATTAATATCTAGCATTTACGATTTTCATAAAATGCATTTCTGGTGTCATTCACCCTCATTTTCTGAAAAATATTGAAAAGTTTGTTTTTCTTTAAGCCTTTTTGCACTAAAAATTACATTTTAAGAGAAATTTGTATTTAAATTTTCTTAATACATGTGTAATTTCAAACTATGGAATCATTATTCATGACATTATATATATATATATATATATATATATATAGGCCGTATGTCATTTACCATAGATTTCTAAAATATCTTCGAAAAAAAATTCTGAAACTTTGTTGGTACAGATGAATACGCATTGCATTCTTTAGAGATTATTATTTATATTTAATAAGCTCAGAGTTGTTGTGGTCAACACAACTGACTGCGACGTTGCTGGTCGAGATTTCAGTCCCTACCGTTGACTACAAAATACATATTTGTCGTGCTATACGTATTAATAAACTTTCAAAATTTGAGGTTCCAAAAATACTTAACATCAGAGACGTTTAAATAGGGCAGAGTTAGTTTTACATAATGTGATACCTCTCTAAAACGGATTTTTGTTTTTCATTTGTTCATTCATAAACATTTCTACACACTTAAAGATTTAAATATGAATTTTCTGCTCTAAAGTTCGACATACTAAAGATTTTTAATCTAATACAACATTTTTCTTTGCTTTTATATAAGACAGATATATAATCGATCGTTTTTGTCGAGTTATTTCAAAAAGAAGCAAACTTTACTCTGTGTATTTACAAAATATCAAGAAAAATGAAGAAATAAAAAAATGATCGGTATTATTATAATCAACATGTAAGTGAAACCCCTAAGTTATTGGCACCTAACCAATAACTGACACTTCATCAAAGATGACACAAATATGCAAAACTGATGGTGTCAGTTACTACAGTTATTTACCATATTTATGAAAAAAATAAATTTTTAGCACTAAAAGTATAATTTTAAAAAAAATCATTTTTTTTTTATGTGTCTCAGCTATACTTTCAAAAACAAAATAAAGATACATAAAATAGATTAAAAACTTTATAATAGTGAACAAGAAAGATTACTTAAAGTGTCTGTTACTCAAAATAAAATAAGATGAAATTATTTTACTTAACTACACTGATCGGGACCAAAATCCTCTCTGTAAAAAGAATAGTTTATTCTTATAATAGATTTCACACTGTTAAATAAATGTATGGTAACAAAATTACTGTATCACGTACCATTTTTTTTTTTTTTTTTTTTTTTTTTTTTTTTTTTTTTTTGGTAGGGGGGTTTGCTTTTAAAATTAAGGTATTTTATATCTTGCTAAAACATAAGTGGACATTTTGTAAAATGTAAATAATAATATGTAAATTACCTGTAAATAAATGTATAAATATGATTACCCGAGTTACTGCGGCATAAGGAATGAAAATATATTAGTCGATAGCAAATAATAAATTTGCACAAGAAAAGGTGGGTGGTGGTGGTGGTGGTGGGGGGGGGGGGGGAGGACGTAAAAAGAAAAATGCACTATACAATTATTTAAATTAAGTTTCCATGCTATATTTGATCAATTTGATACTAAGACTGCGAAATCACTCCTTTCATGATTTCAATTTTATCTAGAATCGCAAATTAATATAATAATCCTTCACTATATGTCATTAATGGAAAACTGTTTCTCCAAAAATGGTACCTGCTTGAGCAATTTCGATAATGTATTTAGAATCAGGAATATTAGATCTGTAAACTTTGCATACTTAGTTTCCGGAGAGGAAAAAATTTATTTATTTATTTATTTATTTATTTTTTTGCCGACAGTGTCATTTAAGGATTTTGAACTTTACTGAAATGTATATAAAAACAGTTAGAATAATATTAAAAAAAATAATTATGAATTTCCCTAATATATGATAAAATATAAGGTCATACATAACAACATCTAATCATAAACTCTATATGCACATAGAATTTGCATGCAAAATTAAAATAAAATGTCAGAGTTAAACATAAATATCAATTGGACATATATTCACGAGATACAGTTACGCTTAATAAATTGCTGTACAAGACCTATATTTAATATGAATTCTATAGAATCTTAATAATATAATTCTTGAAAAGTGCTTTTTCTTTAAAATGAAATGAGATCATAATATTTTCAATTAGAAAATATCCATAGTTATTAATTTTGAGCTAAATTTGTAAGTTAAATATTACATTGGCTGTAAAATAACGCAGTTAATGTACAAATATGGCTTTAAGCAAGCCTATATTCTGAAAGCTTACTGATTTTGAATATTTTTATACATGTTGTAGGACAGAGGCCCCTTAGTCACAGGTTCAACGGATTTTATACAACGCTCCTTAGTTCTTGAGAAGCAAACAGAGGAGGGAGGGTCTAATATTATAACTCAACTTAAATATTAAATCAGTCGGAAAGTTCTATCCTATAATATTACTTCACGTCTACTTTTTTAAAATTCAGATTTCTTCATTGGAACCGCTTTTTTGAAATGGTAAAGCTCCTATTGTTTTCACATTTCACATTGAGGTGACAATAATGGGAATTTTATCTTTTCAAAAAAGTGGTGTCAATAAAGAAATCTGATTAAAAAAAAAAAAAATAGACGCACAATAACATTATCGGACAAAACTCTCCGGAAGACCTAATACTTTGCAACGCGAATACTACGTTGTTCATAGCTCAGTCGTTACCTAGTTTAGTCGCTGATCAGCTGGATCGTGTTCCACACGAGAACGCGATTTATTTATTGTTAATCTTTTTTTGAGCAATTTGATTTTTTTTTTAATTTGTGAAAGTAAAATCCTATAACAAAAGAACTACTGATCCAAATGACCTGAAAGCCAGACGTGACTGGTATACTCCCAAAGCAATGGGAATTTGTTTGGCGTGGTTAAGTAAAAACTTAAAATCGCACTAACAGATAGTGCTGTATATGCAGTAAAGTCAGGAGATGAGCTTGTGCACGACACACGCACAGTGGCGATAAAAACGTGAAGCGAGCACACCTCGTTTTAGAATAATTCTGATCTGTATCGCTGCGATTTCTGCCTCTGGGGGTACCTAAAGAATACTATCTATTCTGGTGGTGTTACGAACTTAGCTGACCTGAAGGCACGCATTGCGCACCAGATTCACAGCATCCAGCGGGATATTCTTTGTTTTGTTATTGAATATGAGGTTTTAAGTTTCCAACTCGTAGCTGAAAACTATGGACAGCACATTGAAAATTTCTTGCGTTAGTCGTGCAGTTCTGCATTAATTCTTTGCTCCATATTTTTATTTCGTTCTGTTTCTGCGAAGGTGTTCGTAGTAACTTTTCCCAATTACTGCATTCTGTGTGTTTTTGATATGCGTAATAAAGTTTTCTTTTTCTCAAAGTACCGTCCATTGTTTTCCTCCCACTGACGATATTCTTTGTTTCTGTTAATTTACAGCGCCATCTGCCGGTGCGATTTTAAGTTTTTTTTTTTTTTTTTTTTTTTTTAACCAAGCCAAAAAAATTCCCATTGCTTTGAGAGCATACTGGTGAAATTTTAGCTCATTTGGATCAGTGGTTCTTTTGTTATAAGGTTTTACTTTCACAATTATAAAAAAAATCACCCTGTATTATAAATATACTTGGAATTATAGTTTACCAATCTAAAAAATAATAATAATTAATGCCGTATATTAATTACACTGTTAACATATTTTAATTTAGCCTTTTTAATTTTTAAATTTTTATTAAACAATTTTTATCTAGTAAAGAGATTCTAAAAGAAAAAATGGACTAATAAATGGACTATTATTGACTAATAAAAATTCCAAAATCGTTACAAAATCTGTTGTGGCGTCCTCTAGTTATAGTAAAATAAAGCATTTTTAAATAACAATTAAAAAAAATGCAGAAAGAAGATAAATGGGAAAGCAAAATATTTCAAAGCACAAGCATTTAAAATCTTTAAAAATTTAAAAACTTTTATATGCAAAAAATAGTTTGTAATTAATTCTTATGCTAATTTTTAATAAAATTACGCTTCTTACTTTATAAAACAGCGTAATATTATGACCGTTTTGACTTCGCTTTTTAGGGCAATACATAAATAATGTTTCTTTAAAATTACGAATTTGGACAATTGTCCAATATCACTGCATCAATAAAGAGAATATGAAGTATATTTTAAAAGTCATTTTAAAATAAAATAAGTTTTATGATGTTTTATACAATTATATATCCCCCCCCCCAAAAAAAAAAAAAATAATAGGTTAAAATTATAACTGATACACAATTTTAAATTGACAATCAGATTATTAAATTATATTTACAAGTATGTTTATAAAACAAAAAAAGAAAAAAAAAACAGATGTGGCGCTTTCCGGCCTCGAACCGAGTATGAGGATTAACAAGCAAACGCCGTAATTACTGAGCTACTATCAACGTAGCAGTTTGGTTACAAAGTAAGCATATAAGGGGCTGGTCACTAATTCTCCTCCGTAATGTTAAGTCTATGTACTTTTGATGCATTCGTATATTTAAGTTATCTTCTCGGGAAATTGATATTTTTAACATATTTTTTCTGTGTACTCTTCTTAAAAGATGTCTAATTTTTTCTTATTTTTCAGAATATTTCAAAAATATATGCTGAATTTAATATTTTATGTATTAAAAGCGGTCTAACTGTGAGTAAGATTTTAACACTTCTTATAAAATTAAGTCTATACTTTAGCAATATTATGTGAACTAAGAAAAAAGAGACATCTTTAAGGAAGTGTACACAAAAATAGAAGTTAAAAATATTAATTTCCGGTGGTGATATTATAAATATACGAATGCATCAAATTCCCATAGACTTTACATTAGTGAGGGGAAATCGTAAGCTGAGTCACCATCCCCTTAAGTTGTGTTATAATAAAAGAACCCCTCCCCCTGTTTCGCGAGAACTAAAGTTAAGCTTTTTTATACAAGCTTTTTTATAAAATCCGTTTAATCCGAGATTAAGAGGCAACATATCCGAAACATACATACAGTTAATCAAAATCTGAGTTTACCATGGCTGGTCCTCGCCTTGTAACTATACATCAGTGGCATGCTTGATAGTTCAGGAAATTTCCTACTGGGCCTCTGCAGGCAATGTGCTATGCACAGTGTAGTCTCAGATCTGGACTGTAGTACCAAATGTAAAACCACTCTCAACTGCAAACAAACATGCAGGAGAACATCCCGATGTTCGGGTATATGGAATTTTGGCACTGATCATGTTCAAACTAGTTCAAGGATGATGAATTCTAACAATGGCAACTACGATGGATGATAGATATAGGGACTGGTACTTTTAATCCACCAACCTTTGAATTTTATTGTCTACAATTATTAAAAATACTTAAGCCGTTTTTTAGTAGGTTTAGGCATACGATTTCGTCAGAAAAAGCAAAATTCCTTATTGCACTTCACGCGTTATTTCTATCGTTCCCGTAAGCCTTTATTGAACATCTCACCTTGATTGGCTGCAACTCATCATGAAATTAAATTCCTGTAGCGTAAATTATGCGAAAGAATTAGATCGTTTTTTATTAAACGTCTCTTGAATGCTAAAATAATATATATATTTTTTTTTTCAAAATGAATTAATTATATTTGAAATATACTAAATTACATTTACAATTCTAACTCCCTTTTTATAATACTTAACGTATAAGTTTTGAAATAGTTTCTATAATCGGAAATTTCTGCACAGAAAAACGGAATCATGTTTTGAAAAAAAAAATATTTTTTTAAGCAGGTGTATTGATTTAATATAGAAAATATCCCACATTTTCTTTATCCATTTCATAAAAACTGCTTCTGCAGAAATGTAATTTTCAGAATTCATGCGCTACACTGAAATTATTTTATGGAAATTTATTTTTCATCATGAAATGCAAAAAACATATGTTCCCTAGAATGTAAAATTCAGGCGTAGTTTCTTTTATCACTGCTTGGAATTTGTTGCTGATCATGTATAGCGATTTTTTGAAAAATAGTATTATTTTTTTAGGATTTATATTGCTTTTTGCAGTTCACTATTGATAAGATATTTTTGTTTGCATTTTGTAACCCACTGGCGTTTGCGAATGCAAATAATGTGTTATGCATATTTGGGAAATATTTTGTTAGCGATAAATAATGCTATATCAAAAATTATTAATCCGTATTCGTGTATTAAAATGATTCCATTTTATTTAACTATGAATATATATAAAGTAATGATAACATAAATATACTTTGACAATACTGCACATTTTTTTATGCGCAAAATGATTGTTTCTTAGAAATCTGAAACATACTTATCAACAAATTCAAAATCTGAATACGTTGGAATCAGGATTCAAAAATTGGATATGAAGTCTGAGAAATATTGCTCTAAGCAAGGGTTTCGTGCAGATTTACGCGTTGTACTTTAACGTACGCGAGTTTGTTACAAGTAATAACACAGATGATTACGATACAAGTAGAACAAATAGATATTACGTGTATTAACGTGAAAAGGTTTACTTGAGAATTTATACATTCTGAAAACTTATATTTCAAGTTGAGAATTCTGATTAATATACTATAAAATCTGTAATGAAACGTTTTTAGAAATTCGTGACGGTAAAATAAACTTTGTTTTTTATAAATGCTTCTGTACCTCGAATATATATTTTTTTCTGTGGTTTATAATGATAAACAACGCTTTTCCGTTCGTGAGATATTTGGAAGACGTTATGGTACATCTCGTTACTGGTTATATTTTATTTATATGGTTTAGGAAACATTTGCCTTTTATACCTTTTTTGCCTTTTTGAGTTTTATTTTTAATTCCATTTTGATTCATGTATTCATATTTATCTTTAAAGCAAAAACAAATCGCACAATCTTTTTATTTAAAGTTTTCACTTTGGAATAGCAATAATGACATTTTAAAGTTGAATTTTCTTCTACAATCCTGCCCTTGCACTTTTCCTCGAAAGAGTTTTTTTTATAATTTATTTTTAGAAAATTACTATCTTATCCACTATCTATGCATTAAATCAGAAAACATTTCCATGGTCTAAAAAACCTCTCAAATATCAAACATACTTTCGACTAGAAGTTGATAATTCAAAGAAAAGATATACAGTAAAAGAAGGCGAATGTGATAGTAATGTCATAGATAGAAAAGTTTCCTATTCTTTGCGAAAGTGTTTTATTATTGTTTTTTTTTTGTCACCATTCAATATATTCCACAGTTTTATGTATCACTGTAAATCAATACATACAAAGTCATAAAGAATTTATTGCCTTGACAATTGTAACTATTGCCATGTATTTATTTTTATCGAAATAATAATAATACCAGGTTTGAAAATATTTCTTTGAAAGTAATAGCTGGACTTTATACTTTAGCTTTTTTTATATTATGAACAAATAAAAAAAAAAAAAGTTTCTTCATGAGTACCGGAAAAGATACATAAATATGCTTCAGAAAATATTGTTAAAAATTTTATACATAAATTTTGTCTAACAATATTGTCAAAAAATTTTATGTAAAGAATTCTTAAATAAGTGATGGAAATGTTGCTTTTTTGTCAAATCAGATGAAGTTAATATTTCCTTTGCTTGATATTAATGTTTTTTTCTAAAATATTTCTTTTTTTATTATGACATAGATTATAAGCTTCTGACTGCCGTACCGCAGGTCGAGAGTTCGACTCCCGACTGGGCAAAGTTAACTCAGCCTTTCATCCCTTTCGGGTCGATAAAATGAGTACCAAGCGTGCTTGGGAACTAACCACCGAGGGTCTCACGTTAGGCTGACCACCTAGCCGGGACGCATGCTGTATAGCACCTCGGGGCCCAGGGTCAAGAAAACAGAGATGGGCACTGTCGGCCCAGATCCTTCATGGATTGTATAGCCACGGAGTTTAGTAGTTAGTTTAGATTATAAGCTATAGTTAATATTTAAAGAGAATTTTGCTAATTATATTTATAAAATTATATTTATAATATTAGTAATATAAACAACTTAAAAACTTCAAAGATTTATTATGCATTCATTTCTATAAGGCAAATCCAAGATTTGATGTTCCATTGAGATGGTAATCTTTCGAGATTGATTTTTGAAGAGGAACATGTCTAAACTTCCTTTTTATTGCGAAAAAAATCTCTACACCTTAAGTAGTCTCTTAAACCCGTCGCATCACAATATATGACAAAACAGTTCTGTACAATTTATATTGCGAATTTCTTTCTGCAGCATATACAGGGTGTCCCCTCTCAATGGTGTCCAATGGCTAATTTCTAAACCGTTAGTTATAGACATATAGTAGTTCCAATTACAAAAATGTTTTAAATGAGGGAAAGAAGTATTTTTAAAGCAATTTAGGTCAAGAAAAACATTTATTAAAAATTACGAAATTTAAATTTTTATACGGCCCCCCGGTTCTATAAATGATATTTAGTAAACTTTTTCTATTTCTCTAAAAAGTAAGACAAAAAAAGTCCCATTCTACTAACACTAAAATTGACCGAGTTATGAAACTTTCAATTTCATGACTTAAACTTCTTTTCTGCAGATGAAAACATTTGAATTGAACCAAGCTTTGAGGGGTCGTACACGAAGTGCTTAAAGTATTATAAAGGGCGTCCACTCCAAACGATGTCCAATGGCTAATTTCTAAACCGTTAGTTGCAGGCGCATAGTTCCAATTACAAAAATGTTTTAAATAATGTCAAGAAGTACTTTTAAAGTAATTTAACTGAAGGTACTGGCCTATCTATAAGTATTACGGTAGTGTTCATTTTTAGTAATTAACTTTCAGATTGGTTAAAATAACTGAAGACGTGAGTTTCAAAACTCACCTTATTGAGAACATGAAATTTTAGGAAATCGATTAAAATCTTTAAATGCGTCCATTGGTTTTCAGTGAAAATTTGGAGATTGTAGTGTTAGATTGGTAGAGATTTACCAACAGAGTAGATTGATAGAGAAACACGGTTTTTTTTAATTTCGGATAAGGCGAGTTTCGAAACTGACGTCCTCAATTGTATTTTGACATTTTTTCTTATTTTGTAAGAAGATGGGTGTGTTTCTTTTGATGATTTCATTTTAAAAAGTTGTATTATTTTTATAAGCTTTTATTTAACTTACAACGTTCGTGTGTATGTCTTCCTATTCAAAATTTGTATTCCAATTTTAACTCACTTTCAAATATCCGATCGAGGTTAAATTTTGCATAATTATGTAAATCCAATTACAATGTTATATTAATATGAGTTTAGATGCGTACCATTTATATTTATTTTACAGGACCACACTAAAAATTTCGTATACATTACTGCCTACAAACAAAAATTTTTAAATCAAAATTAGTAACATTTATGTAAGGCACTGAGATGCATAATTCATTTTTCCAAATGAAATTGCGTTGCGTTTATATTTCTTATACAGTCCCGCACAAAAGAATACTAATACTAGATACTTAATACTAATTAACTTAATACTAATACCTTAATACTAGAACGTCCGGAAATTTTACTCAAGTTTCATAAAAATATTTGGCACCAAAATTTTTATTTAAAATTATTTGGTTGATTTGTTTAACGTAAATCTGCGTGGTTTAAATTTAGCTTATTTTATGAAAGAATTTATGGTACCAGTGGACATTTAATCACATGGTCGGTTTTGGATCGACTCCTTCCGGGCGTTCTAGTGTTAAAATACATTTTAACACATTAACGCCCAAATTAACAAATTTAAAAAATTTTCCTTGAAATTGATGTATATGGATAGAAATGCATAAATAAGAGTATTTCAAAAGCATTTTGAAAAATTTTAACTGTAACCACATTTTTTAAGCCGTCCTCATTTGATGACGCTGGGCGTTTGTATGTAAAAATCTGAAATTTTTAAAAATGAAAATATATATATATATATAATTGTTTAGTTCTAATACATAAGCAAACCAATGGGCAAAATAATGTTAAAAATCAAAATTTATTTTTAGATATGTAAGCAAAACTTTTCTTTTTTGCATTTTTAAGATTGATTTTTAGTGTGAAAAAGAGGAAAACATTGTATGTATAGTTCCATTGCATTTCATACAATACGTTCTTGGTTTTGAAGAACTGGTATCATATTGGCAATGCATTTATTTCTCCCTTTTGCCAATGACATGCTGTATATTGTCGAATTTTATGTCTGGAAGCACATTGGATCTTGATGTTAGCTGCCTTTGTTACTGGTCGCCCCAGGATTGCATTTGAATTGTCTACTTTTTAAAAATAACTTACTACAATATACCTTCTAAAATCTTTGATTGTCATCAACTTAGGATCATGGATCTTTTTATAAATGTCATACCCATTTACAACAGCCATATCTATCAGCCTAGTAATAAGTCAAAAATACCACTTCTTTCCTCGTTTGGCTATAGAAGGTTTCTCAAGAACCCAATCATGAAGGTTCACCCCCCCCCCTCCTTCATAAATGAGGTATAGGAACTTATAGCATGAGGCTGATTAACTTTCACCATTTCTTTTTTTTTTTTACACTTCATCTTTATACTGGAAATAGCGGCAATATGACATGAACATTAGTGGCCAAAGAAACACACTTATTGCCCTTCCATTTGACAACAATAATTTAATCGTAAAACCCTCTCTTTTTTATCATTATTTTTTTTTATCATCTATTATTGGGCATTTTTCAGTACGATTTGCTCGTATTGTTCCACTAGCTCTGAACTGCATTTCTTTCAGTTTTTTGAAAACAAATGACTGGTAAAGAAATTATCCAAATAAACACGACAGCTATTTAAGTCTATAACAATAGATAATAAATTTAACATCATTCTCGCACCTAAAGGATGTTTGTCAGATGCAATATTTGATCCTTTTTCACAATACAGTGTAAAATCGCAAAAGTAACTATCGTTGTCATGCAGAGTCTAGAGTTTATTTTATATCCAAATCAAATTGGTTTAGATTTTATAAATTGTTTCAGTGTATGACCACCATTATACCGAACGATCATTTCGTCAACAGACACATTTTCATGGAAAATGCTCGATTTCAGAAAATTCTTGGAAAGCATTTCTAACAAGGGACGTATTTTATTTATCATGTTTTTTATACTTATATGGTAATTTATTATCTTGGAATTTAATAATCTCTTGAGCTCTAAGCAGAAATTTTTAGTCACAGCATCGTTCACTATTGTTACTCCTAAATCATCTGCTTCTGCCTAGTAGTCCCTTTCACTTACAAAGTACGATAGCCAGAAAATATCAGAAATCCTATAAATGTTTTCATTTAGTCTTTAGTCACATTATAGTTCAATTTATTTTTCACTTTGTCAACATATCGATTAGTTTCCTCTGCATGCATATCATAAAACTTTCAGCAAAACATTCTTCAAAACAGCGCAACTGGACTCATATTATTAGTTTCCGCTGCCAATGTATACGATTTCTGTTATAAGAATTTTCTAAATTTCCGAATGTGCAAGAAGGGGTTTCATTTGTCCATACAACTGATATTTCTCTTTTACGTATACGGAAATTTTTTCCCTTTTTTATGCGAAATAATAGAGTAATCATTATCATCTGGTAATGTAATTTCCAATGTACCTGCAACATTTGATACTACCGGAGTACACAAGTATCGTCATCGAACTGCTCTCCATCTGTTAGATCATCTACATCGGGAAGAATTAATGTAATATTTTCTTAAATTTTTTCAGTAAAAAGATAAGAAGTTGCCTCTTCTACGCTTTTAAAAACTTTTTTTCTACTCATTTTCCAATTTTCTTTTATAGTTTATCGGCAGAAAAACATAACAAACTCTTAAGAAATAGTTCTGAATATCAATAAAACCTATACCCAAACGCCCAGCGTCCTCAAACGATGACGGATATTTTTTCCTGTTTATTACGGATACATATATAGAAATAAATTTTAAAAAAACATGTTAATGGTATAATATGGACTATGTAGATTACATTTAAACCAAATTGAAAGACTTTAGCTCATAATTTTAGTTCTATACAGCAGTATAAAAAATACACAACGTGATTACCAAAAAAGCGGGAAATTATACTGTATCTTTCCTACGCATTTTTACTTAGTTCCAAAGAAATCGCATATATTATATTGTGTGGTGTTACCATCTATCATACCAACTTGTAAATAAAAGAATATTTTTAAATTTAATGTAAGAAATAACATTTTTTACAGCGTCCTCAAATGAGGACGCTGGGCGCTAATGGGTTAATGATATGCTTTTTACAAATTCAAATTTTCAGTTCTTCAAAGCAAATATAAAATCTTGTTTCATAAAAATTTTTAGAGACCAAATTCAAAATACATTTTCTACTTCCTAAACAAAAAATAAATATTAAATGGATTGAAAATTTTTCCTGTTGGACAAGGAAAATGAGGTAAACAACTTTATTTGCACAATATATGTGCCAAAGCACTTGCTCCTCAAATCATGCGCATACAAATACTTTCTCGGGTTTAAAATGCATATTTTTTCCAAACCATGTTTTTCCAATACGTAATCTGATTGGCCAGAGGTTTCGGCGTCAAAGTGACTCATCTTCGCAGTATTCATGCTTGGCACAAACCATCAGAGGCAAATGTTTTGATGGCAAAAATGATTTATATACTTTTGAAACTTTCTTAGCAAGAAAATTAGTGAGAAGTACGGCAAAAAAAATATAAATTCTTAAATGTTAAAAGTTAAAAATTTTATTTAAGAATGTTTTTCTTAATTTTAAATTTAAAAATAATTTAATAATCTCAAACAATTTAAAAGTATTAATATTTTTAAAGATTTAAATGTTTAACTTAAAACTTTTTTTAACTGTTCTAATGAATATTTGCTGAGGGGATAGACAGTGGAATTTTCAAAAGGAGTAATTTATAAATAATAATAATTATTATTATTTTATCATTGCTATAAAATGACAAATAGAACACAATCTTAAAAAAAGAAAAGTTTATTAAAAAGAGATTGTGGGCGGTTATAAGATGTCCGACCTTTAATGGATAAATCTGTGCTCTATTAGAACAAAATATTAAAATATTCTAACAATTTTATTATGTTTATTTAGATCATTCAAGTAATTGCATAGGTACCATCATATAATTCGAATAATTGATGTTTATTGTAAAAGAACATAAAAGTGATACAAGGATCATTTTCAAAAAGGGACATATTAATTTCCTTAACATATTCAGAGTAGCCATTCAAAAGTTATGTATAAAAATATACGCGTAACCCCCCCCCCCCCCCAAAAAAAAAAGAAAATAAATAAATAAATAAATAAATAAATAAATAAAAATAAATAAATAAATAAAAAAACATTAAGATGGTACAAAAAAAAAGTACTTACAAATCGAGCTTTCTTGTGTCTGTGCTTGGGTCGGAAAGAGGGGGGGGGGGGGACATGTAACAAAATTTCTGTTTCTTTTTTTTTTTAACTTATATTTTCAGTACAAGTTGTAAATTTTGCTTAATGTGTCAGAATGAACAAAAATCTCAAAATGTAATTGTAATGTTAATTTTACTCTCAATATTTAATGTTAAATTTCATATCTGCTGATCTATCGATTTCATATCGATTATTTTTATTTTAGTAAATCTGCGACTGACCCTTATTTTGCAGCAAAAAAAAGATACTCCAACTTTAAACATCTATTACTCGGCCAGTTTTAATCACAGAGGAATAAGACTTTTTTGTTTTACGTGTTAGTGCAATAGGATATTTTTACTAAATATCACTTATAGGACCGAGGGACCATATAAAAATTTAAATTTCGTAATTTTTTAATAAATGCTTTTCTTGGCCCAAATCGCTTTAAAAATACTTCTTTATCTCATTAAATAATTTTTGCAATTGGAACTATATGTCTATGACTAACGGTTTTAAATTAGCCATTGGACACCGTTGAGAGGGGACACCCTATATAATTTTATTACACTAACAACTGTCTTTACACATTTTTCTAATAAAATCAATAATCTCTAATGCTAATAATAAAATAAGCATCTGGCCTTTTTATGCTGAACTACAGTTTAGCGGTTTGCACGCTAAAAAATGTTGTTATAACACCTAGAAAGTTTCACAAAACGTGTCTTTATTTTCTTTTTTTCTACCCTTTATGGATTTTATTTTAATAATCACTCCTTCTACTCGTTTAATTTAGAAAATATCTTTGAAACGAATAAAAACCTCTTAAATAGGAAATAAATCTTCGACTAAAATACAAATACTTGAAGAAAAAGTGTACAACACAGACATTGAATTTTACATCAAGAATAACAAAATTCCCAATTCGTTGGAAATATATTTTCTGAATATGCAATAAATTTGCATTAAATCATAAAAGATCTTTGAAAAGACTAAAAACCTCTTATGTAAAATAAATCTTTGACAAAAGACAACAAATCGAAGAAAAAAAATGTTCTTCAAGGAGATTGTGTCTGGTGTCAAGAATAATACATTTTGCTGTTCGTTGGGAAAATATATCCTGGAAATGCAATAAAGTGCATTAAATCATAAGAGATCTTTGAAACGGTTAAAAACCTCCTTAAATATGAAATAAAACTTCTACAAGGCAACAATTTCATGAGAAAGTGTACGTCAAGGAGATAGAATCTGATATCAAGAATAGTGTTATTCCCCATTCGCTGGGAATATATTTCCTAAAAATACAATGCATTTGCTTTAAATCGTAAACGATCTTTGAAACTACTAACAATCTTTTTAATATAAAATAAATCTTCGACTAAAAGTCATTAATGTGAAGAAAAAGTTCACAACAAAGAGAATGAATCTAACACAAAGAACAATGCATTTGTTGGGAATGCAATAAATTGATTTATAAAATACTGAAAATAAAAATAAAAACTGAACTTTCTTTATTATATGAACAAATAGAAAACATTTTTTTCATCATATTTCCAGCGAAAAAAAAAAAAAAAAAATGGAGAAAACTGTTTGTGAACAATTTATTCTAAATTGACTTGCAAAGTAACGACAGTAATTGTTTCCGATATAAAGGATTGTACAATACATCAGACATTTCGAAATTAATATGCACAGCTGATATGAACTATAACACAACCGATGCCTATATCCTTGGAACAACTTTCTGCGGTGTAGCGGGGACACACAGTAAAAGAAAAAAAAATGTTCTGCGTAAATATATATATAAAAAAAAACTACAAAAGAAAATAAAAAAAAACCCTCTTTCCAGTCACCAATAAATCCGATAAATCTCAGAAACTGCTCTCACTATATTTCCTTTACCTTCCCAAGTAGTTTGTGCAGTGTATTAGTCAGTTTTCTTCGACCAGAAAATCTGTTTTTGGGATACTATTCGCAATTATAAATTTTCCTCTACGTAATTCAATCTTATGATGCAAGAGTTACAAAAAGAAAATATATTTTTCTGTTATGTTAATACTGTCAGTTTATCATGTTTATCTGTAAATCTTTTTTGAACATAATAATCGATATAATAAAATATCATTTAAACTATAATTTTCGGAAGTCATGTTCACCTTGATAAAAAAAAATGAAAAATATACGAAATGAAACTGTGGATTTATTTTACAAAAAGTGGTGTTAAAATACAGCGAAAAGTTTTTATCACACAAAACCCGTCAAATGATGTTAAACCCCCAGCACTTTCAACCATTCTAAAACAGCCATCAGCAGGGGGAAATTTTATACGATATTTTAACCTGATGATGGCTGTTTTATAATATTTGAAACCCTTGGATTTTAACATCATTTGACGGTTTTTATGTTATAAAGCCCTTTTTATGTATTTTAAAACCTTTTTTAGTAAAATAAATCAGAAGTTTCATTTCGTATATTTTTCATGAACATATTTATTTATGAATTATTAGCATTCAATAAACCTATATTTCGAATTGAAAATTTTGAATAATACACAATAAACACTACTCCGAAACTTAAAATAAAATTCGCCGCAGCAAAAGAAACGTTAGTTTTTATAAAAGCGTTTCTAAATCTCGAAAGCATGAGTCTTATGAGGCTTTGAAAGAACACTTTTTGGTGTCAAGGGTAACTCTGAAGAAGTTATTGCACATTTTAGTTCTTGGTTATATTATATTTTTCTTGACTAAACAGCTTTTGTCTTTTGTTACAGTATACGAAACAGCCGAATAGTAAAAATATAAAGCAAATTTCATTGTGTAAAATTAAAGACCACAAAATAACAAATTCAACTGGGAATCACAAGTTATACCTGGGCGATTCTCAAAAGGTGGGCACTGGATACAAGTCATAACTTTAAGCCTCTCAAACATAACTTTAATTAAAAAGCAGAAAAACCAACGTTTAAAATGCACAAATAATATAAGAAAAGCAGCAAACAGCTGTTTCGAATCTACCAGCGAGATTCTTCTTCAGTGCAAAAGGAACAGCGTGCTAGAAAAAGCAAGGCTGAGGTAATAGGCTCTCAGCCTTGCTTTTTCTAGCACGCTGTTCCTTTTGCACTGAAGAAGAATCTCGCTAGTAGATTCGAAACAGCTGTTTGCTGCTTTTCATATATTATTTGTGCATTTTAAACGTTGGTTTTTCTGCTTTTTAATATTGTTGCACACAGGCTTTATTTGCTATTTTTATTTATAACTTTAATTATCATTGACTTTATTTATTTATTTTATTTTTTTTTTTACACTGAGTTTTTAATTCTATTCAGAGATAGAAAATGACATAATTTATTGTAAAAGCTTTGCATAAATATCTTAAATTTTTATTATTTTATGTTAAAGAGGGCAATTTCGACATTCATAACGTTAACTGCGCCAATGTACCACCAAGAGAAAAAGTTTTAACTTCTTTCCAGGAGGTTCTAATGGTAAACAACGAATGCATAAAGGAAACGGATGACTTTTTGATAATTTCGTTAACAGATGGCAGGCTGATTTATTGCTTTTTTGAAGATAGAAGGACTTTTCTATAAAGCATTTTTCTGTATTTTGTTATGTCCGAAAGTAACGCACGTAACAAAGCATTTGATTTTATTATTATTATTACTGGAGAACAAAAAGTTAATTATACATATACATATGTATACAGACACATTTACTACATTCTTAGTCTTAAGAATTTTTTAAATACTAAGAGCAACGTCCAAAATCTGCAAATGTCCAAAATTTGTAACGTACACAACTGCTAATTAAATGCTTTAATCATTAATTTTCCAGAATAATTGCTGTCTTTTAATGTTTGTGTATAATTTTGTAGACATACTATTAAAATATTTATATATTATATTTATAGACAAAATACTATACTATTTAAAAAATGTGGCCTTAAATTTGAAAATTTGAAAAATTACATATAGAAGGTTATTAACGTTTAATGATCCCACCTTTTGAGAATCTCCCACCTAAACTGTGAACTGGTCAAATGTTCAAGTAGCGGGAAGGTCGGTGTGTTTTAATACATCGACCAGTGAGGTGGGTGCCTAATTACTCATTACTTTCACTATATCTTTACAAAAAAAATTAAAAAATTCTAGATGAGCAAGTCAAATACATTGAACATTGTGAATTTTCGTGGGAAAGCACGATATTCAGATGCTCACTTTTACGATTTTTGGTAACTACACAGTAAAAAAAGATCTGTTTTTTTAACAATAAAAAACATCAAGCCAGGCGCCAGTAAAAAGCGATTTCTTTTACTGAAATGAACTGTATTTTGTGCAAGTTTTATGTTAGTTTAACGCATACAGATCAGGTAAAAACACAGTAAAAAATTAGGGTATACACCAGCTCATAGGAAAGTTCATGATATGTAATACTACGATTAAAGAATATAAATTTTTATGAGAAAATACTAGTATTTACCTCTTTTTTTATCTTGTTTTTCTCTGATCTGTCGCCATCTCGTAATATTGCCTGTAAATCTGTAATAAATACTTGTTATTTTAGTAAAAGAAACCGTTTTTTTACTAGTATCCTGGCTGACAAGTTTTCTTTCTTTCTGGTTTTTTTTTTTTTTTTTTTTTTTTTTTTTTTTTTTTTTTTTTGTAATATCAACATTATTTTTTTTAGTTCAGTAATTTCGAAAAAAAAAATCGAATTAATTAATCTTTAATTAAATTAGATAGAATTTCCTTTTTTGGATCCAATAGTAGCGAAACATCTTGGTAATCTGCCGTTCGACTGTACAAACGATATAAAGTAGTTGGAGAGATAAAATAACGTTATAAATGCTAAAAGAATTATGGATATCTGAATCATTTATCAAAAAGAAAAGAACTTTCACTACTGGGAAACTTGAAATATAATTTTATTACTTACTATTTTTCCGTAAATAGGACTCTTTTCTAGAAAATAATTTATAAAAATGATTTTGTTTAACCCTTAAATGCCTGATTTTTCAAAAATCATAGTAATAATATTTTTTGACTTACATTTTTTAAATAAATCATTGGAAAAATACTTTAAAAATCATATTTTGTTTTAAGTATGGTTTACGGCTAAAAAACAGTTTGCTACTAATCGACAATAGTGGTCTTTAATTGAAAAAATAATTTTCCTGTCTAAAATTCTATAATATTAAACACACAAGAAATTTAGGAAATATAATAAGAAATAAATTTTACTTGCTCACTGCAGAACAAAATAGGGTATTTCGCAAGCTTCCAAACAAAAGAAAAAGAACAAGTAGCAACAATTTAAAAAAATAATATATATCTTTATTCTTAAACAGCACAAGTGTTGCCATCTACATGTTGAAAATCGATTTAATAATATTTCAGAATGTATTTTCTTGGCAACATTAGGCATTGTAGCTTCAATATTATTCTAATAGTATTTTTTACGCGTTGTACTTTAACGTACGCGAGTTTGTTACAAGTAATAACACAGATGATTACGATACAAGTAGAACAAATAGATATTACGTGTATTAACGTGAAAAGGTTTACTTGAGAATTTATACATTCTGAAAACTTATATTTCAAGTTGAGAATTCTGATTAATATACTATAAAATCTGTAATGAAACGTTTTTAGAAATTCGTGACGGTAAAATAAACTTTGTTTTTTATAAATGCTTCTGTACCTCGAATATATATTTTTTTCTGTGGTTTATAATGATAAACAACGCTTTTCCGTTCGTGAGATATTTGGAAGACGTTATGGTACATCTCGTTACTGGTTATATTTTATTTATATGGTTTAGGAAACATTTGCCTTTTATACCTTTTTTGCCTTTTTGAGTTTTATTTTTAATTCCATTTTGATTCATGTATTCATATTTATCTTTAAAGCAAAAACAAATCGCACAATCTTTTTATTTAAAGTTTTCACTTTGGAATAGCAATAATGACATTTTAAAGTTGAATTTTCTTCTACAATCCTGCCCTTGCACTTTTCCTCGAAAGAGTTTTTTTTATAATTTATTTTTAGAAAATTACTATCTTATCCACTATCTATGCATTAAATCAGAAAACATTTCCATGGTCTAAAAAACCTCTCAAATATCAAACATACTTTCGACTAGAAGTTGATAATTCAAAGAAAAGATATACAGTAAAAGAAGGCGAATGTGATAGTAATGTCATAGATAGAAAAGTTTCCTATTCTTTGCGAAAGTGTTTTATTATTGTTTTTTTTTTGTCACCATTCAATATATTCCACAGTTTTATGTATCACTGTAAATCAATACATACAAAGTCATAAAGAATTTATTGCCTTGACAATTGTAACTATTGCCATGTATTTATTTTTATCGAAATAATAATAATACCAGGTTTGAAAATATTTCTTTGAAAGTAATAGCTGGACTTTATACTTTAGCTTTTTTTATATTATGAACAAATAAAAAAAAAAAAAGTTTCTTCATGAGTACCGGAAAAGATACATAAATATGCTTCAGAAAATATTGTTAAAAATTTTATACATAAATTTTGTCTAACAATATTGTCAAAAAATTTTATGTAAAGAATTCTTAAATAAGTGATGGAAATGTTGCTTTTTTGTCAAATCAGATGAAGTTAATATTTCCTTTGCTTGATATTAATGTTTTTTTCTAAAATATTTCTTTTTTTATTATGACATAGATTATAAGCTTCTGACTGCCGTACCGCAGGTCGAGAGTTCGACTCCCGACTGGGCAAAGTTAACTCAGCCTTTCATCCCTTTCGGGTCGATAAAATGAGTACCAAGCGTGCTTGGGAACTAACCACCGAGGGTCTCACGTTAGGCTGACCACCTAGCCGGGACGCATGCTGTATAGCACCTCGGGGCCCAGGGTCAAGAAAACAGAGATGGGCACTGTCGGCCCAGATCCTTCATGGATTGTATAGCCACGGAGTTTAGTAGTTAGTTTAGATTATAAGCTATAGTTAATATTTAAAGAGAATTTTGCTAATTATATTTATAAAATTATATTTATAATATTAGTAATATAAACAACTTAAAAACTTCAAAGATTTATTATGCATTCATTTCTATAAGGCAAATCCAAGATTTGATGTTCCATTGAGATGGTAATCTTTCGAGATTGATTTTTGAAGAGGAACATGTCTAAACTTCCTTTTTATTGCGAAAAAAATCTCTACACCTTAAGTAGTCTCTTAAACCCGTCGCATCACAATATATGACAAAACAGTTCTGTACAATTTATATTGCGAATTTCTTTCTGCAGCATATACAGGGTGTCCCCTCTCAATGGTGTCCAATGGCTAATTTCTAAACCGTTAGTTATAGACATATAGTAGTTCCAATTACAAAAATGTTTTAAATGAGGGAAAGAAGTATTTTTAAAGCAATTTAGGTCAAGAAAAACATTTATTAAAAATTACGAAATTTAAATTTTTATACGGCCCCCCGGTTCTATAAATGATATTTAGTAAACTTTTTCTATTTCTCTAAAAAGTAAGACAAAAAAAGTCCCATTCTACTAACACTAAAATTGACCGAGTTATGAAACTTTCAATTTCATGACTTAAACTTCTTTTCTGCAGATGAAAACATTTGAATTGAACCAAGCTTTGAGGGGTCGTACACGAAGTGCTTAAAGTATTATAAAGGGCGTCCACTCCAAACGATGTCCAATGGCTAATTTCTAAACCGTTAGTTGCAGGCGCATAGTTCCAATTACAAAAATGTTTTAAATAATGTCAAGAAGTACTTTTAAAGTAATTTAACTGAAGGTACTGGCCTATCTATAAGTATTACGGTAGTGTTCATTTTTAGTAATTAACTTTCAGATTGGTTAAAATAACTGAAGACGTGAGTTTCAAAACTCACCTTATTGAGAACATGAAATTTTAGGAAATCGATTAAAATCTTTAAATGCGTCCATTGGTTTTCAGTGAAAATTTGGAGATTGTAGTGTTAGATTGGTAGAGATTTACCAACAGAGTAGATTGATAGAGAAACACGGTTTTTTTTAATTTCGGATAAGGCGAGTTTCGAAACTGACGTCCTCAATTGTATTTTGACATTTTTTCTTATTTTGTAAGAAGATGGGTGTGTTTCTTTTGATGATTTCATTTTAAAAAGTTGTATTATTTTTATAAGCTTTTATTTAACTTACAACGTTCGTGTGTATGTCTTCCTATTCAAAATTTGTATTCCAATTTTAACTCACTTTCAAATATCCGATCGAGGTTAAATTTTGCATAATTATGTAAATCCAATTACAATGTTATATTAATATGAGTTTAGATGCGTACCATTTATATTTATTTTACAGGACCACACTAAAAATTTCGTATACATTACTGCCTACAAACAAAAATTTTTAAATCAAAATTAGTAACATTTATGTAAGGCACTGAGATGCATAATTCATTTTTCCAAATGAAATTGCGTTGCGTTTATATTTCTTATACAGTCCCGCACAAAAGAATACTAATACTAGATACTTAATACTAATTAACTTAATACTAATACCTTAATACTAGAACGTCCGGAAATTTTACTCAAGTTTCATAAAAATATTTGGCACCAAAATTTTTATTTAAAATTATTTGGTTGATTTGTTTAACGTAAATCTGCGTGGTTTAAATTTAGCTTATTTTATGAAAGAATTTATGGTACCAGTGGACATTTAATCACATGGTCGGTTTTGGATCGACTCCTTCCGGGCGTTCTAGTGTTAAAATACATTTTAACACATTAACGCCCAAATTAACAAATTTAAAAAATTTTCCTTGAAATTGATGTATATGGATAGAAATGCATAAATAAGAGTATTTCAAAAGCATTTTGAAAAATTTTAACTGTAACCACATTTTTTAAGCCGTCCTCATTTGATGACGCTGGGCGTTTGTATGTAAAAATCTGAAATTTTTAAAAATGAAAATATATATATATATATAATTGTTTAGTTCTAATACATAAGCAAACCAATGGGCAAAATAATGTTAAAAATCAAAATTTATTTTTAGATATGTAAGCAAAACTTTTCTTTTTTGCATTTTTAAGATTGATTTTTAGTGTGAAAAAGAGGAAAACATTGTATGTATAGTTCCATTGCATTTCATACAATACGTTCTTGGTTTTGAAGAACTGGTATCATATTGGCAATGCATTTATTTCTCCCTTTTGCCAATGACATGCTGTATATTGTCGAATTTTATGTCTGGAAGCACATTGGATCTTGATGTTAGCTGCCTTTGTTACTGGTCGCCCCAGGATTGCATTTGAATTGTCTACTTTTTAAAAATAACTTACTACAATATACCTTCTAAAATCTTTGATTGTCATCAACTTAGGATCATGGATCTTTTTATAAATGTCATACCCATTTACAACAGCCATATCTATCAGCCTAGTAATAAGTCAAAAATACCACTTCTTTCCTCGTTTGGCTATAGAAGGTTTCTCAAGAACCCAATCATGAAGGTTCACCCCCCCCCCCTTCATAAATGAGGTATAGGAACTTATAGCATGAGGCTGATTAACTTTCACCATTTCTTTTTTTTTTTTACACTTCATCTTTATACTGGAAATAGCGGCAATATGACATGAACATTAGTGGCCAAAGAAACACACTTATTGCCCTTCCATTTGACAACAATAATTTAATCGTAAAACCCTCTCTTTTTTATCATTATTTTTTTTTATCATCTATTATTGGGCATTTTTCAGTACGATTTGCTCGTATTGTTCCACTAGCTCTGAACTGCATTTCTTTCAGTTTTTTGAAAACAAATGACTGGTAAAGAAATTATCCAAATAAACACGACAGCTATTTAAGTCTATAACAATAGATAATAAATTTAACATCATTCTCGCACCTAAAGGATGTTTGTCAGATGCAATATTTGATCCTTTTTCACAATACAGTGTAAAATCGCAAAAGTAACTATCGTTGTCATGCAGAGTCTAGAGTTTATTTTATATCCAAATCAAATTGGTTTAGATTTTATAAATTGTTTCAGTGTATGACCACCATTATACCGAACGATCATTTCGTCAACAGACACATTTTCATGGAAAATGCTCGATTTCAGAAAATTCTTGGAAAGCATTTCTAACAAGGGACGTATTTTATTTATCATGTTTTTTATACTTATATGGTAATTTATTATCTTGGAATTTAATAATCTCTTGAGCTCTAAGCAGAAATTTTTAGTCACAGCATCGTTCACTATTGTTACTCCTAAATCATCTGCTTCTGCCTAGTAGTCCCTTTCACTTACAAAGTACGATAGCCAGAAAATATCAGAAATCCTATAAATGTTTTCATTTAGTCTTTAGTCACATTATAGTTCAATTTATTTTTCACTTTGTCAACATATCGATTAGTTTCCTCTGCATGCATATCATAAAACTTTCAGCAAAACATTCTTCAAAACAGCGCAACTGGACTCATATTATTAGTTTCCGCTGCCAATGTATACGATTTCTGTTATAAGAATTTTCTAAATTTCCGAATGTGCAAGAAGGGGTTTCATTTGTCCATACAACTGATATTTCTCTTTTACGTATACGGAAATTTTTTCCCTTTTTTATGCGAAATAATAGAGTAATCATTATCATCTGGTAATGTAATTTCCAATGTACCTGCAACATTTGATACTACCGGAGTACACAAGTATCGTCATCGAACTGCTCTCCATCTGTTAGATCATCTACATCGGGAAGAATTAATGTAATATTTTCTTAAATTTTTTCAGTAAAAAGATAAGAAGTTGCCTCTTCTACGCTTTTAAAAACTTTTTTTCTACTCATTTTCCAATTTTCTTTTATAGTTTATCGGCAGAAAAACATAACAAACTCTTAAGAAATAGTTCTGAATATCAATAAAACCTATACCCAAACGCCCAGCGTCCTCAAACGATGACGGATATTTTTTCCTGTTTATTACGGATACATATATAGAAATAAATTTTAAAAAAACATGTTAATGGTATAATATGGACTATGTAGATTACATTTAAACCAAATTGAAAGACTTTAGCTCATAATTTTAGTTCTATACAGCAGTATAAAAAATACACAACGTGATTACCAAAAAAGCGGGAAATTATACTGTATCTTTCCTACGCATTTTTACTTAGTTCCAAAGAAATCGCATATATTATATTGTGTGGTGTTACCATCTATCATACCAACTTGTAAATAAAAGAATATTTTTAAATTTAATGTAAGAAATAACATTTTTTACAGCGTCCTCAAATGAGGACGCTGGGCGCTAATGGGTTAATGATATGCTTTTTACAAATTCAAATTTTCAGTTCTTCAAAGCAAATATAAAATCTTGTTTCATAAAAATTTTTAGAGACCAAATTCAAAATACATTTTCTACTTCCTAAACAAAAAATAAATATTAAATGGATTGAAAATTTTTCCTGTTGGACAAGGAAAATGAGGTAAACAACTTTATTTGCACAATATATGTGCCAAAGCACTTGCTCCTCAAATCATGCGCATACAAATACTTTCTCGGGTTTAAAATGCATATTTTTTCCAAACCATGTTTTTCCAATACGTAATCTGATTGGCCAGAGGTTTCGGCGTCAAAGTGACTCATCTTCGCAGTATTCATGCTTGGCACAAACCATCAGAGGCAAATGTTTTGATGGCAAAAATGATTTATATACTTTTGAAACTTTCTTAGCAAGAAAATTAGTGAGAAGTACGGCAAAAAAAATATAAATTCTTAAATGTTAAAAGTTAAAAATTTTATTTAAGAATGTTTTTCTTAATTTTAAATTTAAAAATAATTTAATAATCTCAAACAATTTAAAAGTATTAATATTTTTAAAGATTTAAATGTTTAACTTAAAACTTTTTTTAACTGTTCTAATGAATATTTGCTGAGGGGATAGACAGTGGAATTTTCAAAAGGAGTAATTTATAAATAATAATAATTATTATTATTTTATCATTGCTATAAAATGACAAATAGAACACAATCTTAAAAAAAGAAAAGTTTATTAAAAAGAGATTGTGGGCGGTTATAAGATGTCCGACCTTTAATGGATAAATCTGTGCTCTATTAGAACAAAATATTAAAATATTCTAACAATTTTATTATGTTTATTTAGATCATTCAAGTAATTGCATAGGTACCATCATATAATTCGAATAATTGATGTTTATTGTAAAAGAACATAAAAGTGATACAAGGATCATTTTCAAAAAGGGACATATTAATTTCCTTAACATATTCAGAGTAGCCATTCAAAAGTTATGTATAAAAATATACGCGTAACCCCCCCCCCCCCCCAAAAAAAAAAGAAAATAAATAAATAAATAAATAAATAAATAAATAAAAATAAATAAATAAATAAAAAAACATTAAGATGGTACAAAAAAAAAGTACTTACAAATCGAGCTTTCTTGTGTCTGTGCTTGGGTCGGAAAGAGGGGGGGGGGGACATGTAACAAAATTTCTGTTTCTTTTTTTTTTTAACTTATATTTTCAGTACAAGTTGTAAATTTTGCTTAATGTGTCAGAATGAACAAAAATCTCAAAATGTAATTGTAATGTTAATTTTACTCTCAATATTTAATGTTAAATTTCATATCTGCTGATCTATCGATTTCATATCGATTATTTTTATTTTAGTAAATCTGCGACTGACCCTTATTTTGCAGCAAAAAAAAGATACTCCAACTTTAAACATCTATTACTCGGCCAGTTTTAATCACAGAGGAATAAGACTTTTTTGTTTTACGTGTTAGTGCAATAGGATATTTTTACTAAATATCACTTATAGGACCGAGGGACCATATAAAAATTTAAATTTCGTAATTTTTTAATAAATGCTTTTCTTGGCCCAAATCGCTTTAAAAATACTTCTTTATCTCATTAAATAATTTTTGCAATTGGAACTATATGTCTATGACTAACGGTTTTAAATTAGCCATTGGACACCGTTGAGAGGGGACACCCTATATAATTTTATTACACTAACAACTGTCTTTACACATTTTTCTAATAAAATCAATAATCTCTAATGCTAATAATAAAATAAGCATCTGGCCTTTTTATGCTGAACTACAGTTTAGCGGTTTGCACGCTAAAAAATGTTGTTATAACACCTAGAAAGTTTCACAAAACGTGTCTTTATTTTCTTTTTTTCTACCCTTTATGGATTTTATTTTAATAATCACTCCTTCTACTCGTTTAATTTAGAAAATATCTTTGAAACGAATAAAAACCTCTTAAATAGGAAATAAATCTTCGACTAAAATACAAATACTTGAAGAAAAAGTGTACAACACAGACATTGAATTTTACATCAAGAATAACAAAATTCCCAATTCGTTGGAAATATATTTTCTGAATATGCAATAAATTTGCATTAAATCATAAAAGATCTTTGAAAAGACTAAAAACCTCTTATGTAAAATAAATCTTTGACAAAAGACAACAAATCGAAGAAAAAAAATGTTCTTCAAGGAGATTGTGTCTGGTGTCAAGAATAATACATTTTGCTGTTCGTTGGGAAAATATATCCTGGAAATGCAATAAAGTGCATTAAATCATAAGAGATCTTTGAAACGGTTAAAAACCTCCTTAAATATGAAATAAAACTTCTACAAGGCAACAATTTCATGAGAAAGTGTACGTCAAGGAGATAGAATCTGATATCAAGAATAGTGTTATTCCCCATTCGCTGGGAATATATTTCCTAAAAATACAATGCATTTGCTTTAAATCGTAAACGATCTTTGAAACTACTAACAATCTTTTTAATATAAAATAAATCTTCGACTAAAAGTCATTAATGTGAAGAAAAAGTTCACAACAAAGAGAATGAATCTAACACAAAGAACAATGCATTTGTTGGGAATGCAATAAATTGATTTATAAAATACTGAAAATAAAAATAAAAACTGAACTTTCTTTATTATATGAACAAATAGAAAACATTTTTTTCATCATATTTCCAGCGAAAAAAAAAAAAAAAAAATGGAGAAAACTGTTTGTGAACAATTTATTCTAAATTGACTTGCAAAGTAACGACAGTAATTGTTTCCGATATAAAGGATTGTACAATACATCAGACATTTCGAAATTAATATGCACAGCTGATATGAACTATAACACAACCGATGCCTATATCCTTGGAACAACTTTCTGCGGTGTAGCGGGGACACACAGTAAAAGAAAAAAAAAATGTTCTGCGTAAATATATATATAAAAAAAAACTACAAAAGAAAATAAAAAAAACCCCTCTTTCCAGTCACCAATAAATCCGATAAATCTCAGAAACTGCTCTCACTATATTTCCTTTACCTTCCCAAGTAGTTTGTGCAGTGTATTAGTCAGTTTTCTTCGACCAGAAAATCTGTTTTTGGGATACTATTCGCAATTATAAATTTTCCTCTACGTAATTCAATCTTATGATGCAAGAGTTACAAAAAGAAAATATATTTTTCTGTTATGTTAATACTGTCAGTTTATCATGTTTATCTGTAAATCTTTTTTGAACATAATAATCGATATAATAAAATATCATTTAAACTATAATTTTCGGAAGTCATGTTCACCTTGATAAAAAAAAATGAAAAATATACGAAATGAAACTGTGGATTTATTTTACAAAAAGTGGTGTTAAAATACAGCGAAAAGTTTTTATCACACAAAACCCGTCAAATGATGTTAAACCCCCAGCACTTTCAACCATTCTAAAACAGCCATCAGCAGGGGGAAATTTTATACGATATTTTAACCTGATGATGGCTGTTTTATAATATTTGAAACCCTTGGATTTTAACATCATTTGACGGTTTTTATGTTATAAAGCCCTTTTTATGTATTTTAAAACCTTTTTTAGTAAAATAAATCAGAAGTTTCATTTCGTATATTTTTCATGAACATATTTATTTATGAATTATTAGCATTCAATAAACCTATATTTCGAATTGAAAATTTTGAATAATACACAATAAACACTACTCCGAAACTTAAAATAAAATTCGCCGCAGCAAAAGAAACGTTAGTTTTTATAAAAGCGTTTCTAAATCTCGAAAGCATGAGTCTTATGAGGCTTTGAAAGAACACTTTTTGGTGTCAAGGGTAACTCTGAAGAAGTTATTGCACATTTTAGTTCTTGGTTATATTATATTTTTCTTGACTAAACAGCTTTTGTCTTTTGTTACAGTATACGAAACAGCCGAATAGTAAAAATATAAAGCAAATTTCATTGTGTAAAATTAAAGACCACAAAATAACAAATTCAACTGGGAATCACAAGTTATACCTGGGCGATTCTCAAAAGGTGGGCACTGGATACAAGTCATAACTTTAAGCCTCTCAAACATAACTTTAATTAAAAAGCAGAAAAACCAACGTTTAAAATGCACAAATAATATAAGAAAAGCAGCAAACAGCTGTTTCGAATCTACCAGCGAGATTCTTCTTCAGTGCAAAAGGAACAGCGTGCTAGAAAAAGCAAGGCTGAGGTAATAGGCTCTCAGCCTTGCTTTTTCTAGCACGCTGTTCCTTTTGCACTGAAGAAGAATCTCGCTAGTAGATTCGAAACAGCTGTTTGCTGCTTTTCATATATTATTTGTGCATTTTAAACGTTGGTTTTTCTGCTTTTTAATATTGTTGCACACAGGCTTTATTTGCTATTTTTATTTATAACTTTAATTATCATTGACTTTATTTATTTATTTTATTTTTTTTTTTACACTGAGTTTTTAATTCTATTCAGAGATAGAAAATGACATAATTTATTGTAAAAGCTTTGCATAAATATCTTAAATTTTTATTATTTTATGTTAAAGAGGGCAATTTCGACATTCATAACGTTAACTGCGCCAATGTACCACCAAGAGAAAAAGTTTTAACTTCTTTCCAGGAGGTTCTAATGGTAAACAACGAATGCATAAAGGAAACGGATGACTTTTTGATAATTTCGTTAACAGATGGCAGGCTGATTTATTGCTTTTTTGAAGATAGAAGGACTTTTCTATAAAGCATTTTTCTGTATTTTGTTATGTCCGAAAGTAACGCACGTAACAAAGCATTTGATTTTATTATTATTATTACTGGAGAACAAAAAGTTAATTATACATATACATATGTATACAGACACATTTACTACATTCTTAGTCTTAAGAATTTTTTAAATACTAAGAGCAACGTCCAAAATCTGCAAATGTCCAAAATTTGTAACGTACACAACTGCTAATTAAATGCTTTAATCATTAATTTTCCAGAATAATTGCTGTCTTTTAATGTTTGTGTATAATTTTGTAGACATACTATTAAAATATTTATATATTATATTTATAGACAAAATACTATACTATTTAAAAAATGTGGCCTTAAATTTGAAAATTTGAAAAATTACATATAGAAGGTTATTAACGTTTAATGATCCCACCTTTTGAGAATCTCCCACCTAAACTGTGAACTGGTCAAATGTTCAAGTAGCGGGAAGGTCGGTGTGTTTTAATACATCGACCAGTGAGGTGGGTGCCTAATTACTCATTACTTTCACTATATCTTTACAAAAAAAATTAAAAAATTCTAGATGAGCAAGTCAAATACATTGAACATTGTGAATTTTCGTGGGAAAGCACGATATTCAGATGCTCACTTTTACGATTTTTGGTAACTACACAGTAAAAAAAGATCTGTTTTTTTAACAATAAAAAACATCAAGCCAGGCGCCAGTAAAAAGCGATTTCTTTTACTGAAATGAACTGTATTTTGTGCAAGTTTTATGTTAGTTTAACGCATACAGATCAGGTAAAAACACAGTAAAAAATTAGGGTATACACCAGCTCATAGGAAAGTTCATGATATGTAATACTACGATTAAAGAATATAAATTTTTATGAGAAAATACTAGTATTTACCTCTTTTTTTATCTTGTTTTTCTCTGATCTGTCGCCATCTCGTAATATTGCCTGTAAATCTGTAATAAATACTTGTTATTTTAGTAAAAGAAACCGTTTTTTTACTAGTATCCTGGCTGACAAGTTTTCTTTCTTTCTGGTTTTTTTTTTTTTTTTTTTTTTTTTTTTTTTTTTTTTTTTTTGTAATATCAACATTATTTTTTTTAGTTCAGTAATTTCGAAAAAAAAAATCGAATTAATTAATCTTTAATTAAATTAGATAGAATTTCCTTTTTTGGATCCAATAGTAGCGAAACATCTTGGTAATCTGCCGTTCGACTGTACAAACGATATAAAGTAGTTGGAGAGATAAAATAACGTTATAAATGCTAAAAGAATTATGGATATCTGAATCATTTATCAAAAAGAAAAGAACTTTCACTACTGGGAAACTTGAAATATAATTTTATTACTTACTATTTTTCCGTAAATAGGACTCTTTTCTAGAAAATAATTTATAAAAATGATTTTGTTTAACCCTTAAATGCCTGATTTTTCAAAAATCATAGTAATAATATTTTTTGACTTACATTTTTTAAATAAATCATTGGAAAAATACTTTAAAAATCATATTTTGTTTTAAGTATGGTTTACGGCTAAAAAACAGTTTGCTACTAATCGACAATAGTGGTCTTTAATTGAAAAAATAATTTTCCTGTCTAAAATTCTATAATATTAAACACACAAGAAATTTAGGAAATATAATAAGAAATAAATTTTACTTGCTCACTGCAGAACAAAATAGGGTATTTCGCAAGCTTCCAAACAAAAGAAAAAGAACAAGTAGCAACAATTTAAAAAAATAATATATATCTTTATTCTTAAACAGCACAAGTGTTGCCATCTACATGTTGAAAATCGATTTAATAATATTTCAGAATGTATTTTCTTGGCAACATTAGGCATTGTAGCTTCAATATTATTCTAATAGTATTTTAGAGCCTAAATTGGGTATGTTGCCGAAAAACAACAACCGGCATTTAAAGGTTAAATAATATTCATAAAAGGTATGGAAGTCATTAAGCGTTTATTTCTTCGTATGTAGTAATAGCATGTCACATAATTTATATTTAGAATTTCATGACACATGATGACGCAAGTACTACTACCTTTATAATTTACTATGAACTTTACCTTCTGAATCATTTGCCTTGAAATTGATTATTTAGATTTTACAGTTTTAAAAATGCAATTTGAAACTAAGCTAAGAATACCTAAAACAGTTTTTATTTTATATAAATAGACATGTTTCATCACTCAAACGGCGGCATTCTCAAGATCTTTCTTGATAGACATATATTTTATGAACACATATATTTATCGATACAATTTTTAGCTTAGTTTGAATGATTTTAAGTGATTTTCATTCATAACTTTATAGAATTTTAATTGTTTTTCAATACAATGAAACCGTGCCTTTTTTCACTTTGTTGATATTCATTTTCCTATGAAAATGCTTACTCATATTTTTGTTTAATATATGTATCTCATCTGCGTTAAAGAAAAGAATGCTCTGAAACCACTAGAAAGCTGACAAATTTGAAACAAATCTTCGGCTAAAAAACAGTAATTCAAAGAAAAAAAATATCGTACTATAAAAAAAGAAATGGGATTTCAAAAGCAGTACATTTTCTTATTCTTTGAGAAAAGCATTTTTTGTCAACGAAAAACATTTCATTGCTTTATATAACACCGTAAATCAATACATTGAAAAACAACCCGAATTTATTTCTCTCATAATTTAAAAAATTTCAAATATTTATTATTTGGGGAAAAAAAGTACAACAATAGCCTACAAATATTTTGTCGAAAATAACTGCAGGAATTTAGAATAGAACTTTCATTGTATTGCGAGAAATATAAAAGTTGTGCTTTTTCCAGTGTTTCGCAAAATACCAAAAAATATTTTTTTGACAAAATATTACGAGAGTTTAGCTATAAAGTGAAATGCATATTTCTTTAAATAAAAAAAATATCATTCAGAAAAATAACGATTTTCAACAATATCTATTTATTGAATGTGTTCTTTTATAGATTATAATAATTTTCAGAAAAAAGTACCAAGAGAGATTCCGCATAAAGTATGCGGGAGTAAAGACAATTAGTTGATTTCTGTGCTAAAAGACGTGGCAAGCTAGAAAATAATAATAATAATAAAAAAAAAAAAAAAAAAAACATTTTAATCGTAACCAAAAAATTGGTCACTATTTGCAGCTGAATTCCAGTGTAAAGTGTCAACAATTTGATAGTTTGTTGGTGGTGGTGGCTTTGTTAATATTTTCCAGACTTTGATTAAAAAAAAAAAAAAAAAAAAAAAAAAAAAAAAAAAAAAAGCAGTGGTATCAAGAAGATGATTTAAGTTAGAAAAAAGTTTTTGTACTCAATAATACAGACAAGGGAACCACTATTGATGTTGCTCGCACATAGCAATGAGACCTGGTGCATTTTGTAGTCCTATGCATAAAAGTTAGGGAACCGCTAAATTTTAAAATCATATTTTATTTATTTAGTTATTTATTGCCTAAGTGGGACAGAATCACCAGACCTCAAGGGTCCGATGTAAAGTCATACATTTTTATACTTTAACATTTTTATTATTACTTTTTTATTTGTTTATTTCACGCCAAAACTGGGATAAATCGCCAAATATGGCGCTACAGGTTTTCCGCCTGCTTTATCCGAAGAGTAAATGTACAGCACATATTACAAGAATTATGTCAGAATGCGATTCTTTTAATAATTGATAGTAAGAAACAAATATTAGGTTTTCTTTTTTTCTATGCAGACGATAAATATATAAATAGTAAATATAGTTCTATAAACGCTTCCAAGATCACAGAAATCTATTTTTTTTATTGAAATACGAAATAAGCAAACTGTTTTCTTTTAATATCGAATGGGATAAAGTTTCGAATGTTTAAATGAAATGTTGCTGTATTTAATGGTCCGTTTGTAAAAGTAGTCATAAAGTAAATTAATATTTTTACACAATTTAGAAAATCACTGTGGCTAATAAGGCTCATTACAATTTCCACTGAAGTCAAAATCACTCCTCACACAAAACAAACAGTTATGAATATTGGTTAGGGTTGCCGGAAAGCTCTACTTAGAAAAAAAAAGAAAGAAAGAAAAACGCCAACTTTTACTTCGCCAAAAATGTGAATATAATGTTGCAATTTTCAAATCAAATTCGTGGGTTCTTGAATGAATTTTTTAACTTTTTTTCAATATTTTATATTTATTATTAACTATTTTTTATTTTTAAATGCTTTTCTTAAAAAAAAAAAAAAAAACTTCAATGTTAATAGTCCGATAAGTGGTCTCGAAAATTGCATTTTCAGAAAGTTATGCTGCTGTAAATTCAAGAAATATTATTTCAAAAGAAAAATTTTATCGATTCTCCAACTTCGTAATATAAGCTTTAAAATGCACCAGGTCTCAATGCTAGGTGAGAGCAACACCAAAAGTGGTTCTCTTGTGAATAGTCGGGAATAAGTAAATATATGTCGAATAAAAACTTATTTTGTATCTATATACTTTTCTACATGTGTTATGTATTATTGCAAACGTAATGTGAATTTTAGATGTTTCTACTATATAAATGTAAGTATACTACTGTGCAACTGTATGTAAAATAAATTATTAGTGTTATTGTTTATTATTAATGTATTTTTGTCTTACACCTATGTTTCTTTAATTGGTGTTATTGATATCAAGTTCGAAAATATGTATTGGTATTCATACATAGTTGTAACATGTATGAAACATGTAGAATTATTCTTTGGCTTGAAATATTTCCTCTTGCAAATAAGTATGATATTACTCATAAAATTTAAACCTTAGAACAAACATTCTTCACCAGTTTACTATTTATTTCATTTTCCGCAAATTCAGAACAGTAATAAAATAACTTTATCTTTTATTAAAAATGAATTTTTGTCTTACACGTATGTTTCTTAAATTGGTGTTATTGATATCAAGTTTGAAAATCTGTATACGTATTCATGTATAATTGTAACATATGTATGAAACATGTAAAAATATTATTTGACTTGAAATATTACCTCTTGTAAAGTATCATACTACTCATAAAATTTTAATTTTAGAACAAACATTCTTCATCATTGTACTATTTATTTCATTTTCCACAAATTCAGAACAGTAATAAAAATAACTTATTAGCATATTTATACAGGTACAGAGATGCATAATTAACCGTCCGCCTAACAAACGAGTCCAATGGACCAGACAGATACAATAAAAATGATTTTTCTCATAATAACCCCCTCAAAATTACTATAAATATATCAATTTTGGAATGTTCTATTTTTTTTTATATAAAAACGAGCACACCTGTCGAGTCTATTGGAACCGTCTGGTAGGCGGAAGTTTAAAAGCACACTTCTTAGACATATTAAGTGTAAATAAGTTGTCTAATAATTAAATATAATTACGTCTGTATATTTAAAAAACACTGATATGGCATATAATATCAAACATTCAATAAAATGCTGCAATAAAATTACACATTAAAATCAAAAATTGAAATCATACACATGACTAAACCTTTTTGGCCTCTAGACAGGTCTCTCATCAGAAAACCGTCAGTCGTTAATAAAACGGTTGTTCAGAAAATATAGGAAATGTACCCACCTCATAGTAGGACAACATACCCACCCATGTAGTACACGATCTACTAATGCCTACTTCAGAGAGCATTTCTCCTACCCTTATGTACCTACATTCGATAAAAATTCTACACTCACAATTACATGTAGCTGCATTTACATATTGGAATATTTTGGAAATCTTGTATGTGGCCAGTATCTATTCCATGGTGAACAAATTATTAACATGGAATTCGAAAGTAAGTTTATGGAATTGAAACCTCCATGGTTTATAGAGCGTGGATAACTGATTGTACATCAAATTCTGATTGCAAGTTTAATGTTGTTAAACATGAGGTAATCTTTAAAACATCATATAAATTACAAAAAATATCTCCTCTTCAAGTTTATACGGATATTTCTCAGATATTTATAATATATATATATATATACAGTCGAACCCGGTTAAGACGCGTTTCAAGGGAGTGGACAAAAGTCGCGTATTAAGCGGGATCGCGTATTAAACGTGATTTCTATAACGTTGCAGGAATTAGGCTTATTTACACATTTAATCGTCTAAATGAACTTTAGAGCTTTTATTTATGTGTTTGCGGTCGAAAATTGTATATTTCATGTAAATTTAGATTAAAATTGAATTGTATTCCACTTTAACTCGTTGTTTCTTTTTATAGGGCCGACTGGAAAATTATAGGAAAATAAGCATGGATTCCAACATTTCTTTATTGTCGATTAATACGTTGCAACCAAAAATAAAACAATACAAATAATTTTCCTACTAGACAATTTCTTTTTAAACAGAAATAAAAAATATCAAATCTTTGAAAATCAATCCAGTTTTAAAATCATATTTAATACTTGTAATAATGAGTACCATTACAATATCTCCTTCTTTCCAATATAAGAAAAAACTATCTTTATTAAACTTTATCTAAAAACCCTTATTAATCTTCGTGTATTGTTAGCATAGCAAAAAGTAAAAAAAACATAGAAGAATTACCCAACCGTAGTCGTATTTGTTTCATCTTTACGAGTTTTATTTTCTGTTGCCTATAATATACATTCATAGTGCTATAACGTAATTTAAAACGTCACTAACAACGGGTATGATCATCTCTAATCATAATAATTTTTATGACGTATCTGAGTTTCCTGAATTCGTCTATATCTCTCTATTACAGTAAAAATATACACGAAGTGAGAGACAAAGAATGTTAGGAGCCGGGATCAAAGAATTGCAATTTTGCTAATTTAGCGGGGTTTTGTTTCATTCATATATCTGCCACTATTACAGATTACTAATTTTCACCTTTAATAATATTCCGAAGCAGTGTTTTTTATCTGAATAAAAATAATCTGCAAAATTGGCAACACTCGTGAAGAGAGAAGGAATTCGCATCTTAATTAATGAATTCGCGTCTTAAACGTGATTTTTCTCTAAATGGACCGAAAATTTATCGCGTATTAAGCGGGATCGCGTAATAACCGTTCGCGTATTAAACGTGATATTTTTGCATTAGCCTTATGGGCGATGTTCAAGGGACCAAAAAAAATCCGCGTATTAAGCGGGATCGCGTATTAACCGTGAGCGTCTTAACCGGGTTCGACTGTATATGCATATATATATATAAATCATAACATCAAAATTTATATCAGTTGTTTTGAATTATTCTCGTCAAAACAATGTGTCGTGAATTTTATTAAGCTTTATGTATATGTTCTTAGTCTAAATGTAAGTATCTGTTATTTACCAAAAATAGGATTTTAGATCATTTTTCAAGAGCTGTTTAGAGATACTTACCTTAACTTTCATATCAATACTAAGCAAACATTCTAAATAAATAAATAAATAAATAAAAAGTTTTTGTATTTGTATCCTATGTAGTTGTAACCACCCATACAATAATATTAAGGAAATAACAACCTAAGTCCTAATAAAAAATTTCAAACACCAAATAACGAAAAGACTATAGGAAAACCTGCACAAACCGAAAAAAGATGCAAAAGAAGAGCTGTGATTATTTGTAGAATTTTTTGTTGTTGTTTATTTACTTATTTATTTTTCTTTGCTTAAAAAGTTACTTTTCCGTAAGCAAACATATATATGTAATAATAATGTTTTTTTTCGAATTTTTACCTTAGTTAATTTATTCCAAATTCTTATAATATCTACCTTTTTTACCTGTATTTTAGTAATATCTTAAATATCCTTTCTATTTTAATCCCTTGCTTCTAATTCAGTGCATTCTTTTATTTCTATTCTAAAAGCCTTAATATGTTAATTGTTACACTTCTTTGTAAAAAAAAACCTCTAATTTATTTTATTTTTTCATATTTTCAGACATTAAATTATTATTTCTTTCGAATGTTTATTAATACCAGTTTTATCATTTATTAAAATATTATTCGATATCCCATGATTCATTGCAAGTATTTGACGCATCTAGCTTTTTCCCCTTTTAAAATTTCCGCTATCAGTAAACAGTTCTGTCACTGTGCCTAGTTTTGCCAGCTTTCGCATCCCTTTTCACCCAATCGCTAAGCGCCCCTTTCCCTCGCGTACCCCTTAACATAGTTTGGATGGCCTTAGCGTAGAGCGCGTCAGTGAAACGTTGCGCTTTATCCTTAGTATTTATACAGCTTGCACTGACATCAAAGAGAGAATTTGTATGTTTTTTGTCTTGTCTGAAAAATGTATGTCACCGAGAGCTGCTTTTCTTCAATTCGCAATGTTGTCTCTAATCGTTTAACCTCTCTAATTCTTTTGTTTAAGACGTAATATGACCCGGTACGTTTTACCCGTAATATGGGTAAAACTGGATAACTGGCGGAAATTTACTACTATAATGACATCTAGTAAACTATTTGATGAAGAATACAGCTTTTTTTTTATTATCTACGGGAAACAACGACTGCAAACTATATAATTCTTTGGGTTGATGATATGTAAATGTATTTTCACTGATTTATTTCGACATGGATTTCCCTACATTGAAAATTATTTCCGACATATAGCAATGTAATATACGACATAGAACTCGAAGTTATTTGTATATTGGGTAACAACATCGACAGAACGTAAACTGTGAAAGTTACAATGCAATCGTATTGTTTTTAAATTAGTTTTCTTTCACTGTGTACTTTATAGTACAGTAAAATCTGCAACCTCATTTTTATTATTTCGGCATTACACGGTACATAAGCAGAATTAATCACAACATTGTTCTGCGCCAGTTTAAAAAGATAAACAGTTTTATTATTTTTACGCCTTTGCATTATACATAATATAAATTATTTGGCTAAATTAAATTAATTAAATATAGATTATCTTAGACAACATTAAATTAATTATAATAAGCAATAATTAGAATACACTTAATAGAATTTGGATGCTAAATTAATGATTAGAAAAATGAGATAAAAATTTTACCTTCTTGCTAACATTGTTATCGATTTATTTCAGAACATTACAGTCTTCCAGTCACTGGAATGTGTAAAATAAATAAAATGACATAAATATTACGGTCTTATTTTTATAGCGTAAAAATGCTGCATATAGGATATAAAATCCTTATATCACTTTTAAGGGGAGAAAGTCGTGTAAAATGCTGTTTTTTTTTTTTTTTTTTTTTTTTTTTTTTTTTTTTTTTTTTTTTTAAAGAGACCATTTATTCAATCACAGTAAAGTACAAAATAATATGAAAACTTAAATCTACAAGAAAAAGAAATGTTGGAAAAGCCAAAATGACGGCGCTGTAGTTGCTAAAACTTGGATCCTACGATTTGCGCCGACTAATGCCCTGGTCCTTGTAGTTCACTAAAATCAATAAGTCATCACGCTCTGCATGAATCTAAATATAGCCAAAAAAAAATAAATAAATAAATAAACTGAGAGCGTTATGAAAATAAAATCACTTTTTTATAATCAAATTGTAATGTATATATATATATATATATATATATATATATATATATACAGGGTGTCCCTAAACTCATAGTAAATACGTTACGGGGCGATAGAACACAACTAGACAAGCACAAATCACCACGCAATCCATGGTCGGAAGCGCTTTCCTGGCACGCTAGTGCCGACACAAAACAGAAGGAAGACAGGACACGAATAGGAGGAGAAAACATGTTATTATCATTAGTACAGCAAAAAACTAAGAAAAAAGTACATTAAAGTGACAACGATCGTCATTAAAGTACTTGTTGGAAATTGCGACCCCGGTCAGTGGCGCATGGAAGCGCATCTCCGGCGCATGGAGGATCTAATACCCGGACTTCCCCAGCATCTGCCATGATGCATGTAACAAGTTCCTCATCACTTGCCAGCGTTGTCCCGGCATTTTTGCAACACTAAGAACAATAAACATGTTTTCTCTGCCTGTCCGTGTCCTTCCTTTCTTGTGTTTCGTGTTGTCACTACCGCGCCAGGAAAGTGTTTCCGACCATAGATTGTATGGTGATTTCTTCTGGTCTAGTCGTGTTCTATCAGCCCCTAACGTATGTACCATGGGTTTAGGGGCACCCTGTATATATATATATATATATATAGAGAGAGAGAGAGAGAGAGAATCGTTATTTCAATGAAATTTTGGATTTGTGCAGAGGCCAATAAGTTAAAAAAATATCTGTTCAAAATTTTATGTAAAACGGTCAATTACTTTTTGTGTTACATTCTCCGGCATGGAAAAATTTATGTTTGGAGAAAATATGGTTTAAAGTTTGCAGACTTGCAAATTTGTGTTTAGAGTATTTATGTTTACCAAAGCTTATTCTACTATTCCAAGACCATAAAGTAAGCTCTCTTCTTCAAGAAAAGCATCCATCTGTACTGTTTTTTTTTTCTTCTTTCATACAGTCCTAGCCTATATCGACATACAATATTGATCGTTGCCCTTGTCTCTCAATTCGATTCTGATCGTAATTATCAACAAATATTTTGCACTATAAAATTGGCATTGCAAGGCGCTCATAACTCTAAGTATGTGCATGCATCCATCGTTAAAGATACCTCCGGCCATGAATACAGCAATTTCTATAATTTTCAAATGCTTCGGAGCCAAACGCCACACAGGTACGTAGAACGAGATGTTTACGTTCCTGGTAACGACTATAGCAAATACAGCTAATATAGCAACAATGGCTATAGTAATAGCAAACTAGAAAATTGATTTTGCCCAAAAGGTCCTGTACCTGAACTGAGCACGTATTAAAAGCATTACTTTAATTGCACTGTAAAGACCTTTAGAATTTTTTGGGGAGCTTAAAACTTTAAGGATACATTATTCAGATAGTAAATAAAATTTTAAGGTAATAAAAAATTTATCTATAAATTGCATTTTAAACGTGTCGCCCCCCCCCCCCCCCCACCTCAAGACGTTTTGGCAGAAATGTTGTTGAAGGATAACAATTTTTAAAACTACTAAAGTACAGAGTCATTAATAGCGCAGTGAAACATGTCTTATTATTAACCCTTCAAGGGACACATAGGAAAAATTAAAAATGATACATAGGTATATCAGTAACATAAAGCATTAAGAGGTTACAATATTTAAAGTAACTCAAATAAATTCAGCACAGGATGATTATTTTGAAAAATATTAACTTAGCTAGAACAATAGCAGATATAAAAAAGACTATTAAATTCTAAATCTCTGGATTGTAAAAAATAAATAAAATAAAATAAAATAAATCGAGGCGCACACTTTCCAGGATACATTCTTCAACATAAGTCCTGAACTGATAGGTAGATTGCATGTGTCTCCTTGACTTATTGGTGATGAAAAGTTAAAATAGTTTTGCCCAAATAGATAGAGATGAACCATAGCCCATTTGCTGACATTAAAATTATTTAACCACTTGCAAAGTGCCTTTCAAGGCTGAAAACTTGTAATAAACGTCATTATAATGATAAAAGTAACGGTTCATTAAATAACTTTAAAGGAAGGAAGATCAGTGAAATAATGAATTTACTTTTAAACCTTTCCTTCCTAATTCTTTAGAATTCATGTGCTATAGTAATATTCCTTTTTCCTCAAGAACACTACTTTTTCCTAGAAAACATGTCCTCACTTTGTTGAAGTGCTAAGCAGACTCCATGATACTAAATCTCACTGTAATCTGGTAGCAGAAAACATTACTTCTTATGAACGCACTTGCAGCCTTGCAAAAAATCTACTATTTATCGGCAAAATCTGCTGCAAATCCAAAATTATTCGCTAGCACATCACTATATATAGCCACTAAACATAGTCACTTAATTAACATATGTTTTCAAAATAGCCGTGAGAAGCAATTCTGGAGACTCATACGCACTTCGCGAAACTTACAGTATAATAGAATAGCTTTAACATTCACGCACTGATTTTAGCGATTCGATGCAACGCCCTCGCAAACAAAATCACTAAAACTCTTTAATTTTTTTAAATTAGAAATAAGAAATAAAATAAGACAAATGTGTTTAAAAATAATTTAAGAGATTGTTATACAAATGTAAAAAAAAAAAATTAGTCATTAAATCCAATTTTTTTTTTTCCTATCTGTTAAAACGATTTTAAATGTTCACGAAGGTTGTCTGTTTTTTTTTTCTTCGTTTAACAGCTTGACGGCTTTAAATGCTTAACCACGCCAAAGAACAGTAAGGTTCATACATATGAATAACTTTACTTAATTTTAAAAAGTGCTTTATATTTGTATTATAATCAATATTATGTCTTATGCTATTAAGAATGAAGCATGCAAACAACTATTTTTTATGTATTTATTAAAATACTCCTAATTATACGACATGCGTGTTATAATCAAATATAAACCTTTTTAAAAATCTGTGTTATAGTTCGAATTTAAAAACATTTTTCACAATAACAGTTCTTTCACGAACTAAATAAAATGGAAACAGTAACAGAGAATTTCAAAAACATTAAACATATATTTGTTTAAAATGAACAATTTTTTTTTAAATTGATTGTTATACAAATGTAAAAATGTTTTTGAGTCATTAAATCCACATTTTTTTTCTTTCTATCTGTTAAAACCATTTTAAATGGTCGTGTGGCTGTCTTGATTTTTTTCTTGGTTTAACAGCTTGAGGGCTTTAAATGTTTAACGACGCAAAAGAACAGCAGGGTTCATACACATGGATGATTTTACTGGATTTTCAAAAGTATTTTATCTTTGGAATTATTTTCTTTAAGGCGCCGTTGTGTTTATTTTCGCAAATACATCATTTCACTCAAAAGAAAAACTTTAAGATTTAAGAAGTACCTAGTTATAAAAATTGAATAAATGTAAATTTAATAACCTTCGAAACTGCGATAAAGTAGGGCGCCATATTTTAAGTAAGAAATAAAAATAAATTCGGTAAATAGTACTTTACTGTAGAAATCTAAATTCTTTTTTAAATGACTTTTGCAAAGCAATAGTCTAAGTATTATTTGTTAAATTTATTATATATTTATAGGTTAAATTGTTTTAAAAAAGAATCTGTAAAAATTCATTTACACTCAAGAATAATTCGTTTGGGATATTGCAATGTCATTTAATTCAGAATGTCCATTTTAACCCTTCACTGCACATTTTTTTCTATTTTTTGAAAAAAAAAATATTTAAAATCTATATATCGGTCTAATAATGAGAAAAATAGTAAAAAAGAAATAATTTTCAAATTTTCAGCTAAAATTTGATAGTTTATGCCGCGTACGTTATGTAAACAATTAGGGTTTTAAAATATTGTATTGCTACATTTTACAACTAAATGAGCTTAAATTAATTCATTCTATCTGCTTAACACTCTGAAACATTTTTATATTAATATTTTTAAGTATTCAGCAAAAATAATGAAAGTAAATTTTACCTTAATAGCTTGATCGATTTTTTTTTGTTTCCGAAGAATAAATTCTATTTTTTTGTCGATTACAGCCATCTGACATGGACAAAATAAGTGTTATTCCATTCTTCGGTTTGTTCTCGATGAGGGATAGAGATCATATTGGCCAAACTCATGGCACATAATAAGAATTACAGTGATAGGTATGTACCAGATGTGGCACGTGGTGCAGTGAAGGATTCAATTAATTCAGAAAATATTATCCGTCTTTTCTACACTGGGTGGGGCTAGTTGAGTCTATGCCTTACGGTAGGCCTCTCCACCCTGCAGATTCCGTCTTTTCCACACTTCATCTTTTCAAAGGGTAGTAATAATAATTGACAGAAATCTGTTGTAATAGATTTAAATGGCAAGTGAACATTGTGTGTTTTTCACACCTTTTGCATTATTTACTCTTATCAATGCAGATTATCAGCACAGATTATCAATGAGATTTATTCAGAATATGCTGTATGCATTTTCTTAGAATTGTGTTTTTAGAAAATCATTGCGATGTTTTAACACATAATTCCTTGTATCACTCTATTTTAAGAATGTGTACCCTATTTCTGTGATTTTATAATGAAATTTATCTTTACATATTATGATTTGAAAAATGAATGTTTTATGTAATAAAACGTAGATTGAGCTGTTCTTCTAAAACATTATATTAAATGCGTCCTCATCATTTTATATAAAAATCTAGATTCACAGAATTACAGAATATCAAAAGCACTTGAGGCTTTGACAATTTTTATGTATCACATCACTATCTAATACATTATCGATTTTTTACGAGATGCAGGGCAAAATATATACAGTGTGTCCACGTATAACCTGACCGATCTTTTTTTTTGCAACCGTTGGTCCTAGATGCATACTTCCAATTACAAAAGTGGTCAAAATTATGTGCAGAGTTAAGATTAAAAAAGTTTGAAGTAAAAAAACAATTTAGCGAAGAATTACAGAATCTAAATTTTTATGCAGTCCCCCGGTCCTATAAGGTATATTTAGTAAAATTTTCTTGTTATACTGACAAGTAAGGCAAAAAAAGTCCCGCTATTCTACGATTAAAATTGACCGAATTATCGCTGTTTAAAGTTAGAGCATATTTTTTGCAGCAAATTAGGGGTCATTCACAAATTTAGTAGAAATATAATTTCGTCAGTTATATTAAAGAAATGGTTGAGAGTAAAATTAGCATTGGAATATAAATTTGAAATCTTTAATCATTCTGACATATTACTGCAAAATATACAAATTGTACTGAACATAATAACAGGATAAAAATAAGAGAATTTTTGTTAAATAAAAGGATGAAAAACAACATTCTCAATTCTCTACAAAAATGATACATATTTTAAAATGCTGTTAGATTACACCGTCTTTCAAATTTTGGGTTGTGCCATGTTTTTTAGCTTTTGAAAATTGATTCACACGTATGTTTTAGCGCTGAATCCAAAATTTTTATGTATCTTTTAACGTTAAATATAAAAATAATTTCATTTTTAACCACCACGTCAGGATTTTTCTCAAATCGCAAATATCAAAGTTAAAAGCTCAAAGTTAAAATTGGTCCCCCCCTCCCCTCCCAACCTCATCGGATCCCTGAGCTGTTTAGATGTAAGAAACCCAGTATAACCCATAAAATTGAATAAATTATTGAATTAAATAAAATTAAACTGAATAAAAAGGCCTTACATCTATTTTATAGTATCAGATTTTTTCGCTATTTTTTAATCTTGAAATTTACGATTTGCGAAAAATCCTGACATGATGGTTAAAAGTGAAGGTGATTTTTTTATTTAGCGTTAAAAAATACATAAAACGTAATTATAAAAGTTAAAAAACACAACCATCGCAGGTTTATGTTATCTAATCTAAAATAATTTCTTAAACTTGTTGACGGTAATCTATCCGAATTTTTTTGTTATCCTCTAATATAAGTGTGTAAAGGATGGTAAGCGTCGAAAATCATAATAATATTACATTGTAATCGGTTTTAAGTCAGTATGTAAAATTTTAACTTCGATCGGACATTTGAAAGTTAGTTAAAGTTCGAGTACAAATTTTAAACTAGAAAGACGATCGTTGCAAGCTAAATAAATCTTTATGAAAATAACATAATTTTTGTTAAATAAATCATAGCTTTAAATCCTTACAAAATACAACACATGTTAAAATACAAATATTTGAACTAATCTGAAACTTAATTAATAAAGTTAACTCAATCGTAATAGTTGTACGATTTCTTTCAAACCGCAGGTACCTTGAAATAAGTTTTAGTACTTTATATACTATCCCTGAAAGCGTGGTTGAAATCGTCTATTTTGATATGAAAAAAAGTGGTATAAGTCATGCATTTCAAAGTTTCATAATTCGGTCAATTTTACTGCTAGATTAATGGGACTTTTTCTGTCTTACTTGTTAGTGCCACAGTACATTTTTACTAAATATCACTTATAGGACCGGGAGACTGTATAAAAATTAAAATTTCGTAATTTTTTAATAATTGTTTTTCTTGACCCAAATCGCTTTAGAAATAATTCTGTAGCTTATTTAAACCATTTTTGTAATTGGAAGTGTGCATCTTGGACCAATGGTTGCGAACATAAAGGTCGGTCAGGTTATACGTGGACACACTGTATACTACGTAAACAATGGAAAACAAATTGCATAGTTGTGACAATATATATGCCTTTTATAAACATGCGCTTTATAAAGCAAGGAACACATTTCAAAAACATTCAGTATACATAATAGGATTCGATATCATACTTTTTATTAATTACTTACGTAAGCAGTGTTCAGAGGTCTCAGAATTCATAAAATTGGAAAAAATGTAAACAAAAAGACCATTTTTAACATTTAATATCTTAAAATATATATGATTTAAGAACACAACCTTTATTTGGATAAAATATATAAGTATGTCCTGTCATTTCATGTATTTAAAATAATGCTAGATGCAGAATTAGGGCGATCCAAACTGCGAGACATTTGTCGAACATTTGTATAACAATTTACAAAATAAATGTAGCAACTAGAATAAAATGTTTTGTGCCTAAATTTACATCAGACAAAAGTAATTAACCTGATCCTAAATAAATTTGTATTTAAAGCATTTTTATAGATTTAATACAAAATTTTGATTAGCTAATACAAATTTTGAAAATATTTTTTTCTAACAATAAAAATGAAATTTTAGGTTCCGTGTATACAGACTAACATGAAACATGAATTTTGAAAATTTCATGAAAAAATATTCAAACGTTCGTGCGCCCAAAAACGTCATTTGGAGTAAAATGACTTCAAAGTTTTGGAAACGCCTCTTTAGCTATTGATCGTGTATAATTCTAATAGCCATAACTTCTGTTCTAATGAGAATTTCAAGGAAACAGTCATACTAAAATGTTCAGAAAAGGTAGAAGTTTAACATCTAAAAAAATTAAATTTTCGAAAATTTTGAAGATTTATGAGTCCTGAGACCCCTTAATGACGCAGCAAGTCGTTTCAGCCTCGTTTCCGAAACATATTCTTAATAAAACAAAACAAACAATAAAAACTTGTCATTAAGCATGTTGGACAAATGCACCATCTATTGAGCGGGTATAATTCTAAAAGACATAACTTCTGTTCTATTAGGGATTTCATGGAAACAAATATATCAAAATGTTCAGAAAAGATAGGAGTTTAACATCTTTAAAAAAATTTAAATTTACAACATTTTGCAGCTTTAAGAGTCTTGAGACCCGTTAAATCCATACTATTCGTATATAAACATAGATGCCAACTTTAAAGGTTTTCTTATACGACTAAAATTTATTACAAATTTGTATCGAAGATTTTTATTAATAAACAGGTTAAAATGTACTATTAAAATAGATTGCTTAAAAACAAGCGCAAGAGTTCGGAGCTGTATATAACGTATCATGGGCAACTTTGGAGATATTTAACACAAGTGTAACATAAAAAAGAAATTTGAAAAGCCTTTTCGATGATACTTTATAATTTTTTTAATTTTTTATAGTTGGTTTTCAAAGTAAAACATTTTCTCTAATTCGATTCAATCGCTGAACAGTTGAGCAGCTTTGAGGGGTTACCTAGTTGTGATCAGCTTAATACCCAATCTATTGATTTCATGTCTTATGCAATTATAAGGCATTGGGAAAAGAAAAAGTGTATTTTTTTTAACTACATGATAAGTAAATAAAAAAAATATATTAAAGTTAGAATTAAGAACTTATTTTTGAGAGATAAAATATTAAAGTTAAGTCTTTAATCAAAGTTAAAGATGTTAGTAGGATATTTAAGTTTAGGTATAGCTGTATTTGCATAGACTACAATCTACCCTATTAAAATCTGTGCACGTTTCTATGTAACCTCAAAAACCCGTAAACTACATAGCGCAGCGCTATGAAGTTTGGCACACGGTCTGTTGATATGGAAACCATGAAATATTGGGGCAAAAAAATTCGAAAATTTAAATGATTTTTTTAAATGCTTTTCACTAATTTTTGCCATTTTTATGTTCAACCCGTAATCACGCCAATCCTAAGCCGTTCTAAATGTTTAATGCAATGTGAGACATTCATATTACGTACACCACTCTGCAATACTAAGAAACTGTGGCGGTTAGTTCGATAATTGATTTACATAGCATGAAAATAATTAGAGATTACTTAATTGCCCTTAATTGTCACCGTTTTCAAAAAAAAAAAATAATGAAACAAATTTTATCTCAAACACCAACAAAAATTTTTATTCCATTTATTTCCTTAGGCCAAAGATATCGGTTTATCGTCTGCTACCATAGCAACATGGTAAATTAAATTTCATTAAAAATATGCACAGTACTAGAAAAATATTTTTCTAAATCGAATAGTTACTGAACATGAACTCCCGTGCATAAAACGGGTTAAACAGCTAGTAAAAATAGATAAAAAATGTGAAAAAGTTTTAAAGTTAACACTTCTTCAGGAATGACACTCACCCAGCTATACCGTAAAGAAAAAAAATCGGTAAAGTTACTAAAATTTTTCTAAGAAACTGGGATTCCGAGAACTGTTTATGAAACCGCAACAATAAAAATTCATGTAAGAGTTACTGTTACATGAATTTTTGTTATTGCCGTTACATAAAAAGTTCTAGAAAATCCCAGTTTCCTAGAAAAATTTTAGAAAGTTCGCTTTTTTTTTTTTCCCAGTGTACGGCAGGACAAACCATTAACGGAGGCAGGAAAGGCCGCTTAACAAACAAAGACACTAATCAGGGCAATATATATATATATATATATATATAGTATATAGTTTATTTTATGATAAAAATATTATAAAATTCGAATATAATCACACACACACATATGTTTATATATAAAAATATAATAGAAAAAAAATAGGCAGATCGCATACACTGTAAAAAAAAATAAATCTGCAAAGTTACTAAAGTTTTTCTAGGAAACTGGGATTCCTATAACTTTTTATGTAACGACAACAACAAAAAATTCCTGTAACAACGTCTGTTACAGGAATTTTTCTTGTTGCCGTTACATAAAAAGTTGCAGGAATCCCAGTTTCCCAGAAAAACTTTAGTAACTTTACAGAATTTTTGTTATAGTGTCAATTAAACGAGAAAATTTTGCAACTAAAAATTACTGGTAGGAATATTAAAAAATTCCTGTATGTGTTACGTATATGCGATGCTCGTAAAAAAGGGTTTAAAAGCTAATATCATATAAATAAATTTATATCAGAAAAAATGAATCAGAAAATGATAAAAAAATACATTGGACTCTGAACAATGACATAAAATATACTTCGAAATGCAAATAGAATACTTGAATTCATATAAAATTGATAATACTGAAATTTTAATGAAATATAAAACATGAAATAAATGCGAAAAACAGCTATATAAAAAATTGTTTAGTCATAAAGAACACAAGTATGTTTAAAATAAACATTATGTAGAAAATAAAGATGCTGTGAATAAGTTGCCTAACCAACAAAAAAATTAAAACATGATGTCATTAATTAAGATAATCTTCCGCTAGGAACACCATTTAAATTTAAAAAAATTAAGTTCACACTCAAAAAAATTAAACGAACGAAAATGTCTCCTTCATCCAACATAGCATGGCGTCAGAATGTAGAAATATTTATCGACCGTAAAGACTTAACGATGCTATACATTTCTAAAAAATAACAGAAATATATCTTTTTCGGATATTTAATCTGTTAAAATAACAATTAAAAGAAAGGAAAAGTAAAGGGAAAAAAAGAAAGTAGGTTTATTAAAAAGGAATTTATTTTTATACATTATTTTCTACATTTTATACTTCAGTTAAAAATTGCTTGTTACTTAAATTTAACAAATGTTGTCTAAACAATCGCGAAAATTTACGAAATTGTTATTATTAAGCTCTCTTAACAATGTTTCCTTAGATGTTATGTGTTTTGTCACAGAGTGTATTTTTTAAGCGCCATAATTTGGTTCATAGCTCCTCTTTATCATTACTCAGGAGGAAAAATTAACTTAAAGTTTGGTTTTAAGGAAGAAAATGTAGCAAATAGAAAACAATATTTCAATCATACGGTATTTTAAATATATATTCCGAACAACAATCTGCACACTTACATACTTGTACAGAATTTATAATTGAAACTGGGGTATTTCCATTCAGAGGCAATTTATATATGTTCAGTTTTAACCAACTTTAAAAGCAGAGATTCCGCTTTTTATTGAAAATGAATTATTTGAACACATAAGTCTATTAAAATTGATCAAAATTTGGAGTAAACTGTAAAACAAAATCTGTGAAGTTATTAAATTTTTTCTAGGAAACTGGGATTCCAGAACTATTTATGTAACCGCAACTACCAAAAATTCATGTAACAGGCATTTTTGTTGTTGCCGTTACATAGAAATTTCTAGGAATCCCAGTTTCCTAGAAAAATTTTAGTAACTTCACAGTTTTTTTTTTTTTTTTTTTTTTTTTTTTTTTTTAACAGTGTAATCGAATTTAAAATCCGTAAATGGTACTTTATCAAATGAAATGAACGTATTAAATTTGTATTTAAGTGTATTGCTATTGAAATACATCCTATGTAATTCTGAAAGAAAGCAAACATGAGTTAATCTGCTACAAAAATATCTGAAAGTTTACAACAATAAAAACACCAATGGGTTAGGAATAATATCCATCAACTGCTGATATAAACCCAATTTCTTACCTTTTCTGAGAGATACGTAAATTCGAACGATTTCTGAGTTTTTTTTTTTAGTTTAAATTTTGGATTTAAACTTTCGAATTTTCTTAAATAACAGACCACGTTCTACACTGTAAAAAAAAGAAAAAAAATCTGTCAAGTTACTAAAGTTTTTCTAGGAAACTGGGGTTCCTATAACTTTTTATGTAACGGCAACAACAAAAATTCCTGTAATAGCGTCTGTTACAGGAATTTTTCTTAGAATGCGTATTTATTTATTTGCTAACCAAAAAGGTATAACAGTTATAATCAAAATAGCTTTTCTAATTCAAATTTAATAAACTTTTATAAATTCATAAACATGCAGCACAGCAAAACAATCTAAGTTTGTTGAAAGCAGACAAAGCACAAATTAGATTCGAATAAGCAACTGCTTTGCCAAATATATGTGTATTGAATGGAAGCCAAAATACTGGACAGCTATACATCTTAATTATCTGGGATGTCGGCAACTTAAATAGCTTTTCAAAGACACTTAACAAAAGAATTTTTGACAATAATTATGATTGATTGATTCTTAAACGGAGAATTTTAGCGGAATATCTTCCAGTACAAAATAATCAGAAAATGAAGTTATACTGTTCTCTTTAAACGCAGGGAAGAGTTTTCTAAAGTAAGCCAATTTCTCCTTCTTTATCGATTTTTTTATATCTTTTTCAATTGAATTATTTAGTTTACATTGAGTTAAGAATTATTTCGTTTACAATTAGTTAAATTAGCTTGGAGGTGAAAAGAAACTGGATTTTAAGGGTTTCAACAGATGGTGGAATAAAGGTGGTTGAATAAAAACAGACAATATACAACAAAGATAACTAAAAATAAAAATCCAACACATTTTACGGTAAATTATTTTTTTTTTAATGTCTGGTTTTAATTATATAAATGTGCAAATGATATTAAAAGGTTAAGTAATGTTCAGTTAACAATTAAATGGTATTTAATGTTCAAATGTTAATGAATATCATTTCTTGAGTAATGCTTTCCTGTAAAAAAATAATTACCCATCATGTTCCGAAAATGCATTTTCAATTTATCATTGTAATAGGTTACTAAAGAATCCTGTTGGCGCTAAACAGAAGAAAAATTATGATTTTTGTATCGCGTTTTTTTTTTTAAATTTCTTTTATATGATAAGAATTAAAATACTCCAAATGTATATCAATTTTATTACTTGCACACAAGTCTTTATTAAAGTTTTATGACATACATTTATTTGTAAGATTTTAATTATTTTTGTAGAAAAAGTACTTCTTAATCATTTTAATTTTTTAATGGGAAATATATAAAAATGTTTTTGCTACACATTCAATTATGCATCAACTTTTCTAATTTGTAAAAGATACATTTTATTAAAGTTATGTTTAAGGTATGTATGATACAAAATGCTATCAAGCAATTTTCATCACAAAAGAATACCTTATTCCCAATGTGTATTCAATATTATAATAAGGATTAGTTCGCAAAATATATATTTAGAGATACAAAGAATAAATTTTATGTCATTTACACTATCATTATTATTATTTTGATGCATATTTATAAATCTGCAGAAATACAAGAGACAAGTTAAGTATTAGCGCTAATGTGTATATTTAACCCGTTCGTGTCTAGTGTACTATTAATAGTACATGTCTTTTCATCCAGTATTATTTTGTCTTAGCAATTACTTTTGTTACTATCTACATATAGTAATGATAGTATATGGCTATGTCTTTCTTACTGTGACTTCGCTTATGTTTTGACATTTAGTAATAACAATAATAATAAAATTTGGCTTAATTCTCTTTGCGCTGTTGGCGATTCCTTTATTTTATACATATATTTCTCTTTTAAATTAAGAACATAGATCACTTTTCTGAACGAATCATCTATGATAAAACGCAAAAAACGTTAGAAAGTTTTAATATCTGTTAAATACTGTTGTAATACCTTATTTTCCAAACGTCCCAAAAAACTTTTTTACCTATTATCATATAAATATGAATCAAATAGTAGACAAAATAAGCACATTCGTTAGATTTGAGGCAACAAGATAATCTTTAAACTTCAGTAAATCAATTTCGATAGCGACGATTTACATTATTGAAGTAAAAGTAATTTTGTTGTCTAACTTGAAAAAAAAAATCGGTCCCGAAAAGGTATAAAGATCAGTTTTAGCAGACATGAAATTCTACAGAAGGAATTGAAAAAAGGAGAATGTCACAGAACAATAATAATTTTTTTTTTAAAGCAGAGAGTGAGAACAAATTAGAAACTGGTGATTAATACGGGATTAAATGATTTTTAATATTTAATACATCATCTTCAATTATATAAATAGGTTTCTTTTAAATGCAAAATGTGACATAAAATTATTTACATAGAGGTACATCGATATCAATACTTACAATTTTAATACTTTTACATAAACTTATACGATATCCTGCAATACAAGGCCATCTTACCAACTTTTAACTAAACTTACGTAAAATGTGCTTTAAATTGACCCATGACAAACAGGTTACAAAATATACATTTAATATCATGTTTCTCTATGAAATATGTTTGAAATCATTATTTAAAAAAAATTTCTGGTTAGAAACGTGTTTAATCTAGTGCAATAACTCTAAAAAAAAGGAGAAAAAAAAAAGAAAAAGGAGAAAACAGACAGAGAGATTTACACACAGCATACAACTTGCCAAATTAGATATTGTAACAAACTAGTATTTTGCTTCTTAATTATTACCTTTTATAAAATAAGTCATATTAAATGATCTTATATAGTCAAACTCTATTAGTCACTGCTAATGGTATTGCTTTGTAATTTTTAACTCGTAAACCGAAATATATATGAAAAAAATATCTTGTCCTAAGGGTTATGTAAAAGTCTAAACATTAAGTTTTTATTATTAACTACATTGAATACTTTCTAATATTAATTCATTTTTTTATGTTAAAATTTTGTGAACTCAAATATTAATTCCAATTTTTAAAAAATCCAAAATTTTCTGTTACTGCAATTTTCTGTTTAAATATACACTATACGGCCAAAGGTGACTGGTCACTTGCGATCTTAGACATTTTGTTCAATATCTAGAAAAATACACGAGGCATTAACCTGAAACAGCAGGTGTGTAAACAGTATAGTATAGGTCATATATTTCCGGGAATGTCTTTTTCCGAAACCCTATAGGGGACCGTCAACAAATTGAAAAAGAACAAATATCTTTTGGATAACCCTGTAAAAACTAATGTAGCCGAAGCGTTCATTTCGAGATTATTAATAAGTGGCTTATTGTAATGTACTGTATTCATTTTTATGAAGATAGCATGTATACTCCTTGATAAATTAAGGTTTTTATAAAAACAGTCCCTAATTTCGCCAAGTTTTTTGCTTATAATTTGCAGAGTTCTTAATATAAAAAAATCTTTTCAGAAAATATGACAAGCAACATTGTACACAATACTCTGTAATCAGAATTTAAAATAATAAAAAAATGGATGAAAATTGAGCAGGTTTTCCAAAAAACACTGCGCATGCGCGAATGCAATCAAAATATAATGTGCATGATGTATAAGCTGAGTATATAGAGAAACTTTTGTGAAAGTCTCAAAATCATAACATGAAAATTCTGAAAATTATCTTCGATAGAATAAGCTCAAACTCCGTTGTTCGGAAAAGGAAGCAAAAATATGAAGTTGTATCCAAATATAGTAGTACGTGTAATATTGTTTACGCTATCTTGGGACTAACCAACAGATATTTAAGAACATTATCTTATCATATTTTGATTGCATTAGCGCATGCGCAGTGAAACATTTTATTAGTAAACCGGCTCATTTTCATCCAATTTTAATTATTTTTTAATTCTGATTACAGAATATTGATTACAATGTTGTTTGTCATATTTTCTGAAAATAACTTTTTTTTTATATTAAGAACCCTGCTAATTATAAACAAAGAACTTGGCGAAATTTGGGATTGTTTTTTTTTTTAAACCTTAATCTCTATACGAGTATACATGCCTCATAAAAATGAACACAGTATATTACAATAAGTCACTTATTAATAATCTCGAATTTGAACGCTTTTGCTACATTAGTTTTTATAGGGTTATCAAAAAGATATTCGTTATTTTTCAATTTGTTGACGGTGCCCCATGGGGTTTCGCGAAAAAATCTCGCGAATATGACCTATACTATACTGTTTAGACATATGCAGTTTCAGGTTAATTCTCATGCATTTTTCTAGATATTTAACAAAACGTCTAAAATCACAAGTGACCGGTCACCTTTGGCCATATAGTGTATATATATATATATATATATAAGCAGCAGGATGGAAACAATAGAAAAATCTTTTGGAGACTAACATAAACCCCTGTATTTAAAACGGTAGTTGTTGCTGTTGATGTTAATATATATGGTGTTCCAAAATTCGACTGACAAATTAAGCGTGGTGATATAAGTAGTAATAGAAATTTTTAAATTTAAAAAAAAGGGAATTAATATTCATCAAGATGATGAAAAATTACCATAGAACATGGGGTCACAAACCACGTATTTTATCAAAAATACAGGGTCTTCTGTCCTAATTCAATTTATGTTGCGACAATAACTTTCAGAATCTTCCGAATTACTAAAATATAGTATAATAACTTTTAATAGACATTCTCATCTTTGTTGTAAATATGATAATACCGAAAAAAGTGGTAGAAGTTTCCATAATGCGAGCCAGCAGTATACACTTAGCGCACCACACTTTGTCTTGCGATTGTCAGTCCAAACGCTATCGTCGATTATTTGAGTACTCTGTTTTCCATGACCTTTTCGTGAAGTTATAACATTTCGCACAAAATGAAGTAGGGTCAATCCATTTCACGTGGTCCAGAAAATCATTTATTCGTCGCTTGACCATTTTTGAAAAATATGAAATTTTTTGTACAACAACCCTAACATGATGGAAGTTCAAAATGACTATTATTTTAATTTTATTAATTTTTGTTTGTGCATGGCGGCCATCTTTGTTTCATCGTCTGCAGCAATTTTCTCACAAAAAGGGTTTACGAAATTGTAAATAATTCATCGTTTATTTATCCAATTCAACTGCGGATTGAAGCAATTTGAACCGATTTGTTTCCGAAACTAACTGCTTATTGGTAAAATTTAAGCATAAAATTTCATTTTTTTTTCCAAAATTTGTCCGTTTACAAGAGGAAATTTTTTTAGCAAGGAAAACTGTCAACATGACATAATTCTTTTTTACAAATAGGCCGAAAGTACTTGTACTCACACGCCGAGTTCCAGATCTAGGACTTGCTTTCTCTTCGCTAAAAAAAATCCCAATTTTTTCAAAAATGACAAAATTCGCACTTTTCAGGCTTTGATATTTCTGGTGGGGCACGAGATGAAAATCTGAAGTTCTGGTTTCTGAGAGTATTGTATGGCAGTGTTATGCACAAAAATTTCAGGATGGAGATTTGACTACAAGCTGAGATATGGCAAGGGCAACATGTCAAAACAATACTGCCAAACTATTGTTTTGCTGCGGCCACAGCTAAGTATTTATCTCAGAGTGTGATTTAAATTTACGTTTTTGATTATCTTTAAGTAATAGTAAGAGAAAATAAAGACCTTTGCAAAGCTTAGCAAGTAATTAAAAAAATAATTATGCCTAAGGCCGTACATTTTGTATGGTTTCAGTAATTTTTTTTGTAAGTAATTTTAGTAAGTAAAATGAACCTCAGCACTTTTACATAAAGAAAAAAATATTTTTATACAAGACCTGAGACAAAAACAACATAGGGAAAGAGAAAATCTGTTAATGTTGTCATACTTGTTGAGACATGATCAAACGTGTCAAAACACATTCTTGCTTGTTGGTTCAAAAACCACAATTTTGATCTTTCTCAAAATTTTATTTATAGGAACCAAGTCTTGTCATCTCTTGATAACTTGGTTGAAGATCTTGGCCCTGCTGGCTCATAGAAATATACTTTGAAATCACTATCTGCAAGTCTCAATTCATTAATAAGTCCTAGCTTACTTCTTATGCAAAAATGTGATTTATCTGCAGTATAAATTTTGAAAAGTCTTTGAATATCTTTATTTTCTGAAAATTACTTGAAGCTGATGCATGGTAACATCGCATAACGTTTCATTTACAGGAACATACTTATGGTAGGAGCAAGTTTCAGGGACTGACAAGCAGCATTAAAATTGTGGTTTTTAAACCAACAAGTAGGAATGTGTTTTTACACGTTTGATCATGTCTCAACATGTATGCCAACATTAACAGCTTTTCTCTTTCCCTATTCTGTTTTTGTCTCAGGTCTTGTATATATATATATATATATTTATACATACATTTTTATGTAAAAGTGCTGAGGTTACTTTTAGTTACTAAAATTACGACAAAAATTATTGAAACGATACAAAATGTAGGCCTTAGGCATAATTATTTTTTAAATTAATTGCAAAAGACTTTATTTTCTGTTACTATTATTTAAAGATAATCTAAAAAAATAAATTTAAATTATACTCTGAAATAAATACTTAGCTGTGACTACAACAAAACAATAGTTTGGCAGTATTGTTTTGATATGTTGCCCTTGCCATATCTAAGCTTGTAGTCAAATCTCCATCCTGAAATTTCTTGTGCATAACACTACCATACAATACTCTTATAAAAAAATGAATTCAGATTTTCATCTCGTGTCCCACCAGAGATATAAAATCCTGAAAAGTGCGAATTTTGTCATTTTTGAAAAATTTGGGATTTTTTTTAGCGAAGAGAAAGCAAGTCCCAGATCTGGAACTCGGCGTGTGAGTACAAGTACTTTCGGCCTATTTGTAAAAAGAATTATGGCATGTTGACAGTTTTCCTTGCTAGAAAAATTTTTTCTTGTAAACGGACAAATTTGGAAAAAAACTGAAAATTTATGCTTAAATTTTACCAATAAGCAGTTAGTTTCGGAAACTACTCCATTACCAAATTTTTAGCTTAATGTATTCTGTACAAATTGCTTTAATCCGTACTTGAACTGGATAAATAAAGGATGAATTATTTACAATTTCGTAAACCCTTTTTGTAGGAAAATTGCTGCAGGCGATGAAACAAAGATAACCGCCATGCACAAAAAAAAAAGAAAAAAAAAAAAAAAATTAATAAAATTAAAATAATAGTCATTTTGAACTTTCATCATGTTAGGGTTGTTGTACAAAAAATTTCAGATTTTTTAAAAATGGTCGACCAACCAGTGATGGACCACTTGAAATGGATTGACCCAGTACATATCGTTGCATATTCATTGTCATGTTTTGATATTTCTCAAAATTATTAACGTTACGCAAGTTCAGTTAGGATGAAACACACTGTATTTATAAGTACTGTGTGTATACGTGGTATGCGATCCCGTGTCCTATAGTAGTATTTAATCCTCCTTATGGTTTCTATCACCCCTCCTAATTTGTCTGCCCAAAGCTAAATTTTAAAAGAAAGAAAACTCTTCAGAGTTCTAGCTGCGTGATATACATTAGATTTTAAAAGTTATATCAAACATTTAAAATATATATAAACAATAGGGGCACATATTTCCAAATGAGCATAAAAAGGACATAAGTTCAATGAACCATAGTGCAAATGAAAATAATTTCTGGGGATTCAGTACAGAAATAGTCTTGTAAATATGTTATGCCCGAGTAGTGATTATGCTTATATTTTTATGTCTGTACTAGTTATTACAGTTTTTTATAAGTCTTTAAAATATTTTTATCACATAAATCTCATGAATATTACTTTGAAAAAAGGGGGAGTCCGCAATACAACGAAAATATGTAAAAATATCAAACTATAGGCTCAAATCGTAGTTGCGTTTTATGAGCAAGAATGCTTTATGCGTCAGAATATACGGCATACATATCACATGGTATGAAATGAACTTGAATTACAATATTTCTGTGATTCAATATAATAAAAATATCTTTAATAAATGTTGGAATATTTTTTATGCCACTTATGAAGCTTTGTACCAGACTTTTTGAACAAAGTGTTACTTTTGTAACTATCGTTCAAGTATTTTTTTCGAAAATTCTGGTGCGAATTTAGGATTACAGAAAACACAATTTCTTGCTCTTAAAATGGTTGAACCGTCACTTAAAATGGGATTTCATTTAAGAAGAAACCATAATGCCTATCAATAACACTAGCCTGCAAAATTTGTGTTGTGTCATTTTTTTAACATTTGATAATTGATTCTTCACTATTTGGTAGCGCTGAATCCGAAAGGAAATGACCTTTATATTTTAATATCACGTAAGGATATTTTGCAAATCGTAAATTTCAAAGTAAAGTTTAAAAAAAAATAGCTAAATTCTGATATTATAAAATAGACGTAATTGTTGTGTTTTTTAACTTTTAATAATGGATTTTTATGTAATTTTTATATATGGATCCGAAAATGACTTTCAATTTTAACCATCAAGTCAGCAGTTTTTGCAAATCGTAAATTTCAAAGTTAAAAAATTCCAAGTTAAAAGCGACTCCCCCCCCCCCCCCCCTCTCGTACTAACCTTGAGCTGCTAAGGTGTAAGTATCCCCAGTATAAGCCAAAAAATTTAATAAAGTGCTGAATTAAATAAAATTAAATTGAATAAAAAATGTTTTACGTCTATTTTATAGCATCAGAGTTTCGGAATTTGTTTTACTTTTTAACTTTAGTATTTACGATTTGAGTAAAAATCTTCACGTGATGGTTAAAAATGAAGGTCACTTTCTAATACAACGCTAAAAAATGTATAAAAATAAGTTAAGAAAAGAAAAAAAATAAAAATAAAAATAAAATATTTTTCTATATTTTAGTATCAAGTTTTCGCCTTTCCTTTTTAACTTTGCAATTTACGGTTTGCGAAAAATCCTGACTAAAAAATACATAAAAATCAGTTATTAAAAGTTAAAAAATAAGACCATCTCAGACTTGTGTAATTTATTCGCTCATATAGTATTATATAAACTATTTAGAAAATTTGTATTGAAAAAGTCTATTAGCTATTTTTAAATAATCTGTGATGTCTTTTAGGATTCTCAAAGTCTGATATCACATATCAACTACATTTTATAAGCCAGAAGAAAATATATAAGAAACTAAAGCGAAAACTTTGAATTACAATAGACTAAACATTATCTGTTCTTTTATTCATACACACAGGACATTGATAACCACACATAATAGTGCGTCTCCTAGCAACGGCTGAATTTTTTAAGCTCCGTATCGACAGGCAAAATGTGCGTCAATTGTTAAGCGTGAGAAAATTCATCATTTTTTCAAAAAGAATGTGAAGCATATGAATAAGAATTTCTTTTATATATAAAACTATAAATAAAAAAAGTTGTATACGCAAAAATATTTTATTGAGCAACGAATATTATTTTGTGACAACTTTTCCTAATTTATTTTTTTTTTTATATTCCGTGTTCCTACCATGTCGATCGTAATTTTTTTTGAAAGAAAATGTAAAATTTCTTTTAATTCTAAAACATGTAAAATATTGTAATTCACGCTGTAAATTAAATTTTAAAAATCTAAAAACCCGAATGCGTAAAAATCGAACTAATTAATTTTTTCTCATCAATGTGAAACTACATTTTATATAACTTACCTATGTTTTTATTTACTTGTATTGACGACTTTTAAGTTGTGTTTAATTGTTAGTTCCTATCTATAAACACAGTTTTAGTGAGGCCGATAGATGTCTATGAACGTTAGAGTTGCAGTTAAGCTAGAGATCATACCTACATAACTTCTAGGTTGTGTAATATTTAAACGGAGCTTCTGACTGTAAAATAGTCAATGAAACATCGTGTTTATTTCAAAAGACCTATCCAATGATGTGCCACTCAATATAGTGCGTAAAATTCTTTTTCGTCCCTACCGCCATTTTGAATTTATATAAACAGGAGCTAGACTAAAACCATTGGGCGGTTAAGACAAATCGATGGAGACATTAATTAAAATCCATTCAGCCGTTGGGATATTTCGAGGGTATAAAGAAATCCACATACCAAGATACGTGTGAAACACATAACCCTTTTTGGCAGTCGGGTAGAAAGTAAAATGTTTCTGAGTCTAGCAAAACTCAAAATATTATGAAAATATAACATAAGCTATTCCGACTGTCCTACGACTTTGAAAAGTGTTCCTTTTTTGGTCTGTGTGTCTGTCTGTCTGTTTGTCTAATTGTCTGCCTTGCCCTAACTCGCGTACATATAGCCCGATTGATACGAAATTCATCGATATTATTTGGTATCAGAATGGTATATTTGATATTGAAAATGAAGTTTGTAGCATTTACGATTCATTTGCAGAGACACTCGAAGGAATTCAGTTAAATAACGGTTTGTGGAGAAAAATCGTTTGCGGTGTATCTTACTGATATAACAATATTTTAATCAAACTGAAAATTATGTATATCAAATTGGTATGGAAACGCAAAACAATTACGTTTGGGTTTGGCTATAAAATAGAGATTGCTTCGCGATATCAAACGGAATCGCGAAGCGATTACGCGGGGGCCTGACGAGCATAACGGGCAGTTGGGCAAAGCCAGCGTAGTAAAAAAAGGCTTATGCAGACTATTATTTTTTAACACAATTATACTGATTGACAGAGTTATCATACGAATTGAATTTTTCCCACCGAGCGAAAAAATTATCCCCAGATCCTTCGCTTACATTGCCAATGCTCTACCGTTTAAGATAACAACCGTTTGTTAATATATTATTATATTATCGACCGCCGCAGAATTCGCGGAGCGTGGCGATCCGCGTGTCCGTCCAACGTCCCCCTGCCTGCGTCTCTTTAACCGAGACTCTTGCGAAAGACAGATTGGAAAATCAAATCGGGAAAACCGGACAAATTTAAAAGGGAAATTATAGAAATAAAAGACATCGAAGAGCGGGAACCGAGAGATCGGGACCCTAAAGCTACCGAACGATCGCTGTTGCGTCGAGCTCCTTATTCGTCTTAAACGGTATTCTTACCGTTAATAAACCGGTAATTATTAGCGGTATTTAAGATAATTGGCAACCGGCGAGTAAATTTCGCTGACATAACATTATTGGTAAATAACATCTGGTCTGCTATGTAAACAGCTCAGCAGAATAAACCGCAGGTAAAGGAACTCTTTAGAAACGAAGTATATGCTGATATATTATTATACTATTGTTCGTGTCCCGGTTTGGGATTTTTTTCGCTCAGTTGGAAAACTTTAATTCGTATGATGCAGACAATCAATATTTATTTTATTTTTTCAAATTTATATCATAATATAACTAACTGTAATATAGCGAAGATTTAAAATTTGCTTAGGGTATTGCTGTGTTGTTTTTGGAGTATACCGTTTTCAATAGTATGCATTTATTTCCATGAAACATACATGATTTCTGAATATGTACTTTTGAAACCAGGTTTTCATTTCTTTTTTTTTTTATGTAATTTTGTTAAATGCATCGCAATTCCATATATTACACAAAATATATAACGATTTCTTTCTGTATATTAGTAAGATGCTATGCAATTGTTTCAAGAAATTGCCCAATTAAAATAATATTTATAGTGAAAGGTAGAAAACATATTTTTTTCTCATAAATATTTAATTTTTAATATAATGATTTCAAGTATAAAATGAAACAAAAAGAAATATCGTATTTTAAATAACTCAACAAAACTCTTTTGTAAAATTTCTTTTTTTGCATTTTGTATACTAGAAACAGTTTTCTCTAAATCGATAAGTGAAAAATCGAAAGGGCTTCTCATTTTGCCAATATACTCTCTCTGTCAATTTATTGATTTGTCGAATAATGCAAAATGCACCAGATCATCTTTTGTTGTAAGATTGTATTCTCCTTACGAAAACAAAAATTGTTAATTTATTGAAAATGCAATTTCTCAGTAAAAATACCATTATATGGCAGCTTTTTATGCTGAAACTAAACCTTAAATTTTTGGATAATTACTGATTTCAACAAACTCAAAAAATGTCTTTCTTATAAAGAATGTTACTGAATTACTTGAAGTTACTGAAATAATATTTTAAAAAATATATAAGTTTTCGTTCAAACTATTAAAATTAAATTGTTAATTAGGAAGTTCTTAAAACTAATTTATTAATATATTTCACAAAAAAAAATATCTCTTTTGAAAATCTCTTCAACTAAATTAAAAATGAACATATTGTGATTTATTTAACGAGGATTAATGTACTTAAATTATGTATTAGTTACCATATAATTTGTAAAGAACTTTAATTTATGTTCCAAAAGGAATACTTAAATATTACTTTTATAGTTAAGTTTTAGTTCCATTTACAAGTTGTAAATAATAAAGAATTTTCAACACAATATTAGCTCCTGTTTCTTTAATTAATAATTAAACTGTTAAACATGAGGGAATTACAAGGTGACAGGTATTTCTGCGTATTTTGTACCAATTACATATTAAGTCAAATACACGAATGAAATACATTAACCAATGGTTCGTTCCTGTTCTTTATATATATATATTTTAAATATTTAATGAATCGGACTATACGAAATAAACAGAATATATCGAATTTTTAATAGTAATTATTGGGTTGTGATTGAAATCTACCAATTTTCGTAACTTTGAAATTTACATTAACATAACTTTGAAATTTGAAATGTCAAAGATAGAGAAATAAAAAAAAAAATTATTTGTGTTAAAATAATTTTATTTTACTGTACAATATTTTTCTTCTGAAAAGAATCAGGTATTCACCTCGAAATTATATACCTACATTAAACTTATTATTTCCCAATATTATGGATTATTCTCGACTCTATCAACCACCACGCTCGGTTTACCGCCCCAACCCTTTACTATATATATATATTTTTTTTAATCAGATACGAGCAACAAAAATTCAAATGCTTAAAACCCAAGTGAGACGGTGTTATTTTGAGTAAAATGCTGCTTGTCTCACGTGAAGAACAGCATCTAGAAAATATTTATTTGGATGAAATTACAGACTGGCTTAATTGTGATAAGAATGATTCTGTTTATGAAGAATTAGGGGGTCTCAGGACTCTTAAAGCTTCAAAATTTTCGAAATTTTAATTTTTTTTTAGTTGCTAAACTCCTATTTTTTTTCTGAACATTTTGATAAGAAATTATTTACTTTAAATTACCATTATAGCATAATTTATTGCTTTTAGAGTTATATCATCTCAATAGTTGAAGCGGATTTTCAGAAACATAGAAGGCATTTTTTTTTCCAAATGACGTTTTGGGGCATAACTCGCAGGATATCTCAAATAATTCTGAATATTTGTTTATGAAATTTTTAAAACAAATGTTTAATGTTAGTCTGTATAAATTGAACCTAAAATGTTATTTTTATTGTTCCCCCCTCAACCCCAAAAAAGTGATTATGCTGTCGAAATTTTCAAAATTTTGAATTAGCTTTATGTACATTTGTATTAAAAATAGGAAAATGCTTGAAATACAAATTTATTTAGGTTCAGGGTAATTAATATAAACTGAAGTGTAGTTAAGCACAAAAAATGTAATTCCAGTTGCAAAATTTATTTAGTAGTCATGCAAGTAAGCTGTTATACCAATTTTCTTCTCGACAAATGTCTGAAAGTTTGGAGCCCTCTGTAAATATAATAATTCTGCATCTTGAAATTTTTTAAATACATGAAAAGAAAGAACATACTTATATCTTTTATAGCAATAACAATTGTGTTTTTAAATGATATTCGTTTTAAGATATTAAATGTTGAAAATGGTCTCTTTTTTCCAATTTTAAGAGTCCTGGATCCCTTAACGGATGACGAAATGATTCAAAATATTTTGAATATCCAAGGATCATCCAGGAGTCAGTCATGCGTACTATGGTCTCTAAATGCATTAATTGGTTTGAGATGCAAGAGGAAGCAGATGCAATACAAGTACTAGGTTGAGCAAAAAGTTCTGGGAAATTTGTGAAAGTTGTGTTGTTATGCACAAATTAACAACAAAAGCAACAAGGACTATTCTTAAAAGTAGAGGCCATCATAGTACACGACTTTCTGCCATATTCCGGATTTGCTGGAAGTACCATGGCTGCTCCTTAGAATAAAAAAACTCTTGACAGGCTTCTTCAACTTCATTAAAGGATTCAAATCGTCGGCCCTTGAAAAAGTGTTGCATTGATCGAAAGATGCCATAATCGGATGGAGCCACGTCTGGACCGTAGGCGGGGTGTGGGAGGATTTCGACGCTGTCCAACTGTGCAAACTTGTCCTTGGTCATCTGGGCCATGTGCGGTTTGGCAGTGTTCTGCTGAAACAAAACGGCTTTCGACGGGCTAATCTTGAATACTTCTGCACCAATTTGTCGTAGACTCGATCCAACTACTAGCAATCGAACTCGGCAAAGATGGAACGACTATCATATACGATACAAAGTCTGGTAACTATTAGATTAAAAATTTCCCAGAACTTTTTGCTCAACCTAATATTTTTATTACGTAGAATTCGTAACCTTCCTGCAGTAAAAGCACAAGCAAAGCGCAAACAAAAATATATAACGGAATCTTTGGATGAAAGCTGATACTACATACATATTCTGTAAAATTCTAAATTTGTCTGATAAATTCTTATTTCTAAATTAACATACGGAAATGCAATTTTAGTAACGGTCTTGTACTGTCTTTCGATTATCCGTCTATTTCGTTTACCCGCTACTCTGTCGGTCCCGTGATTGACGAATAATCAAAAGATTACTATACATAAAAAATGTTTGGAATTAATAGTCAACAAATAATTTAAACCAAATATACATCTACCAGTGATGGAACAGTGTAGCACCAGAGAATCAACTGACACCGTAAAATTTTATTAGTATTCTTCGTCTAATTTCAGGACAGAGTTTCTGAAATCTTTCAAGCCGCAGAATACTTTAAAAATTTTGTGGTGACAATCGCCAAAATGCTGCGCCACTGTTCCATCACTGATCTACACAACAATTATTTTTTTTTACCACAGCACTTTTATGAAAAGTACTTTTAGCATTTCATACGATTGCATTTGTATACCAAAAAAAAAAAGGAAACAAAGTTTTAAAAAGTATATTACAGTACATAATAAGTATTTAGATGAATCTAATAAATAATAACATTTAGGCGGAATTTAGTATTATAAACAAGAAACGAAACAAAGCTTTTCTTTTTCTTTTCAAAGAATAATATAACAATTTTTTCATTTTATTATTTTTTAATATGATATTACGTACATATTTAATGGTATCTTGTGAATTGTTATGAAGCCTCAACGCTGTTTAATCAAGATTAATAAATATAAGGCAATTTATTTTCAAGGAAACGAACTCAGTAAAGAAAAATTAAATACTACATATCCTAACAACTTTAACTTTATTATTTATTTGGTCATTTATGTTCCTTTTTCAGATATTAAGTGAAATACGACTATTTTTCTGCATAAAAACTAGTACATTTTTTTTTTCTTATCTCACTTTCAAAACTTTCTGTGATTTGAATCATGTTTTTCATTAAACAATTTTTTCGTGGAATAAAAGAAGATTTTTTGAATCACTTTTCTTATACACCAATTACGAAAATGATAAAAGTTATAAATTGCGCTTATTAAAGGGATTTTTTCAAAGAATTTTTTTCCTGATTTCACTTCAGAAAAGATTGGCACAGATTCAGTTTGCTTTTCATGCTTTGAGAAATATGATGTTAAATCTAGACTTTATGATTTTGGAAAGAAATAGTTTTTATAAAACAAAAGCAGAGTTAAAATATATAATTTTTAATATGTGATGAAATATATGTTGAAAATGAGCAAAACAATAACAATATACGTGTTGTAACAATTATTAATATTTTATTAGATAACTAGCAGACTTGTCCGATGATATTAAACTTAAATGATCTCAAATTTGTATGATTTTCAACTAAATTTTGTCTAAATTTATATTTTTTAATGTAAAAAATCGCGAAAAAGATGAATTTATAGTATATTCTATTTGCTATTTATTTTCTGCGTAATTTGATTTTTTGAGACTATTCGTACCAAAAGTTCGAAAACGAGAAGAAACACTCGATGTTTTACTGATTTCGTCGAAATTTGCACACATTTTATTTTATAAAAATATTTTTACACGTCCGAACGTTTCAAACTTTTGTAGGTGATATAAATCTCGTATATTGAGAAACTCTTAAAGATACGTGTTAAAATATGGACGTTTAGTTACTGTAAAATTGAAAAAATATCGTATTTGTGAGGCGCGAAGTGACTTCGGTTCGCCGATGTATTTGAAATGGTTAATTTAAATTTTTTAAAAACCGATTGCACCATCGATGACATGAAAGTTTGTGCTTTAATAGCATTGTTTTTGTTTGTATATACCTCTAAAGTTGTACACTGAAGGGGCGTTGACATAAGGGGGAAAACGTTTTTCGAAAAAAAAAAAAAAAACGAGTATTTTTTATTTTTTTTCCAAAGCGTTGACTGCGATATTTTCTTTTCGAATTTATTGCGGCATTTGAGAAATAAGAATACGATATTTTATATAACGTCGTCTGTTTTTAAATTTACTAGATGTTTGACCGATGGAAGCTAATAAATAACGACGTAATGACCTCAAAATTCCTTATTTCTGATTTTCATTTCCTCCCGAAACTTAAATAGGGCTTATGAGCATGGAGGACGGTTTTTTCCTTTCCAGGAAGACAAAGGTGATTTTTTTTAATGATAGCTTGAATTAATAACTCAGCTAATTATTAGAAATTTAAAATTCTCTATCCCAGATGTACCTTGAAGTAACCTGACACACATTTTCAGCCTTGTGGCTGCCGTAGAGTGCGCAAACCTTTGCAGACAGACAGACACACAGACAGAGCGAAACTTTCTTTTACTAGTATAAATATAAGTCAATATCCAAAATGCATAAAAAATACATAAATATATTTCGAAGTCATATATATACATACATACACATATATATATATATATATATATTTTTTATCGATTGATACCAAAATTATCTAACAGTAAAATATTTCTTTTTAAGTTAGAAAACAATTTGTAAAAGAAATCTGACGATTTTGAGCTGTTTACGAAATGTACACTTCGCTAATTTACTGGGCATGTCCTGACGTACAACAACGTGTCTTTCATAGCCTGCTTTGTAACGCATAATTAAGCATTCAGTGTACAAATAAGTGAAAGCAATTATGGTTAAATTATGTTATATTATATTACAACAATCTAATATTACTTCTTATTAGTGTTTTAAATCAACTAATGTTAACTATCCCCTTGCGGCCCTCTTTTTTTTTTTTTTTTTTTTTTTTTTTTTTTTTTTTTTTTTAAACAAAATAATCTTACATGGCCTTTGACAACACGTGGAAGAGAAATTCCTAAAAAAAAAATACTTTTAAAATATTGTGGTCCGATATAGAATAAACATTGTTTATTTGCTATCCCGCGAAAATCGCGGTATCCGCAGGTGGTGTGTTAAAGGTAAAAGCATTAAAAATTGTTTGATTGCAATGAAACATAAATATACCAATTCATAATTTGCATTATTTTCAAATCATTCTAAGAAGAATTTACAAAATAACAACATATATCTTTCTGCACCTAACTTTTCATTGTTTCACTAAACTATATATGACATGGATTTGGTTAGTCTTTCATATATTTATTTTTTTTTTACGTACTTAATCTGACAAAATAAAGTCTGGAGAGGAAGACCCCTTTTTATAGCCTTTTATTCGCCAGTGAAATTTAAAGGTACGATACACTAATGTCTTCTTTGGAAGCAAATGCGTCTAACTGTAACGATAAGAAAAATCTCTTATTCTTGATTTTCTTTATAATACACACGCGTACATTTAAGTGTATATATATATGTGCAATTTCATATACCGATGATGCATATACTTAATACCTTCATCCAAGGAACATTACTTGAAATATATGATACATATCCGTTACTAAAGTAGGAGAAATAAACATCCGAAAAGAAAAAAAAAATATTTATAGTGTCATTATTCAGAATACTGACAGTACTTCACCATATCATCAATAACGTTTACTTTATCAGTATTGAATATTGTCCCATATTGGTTAGATAAATACTACATTACCCTTTTAACAATAATTCCAAAGTAAAGACAATATTTTAATTTTTCTGACAATGTTTACAATTTAATGACGTTAATTATGTTTCATTGGCGTCATTTCTAGTAAATGCTATAGCCGAATAATATGGAAAAAATTGATACTGGATCCACCAGAAAAAAAATTCATAGCTCGAAAAGTATTTGTCAGAAAATTGTTAGACAAACTGCTTTAGAATGTTAAAAAATTGTATTTTTCTTGGCATAAATTTGAAATCTAATGATTCTGCCGATTTCAAAAAATACCAAATTTCGCACTGGAGTACCATAGCGTAACCTTCACGCGTAAAAAGATAATGATAACGGCAATGTGTCCTGGCTATAGCTCGAGTCATAAATTATAGTAACCTTTTTATTCTGTTAAAATATAAAAGTGAATTATCATATCACGAGTGCAGGATTTTTATGAAATTATCGACAAATACTAGATCCGCCATTTCTTTTTATTTGTGAATATTATAGTTTAATTCACTTATGACCTCATATTTAAAACAAATATATGGTTATTGCATGACTTTTACAAGAGAAAGGGATATCTTGAAGGGATTTTTTTTAATTTACATTTCTTTTTCGATTTTTTTGTCAAGTATCAAGGCTATATTTATTTATGCTTATGAAAAGATTATTTTGATGCTAGGGGGCTCTGCCCCGTACGAGCTACGTTCGCGAACCCCCGTTCAGACACCGCAAACTGTAAAAGCACGCAAAATTGATCGGCTTTGTAAATTTTCAGAAGAATAAATTATATTAATAAATTGACTTAATAAATTAGTCTATTTTTGAACGCCAGATTCACCTTTGATTATTATATAAAAACATGAAAACATGAAAATATTTAAAATGCTTCATTAAAATCCCTTACTACATAGGTGTGAAAAATATATACAAATGTTTTTCCAAAAAGTAAAATCTCTAGATATTAAAATCCACTCCAAGCACTTTCGGCTAACCTTAAGCCATTGCCAAGGAGAAGAGATATCTCTTCTCCTTGATAAAGGCTTAAAAACTTGGAGGGGATTTTAACTAGTGTTTTTACTTTAAAAAAAAATTGTATATATTTTGTCACACCTATATGTAGTAATGGCTTTTAATGAAGCATTGTAAGTATTTTCATGCTTTTAATGAATGAATTATAATTTAAAAAAACAGAGGCTATCTCCTTGTTAACGGGCTGATTTCGTCTTTCATTAAATAAGAAACATGTGAAAATAAGATAATATAAAAGGATTTAAGTAAACAGAGTCTTTGTCTCCCGGCATTTTTTCACAATGCTATGTAAAAATTTTTTAAAATAAGCCATTTTAAATGTATCGTTTTAAATCTGACGTAATTTTCACCAAAGTTTTCTTTCTCTGTTTAATATTCACGTGAAAATACTTTTGTTGCTAGAAAGGAAATATAATTTGAGCTGTTATAGAATTATAGAGCAATGCGACTCTTGTAGGCCCTTCTATAACATCTGTATTGGTTCATTCGCTCAAAATATCTCAATTTGTTGATTTTCTGTTAGCAAGTAAACCCTATTGGTTTACAATGGAAGTCTATGGGAATTTGGCGAAATATTAGAGATAAAACCAATTTAGCGTCACTTTTGGCGAATAATTTTGGTCGCCAAACTTGGCAATATAACGCCATGTTGGCAACAAACTTGCCGGCATTTGGTGACAGAACAGGGTCTCCCTTATGGTAATTTCTCCTTAGAGGTATGGATATGCACTAAACGCTGTTCAATATATATATATAGATAGATTAGTTTTAATAGAATATCTCAAAATATGAAATAAATGACTCGCGCAAGTATATATTTAAATTTAAACTCTTTCGCAATATTATGGTTTGGCAATTTTAAATATGACGCAATTTCCACCATTTACAACATGTTTTAACGCACATTAATGAATTTATTTTTTTACCATTATCTTTCTCTTTTAAAATTCACGTGTAAATATAATTTTTATGACGTGATTATCAATATTTTCCTGTTTGTAATACATAATAATTTAAATCTCATTTGAAAGTTTTTTTCTATTTATAATAGTAACGTGTAAATAATTTTTTTATTTGAAGGAAATATTATTCTTTTTTAGGTGCGTTCGTAATTATATAAATACGTAGCACCTATAGTCGTCGTTCAGTCTGTCTGTCTGTCCGTCTGTCCGTCCGTCTGTCCGTCCGTCCGTCTGTCCGTCCGCATATAACAGAGCAAAAACTACCCGACCGAATGATCTGAAATTTTAATATATAATTGCTGCAAAATTTTGTCGAGCCATTTCCAATTTTATGAAAATCGGATGTATAGTTTAATTACAGGGACAGTCAAAAGTTTTTCTTTACATTACGGCCAATGGGAAAAATTATTGCAAGTGAATTTTAATGATGTTACAGACTTCCGAATGGTCTGAAATTTTTAATATATAATTGCTGCAAAAGTTTGTCGAGCCATTTCCAATTTTATGAAAATCGGATGTATAGTTTAATTACAGGGACACCCAAAAGTTTTCCGTTACATTACGGCCAAAGGGAAAAAATTATAGCAAATGCATTTTAATGATTTTACAGCCTTCCGAATGGTCTGAAATTTTTAATATATAATTGCTGCAAAATTTTGTTGAGCCATTTCCAATTTTATGAAAATCGGATGTATAGTTTAATTACAGGGACACCCAAAAGTTTTCCGTTACATTATGGCCAATGGGAAAAAAATATTGCAAATGCACTTTAATGATTTTACAGCCTTCCGAATGTTCTGAAATTTTAAATATATAATTGCTGCAAACTTTTGTCGAGCCATTTCAAATTTTATGAAAATCGAATGTATAGTTTAATTACAGGGACAGTCAAAAGTTTTCCGTTACATTACGGGGAATGGGGAAAATATTATTGTAAGTGCATTTTAATGATGTTACAGACTATGCACTTATGAAGTGCATTGAAATTATCATTCATTACAATATGGGGTGCAAAAAATAATTATAAAACTAGTTATAGTACGAACGCACCTCATTTGCCACGTTTGACGAGCAATTTCCAACTTGTTTTAATTTGTCAACAATTTAAAATAGTACCGTTTTCTAAAAGTTGTAAAAAATATCTCTCGAAATGCTGAAAATTTGAATTTAAAATAGGAATAAAACACAAAAAATGAGTCAAATAATAATAATAAAAAAATTAATGCGGTCTGCACTCGGTTAACTTCTAATGTATAAAATGATCTAAAAATGATTAAATTCCTATGTATAGTTTTTGATCCTATAAAACTTTTTTAATGGAATGATATTGATAAATTTTTTCATTAAATATCTCTTAAAATAATTCTTCGATTTGAAAACTGTCTGCATCAGCTTGTTTATGAAAACTTTCTCTATAATACCACCGATTTCCATATTTTTGTATGCAATATTTTTCTTAATATTAAGGAAGAAAGACTTCCAGTCACAAAACAAATTCAAAACCGGCGGCTGTGACAGGATTAGTTACTTTTTAGGGTTTCGTTCATCTGACGAAACCCTATTCGTCTCGCTCCTCTGTCTGTCTGTCTGTCTGGCTGGCTGTCAGTCTGTCTGTCCGTCTGCCTGTCCGTCACAGAGCCCGTTCTCAGAAACTACGCATGTTAGAGATTTGAAATTTCACATAATTATAGATGACCACCACACATCATACGACAAATCATAAAATTTTGAAAAAGTCGTACATTTAACCCTTTGGGCTCCCACATGTGTATTTTAAACAATTCTTTCTATGTCAGTCCCTAATTAGGTTGCAGGCATGAAATTTTGCGTACTTATAGATGGACACCTCAGATCAAACGACAAATCATAAAATTTTGAAAAAGTCATTCATTTAACCCTTTGGGCTCCCACATGTGTATTTTAAACAATTCTTTCTATGTGAACCTCTAATTACAATGGAGGCGGGAAATTTTGCATACTTATAGCTGAATATCTCACATCAAAGGACAAATCATAAAATTTTGAAAAAGTTATACATTTAACCCTTTGGGCTCCCACATGTGTATTTTAAACAATTCTTTTTAAGTGAGTCTCTAATTAGGTTGCAGGCATGAAATTTTGCGTACTTATAGATGGAAACCTCAGATCAAACGACAAATAATAAAATTTTGAAAAAGTCATTCATTTAACCCTTTGGGCTCCCACAAGTGTATTTTAAACAATTCTTTCTATGTGAACCTCTAATTACATTGGAGTCATGAAATTTTGCATACTTATAGCTGAATATCTCACATCAAAGGACAAATCATAAAATTTTCAAAAAGGCGTACATTTAACCCTTTGGGCTCCCACATGTGTATTTTAAACAATTATTTCTATGTGAACCTCTAATTAGATTGGAGGCGTGAAATTTTGCATACTTATAGCTGAATATCTCACATCAAACGACAAACTATAAAATTTTGAAAAAGTCGTACTTATGATGAAATGATATGAATATGATGAATATGAATATGAGAATGAATATGAATATGATGTCGTATGAAAAGTCGTAAGCCCTTTGGGCTTCCACATGTGTATTTTAAACAATTCTTTCAAAGTGCGTCCCTAATTAGGTTGCAGGCGTGAAATTTTGCGTACTTATAGATGCACACCTCAGATCAAACGACAAATCATAAAATTTTGAAAAAGTCATACATTTAACCCTTTGGGCTCCCACATGTGTATTTTAAACAATTCTTTCTATGTGAACCTCTAATTACATTGGAGGCGTGAAATTTTGCATACTTATAGCTGAATACCTCGCATCAAAGGACAAATCATAAAAATTTGAAAAAGTCGTACATTTAACCCTTTGGGCTCCCCCATGTGTATTTCAAACAATTCTTTCTATGTGAGACTCTAATTAGGTTGGAGGCGTGAAATTTTACAAACTTATAGCTGAGCACCTCACATCAAACGACAAACTATAAAATTTTGAAAAAGTCGTAAATTTAACCCTTTGGGCTCCCACATGTGTATTTTAAACAATTCTTTCTAAGTGAACCCTAATTAGGTTGGAAGAGTGAAATGTTGCGTACTTATAGCTGAATACCTCACATCAAACGACAAATCATAAAATTTTCAAAAAGTTGTATATTTAACCCTTTGGGCTCCCACATGTGTATTCTAAACAATTCTTTTTAAGTGAGCCCCTAATTAGGTTGCAGGCATGAAATTTTGCGTACTTATAGATGGACACCTCAGATCAAACGACATATCATAAAATTTTGAAAAAGTCGTACATTTAACCCTTTGGGCTCCCCCGTGTGTATTTCAAACAATTCTTTTTAAGTGAGCCCCTAATTAGGTTGGAGGTGTGAAGTATTGCATACTTATAGCTGAATACCTCACATCAGACGACAAATCATAAAATTTTCAAAAAGTTGCATATTTAACCCTTTGGGCTCCCACATGTGTATTCTAAACAATTCTTTTTAAGTGAGCCCCTATTTAGGTTGGAGGCGTGAAATTTTGCATACTTATAGCTGAATACCTCGCATCAAAGAACAAATCATAAAATTTTGAAAAAGTTGTACATTTAACCCTTTGGGCTCCCCCATGTGTCTTTCAAACAATTCTTTCTACGTCAGCCACTAATTAGGTTGGAGGCGTGAAATTTTACAAACTTATAGCTGAACACCTCACATCAAACGACAAACTATAAAATTTTGAAAAAGTCGTACATTTAACACTTTGGGCTCCCACATGTGTATTTTAAACAATTCTTTCTAAGTGAACCCCAAATAGGTTGGAAGAGTGAAATATTGCATACTTATAGCTGAGTACCTCACATCAAACGACAAATCATAAAATTTTCAAAAAGTTGTATATTTAACACTTTGGGCTCCCACATGTGTATTCTAAACAATTCTTTTTAAGTGAGCCCCTAATTAGGTTGCAGGCATGAAATTTTGCGTACTTATAGATGGACACCTCAGATCAAACGACAAATCATAAAATTTTGAAAAAGTCATACATTTAACCCTTTGGGCATCCACATGTGTATTTTAAACAATTCTTTCCATGTGAACCTCTAATTACATTGGAGGCGTGAAAATTTGCATACTTATAGCTGAATACCTCACATCAAACGACAAATCATAAAATTTTGAAAAAGTCACAGAAAAGTCCTTTCCAAAGTCCAGAGGAAAGAAAAGAAAAGAAGGAAAGAGAGAAGTCCCATTTAACCCTTTACATTTAACCCTTTGATCTGCCACATGTGTATTTTAAACAATTTTTTCTAAGTGAGTCCCTAATTAGGTTGGAGGCGTGAAATTCTGCATACTTATAACTGAGCATCACACATAAACGGCAAATCATAAAATTTTGAAAAAGTCGTACATTTAACCTTTTGGTTTCCTACGTGTGTATTTTAAACAATTCTTTCTAAGTGACACTCTATTTAGGTTGGAGGCGTGAAATTTTGGATACTAGCTGAACAACATCATGCGACAAATCATAAAAATTTGAAAAAGTCTTACATTTAACCCTTTGGGCTCCACATGCGTGTTTTAAGCAATTCTTCCTAACTGAGCCCCTTATTAAATTGGAGATTTGAAATTTTGCATGATTATTATAGCAGAACACCTGAGGCCAGGCGACAAATTATAAAACCTTGAAAAAGTCTTCCGTTTAACCCTTTGAGCTACCACATATGTATTTTAAGCAATTCTTTCTAAGAGAGCCCCTAATTAAGTTGGAGACATGAATTTTTGCATACGTATAGCTGAATACCTCAGACCACACGACAAATCATAAAATTTTCAAAAAGTCTTATATTATTTACTCCTCCGTGCTCTAACTTGTATATTTTAAGCAATTTTTCTAACCTCTGCCCTTTTCACCCAGGGAGCACTTTTCCAACTTTTGCCGACACCCCTTTGACCATTCTTTCATATTATGCACCATAGCCTTACATATTTGAGTTCCACTTTTTACCGCCATAGGCGACTACTTATCTCGGGTGCTATAGGCCCAATCCCTTCGACTAATATATATACGGATAGTATGTAAAACGGAGTTTTGTTTAGAATAGAGTGCGCCCCTGGTTGCGAAATGTGGAACTAACAGATTTTTCAAAAGGATAAAGTGTTTTGAAATGAATATTAAACGAAACCCTCTGTGCGATCTGTGATCACACTTACCCACTTGTTTTAGAATAGAGAGACTGGAGCATATTTGCGCGAGATTACAGTCTGTATGTACGATGATTAGTTTTAAAATTGATTTTTCTAATCAAACATGTTTAAAACTCCGGGCATCGTGGGATATTTCAGCTAGTCTAACTAATATTTCTTTTTCTACTAAAGATACAACATCATAAAAAGTATGCCTTTTACAAAAATCTAAAATAAATAAATACATATCAAGTGGAAAAAAGAGGAATGAAAGATGGAGAGAATATAGTACTTCAAAAACTTAATTTTTCAAAAATTCTTTCTAGTTCTCAAATGTTTCTTAAACTATTGTAAACTGAAACGATTAATCTTTCTAAATCTGGTGTTTTGAACTTCTGCGAAAGCTCAGTTCATTTTTCAATGTAACGCGATCTGTCGGAATCAGGACTTAAAGCCATTATCGTTTTCTTGTGGTTTTATAAATATGCTCTAATATCAGGCATTTTACATTTATTTTTTAATCTACCGTATTTGTAATTCAATCGCTGATTTATATTAGTGTAAATAATAAAGAGACTTTGTCAAATAGTTTCTCACCATTCAGTACGTTTTTGTATATTATTTTTTATTTAAGGGTCTCAGGTCTCTTAAAATAGGAAAAAAATTAAAAAAAAAGAGACTATTTTCTACTTTTAATATCTTAAAATGTATATGGTTTTAAAATACATTATTTATTGAGATGAAAGTACATTCTTTCGTTTTACGCCTTTAAAAAATTACAATATTCAGAATTAGAATTTACAGGGGCCTGCAAACTGTCAGATATTTCACGAGTAGAAAATTGTTATAATAAATTACGCGCATGATTGCAAATACATATTGCAACTAGAATGAAAATTTTGGTGCCTACTTATACATCACACTAACGTTTCACGATTACACATTACACTGAACGTAAATAAATGTGTGTTTAAAGCTATTTTATAATAATAATACAAAGTTGTATTTAACTAATACAAAATTTTGAAAATGTCAACAACATAATTACCTGAGAAAAAATATTTTTTTGAAAAATAAAAGGGAAATTTTAGTTTCGGTATATACAACTTAACATGAAACATACGTTTTGAAAATTTTATGAAAAAATATTTAGAAGTTTTTGAGATATCGTGTGCATTATGCCCCAAAAACGTCATTTGGAGAAAAATGATTTCAAAGTGTCGGAAACGCCGCTTTAGCTTTTGAGCAAGTATAATTCTAAAAGCCATAACTTTTGTTGTAATTAGAATTTCAAGGAAACAATTATATTAAAATGTTCAGAAAAAAGTAGTTTAACATCTAAAAAAATTAATCTTTCGAAAATTTGGGGGTTTTAAGAGTGTTGAGACACCTTAATATCTCCCATACAGAAATTAAGCGTGTAACGACATTCATGAGTAAGTACGTATGGAAAAGACACTTAACTGGAAACTAAAATACGCAAATAATACCAATGCTTACGTTATATATTACCATATTTTACTATTATTCGCGGAATACAATAAGATATTTAATTCAGAGAGAGGATATAAACAACCAAATTAAATGATATTTTAGTGTTACCCTTATCTTTTGAAATTGATATGAAAAACTAACAATGTTGGACTGAAAATAAAATTCTTTTCAACAAATATGTGAATATATTGCGCAAACGAATATTGTAATTGATTAAAATCTCTCAGATTTAAATTATGAATACCGGTAGCCATAGTAATAAGAATAGTGAGGTATAATAAAGTGACTATGCGCATTCGAAGAGACCGTTTGGACGCCCTTTACAAAATACATTCCAATTAGCTTGTTAATCTCATAACTATTCGAAATATTGAAAAATAAATAAAGAGTTGTAAAGTAGCGTAGATGCTACACCAAAAGACTTGTTACACATATAAATTATAAGAATTAAGCCCCACTGTAATCACCTGATATGATACGAAATTTGCTGCGAGATATAAAGCGAATACTCAAGATATGTATTGAAGCTTTGAAGAGCATTTTGAACACATACAATAAATATATCTATTGACAACTAATTCTTCTTACATTTGCTATTGACATATTCGGTGTCACATTTCCATGTTGTCTTTCAACGAACAAATGCGCTCTTTGCTTAGCACTGGCGTTCGGAATGCCTATTAAATTTATTTTAATCTGCAATGTTTATTGGTACAATAATACTACACATATTAAGCTCATTTTGTTTAACAGCTATTTTACACTATGGTTTCAGGCATGCAAAAGTCAAAAGATATTTTTGAAATTTTCTTAATTCGAAATTAGAATCGGAAATTAAATATATAAAAAAGAGAAAATATATATTTTATGATAATTGTGTGTAATATTGTGTGTAAGCAAGTAATATTCTAAATTCTGAAATAATACAAAAAATACCTAAATAAAAATAAACATATCTCTAAACAACCTTTTGAGAAGTGTAAATGTCATATGCTGTGTAACTTTATGTGTCATTTCGTATGTCATTTTTATTTTATGACAAGGGGTATTACACCGCTTGACTGTCCCAGTAATATGTTACTTTAATGTGCATGCACATTATGCTTACTATGTAATCATTGTAATAATTGTGTACATAAAAATAGGTAATAATATGTACGTAATAACATGTTATTATGTGTATATATGTATAATTTTGTGTAGGTATGTATAAAGGCATTTATATCAACGTAAGGAAATCATTGTAAACAAAAAATAAACTTATATATGTTATTAATTTTTTTTATTTACAATTTAAAATAGAGGATATACATCATAACGGAATGCATCTTTTACTTTAAAACAAAATTTAATGCTAATATGCTAATCTACTTCTTTTATTGTGTGGAAATCGTCGGCAGAAAAACTATTTATCTGCATCTAATGTAAAATATACATATCGTACTATGATAAGTTTAGAAAAAAATATCACATAAATTTATGGACTGAACAGAAAATTTTCAAAACTTTTATTGTAAAATATTAGATGCTTGTAGGATAACTTATCTACTTTAACATATTAAAATATTTAACTTTAAGGATTTCTTTATATCCATAAAATTAATAATACATACGGCTTTTTATTTCGATATCACTTTTTATCATTAAAAAATCTCACGAAATATTTTGCAGTAATCGTTATAAGTCCGATTTTTTGAAACATATGAATTATTTGACAATTATTATCTGTGTTATTTAATTAATCAAATACTGTGCATCGATGCATGAAACAACTTATAATTACAATTATCCATTACGCAGCTAATCAAAAGGCATTAATCGCCTCTCTCTAGAGATAGTTCAAAAGGTTCACTTCTGTGAACACAACAGTTGAATAATGATAATTTTATGTACAATGGAATACTTATAGATAAATATTACCATTCGTCTGCAAAACTAGTCACAATTATTAATAAATGTTAAGAAGAATATATTTTTTTATATTTTATTGAATGCGACATAGTGATTATGAGAAATTGCTCATAATAAGGTGTAAATAAAGTTATTATTTAATAATTAATTAAAATAGTTTAATATTTGCTCAATATGGATTAGTCACAAAGTCGGATTATTTGGACATAAATATTGGATAATGATTCTCGATAATTTTTATACAATAGAAAACTTACAAATGCATATAATTTCTTCTGTTGTAGAAATATTACAAATCCGTTAGAAAGCATATAAAGGATATGCAATTTTTTCATTAGTTGTTTGTGAAGAACTAGTTACGAGGTCGCCTTATGAACATTTTGAAATTCCCCACGGTAATGGCAACAAATTCTTTTGGAAAATACTTTGAGACATTTGATAATATTACACCATTTATTGATTCCACCCAGGATGACTTGAGGGTGAATATTGAATGTAAAATTAACTTTTCATTTTGTTAGTTAATTAAAATACACCTCTGACAGCAAGGCGTTATTCAAAATATTCATATTTGTGAACATAGTAATTTAACAATAAACCTTCATGAATTTTAACGCAATAGAATTATCCCAAATATAAAATACTATCATTCTGCTTAAATTCATCCGACATACTATATAGGTTTTATGACGATTGTGACAATTTATGTGTCATTCAAGGTTAACGGTGACTATAAAACAATTACAAAAACGATTTCATTCTGCGTAAGTTATTACAATAACTCTATTTTATATTACAACAAAATTAAATTGAATTCAAATATGCATTTCAAACAAGCATATTTTTACTATACGCAGTTTAAATTTTAGTGCTCTCAGTCGACCTATGATAATGAATTATAATAATGATTGTAAAAAATCACAATGATGTTAAAAGTACCATTTGATTTTGTATTTTAATTTTTCACAGTAAAAGCAATAACAGTTGTCTGAGCTTTAAAATGTTTCAAGGAATTGATATTTGAGAAAAATTAAGGAATTTCATTTTTTTGCGCTGTAAAAAAATTATTAATGAATGACTTCCGTGCTGTTTGATCAGAAATTAACTGCTTAGAAGAACAGCTGTTTGAAATATTTTTCTTTTTTAATGCACAACTTCATAATAAAATTTCTTGTTGCTAAATGTTGTAAATGAATATGAGTGGTGACATAAAGTATTTAAAATATATCAAAACGTACTTCTTTTCTGAAAGATAGATGAAAAATAGATATCTTTTAAATTTTATCTTCATCGGTATATAAGATGACTAAAAATATGTTATAATAAATCTTTTAAGAATACTATCCCAATAGCCTTTATTCTTCAGATAAATTAAATTTAATCACAGTTGTTAAAATCATTATTTTTACTCTACCCGGGAATTCTATGTATAACTGCAATGCATAATTATTAACCGAGACAAATTTCTTGCAGTTACAGCATATTTTATAATTGGTTTCGTATGTTATTTTCATATGTTCAAAAATCGTTTTCATGTTAACACGTTAAATGCGACGCCGCCGGTCCCTGGGGACCGAAATTGATCTTTCCGTTTAGGCGGCGCAGGTCCCTAGGGACATAAAATTTTAAAATTAATTATAAAATTATAAAAAAATATATATATAAATAAAATTATATAAATTTATAAAATCAAATGGTATAAAATTATAAAAAATATATATTATATAATTTTAAAAACTTTTTTTACTTTCTAATGTATTTTATTAAAACATTTCAAACATAAAAAGGGTTTTCCTTCACAAGAATTACAAAAATATATTTCTGTATACAAAAATTCTGTTTTACAAAAATATATTTCTGTAATTCTCGGTAAATCCCCTGAAACATTAAAAAATTTTGAAAAACATTTGATAAAATATCGGCTTAACTGGTGTTTTTTTTTCGTTGTACTCGAAAAAAAAAAAAAACAATTTTCGTATTTTCACCATTTCTGTATATGCTGTGGCTTAAACGGAAATTAAAGTAAAATTAGTGTCACTTTTAAGTTTGTTACAGAAAGACCCCTGTAGTCGTAAAAGGTTTTGCTCTCGTAGCTGGTAGACGGAAAGTGCTGGGTTCGATCCCAATCACGCACGTCGGAGTAACCGTTCACATTTTTCCGTACGGCCTTTGAACAGTAGAATCCTTCGAACCAGGATTGCCAGTTTGGCCTCCATATTTACACAGAAAAACAGAGTTCATACCAGAAATAAATAATAAGTATTTTATATTTTACTTAATTAGAAACATTTAGCTGTCACATAAGCTAAAAAAATGTATTTCGAAATTTCTGGTAATAATATCAAATTTCGATTTAAAATTGGAGGCCAAATTGGCAATCCTGCTTCGAACCTTGCGTAATTCCGATTTAGGTTCTTTTAGAAAGACCCAAACGGATAGCAATAATCTACACTCCAGGCTGTATCCAATGTAGATAATCAGTAGTGGTGCCAGGTGTATCGCATAAATCCGGTCTCCAAATACTCAGGACAGCAGTATTTTAAAGTAATTTTCTTCGCCTTATCTAACGGCAGAATTACCTGCGATTAAAATATGACGCAATAAACTGTAAATTATTAGTGGTGACCAGAACATTTGGAGCCCTCATTTACGCGGAACACCTAATAACACTAATCGGCAGTCATTAATAATACCACACTGTTAAAAATTTGCAACATTCTGGCAGGTCATTTGACAGTTTTTTACCGAAAACTGTTACACAACCGTAATTTTAACACTATTTTGACCATATTATTGGCCATTTTATGGTCATAATATAGTTAAATTATGGTTATGAAACCGTTTTTTCAAAAAACGGTCAAATGACATGCCAGAATGCTGCAAAATTTTTAACAGTGCAAGGAAGTAAAGAAACAAAACATAAATAAGTATTGGGTTTTATTCTTTCATTTCCAATGATGTTTTTTAGACCCATGGGAAAACATTGCTTTATATTAAAAATAGTTATGTATTACAGCATTTAAAATTGCTTGTAAGACAATATTTCCGTTTTCTTTGCCTGGAAATCAAAGTTTCTAAACGAAATATTTTAACCATTATTTTTAGATAATATTTTTTTTCAATAAAGCTCTATGACTACTGTGACAGCAACAATCTTATTGATAAGTTTAATTATAATGATATTCCTTTAAATAATTAAAAAACCAATAATGCGTTTTCGAAATATATATTTAGCTTCAAAAACTATGTAATTCTTATTAAAAAATATTGTTTTATATAATAGAAAAGTTATAGTTTAAATATCATGTTTTAAAAAACCAGGTTTCTTCGATGCCTATGGAAATGTACAGCACGTAAAGGTCTTCAAATTTGAATAAATATAAACGAAGACATTGCTGAATGCACCTAGGACTAAAATTTTTATCTTTTAATACTTGCACAAGAGAATAAATAAAAAAGATCAACTTTCAGCAGTTCGCCGTCGTCAATATCGCGAAAAGTGTTTTCGCCAATTTTTACGAGCAGTCCAATTACAGTTGCAACTGTATCGTCTGTATATATATAAAAAAAAAAAAAAAACATTTCCTATATGAAAAAGTCACTTTCTGAAGGGTAGATTCTATATTATTTTTTTGTCGATTTTATATTGGTTTTCAAATTTTCCTTTTCTGCTGCAGTTTTAAACTGCTATCCATTTGTCGTGGATAGAAATATGTACAAAAATGAAATCATGTTTTAAAAAAACCAGGTTTTTTCGATGCCTATGGAAATGTTCAGCACGTAAAGGTCTTCAAATTTGAATAAATATAGACGAAGACATTGCTGAATGCACCTGAGACTAAAATTTTGATCTTTTAATACTTGCACGAGAGAATAAATAAAAAAAGATCAACTTTCAGCAGTTCGCCGTCGTCAATATCGCGAAAAGTGTTTTCGCCAATTTTTACGAACAGTCCAATTACAGTTGCAACTGTATCGTTTGTATATATATAAAAAAAAAAAAAAACATTTCCTATATGAAAAAGTCACTTTCTGAAGGGTAGATTCTATATTAGTTTTTTGTCGATTTTATATTGGTTTTCAAATTTTCCTTTTCTGCTGCAGTTTTAAACTGCTATCCATTTGTCGTGGAAAGAAATGTGTACAAAAAGGAAATATATTTACTTATTAATGGAACATTCCCAGGTGTAACGACACCTTTAAAAATATATATATATATTCATTTTTATTATATGAAAAATAAGATTTCTGAAGATCTATTTTATATTCTTATTCATGTTTTTCGTTATTTTTTTTAAGTTTTAAAATGCCATCCTTTTTTTCAGATAAAAACACATAAAATAAAAAAATACCAAGTATTCAATGTACTTTACTAGCTGTTTATATAAAAACTTTAATATATACTATTTAAACAAAACAATATATTTTTTCTAAAGGTCTATTTCATAATGAACCCTATTCGAACGCTTATGAACGATTTTGTACCGTTATTGTGAAAGTGATGTCAACTGCCCGTATGCTTGGAACCTTCTCCATTTTCAATATTCGTGGATATAATTTCATATTTTAAAAGTACTCAGCTCAACATACCCAGGGGATCGCACTTAGCGGTTAGTCGTCTGCAGGTTATTAACAAGTTGGAAATTGCACGTCAAACGTTGCAAATGAGATGTGTTCGTACTATAACTAGTTTTATAAATATTTTTTGCACCGTATATTGTACTGAATGTATAATTTAGTGCACTTCATAAGTGCATATAAATTTCATTCTGCTCAAAAGGCTGTAACATCATTAAAATGCAGTTGAAATAACTTTTCCCATTGGCCGTAATGTAACGGAAAACATTTGATTGTCCCTGTAATTAATCTATACATCCGATTTTCATAAAGTTTGAAATGACTCGACAAAATTTGGCAACAATTATATACTTAAAATTTCAGTCCATTCGGAAGGCTTTAACATCATTAAAATGCACTAGCAATAATTTTTCCCATTGGCCGTGATGTAGCGAAAAAAAATTTGACTGTCCATGCAATTAAACTATACATACAATTTTCATAAAATTTTAAATGACTCGACAAAATTTTGCCACAATTATATATTTAAAATTTCAGACCATTCGGTTCTGTAGTTTTTGCTTTGTTATATGCGGATGGACGGACGGACTGAACGACGACTATAGGTGCTACGTATTCATATAATTACGAACGCACCTAATAAAAGGGTAAGCAGCGACGTATATAATATATTATAAAAACGAAGCAACATTTGTGCATTTATAGCTTAAGTAAAGATACCGAAGTTTCCAGTTCCACAATTATTTCAATATTACTTATTCCATGTTTTAAACTTATATGATGTATTAAACATTATCTGATGTAAATACTACTTCATTGATACTTTGTCTCTACATGATATAAATTATATATATGCTGTGCGTCCCCAAAACACTGACCTGAGGTTTTATTCCTTAAATATTGATCATTGACATACATTATAAATAACAATCTTACGTAAATGAAAGTGGAGAATTTTAAGAGATAGATTAACATTTTGAGGGGATTAAATTGGAAGAAATACAAAATTTAATTTTTATAAGGCATCCAAACACAAAATTTCCCACTGAGTAAAATGTGTCAGATACACTAATAAGGTCATGTACAAAATTTCAGAATTTTGTCATGAAAAGTCGCAGTAATGTTCAAACAAAGATGGTGAAGGTTAATCAAATATTTGCACTGAAGAAAACAACGCAATCGTTATTTGCTTTTGTAATTTGTGTACGAACCCTAAAACTCGATCATCCGATGTGATTTTTCCCTTTTACAAACTCATATCCAAACATCGAAAAGTGATTAAGTCAGTATTTATTATTTTTTTTTATGCAGGGTGTCTATAAATTAGTTGGGAAATTTCGTAAGTGAAGAACTTCCGAAATATTAAACGAAATTAACTAGTTGTAAGTCAGACTATTAGTAATATTGCCGAAATTTACTCATAGATGACGTTAGGTGTTATAACTAACGCTATCGCTTAACGAGCGGTAATGATTCTTGTTCGGTATTGCGATAATGGAGACGTACGGCGCTGCTATAAAAGCGAAATGCTCTCTTTCGTTTCGTACAACTCATTATGCTGTACAAGTACGACGAAATAATTGTTATAATGGTAAACTTGAACTGTTTTTCTATCTTACAACAATATGTACTTTATTTTTTCCCTGTCTATTCCATTCATTAAATCATTTTGTTTTGCCCACTAATTTTTAGACACCCTGTATACCTGCATCTTTTTATGATAATATAGTGGAATTTTTAAAAATGATCTTATTAGTGTATGTTGTACATTTTAATCATTGTCAAATTTTTTGTAGTTGTCCGTGTAAAAATTTAAATTTTCTATCCTTTCCAAGTTAATCCCTTGAAAATTTTAATAGATTTCATAAAATTCTATACCATTTTTACGCAACTGCGTAATTTACAATATATATTTATGACCAATATTTAAGGAATAATAGCCGAGGTCAATGTTTTGGGACACCGTGTATAACATCTATCTATATATGTGGCATTCTCACAATCTTTTGACTTTCATGCCCTGAATAATATTTTTTTTTAATACAGTCTTTTCTGTTTTTTATTTTAATTTCATATACTTGGGGACATCCCATTGCATGATTGTACAACAATATTAACGAGATAAATAAGTTTTGGATGATGTTGGGGGTCCAAACACATGGAAACTCATCTACCGTCCCGTGTCCCTGATGCTGATTTTTAAGTTTGGATCTGTCTGGATAAAATTGTTTCAATAAAAATAAATCGATGTAATTTTTTTCTGAAACTGAAACTATTTTTTATATAAATATGTAGCTAAAAATTAACCTGCACACATTTTTAGGGTTGATATTATTTTTTGAACTCTGTCACTGGGTTTTAAATTCCTTACCATCCCTATTCTTAAATTATACAAAAAATCACTTCAGATGCAGCGACAGAATTTTTTTTCCATTTTTTGCTCATGCAGAAGTATGCAAGAGAAAGAATACCTAAAATTCTTTGACAGGAAATTTACTACAGAATAAAAATAGGCATTTAAATATCAATTTCAAGCACCGTGGCTTTAATGGTAGTCATACCGACCCAAAGGTTTATTCTTGCACTTTTCGAAGTAAATAAAAAAAAAAATAATAATGTAATCCAATGTTAACAAATGTTTCTAAAAATCAATGAACATTGAGGCTATCACTTAGTCTTAACATAATTTTCCTAAAAATAGGTGGTAATTTTCCTTACCGTCTCTTTTTTTACCATTTCGTCCCTTTTTTTACCATTTCGTCCGTTTTTTTACCTTACCGTCCGTTCTTTAACACCCCTTTAAGACAGTGTTATACAAAAATTCTGTATTAAAAGTACTACATTTGTATTATTTCTTATTTGAATGTCCTGTGAGTACTATGCAAATTCATTATAAATAAAAATGTAGAAGAAAATAAAAAGTTATCGGGGTAAAATGGTAAGGAAAATTAAATTCGCAAGTTTAACTTAAACGTTAGTTAAATAAAATATTTTTCGTTCCATTTTTTCTTTATTTTGAATCATTAAGGCATTCGTCTATCAGATTAAAATGTTATTTCAGCAAGTTTAATTTCGCCAGATTTTCTTTTCCCAAAAGTCAAAAGATTGTGAGAATGCCCCATACATGTGTGTGTTTGTGCGAAATTTTAGCTCGTTGCCACACAAGTAGATTGGTTTATTAAGTATGTTACCTCATTTACAAAATATTCAGTGCGGTCCATCAAAAGTTGAATATAAAAAAATGTTTTCGAAAAGCAGGTTATTTATAGTTTAACACGAAAATCCGTTAAGGTAAATCAATAAACAGATTTCCGTCTGTCCGTAAAACATACTCCAGTCTGTCAATAAAAGTGAAAAATGTGTTTCCGAATGTTATCCCTTTCACTAAATAAACGATGCTGAAACACTGTGTACCGTTATTGTTTAGTCAAAAAACACAAGAATTTCCCTCCGTGTATTGGTGTTGAAAATATTGCTTTTCTGCGTGCACTTATGCAGATATTTTGCTAGGTTCATATGCAAAAATGAAAATAAGGTTATTAAAGAGTAAAGAAATATCCAGGAATATTTTAATTAAAGTCTGTTACTATTGTGCTAAAAAATAAAGCCTACAAAGCAATTATACACACACACACACACATATATACATACACATATACACACACATATATATACATACAATTAAAATGAAATCATATATGTGAAACATGAAAATACCAATGAAAAAAAAAAAACTATGGATATCTAATGCATTTATCAGAGAAGCTACAAATGAAAATTCTATAATAAATTTATGTTATTTCGTCGAAAATTGAAAGCATTAAGCTAAACAATGTCTATATATACACTGTATGGCCAAAGGTTACCAGTGACTTGCGATTTTGACATTTTGTTAAATATATAGAATAATACATGATGAATTACCCTGAAACAACAGGTGTGTAAGTATAGGTCATATATTTCCGCGAAGATTTTTTCCCGAAACCCCATAGTGGACCGCCAACAAATTGAAAAATAAATAATATCTTTCGAATAACCCTGTAAAAACTAGTGTAGCAAAATATTTCAAACTCAAGATTATTAATAAGTAGCTTATTGTAATATACTGTGTTCATTTTTATGAGGATAGCATGTATAATCGTAGAGAAATTAAGGTTTTTATAAAAAAGTCCGAAATTTCACCAAGATTTTTTCTTATAATTTTCAGAGTTCTTAATACATAAAAAAAAAGTTCTATTCAGAAAGTATGACAAGCAGCATTGTACACAATACTCTGTAATCAGAATTAAAAAATAATAAAAAAATGGATGCAAAATGAGCAGGTTTACTAAAAAATGCTTTACTGCGCATGCGCAAATGCAATCAAAATATAATATGCATAATATATTAGCTGTAAGTATATAGAGAAACTTTTGTGAGTGTCTCAAAATCATAGCTTCAAAATTCGGAAAATTATCGTCGATAGAATAAGCTCGAAATCCGTTGTTCCCCAAAATAAGCAAAAATATGAGGTGTTGTATCAAATATATGTTGATTAGTGCCCAGATAGCGTACACAATATTGCACATTATTGCACGGTATATTTGGATATAATCCCTGATCTTTTTTCTTTCTTGAATTAGTGTACATGAATGAGACAATTTTCATATTTAGACGGTAACTTTAAGTTAGGGGTGCACAAACTTTTTAAGAGAAGGGCCACTTACAAAAATTTATGTGTTGTTAAGGGCCATATGAGTAACACGGAGAGAAATCTATTTCGGGGAGGTATTTGTGGCCTTATAATCAGATAAAAAATAAGGTTTTAGAGGGAGGGGGGATTTTTGCCACTCTAGCTTCCCTTGCCCAAACATATCCAATTTAGATGGCACGGATATATCAACAGTTTACGTTTGTATATATAACAGAGATACTGCCAGAATTATTCAGAACTAGTGATAATATCCCTTGACTTTATTCGAGGGAGTAAATTTCGTTTCATTAAAAGCGCTAAAAAACAAACATAGCCATAAAAGTATCTAGTGCCAAAAAAATGTGAACTTTATGAATCAAGGGGACAGGAGGAGTCCATCAACGAAATTTGTGATTTGTTTGCACCTGATCAACGATATTCGCTATTTGTCAAGCCTGATCAATGAAATTTGCAATTTTTCCGCGCCTGATCGACAAAATGCAAGACTTTATTTGGAATTGTGTTGAACACCACCCCGCATTCTGCATATATCATCTGTACTCACAAAACGGGCTCTTTTCAATGGCGCCTTCAATTTCGGAAACAACCACAATTTGCAAGAAGGTCTGAAGAGAAGGGAAATTGGTGACCAACTGGAATTGCATGTTTTGCTAAGAAAGTCTGACTAAGGTGCGATGAATGAGCTCGAGAATTCATAGATGTTACAACGCCTGATGAATCTTACCAATTGTTTCTCTTTGAGAATGACCAGCCTTTTTCAAAATTTCATGCACTACCCTTTTTAACCCGTTCAGTCTTCTTCAGAGAAATCAAAATCAGAGCAGCACGTATAACAGCACCTCACTGGGCGGCCAACAGGCAACGACTGGTTCACTGCAAAGTGTAGTAAAAATTCAAAAATGAGCGTTGAGGTGTCTTTTTCCAATGTGCACTGTGGCGCCGCCTTAGAATCTCTATTTCACGGGGGGGGGGGAATAAAAGTCGTATAGTTATCAGACAGAACTCGTATATCTTCATAACCAAATTATATATTCGTATGATACAAAAACATCAACAGAATGTGCCATCTACACCACATACTTTTTCTAATTATTCAGGATTGATGACATATAGGTGGCGTATAAGTATTTATATTGAATTAGAAGGAAGTCAACTCCTAAATCCCAATATATCACTACCATTTTTAGTGCAACATTTTAAAACATATGACATACTATACCTCGAAAACGAAATATTATAGCAAAATATATTTAAAAAATTAAATATTTCTTTCCTTTTACATAGTGTATATTATTTCTTTTACCTTACACTTAGACTGTATTAAGCTCTATTAAGCTATTAAGACCTTTATCATGTCATAGTATGCAGATTAATAGTAATAGTACAGAATAATATAAATAATAAAATAATATTATATTAATATGTAATAATATAATAATACAAATAATATTGCAGAATTTTGAAATTTTTATGTAAATTTCTAATATTGTTTGTATTAATATCTGTAAACAAATTTTGGATATATATATATATATGATAAAGGAAATAAACTTTTAGGAAATACTTTTAGAGGAAGGTTTTATGTATCATAATTTGTTTTCTTATCATGTATATGTACTTCAAAATGTCAAAATGACATTTTCCAAAAGAAACAAAATAGGATAAAATAAAACTAAAGTTTATTGTTTGTCTAAAATAAAGCAAAATAATTTTCTATATTAAATTTTAAATTCATTCGGTAATCATTAAATTTATATAAAATTTTTAAACTGACACTAACCTGTATTAAATCATCAGCGTTAAGAGAACAAATTATTGATTTGATAATACACATGCGTCATTTTTTAAGCTAACGGTTCAAACAATACATAGCAGTCTACACTCTGCAATCTTAGTTTATTAAATTATCCCCTGCCTTAAATAATATTCCATTCATTCCGTTCATTTAAAATCATTCTATTTCAAACGCTATTTAATTTCCTTCAAAATCGCCTAAAAAATATTTTCCTTCCAAACTGTTTTTATTTCTCAATCTTAAATCGCTGAATTATACCACTTCTTTTCTTTTCATCTTTTCTATTCCATAACTCAATTTCCTGAGTAATTTTGGCTCTGACAATTCTAATTATATTTTATATTCCTTACAATAAAGAGTTCCCAAACTTTGCCGCACGCTCATTGGTTCTTCATCATATCTGCATTAGCGTAAAAGATCCTTCGCTTCTGACTATTTAACCTGAAACATGAGAACGGAGATCAGGATTTTTCATGCCATTTGTTGTTAAAAAAAACTACCTTGCTATCCAGAAGATGCCTCTGAATTTATAACATCGTATAAAACGGAGTTTTTAAATTGATGGCGAGGAAAAATGTTAGCGCTTTATAAATTGTGATGGATGCTCGGTCAATGTATTATGATGAAGGATGTAATAGAACTTCTTCTTTTGGCCAAAGTATTTTCGAGAAACTACCAGGGAGTATCGACCAATCCCGTAAGTAGAATGTAGACGACTGCAAACGTACCGTTGAATGTGTGATCTTGATCGGTATCGTAATAACTGCTGCCTAAGTTATTAGAATTTTACGGAGCGGTCTTTGCTTCATTTTACATCGCTCAAAGACATATCACACAATATCATCACAACTGCAAGAAGTCGACAGGATTTTCCATCCCTGGATCTGGAGAAAAATTAATCAGTCTCTCTTAGGCTGCCTAACCCTAACTTGTGATTTTGAGAATAAAGATGTGTGACATCAAGGAAAAAATTCCTATCCATCCCAAGAACCTTCGACAGCAGCCATCGTTCGATTGTTTCAAAACAAGAAATCAACTGTGCTAAGGATATGAGTTTATTTTTAATAATTTTAATTTATTTATTATTGTTATGTTTTTGAAAATTTGTGATAAGTTTACATAGAGAGATACTGACTATTTATTTATTGCTTATTGTTTGCTTAGTGTTTATTTATTGCAAATTTTGTCGATCGGGCACTGAACAATTGCAAGTTTTGTCAACCAGGCTCTGAAAAATCGTGAATTTCGTTGTTTGGGTACGAAAAAAATCGCGAATTTCGTCGATCAGGCTAGAAAAAATCTCAAATTTGTCGATCGGCGAGGAAAGATAGCAAATTTTGTCGATTGGATGCGGAAAAATCATGAATTTTGTCGATCAGGCGCGGAAAAACTGCAAATTTCATTGGTCAGGCTTGACAGATAGCGAATATCGTTGATCAGGTGCAAACAAATCACAAATTTCGTTGATGGACTCCTCCTGTCCCCTTCATTCATAAAGTTCACATTTTTTTGGCACTAGATACTTTTATGGCTATGGTTGGTTTTTGGTATTTTTGGTAGTTGGAGAAAGGGTGGGCTAAGCGTGTTTGCAAGGGGCCTACTTTGAAGGGGATTAGGGTATGAATCCCTTCAGCTAATATATTTTTTTCGGTCAAAGGTTGGGTACTTTTCAGACAGGCCACTTACTTCAATGCATTTAATATAGGCAACAAGATTACATCATTAGCTTTCAGGAAAATTCCTTGCAACTTAACGTCATTAAGTGTACAATTGTTTTAAATGTGAATTACCTCTTTTTTTTAAATACACGTACTCACAAGACTAATTGCACAAGATAAATTTCCTTATATTATATTACAGTTTCTACGTTACTTTTTACACGGTAACGATAGAAATATTTATTTATTTTTTCTTCTCCACTGTATGTGCTTCCTTTAGTATCAGTTAACATGTAGGACAATAAAAATCAAACTTTTCATCAGATTTTTCGTTTATGCTAACGAATAAATATGTTCCCATTTATATCGTGCGTCCTATTTATAAAAGCTGTACAATAAAAAGAAATTGCTTTCTCCCGTTGAAATAGCATTGTGTAAATATATATATCGGGTAAATTTATTGTGTTCTTCAAATCCTTTTATGACAAATCGCTCACATTTGACCTTAAGCAAAGAAACAGCTTTCGAAACAATAAGGGTTATAAACAAAACGTCATACAGCAGTTATAAACGATATAGGTAAATGCTTGTCACGGACAATTTTTTTTGTACTAAGTAAATAATAATAATAATAGAAATATGAAATAAATGATTAACTGTCAATGTCAATTAATTAAAAAATAATTTGAAAATAAAATTAAATTTTGAATTACACTGTCAAAAAAAATGACAGATGTTTCTTATGAGATTTAAATTTACAACTGGGCGAAAAATGTCCGGTCTAGGATTAGAACCAGGGATCTATTGGCTAAATTCGCAAATGCTCTATCCCCTGAGCTATCCCAAACGTATCTGGTGGATTTAATCCACACATCTAACATTATTGATTATATTATCTGGACTGATATCTCGAACAGCTCATCGTAGGTAATGGAACTACAGAAAACCCTGGATACGTAATTACACTAGATTATTATTTAACCAATTATTCTAAATGATAAATAAATCATATGAGATGTAATTTGCATATCATTTGATTTATTATCTCATGATCATATAATTATGATTTATTATCTCATATGATACAAAATTTAGTCAAAACCGTTTGAGCGGATTTTAAGATAAAATTTAGATACAGACACACACACACACAAAAGTTTCTTCTATTAAAATATAAGATAATGAAATAAATTAAAGCTCTTGCTCTAAAGTTATATTTGAAAAGTCATTATTTAGCAATAATCCATCTTCTATAATAATAAAAGAAAGAAATTTGATCGTGTGTGAGTGTGTGGACGATGTGCTGAAGGGACCGCTGCACGTAGAGCTAGAAACTTCGGTGTGAAAGTTCATCTATGTATCTAGATTTGCACCTCGAAGCGCGATTATCGATTTTTTTATTACTTCTTTATGCGATTTTTTATGCGTTTTTTATTTTTTTTAAATTTTTGAAGCGATTTTTCCACATTACTGAAAGTAATATGGTTTCAGTTTCTTAACCGAATATACGAGGGTAGGCTGATAAGTAATCCACACATGCTTGTAGAGCGCGAACGAAATGATCTTCAGAAGCGCGCCCGGTGGGACATGTGGAAGTAACATTCCCCCTCCACGCGCATGTGCAGATTTGAAGTCGTTTAATTCATCCAGTATGTTTTGAGAAGCAGAAGTATGAAGACGTGTTCTAGAGCTATGTCAATGCAAGCTAAACAGCGTGCTGTTATCGAATTTTTAACGCCTGAAAAAGTGATTCATGTTGAGATTTATCATCGATTAAAGGCTGTTTATGGTGACGATGCTGCTAATAGGCCTACTGTAAATCGATCCGTGGGAAAATTTTGTGATTTCGAGTCTAGAAAAGTCAGAATTGTTGATGAAAAACGCAGAAGACCTTCGATCATTGCCCAGACGATAAACATTGAAAACGCCTCGACGATTTGATTCAAAATAACCAGAAAATCACTCAAAAGCGTACCGCAACCCATATTGGAACATCCAAAAAACGTGTCATCTTCATTATTGAAGAATTGGGATACCGTAAAATCCGCAACTGCAGAGGCTCTGCGAAACCTGAAATTTGAACGGATTACATACCTTGCTTACTTCCCCGATCTTTCGCAATGGGATTTTTATTTTTTTCCCCCTCTACTAAAGAGAAACCTCAAGGGTAAACATTACACCTCGGACGATGAGGTGAAGGCAGCTGTAAAGTCCTGGATACGAGAAAAGTGGGAAGAAATTTTAAGTGACAGAATAAAAAAACTTGTTACACGTTGGAAGAAATTTGTTATCCTTAACGATGACTATGTTGAAAAATAAATATATGTTTTTGAAGCTTAAGAATTGTACTTTAATGTACTTTTTGTCCGATCTTGATATTTGTTTTTATTCGTGTTCTACAAGCATGTGTGCATTTTTTTTCAGCCTACCCTAGTAGTAAATTTTGTTCTCTTTTCAAAAATCTCTATTCGGGATTTGTTTAGCAGTTTTTGAAATTTTTGAGAATTTTTTAATGCGATTTTTATTGTTTTTCCGCATTTTGCGAGTAGTTTTTGAAACTGCTAAAAGGATTTCTTTTTCAATCATTTAGCATATAGTACTAATTTTTTCCGCAACTATTTTTGAATTATAGAGATTTTTAATGCAATATTCAATGTGATTGTTAGCGATTTAACCGATTTGCAGCATTTTTAATTGATTTTTTGTCATCAGTGAAAGAATACCGATTATAATGTTTTACCCAATTACAGTAAATTTTGTCCCTTGCGACTTTTTAATATATAGCAATTTTTAATGCGATTTTAAATGAGATTTTTGCATTTTTTAGAGCTCCACTGCAAAATTCGACATTAGGAAAGGGAATTTGGTTTTAAACTTTTTACCTTATATAGTAATTTTTTTTATAATTTCAATTTTCGTATTTTACAGAATTTTAATGCAAAGTGGCATTCGTAAAGGAACTTGGTATCAAACATTCAGTCTAATATAGTAAATTTTGTCCTCTACTATTTTTGAACTTGAACGATTTTTATTGCGACTTTCAGTGCGATCTGTAATAATAGAGAAATAAGTTTGTATGATAGTTTGTCGACGGTGTTCTGAAGACACCGCTGAACGTAGAGCTACACACTTTGGTGGGATAGTACCTATATCTATGTAGTTTTGGACCTCGAAGTCCGACTTTGGAATTTTTTGAATGAATTGTTTATGCAATTTTTAGCGTTTTATCATGTTTCGAAGCGATTTTTCCACATTAGTGAATTGAATACTGTTACATTCTTTTAATCCAATTGTAAATTTTGTTCTCTTAATAAGTCCTTTTGTTTTGAATAAAGTTTATTCGAAATTCGTGCAGCAATTTTTGAACTTTTAGTGAACATTTTTATGCGATTTTTAGTGTTTTCTCGCATTTTGCGTCTATTTTTCGACATTGGCATAAAGAATACGGTCTCAAACTTTTAGCCTTTTAGTAAACTTTGTCCGTTAAGATTTTTGAATTTTGGAGATTTTTTGTGCGATATTCAGAGATTTTTAGAGATTTTTACCATTTTCCATATATTTTTCATCATCAGGTAAAGAAGACCGATTACAATTATTACAATGTTTTACTTGATGATAGTAAATATTGTTCTCTCTTTTTTTTTTTTTTTTTTTTTTTTTTTAATATTTAAAGATTTTTAATGCACTTTTCATCGTTTTTTCGAATCCCACGCTGATTTTTTTTTTAACATTATGAAAGGGAATTTCGTTTAAAATATTTTCCCTTATGTAGTAAATTTAGTCCTCTGCGAATTTTGTATTTTAGCGATTTTTAATCCGATTTTCATTGCGATTTTTAACTTTTTTCCGCTCGTCGGCGATTTTTTGTTAGTAAAAGGAATTGTTTTTTAAACTTTTACTCTAATATAGTAAATTTGACCATTTCGATTTGCGAATTTTAGCTACTTTAAATGCGAAATTCAATGCAATTTTTAGAGATTTTTGCGTTCTTTTCGAATTTTTGTCATTTACGATAAGAAATTCGACTGCAATATTTTACCCATCCTTTTTTTATAAATTTAGACCCTAGCGATTTTTAATTATTTAATGAATTTTAATAGGATTTTTAATGCAAATTTGAATGCGTTTTTTTTCAAATCCAGCGGCTATTTTTTGGTATTCATAAAAGGAATTAGGTTTAAACATTTGACCTAATGTTGTAAAATTTGTCCCTTACTATTTTTTTTTTGTGATTTTTAATGCGACTATTTCAATGAAATTATGAGCGATTTTTAGAGTTCCACAGAATTTTTTTGACTGTGAAAAATGAATTCAGTTTCCTACTTTTAATCTGATATAGTGAATTTTTTCCTCTGCGGTTTTTTTTTAATTTTAGCAAAAGTCAGTGTGGTTTTTAGCTATTTTTAGAATTCTTATCTTTCATGAGCGATTTGGAGATTACAATGTTTTACTCCATTATATTAGATTTATATGAGATTTTAGAATTTTTCGAGACTGTTCGAGTTCCGCGGCGATTTTTTCACTTTCGGAAACGGAATTTGATTTAAAGTTTTAATCTAATATAACAAATTCCCTCCTCCTCGGTTTTTGCATTTTTAGCGATTAAATGCAAGTTTTTGAGTTTCATGGGGATTTTTTTACGTTTGTAAAAGGAATTCTACTTCATACTTTCAGCGAATATGCATTTTGCTCCAAACATTGACCCTATTATAGTATTTTTCCCCTCTGCGATTTTTGAATTTTAGAGATTTTTAATGCGATTTTCAGCGTTTTCATCCTTTCCCGAGTTCCGTGGTCATTTTTTGACATTCGGAAAAGAAATTAGATTTCAAACTTTTAGCCTAACATAGTAAATTTTCTTCTGTGCGATTTTGGATTTTTTGGGACTATTTATTGTGATCTTTATCAATTTTTCTCGTTTCAATGAGATTTTTTAACATTCGTAATTGAAATTAGATTTAAAAATTTTATCATAATTATAGTACAAATTGTCCGTGATTTTTGAAGTTTTTACGATTTCGATGTTTCTTTGAGATCCATTGCGAGTTTTTAATTTTTCGATTTTTTGTCCTCTGTTCAATAAAATTTACTCGGATTTCATGCAGCAATTTTTGAATTTTTCGTGTGATTTTTTGAGTTATTTCGCGTTCCGCAGAGATTTTTCGTCATCCATAGAAGAAATCCTGTTTTAACATTTCAACCCAATACAATAATTTTTGTCTTTTGCGCCATTCAATATTTTAGTAGTTTTTATCAATTCACTGCGGGTTTTACATATTAGTAAAAAGAATCTAGTTTCAATCTTCTTTCCCAATATACATTTTTTTTCCTTTCTTCACAATGAAGTTTTATCAGATGTCGTGTAGCAATTTTTCAATTTTTCGCAATTTTGTATTGTATTTTTTTTTCGCATTTCGTTCTATTAATTAAGTGGCCCGTTCAACGCCGGGCGAATCAGCTAGTTAATAATATTACATTAATACTCAGTTAGAAAAGGGTTATTGTCTTCATCATGAGTATAAATTTCTATGAAGAGTATTAATGAAATTGACAGCAGACGAAACCGCACTCCCCTTAGGTACAAGTCTCTTTAAAAGTGCTCAAAATCACAGTAGATCCTACCGGTATCTTTTAGAAGGGATTTTGCTAAGATGAAAGACATGGACCAAATGATTTGGAGGAGTTGAATTCAGTGGACGATCGAGGAGGCTTCGAGGTTCTCCATTGCTCTTGGCTTTAATAATGAATGTTAAAGAAACACATTCTGAGTCAACAGTTACCGATTTTCATTTGATTTATAAAATGAAGTACTTTTTAAATATTCCAATTTAATTCAATTCTCGAATGTCAACTTTATACGTAATAACAATTACAAATAAATTTTCCTTTTGAAAATTTCAAATTGATTATAAGGTTTTTAAAAGAATTTCTATATTTTAGAATAAAAATGTTATGAATATTTCGCATCAAAAATTTCATTTTCAAAACCTCAAATTCATCATAAGATTTTAAAAAGAAATTTATATTTTCGAATAAAAGTTTTATGAATATTTTGCATTTTAAGCTCTAAAATAATTACTAGAGATATAAAAACCTAACTCTAATATGTAGTATCCACACACGGAGTTTTTGTTTCCTTTTAAATTCATAGCATTCAAATATTTATTTTAAAATTTATGAGATTGAATTATTCAATGCAATATTTATTTGCGAGAGATATAAAAATTCTATACTGAAATCTGGAATTCAAATTTAATTTAATCCACTTTTTAATCTTTGGAATTGGAAAGATTGATATTTTGATATTGTTAGAGAATGTCTTTTTTTATATCTATTTCAATGTGTCTGCGTTTGTAACATCTATTTCTTATAATCCGTTATTTTTTATAAATTTTATGATATCTAATATCTGATACAAATTAAATGCATTTCACTTAATATGGATTTCATTTAGGATTCATTTTTTCGGATTTTCAATTTGTAGCTGAACTATGACGAAAAATTAAATTGATTTTTTTTTAATATTTCTACAGCGTTTGATATTAGTAACGGTACAGTGAGAGAGTTCGGTACATAGATAGATAAGTAAATAGATTAATAGAAAAATAGACACACACATATATATATATATATATATATATACATATAGATAGATATAGATAGATAGATATAAATAGATAGATAGACATAAGTAGATAGACAGGTTTATTAAGAGAGAGAAAGAGAGAGAGATTGCTCAATCTATGAAAAATGTTGCTTTTTTGCGCATAAAATATTGGTAAAGAAATTTTGCTAAAACTTTTTATACTATTATGAATAATAATTTTTTCTCATTTTATAAGATTTATGTAGGTGGTCGTACATACATATAAAATAAATATATATATGTATATATATATAAATATATAAGTATATATATATATATGTGTGTGTACACACACACACATTGCTGCGTGGTGACCAGAAATTAACACACCAAACTGAAAATTGAATGTGTACTTATAATAAGTTAACTATATAGTTAACTTATATATATAAGTTAACTATATAATAAATATTTATATGTGTGACGTTTACATCGGGTGATTCTTAAATTGCATGCACTGTAATTCTAAAAATAGTTTAAACTGTTGTCAATACATGTTGCTGCTCCGTCTCAAACATTAAGAATGCTCAAATAAATTAAAAATGGAATAGGTATTTCATGCTTTCAACATGAAATAGAATAATAGAATAAATAATACAACTTTAGTTATTTCTATGCCGTTTTCCATGCGAGTTTGAGCATTATTGTTGGTTGATCCGATACAGAGTCATCTATTGACAAAAATATGAACTGCTTTAAAAATACAGTATATAAAATATGCATAAATGTCTATCAAAACTAGAACAGTTGAACCACTAGATATAAATGTCAATTTTTTCATCTTGGAATTTATTACAAATAATAAATTATTGAATTTTCTAATTGAGGCAGTTTTTTCTAGGCACCCTGTATATATATGTGTGTGTGTGTGTGTGTTCTTTTTTCCTGGTATTCATTCTTCATTGACTATCTCTGAAGTAAAATTGAATTTTTCAAAATAACAGTATCTTATATGCATTAAATCAAAAAGAAGCTTTAAAAATCATTGAAAAAGCCGACAAATATGAAATAAATGTTTGACAGAAAGATGATAATTCACAGAAAAATGATAAAAAAAAGATGAAGGTGACATCAAAAACACAAAATTTACTATAGTTTGAAAAAAAAATTGCTAACACAATATACATATTTTTTCCTTGTAATACACAGAAAAACAGCGCGAATATATTTTATAATTTGAGATATTTTACCGTTCTTATTATTTTGAACTGTATAAAAAAAAAGAGGATTTTGGTTTTCAGGACAAGGTTATCTTTTTAATATTGATAAATATAGCAGCTATGTTTCATGATGTAATTTGAACAATTTTGAAAAACATTTTTAAATTTTGTTTTTAATTTCTGTTAAAAAGAAATCTTTTTTTTTTTTTTTTTTTTTTATACTCAAAATTCTCCTACATGTCGGTATATTACGATGTTTAAACAGTAGAATTTACTTTCCATTTTACAAAATTTAATGGAATTTTATGAGCAAATAAAAAATACAAATCTATTATAATTATGTAACATCATAAGTCAGTAGCAACTTTTAGAAACTTTGTATCACATATGCCTTCAAACACATGCACTCTCAGAAATACTTTCTTCGATTCACGGAAGTTATACTGGCAGCTGTGCTACAAGAATTTATGAGTTAACTTGCAAATATCCGTTGATTTTCTCTCCGTTATAGGAGGTAAAATATCCGTCAATTGAAGAAACTCAGAAAAAATAAACGTGCCGACGCACAGTTGGAACGTTTTGACGATCTAGGAGGATAAAATTATTTCCTTGAAGTTTAATTAGTTTTTGCTGTTGTTTTTTAATACATCACTAATAAAATATTTAAACAGTGATAAATATTTGGTTATTTAATAACAATGTCTTAAAATAAAAATACAGGAAGCTCACTAAAATCCGTTCCCACACACTTAACCGCCGAACGACTGCATCTATATTCTTAAACGTGGTGTCTAAATACAGTAAAGAGGCTATGCGTTGCTAGATGAGACCGCATACTGCGCCACGTGGTACAAAATTGCAGCATTAGCATTCCTATCGCGAAAACGGTCCGAAATATTGGATAAAAGTGAATGACAACACCTAGTGAACATGAATGCTAAATGAATCTCGTTCTGAATATGAATTTCGTCTTTTGAGATAGGAATATTATATCAGCTGTTTTGCACAAGGGGGCGCTGGAAGCGGTATCATCTGGTAGCGCATAACCACTTTACTATACCTACACACCACTTTTATGGCTATAGCTGCAACCGTTCGTCAAAGCGTGAGAAGGACTTTAGTGGGCACCCTGCATAATGTATTACAATTAATACGTTAAATATACTTATTTCACAATTAAGTAAAAAACAATTTAATTGACACATGTAAGTTAACATTCATTTCTTTTTTGTATATTTGTCTACTCAGAATTGCGCCAGAAATTTGTATCGTCAAAAATAATTTTTTTTTTAAAATAAAATCTTATTTAAAAAAAACTTTAATGTTTTGTTGTACTTTGTAAAACACATAAATGCTATCAAAATTATTTTTGGTTGAAAATATGCTGTTGTGGGAATAAATAACATATATAAATTTTATTCAATTCGAAATAACATTTCTGCATATAGACGGTAATATATCCGAAATTTTTATGTGTCCCTATAAAAGAAATACAACTATTACGAACTTTGTTTTCAATTTTAAAAATGCCATTGTGTATCTCAATAACCTATAGTAATTTTGTTGAAATTTAATTATAATTTCTGCTTTTTAGCGACATCATTCCGCGATCTTTTGTGTGGCCTGGTAACAAATGAATAATTTCTACGTTCGTCAAATTATAACTTAATAGAATTGTCATCGGAAAAATACATGTATGCAAAGTTTCAGCTCAATCAGATAACTGAAAGTGGTTTAAAAGTGGCTTACAAGATTTGAACTAATCTTTTATGTGGCCCTGTAAAAAAAAGCGTAACTGCTACTTTCCATAAATTATAATAATATTGCATATCCTGACCAAAGTTTTATTTAGATTGGTTTAAAATTAACTTGCAAGTTTTAAACTAAATTTTTGTGAAGCCCTGTAGAGACAACATTCTAAACAAACTTCTATGTTCCTTTAAATTATAATAATATTGTAATGACATTAAAATCACACATATTTTCATTGTTTCGGCTCAATCGGATAATTAAAAGTGGTTTAAACTTGACTAGCAAGATTTGAACTAAACATACATACATGCACTGCAAGTTAATATGATGCTTGCTTATTAATAAAAACTTAATGATCTGCAGGAGTTTTTAAATTTTTTCAATACTTTAGAAATGGCATTTTTATTTAAAAAAATGCTTATTGCTGAATAATGCTGAATAATTTGTAAAATGTCAAGATGAAATTTGCAAACAACATCAAGAATCATCCAGAATGGCTTCTTTGCGGTCATAATGAAGGATATTCCATCTCCGTTTTGATCACGTGGTCAAGGTAAAAACTTCTAGCGTAAAGAAGGGAAGGCGCCGTAGACGTGTAATGTAAATCCCCGCTAGCCAATTAAACAGTTCATGAGGCAAAGCAGTAGTATCTTCCCTTCTTATCAGTTAGAAGTTCCTTGGGTAAATTACCGGTATCACGAGACTTATTTCAGCCTCGAACCCATATTTGGAAAATCCTCCATTAATCTACAACTCTGATTTTTTTTTTCGACAAAACTCGCAAGGATCTCGAAAATACAGACATTCAGCTACCAGTGCACGCGGTTTTTGTCAAATTCCGAGATAAACAGAAAAATGAATTTTGTACAAATAGATCATCAAAACGTCCCACTGTGCGACGTTGGAATCAAACGAGCCATCCCAGCATTACGAGATGTGTATGCTAACGAACGCACTATAGCTTGACAGAGGTGAAGGACTTTGAAGTAAATATATTTGATTCAAATGCGCATGGTTAAATTAATTTCTTTAAAAAGCTTGGAATTTTGAAGTTAATTTCGGGAAAATTTGATCTCTAATGAGATTTTGTTTGGTGTTTAATACTTTAGTATTAAAATAGAATAAAAATATCACTTATAAATATTTTTAAGTAGATTGCTAAATTTAAAATGTGAATGTTATATTTTAATTTGATTTATATATATATATATTGAGTAAAACCTATTTTTCAAATTTTATGTTCAAATTAAATGTGTTCATTTAAAATATATTTTTTATGAGCAACTTTATACATTATTTTTAAAAAAATCACCTTATTCATCTTAAAAAAAAAATAAATAAATAAATTGTGATTACTTTTTAATGAATAGGAAAAGTAATTGTTATTTATTTTTAAATTCGAAAACATTTTCCCTTTTTTTATTAAATTATAAACCTTAATTTATATAGTTTTTGTTTTTGTCCTTTTAAATAAATTCGGATATTAGTATTAACAGAGCGCTTGCGTGCTATGAATGAACGGAATTTCTCCCTCTTTTTCAGCCATTTTGGAAGCATTCACGAATGAAACATCTTTTCTAGGAGCACGGAAATTATTATTATTATTTTTTGAATGAGGAATAATTTAGTGTACATTGGCGAGTTCTTTTGACAGTGTATGCCATCGCCATTTTACTTTGCTTGTGTTTATAATATCGGATTTTATTAACCATATTCAGTAATCTGCAGCCTAACATACGAAATCAAGCAATAAAATATATATTTTGTAACTTGTATTTTCTAATGAGTTAAGAAATTTTATAATTGTCAACAGAAAAGTGAAATGGTAAGATGTATCACACGTTGAACACATCACACTTTGTGCGCCTGCCGACAAATTCGGAAGAATTAATTCATTTTTTTTTAATTTAAAAGAGAAGACGGCCTAAGCCTCTTATGTAAAATGAACCAAGTACGCTTATAAAGAGTTCATAAGACCTAAAACGCACTTTTCGACTTTTCTTCCATTAATTAGAACTGAAGTTATATTAATTGTCTGGATTTAATTCCGTACTGTAGATGGTTACTACGCGGATTTACTACCAAAGGAAGCAACAGCAAAAGCATCTTTAGACATTTTGCTTCTTTCTCAGCAGTGCTATATAAAACGAATCCTAAAAACGCAACTGATTCAGCAGTAGGAATAGCCCGCCTTGAACTCGGACCTGACGGCCATAATCCAAAACATATGTATGAAGTTTGGTTCACTTCTATGTATAAATACGTACACTTTCAGATGATAAGGTACAGTGCCCCAATTTCGCCCTCTTTCTTAATTTCGCTCCCCTTTACTTCTCCGCTTTTTCGAATGTGGCGTCACTTATCACGCATGCCACAAGAGTTGGAAGGTAAAAGGCATCAGTAGTGAAAGTTTCGTTCGCCAAGACGTATACATATATTACAGATGCCGGATTTCCTATTTTTAAAAGAAGATCTTATTCCGTTCTTATTCTTGTAAAACGTTATTTACTGTATTGTGAGTATTTATTTCCTATCCATTGGACGTACTCTACGTAGGTACTATGTTAACAGTAGCATATAGTAAGTTTTACGACTTTCAGTTCATTTTAAAATAACTGAAGCACAGCCATATTGGAAAGTAGTGTGGTTCCAAGTTCCTCCACCTTGTAGTTAGTGTTTTTATCCCGGGGACGAAATTAGAAAATTTTTGGTGAAACCTCATCCCTCTCCATCTGGTGAAACCATCAGCAAACTTTTGCTGCCATGAGCCCTAAGGACATTCTGGAAGTGTCAGTGATCACACCAGCAACTTCTTCCCAAAGAGATTTAGCGATATCGATCACTGGATCTATACATAAAAACAAAATGAAACATTCCCAGATGAAGAATAAAGAATAAGCTGAAAAAAGATCTTCTGGCATACCAATCTCAAGGGAAAGGTAAAGAATCCACTATGTAGAAAATCCAAATGTGGCTTACACGGCGAATCTGATGACGAAAGTGATGCTTCTGACGACATTACTCATGATGATAATACAAACGATAATGATGGCGATAATGATGCAGACTGGCCTATCTGATTGAAGCATTTTTATGATGAGAAATATGGAGAAAAATGAGTTCAATGCCTTCAATGCTGCACTTGGTCACACGAAATATGCTCAAGAGCCAAAGCATTACAACATTTATATGTTCCTCATGTTTGGATGGGTAATGTTTCTTTATGTTATTCATCCGCTGATTGATAGTACATTTCTTTGCGCCTTAATTTAAGGCAGTGTCGTCCAAACCTCGGCCAACCTATTCATTTTTGTTGACCCTTGTCCTTCTTACTAGAAAAAATATTTTTATTTAACATTTGGAAAAATATCGTTTGCTCTTCTTACTGCTTTAAGTTTTTACGTAATACTACATTAAGTTTTTTTAAAGTTTACATCAGCAGCATCTTACAATCTTCACTTCCCCAGTATCGGAAATATTGAAGCTTCACTCCTCGACCGTTATAATCCGTAACGTGGCTACTTCGATTTTCACTTTCATTCAGTATTTTTATAAAGGAGGCAGGTGGAAAAGGCGAGAAGCGGCCTGCATTCAGGCGATAGGTTTTCGCCAGTGATTAGCTGCCGATATATTTCGGTGTGCTACGGAGGATTTTTTTTTTGTAAGGTTTTCCTATAAAACGTAGCGCTAGGCGATTCACAGTAATTGGTTTTGACGACAGAGGTTGTTTGATTGATGTAGTACGACGAGAGAGCGTTGTCGTTGTTGTTGCAAAAGCAGTACCTAAAAGGGCGGAACTTAAGAAACGGCGATTTGAAGATGAGAAACGACAATTTCAGTCAAAGTGGAAGGAAAGCCAATGGAAGTGCCAGAAGTTGTGCGCGTAATGATTTGAAGTTAAAACTAACTAGACAGAAGAATGATTTGGAACCATCAAATACTGCTGGAATAAAGGCATCTTATGATGTATCTTTAAAACTAGCTAAAAGTAAAAAGGGCAGTGTTTGTAAACGATTTTAAATGCGAGTCATTGGTGACGGTAATGAAGCTGATTCTGCTGTGAGTTGATATTTTTATAGGACTGAATGTAAATTTATTCATGCTATTCTAATTACTATAAGTTTCAATTAATAAACTTAATTGTTTATTAGGATTTTTCTATGGTTAATGGATGATTAGAACATGGGTTGATTAACGTAATTCTTAACTGGAATTTTCTATGCTTCATCAATGGTTTGAATATGCTCTGAATTATTTGTTCAGAAACATAAACATATTCGAAGTGTATTTTGGATAGAATAAATTTCAGATATATATAATTTCAGGTAAGAGTTAAGATTTTATGTCAGATTTTAAGGAGAGACAAGGACGCATGTGCAATAAGCATTTAGTTACATAAGCATTTAGTTATAAGCATTAAGTCCTATTTTCTTTGTAATGCTACTAGCAGTTATTTGTTACAAGTGATTTTCTAGTATATGCAATAATATCTGTAATGATACAAAATACCTTTTAATAAAATCACATAATTTTTTTACAGTGTAGAGACAAAGAAGTTTTTACGTTTAATAGCGGATTTCTTTACAGACAGTTTCTGTTTTAGAAATTTCTGTCTTTTCATGTCCGATGTAGAAGTCTTATACTGATTTCTTTGTCTTCCTGTCCCGTTTTTTTGTGAAACTTGAACTGCCAACACTAAGTTTACATAAAAATGCTTTTCTTTTAATTCTGTATTCTTTTATTTCAAATTTTATTTCATTTATTTATTTAGTTTTATTTTTTAAAGCGTGATATTAGGTGATTATTCAATAGGTTATCGAGAAATGATATAATGACACTATTTCGTTTTATCTAGATTAAATAAATTACAGACACTTTATCACTGGCGGAAATCGAATATTAAAAATCTTACATTTTCCGATTTTTTGTTATTCTTTGATGCTTCTCTTTTTCAGATATTAAATTATAATATTATTTTTACCAATAAAAACCGATATTAAGTATCTATTTTTTGACGTAATCTTTCACAATGTTAGTACTTTTTGGACAATTTATTCATGAATATAATGAGATCTTTTTGAATTACTTACTCAAAACCAGTTACTTAAAAGATAGAAGTTATAAATTACGCAGAATGAACTTTTTTAAGTTGGAAAAAACAGTTTCTAGTTTTATTTAAATAATAATTGCCACAGTTTCATATAGCTATTCTTTTTATTTACAATATATATCCTAAGCTACACGTTCAAGAACAAATACTCTCTTTTAAAACGACAATTAACGCCTCATTGTATATCTTAAAAAAATATTAAAATGTTAAGGAAAGAAACAATTGCATATCGAACATATCTATATTTATTCTTAAATTAACATCGATAATTATCCTAATTTTGCCGTATAGACAAAATTATATCATCAAAACACTGTCACATATTACAGAGATTGTTGCGATATCATTTGAAAAAGCATTTGTACAAATATACATATAATTAATAGTGCATTGAAATACCACTTTTCATTTAAGTAAGACATTCTTTGGAAAGTTCAGTACTATATTATAAAATTTCAAACTTACTGCATTGGGCTTCATTTTATCAGCTGAGAAAATAAAGACCATATAGTGTAAGAAGCCACACTTTGAGGAATATGAACATAAAATGTTGTCTTAAAGGCTTTTTTGTTATAAAAAATATAACATTAATTATACAGGTTCAAACTTTAAGCAAGTTTCGAAACTGCTGAACCTGTGGTTAGTTATAGTAATTAATAAGGGACCCAAGTGTAGTAAAATATCTATTTTGTAAATGCCTGGGATGCATTACGGCGTCCCTAGCGGGAAATAACGATATAAGAGAGCGTATATAGAAGGTATAAAACCAACAGTAGGAAGACAACATTATATAGATTAATCTATTAAATTAGAACAGTCATACTGACCGTCCGTATACGGTAAATAGTCGCCTGTAATGTAAGGTTGTAATTTTGGCCTTCTTTTTTATTAAAGAATTCCGAATTCATACCGCAAAATATTGAAGGAAAATGTTTTATTAAAACGTATTTCTGTTAAAGATTGTCTTACCTCTTTTATTCTTTTAATCTATTAAATGGCTTCATTTTATCATCTATATTCATCAAGTTACAAGACTGGGCGGGCGCCGTCCTCTTTTTCTCATGTTCCCCTTAGTATTATGTGTTTTTTTCTGTTCTGTTAGTCTGAACTCTCCCAATTTACGATTTTTTATCGCTTTTTATTACTGTAACTTGTGCATTATTTTATAAATTTTCTCTTGTAAATATGTAAATATTTTATTAATCGTTTCCAAATTCTTCGCACTGTGCTTTGCATTATTTTTGTGGTAATCTAATATATGGTCTCTGTAAAGAGTCTTTTTTTATGCTGGGGCTTACCTTTGATAACTTTTTCGCCTGTTCACGAACTGTCAGTTTGTTAGGATCATATGGAACTTTTTTGTTTTACCATATTGTTATACAAACATTTTATTAGTAATTTTCTTACTCTTAAACTTTAATTCTTCTTTTTGTGGCCACCAACCGCGTTTAAACAAGTTCCATGGCACCCATTGCATTGAAACACGCATTACCTCTATGCTGGATGTGGAGTTGCCACGCAACTAGGAAATCCATGAACCTGCTTACGTTGTTCCATTGTTCCACGCCTGTAGCCCCACCTCACATGGCTGCAAGTTATTTAAGAGGCAAGATATTTAATTTTTGACCTGCGATCCCATTTCTTCCAAGACCGCTGACGTGTGTTTGTTTCCGTGAGCAGACACGTATAGACAAGGGCTATTTTCATAGCTGTCCAGTCCGCGCTATCGTGGGGGCCTATGGTGTGGCGCTGGGACAGATCACTGATTTTTTTTTAAAGTTAAAAGTACTTTTTTAAATTTTCATTTTAAATTTACTGATTTTATTTTATTTTTACACTTGCCACTTCCGAAATAATCTCTTATTAGTCGCTGTCGACTTGTTATGATGCAGCAAAGAGCCTTTTTAAAGGCTGATCCGTCCGAGGTTCTCCTAAGAACCTGCTGATTATAAAGGGTACTAGGCAATCGCTTCTAATTTTTTTCTTTATGAATGTTTAATTCTTATATATTTAACTTTTAAATTAGATTGTTTCTACCATGAATTTATTATGTTACCTACCATATTAATTAATTAAATAATTTATTATGTTATCTACCATAAATTTATGTGTAGGTCACTGATTTTTCTAAAAGTTAAAACTACTTTTTAAATTTTCATTTTAAATTTACTGATTTTGTTTTTTTTTACACTTGTCACTGCCGAAATACTCTCTTATCAGTAGCTGTCGACTTGCTATTATGTAGCAAAGAGGCTTTTTAAAGGCTGAATCGTCCGAGGTTCTCCTAGGGAACTTCTGCTTATAAAGGGTACTAGGCAATAGCTTCTAATTTTTTTCTTGATGAATCTTTAATTCGTATATTTTAACTTTTAAATTAGATTGTCTCTACCTTAAATTTTTCCTTAAGTTAAAAATAATATAACATATCAATTTCTTGAAATCCTTAAATTCCAAATGATTCAGGGATAAAAACATTTTCAACCCTGATGATGAGCATGAAATGCTCGAAAGTACTAGGTATTTAAATGTATCGTATTGTAAATAAAAACACCATTATGTTATTTGAATATTGTTTGTGTTTGCAAATTTTTAAACTGAAAATCTTCTTTTAATTTTTTCGTAAGCTCAAAATCCTATTATTTTTGTGTAGTCTACCCCCCCCCCCCCCCGGTCACTTTTTCTTTCTTCTGCTAATTCAGGGACTTGATTTCCAAGACATTAATCTAATCCTACTACGTTTCAGGTATGTATGAAAGTTGTTACTGGATCCTCGACAAAGTGTCTTCAAAGTTTATCATAGAATAAAGTAAAAACTACGACATAAAACTTCTGATAAGAATTCGTAATATCTAAAAAACAATACAGGCCAAACTTGTAACCCTGCTGTAAGGAAGAAATTAACCGATAATAATGCGAGTTATTTCGTTTGAGGGAAAAAAATCAGATAATTGATTCATTTAACTATGTTCGGCAGCTTTATTTGTAGATAGAAACACAACGGTAAACTTTAAAAATCAAATTTTATTTTTATAAAAAATTTAACAGGCAATTCCTCTTTTATCTTTTTTGCACTACGTCATATTGTTTGCTGTATGTTTTCGTAACATCCATACTTTCGTACCGTCGATTTTAATAAAATTATATTTGCATAAAAAAATGCATTGCGCTTTCAAAGAAAATTCTTGATTTTTATAAATAAAACATCTGGCTCCATATTTCAAAGTTATATCAGTACAGAAAACTGTTTTTCTTATCCGTGAGCATACTATATATTTCCTTACAAAATCGATTATGTGTTCTAATTTTGTGTTTTACATTTTGTTCATTTCTGCTATTACTTTGGATATATGATCTTTGACACCGTAATGTACTGCTAGGTGCTCGAATGCATATCTGATTTACGTGAAAATATTGTTTCAACACAACTCTACATTGTAAAAAAGACATTTATTTTCTTAATTTTACAAAATATAATATAATCACGAACTAAAATACACGATAACCTTTTCCAATTTACCCATGATTTCGAAAATATTGTGCATAAATCAGTTTTATCAAACCCGAAGATAGATTTTTCGGATTCAATTCTCACTTTAGATGTTTTTATGTCCAACGAATATGTTTGACAAACTAACTTGATATATTAAAAGTATGAATATTAAAATCAATATTGATTTGTTAATTATGCATGTGTAAATTTAATTACTCAGTTGAAGACGGTTCTTTGAGAATTGATAGTATTTTAAAAATAGATATTCGCGTTACAGAAAACTAACATATATACAATATAAACTGTAAAATATACTGTAAAAACAAACCGGGAACGTTTCCAAAAATTAGTGGCGGCGAAAGTAACTTTGTTGTAAAAAAATTCTTCTTTAAATATCGACAATATATTATTTTATGAGGTCGCTGTATAAAAAAGACCGTTTTTCAGAACGATGGATAACACGGGAGAAAATATTGTATATTTTCGCCCACAGTTATATGATATTTTCGTTCGATTTTTTCAGATTAAGAAACATTTCTTTTTACAGTGTATGGTAGCCTTCGCTCAACGCTATGAATTATTGTTACGGGCATAATAGCTGAACAAAATTGATGAGATGAAGAAAAGCTAATAAGAAGAAATTAACGATTGATTGATAAAGAGATGAAAATGATTAATTAATGTCTTTTTCCTCCTAAAATATTTTTGTAAGATACAGAAATTAAGCAATAGTTTTAATTTGTAAGAAATAGGGCCCTCAAATTACTGTTGTTTTATTAATTCTTCAGTTTTAAATTGTAAAACTAAAGCCGTGTATATTCTTAAAAATCATAAATTAATTTGCTTCACCTATTTCGAGAAAATAACTCTACTATTTTTAAATCTTTTTTTTTCTTTTTTTGCTTACAGTGTGAGAGCAGATGTGCTCGCAGGTTCTGTAAGTATGTACGTATGCATGTACGTAACTAGATAAATCTTGATAGAAATATCCGATTCGCTTTGAGTTTTGTTAATATGTTCATTCTTATAAGAAGCTTCCCTGATTAGTTTTGGGTGCATTGGCTAAGTATAAAGGGGGAAACGGCGAGCTAATACGCCCTTAATTTAGATAAATGGGTTTTTCATGCACAATTATCCGATTTTCTTCAAATTTGGTATAACGGTTTATTCTGATAAGATTCTTCTCTGATTAGATTTTGAGGTTCATTGGTTAAGTATAAAGGAGGGGGGGGGAACTCGGGGCTAATCCACCCATAATTTATTTATCGTTTTGTTCAAAAAGAAGGAGTTATATTTTATGAATAATAGACATAAATAAGAGTATAATATACAATTAATGTGAATAGCATCTGAGCTGAATGCTATTTGTCTGGGTTAATCTTATTTTGCATATATTATTCAGCAGTAATATTTCACTAAAAAATCGAAAGATTTTATTGCTATTTCGAGGACTAATATCAGATAATATACGCATAATAATGTTTACAGTTATCTTCAATATTATTTTCTTCATTAGAATGTTGTTTGCCTGCCATGCTTAAAACAATATAGTTAACTGAACATAATAGCAATGTTGTAACAAAATTGCCTAGATGTGGAATATGGATTCAATTACGCTGCTGACCTTTTTAATGTCATTGCTGTACCTCTGTTGTTTGCTGCCCTAGAATGTCCTTTAAATGTCTAAATTAAAAGAATTAATACTCTAATTAGTTCCAAATTCAGTCATGTTTCTGCTACTGTGTCATTCGTCTGTTAGTAGTTTTCGCAACAACGGCTTGCGCCGAAATACTAATGGACTCTGGAAGTTAACATTTTCAGGGTCAAAGACCTTATGTTACTAAAATGTTGAAATGATAGAATGACACCAAGATTTACAAACAAATTTATCTAGAAGTAAGTAAATGGATTTCTTCACGTATGTTATAAAAGCAGAATTTTATTACAAATTACTGGTGCCGAAGTGGCATTTGGGGATTAAAAGTAAGTGAGATATCTTATATCCCACTTATCATGCCTATCGTACTGTAGATATTGCTTGTACTTATTTCATAAGACAACTTTTAAATTAGTCGTATGTACCAATCCCAGATCTTTCTTCTTTCTGAAGTAAAAATTCGTTCAAAATTCGCCACCACAGTGCGAAAATTATATGACAATATATGTTCATAATGAGGATTAATAAGGTATCTGTTTAAATTAAAGTTTAACATAATATACAGTTAAATTAAATTTCGATCATTTATTACTGAGATAGAGCTATCGCGTGGAAAATGCAGCCTTGCAGAGCCACCTGTTGGGCGATTTACACAAAAAATTAATCAGTACCAAGTTATATCAAGGTATAACTGAGTCTGAAGTTTGATAAAATCTGTACATTAGTTCTTGAGATATTGCGTTTTCGGAAATCATGAATAATGCATAATAGTAGCGCCACATGTAGGGCGATTTACACAAAAGTCTAATGCCCACAAAATTATATAAAGGACTAACCAAATCTGAGGTTTTATAAAAATCGCTTTATTAGTTATGGATATATAGCTATTGTGGAAATAATGAAAAATGCATCATATCAGGGTCTCCTGTTGTGCGATTTACACGGAAAACTAATCAGCACAAAATTATATCAAGGACAAACTGAATCTGAGGGTTTATAAAAGTCACTTTACCAATTCTGGAGATATAACTATTGCAGAAATAATGCAAAATGAAACATAGCAGCACCACCTGATGGACGATTTACAACAAAATCTACTCAGCAGCAATTTATATAAGAGGCTAACTAAATCTAAAATTTTATTAAATTGCATGCATTAATTATTGAGATAGAGCGCACAGAATATTTGTGTCACGTACAGGCAAAAAGACATTTCCACAGATAGACATTTTGTAAAATAAATTTTTTCAGGTGTAATTCCGGAAAAACCGGAATTGAGAAATTTTTACTAATACAATACATTCTTCTTGTAAAGATAGAAGAAAGTAAAAATAAGTTGAGAGGCTCGCTTACTTCGCATTATCAAAGAATGCGGAAACTGAGTGACATATACAGAATAAAATAACATCTTATACTGAATATTTGTATATTACCTATCATATGCAAATCGCTTTTAAAACTTGGACATATATGAGAAAGTATGTAAATATATAAAATATAATTCTATTTAGACAATTTACAAACATAAACACGTTGTAAGCGTTTACGTAATTTTGAAATTTGCTGTTTGACTGTATTAATATAATTCGCGTTTTAAAGGAACATTTTAGTTAAAAAGAGAACATGTATTTTGTTATTTGCATTCAAAGGAAAATGTATTTTTATTTGTGTTAAAAATCTTTTGTCCAAAAATAAAAACATACTAGACATCCGGCTTATAATTCAAAACAGAACAGAATATCAGAGTTATTTAAAAGAATAAGCAAATTAAATTATAAAATCAAAAATCAATATATTTTTTAAAACACTGTTACTAGTTCTTTAATATTTTTTTCTTTTTTATGTATTGAAACTATAGCTTACTCGAGCAATTAATATTTTTGAATCTGGTGTTTTCAACTGCTGTGATTTTAGTTCATTTTTCATGGCAGCCAGAGCTGTCAAAATCAGATCTTGAAGCAATCATCATTTTTCCTCTAGTTTTATAAATTCTGCATTCATATGTAGCATATTGAATTTTCGTTTTTCTTTCATTGGGCCTGTTGTACTTGTGATTCGGATGCTAATTTTTTAATGTGCAGGCTTTATAATCGGTTAAATTGTTTAAATTTTTCATGAACATTCTGGGAGAAGATATATTTTATCAAATGTCTCATATAAACTAAATTTATCTAATGATGTGATTTCTGTTAAACTATGAATGAAATCCAGTCGTTAAAGTTATAAAAAAAAAGTTTTATAAAAATAATTACTAAAGTTGATTATTTCGAAACTAGCCGCCCTTGGCGACCAGTTTGGTCTCCCTTAAATGTGTGCTAAGCATTTTATCACGCTACTTTTATACATAATTGAATTTACTTGCTCAATCCTTCGCCAAATCGAAAGATTCGGATATAGATCATGAACTCGGCTTTTTTATGCTAGCCAGGCGCCGGTGATAAATCGCCAAACATTGTTCCCGTCGTATTTTTTCGTATTTCTTTAATTTCATTTAAAATATAGTACTTTCACTCATTTTATTTAAAATGCATACATTTAATTTAAAACTAAAATATTTAAAATTTATGACTCTCAATTATTGCTTAAAAAAAAAGAAAAGAAAAGAAAAGTAATATATAGCATCATAAATCATGATATTTAATTTCAAAATCAGAACTTCGTTTTAATTTACCACGCGAAATATTGCTTATGACAGTCGCATGAAATGGACTATTATAATACTGATTACATGATGGCGATGGAACAATATTTGGCTATTTATCATCTGCGCCCGGCTAACATTAAATTACCAAATTGGCCGCCTGGTATACAAAAAGTGAAGTGGCCAACCCGGAACTGTTGATGACCGTCACGTGACTTAGCCTTTTATTATATAGATAACATTTTTTAAGCAACGTATGTATTATCATAAGAGTCCATATCTCAGTATATATATATAAATTGTGTGATTCAAATCAGTTGATGTTCAACGTGTTGTAAAAAAGCACATATACTTATAAAAAATTGGAAATAAAATTGCCATTTACTTTAACATTTTTCGTGATTTTTTATTTGTGTTACATTACAGAAAAAACTATATCATTAGACTGTCAAAATAAGACATTACATGTTAATAAGGTTAAACAAACTATCCATCATGCATACACTTTAATATACTACATCAATACCTAAAGGTTTTAAATGTCTTTTTTATTTAATTTTAAAGGAAGAACTGTTTAAACTGTGAAACGCTTTCAAAATTTCTGGCATGTTACCGAAACAATAATTCATTTGCTTTATAAATTTAAATTTAGGACGAGATCGGTTTCCGGTATACCTATGAATGTTGTGAGGTCGTTTGTGAAAAATTAATAATGATGGTTTTAAAAAAAAGGCCTGCTTGCTCGGTCTGCGGGCGCAGGTAGATTTCGAAGGGAAGTACTCATTTCACGAACAAAAGCTAAATCAAACCAGTTTAACAATTTTATCTGGACGCTTTTGATGAGTTCCTAATTTCATTTATCTGTAAGAGATGGTTTTATCAGAATCATGTTAATACAATAATTTTTTCTTCAATCCTCTTTTTTTTCTCTAAGAGTTGGTCATATCAAAAACTTGTCAATATAAAAGTTGTAGATAATATTCAGAAGATTTATAATAAATTTAAGCGGATGTGGTGTCTTATGAGGATTTGCTATCTTGTGAATTGACGTAGTTATGATTTTTTTTCTTCTTCATCCCCCCCCCCTTTTTTTGTTTTATTTTTAATATTTTATTTTTTTTTCACTGTAAGAGTTGGTCCTATCAAAAAGTTGTCAATATAAAAGTTGTAGATATAATAAGAATATTTCTAATACATTTAAGTGGGCTTTATATCTTGTGAATTATCGAAGTTATGAATTTTTTATAGAAGAATTAATTATAGGAATGTTATTAATATTTCTTATGAAAACTATCTAAAAGCTAACTATTTAAGATTATTATCCGAAACTAGACTTTTATATATAGAGATCATAGGCATTTTCTTCTATTATACAGATGACTATTGCCAAAGTATTCGTACATATAGAAAAATTATTATTTTGGACAGTGGCCCTTTTCTACTAAGGTAGAGAGTGGTTTTGGAGTACATTCCAATTTAAATGGGACGCATTCTGTAATAAATGTATAGGACTTTCTTAACAACTGCTCAATAAGACTTCTAATTTTACAATAAAATGTATATTTCGATATTCAGTAACATGTTTTAATCTGAAAATCCAAATTACTTTTTTAAAAATTAATTTTTACCAATTACTTTAAATAATTTAATTTTTATATTATAAGTAAAAAAGTCATATATTTAAACGAATGCATGTTAACATTCGGTACTTCAATTAAATACCTTTCCTCTAATTTAAAAAGAATATACTTTTTAATCAATAAATTTTCTTATCAAATTAGTTTCGCATTAAATGACATATGTTTGAATCTTTGAAATATATGAATTAATTGTTAATATCATTTCTCTAATTTAATCAAAGAAATGTATTCGAAGCATGTAAGAACGTGTAATTACAATTATCAATTACACTTAATCAAAAGGCATTAATTACTATTTATCTCAAATTGTTCATTTTCGTGAAAGCGACAGATAAATTGTGATGATGATAATTTTCTAGTACCATATAATAATCATAAACGCACAGATATCATTTGAATATTAAATGATTTTCATTTAATGAAGATGTTTTACAAAGTCTGAACTTTAATATTAATGTGAACCAGTGGCGTATCTAGAATTATCCATTTCGGAGGGGGCTGAAATATAGTAAAAGTTTCTAAGAGGGAATCACAAGAAACTGGGAAATTCCACTTTAAACAGGTTTTTATCATAGTAGGTAGCGCATCTGTTATACAATCAAACCTGCTAAGATGGAATTGCACAGGACTGCAAAAAACTTCATTTTACGTAGGATTTCATCTTAATAAATTTAATCCCATGGTTATACCACATTTTTTAAAATGGACTACTGAAAATTATCTACTAAAAGGTATCTCAATATATAGTAAATAAAACCGAAGTAAATAGAACATTTAAAATTATTTAAGAGCGCAGCCCCCCATCCCTTCCTCCTCCTTCAACACATTTCAGTACTCATTCTGCAGCATAAATGCCTGACATTTGCAATACTTGAGTATTGAATAGCTTTTTTCATTTTCTCATAAATGGGATACATTTGGAATAGCAGCTCCCTGATGATGACTTTTCCAAGTCATTATCAAGAATGCTACGTCCAGAAAATCGGCGTAAACGGTCAAATTTGATAGTATTTTCTGAATCCTTTTTAATCGTAAAATATGGTTGATAGGAAGCTTTTTGTGTATTCGAGATTCAGAATCACTCAATTAGATTTATGATTATATTAAATGTAAATAAAACTTATTCCTAATCATAAAGTTACACAACCATAGAATAACCATTTTGTCAATGTTTTGTAATATTAAGGAAATAAAATAACACATCACAGTGCTGTAACGAGCTGAATAACAAGTCTATAACGTACCAAGCATTTATGTAAAAAATAAAAAAAAGCTTTGAGGCTTTGTAGTTCATACTGATATGTCTCAGTCTATGCATTACCGTAAATCACAACTGATAAAAGCAAACATAACCCTTTAATTACTGGTTTTTTTAACTAATTTAAATTATTAATGCACTTTTAATCGCCACATATCGCATTTTACGCAATAAAAAGCATGTAAACAGAGCCTGTGTATAACACAAACTTGGTTGAAATGGTTACTTCGTGGTCACTGGAGAATAACACACTTTCTAAGATAAAATATGTCTAAATATATGTCTGAATATTTTCTAGTTACTTTCCTTTTAGCAGGTTTTATTAGATTTTGTTAAACATGTGTAGTTAAATTTGATATTTTTTTACAAATTTGGGAGGGAGCTGCAGCGCCATCAGCCCACTCTTTGGATGCTCCACTGATGTGAACAAACAAAATTTGTGCATCCACGTATAATAAAAAATACTATTTACGCATCTAACTAAAAGACAGTTCAATATAGACAGTCATTATAGAGAATTGGTCAAATGATGGCTTATAGGATTAAAAAAAAGAATAATGATTCTTGTCAATTATAGATGCATCAGGATAATCATTGATTCAAATATTTGCTTCCAGCGTAGAAATATCCCAAATTGTTTAGGAAGTTATAGAAAATTTGAAAGTGTATATCTCGATTCAATGTTGAGAACGCATTTCCAGCCAAGATGATCATTAAACGAGCCAGTCTATTTTTTTCATTGTTATTCAATAATTTTAATCTTATATATATATTTATATATTGTGACGTTAGTAATCGCTGATAATAATTATGAAAAAACTAACTGACACGCAACGCCCGATAATAATCTTAGATATATGCATAATAACTTTACATTTTCAAGCCGAAATTTAAGTAAATAATCTTCTAACTTTTTTGTTTATCGTTTATCATCAGACACATTTTACTTATATATATATATATATATATATTATTCCTCACTATCTAAATTGTTCGAAATTTTTATTATATGTAATGTTTCTGAACCTTTTGTATCATATTCATGCTACAATGTTGATATTTATTGTTAGAAGTAAAAGACACGAGCAGAAGACCGAGAGCAGAAGACACGTACGTAATCACGATTCAAGCGTAATCACTTAATCATAAACAACCTAAAGTAATTTCTATTATTATTAATACTTTTTTAACAGTGTAGGCAAGTTATAAGTCTTATAAAGACGATAAAAATCTTATAATTTGTAAGTTTATTATCATAAAATTGGTAATCTTTCGATAACTTTATTATAAGATTATTAAATATAGGGTAATTTTAAATATATTTTCATGCAAAATTATGAGAGTTCAAATACTTTAATCTGAAAAGGGATCTATACACGCAGGAATTGTGATCATTTCTTAGACAAATTTCCTCGCTCTTTTCAGTAATTGTGCAAAAAAGAAAAAAAAAAAAAAGAAAAACAACACGAAGTAGAAAAAAGAAATCTTCATGAACTATTTTCGTATGTCCTGCGGCAATTTTATTTCAATATTTTAATCACGTATGGAATCTTAGTATTTATTTCTGGATGTTATTAATCTTATTTTCAAAACATTTTTATACCTTTGACAAGGTAATAGAATTCTGAAAATTACACGCATTAAACATTAATTATAAGGTAAAGTGATTGCCATTTACAAAGAATGGGTTTTACGGTAAATTCTAAAAAGGTCTGTAATAAAGAAGGAAATACTTCTTATTTTTAAAAAAGGGAAATTTAAAATTAGAAACAAAACTAGATATTACACTATAAGATGAAATTTGTGAGTGTCTTCTTTTTTCGTAACAATTTAAATTTCAGCTTCTCTGCAAATACAAAAATAAAATAAATTTAAATTATAATAATAACAGTAATGTTTATAATCCTATTAACAACAGCAACAACAATAAAATATAATAAGTTATTATTATATCATTATAGCCCCGTATTTCAGGTTATATTAAAAAAGAAGGTATTGTTTTAGATCTATTATTTATTGATCACCTTATACTTATTTCGTAAGAAATAATTCATCTATTCTGTAAAGAAATAAATAAAACTTTATATCTCTTTATCCACATGGATTGGAAAAATAACGTAATATTAGTCTTAGAAAAATCCGATTTCGACATATACACATTCATTACGTATTTCCGAGAGTGATTAATATCATTTGTAAATAACATTTGTTAGAGTTTATTCAGTTTTGCATTTTAAAAAAGAAACAGGATTTCTACAGTATTAATCTGAAAAGGTATATAAAAACGCGAGAATCGTAAGCGTTTCTTAGACAAATTTCTTCGACTATACTACTCATTTCAGAAATTATGCAAAAAAGAAGAAAAAAAATACTAAGGAAAGAAAAAAAGATTATTGTACATGTTTGTACTACACTGTTAAAAATTTGCAGCATTCTGGCAGGTCATTTGACCGTTTTTTCCGAAAACAGTTACACAACCGTTATTTAACATTATTCTGACCATATTATTGGCCATTTTATGGTAAGAATATAGTTAAATTATGGTTATGAAATCGTTTTTTCAAAAAACGGTCGAATGACCTGCCAGAATGTTGCAAAATTTTTAACAGTGTAGCCGCCCTTGGCTACCAGTTTGGTCTCCGTTAAATGTGTGCTAAGCATTGTACCATGTTACTTTTATCCAAACTTTAATTTACTTTCTCATTACTTCGCCAAATCAGAAGTTTCTAGTAGAGAAATCAAGAACTCCGTATTTTTATGGGTACTACTTGGTTATCCCGTCGACCAAAAATATATCGCCAAACTATAAGATTAAATATCAATAATGGTTGATCATAAATGTCATATTTGCTTATTTTCAAGCAAGGTACATGTGTTTACGTCATCGAGTTATTTTTATTTCGACGTTTTATTTGTATTTTTATTAATGTTATACTAATTTATTTGTTCTTTCGCTATTTAAAAAAAAAAATTATGTCAGTTTGTATAATTTGGCGAATGGTTTGGCGATTTATATAATTTGGCGAAAAGGGTCGACGGTATAACTAAATAGTACCTTTTTATGCTAGCCACGCGCAAGTGATAAATCATCATTGTCTTTCGAATCGCATTTTTTCATATTTCATTAAATTCATCTAAAATATAATAATTTCACCCATTTTATTTAAAATACATAATTTTTATTTGAAATTCATGACTTTCACTTTTTCTTTCCCAATTTTAAGGAAAAGAAAAGAAAAATAATAAATAATACCAAAAACCACGACTTTTAATTTCAATATCAAATAATTGTTTTTATTTACCACGCGAAAAATAAAAAAATTTAAAAATGGTGACCTGGCATATAAAAAGCGAAGCGGTCAGCCCGAAACTATTGATGACAGTCACATGACTTAGGCTATTATTATAGAGATGTCATGTGGGATTTTTGTTTTTTTAATATGAATATTTTAATCGCCTATTGTGTCTTATTATTTATTTCTGAAAGTTAATAATATTGCTTCCAAACCCTTTTATTTGACGAAACCTTTAAGCAGAAAATTGAATTCTGAAATTTAAACACACATTAAACGTTAATAATAATTTAATGTTAATAATAATTGCCGTTTACAGAGAATGGAGTTTACGGTAAACTCTAAAAAAGTCTATAAGCAGGAGAAAATACTTATTTTTTTAATGAAATTAAAAATTTAAAACGAAACTTGATATTATATTATTAAATCATATTTGTAATTATTTTCTTTTTCGTAACAAATTACATTTCAGCTTTTCAGTAAACACAAGAAGAAATTAACACTACGAAAACGGGAATTTTTACACAAGTTTAAAAAAAAATACATTTAATACCAGAATTTTTATTTAAAACTGTTTTACTTTGTATCTTGTAACTTATTTTATAAAAAAAATTCCGGTTCGAACTGAAATACAGCAAACTTCCTCTAATCCGGCACGTTCGGGACTTGAAGCATGCCGGATTACAGGATGAACGTCAGAAAAAACATGTAGAAGTTAGAATTAAACAAAAAATGACAGTAAAGCATGTTTTTTATTCTTTAAACAGCTTGAAAAGAATACAAACTACTCAATAATGTAAAGTACAACATATATACATGACTATAAAATGAAAACGTGCACTGTTCTCTAAAAGCAAATAACCTAAAACTTCTTCTAGTTCATTGTCAACTGTATATCGCTTACAGTAACTTCAATATTTTCGTCCATTTCTTCAGACCAAAGTTTACACCCTGAATTTTTTAAAGATTCTTGCTTTACCTCACCCCAAGACAAATCAGGAGCAAAGATAGCCTCTTTAATAGAAAACTGTCCTTGAAAATCTTTCACATTGAAATCCAGTACCAGTAAATTCTACACAAAGTAGCTTCTATAGTGTAGCTTGAATCACCCCTGGACTCATGGGCTGAAGCAACGATGTGACACTGGGAGTAAAATAGGCTACTGATATGTTACCAGACACTAATTATTCCTTATCTAAATGAGCTTTACAGTTCTCTGAAAACAATACAGCCTTACTGTCTTCAGGCATTTTCAATTTTTCAAAAATTTTTCTAACATCCGGCACAAAGTCTTTGAAAAACCAGTTTTTAAACAACTCTTCATTCATCACTACTATTGATTGTGCTCCATAAATCAAAAGCAAGCTTTTCACGCCTTTTAAGGCCCTAGGATTCTTTAACTTTTCCATCACAAAAAAGGTTTTATTTTGCGATCATCGGATGAATTGGAGCACAGCCGTACTGTTGACATATCTTTATTTTTCTTAGAATCTTTCACATTTTTCTCATACACACCAGCAAAGGTAAAATTTAGTAGGCAACGCCACAAAAGGCCAGTCTCATCTGCATTATAGATTTGGCCAGCTGTAATTTCACTTTCTGACACAGTAGACTTGAATTCAACTTTGAACTCTTCATCATCTACAACATCGGCAGATTTCAGCTCACCAGGAACATCTATTTTTTGATACCATGAAGAGTCTTAAAGCTCCCCAGCCAGCCTTTAGAAAATTTTCAATCTGCATCAATGTTCAAATCTCGTACAAACTATTTAGCTTTCTCAACAGCCATAGGGCTAGTTATGGGTTTATCCTCTGATCGTTCTGCTGAAAACCAATTGTACAATACTGAATCTAGTTGGTCTAACTTGGGGTTTTTTTAAGTTTGTTTTTCACTGAGATTTTTCAAGGCTAGGCCGATTCGTACAAAATCTGTTTCAACTTGTCTTTGTTTTTTTCACCCCACGCCCTTGTCTATCGGATGACTGATCTATTTATAGATTCTTGATCTTTCACCGTTTTTAATAGTTTGTTACGTAATTCCTCATTCTGAAGTTCCATCAGATTATTATAAACGTCAGGAGTGATTAAACAAAAAATACTTTTTTTTTTCGAAATTCCTGCCGGATTATCCAGCGTACCATACCATAAGATGCCGGATTAGAGGCTTTTTACTGTATATCCATATGGTTGGGAACAAAATGACTTCTCACCGTCATTCTAGTGTTAATTTGAAATAATTTTACAAAAAATAATAATCATAATCATATTAACAATAACAAGAGAAATGATAATAATAATAATTTACTGTTATATCTATTATAACCCCATATTTCAGGTGATGCTAAAAAAGAAGCTATTGTTTTAGATGTAGGGTAATATTCTGATAGATGGCCATAGTTTTTAAAGATTGAAATAAAAATCCTTAGAATGCAAATACAAGAAATGTTTATGCATATTTGAAAATCTTATACATATCCTCATTATATTTAGGACAAAAAAATAATTAAATATCGAAAACAAAAAGTGGCAAACAAAATTTTAATTAAAATGGCAGATGGATATATGTCCTTCAAGCCGAGGAGAGGTGGGCATCGAATACAAGAAAGAAAAAAATGAAGTTAAAATATCGAAAAATAACACATTTCATGTAGTTAATCATGAAAACAATATAGAATTATTTTAAAGATTCAATTATATCACGGAAAATCAGTGAATAAAATTTTAAGAAACAAAATTTTGTATAATTTCAATCCTTCACTTTTCATAAAATTTTATCACATTTTCGGCAAAGATCTTGATAGTTCGTACACGATTCATGGAACTACTTCTGGCACCTTATGCAATGTATCCAGTCATTCTTCTTGATTGTAGTATTACATTCTTCTCCACAACTAACACAGTGATCCTCGTCCAATTCTATTCCTTCGAACTCCGTAGAATCTAATAATTTGAAATCCATTTCATCTCTTTCGCTGTAGGAAATGTTGTGTTTTTGTTTTTTTCTCGCGTCTATTTTAGACTGCTTCACCGTTTTAAGTTTATTTATCGACTTTGTCTGTTTCTGGGATGAACGTTTCTGAAGTTTTTCAATATTTTATTAAACAAAATACCTCGTTAGACTCTATTATATTATTGTTATTGAAATATTTATATTAGTTAAAATTTAAATAATTATGTCAAGTAATATAATTATAAAAATAAAAGTTATATAATTATTTTAAAAATAATTATATTTAGTTAAATATCTCACTCTATATAATTTTGAAATATTGATTATGGGGGGCCATCTCTCCTAAGTTTGATATGGCCATCAATCCTAAAATTGATGGATAGATTGCCATCCAATTTAAAGCAACACTCCACCATTGTAGGTCTTTGTTTTAGACTTAAATGTAAATATTGGATTATATACGTGCCTTAAAAGTCCTTGTAGTAAAAAGAAATGTAACATTACGTACTGCAAAACGTTCAGATACCTAACTCAACAAAAATATCCAACCACTAAATTAAATAAATATTAAAATTACACTTTCTTTTTATAATTGAAAAACACAGCTGCACGTCGCATTGAATGAACACGTTGAACTATTTCTTACGAACAAAGTTTATGCTGCAAACTATGATATAATTTTTGTTAATATTTAGACTGGCCATCTCTCCTCTATGGCCATCTCTCCTAGAATTACCATTTTATTTATTGAGCTTCTTCTATTTACATAGTTTGAAATGGTTCGGCTATTCTGCAAATAAATAAATAAAACTTTATAACTCTTTATCTATATGTTTTTAATAAATAACGTATTATTAGCCTTAGAAAAATTCGAATTCGGCATATAGACATTCATTGCTTATTTCCGAAAGTGACTAATCTCATTTGTAAATAGCTTTTGCTAGGGTTTATTTAGTTTTGCAGTTTAATAAGGAAACTGCATTTGGAAAATTAAACGCGCTTTATCCATTGCTGAAAAGAAAAAAAATCGTATTTTAAGTAGTTAAAAATTTTTGTATTTCAAGAAAACAGTTTAAGAAGTCTTGAATGCATGGGATTGCACTGTTAAAGTCTGTTTTTTAAAACATTTGCAATATTATTATATGCACTGAGAAAAAAATATGGTTCTGGCATCTAGAATCTAAATTGTGGCTCTAGAAAAAATAGTTCCGTGCCATCCCTATAAATTCTAGTTCTCTTTGGTAGAGAGTTCTAGAGTCTCCTGCTAGAATTCAAGAGCATTTTTCTATATTTTTGTTGTCAAACGTAGTGAAAAATCTCTGCAAATAGATGCGAACAAAAGATTTTAGTTTTAGTAATACTAGTTTATGAAACCATACCTGAAATCAAGCGATAATTTCTCGCTTCGGAAACGATTTACTATCGTTTCGTCACTTATAAAACAAGATACTAGAAATTCTAGATAATTTCGTCATTTCAACTTAGCTGTTTACCTAATTCGCATAGCTCGGAAATCTATATTTCTAGTTAAGGGATTCAGAAAATGACTACCTATTCATGTTAGGTGAAGGCGGTATTTTTTTTTCTCAGTGTGAACCATGTTAATTATGTTATTTTGCATGTGCATGAGAGAAACGTATGTAAATTTTGATATGCTAAAAATAAGTTACAGTTTAGATTTCATCCAGAAAAAACATTCCACTATCGTTTTACTATCGATTCGTCCCTTAGAAAACAAGATACTAGAAATTCTAGATTGTTTCTTCTTTTCAAATTAGCTGTTTACCTAATTCGCACAGCTCGGAAATCTATATTTCTAGTTAAGGGTTTTAGAAAATGACTACCTATTCATTCTAGGTGAAGGCGGTATTTTTTTCACAGTGTGAACCATGTTACTTATGTTATTTTGCATGTGCATGAGAAAAATGTTTGTAAATTTTGAAATGGTAAAAATTACTTACGGTTTAGATTTCATCCAGAAAAAACATTCCACGTTTGTGTAGAGTGAAACAATTTCTGTTGATTATTCATTCCATAATACATTGCATAAGAGCCTTAATTGATAATTTCCTTATACTAACATATCTTGATTATATTTTACTAATTACTTATACGAATCAAGTTTAATTTTTCAATAACTGGGAACAGGTGAAGTTTAAGGAAATAGTATTTTGGTAACTTTAGATTAAAGTAATATTTGTTTTAAAAGTCAGACTAAACAATGTTCGATGAATTTATTATAGCAAATTATTTTGATGATTATTCAGTGTAACTGTTCTTATTTAAACATTTTCTTTCGTCGAAACTCGATGGGTTTCACCTCGTTTGCATTTAAAGAAAACAGTTTAAGAACTCATCAATCCAAGGAATTGCACTGTTATATACTATCTTTTAAATTAGTTGAAATATTATCACATGAACCATGTTAATTATGTTATTTTGCATGCAATCTGGTAAAATACCGACATTAAACAAAGTTAATACTTCCTTCTGTAGTATAATTTTTTATAAAGAGATTAAAATTGAAATATTTTTATAAACGTTTTTATTGATAATTTGTATTAAAATGCCCATAATTGTCATATAAAGAATTAAACCAGTTGTCGAAATATATGACACGAACATATAATGTGTCCTGGGGTAATAATGCTAGTGTGGGTATGACAGCAAGGGCTAATATTTCGCGCAGTTATGAAGGGATCCTGGAATTGAGACTACTGGTGTTGCAAAGAAGGATTCTGAGTCATCTGATACACAAACAACTGCTAAAAGTTATTTGTTCCATTTGTAAACCTTATCGCTGAAGAAGCACGTAAGAATCAATGTCTGATCTAAAATTTGCGAGGTAAGTTCTGTGATGTGACGACTTATATATTTTTTCGGAAATACTTTGTTTATAACATAAATTTACTGTGTATTTCATATACTATCAAAATGTTGTGATAGACTTTGAATGTGTTCGCGAGGAAGCTTGTAGTTTAAAATATACTGCGCAATAAGTATGCAGGGGTAATAACGACATCCACTGTCATTTTTACCTCAGTTGATACTTTTCAGTGGTGGAGCTACATTCGAGGAGAGTTTATTTTTTATTTTTTATTTTGAGCACGAGAGAGCGTTATTGTCATTGTTGAAAATATAAAAGGATAAAGATAAATAAATGCGTCTGTCCTAAATGCTGCTATTTTTTTTCATGCCAGAAGAATAAAATATCAAATGATAAATTACTGCATCCTGATATCGCAATAAATGATAAGTAAGAGCAATTTGTCAATTTCTAGGGCTGTAGAGTTTGTATCTTTAGAATTGAAGAATTTACATGCCATTATTCCATGTTATTTTACAGTTTTGTTTGCATGGCGTTATTATCACCCTATGTGGGTAATAACGCCAAATAGCATTGTTCAAGAAATCACGCCACTACATTTTATCAATACATATCTGCTAAAATATTTTTCCTTGTATACATAGCCAATAAGTTGTTGTATCAAATCCTATATATATATATATATATATATATATATATATATATATATATATTAATTTAAAACTAAACGGTGAAAATTCGTAGAACTTTAACGAGGCGTTATTACCCCAGGACAATATTTACAATAAATGCGGAACGGATTTCGTAACTGCAATTGTTTTCCTTTTTTAGTTTATTTCACGTACGACTATACATATTTAAAAGGAATTATAATTTAGGTAATCATATAATATAGATTTTAATGATGTGAATTCTTTCATTATAAAAGCAAAGTTCTGTTTAAACACACACACACGCACACACACTCACACACATATATATATATAAACCTTCTTTTAAATGTAATATATATAAATAGAATTAGTATTTTTATACAAATACTCATATTACACTGGTAGATATTTTTTAAGAAATTGTGTATAATTACAAAAGTATGATCTCTCAAATGTTATAAATACAAATTCTAAATAATACAGAATCAAAGTTTTAATAGATTTATTATCATTATCATTATCATTATTATTATTATTATTATTGTGTTAACAGTAAAAGTTTTAAATTTTTATACAGATACATTTAAAGTGTATTAATTAATCTTTTTTTTTTTCATTTCTAGGTAAGATACCAAATGTGTCCGTAACTTTATGAAGAAGACGAGCTTCCTTGTAAATAGTTTTTTATATTCATTTCAATTTTCCATATTCGGATAAAATTATTTCAAGGTTTGTTCTTCTTTTTTATCGCTACAGGAATACATAGGGTGATTTCAAATGTTCTTTCCGATTTCCGATGCATCGAACTTCGAAGTGTACACCAGTTGTTTTAAAAGGCAAAATGCAGCTGATAAGTCAAATTTAGTCACTCAATTCTTCAGTAATAACACGTGTGTTATTATTTACTAAATCACGGAAAAAGTCAATATCAATGCCTATTTCGAAATCGACAAAACCACTTTTAAATGTCGTAAGAGCGGGAAGATGATCCAAATAAACTTTTTGAATATTTTTTGTACCGCTTCCAATACTGGCTTCTTTTTTAAACTTATAAAACACCAACATGACGAAAATATAAATTTTCATTTTCCGTTTTGAATAGTAACCTTGCACACAAACTAATTTGAAAAACTTCTTTTTAGCGTTATGTTTACTCACGATACATGTAATTAATTGTCAGTTTATAATATGTTTATAAAAGAAACATCAGCACAGCGAAAATTGAAAGTTTCTGCCATCCATAAAAAGGGTCACTAACTTTTTCAACCACCCAATAGAAGAGTTTCAATATAGATTAATCATTAAGCCAATGACTTAAGCCAATGGCAAAATTTTTAGCTAGAAATATTTTTTGAGAAGTTGTGAACATTCGACATTTCTCGGTAGGTCGCCAAATATAGTTTATACTAAAGAGGACCTGACACACCCTATTATACTTTAATCGTGATTATTAAAATTTGATTAAATTTTAATAATATTTGATTAAAAATATTTTTTTTTCTATATCTTTCAAGAAATTTCTTTAATTAGGTATATTTTGTGTTTCTAAAATAGAATGAATAAACTGACAGAAATTGTAGTTATTTCGCTGATACCTTTTTAGCAGCATGTGGCATGTTTTTTTGTAAATATATTGTCTTTTCCAAATCCGTTTAGGACAAACCGTTCCCATTTGACGTTTACCAAAAGATATTTTTCAGAAAAATGCATAAATATATCGCATATATGATCTCCACAAATAAATGATAAAGAAAAATGAATACTTCGGAAAAATTTGAAATACCAATAATAATAATAATAATAATGAAATGGAAATTTTCCATAAAAATACTACCATAAGTAAACTATATTAATTGTAAATAAGAATTTCTGTGGGAAATTAAATTTCACACTTTTTCAGATATTCTTTTCGGTGATAAAATATACAACTCCAGGAAATGAAAATTGTGTTATCGTAGCATTTTGCAATTGTAACTCGTGAGTTTCAGATTTTAATACAAGTCTATTCTCAATTTTTCTTAAATCTCCGGAATTTGTTAATTTCTAATCTTTCTCTGCCAATTATGTTGAAAATTTCATAAATCAACTCACACTAAATTATGATATTTGTTTACTAAAAAAGAAAAAAAAATACTAATGTTGACATAAAAGAAGTAATTTCAGAAACTCATATTTTGAATAAGCACATAATAATCTGTGATTATAACTGCAATAGATTTTAAAACACAAAATATAAAAACCGGAGCATTTTGTACCGAACTTTAGAATCAGAAGAATAAAGGATACTTTCTTCTCAATAATACTTTTAAATCTTCTGAAAAGTTCTTGACAGATCTTTTTAAACTTATATATATCGCCATGAATAATATTTAAAATTTCTGCCATCAACTAATCTTAAAGAATGACAACTTATTTTTACTATTGTATAAGGTTTCGTATGGAAATACAGTATGAATTTTAAGAAAGAGTTATTTGGAATTTTATATCTGTGACTTTTAAGAAAAGAATGTTTTCGAGTACTAGAGATTTTGAAAATATAAAATATTAGAATATGAACCTTTTGTACTAGTTTTAGAAAGTGATGTATTGATTAAAATGCGTGTTACGTGTAAACATTTCTTAATAAATATAATACTTAGAAATTGTGCTGAAATATATATTATTTCAAAAAAAAAAAAAAAAAAGAGAGAGAAAGAGATAGAAATATGCTTTTTTAAAATCTTCTAGAATCTTATTCAGGAGGCAATATACATTTCTGTGGTAATTTATTAAGTTTAAATATTTCGTTTCTGTAGATTTGAACTTTAAATTTGAATTAATGTATATACATTTTTTTTTTTTTTTTTTTTTTTTTTTTTTAATCGTTTGAATCAATGTTTTTATTTTAATTATTTACAGAGATCATTTTTCTGAAATTTAAATGAGACATATATCGTGTGAAAATAAATTTATAAACAATATAATAAATTTTATAAATTCATCGTTCCTTTAGATAATTATATTTTAAATTACAACAAAAGGATCTCCAACTCTGTTGGATTTATCAAACAATGAGAGCATGTCTAAGTATGTCAGTTAAGATATATAATATCAGTGCCAAGAATGTTTATATGCATCATAATAAAGTTATTATATTATATTATTTACACAAATTAGTTACTTTTGTAAAAGTTACGAAATTCAAATTCTGTAAGATTTCTTAGTCATATATGTTATTTTAGGACGTTCTCTGTACTGCATCAAGTAAAAGTAAAAAAAAAAAAAAAAAAAAAAAAAAAAAAAAAATCGTACAACAACTTAGCGAGTTATGATACTATGAACTATATATGATTTAATTATATTTTAGTATGTATGTGAAATATCTTGCTATTTTCACCACAGATTTTTTTTTTGTTGTTGTTGTTGTTAGAAAGAAAATAAAGTTGGATTTCACACTGTATGAAAATTTAAGATTATTAATTTTTAGAAAAATAACTATACTGAAATAATTGCTTTTTATTATGATGTATAACATTACATGTATTTATTTTATTTTATTTTTGCAATTAAAATCATATCTCTCGAACGAAACATAAGAAGTTAATATCTTACAACGAAAAGTGGAACTAATTTGAGATTTAGTATACATGGTATCGACTTATTTTTGATAAATAAATTTATTTAATATAAAGATATAAATACATTTTCTTTATATTTCTTTTATTTTGTAACAGGTATTATTCTAAAAGAATAAATTTCAATGTGTTCAAACATATAACACAGACGGTTATAATTAAAGTTCCTCATTGAAAAGGTCATAAAAAGAAAATTACTCCGCCAAATGTTATCAAACTTGATAATAATTTAATGGAGGTCATGGGAATTTATTTCTAGCCAAAAAAAAAGAAAAGTTCAAATACGCACCATCAAGGGAGAAATGGCGCTGTAAGCAATATTGTTAAACGAAATAAGACATGAAGACATTCGTTTAAAATGTGTATAATTGTATCTGAAATGTGTTACATGTTCAACGTGCGTCCACTATTTTCCGAAAGCAAAAGAAATCGTATACTGCATTCTCAACAGTAGCTCATAGCATATCAGGAGGAATGTTACGGGCATGTAGGTATACCGCATCTGTAAATCAGCCAAATTGTTTAGATTATCACCATAAACAATGCTTTTGCGATAACACCATAACCTAAAGTCACAGCGGTAGATGTCTGGGGACCGGGATGGTCAAGAAATGGAGAGGTTTCGGCTTATAATCCGTTCATTCGTGAACTGTTACTTAAGTAACAGCATGATACATATACCAATGTGCGGTGGGGCCCCGTCCTTCATAAAAAACGTGGAGTGTAAAATGCCACGTTGCTAGAGTTCAGATATGATGAAACTTCTTAACATTGACGCTAAGCGAGCTGCAGTCACAGTGCATGTAATAAGTCCAGCTGTTCTACAAAGAAAAATGGTCCAATTACGAAACTTTTCGTCATACCACACAAAACGATGACATTAAGAGAAGGCAATTGAACTGAGGACACAACATGAGTGATTTTTTTGACCAAAATTTGCAGTTATGGGTGTTTGCATCCCCATTTAGGTAAAAATGAGCCTCATCTGTCCAAAAAAATGTTCCATGGTAAATGCTCGTCCATTTCCATCCGTGCATGGAATTCCAAAGCGAAATGTTCTCTTGCAGCAGGATCATTACGCAGAAGTTCTTGAACATGTTTGACTTTGTATGAGTAGAACTGCAGCAATTTACGGATAATTTTGTACACCGCAATGCATAGTACATCCATTAGACGAGCGACAGAAAGTACCGAGCACGTACCGTGTGTACTTTTCATTGTTGCTTCCTCCACTCCTAATGCCACACCCACAACCTCCTCGTTTTCCACAGAAGCAGGTTTCCTTCCCCAATCTGATGTAACAAATAACAAACCCATGACTTCAAACTTTGCCATCATTTTCCTCAAACTCCGCTGTGTCATTGGCCCTTGGTGTATTCCTCTTACTGAACGATAACGTTCCAAAGCACGCCGTTCATTTCTATCGCATCCATAATAACATTTAACGAGAAAAGCACGGTCTTGCATGGTTAGAGATATTGCCGATTTGTAACAATGAAACAGCCATTATAAATGAAGTGTTAGGTGAAGATAAAAGAACAGCTTTCATCTTCACCTAACACTTCATTTATAATGGCTGTTTCATAATAATAGAAGCCATCAGTCCATCAGAAGAAAATGAAGTAATAGAAATGTTGGGGGCGACACTAAATTCTCAAAAAGCAGATTTCATGTTCTCTAGTTTTTATGTTCCATTGTTAACTTAATGTATAATGAATAAGTGATATTTTTTTTGTTCCTTTATTTCCAGTAGTACGCCAATCGCACCCAAGAAAGCTCAGATACTTTCAATACCACCTACAGGAACGTTGTAGGCCACACGCAATGAGCAAGTACGCTCTTGCCTGATGGAAATTTTGCTTTCGCCAGAAGAAATCATCAGCCGAAGAGTATGCTATATGAGACTTATGAAGAGTCTGTTCTTCCCTGTAGCACAGTTAGCTGATGGTTTGAGATGTTTAAGAAAGTGAAAGACAATCATCTTCAAAGGAAGAGGTGCACGGAGTTCCTCTATTTGATCTTACAGAAGTCATCATAATACCGTCCCTATTATTGTCAGAGAAGATCGTTAGATATGAGAACTGTTAAAAACATTGCAGTTATAAAGGCGTGCCACACACAAGTTGGTAATAGAAAAGTGAACATGAGACGTGTTTGTGCTCCTTGAATTCCGAGACTCCTCATACCCGAACAGCAGGACGATCGCGTGGAGGCTGTTGGAGATTGAAGGTGATGTTAGATTGGAGGCTGTTGGAGATTGAGGGTGATGTTAGATGAACATGAGATGAACTCACTAATGTAATAATACGCTTTGACTGACGATTTCTTCAGGTGAAAACGATATTTCCATCAGGCAAGAGCATGCTTGCTGATTGTGTGTTGCCCCCTCCCCCCCCCCCCCCATCGTTCCTGTAGGCGATACAGAAAGTATCAGAACTTTCATGGCTGACATTAATTTACTACTGGAAATAAAAGAACAAAAAATAGTACCACTCATTCATTACACACTAAGCTAAAAATTGAACATAAACGTAAATTTGTTTGAATGTTAATAAATCCATTTGAATGCTATGCTAATAAAAAAAAATGATAATTCTTTATTCATCAGCCCTCGTATTTTGAAAAAAAATGCATATATTTAGAAATTATTATTGAATATTTTCATTCAATTAAAAATATTTCCGACTTCTAAAATTTATTTGCATACATGAATGTTTTTAACCATAAATATTTTGTTCTCGAACTTACCCACGCAATACCCGATATAAAACCAGGTAATATTTCATAAACTTAAAAACTATAGCACTTACGCAACTTTTTGATAATATCCTAATGCCCGAATATTTCAATGATATAGCATGCACATAATATACCACATAAGATTAGGATCTAAATGTGTTCTAAAACAAGAGCATTAACTTGCATAATAACTGTGAAAACTTCCTTTAAATTTACTTATACCGTCAATTTTAAGAATAACATTTAATTTCATGATTTTTGAATGTAATACAAAAGAAATAAGATCACAACACATCAATTGAAGTATTTATTTTTATCCAACTCTTTGGCCATATTTTATATCAAAATACATATAAAGTTTTCATATACCTCCAAAAAAAATTCTCCTAAATGTATGTTTTTTATCAATTTTGAGCAAGGAATTTAAATTCAGCAGATGGCATTTACTATCCAACTATAAAGTAAAGTACCTATAATACTTGAAACTGAATTCCTAGTCAGAATATAACAGTCAATTAACTTAAGAAACTTTATAAAATTTGTAGCATAATCAAAATAAGACGTATTCTTATTTCCATTAGTAATTTATAAATACAATAATTTAAAACACATAACTTAAATTTGTAAGTCATAAATTGTTATTTTCTTATTTCATTTAAAATTTATTCGTTATTATGAAATAAAGCGTAATAAGTTTCTTTAAGTATATTATTTAAAATATTGGACTACAAACTTTAATGCAATATATTTTTGCAAGAAAATTTCTATAGATGTAGATTAATAGAACTAAAGAACAAGAAAATCTCTATGAATTAACCGAATCAATTTAAACTAGAAGTTTATATCTGCCTTGAAGACAGAAAATAGGGAGATGTAAACAATTCTATTGGTTTATACAGAAAAAAAAATTCTTTTCATACATTTTAACGTATATGTATTCCAACAAGGAAAGTCTATCAATGCGAACTTCAGCATTTCGTCAAAACTTTTAATCGCATAACATTATGTATAAATGCAGCCACTCATACCAAACGATAACAAACATTTTTTTGCATAACATTTCATAGTTAATTACATAGGAAAGTTCATAAAAAAATGCAGACGAATATTGTGAAATTTCAGAAAGATATCGGTGAATAACTGATTGGTGATAAAGTAAATTCCATCTGCTACATGATGAAAAATCCTTCACAAATCGGACTTTTTTTATACTTTTTATATATATTTTAGTTCTTCTTGGAAGAATCTCATAACAATTGAATCATCCAATAGAACATTATATGTAGACATACGTTAAATACACATTCCTTCGTTAGAAGTCACTTATTAAAAAAAAAAATGGGGAAAAACCGCATAATATAGCTACTTTTAGAATGGAAAAGCTTTTCCACTTATGTTATCCCCGATACTTTCGCAGATATTCACGATATTGGATTGTCCTTCATATGTGATTTGCCCTATACAAGGTGTCCGGTCTCAACGGTGTCCAATGGCTAATTCCTAAACCGTTAGTCATAGACATATAGTTCGAATTAGAAAAATGCTTTAAAGCAGATAAAGAAATATTTTAAAAGCGATTTGGGTCAATAAAAACATTTCTTATGACATTACGAAATTTAAATTATTATACGGTCCCCCGGTCCTATAAGTTATATTTAGTAAAATTTTCCTATTACACTGACAAGTAAGACAAAGAAAGTCCCATTCATATGACACTAAAATTGTGCGAGTTATGAAACTTTAAAAATGCATGACTTATGCCACTTATCTTCTCTGAAAACAAATGAGTTCGGCTTGGCTTTGAGGGGTCATATTCCAAGTGCTTAAAGTATTCGAAGATCTCATTTCATGTGTATTTGCGCTTTGAAAAAAATCGTACAAGTATTACGATTAAGTTAACATTTATTAAGTTTTAGATTCGCTGAAATAACATATGTTTTATTTTGTCAGGATTTGAGACTGTTTCTTTTATGATTTCTTTTAATAAAATTATGTTATTTTTATAAGTTTTTATGTTACTTCAACGATCTTATGTATGTTTTTCCAGTTCAAAATTTGTATTCGAACTTTAACCCATTTTCAAATATCCGAACGAGATTACATTTTACATACTGGCGCAAATCCGATAACAATCTAATATTATTATGATTTTCGGTGGTTACCATTTATACTTATTTCATAGGATAACACAAAAAATTTCGGATAGATTACCGCCAAGAAGTTTATGAAAAAGTTTTAGATTAGATAATACAAGATGGAGATGGTTGGTTTTTTTAACTTTTATGTATTTTTTAGCACTGAATCCGAAAATTGCCTTAATTTTTAAGTATCATGTCAGAATATTTTGCAAATCATAAATTGTCGAATTTAAAGAATAACAAAAATCGGACACTATAAAGTAGAGATGGTTGTATTTTTTAACTTTTGATAATTGATTTTTACGTACTATTTAGCACTAAATCTGAAAATGACTTTCATTTTTAACCATCACATTAGAATTTTTTTTTTTTGCAAATGTGTAAGTTAAAATATAGCGAAAATCTCATACTATAAAACATATCTAAAACTTTTTTTATGTTATTTGATTCAATAATTTATTGGATATTTTTGCTTATCTTGGGATTCTTACAGCTGGGTGGTGTGATGAGATTGGGGAGGAGATTAAATTTAACTTTGAACTTTTTAACTTTGAAATTTACAATTTGCGAAAAATCTTGATACGATGGCTAAAAATGAAGGTTAATTTCGGATTCAGCGGTACAGAATACATAAGAATCAATTATCAACAGCTAAAAAACATGAAATAACCCAACTTTTGCAGGCTAGTGTAATCTAATAATATTTTAAAATACGTATCATTTTGTGAAGAATTGAGGCTGTTAATTTAGCATCCTTTTATTTAACAAAAATTCTGTTTTTTTTCTTTCTTCTTAAATGTGCATTACAAATTGTATATTTTGCATTAATATGTCAGAATGACTAAAGATTTCAAATTTATATTGCAATGTTAATTTTACTCTCAACCATTTTTTAATATATCTGACGAAATTATATTTCGACTAAATTTGTGAATGACCCCCAATTTGCAGCAAAAAATATGCTCCAACTTTAAACAGGTATTACTCGGTCAATTTTAATCGTAGAACAACGGGCCTTTTTTTGTATTACTTGTCAGTGTAATAGGAAAATTTTACTAAATATAACTTATAGGACCGGGGAACCGTACAGAAATTTAAATTTCGTAATTTTTTAAGAAATGTTTTTATTGACCCAAATCGCTTTTAAAATATTTCTTTACCTGATTTAAAACATTTTGTAATTGGAACTATATGTCTATGACTAATGGTTTAGGAATTAGCCATTGGACACCGTTGAGACCGGACACCCTGTATATTACACTAATAATTCATGAAAAAAAATTGCGCAGGATCTGTAAAGTTTGTTTCATACAAATCGGTGTATTTCACCGAATATTTAACATATAGAGCTTTTAATTGCAGGCTATTGTTTCTACTTTTCCGTATCAGGTATTTTGAAAATTATGTAATATCTGGTGGTGAACTCGAGCTAAACCTTTTATATCTCCATGAATATACATGCGATTTTTACGCATGAGCACAATTGTTGCACAGGTGTCACATATTAATGTATCTATGGTTACAATTTCTAGTATTTTTTGTTTTGTATTATTTTTGCAAGAGGATTCCAAATAATGTATTTTTTTTTTTTCAATATCAAAGCACATCAGATGAAACATAGTTTTTCATCTCCGCATCTCAAGAACTATTTATCCTGTATTTTTAGAAGATTCTTTTTTAATTCAGAAGTATATGTATATTTTAGAACAGATAGCCTACATATATATGGACTTAAAATTGTGATTAATACGTTTTTGGTTTCTTCAGAAGACAGCTAGAAGGTGATAAGCCCGAGTGAGTGAAGTAAGGGGTCAGTGTAATATTTAGCTGTGGCTTTTCCTTTAAGACCACGTTTAAACAAATAAAATACCAAATTATTAATAATGTTCGTTTTTTCGTTTTTTTATCTAATTAATAATGGTATGTTTTCCTTTAAATAAATCTTGATTTTAATTTATTTTTAGGCGCATATTTTTGCTATAACAAATAAATATATACAGCGAAAATAAGAATAAAGGTTGAGAAAAAAGGAAAATAAATGGAAAATTAAATCTTTTGGGAACTAATAAAAACTACAACACATCTTAAAATCTTTTTACCCTGTCAATTGTTTGTTTCGTATCAATTCCTTTTATATTTCCGTGATAGGATTTTTTTTCTTATTTTATATACAATGGTTCACTTTATTAAAGTTACGGATATACGAATTTCTTTTCATGGAAACTAAAGTTTGAAAGATGCAAGTTGAAAAAATAATGGTGATACCTTTCTTCCCAAAATTTTCCTTCATCTTTTCCTGGTAGTTACTCTTCCCGGAATATTTTTAGATAAAATGGATTTTTTCAGAATATCTGTATCTTATACGCCTTAAATCACAAAAGAACTTTTGAATCTATAGAAAAACCATACAAATATGAAATAAATCTTGGACTGAAAGATGATAATTCTGTTGAAAAATATTATTATAGAAAATGGCGAGTGTTTTATTCAAACTAATAAATTCTCAATTCTTTCAAAAGCTAGCTTTCTCCAATACATTCTATTTTTTACATTGCAGTTCGATAAAAAAACTACATGAATTTTTTGTGTTATAAATTGAAATATTTTTAAGTATTTTTTATTTCGAAAATAATGTATAATAGTAGTCAAGTAAAATACAGTGTAAATTAATTGTATAATTTTAGATACCGGAAAAGAAATTTCTTTAACAAGAAGGTATAATATGAAAAATATTTTTCAGAATGTATCAAAAATAAACGGTAAAGGTCAATTATTAATCGAGTACAGGGGATTCCCTATTATAAATATATTAATTAGAAACTCTATTATTACAAACAAAAGTTGCTAACAGAATTATAAGACTTTGTAAAAAACTATACAACGTAGGATTGGGTATAACTGCATATACTAGAAAAATAGAAATAGATATACCATGAAAGGTGAGAGATATATGAAACCTATGTAGTATCAAATAATGCTATTCTGCATAACTCTTTTTCTTAAATCTTATCCTAATCTGTTTATGATGAACTTAATTCGGTGCTGACAATAAAAATAGTGCATACTTAAACTTCATTTGGCATTTCATAAGCCCAATATCAGCATAGTAATAACATTTTCTTTCAACAGTGTACCTAAAACAAAACTCTTGTTCAAAGTTTAAACTTGACATTATGGCAAGCGCGCTTCGAAAGGAGGTAGCAAATTTGCAACGCCGGGGTCTGTGCCGCGTTTTTAATAGGTTTTAATTAACCTGTAAAGACACGGGTGGAGCATTGAGATAGTCACTCAATTCAAACTCATCGCGAATTCCATACTAAGTATGTGATAAATTCTAATTAAATTAGACTCTTTTTAATAGTTTGTCGTTTATTGCTTTTATGCTACTACATACATTGCATTACAAAAATATTAGTAAAAGTTATTATCTAGGCTTTAAAAACCGATGGCAACATAGAGTACGCCGCCCAAATCTTTATGCATGTTCAAATCATCCGTGTCTTTAAGGGTTAATATCTTAGCTAATTACCGACAATTTTTTAGGGAATCATTTTCAACTGTATTTTATACTTATGCAGCGATAGGTACCGGCAGCCTCCGTGGTTTAAACCGACTTCTATTTCCCCCAAATTTTTCATAATTTTAGTTTCAGTAGATTCGGAAATGGAAGGGGGGGAGACATAATTTTGCATTACATTTCCACGATATCGATGAAAACATATTACCTAAAAAAATTTAAAAAAGCGTATTTATAAATTCGGCGTTTTGAACGTTTTCCCACGATTCCCCACTAGATATACAAAGAGAAGATTATTCTTTGCAAGCAACTTAATTAGACCCTCTACATTTTACCTAAATATATTTCTGAAGGGTTAACAATCTATAAATATCTGGGTTAATAGCATTTATTATTTCAGCCAATTTGAACATCCCACGTTCCATAGTTTACGAGTAAGGTGGCTGTGACAGACAGACACAGGAGTAATCTTATAATGGTTCCGTTTTTAATTTTTAAGTAAGGGACTCTTAAATTTTAGAAAATTATTGTTTACTAAATATTTCAATAGATTTAAATTAAAAATATATCACAGAAATATTACAATTTATGTTCGAAAACTTGAATGCCCAAGTGAGTTCCAAGATTTTAATTTCGGTTTGAAATTTTGTTCGAAATAGCAGGATATTTACACTTTCACCGAAAATTATGTTTTTCCCCTCATTTAAGAGAGGAAAATTATCACAGATTTTGTGATAATTCTGTGATAAGGGATTACGACTTCTGAAATTTAATTATTAAATACAATGTTTCTTATCCTAAATCGCAGGTTCCTTGTTAATTCCATGGAGCGCATGTTACTTTTAAAAATAATAGATATTGAGGATTTTTTCAACATATAATACAAAAATTATTGAAACCTTTCTTTACGCAATGTGTACACCGATTTATACGGACAAAATCTAAAATCTTTAATATGCGCATAAATGGAGTTCATTTGGTAGTAACAAAATTATAAGCCTCTTTTATCCTTTTCACTAAGTTTTAGGAAAATTTCATCAGACAGAAAAATAATACATTATTGCAGATGCAAAAGCAAATGCTTACTAGAGACGTTGATAATTAAAGATGCAAATAGGATATTACATGCTACGGAAGAACAACTTAATTTAAAAAGAATTCTGTTACGTACGAACTACCATAGGCGTAGAGTTTACAATGTTATTGGAGGGGCTCAGCCAACAAGGAATTCATCTACTGAATCATGAATGGAAACTTAGTAAAAACTGCTAAGACAACACTACAAATAACTGGTAAAAATTTCCGTTTTATACAGGTTTTCGTCTACTTTAGCAGGTAAAAGTTCAAAGGGTTCTTTTTGCTGGGATCATGAAATTTTCGCCATAATACAGAATTATGTTATAGACAGGTTCCGTTTACAAAGGCTAAACTTATATCCATACAGTAAAACATTTGTAAAAGCAATCGCAAGCGACCAAAACAATATTCCGTTTCATACAGGTTTCTGGCTAATTAAGTAAAATTGTACAGCAATCTTTCCTTCTGGAGCATCAAAAGTTTCCGTTTAAAGCACGATTCTGCTATAGACAGGTTCCGTTTTGAGAAGTTTTACTCTACATATAATTATGTATGTATCTATACTTAATAAACGCCTTTTTGTGTGTGTCTACTGAAGATGGCTAGGAAAATCTACTGCGCGCATAGGTCTGAAAATTTGTATCAGAATAGTCCAAGGCAGGTCTTGATACACGTAAGCTTCAGATTTTTTTTTTAATTGTCCGAGATATTAATTAAAAACTCATGAAAAAAGCAATTTTTTTTTTTTGCAAATCGACGGAGGCGAGCTCGTGAATGACCAGAACCTGCTTTTCGCATGGAAAGGAAGGAAGAACGAAATACAGTTTTTTTTTTTTTTTGGGGGGGGGGGGGCGGGGGGGTTACAGATTTTGTTTTAATGTCCATCAGCCGTGGCGTTTAAAATATGAAAAAAAGGATGACATATTCTTAAAGTTACGTCTGAAACGCCGCAGTCAGTTCGGTTCGAAAAAAAATATGGTTGTTTACCTTTTGAAAAGTTTTTTCAAAAAGTGATTTCTCAAATGTCTTTTTCTCCCTTTCGCCTACGCTTACTCAGGGCTCAATTTTAGAGGTAACGATTCACAAAAATATGCTAATTTTACTTAAAAAAAATCCTCTTACCTAAGGTCACTTTTTTCTAAGCTAAAAGTAACTAAATGTCCCTATTTTGTTAGTCTTTTTAGAGCATTTCGGCAGACTGGATTTGACATCTATTACAAGAATTTCGAAATGTTCGAACGAGTAGAAGTAATTTAAAAAACAAAATCTGAGAAAATTTCAACGAAAAAGCTAAAAAGCAGTGTGTTTCGCTTGGCTTCGGCTCATGTTTTCGCTACTAAATAAACATAATTTAAATGAAATTTTATAGAGTGCTCAGATGCAGTTATGTTTATAACATATTAAAATTCTGGACAGTTCAGACGACGAAGACTATTTTTTCTTTGTTATTTTAAAGAACCAGAAGCGTAAACAAGAAAAAAAAGGGAGAAGAAAACACATTTCTTTTAAAAGTAGATATGAATATTTTTCACTAAATTTACACACGGGCTGCAAAACCGTTGCATTTATAAACGCTAAAAAATTCAAAGAGTTCGGACAGCAAGAGCTATTTTTCAAATAAACTATGACACGACCCTACGTGAAAAAAAACGGAAAATGACTTCTTATATGAGCTCTTTTACCATTAAAAAGTAATATTTTTTGTGATTTTTTTTAAATTTAAAAATTTAAATTCGGACAAAATCGAATTAAATGTGTAAAATCATATAAATTTGAGGTTACTTTAAGGTTATTACCACAATGCCCGGCAACGCCAGGCGGGTCAGCTAGTGTATAATAATAAGGAAAGTATTTTGTCTGTGATCCGTCTATGTTCTGCAGAAATCGCTGCACGTACAGCTACAAAATTTGGTATGAAGGTATCTCTATGTATGTAGTTACGGACCTCGAAGTCCGATTTTGGATTTTTTTATTACATTTTTTTCAATTCAATTTTTTATGCGATTTTTAGCGTTTTTTAACGGTTCGCGGCGATTTTTTAATAATTATTAAAATAAATCCGATTTCAATCTTTCAGCCTAATATAGCAAAATTTGTTCTCTTTTCAAAAAAGTGTATTCGTAATTCATACAGCGATTTTTGAATCTTTTGCAATTTTTTATGTGATTTTTAGAATTATTTCGTGTTTTGCAGCGATTTTTTTACTATGATAAATAGTACAGGTAAACTAGGTTTTTTTTATTAACAACTGATGGCCATTCACCGAAAATTTGGGAAGAACTTCGTTTTGGCACTAGAAATGAAGATCCGGTGAGTCCCCAAAAAATAAAGTTGTTTCACTATGTTTTCGAGATCAAAAGGGATGTGGGATTTTTAACCCAGGGAGGGGGGAAATTCAAACCTTTTTAAGTAGATTAAGTGGGGTATCGTATGTATAAAAAATACATAATAAACGATAACCCACTTGATTAAAAAATGTTGAATTCTCCCATGAATTAAAATGCCTCCATTTTGCCCCCCCCCCCCCCCCCAACACAAAAAACACCCCGGTAAAACAACTTTATTTTGGCGGGCTCATCGTATCTGCATTTTTAGTGCCAGAACGATGTTCATCCCAAATTTTTATGAATGGCCATCAGCTGTTACTTTAAAAAGAATTTTACCTGCATAAAGTATTAGTGTCGACTTTCTATTCGTAAAACCTGCCGTAACTTTATAAAAAATGATCGTATCTACTCACGGATGGTGTAATGTCATTCAGAGTTTAAAAATGCATAATCAACGATACCCCACTTGACTTACTTAAAAAAATTTGCCCCCCCCCCCCCTTCTCTGAGGTAATTTTCCCTCCTTTCGCCTGCCCCAAAACTGGGTAAAACAGCTTTGTTTTTTGGGAACTCATGGGATCCTTATTTCAAATTCCAAAACAAGATTTTCCCATAATTTTCGTGAATGGCCAGTTGTAGCATTTTACTCAATTTTTGGTATATTTTACCTAAATTTAGAAAAAGGAATTCGGTTTCAAACTTTTATACGGTAAATTTAGTCCTCCGAAATTTTGGAATTTCGGATTTTAAATGCTAGTTTTCGCTCTGTTTTTGACATTCGTGAAAGAATAATCCGGTTAAAATGTTTTAGAACACTATATAGTAATTTTTTTCCTTTGCTTTTGAATTTTTATAGATTTTTAATGTAATTTTCAGCGTTTTTTCACGTTCCGCAACGACTTTTTTTTTTACACTGGTAAAAGAAATACGTTTTAAACTTGTAGCCTAAGACCAATGTCAGACGGGCGTCTTTTTTGCTGCTTTTTTGCTTAGGTTTTATCCATTCACAATGCTATTGCATTGTGAATGGATAATACCTAAGCAAAAAAGCAGCAAAAAAACTTTTCCTCCGTAAGTATTGAACTTTTAGTGATTTTTCGCATTTCATGGAGGTTCTTTGACATTCGTAAAAGAATTCCAGTTAAAAAGTTTTGGTTCACTACAGTGAATATCGTTCTCGGTGATCTTTGAATTTTTAATGCGCTTTTTTCCGTTCCGTAGTGAGTTTTTGACATTCATAATAAGTTTTTTGTTCCAAACTTTAAACCAAATTTTCTCCTCCGCGATTTATGAAAAATTTTTAATGATTTTTAACGCAATTTTTAGCATTTTTAAGCGTTTCGCGCCTCTTTTTTTTTTTAACTTTATAAAAGAAATTCGTATCAAATTTATAACAGACTATAGTAATTTTTTCCCTCTGCGATTTTTCATTTTTTATCGATTTTTAATGCAACGTTTAGCATTCCGTTGCTATTTTTTAATATTCGTAAAAGGAATAAGGTTTCAAAATTTTAGCCCAATATAATAAATTTTGTTATATTTTCAATAAAGTTTATTCGAAAATCGTACAGCGATTTTGAATTTTTCGTGATTGTTTTATGCATTGGTTAGTGATTATTTGCGCTGCGCGGCGATTTTTCTACTTTCGTAAAAAGAATTCTGTTTAACTCTTTTAGCCCATAATAATAAATTTTGAACTCTGCAATTTTTGTCTTTTTAGCTATTTTGAGAGTTTTTTTTTTTTTTAATTTCGCTACAATTTTTTAACATTAGTAAAAGGAATCTGGTTTATAATATCTTCTAACCCAAAATAGTAAATTTTGTTCTCTTTAAGTTTATTTGGAATTCGTGCAGAGATTTTTTAATTTTTTGCGATTTTTGATTACGATTTTTTTATTTTTTTCGTGTTTCGTACGGTTTTTTGACGGGCCGGGCACGTCAGCTAATTAGTGTATAAATTTATAATATAAATACTACAGTGTTGCGCATGAAAAAGCGTACAAGTACAGATGGGTACATTTATATGAAAATAGAAAAGTTTGAAAATATCATGGAAATCGAATCAAATGTCAGACCGACACGACACGAAAAAAAAAAAAAAGGTTAGGCCTGGCTCGGGTTTACAGAAAAAATGTAGACCCGGACCCTACCCACCCTGATATTAATGAAAGAAAATGGCCAGATATCGGGTTTCTTGCTAGTTGCTAGGTCCGAGTAAGAACAAGAACAATTGAGTATGTACTGTTTATTGTTACCAGAGCAAGAGATCGCTTGATAGATTTGAACAATTTTAATAAATATGAGCTTTATACATGATTTAGAGATCATGATTTAGATCTCTCTTTATATTCTATGCTTGGGAGACACTAGTGGTTCTTCTAGATTGGTCATTTGAAACAAAACTTAACTCCATACCCCCCTGCCGAGATTTTCAAAACTCATATATAGGAACCTTTTTAAGCCTAACGACAATTCTGTGTAGTTTTGGGAAATGGCAACCCATCTTATCTGTGCTCTAATCAGATTATATCGGACACCATTTGTTGTCCGTCTAAAACGTGAATTTATTGCCCTATGTCTATGACGCCGAAACAGAAAAAGAAATTTTTCTGAGAAAGTGTGTCAGTGTCCAAATAAGAAAGGAAAACTCACCATGGCGAGCGCTTGGTTTTTTCCCATACGCCACGCTAAAAATTTCTAATTGTTTTACTTTTTTACAAAAAATAAAAGTAAACAGCGAATTTAGAGAAAGAAAAATTATTATTCGAAAACATTATAAGCTAAAAAAATTTGTAAATTATGTGAAAATCCAAAATCTGAGATTTTTTTTTCTATGTCAGTTGGCGTTAAAAAAATAGCCCATCTCAAAAAATTATTGGAGGGGCCCGAGCCCCACGGGCCCATATAACTCTACGCCTGTGCGAACTACTTGAAACTGGAAACACATTCCGGACTACTAACCAGAAGCATTAGCTAAGACCATATTTCCATAAAAAAGTACAGAGAAATAAATTACATTTATGGCGTATGACTGTAATGATTTATCAAAGAAAGGAACAATAAACATTTAAAATATTATTCTTATCCTTTATTATTTTGTCCAATATGAGTTTGATAATTATTGTACGATTTTTTTTTCCTTGGAATAAAAATAGGCTGTAATGGAAATTACATAGCATGATTTGTCAATTTTCATAAATATAGCGTGAATGTCGACCTATGGAGCAACAATTACATTAAGTTGATGTTATTTTATTTATTTTAAATAGAAATAGAATAAACTGCAGTGCCCTGTAATGAAATAAAGAATAATCTGGCCTGCATTGTGGAAGTGCGCACACATAGTTTTTATTTATTTATATATCTGTCATCCTGCGTCTGAAAAATTTTTGATTATCCTCGAATCATTTACCTTTTCTCTTATATTTTTTTTTCAGATATGAACTAGGATAAAAAATAATTGGTTACGAATCATTAGTACTGTTAAGTGCATATTTTTATATATTTCTTTGAAATCATGCCAGACCTCGCTAGTGTTGCGATATCCAGTATGATAAAACGTGCGATATCGAGCCGGTTTTTAAATCGGGAGATATTAATGCAGTGAACCCTATTAATCAGGACTTAAAAGTAAAAGTTTCATTGTCTGTACGATAGAAATACCATATATGATGAGATAAAAATGTGTTTAAAAATTAATTTTTATCGGTTTGTTTGCGATTCCGTTTTAGCAGGCTTTACTAAAATAAATAAACACAGCAATACGATATAGTAAAACCTGTGAAATAGCAATCACTAGGTATTAATTTAAAATTCCAATTTAGCAATTATAATTGAATTGTATTCCTATCGTAGTAATTTTTACATTAAAAGCAAAATTCCGGTATAAACAGATTACTTTTTAACAGGATTTATTGAACGAAGTACAATAAAACCCCTGAAAACAGAATTGCTAGCAACTGCACAAAATCCGTGTTATACAGGTTTATAGCAGGAAAAATTTTAAAGTTTGCTCTCGAATGGACAGTAAAAATATTCCGATGTAGATTGGTTCGATCTTCACATGATTTCACTTTCCACTCGATGCAGATTAATCAATAGTATTGTATGAAAAGTAAAATAAAAGAAGTTGTGCATCATGGAAAATCTGGACTTTTGGTGTCACATGCAGTGGTTGCGTGGTTCATGTGTGGAGTCCCTGTAAATTGGGACACATAACAACACTAGACCTCACTTTACATAAAATTCCTTAGTAACTTCCAAGATGGTTTTTTTTATGATTTTTAAAAGATAGTTCACTTTTAAATAATTAGACAAGATTTTTTTTAAAGGCTTGTAGGTTTCATTTGTTTAGAGCCTGTAATGCAGAATTACAGTTTGAATATTTTATTCAAAGTCGGACACTGACCATTTTACGGTCTCTAATAACGCGAGGTACTCGACATCAAAAATTGAGTTATTATTTTTAGTTTATATGACTTATCGTAAATCAAGTCTGTATGAGTAAACCTAATTGTAAATTCCCCTTTCCATTCGGGAACCGTTTGTATAAAGTGATAAGTATGTAGCAGTATCTAGATTAGTATATAATATAATTTTTCTATTTTATTACAGTTATTTATATGCAGCATTGTATTAATATTGGAGATTTCTAGTTTGTTCAAAATCTTGTTTTCCTAGGATGTTGTATTAAGGGACACAGGACCTTTGAGTTTGTCGAAACAATCAAAAACATCACCTTCTTCAAAGTACCAAAACACAAACAATATGCAATTAAGATTTTTCCCCCTTCCTGCCTAAAGTACATATCCTTAACTACACTATACGGAAAAATAAATGTAGTATGTACAAAATTAATATTTAAATTTTAAATTTAAAAATTCATCTCATTAATGCCTGATTAAGTGATGTGCGCATGATAAAACTGTAAATATGCATATAGAAAACAATTTTTGAACAAAATAGAATCATAACACAGCTACTTCTTACTTAAAACAAAAATATACCAAAAAAGTTTTGTTTTAAATTTATTTACAGCACAAAATAAAAAAAGTCAAAAAATCTCAAAATGTTTTAATTTTTTTTCAAATGTAGAAAAATAAATAATCAAAATATGCGATTTTTTGTTTGTTTGTTTTAGCATATAGACTATAAAGAAACGCATATGTGGTGAATTTTTTTTTAAGCTGTAGCTTACATAATTTAGAAGTAACAGTGCACGCAAGCTCTAAATTTACTAATCTCAGGAAACGTTTTTTTTTAATTTTCAATATCTACGGACCTTCCATTATACTCATCGTATAAAAATGACTATAACTCAAGAAATAATTCAGATTTTTTAATTCGGTTTCTTGCATATTGTTGAGAAATTTTTTGACATTCACAATAAAGCAAAAACCAAAAACTGATTTTTTGAAAGTTTAAAGGTCCTGTGCCCTCTTTAACCACAATATATGATAATCCTTTCGACGTATTAAATTTAATGATTTAACTTTTTTTTATGTGGATTGGTAGGGTCTTGTTAGAATCAATAAGGTTTTTGTTGACATTGATATGTACCCCATGGTTATTGCCAAACATTATTATATTTGAAATGAAGAAATACGTCTTATCCAAGAAAATTATGATCTGGAAACCAAATGGGAATACCATTATCTATCTAACTGTTTGCCTGCAACAGTATCGGATAAAAGTTTGAGAAGCTTGATGAAAGCTGATTTTCAAAGTTATATAACTTCGAATTTATATAACTTTATATAATTTCAAAGTTATATATAAAGATAGTTCAAGAAGCTCTGCGCGAAATTTCCCCAAACTTAATAAAATCTTAGGCCTTCGCATAAATAGATCATTTTTGGAGTTCAATGCATACCGCCTGACAGTTTTTTTTTTTTTTTTTTTTTTTTTTTTTTTTTTTTTTTTTTTTTTTTTACGATCTTTTTGATAGATATATCTTAAGAGCAAGTAAATATCGGTTATTTTTTGTTCAAGAAGATTCGACTTTTATAGAGGAAAGTTTTGTGATTGCCACAACATACTAGTTTTATTATAACTTTGGTATATTTGGTTTTCAAAATTACACTGATATAGAAACTATTCGTAAAATTGCACATTACTACATTCCATGTTGCTAAAAATTAATACAGAACCCATAGTGCTTGAAGTACGATGCTCGTTGAAAATCTGTATGATGCTAGCCTGCGTATTCAACACAACGAAAAAATCCGAAATAATCTTTACTGTAATGGTACAGTTGTGGAAAAAAAAAAGTAAACACCCCCTACTAACTTCTCAACAAATTATCGTAGAAGAAAGTTACTGGTACCGAACGATTGGAAATAAAGTCTACTTTTAAATTATGTATATAAAATTTGCTTAGGGGGCCATCTACATATTAAAATGAACCATAACTTTGTTTTTTTCAATAGCAGTACACAATTCTGACAGCATAAATGAACTCTACACCCTTCAATTAGCCCATAAACAATTTTTTATGCAATTCGTACCATAAGTTTCCGAGAAATTAATTATTTTAAAACGAGCGTATTTTAAGGACTGTATCCAAACTGAAGTTCCGTACTCGATTGTTAACCCAGAGAGCCCCCTTCTTGATCAAGGCACCTTAAGCGCAGCTCAGAGAGTCAATGAAGCACGTTAGATTACAGAACAGCAGAGTAGATTTCTAAATATCTACTCACTTCTATCATAGACGGCCCCTTAAACCATCATTTTACCGCTTTTTAAGCATAATTTGAAAACTACTTGGTAGAAAAACGTGAAATTTCGGATTTCCATAAAACAGGACATAATAAATCTAAATCCATCAAAAAAATTGTAGGTTGCAATTCATAATTTTTTCGAATATTAATTTCATAATTCATAATTCATATCATAAAATTATAAAAAATGCAAATTCAGCGTATTTATATTTGGGTATATTAGTATCATTGCTACAAAAAAAATAGCACATTAGGAGCATAATTTCAGGCGATATTAATAAAAATATGAAAATGTAATTTAACATTAGAAGCACTAAATTTTGAATGTGTATAATTCAAAAACTTATCATCCAAATGACTTGAAATTGTGTGTCTAGGCATAGTTTGAACCGAAGATTTATAATATCTCGTTAAAATTGAATATTGCCATTGAAAAAAATGAAGTTTTGATTCGTTTTAATATGTAGATGCCCCTCTAAGCAAATTTTATATCCCTCATTTAAAAGTAGACTTTATTTCCAAACGTTCGGTACCAGTAACTTTCTTCTACGATAATTTGTTGAGGAGTTAGTAGGGGTGTTTATTTTTTTTTCCACAACTGTACATAGTGCCCGCGGCGAAACAGTGTAGTTTCGAAAAATCTTACTAAACAAGATTTCCAACAAGTAGGCGAGATCGAAGTTGCTCATAGCCACGTATGAACAAAAGTGCGGTCGGACACGGACGAAGACAGGAAAGCCACTTTAAATGTATTTCGAGGAAAAAAAAATAATTTACAAAAAGGAAAAGAAATGTTCGAAAAGCCACATTTATGCAATGATTTTAATACAGACAAGCTATGATACCAGAGATAGAATGAAAGAATTTTGTGATGTGGAAGATTAGAAAAAGCGCATTTCAGAGTACAGATTAGATACACTATTCATATTAAATAAATAAATAAATATATATATATATATATATACCTATATCTATCTATCTATCTACATCTATCTATCCATCTAGCTATCTATCATTCTATCAATCTATGTATCTATCTGTCTATCTATCTATGTATGTATACATAAGTACCATAACAAAAAAAATTTGGAAAGTTATGCTATTCAAAACTATTTAAAAAGGACAATAGCTTAGAGATTTTCAAATAACAAATTAATAATGTATAATTTATAACTGCTTCGACTACAGAATTACGACAAAATTCTGATAATTTTTATACACCTATGATCTTTGGAAAAATTCGAGTATAATCTTCACTGTTTTTGATGTTCTTTATCACTTGATAGTAAAATGATATTAAACATTTTCTTGTTATCCAGAAAAATTATTGTGTGCAATGCATCTCAAGGGTAACTAATGCAGAAATAAACAAACAAATACTAAATAGACTTAGATGTTTACATTTTGCATTTGTACATAATGGTACTTCTAAAGATAATAAGCGGAAATAACTATTTTTATCCATAAAAACTAATGTCATATTTTTTCTCTTTTTCTTTAAATTATTGTTTCATTTTGAACTTTTTTTTTTTTTTTTTTTTTTTTAAATCTGACATTTTATTCATGAAATATAGTCAAACTTTTTTGAATCACTAACTCAAACACCAATTACTTAACGGATCAAAGTTATAAATTGCGCTTATTATCCCCCCCCCCTTTTTTTTTTAACTCGGAAGTAAGTGTTACAGATTTCAGTTAAGTAAATCTTGGCACTTTCTCAGATTGCTTTCATTGCTTTATGAAATATAATATGTAACTTAAGATTGTAGTAGGAGATAAAAGTGATTTTTTAAGCGATAACAAGACCACAATTGTTTTTTAAATTCTCTGCAAAAACCAAAATAAGAAAAAAAAACTATTTGAAACATTATCCCCATGCAATCTAATAAATTAATGTTAACTAATATTTCAACACACACACACACACATATATATATATATATTTCACAATTCTTATTCTTTTGTGTTTGCTATGTAATCCGTGAAGGAAAGATTACGTAGAAGAAAGCATGATGCGGTTTGTATTCGAAATTTACAAATTTGTTTGTTTAATTTTATGTACTACTAAGAAATATAATAAATTTTTAACTATTTTTTTTTTTTTAACTTTTATACAAATATTAAATGTACGGTAAATATTTTGCCTTATTGGAATATATTTATACAATAAAACGAATTTTATTCAACAAATATGCTGCGCAAATATTGTTTATAAACTACTTCTATCTATAAATCACATTTAACTTGTGTTAACATTTAGTTTAAAATAAAAGTGTGCCATTATTAATATGTGGGAGCCAACAAAAAAAAAAAAAAAAAAAAAAAAAAAATTACATTCATCCTTATTTTAAAGAATCGGAAAATTTCTCATTAGGAATACATGTATTACAAAATGAAGCCTATATGTACCTTATTTAAGAAGGTCCGGGACACATTTTAAAATAATTTTTAATTTTTTTTTTTGTGATGGTTAGTCATATCATTTGTAAAGAAAATCACATAATGAAACTTCTCATATATATATATATATATATATATATATATATATATATATATTGTTTAAATTTAAAATTTAAAATTTATTAAAAAAAATGGGGTATTTTAAAATCGTTATAACTCGAAATATTATTTGTAGAATTTATTATTTTTTTTATTTAAATAAACAGAAATATATACGTTTCAGTTCTGATTCAGAATTTTTTAAAATATTACTTTATAAAAATATTTAAAATATTTAAAGTAAAAAAAAAAAAAATAATAAGATTTTTTTTTTTTTTTATATTTTTAAAAGTAAATATATTTTTTATAAAAAAATATGTTTCAAGATGAAAAAGATATGTTTCAAGTTTGAACCATTTATCTTTAATGGTTCTTCACTTATAAAAATTTAAATACCAGAAATGGTGAAAAAAATCCATCTTGAAAAAAACTGCATTTTTACAGGAGGCCGTTTCCATGACAATCATTGATTGATAGCTAGATTTTGAAAACAAACCAAAACGAAAATTTAATATTTTCTGTTCTAATTAAGATGGAATCTTGATTTTAACGTCATTTTAAGCGGATAATTACAGAGAAATTTTAATGAAATATTCTTTTTTAGTAAATTTGAAGATTTTTGTGTCCCGGACCCCCTTAAAATTATTAATTATCGACAGTTTTGGGAAAAAAGATTTATTTAAACCATAAAAAATAATAAATTGTTTAAAATGTAATTTTTAAAAGTGAAGGTTGCTTGAAAAGAAAAATTGTATTAGTGTTTTTCTCTACTGGCATGTCTTGAATTTTTTTTTTTTTTTTTTTTTTTTTTTTAATTTCATTTTTTCGTTTTTCTCAAAGAGATGATAAGTTGCATTTATTTATTATTCAAAATTTTATGAGCTTTCAAATTCATTAATCTGCACTCTTTATAACACTCTTCAGATGCATTTCTTTCTGAGGACTCTGATCATTCTGCCTCCTATGTACACACAAAAAAAAGCTATAATAAATATATATTTATTTAAATTTTCAATCCTCATTACTTTTTTACCTCACAGGCTATCAAAGCGTGAGAGCTAATGTGCCCGCAGGTTCTGTATGTACGAAAGTATGTATGTACGTCTCTATGTTTGTATGCAAGTAACACAATAACTCTTGATAGAAATATCCGTTTTGTTTCAAATATTGTAAATAGGTTCATTCTGATAAGGCGTTCCCTGATTAGTTTTTGGAGGTTCATTGGTTAAGTATAAAAGGGGGAAGCAAGGGTTTACCCTCTTAATTTAGATTAATTTCTTTTTCATGGATAATTATCCGATTTGCTTCAAATTTTTTATACCTGTTCATTCTGATAAAGCGTTTTCCTGATTAATTTTTGGGGGGTTCTTAACCAATGAACCACAAAACCTAATCAGGGAAACGCCTTATCAGAATGAACAGGTATACCAAATTTGAAGCAAATCGGATAATTCTGCATGAAAAACCCATTAATCTAAATTAAGGAGGGATAACTCCCCGATTAGTTTTGGGAGGTTCGTTGGTTAGGTATAAAAGGAGAAACTGGTGCTAAATCTATATCTATCCTAATTTAGATAAATGCGTTTTTCTTGCAGGATTATCCCAGTTGCTTCAAATTTGGTACACCGGTTTATTCTGATAAGGCGCTTCCCTGATTATTCACTGCTTTGCTCAAAAAGAGTGATTTCTGTTTTATTAATAATACTGACAAATAAGAGTATACTATACAATTTGTGCTAACAGCCTGTGAACTCAATGCCATCAGTTTGAGGGGGGTACGGGGTTAAAAAGTCTAAAAAAAAAATACTGAGTTTTTAGCGTTAAATACTGCAAAGCGCATGCTTTTATCTTCATTAGATCCAGAGATATAACAACTTTCGCCTTGAAAAACGATGCATCAGCTACCCTCTGACGAGAAATTTTAACTTCATATATCTCAGAATGAATTTTTTCATCATTTGTCAATTTTAAAAGAATATATATAAAGTTCCTTGCAAGATATATGTATGAAATTTTCATCAGAGATTTTATGCTATATTTCGAACAAATTGTTTTCAAGATTTTTAATTTTGAGTAAGTGATAATTGTGAAAATATGCTAATGAATGCAAAACTCACTCATAAAAAAATATTTTTTTATTTAATTTTTTTTATGAAATTCCTAATCAATATTTTAAGAAATCCTGAAAACAAATTAAAATGACACATTTTCTGTATACAAAAGTGTAAAAATTTTGTAAATCCAGTAAGTACTTCCAGAGTTATATCAAAAATTAAATATGTTTAAAATTTTTAAATTTAAATTTTTTAAAAAAATATTTAAAAATTTTCAGATTTTTTTATGCAATATTTTTTTTTTTATATTAAAACATATTTCAGAAAAAAATGTCATAACAAAATCTCTATAAATAAAAAAATAGAATTTTGAGACCCGGACCCTCTTAACTGGCCACTTTTCATTTATATTAATTCACGTAACGAGGAGTTAAATTAGAGTAAATAACTCATAAGCATGGGAATTGTTATTTCGATTCACTTTTTCATACTCTCAGTACTAAATTTAAATATAATTTTTTTTTCATTTATTTTTTTGCTTGCTTTAACGAATCTCTTTTTCCAGTCATAGCCTTAAAAAAGAAGGAAAGTCAAAAGAAAAAGGTAATCATGCGATATTTTCTGTTTTAATCCCTATTCATAACCCTTACTCAGTCACAACGAGCGAAAATAATTTTCTTTTTCTCTTGTTTCTGATTATCTTTCAACTGTTCTAATCTATTTTTATGTCCAATCAATGCAGAAAGTTCTCCTTACTATAAAATTCATAAGACCTTCATTCGGTCTGACTGCACACTTCTTGGCGAAAACCTTAGCAAGGTATTTTCTTTTCGTCTGCGAAGAGCAATAATAATTATAGTTATGCATGACTGATATATTATTTTATGTGCACTCTTTACATTTTTATAAGTGATCTTTCATTATACAATTGTGTCTGAGAATGTGGTATAAATAGAATCTCATTTGGTTGCCTATCTGGTACTTTTAGCTTAGACTACAGAATTTTTCTTTAAAGTAAATAAAATCAGTTAGTTTTTAGGTGCGTCCGTAATTGCCGAAACGTCAGTGAAGGCTTACTGTGGAGACACGAAAAGTTTTGATTTCTGTTAGTCTGTCTGTCTGTTAGTCTATCTGTCTGTTCCGCGATAACTGCCGCAAAAAGCATCCGATCGGCTTGAAATTCACTGGACATGTTGATGAGGTACCCGGACTTAGCTGTATAGTTTTTGGTTAAATTTGGTTCATTCGTTCGGGAAATATGGAACATTTTATTTTGCTCTATAATGCTTTTCAATGGCAAGTCAGACGATTTTCAGATTTTCATTTGTTGAAAGAAATGGCTCATATGAAAAATGGATATAAATGGTAAATTTTTGATGCTGAAATTTTTAAATAACATTATTAAATTATTCCAATAAATTATGTCAATATATTTGCGAGATTTTTTTAATTAGGTTTATAATATTGGAGGGGATTTTATGCATGTTTTCCAATAATATAAAGGATTTTGTTTTATCAAATTGACATAATGCATATTTCATTTTTTTCCTTTTTTTTCTCTGTTGCCTAGCAACGTATTTGGTCCTAATAATATTAGTATAATTGCGTGTATAATGCTTGAGTAAAGCCTACGTCAAAACAGATGAATTAATCCATTTGTATCTTTGCATATAGATGGATTTTATCCCAGAAATAAAAATAGGCAATATTTCATTTATTTTATTGAAATATTTTGCTTAAAAATACAAAAGTTCATTATTTTCATAGAGAATAACGTAACATTTTCCCATAACCTTTACCAATATTTCTTTAATTGTTGCCAAGAAAATCAAAACCCGGAATAATATATTTTTTAAACAATTTTCAATTGAAATGTTTTGTCGTGAAACAGGAAAATGAAAAATAAAATTAAGAATAGAAAAATTAATATGGCGGCATATTAAAAATAAAAAGAAAACTCTCGAGTATTTCTTAATATAACAAGATGAAAAGTTTTGAGTAAGTACGCATAGCAGGTGAATTAGACGTCATTTATCGAAAACAAAGATGCTGGAATAAAAAGATCTTGGGTAAAATAAAATTAACTATTATTCACGGAGGAAAGAGATAGATGGAGATGCAGTATGCCGTAAAAACAGTTTGCAATACGATGTGCGTTATCGCTCAGATTTAAATGCCCTCATTCGGCCCAAATAAAACAAGCACGTGGAACAGGGACCAAATTCTTTGACTTCATCAGATTTTTTTTTTTTTTAAGCACGTCGTTGTGTTGTGCCGAATGTAGCGGATTTTAGGGTTACATTTTTGGCGTCACTTCAAGATTTATTGTCTGTGTACGGTTAACACGAATATTTTATTTTAAATTTAAATTTTATTAATTTATAAAAAAAACTTATGCTTATCCTTATAAATCACAGCACAAAAAAAATCTAAGATATACTATAACCATCCGCACAATCAATAAAAAATTACGAATGTAAATTTAAATAGACTATGGGGGGTTCAGGGGGGGGGGCAGAGCCCCCCTGAAGAAATGCAATTTTTGATTTAAAAAATTACCAGAATAAGTAGCTCATCAGAATTTCAGAGCATCAATGTACAACCACTTGTTTAACATTTTTAATTTCTGAAACTTTACGAAGTATCTTGTATGCTCATAAATATTTATGTAATTTGAAAACTTTAAAAAGCGATTTGTAGGAAGTTGAATATTATGCAATGAGTGTTAAAAAACAATGACTTGCAAAGATGACGTTGAGGCTCCTGATCTGCAGATTTACTAGTTATATAAATACGTAGCACCTATAGTCGTCGTTCAGTCAGTCTGTGTGTCCGCCCGTCTGTCCGTCTGTCCGCATATAACAGAGCAAAAACTACCCAACCGAATGGTCTGAAATTTTAAATATATGATTGTTGCAAAGTTTTGTCGAGCCATTTCAAATTTTATGAAAATCGGATGCATAGTTTAATTACAGGGACAGTCAAAAGTTTTTCTTTGCATTACGGCCAACGGGGAAAATTTTGCAAGTGCATTTTAATGATGTTACAGCCCTCCGAATGGTCTGAAATTTTAAATATATAATTGTTGCATAATTTTGTCGAACCATTTCAAATTTTATGAAATTCGGATGTATAGTTTAATTACAGGGACAGTCAAAGTTTTTCCGTTACATTACGGCCAATATGAAAAAATTATTGCAAGTGCATTTTAATGATGTTTTAGCCTTCCGAATGGTCTGAAATTTTAAATATATAATTGTTGCAAAATTTTGTCGAGCCATTTCAAATGTTATGAAAATCGTATGCATAGTTTAATTACAGGGACATTTAAAAGTGTTCCATTACATTACGGAGAATGGGGAAAAAATTATTGTAAGTACATTTTAATGGTGTTACAGACTATGCACTTATGAAGTGCAAACAAATATACATTCAGTACAATATGGGGTGCAAAAAATAATTATAAAACTAGTTATAGTACGAACGCACCTCATTTGCCACGTTTGACGAGCAATTTCCAACTTGTTAATTTTCTATATGTTTCTCAGCTGCGGTAAACTATGAAAGAATTGAAAATTGATCCTGGAAAACTAACATTGGATATCCTACAGGATAACTACATCATATGTAATTGTTTGTTCTTCACGTCTATATTTGCCAGTTGGAAAAAAAGATTCTTACATATATATACCGGGTGTCCCAAAAAGGACTGACTGATTTTAAAATTCAATAACTTGCAAACGGTGGGAGATATTAAAAAAATTCTTGCAGGAGGGTTATGCATAAGATCAAAAGTTTTATTACAGTGATTTTCAATTTTAGTTCGATTTACAAACAATAGATGGCGCTGTAAGCAATAGTCGCTAAATACAGGCTCGATTTTTGGTCCTTTATCTTGTTCCATGCAGAAAAAGGAGATGGAAATGTATTATCCGGGCCACGAAATACCAAAAATCAAGCCTGAATTTAGCGACTATTGCTTACAGCGCCATCTATTGTTTGTAAATCGAACTAAAATTGAAAATCACTGTAATAAAACTTTTGACCTTATGCATAACCCTCCTGCAAGAATTTTTTTTAATATCTGTCACCGTTTGCAAGTTATTGAATTTTAAAATCAGTCAGTCCTTTTTGGGACACCCGGTATATATATATATATATATATACATATATATATATATTTTTTTTTTTCTTTTCTTTTACAAAAATAGATAATTAAAGAAAAAAATTGGATATTTCTGATAAAAAAAATGACTCATTAAAAAGCTGTCCATGAATTTTCGACTGTGCCAGAAGTCACTGGTACCTTTCATAAGTATGATTCAATTTTCTACAATGTTCAGTTCCTGGAGATGGGGATGGCCAATCTCAATAAAAGAATGGTATTTCTCCTCTTATAAAACCATAAAATTTATTTCTCCTCATAAAATTGCTGATTATTAGACAGTCATTTGTATCAACGATCATTTAACACGCTTTAATCAGTAACGTCTAATGTAAATTGATACAATTTGGCAGTTACTTCAAGGTTTATAAAATGTTGTATTAACTGGTATTTTTGCTTTAAACATTTATAAAACAATAACAGATGAAAAATATACAGAAATCGTGATGATTATTCTTATTTATTGAAGATAAAAAATAATGTTTTCGCGTGTTTCCAAGCAAGAAAGATATTTATCCTTCGGAAAGTAATCTTCTGTAAGTTACACATAATAAAAAAAATCTACTGTTTATTATATGTCGTATAAATGTTACGATTTACGATAAAACTATTGCAATCGGATTAAAAGCTTTTGCTGTTTCAGAATAAGTAATAAAATTGGGATAAATGGGGAAAAAGTCTTTTGCTTCTTTTATGTATTTACAGGGTGTATCTGAAATGCTTCAAAAAACTTAGGTTGATGATAGTGTTCATCAACACGAACAAAAAAAGGCAATGGAACATGTGGTCGCAAATCACACTTAAAAGGAGAAAATCGCAGAACTAATAAAAAATATCTAAACCTTGCAGGATGCTTTTCTGCAGAACTGGCTAGTAGCACGAAGCTGGTTTTCCTTTCACTTTTTGCATATTCGGTGAGAAAGTGATAACAAAAACTTAGAAGAAAGACAAAAAAAATCTGTTAGCATTAATCCACGTATGCAAATTTGAGCATGTCTACCAGTCGTTCCTCCGTAGATGTAATCTGTGTAATGATGTCCGCAGTCGATACTTTGAACAAGCGTTGTAAAATATATTTTTCTTTCCTCTGGACATCACGAGCTGTGTTCTACGTATTCTGAGCAATAACTCGTTTTCTGGAGTGTTTCTTTCTTGTCTCAGTTTATCCATTTCCAGATGAATTTTCTTGATTTTCATCCTTTAAACGTTATTTGCGATCCCATATTCCATTGAATTTCTTGTTCGTCTTCATGAGTACTATCATCCCTCAAAGTTCGTTGAAGCATTTCAGATACACCCTGGATATATTCTATTTCAACTCTCCTATACAGGGTTACTACGCTTCAAGAACTTTCAAGCACCTTTTACCAGAATTTTTATAAAGTAATATTTGCCTTATTTAAGGAGAATAAATTCTATCTGCAGATATTGTGACCAGTGTTGTACGAAATTTCTGGTACCAAAACACCTAAAATTCCTTAAATCGCTTCATGCGAATGAACCCTGCTATACTCTAAAATTAAAACCTAAGAATCTGTTCGCTGCAGCTTAAAAAAACGTCTGTTGTATGCTCTTTCTTAAGAAATGAATCTTATTTTCACATCCATTTTAGAGATACAGATTATTTTCATCCGTTATGAAAACATTGGTCATATAAAACAGATGAGTATAATATTTTGAAGGATATTATAATCAAATTTTAAATAAATGATATTGCTTAAATTTCTTTTCAAATATGGGAATATTTACATATTTTAATGTAAGAAATTAATTTTAAAATCTTTATAATTATACATTTCAAAATAGCTAATATCTTGTGTGTTTTAAATTTATATGCAAAATTATTGTTGAATTTAGTATCTAAGCAACCTAAACATACACTATATGGCCAAGGTGACCGGTCACTTGTGATTTTAGACGTTTTGTTAAATATCTAGAAGAATACATAAGGAATTAACCTGAAACTGCAGGTGTCTAAACAGTATAGTATAGGTGATATATTTCCGCGAAATTTTTTCCCGAAACCCCGTAAGGGACAGTCAAAAAACTGAAAAAAAAAACGAATATATTTCGGATAAGACTGTAAAAACTAATGTAGCAAAATCGTTCAAACTCGAGATTATTAATAAGTGGCTTATTGTGATATACTGTGTTCATTTTTATGAGGATAGCATGTATACTTGTAGAGAAATTAAGGTTTGTATAAAAATAGTCCCAAATTTCGCCAAGTTTTTAAATTAGAATTTGCAGAGTTCTTAATATAAAAAAAGTTCTTTTCAGAAAATATGACAAAAAACATTTTACACAACACTCTGCAATCAGAATTAAAAAATGAGCAGGTTTACAAAAAAATGTTTCTCTGCGCATGCGCGAATGCAATAAAAATATAATATGCAAAATGTATTAGCTAAGTATATAGAACAACGTTTATGAAAGTCTCAAAATCACAGCCTGAAAATTCTAAAAATTATCGTCGATAGAATAAGCTCAAAATCCGTTGTTCCCAAAAAGAAGCAAAAATATGAGGAGTTATATCAAATATCTGTTGATTAGGGCCAAGATAGCGTACACAATATTGTACGTACGAATATATTTGTATACAGCCCCTCCTCTTTTTGCTTACTTTTGGGAACAATGAATTTCGAGCTTATTCTATTGACGATAATTTTCAGAATTTCCAAGCTACGATTTTGAGACTTTCACAAAAGTTGACCTATATACTTATCTAATACATTATGCACATTATATTTTGATTGCATTCGCGCATGCGCAGTGAAACATTTTTAGTAAACCTGCTCATTTTTCATCCAATTTTTATTATTTTTAAATTCTCATTGCAGTGTATTGTGTACAATGTTGTTCGTCACATTTTCTGAAAAGAGTTTTTTTTTGTATTATGAACTCTGCAAATTATAAGCAAAACACTGGCGAAATTTAGGACTGTTTTTATAAAAACTTTAATTTCTCTGCGAGTATTCATGCTATCCTCATAAAAATGAACCCAGTATATTGCAATAAGCCACTTATTAATAATCTCGAGTTTGAACGCTTTTTCTACATTGGTTTTTACAGGGTTATCCAAAAGATATTCGTTCTTTTACCATTTGTTTGTGGTCCTCTATTGGATTTCGGAAAAAAATCTTCGCGGAAATATATGTCCTATACTATACTGTTAACACACCTGCAGTTTTAGGTTAATTCCTCATGTATTTTTCTAGATATTTAACAAAACGTCTAAAATCGCAGGTGAGTGGTCACATTTGGCTATATAGTATATCATAAATTATAATAATGTATCCTTTATTTTTTTTAATAATTTGTATAATTCCTTGTAAAAAAAAATCTATATTAATATTGATGCGTTAAAATTAAGGAATTGTTACGACATATTTTTTATTTTTTTTCCCTGTTTCTACAAACTGAAAAAAAAAAAACAAAACCTTAAAGTTCTATAAGAAAACTTACATTCTTTTTTAAATTATCTGCATAAGAAAACACTATAGAAGAGAAGTTTCTTTAAGTGCCTTTAATTTATTTAAAGATTAACATAAAAGCATCTATTTTCGTTTTTCTTTCAAAACACTTTTTTAACAAGAACAAAATAAATGCTTATTTCTAAATAAAGAGTTTTTTAATGCGATTCTAATTATTAAAATTAACACGTAAAATATAACCATAATAAAATTCATTTTTTAATAAATGTATGCTTTAACCAAAAAAATTAAAACAAAAGCTTTTAAGAACTAAAATTTTATTTTCCAATTTTATGTATACTTATACATAGAGCGTAATACTTATGTTAAGGGTTATGTATTTCACGCGTATCTGTGTATGTCGATTTCTTTATACTCTCGAAACATCCCAACGGCTGGGTGGATTTTAATGAATGAGGTCTCTATCAATTTTTCTTAACGGCCCGATGGTTATAGGCTAGGTTTTGTTTTTATAAATTCAAAATGGCGGCTGTAAAATACAAAAGGGCGGTAGAGACGGAAAAAAAATTACGCACCCTATTGAGTAGCATGTCATTGGACAGGTCTTTCAAAATGAAGGTAATGTTTCATTGGCTATTTTACAGTCAGAAGCTCCGTTAAAATATTATACAACCTGGAAGTTGCGTATGTATTGTGGATCTCTAGCTTTACTGCAACTCTAACCATCATAGACATCTATAGACCTCATCAAAACTGTGTTTATAGATTGGAACTAACAATTAAACACAACTTAAAAGTCATCCCTACAAGTAAATAATAATAAAAAAAATAGGTAAGTAATATAAACAAGTAATAAAAAAAAAATCCTACTTAGGTCGGTAAGATAATTTTTCAACCCCATTCTTCTTTCCTTTTGAGTGGCGCTTAAAATGCCTAGATCAAGAAGAGGGCTCTCTCGATTATTGAAAATTAATTAATTTAATTTAATTAATTAATTAATATTAAAAAAACTAGATTAACATCAAGTGTCATCCACTACAAGTTTAAAAAATCTATTTCAGCTTGATTGGATGAATAATAAGTATTTTGTTAACGATTGAAATTTTGAACAAGATATATATAGCGAGAGTGTTAGCTAATAGTAGGAATTGAAAAAAAAAATAGTTTTACATTGATGAAAATTAATTAATTAGTTCGCTTGTTACGTAGTCGGGTTTTTTGATTTTTTAAATTTAATTGTTTATTATAACATTGGAGGAAAACAGATTTGCTGAGAAACAAGTTTGGTGAGAATATAAACGGAACCAATAATATAAAATTTGGTTCATAATTGTGCATATATAATTCAGTATAAGATATATATACACATAAAGACAAAACTGAAGAATACATTTCTTAAACCCATTAATTTATTAATATTTGGAAATTTTTCCAGAGAGAAACATTCGCCTTGAATACAATATTTCAAATGAAAATCAAATTTCAAATTATTTTTGCTTAAAAGGCGCAAAGACCAACTTAGTGAAACAGGTTCCATGCCGGGAATCGAACCCGGGTCATCAGTATAGCGCACTGACGTTCTACCGCTAAACCACATGGAACGACACCCAGCCTGGAACTTCTCACTATTACAAGTTGGCAGGCTACAAACGCAGCACAAGATGGAATATTTTCCGTGAGCCACCAACATGGGGCAAACACAGACACTTAATTAAATCCAGCATCGAATGAATCTATATTAATATTTGGAAATTTTTCCAGAGAGAAACATTCGCCTTGAATACAATATTTCAAATGAAAATCAAATTTCAAATTATTTTTGCTTAAAAGGCGCAAAGACCAACTTAGTGAAAAAGGTTCCATGCCGGGAATCGAACCCGGGTCATCAGTATAGCGCACTGACGTTCTACCGCTAAACCACATGGAACGACACCCAGCCTGGAACTTCTCACTATTACAAGTTGGCAGGCTACAAACGCAGCACAAGATGGAATATAATACATATATAATACATTTCCAAATATTAATATAGATTCATTCGATGCTGGATTTAATTAAGTGTCTGTGTTTGCCCCATGTTGGTGGCTCACGGAAAATATTCCATGCAAAATTTGCAACAAATAGGATACATGACATTATGATGTATGATAAACGGGAGAGAAGGGTCTACCTCGGAACACTCCCCGCGCGCTTTTCTCAAAAACCAAATTTTTTCAAAAAATCAATTTTTTGGGGGGTTGCCGGGGGAAATTTTGATGAGAAATTACAAATTCAGATTCAGCGACCCAAAAAACATAAAGTGAGTCGAAATCCAGAACTAGTATTAATTTTTCCTGGTAAAATCCCCTATTCCCTGGACTTCATAACTTAGTGCATGTTCAGAGGCAGCCCTCCCCCTTCCCGTTCATCCTACGTCATAATGTCATATATCCTATTTGTTGCAAATTGTGTCTAGTTTCTGAATTCCGTAATGCTTTTTCCCTAAAACAATAAGAAATTTAAGTTAATAACAACTATTTTGGGGGTGTTTTCGGGGGGGGGGGAATTATGGGGATAAGTTAAAAATTCAGATTCAGCGACCCAAAATACTTAAAGTAAACCTTATAAGGAAAGTTCGGAGGGGAGATGGGAGTGCGAATGTAAACCTGTGAGTGGTTAAGTTGAAATTCGCAACTTAGTCCAGGCAGCATCGCGGCGCATGTTCCGAGGCAGATTCCCCTTCCCCTTTATCCTAAGTCATAATGTCATATATTTAATTTGTTGCAAATTTTGTCTACTTTCTGAATTTCTAGATACTTTTTCACTAAAACAATAAAAAAATTGATTGATTTTTTTAATAAAAACCTTTTTTGGGGGGCATTTTACCAAAATTTGGGGGGTTGCCGGAGGAATTTTGGTAGGAAGTTAAAAATTCGGATTCAGCGACTCAAAAAACATATAGTAAACCTTTTTTCAAGAACTACCATGAATATTGCTAGGTAGAGCCCCTATACGGTCTCTATTGCCTGGACTATTAGTAAATTAGAAATTTCAGCATGATCCTCCAACAATATTTTACTGTAACCGGGAATTTAAATTTGTGCTTCAAATGACTAAAACAGAAAAAAATTATACGTGTTTTTAAAATTAAGAATTAAAAAATGGCGTAGGAGTACCGGTGTATATTCGAGACAGAGAATATAGATACATTTCACGAGATTCGCAATACTTGTATATGATGGAAATTCTGAAAAATCATTGACTGAAAACATTTAAATTATGTTAATGTGATTAAGTAAGTTGATTTTAACACTAAAAACGTTCGGTAGCTGAAATACCGAATCTGATTAAAGCAGGATGCAGCTGAGTTATGCTGTGGTTTGGACGTCTCCGAATTTTTTTTTTACACTTTTCTTAAATCTAATATTTTAATTCTGTTTTCAACTTTTACTCATTATAATAAACATTTTCTACTTTTAGATAAAAATGAGATAAAAAAAAGTACAGTGTGTTTATCTAAATGAGTATTTATGTTTCTATATATGTATTCTAAAGTGCAGAAAGTGTAAGGAAAATGTAGGGTATGAAGGTAATACAATATCAGGCTCATGAGCTCTCTTTGGGTAGATCAGGCCCTCTTAAATCGAATATTAGAAACGTTGCAAGATTTTATATATTTTTTTAAGTTTTATCATCCAATATAATAACTTGAGTTATATGCAATAAAAATTCTTGTTAACAACGCTATAACTAACTTATAAATACTATTTTAACCTATGGACTCCGCAGTAAAGCGAATTTGCACAGATAAAAATTTTAAATATCGGCTTTATTTAAATCATGCTTTAATTAATTTGTATTTAACAATAACAATGTAAGACTCTTGATAAAAATAAGCGTCCCATTTCGATTACTAATTGAATTTTGCTCAGGATTCATGTGTTATATTGCATTGTCACTATATTGCCAACAAAAGTATACGTAGTTGAAATCACAAATCGCACTACTGTGGAGTTTGCATGGTAATATTCACTCGCGAATTCTGCCAATTTTAAACGATGTTTTCCGCGACCGGTGTTTAACCATTAACTGTTTTTAGTGGTCACACATGCGACTTCATTTTAAGGTTGTCACGGATAAACTTGAAAATTTCAGTTTAACAAAAAATATTTATGAAATTTTGGTTCGCTTCGAACAGTAATACTAATGCTATAGATTTCTGAATAAGTGATTTTAAATTATAATAGTCCTGTACATAAAGTTTAGTACAGAAACAGTAAACTATGGGTTAATGACGGTTTTTATATATCTTTCATCATGCGGCCTCGGAGACCGTACGCAGTAGCTATGGGATAATTTCTGTCACAGCAGAAGGGTAAAATGATTATTTTCAGTTAAATTAGCATGTATAAAACGCATTATCTCCATTTATGGTTTTGGAAGCCTGATTTAGGTTTTAACTGCTATAAAGTGACAAAAATTACCTAAATGTGACAATCGTATATTGTGGGATTATACTTTAGATATTGATTCTATTTCTACAAAAAAAGCTAGCTTTGAACTAAAGGTACAGTATTCCATAATTTTCTGCATAATAAAAAAATACTTTAAAAAAAAAATAAAACCCCAAATATACCCTATATAATTACCTTATTATATATGTACTAGAAAAGTAGCCCGTCAAAAATGACGGAAATTTAGATATAAAGATATATACAACTCATGTGCAAGAATATGAGTTTTCTCACTTGTTCCGCAGTGATAGATAAAAATAACACATTTTAAGAACGAAACACATTTATGAAAAACTGTGTACAGTAGAAGACCACTAATCTGCACAGTTTGGTTCCAAGTGTTGTGCAGATTTGAGTCTTTTTGCGGTTATGTCTATTCAATCTTTGTTTACATTTTTTTTTAAATTCATATATTGGACAATTTAGATTGTTGAGCCTTAAAAATAAATAAATAACACACTTGAAGTAAGGTTAAAAACTATTAAATTATCGTATACGATTTCATGAAATGGTATTATATGGTATTGTATGTGTGTGCTTCACGATCTTGGTTACGACGTTGGCGAAATTGGATGCAACTTGTCATAATCCTAATAGTGTGGGCCGCTATAACAAAAAAGTAACCAGTTTTTAGTAAAATTTCTTATATAAAGTAGCTTTCAAAAACTTGTGTAAAATTGCAGGCCGTTCTCGTGTTATGTCAGTCCTAGGAATAATATTTCTAACACTGAAGATTTTCCATATATATATGGAATTTAGAAAAGCTTTTCCAAAAGAAAGGTCCTGAAATGACATTGTAATTCCTCTAACTTCAAAGTTTAATCGGGCCCTGATGTTGAGTACTGAAATCTAATAAATACAGTTATTTTGAATATTACAACAGAATTAAACAGTTAAACTTATTTAACTTAAACCCACTGTTACTTCCCGATGTTATTTTTCAGTATTAAGAAAGAAAATTACTTCTACTACTTACTACAAATCATGCATTTATGATTTTTTTCCGTCTTTAATAACTAAATAATGAAAAAATAGGTTTTGTTCTGAGCTCATAAATATGACAATAAAATAATGTCACTAAGAGACATTGCAAAATTAAATCTTTGTGATTACAAACCATAAACAAACCATACCGCCACCATTTTACCTACTATGACGTCATTAGAATATTGTCCATTGATTGTTGGGGAACTTACTTTGTGAATGATTACCTCAATGATTTAATATTTTTGACGTTTCGCGATGAATGAATCACTTGTGTTTGTTTAGGTTTATGGAATGAGATATTAAGCTGTGAACCTAATTTCAATTGAAGTTATCCAAGGATATATATATATCCTTATATACATATAAAAATACATATGTATTTTTAATCGAAATTAAAAACAATGCTTTGATCTCGAAATAAAAAGTTTTAGTTTGTATAATTTGTTATTTCTGTTAATTATTTATTTAAGTACTTTTCCATTATAGCGCATTTTTAAAAAAAGCTTGGCGCGATTCGGGCATCAGAAAGTGAGATATGTTGCGAAAATATATAAACAGCTATGAAAACAAATCTAATGAACTTTTATCTTTGTTTATATATGCACTTATATACATTAAAAAAATCGTTTATAAATATATATAATTTTTTTTTATATACAAATTACGGCACAGATTTCAGATATGAACCGGGATACATAACTGGCGCCAAAGTGGTGTTATTTTGCCTGCTATGGTAACACGGCTATTGTTTTTTATTTATTAATAAATTGTTTATTTACTTTTATTTTCTGTTTTTTAATTATATAAACTGCCTTGTTCTATAGTTATTATTCAAACTTTTATTTATTTATAGTTATTTCCTTTTCAAAATGATAGCAAATAATTGAAAAATATATAAGTAACTGGTATTCGAAAGCGAGATTTCTGCCAAATTGGCGTCATAGTAAAATCACGCCAACCCCCATGCGTGTATGACATCTGTGCAAAAATTACTTCCGTTTCTTTATAAAAATGGGTAAATAGCTTTTTTTATATTAAATTGTCAGCACAAATGTCATATACGCCCATATTGGCGCGATTTTTTTTGACGCCGATGTCATATACGCACCGGGTACTTAACTGGCGCAAAAGTGTCGTTATTTTGCTTGTAATGGTAACCCGAATGTTGTTTATGCTGTTGATGTTTTCGCCAAATTGGCGTCGGAAAAAATCTGTGCCAAATTGTATACATATGGAAAAAATTGCTTGTGAGTATGAAGCAGTAAATATGTTGCCAGAAAATACGTTGGCAAACTTCTTTCTCGCCAAGAAACTTTTCTCCGAAGTATTGTACATAAGCAATGATTGCTAGAAATGCATTTTTAATTATATGCGCTTTTATGTTTCACTACATTTATGCATACTATACTGTGTGTATAAATGCTACAGTTCATATGCAGGGCTACACAAAAGAATTCGTAAGAGTTACTGAGTATGAGAATAAATTGCTTAAAGGTGGTTTTTAAAGCAGTTATGCATTTTTACGCTGAACTCCATTTAGTTTCCTAAGAAATGTTTGTAGAATATAGATAAAATGATATACATGGCCACACAAAGAATTTGATACATAACCGTCTATGGATGATAATATCTGGAAATGTGATTTCAATAGTTTTAAGAGTAATTTAAATTAAATTTTAGCTAAATAGTGGCATGTAATAACGGTACTATTGGCTATGGACAGTAACTGCTGAAACCAATTTTTAAATTTTTTATGCGTTTTCTAAAATGTTTACTTAGTTATCTTGGTACTTCTTAGCTATCCCGTCGACCAAATTACTGTCGCCAAATTGTAAGATTAATTGCCAATAATGGTTGCCATTAATTAATTAATTGTAAGATTAAATGCCAATAATGGCCAATAAAACCATTGGCACAGATGTCATATTCGCCCCATATTGGCGCGATTTTTTTCTGTCGCCAATATCATATGGGCAACAGGTACTTAACTGGCGCCAAAGTGTCGTTATTTTGCTTGATGTGGTAACCCGGATTATGTTGTTTATGCTGTTGATGTTTTCGCCAAATTGGCAACCGAAAAAAATCGCGCCAATATGGGGCGAATACGACATCTGTACCAAACCATTAATTCGACGCTTTATTTCTATTTTTGTTAATGTTTTACTATTGATTTGGCGATTTATATAATTTGGCGAAATTGGTCGACGGGATATCTAAGAAATAACGTTATCTTATTTACCTTATTTCCCTAAATAACGAAGTTTTGTTAAAGCATTCAGGATGTGTTGGAAAGTGTTTCATATTCTATGCTTAACGCATGATTTTTCTTTCTTCTTTAGTCTTATTTTGCATTTATTTTATTCTTAATTTTTTAGTCTTATACTGCTTTATAGAAACTTTGGCACAGTTGTCATATACATTATCATGTATTGGCGCGATTTTTTTCCGACGCCAATTTGGCGAAAATATCAACAGAATAAACAACAACATCCGGATTACCATATCAAGCAAAATTACGACACTTTGGCGCCAGTTAAGTACCCGTTGTGTAGATGACATTTGCGTCAGAAAACTATCGCGCCAATATGGGGCGTATATGACATCTGTGCCGAAACTTTAATATTTAATGTTTAAACTCTTCGCTCCACTGCCCTTGCATATAGTACAAACTATAACACGGATAGCGCAAAATAATAGACAGTTTGGTACTTTTCCACTGTAGGGGCTTTGGCATTTTTTTAAAAAAACTTGGTGTAATTTGGGCATCAGAAAGTGAGATAGTGAGATTTGGGTACTTTTCCGTTATGCGGACACCATTGTCGCCAAGCGTAATAGTAGGCGCAAAATCGTGAATTGAAGCATTTGAAAAATAAAAGAAAAACCATTGTCGAAACTAAAGTGAGCATTTAAAAAATATAACATTTGAAAATTCCAGACTTTTATGAACTATTTAATCAAATCACAAATATATACTTAAAATAAGTGAACAAATAACTGCTATAAAATAAAGCAATAAAGTAAAACTCATATTAAACTGCTGGCATAAAATTACAAATATCTTTTAGCATTTTGAAATAATTGGCGCATTAGCATACATTTTGGCATGGTGTCCGTATAACGGAAAAATATCGAGATTTGTTGTCAAATCATATAAACAGCTATGAAAACAAATTTGATGAGCGTTTTTGTTTGTTTTATATGTATATTATTGGTGTTTTTATGTACAAATTGCATCTGTTTCTGTATAAAATTAGAGAAACGGCTTTTTTATGTTAAATAAATCGTATAAATATCGAAAAAAATGCGTGTGTATATAAAATGAAACAGTGAATAGGTTTCCGGAAAATATGTTACCAAATTTCCTTTTTCGCCAAGGCACCTATACTGGAAAAGTACCTAAAGCACATTAAAATCGCGCAGTTAGGAGCTCACACAGTACACCGTTGTCTATTGGCGGTTATTTTATTAGTAGCATCATGAGTAAAGATGTAAAGATGTACTTTAAATTCTCACCCATAGATTTCGAAAAAATATCTTAAAAGAGTGGAGTTTAAATTAAATTTCGGTGACCTCCATTATGAAAGATTAATGGTTTTAAATGGGAATTTCGCCAAATTAGTCAGCTATCGCCAAGTTGGCTAACATTTGGCGCTACTGTGGTAACCCTGCATTAATATTTTTCAGCAATTACTCATTTCAATGAGGCGGTCCTACCGGAATAGTGAGGGACACACAGAGACTTGGATTTTATATAAATAGATACCTATATATATATATATAAACTGTTATAAACTTTATTTTTTATTCATATTTTATTTTCCTACGCTTTAGTTGTTAAAGTATTTCATTGTTACAGTTTTACACACCGTTGTAATATTTTAATGAATGAGGTTTGTCAAGTAATTAACAATATTTTGTTATAGCTTGTGATCCTATAGTATATTTGGATATTTATAACCAGCTTTCAGAAAAAATATATTAGTTAATTTTAAATATGTAACTAGATTCTAAAAATATTAAAATATAGTATTGTCATCAAAAATACATTTGTGTACATTGTTTGCATAATATTATCGTATCTAGAATCAAAATTCCATTAGAATAATACATCTTAAGACACATGAACCAGATTAAATGAATTAAAATAGCGCAAATATTTAAAATTTAATTAAATTCGGTTAAATTCATAAGTATGTGAATGAAATAATTTTAGAGGAAAAAAAATTAACATCAAAGCTATTAAAGGGGGAAAATGTGGCTCTGTCTCTTATTTTCTTCTAGTAGCTTGAGGGCTCTAAATATTTAATGACAGGAATGAACGGCAGGTTACATATTAAATTATCTGGATTTATAAAACAGTTTTATCACTGCAATAATTTTTAAGTATGATATGTTGTTGAATTGTGTAAATAAATCACTTTTAGCTAGAAGACAAGTAATTGAAGAAATCCTATTGAAAAATGTAATGTAAGAAAATATTTGAAATCTCTAAAAAGATTTTCTTTCGAAATCAGGCACTACATTTTATTTATTAAAACATAACATAAAAATATTTCAATAACAATATAAAGTATTTGAAATGAAAATCAAATTTCAAAGTAATTGCTTAAAAGGCGCAAAGGCCAACATAGTGAAAAAGATTCCAAGCCGGGACTCGAACCCGGTCCATCAGTATAGCGCACTGACGTTCTACCGACTAAACCGCTTGGAACGATACCCAGCAAGGAACATTTCTCACTATTATATGTTAGCAAGGCTACAAATACAGCACAAGATGGAATATTTACCGTGAGCCACCGACCTGGGGCAAACACGGAACATAATTAAATCCAGCATCGATAGAAACTATATTAAGGAGTCTTGTACCTTTTAAACACGACGAAATTTAACTAAATAATTCAAAGTTTTAATTAGTCTATCTTCAAAACCTTTTTATGTATAAACATGAAACTTTGGATATTGATTAAACAGATTTTGCTTTGTAATATGCTGCCATTAGAAAATTATTATCCTTTTAGAGAATTTGTGTATTGTTGAAATTAAAATAGCTTTTTTTAAATCCATAAGACATTGCGCGTATATTTTGAGAATGTATGTATGGATTGTCATGAAATTTGGTAAAGATACTAAACATATATGTGTGTTTAAAATAAACTATTCTTAGGCCAAAAGTATTTCATTAACTATATAAAAAATTATTTTTGTTAAAAAAAAAAATATATATATATATATATATATATATATTATGAATAAAAATAGTCATAACTAAAAATATTACCATTTCAAATACTTAAAAGTAGTTCATTTTAAGCACACATATTTGTTTAGTATATTTACCAAATTTCTTGACAATCCATACATACTTTCTCAAGATAACATGCGCGCAATGACATCTAGAGTAAAAAAAGAGCTATTGTGTTTTCAACAATACACAAATTTTGCAAAAGGCTAATGAATTTCTAATGGTAGAATATTACAAAGCACAATCTGTTTAATCAATATCCAAAATTTCATGTTTATTCATAAAAATGTTTAGAAGATAGACTAATTTAAACTTTGAAGTTTTTCGTTAACTTTCGACGCGTTTAAAAGGTACAAGACCCCTTAATACATGGAGATTATTCCAGAGGGAAACATTCGCCTTGCATACAATATTTCAAATGAAAATCATTTGAAATATTGTATGCAAGGCGAATGTTTCCCTCTGGAATAATTTTCATGTATTAATATAGTTTCTATCGATGCTGGATTTAATTATGTTCCATGTTTGCCCCAGGTCGGTGGCTCACGGTAAATATTCCATCTTGTGTTGCGTTTGTAGCCTTGCCAACATATAATAGTGAGAAATGTTCCTTGCTGGGTATCGTTCCAAGTGGTTTAGTCGTTAGAACGTCAGTGCGCTATACTGATGGCCCGGGTTCGAGTCCCGGCTTGGAATCTTTTTCACTATGTTGGCCTTTGCACCTTTTAAGCAATTACTTTGAAATTTGATTTTCATTTGAAATATTGTATGCCAGGCGAATGTTTCCCTCTGGAATAATTTCCATGTATTAATACAATATAAAGTTTTCTTTTTTTGTAAATATCCGTTAAAGTAACAGCATTTAATACGTTCAGTGCCACGATGACTGACACTGAAGCTGACAAATTTACAAAGTTTTAAGTAATTTTAAAGAATGTATAATCCTGTAATAAATAAAAGTTAAGTAAATTTTCAGTAATTACTTAAAACAATATATATATTTAGTTAGTTAGTTTTATATCGTATTTTAGACCGTCAGTCATCGGTAAATGGCGCGTTCTAAACGGAAAGTTCCGTGTCAGTTACCGGGGACTGACGTGGCGCTTAACGTGTTAATTTGATTAATAACTATATTTTATCAGATATTATACATTTTCTTCCTTCAATATCTCTACTAAAATGTCTGTTGTGCTGTGAGAAACTAACTGTGCGTAATCTGTATTTTTGAGTACATTGTTTTAAGATGAGTGGGCATACCATCCTCATGTATTTAAAGACAGCCTTACCTCGAAATGTAAATTTTATATAAATTTTGCTACCTCTGATTTTTTCTGTATTTAAAATTTCATTTATTTTAAAAACATTTAGGACTTTTTATTCCTGTCTGTTAATCTTCAATGCATACTGAACAACCTATTCTCCTACAATGCATAATCTAAATTTAAAAGTACGTGTTCTTTGCTGGTTATCTTAGGGGCCATCCAGAAATGATGTCACGTTTGGAGGGGGAGGGCTGTTCGTGAAATTGTGACAGTTTGTGACAAGGGGTTGGGAGGGGGTAAGAAGAAGTGTGACATCACACATTTTGGTTAAACATTAGAGGGCTTAATATCATTGCATTGACATTAGAGGGCTTACTATCCCCGAGGATGAGAGTGATGTCAAAATGCCTGTGTACTCTATGGGCGAGCATATATCTTCTCCAAAGTAGGGAAGAATCGTAATAGTAAATGATTCAGAGTAATTTCTATTTTATGATTTAATATATAATTTTATAAATTATATTAATGTGACAAATGAAATGTGATGGCAATTCCATTTAAATGAAACTAATTTTGAGACTTCTTCTTCAAAACCAACCTGTTATAAAGTATTTTGTGTTCACAAAGTAAATATAATATTTTAAAACAAAATATATTAAATTCCATTTCAAATTCTAAAATGGTACTGTTTTCAATTGCTCTTTCATATTAATATTTTCTTAATATTGTATATTAGTTATGTTTTTTGTTGTAAACCTTAATCTTATTTCATACAAAATAAGTACACGAACCATTTTTATTGTTATGCTCACAAATGTCATTAAAACACATAGTTAAAGTTCAAAAATAAAAATTGAAATATGATCTATAAAGTAGTTCTTTGTTTCTGAACTGCAAGCATATGTTTACGTAATATAGCGTGACATGTGACAAGGGGAGGGGAGGAGGTATGGTGAAATGTGACATTTTGGGACAAAAGGGAGGAGGGGGTAAAAAATAGTGAAAAAAAGTGTGACATCATTTATGGATCGCCCCTTAGACAAGCATATTTTTGTATTATCGATAATGCTGATACTCGTACATATTTTTGCCTGCAAAAATTATAAATATTTTTATTTTTGCTGCTGTCAAAACATCCAAAACATGAAACATAATCTCAAACATTTAATATCTATATAAAAATTATACAAAAATATTTAAATTAAAATGTAATTTTAATATCTATAATATATATTATGTTTTTTTTTGTTTCTTTCTTTGGCAATAATTTTTAGTAAAATATTTTAACGAAGAAATATTTCTTAAGAATATTCAAATGTTAATAATAATAAATATTTACGTATGCATTTTTAGCTACATAAAATGGAATTTATCGTCATATTTCAAAATGTTATTTTATTTTATTTTAATTTTGTCAACCATTAATTCGTAGTAGAGCCTGAACAGTTAATATTTTCTTAATATAAACCAAAAATAACTTTGCTAGCTGAAACCTAATTAAATTTGTTAAATTTATAACCCAACAATTCATGCATTCAAGATGCATGTAAACACACAGTACACAAATTATATTCAACTGAGCAACATCGTTTCTAAATACATGTATAATGAATGAATGAATATTATGCACTTGTATAGCTTAGTTAACGGAAATAACGTCAAATTGAAAAACTTTTCAGAGACTCTTAACATAGATACTTTGGATAATAAGGATTGTTAATATATTCCTGAACGGTAAACGGTTCATATTATTAAAAGAGACACCCTTAGAAGTATGTGTCAGGCTATTCATTGGAAACTTTACAATGAGCATTATAACCAAGCCAATAATGTATATTTTTAAATTTATAGCTTAGTTTTAATTAATACTAGATGAATGACAACCAAATGTGTTCAATTCGCATTATATGAGGTATTTTAATTACTTTTAGAAGTGAGAATATCTAATTTTGCTAAGTTTTTAGAAATTGTTTGTAGAGCTTCTTTCATTAAATAAATGGACTACATGTGGTCTTTTCTAAATGTAACTGGGATATAATATTGACATTAAAAATTAATTGAAAAATAGCAGTATTACATTTTGAAACAAAGGGGGATTTTGACGCAGTTATAATAAAATGGTTCAGTTCTGTCAATAAAAATGAAAGTTTTCATTCTATTTAATTGTCGATGTCCGCTGAAGACTTAACTCTAAATTTTGGAGGTTGAATAAATGAAAGTATTAGAAACTAATTTCATTTCGTTGCAATTTAAAGACTATATTTTATTTTCATCAATTAAAGTGAATGCCGTTCTTAACAAATGACATCACTTTAAGGATAATATTAACACAATTTATCCGACTTAAATGCTTTGTATTTCTATTAAGAAAATGACGTTAGCAAAGAGATATATTTCCACCTAGATATTTTTTATTTGCGTAATTTGTAGATATATTTTAAGAAAATTAATATTTTTTACACGTCGCGTCATTTAAAAAAGTCTTCATTTCTCTTGCAAGATAATAAAAAATATGTTTACCAAAGATTTTATTTAAAATAGATACTTTGCAAATGACTGTTTATCGAAATATTTTAAAAATACACTTCGCAGTGATTTTTTTTTTCTGTCAAAAGAAATGAAGAATATATTTACTAAAGTTAAATTTCTTTAACTTTAAATATCCTACTCTTATACCTTTTACTTATGTGCGGGGGAAAAAAAACACAATAACGGAACTGAAATAACTCTGAAACATTATATTGTATCTATTCCTTTTATACTTTTCAAATATTAGAAACGTATTGCTCTAAATCAATATGTGAGAAATCGACAAAGCTTCTCGCTTTGTCGATATGCTTTCACTTTCGATTCATTGATTTTTTGAGTAACATGAAGTGGATAAGCTCATTGTTCTTATAAATTATGTATTTTTATAGGAAATGTATATAAAAAAGTCAGAAGTGTTTTAGTTTCTAGTAATACAGCTCTTATAGGCAAATCAAATAATATTAAATATACATACCTTTTTACACAGACTCTTTATTGCTATACTTAAGTAATTGAAATAAATAGATTTCTTTTAGGTTACAATTAGTTTACATACATTAAAAAATCATTTTAAGATAGAACAATTTATGCTGTATAATGTTATTTTATTTTGTCTTTATCTATACGATTAAATAAATAAATATACTTAGAAATAATTTTAAAATTAAGTTGAAAAAATCTTTCAAAATTTAAAAAATATATATATTTGTATATATACAGGATAATCGAAAAATAATGCCTAGATTTAAAAAAAATCATATCATCGAAACCTTATATGTTAAATGAATAATTATTTTACTACACGATAACTGGTGAACGCAAGTTTGGTTTTATTTCGCCAGAATATGTTTGCGTGTCTGTGTTATGCGCAGACTAGTTGTGCATTCGTCAAGGTGAGTCAACGCGACAGACTGCAGCTGCTCAGTACGATGTTGACCGTGCAACAAAAAGCACTGTGCGTGATTTGGTATACGGTTTATTTCATGAAAACTTATTGTACCTTTCTTTTTCGAAAAAAAAAATCGTGTACTCTATTCTGGTTAACTAAAACCAAACTTGCATTCACCAGTTATCGTGTAGTGAAAGGATTACTCATTTAACATAAAAGGTTTCGATGTTAAGATTTTTTTTAAATCTAGGCATTATTTTTCGATGACCCTGTATATATATACTGATATATTATGATAAATAGTTTTTTGTCTTTTAATAATTATTAATAATTAAATAACAAGAATTACATTTTTGAAAATGATATATACAATTGAATATTTTTACAAATACTATGGAATTCTGATTGTGAATAATTGCTAGTTTCTTAATTGAACGTTCGTAATTCATTGTTAAAACTTGCTTGGAATAATTTAAAAAAATCGATTAATCAATTCATTAAATAGATTTTTAATATACAAATTTAGCTTATTTATTATATTTAACATTTCTGAAAATGTAAACATAAGAACATCATGAAATGCTATAGAAAGTAGTATATGTTTTTCGATACGTGTATTAAGCCAAAGAAAAGACGCTAAAAATTTTCAGTTCCGATGAATACTTTAAAGAATATGCTAAAAGCACCTAAACAATTTGACACTCCGAGGTCTATTTCTTCTAAAAAGAATGTTTGTTTTCAGTGCCGAGAAAAAATAGATATTTCTAAAAAAACTTAAATGATATTAATCATATCATGTCTTAAATTTTAATTGTTTTTATATGTCTTGAATGATGGTCATTTTGGAATAAAATTGCGTTTTACTATTCATTTTCATACAAAAGTTTTTTAATGAAGAAATTATTACGTATTTTGTATTACATTTTATTACTGTATCATAATAGTAGTACTAGATTATTTACAAGGTATTTATAGATTTTTGAAGGATTTTTTAGTTAAGAGACAAAGACATGCGAAGCCAGTACAATTGGTCTCACTTTATAATGAAAAAAAATATTTACAAAACTATTCTTTAGAAATAGTAAATGTGAATTTTAAAATTTACGATTGATATATCGGGAAACTACAAAAAAATAATTAAAAATTGTTTAAATAAAAATTTCTATAATTTTGAGCAGTCAAACACATCAAAAGGCAAAATATGAGACAAAGTCAACACTTTTGTCTATTCGGCGCTTGACAAGAAAGTTATGACATCAAAATATCGCATTAAGTATTCCAATGTTTATGGTTGCAGTGTAAAAATATCAATAGTTCCGGTTAGAAACTAAAAGTAGGAAAAAACAATGTTAAGCTCAAACGTAGTAAATTTTAAATATGAACAGAGTTCCAATTAGAACGTAAAAGAAGGAAAAATCAATTTTAAGAACATACGCATTAAAGCGTTAACTCATCTTTATGCTTTAGTTTTAAGAACGAACGACATACGAATACTTATTCCTCACAATGCTTCGATTTGTTTCTGATCTGTAGAAAGCATATTAAATCGTTTATTCAGTTTTAATATCAGTCAATTTTTGAAGTAATTTCTTTCATCTATTAAGTTACCATGCTGCTGTACAAGCAGTAGAAACCACAGATAGGAATTCCGATTGTAATAACACATGTGGAAACATTTTGCCTTAAATCCGTAGATCGTGATTTCTTTTCAGCATCCTAAAGTTAGGTGGATGTTGCTTTAATTTGGATAAATATTGAACAGCAGTTTCTTCATTTTTACTGATTGTTAAGCACCACGTTTCGTTCAAATGAGGATAAAGTTTACTTTTCTTTCTTTTTTGTGTGTGGGAATGCGGATGGAGATTCCAATCTACTGCCAACGGACTTAATAACTTTAATCCAATTGATCATAAATATGTTTCAATAGTAATAAAAATATTAATCGAGAAATTCGGTCTAGTAGGCAAAACTAAGATTGGTTGTCTAAAACTGATGACCGCATCACAATAGAGGTTTTGGTTCTTGTTAGTGTCAAACGTTAGTTGACTACGGCTCAGTTAAACCAATAAGTAAATGTTCCCCGAACAACATGTATTTTAAACAAGATATTTCTCTTTGAAAAGTGAACCATTCTGACCAAATATGTCAGCAGTCTTTTGAAATATCCATAAATATAATATTTATTTCCGAAGAAAATATTGTTTCTATCGATATGGCTGCCCCATCATTACAAAAAATGTCGGATTATATCTTGATCAACATTATCAGAAAAGATACATACGTTTTTGGGATTCGTTTCTTGTAATGAATACCGCATTCTAGTCCCCCGAGCGTCTTGCAAAAGGGTAAAATTGTAATGTTGATTTCTTTGCATTTTGTAATCATTTTTGTAAAGCATTTTTGAAAATCATACCTTATAAAATATTTCCCTAACCCATGTAAAAATTGAAAAAAACGAAATACGTTATGCTGTAAAAAGCATCTCTCCAGACATACTTGACGCAGTTAGCAATGAGTATTTACAGCGAATCTGTTTTGGTCAAGAAGTGGAAAGCAGTCAATTTCAACATTTTTCGACTACAAAAATAAAAATAATAAATAATAAATAAGTAATAAAATAATAAATAAGTCAAAATAAAACAATTTATATTTTTTATTTTTAATTAAATTAAAAATTTATTCTGTCATAACTTCCTTAAAAAGCATCGTAGGATATTGATTTTAAATTCCTCTTTTTGTAACGACCATGTTGCAAAGCCTCATTTTCCATTTCAAATTCCGACATGGGAGATTTAAAAACACATTAGTAAAAATAAGCTGGTAAGTCGTAGCAATACATGATTGCAGAGTAGAATCATATCACTAGAAGTATCGATAAGTCACAGAAAAATGCCATTGGATCGTGACTTACATGAAGGCTAGGAATAGAAATCACACTAATAAATTATCATTAATACACAGACAGCTGTTACTCCTACCAGAGTTTATTCCTATCATTTATAACGAAGATAAACTGGTACTGAGCAGTTATATCTTGCCAAAAATTAATACAGAATACCTCCAGCTTAAAGAACTACATAATCAGGAGCTCGTTGAGCATCTGTGTGATGCGCCGCTGAGTTTTCCAAGGCAACGAAAAAAATTGGAAATGTGTTCTTTAAGGTTCAGATCTATAAATACAAGCGCGCTAGCGATACAGTTGAAAGGTCAACAATCCGATACATTTGAAAGGTCAACAATCCTATAGAAATAAATCTGCAGTCAACCAGCGAGCTTGAAGACGCTCAGTAGCCCCGTATGAACAAAGGTGTGAATGAACAAAGGGAAAGGTCAGAAAATTTCTTTAAATGCATATAAAAAATAGTAAAAATGGTGACAAAAGAAAAAGAACTGTTGGAAATGCCACATACATGCAATATTTTTAATACAGAAAAGCTAAGAAAAACAAATGTAGATTGAAGGAATTTTCTCATGCTGAAGAGTACAAAGCAAGTATTGAAATAGGGAAATAAGTAAAAGAAATTGGGTAAACTATTGTAATTGAAATAATATATATATTACACACACATGCAAATATAATAGCACGTCCAGAAAATCTGTAAGTTATTTTATTCATTACTTTAAAAAGTACAAAAGTTTAGCGATTTTAAATTAACAAGTTCATAATACATAAATTATAACTGGGCATAATTTTGACGACATGATTTTTTAAACATGTTTGAAAATATTATCTTTGGATAAAATCGCGTATGATTTTAGCTGTTTGGAAGTTCTTTAGAACTTTATTGTTAAATTACATTAAACAATTTCTTGTTATCCAATACAATATACCATAAGTAATTTATCAACAGGGGAACTAAATGAGGAAATAAAAAACAAAGCTAAATATGAGTAGCCTTACATATTTATATTTTCTTTTTGGACATAATCATACTGTTAAAGATTTTAAGCAGGATATGACTACTTTTATCCATAAAATCTAATATCATTTATCTATTTTTTCTTTCTCATTTTTTAAATTATTCTTTCATTTTAAACATATAATTTTTTTTAATCTAAGATTTTTATTCATAAAATATAATCAGACTTTTTTCAATGACTAACTCAAACACCAATTACTTAAAGGATCAAAGTTATAAATTGCTCTTATTAACATTTTTTTTAAGCCTCGTAAGTAATTTTTACAGATTTCAGCTAAGTAAATCTTGGCACTTTCTCAGATTGCTTTCATTGCGTTATGAAATATAATATGTAACTTAAGATTATAAGATGAGATAAATGTGATTTGTTTAAGCGATAACAAGGACATGCAGACTTTTTTTCTTATGTCGACAAACTGAAAAATAAGAAAAAAAAATATTGTTTAAAACATTATTTCCATGTAATCTATTAGATTTATTATTATTCTTATTGTGTAAATAATCACATAAATATAATTATACTTTTTATTGCTAAGTAATCCGAGAAGGAAAGAATATCTATAAGAATGGATGATGCTGTCAGAATGTCGCATATTTGTTTGTTTATTTTTATGTATTACTGAGGAAGATTTTAAATTATAAAATTTAAAAATGTATATAAATTGTAAATATCTAAATTTACAATAATCTACTTTCATTAACAATAAATTAGCTTTATTTGAAAATATTAATGCAATAAAGCGAATATGGACCATAAAAATCTGATATTATTAACATATGGGAGTAAGATAAATACTCAAAATGTGTTTTAAAATATAGTACTCATACTTATTTTAAAGAGTTGGAAATTTTATCGTTAGAAATATATGTACAGAAATATAATATGCTGTAATAAATGTGCATCTTTCACAAATTTATTTGCTTTAAACATACATATAAATGAAGCTAATATGTACTTTTTTTAATATTATTATTTATGTTCACTATTGAAAAAAATTGTTTAAACAAGCCAAAAAAAAAAATTAATTTTGCTGAAAGTGTCGTTTAGAAATGAACGTCGTATAAAAAGAAAAATATAATTAGTCAGTGTAAGTAGTTTGTATTTCTCGTCTAGCATGTCTTGCTGCAAATTAGTTATTTGAGATTTCATTGTTTTTGTTTTTAAGTTCAATACATACAGTTAAAAAATATATTTTTCTTTTACTTTTTTCTTTTTTTGTGGTTTGGTCGAAACCGGTAATATTCTGAGATAGATAGATGGTATTTGTTTATCTTTCTTTTCTGAGCTTTGGCATTGATCACTTTCCAAATATAGTGGTACGAGCATTATTGTGTACGATATCTTGGCATTAATCAACAGATATTTGATACAACCACTCATCCTTTTGCTTCCTTTTGGGAACAACGGATTTCGGGCTTTTTCAATCGACGATAATTTTCAGAATTTTCAAGCTATGATTTTGAGACTTTCACAAAAGTTGCTCTATATAATTAGCTCATACATTATGCACATTATATTTTGATTGCATTCTCACATACGTAGTGAAACATTTTTTAGTAAACCTGCACATTTTTCATCCAATTTTTACTATTTTTTAATTTTGATTGCAGGGTATTGTGTAAAATGTTGTTTGTCATATTTTCTGAAATGAACTTTTTTTTTTATATTAAGAACTCTTCAAATTATAAGGAAAAAACTTGGCGACATTTTGGACTGTTTTTATAAAAACCTTAATTTCCCTACGAATATACATGCTATCCTCACAAAAATGAACACATTATATTACAATAAGCCATTTATTAATAATCTCGAATTTGAACGCTTTTGCTACATTAATTTTTACAGGGTTATGCAAAAGATATTTGTTCTTTTTTAATTTGTTGGCGGTTCTCTATGGGGTTTCGGGAAAAATCTTCACGGAAATGTATGACTACACTATACTGTTCACACACGTTCAGTTTCAGATTAATTCCTCATGTATTTTTCTAGCCATTAAAAAAAAAAAAAGAAAAATCTAAAATCGCAAGTGACCGGTCACTTTTGGCCATATAGTGTACCTATCTGAGAATATTATCGGCTTCTACCAAACTACAAATTAAGAAAAAGAAAAAGGAAAATATAATTCTTAGTTTGAAACATAAAAACAAAAACAATGACAATTTAAATAACTAATTTGCAACAGGGCATGCTAGAAGAGAAAAACACACTACTTACACTGACTAATTATATTTTTCTTTTTATACGACGTTCATTTCTAAACGACACTTTCAGCAAATTAATTTTTTTCGGTTTATTTAAGTAATTTTTTTCAATAGTGAACATAATTAATAATATTAAATAAAGTACATATTAGCTTAATTTTATATGTATGTTCACAGCGAAAAATTTGTGAAATATGCACATTTACTACAGCGTATTATTGCTACAAAATGTATTGTTAAATTATTGTAAATTTAGATATTTACAATTTATATACATTTTTTAATTTTATAATTTAAAATCTTCCTCAATAATACATAAAAATAAACAAACAAATGTACGACATTCTGATACAAACAGCATCATCCATTCTTATAGATACTCTTTCCTTCTCGGATTACTTAGCAATAAAAAGCATAATTATATTTATGTGCTTATTTACACAATAGGAATATTAATAAATCTAGTAGATTACATTGAAATAATGTTTTAAACAATCATTTTTTCCTTATTTTGCAATTTGTCGACATAAGAAAAAAAATCTGCATGTCCATGTTATCGCTTAAACAAATCACACTTATCTCATATTATAATCTTAATTTCCATATTACATTTCATAAGGCAATGAAAGCAATCTGAGAAAGTGCCAAGATTTACTTAACTGAAATCTGTAAAAATTACTTCCGAGGTTTAAAAAAAATGTTAATAAGCGCAATTTATAACTTTTATGTTTTAAGTAATTGGTGTTTGAGTTAGTCATTGAAATAAATCTGATGATATTTTATAAATAAAAAAAAAAAAAACATGTTTTAATTGAAAGTATAATTTAAAGAATGAGAAAAGAAAAAATAGATAAATGATGTTAGATTTTATGGATAAAAGTAGTCATATGCTGCTTAATATGTTTAAAAGTATCATTATGTCCAAACAGAAAATGTGAATATGTAAGGCTACTCATATTTTGCTTTGCTCTTTATTTCCTCATTTAGTTCCCCTGTCGATAAATTTCGGGAAAAAAACCTTCACGAAAATATATGACCTATACTATACTGTTTACACACTTGCAGTTTCAGGTTAATTCATCATGTATTTTTCTAGATATTTAACAAAACGTCTAAAATCGCAAGCGACCGGTCACCTTTGGAGATATAGTGTAAATGGTACTTGTTTAGGTTTCTCTTTTTTAGCTTTGGCATAAATCCCTTTCTCTTCTTCATAACAATCTTGAAGAGTATTTCCTATTACGGATCGTATTGTTTTGTAAGCTTTATGCACATATAAGATAAACCTATCATACACAGTGTGTTTAAAATTTCATGACTACCGCTCGTAAAAAACACAGATGGGTCTATCTCTTCAAAACCATCAGGATGACCTATAAACGATATTCATCCTTGCTTACCAAGTGGTTGTATTTATTTCTGTGACCTTCTAGCTTGGTAGCGATCATTTCTGTAAAGCGTGTGTATGCGTCATTGTCATAAAAAATGAAACAACAAACGAATTTGAAATTTTGTTTTAAATTTGAAAAATTGGTCACAGGAACATACAAAATGATAAAATTTGCGTATGGTGATTATTCTATGAGTCGTTCGCGAGTATTTCAGTGGTTTTCCAAGTTTCAAGTTGGAAAAGAGTAGACCGAAGACGATGAGAGATCACATCGTACATTTTCAAGTCGAAATGAGGAAAATGTTCAGCATGTGCAATTGTTGATGACACCAGACTGCCCACTGAGACTGGTGCATTCCACAAGTATGTGTTGCAACGGCTTTTAATAAGAATGCGGCGTCTGACGCCGATTTGTTGACAGTAGAAAATGATGCCTTTTACATGACAACGCACCGGCTCACAAAATACATTCTTGTGTTGCATTCTTTAGCAAGCAGACAGATTGTGTGAATCTACCACCCACCACACTCAGCAGATTTGTCCACAGCGGATTACGTTTTATTTTCCAAGCTCAAATTGAATATGAAGCTTTAGCGGTAAATATCTATACATGACATTGAAATGGCTGTCACATCAACACGCATTAGTGTTGGAGTTGTGGTGTTACAGAATGAGATTATTGACCTGTGCACTCGTTCCAATCGTTGTATGGAATTAGGAGGAAACTACGTAGAAGTTTAATATCAAATGTAAGTATAATCTCTGCGTTGTATGATATGTGTGCGATCAGCCCTGGAACTTTTTGAATGCACTGTGTATAGGTTTTTTTTTTCAATCCTTATTCTTTTTTATATTAAATCGTGAAAAGGGATTTAAATTATCAGTTAATATTTCATAATCTCAAAAACTATTAATTCGTGCCACGTCTTTCTACTCTCAATGATAAATTTAAGTGTATAGTTATTTCACTTAATTTCTTAACTAAGCAGTCTTTTTCACAGGAACAGCCACTACAGCAGGATGAAATTTAATAAAAATACAACGCGATAGTGCCATATGTTCTGTTTTAATCGTTATCCATAACTCTTTGCTCAGGCACCACCAGCTTAAATAATTTGTTTTTTGCATTATTCTGATTATCTTTGAACGGTCAAAAAAGTATATTTATATCCAATCAATGTAGATTGATTTAAATAATATAATAATCATTCGTTCCAAGCGCATCCTTCTTAGCAAAAACACGCCACGAAGTCATTTTTTATACCTCTGTAAAATAAAATATGAATTACATTGATGCTTGACTGGTGTATTCTTTTATGTTGTATTTTCCATTTAATATAAGTGACCCCACAGGATATCATTCTATCTTCGAATATGTCCAAGTCTTGTCTACTGTCATTCAAGTAGAACCTTACTTGGGCTCTTCTCCGGTACATTTAGCATAAAATATTTATACGAAATTTGTTCTGTAATGTAAAAAAAATAAATAAATAAATAAATAAAAACAGTTTGATTTTAATTTGGAACATGTTTAGCTTTCTCAGCTTCATTAAAGTATGCCAGATTTAAAAATGAAACTGGAAACCAGACTTCGTAAATTATATAGGAAATCTACATCATATGTACTCGTTTTAGGTAGATTTCGTATGAAATACTACCTATTGGCGTCGTTCCTATGTTGGAATTTCTGAAAAATTTTTGCAGATCTACACCGATCATGACCCCTAGAGCCCAAAACCACCCTCAGTAAAAAACTTTTTCTATCTATCTATCTATCTATGTATGTATGTATGTATCTATCTATATATGTATCACTTTCTTCTGGACACGATAACTTCCACAATTCTGCACCAATCTCTTCCAAACTGATACATAAAATCAAGAGGCATAAAATCTCGGTCAAGTTCGTTAATGGGCAAAATTGGACCAAGGGGATGGAAATAGGGAGGGGTTTTGTGAAAACCGAAAACCCCTCATAACTTCTTAATTTTTGTACATATCGAATCAGTTTAAAGTTTTTATTACTTCTAAAAATAGGGCCAAAAATTTATGTATCACAGATTTTTGATAAAGTTAAAAATGGGCTCAAGGGGCTAAAAAAATTGGGTTTTTTGGGGAAAAAAAATTCATAATTTCGTCAATTCTCTAGTTGTCAAATCCAATTAATTTTATCATGAATCACCTTAACATTAATACTTGGAAATTTTTCCAGAGAGAAACATTCGCCTTGTATACAATATTTCAAATGAAAATCAAATTTCATTTTTTTTTTTTTTTTTTTTTTTTTTTTTTTTTTTTTTCTTTTTGCTTAAAAGGCGCAAAGACCAACCTATAAACGATATTCATCCTTGCTTACCAAGTGGTTGTATTTATTTCTGTGACCTTCTAGCTTGGTAGCGATCATTTCTGTAAAGCGTGTGTGTGCGTCATTGTCATAAAAAATGAAACAACAAACGAATTTGAAATTTTGTTTTAAATTTGAAAAATTGGTCACAGGAACATACAAAATGATAAAATTTGCGTATGGTGATTATTCTATGAGTCGTTCGCGAGTATTTCATTGGTTTTCCAAGTTTCAAGTTGGACCGAAGACGATGAGAGATCACATCGTACATTTTCAAGTCGAAATGAGGAAAATGTTCAGCATGTGCAATTGTTGATGACATCAGACTGCCCACTGAGACTGGAGCATTCCACAAGTATGTGTTGCAACGGCTTTTAATAAGAATGCGGCGTCTGACGCCGATTTGTTGACAGTAGAAAATGATGCCTCTTACATGACAACGCACCGGCTCACAAAATACATTCTTGTGTTGCATTCTTTAGCAAGCAGACAGATTGTGTGAATCTACCACCCACCATACTCAGCAGATTTGTCCACAGCGGATTACGTTTTATTTTCCAAGCTCAAATTGAATATGAAGCTTTAGCGGTAAATATCTATACATGACATTGAAATGGCTGTCACATCAACACGCATTAGTGTTGGAGTTGTGGTGTTACAGAATGAGATTATTGACCTGTGCACTCGTTCCAATCGTTGTATGGAATTAGGAGGAAACTACGTAGAAGTTTAATATCAAATGTAAGTATAATCTCTGCGTTGTATGATATGTGTGCGATCAGCCCTGGAACTTTTTGAATGCACTGTGTATAGGTTTTTTTTTTTCAATCTTTATTCTTTTTTATATTAAATCGTGAAAAGGGATTTAAATTATCAGTTAATATTTCATAATCTCAAAAACTATTAATTCGTGCCACGTCTTTCTACTCTCAATGATAAATTTAAGTGTATAGTTATTTCACTTAATTTCTTAACTAACCAGTCATTTTCACAGGAATAGCCACTACAGCAGGATGAAATTTAATAAAAATACAACGCGATAGTGCAATATGTTCTGTTTTAATCGTTATCCATAACTCTTTGCTCAGGCACCACCAGCTTAAATAATTTGTTTTTTGCATTATTCTGATTATCTTTGAACGGTCAAAAAAGTATATTTATATCCAATCAATGTAGATTGATTTAAATAATATAATAATCATTCGTTCCAAGCGCATCCTTCTTAGCAAAAACACGCCACGAAGTCATTTTTTATACCTCTGTAAAATAAAATATGAATTACATTGATGCTTGACTGGTGTATTCTTTTATGTTGTATTTTCCATTTAATATAAGTGACCCCACAGGATATCATTCTATCTTCGAATATGTCCAAGTCTTGTCTACTGTCATTCAAGTAGAACCTTACTTGGGCTCTTCTCCGGTACATTTAGCATAAAATATTTATACGAAATTTGTTCTGTAATGTAAAAAAAAAAAAAAAAAAAAAAAAAAAAACAGTTTGATTTTAATTTGGAACATGTTTAGCTTTCTCAGCTTCATTGAAGTATGCAAGATTTAAAAATGAAACTGGAAACCAGACTTCGAATATTATATAGGAAATCTACATCATATGTACTCGTTTTAGGTAGATTTCGTATGAAATACTACCTATTGGCGTCGTTCCTATGTTGGAATTTCTGAAAAAATTTTGCAGATCTACACCGATCATGACCCCTAGAGCCCAAAACCACCCCCAGTAAAAAACTTTTTCTATCTATCTATCTATCTATGTATGTATGTATGTATCTATCTATATATGTATCACTTTCTTCTGGACACGATAACTTCCACAATTCTGCACCAATCTCTTCCAAACTGATACATAAAATCAAGAGGCATAAAATCTTGGTCAAGTTCGTTAATGGGCAAAATTGGACCAAGGGGATGGAAATAGGGAGGGGTTTTGTGAAAACCGAAAACCCCTCATAACTTCTTAATTTTTGTACATATCGAATCAGTTTAAAGTTTTTATTACTTCTAAAAATAGGGCCAAAAATTTATGTATCACAGATTTTTGATAAAGTTAAAAATGGGCTCAAGGGGCTAAAAAAATTGGGTTTTTTTGGGAAAAAAAATTCATAATTTCGTCAATTCTCTAGTTGTCAAATCCAATTAATTTTATCATGAATCACCTTAACATTAATACTTGGAAATTTTTCCAGAGAGAAACATTCGCCTTGTATACAATATTTCAAATAAAAATCAAATTTCATTTTTTTTTTTTTTTTTTTTTTTTTTTGCTTTTTTGCTTTTTTGCAAAGGCCAACCTAGGGAAAAATATTCCATGCGGGGAATCGAACCCGGGCCATCAGTATAGCGCACTGACGTTCTACCGACTAAACCACATGGAACGATACCCAGCCTGGAATTTCTCACTATTACAGGTCGGCAAGGCTACAAACGCAGCACAAGATGGAATATTTTCCGTGAGCCACCGACATGGGGCAAACACAGACCCTTAATAAAATCCAGCATCGATTGAATCTATATTAATACTTGGAAATTTTTCCAGAGAGAAACATTCGCCTTGTATACAATATTTCAAATGAAAATCAAATTTCAATTTTTTTTTTTTTTTTTTTTTTTTTTTTTTTTTTTTTTTTTGCTTAAAAGGCGCAAAGGCCAACCTAGGGAAAAAGATTCCATGCCTGATTTTCATTTGAAATATTGTATACAAGGCGAATGTTTCTCTCTGGAAAAATTTCCAAGTATTAATATAGATTCAATCGATGCTGGATTTAATTAAGGGTCTGTGTTTGCCCCATGTCGGTGGCTCACGGAAAATATTCCATCTTGTGCTGTGTTTGCAGCCTTGCCGACCTGTAATAGTGAGAAATTCCAGGCTGGGTATCGTTCCATGTGGTTTAGTCGGTAGAACGTCAGTGCGCTATACTGATGGCCCGGGTTCGATTCCCGGCATGGAATCTTTTTCCCTAGGTTGGCCTTTGCGCCTTTTAAGAAAAAAAAAAAAAAATTGAAATTTGATTTTCATATGAAATATTGTATACACGGCGAATGTTTCTCTCTGGAAAAATTTCCAAGTATTAATATAGATTCAATCTATGCTGGATTTAATTAAGGGTCTGTGTTTGCCCCATGTCGGTGGCTCACGGAAAATATTCCATCTTGTGCTGCGTTTGTAGCCTTGCCAACCTGTAATAGTGAGAAATTCCAGGCTTGGTATCGTTCCATGTGGTTTAGTCGGTAGAACGTCAGTGCGCTATACTGATGGCCCGGGTTCGATTCCCGGCATGGAATCGTTTCCCTAGGTTGGCCTTTGCGCCTTTTAAGCAAAAAAAAAAAAAAATTTGAAATTTGATTTTCATTTGAAATACTCCTTAACATTATCTACAACTTTTATATTCACAAGTTTTTGATAGGACCAATTTGTACAGCAAAAGAAAAATAAAATAAAATAAAAACGAAAACAAAAAGGGCGTTTGAAGAAGAAAAAAATCCATAACTCCGTCAATTCAAAAGATATAAAATCCTCATGAATTTATCATATATCTTCTTAATATTGTTTACAACATCTATATAGACAAGTTTTGGATAGGACCAATTCTTACAGCAAAAACAAATTAAAAATACATAGCGGTTGAAGAAAAAATCATCTTAGTAAGGGTGTATTCAAATCCAAACTGCTTATTTTCTGACTCATTTTACAATTCATTTTACTCTCAAAGGCTTCCAATTAGTACATATTCTTACTCAGAAACTATATAATGTACCGTAGTGGTCAAATATTTCATAGAGGCAGAATATATTTTAAAACATGCTGGCAAAGTGGGCCTTTTGAACCGAATTTCCCGAAGCTGTACAAGATGAGTGTTGGGAAAATCATCTTATTAAGGGAGTATTCAAATCCAAACTGCTTATTTTCTGACTAATTTTTAAATTCATTTTTGCTCTCAAATGCATCCAATTGGTAGATTTGCTTATTCAGAAACTATATAATGTACCGTAATGATCGATCTTTTGACTGAGGCAGAATATATTTCAAAAAAGTCCTTCCGGCCAGTGCCGGGAGGAAGAGGTAGCTTTCATATTCCTTATTTTTAAAAAGCACGCTTATATTATTCAAACACACGAAGCTCAATTTAATGGAAACCGATTATAGGAGATTCAATCCTAATCTTTATCAATATTAAATCATTATGAATGAGAATTTCGCGAAATTAGTCAGCTTTATCCAAGCTGCTTTTATTTAAAGTAACTTATATTTGGTTGCCAAATTCGGCGATATCTTGTAGTTCTTGCCATTTTAAGACAACATGGTGGATGAGGCTAACGAGTGAACTTGGTCGAGACCTTAGTAATTCCTGTGCACATGCTCACTCACATCGGAATCGGTTGATATATACAAGTTCTCTCGCAGGCAAAAAATCAGATTTTTCAAAATGTCACCCACATTAGAAATTCAAACTGCTATATCTGAGCCATTTTCTAAGATAAAGTCAAAACAAAAAATGCTCCGGAATCCTTATATCATGGTCAAATACTTAAGAAAGAAACCTTTTTCAATTTCTAATTCTTTTGCACCTTACTTTAAATATAATTTTTTATTTAATTTAATGGCTTCCATTTTGAAACAAGATGGCTGATGAAGCTGGCCAGCGAACTTGGTCGAGACATTACGATATACTATCCACATGCCTTCTTACATCGAAATAGGTTAATGAATACGCATGTTATCACGTGACAAATATCAGATCGTTTCAAAATGTCAGGCATGCTAGAAATTCAAAGTGCTATAATTCAACCATTTTTTAAGATATATACGAAAAAAAACTCTTTCTATCAAGGTAAAACACATAAAAAAAATCTTTTTCATTTTTCAATTTTTTGATAACTCATTTAAAATTTAAAATTTAATTTTTTTTTTAAATGGCGGCCCTTTTGAAACAAGATGGCGAATGAAGCTGACCAACGAACTCGGTCGAGACATTGGTATGTACTATGTACACACCAAGTTACATCCAAATCGGTTCATAAATACGCCTGTTATCGCGTGTCAAAAATCAGGTTGTTTCAAAATGTCAGCCACAATAGAAATTCAAAATCCTATAACTCGGCCATTTTTTTAGATATAGAAGAAACAAAAACTGTTCCGGAATCTTTGTATTAAGGTCAAACACATACAAAAAAATCTTTTTCATTTTCCAATTTTTTTGGTACCTCATTTTAAATTTTAAGTTTTTAAAAAAAATTTAAATGGCCGCCATTTTGAAACAAGATGGCGGATGAAGCTGGCCAACGAACTCGGTCGAGACATTGGTACGTATTACGTATACACCAAGGTACATCCAAATCGATTCATAAATACGCCTGTTATCGTGTGACAGAAATCAGGTCGTTTCAAGATATCAGTCAAGCTGGAAATTCAAAGTGCTATAACTCAGCCATTTTTTCAGATATACAGAAAACAAAAAATGCTCCGGAATCTTTGTATCAAGGTCAAACACATAAGAAAAAAAATATTTTTCAATTTTAAATTTTTTGGTACCACATTTCAAATTTTAAATTTTTTGAATTTTTTTAAATGGCCGCCATTTTGAAACAAAATGGCGGATGAAGCTGGCCAACGAACTCGGTCGAGATATTTGTATGTACTATGTACACATCGAGTTTCATCCAAATCGGTTCATAAATACGATAGTTATTGTATGATAAATGTCAGATATATATATGTATATATATATATATCAACTTTTGAACGGAGGGTGGTTTCGGTGTCTGGGAGTCATGATCGATGAAAATATACCAAAATGTTTTGAAATCACTTTCCTCCGAACGGCTGCAATAGGTAGATTTTTGTAATGAAAGCTACCTAAAATGATGTAAAAGTGGGCATTTTGAACGGAATTTCCCGAAGCGATTGTGTTAGAAACGAAAAATATTGTCTTACTGAGAAAATAATTGTTTATATATAAAGTTTTAATTAATTGAACGAAAATTAAAAAGTCCTTCCGGCCAGTGCCGGGAGGAAGAGGTAGCTTTCATAATCCTTATTTAAAAAAAGCCAACTTATATCATGCAAACACACGAAGCTCAATTTGATGGAAACCGAATATAGGAGATTCAATACTAATTTTTATCAATATAATGAATGAGAATTTCGCGAAATTAGTCAGCTTTATCCAAGCTGCTTTTCTTTAAAGTAACTTATATTTGGCTGCCAAATTCGGCAATTTCTTAAAGTGCCTGTCATTTTAGGACAACATGGTGGATGAGGCTAAGCAGTGAACTTGGTCGAGACCTTAGTAATTGCTGTGCACATGCTCACTCACATCGGAATCGGTTAATATATAGGAGTGCTGTCGCATGCAAAAAATCAGATTTTTCAAAATGTCACCCACAATAGAAATTGAAACTGCTATATCTGAGCCATTTTTTAAGGTAAAGACAAACAAAAAATGCTCCAGAATCCTTATATCAAGATCAAATAATTAAGAAAGAAACCTTTTTCAATTTCTATTTTTTTGCACCTCACTTTAAATATATATATATATTTTTTAATTTAATGGCCGCCATTTTGAAACAAGATGGCTGATGAATCTGGCCAGCGAACTTGGTCGAGGTGTTGATGTATACTATCCACATACCTTCTTACATCAAAATAGGCGAATACGTGTGTTATCGCGTGACAAATACAAGATCATTTCAAAATGTTAGCCATGCTAGAAATTCAAAGTGCTATAAATCAACCATTTTTTAAGATATCAACAAAAGAACAAATTTTCAGAAACAAAAACTGCTCCGGAATCTTTGTATCAAGGCCAAACACATAAAAAAAAATCTTTTTCATTTTCCAATTTTTTAATACCTCATTTTGAATTTTAAATTTAATTTTTTTTAAATGGCAACCCTTTTGAAACAAGATGGCGAATGAAGCTGGCCAACGAACTCGGTCGAGACATTGGTATGTACTATGTACAGACCAAGTTACATCCAAATAGGTTCATAAATACGCCTGTTATCGCGTGACAAAAATCAGGTCGTTTAAAAATGTCAGCCACAAGAGAAATTCAAAATGCTATTACTCAGCCATTTTTTTAGATATAGACGAAAGAAAAACTGTTCCGGAATCTTTGTATTAAGGTCAAACACATACAAAAAAAATCTTTTTCATTTTCCAATTTTTTGGTATCTCATTTAATTTTTTTTATTTTTTAATTTTTTTAAAATGGCCGCCATTTTGAAACAAGATGGCGGATGAAGCTGCCCAACGAACTCGGTCGAGATAATTGTATGTACTATGTACACACCAAGGTACATCCAAGTCGGTTCATAAATACGCCTGTTATTACGTGAGAAAAATCAGGACGTTTCAAAATGTCAGCCACGCTAGAAATTCAAAATGCTATAACTCAGCCATTTCTTAAGATATAGACGAAACAAAAACTACTCCCGAATCTTTTTATCAAGGTCAAACACATAAGAAGAAAATATTTTTTCAATTTTCAATTTTTGGTTCCACATTTCAAATTTAAATTTTTCTTAAAAATTTAAATGACCGCCATTGTTAAACAAGATGGCGGGTGAAGCTGGCCAACGAACCCGGTCGAGACATTGGTATGTACTATGTATAAACGAAGTTACATCCAAATCGGTTCATAAATACGCCTTTTATCGCGTGACAAATTTCAGGACGTTTCAAAATTTCAGCCACGCTAGAAATTCAAAATGCTATAACTCAGCCATTTTTTAAGATATAGACGAAACAAAAACTGCTCCGAAATCTTTGTATAAAGGTCAAATACATAAGGAAAAAATATTTTTCCATTTTCAATTTTTTGGTACCACATTTCAAATTTTAAAATTTTAAAACAATTTTAAATGGCCGCCATTTTGAAACAAAATGGCGGATGAAGCTGGCCAACGAACTCGATCGAGAGATTGGTATGTACTATGTACACACCGAATTACATCCAAATCGGTTCATAAATACGCCTTTTATCGCGTGACAAATTTCAGGACGTTTCAAAATGTCAGCCACAATAGAAATTCAAAATGCTATAACTCAGCCATTTTTTAAGATATAGACGAAACAAAAACTGCTCCGGAATCTTTGTATAAAGGTCAAATACATAAGAAAAAAATATTTTTCCATTTTCAATTTTTTGGTACAACATTTCAAATTTTAAGTTTTTAAAAAAATTTTAAATGGCCGCCATTTTTAAACAAAATGGCGGATGAAGCTGCCCAACAAACTCGGTCGAGAGATTGGTATGTACTATGTACACACCGAATTACATCCAAATCGGTTCATAAATACGCCTTTTATCGCGTGACAAAATTCAGGACGTTTCAAAATGTCAGCCACAATAGAAATTCAAAATGCTATAACTCAGCCATTTTTTAAGATATAGACGAAACAAAAACTGCTCCGGAATCTTTGTATAAAGGACAAATACATAAGAAAAAAATAATGTTCCATTTTTAATTTTTTGGTACCACATTTCAAGTTTTAATTTTTTAAAAAAAATTTAAATGGCCGCCATTTTGAAACAAAACGGCGGATGAAGCTGGCCAACGAACTCGGTCGAGACATTGGTATGTACTATGTACACACCGAATTACATCCAAATCGGTTCATAAATACGAGAGTTACAGTGTGACATAGGTCATATATATATATATATATATATATATATATATATATATATCAATTTTGAACGGAGGGTGGTTTCGGGGTCTGGGGGTCATGATCGATGAAAATATACCAAAATTTTTTGAAATCGCTTTCCTCCGAACGGCTGCAATAGGTAGCTTTTTTGTAAAGAAAGCTACCTAAAACACAGGTCGCTTATAAATCTTTTCAAAAATCACGTCAACAAGTTCCATGTTTTTCCTATTAAAAATGAATCTGGAGTTATGCCAGAAAATTTCGAGTTGTTGAGCATGGAAAAGTATTTTTTTGAATACCGCCCTAACATAATTCTGATAAAACCAGTTATTATATAAAAATGAAATAAAAACTCGTCAAAAGCGGCCAGATAAAATTGTTAAAGTGGGATTATCTCTAATCATGATTTGGTTTTTGTTTGCGAAATTAGTATACTTAACTTCGAAATCTACCTCGCCTGTAGGCCGGGCCGGCAGGGATTTTTTTTTATAACTAGTCGTTCATACATCTAAATATGGAACTTGCCAGAAAGGGATGCCATTGTTTTACGATCTTTTACGAAATCAATCAATCAATCAATCAAAGATTCCAATTTTATCTGGGACAAAAAAAAAAAAAAAAAAAAAAAAAAAAAAATCTTGTAAAAAATAAGAGGAATATGTCTTTGTTCATTTCCAGCCAAAACCTCCGGCAATTATGGGATCATTTCACTTGGGCTGCACATCTTAGCGTTTCTCAGATCAGTTTTGAGCAGAATTTTATGTATTTATAACCAGTCTGTTCCCTCTGTTTCCACTCAAGCAAACAGATGACACCGTCGTCTGAAATTTAAGGGAAGTTCATTAAAATCGGTTAACCAATGAACCTTCACATTTTATTGCTCGTATGTGAAACATAGCCTTTAAAGATGCGTTCTTGTTTAGTATATTAGTCAAACAATTGTGTAATCTTTTGTTTTATAGTTTATTTCACAGATAATTATTAGCCTCCGGTACGGTATGCTATTTCTTTCTTCCAGCTTATTTTGTGTCCAAAAAATAACATTACCTTACAGAAGCTAGCTGTCAAACAAAGCATTACGATTAAATATTCTTTACAACTTTTTAAACTTCTAAGCATCGCACATTTTCAATTTTTATACCGTCGTATTGGAAAAAAAAAAGTTCTTTTAAATGCATTTTGTTTGAAAACTGTATCTTCATTTATTTTTGAAATATTAATTTTTTAGTAGTTTTTGGAGTCATTTGCTTGATATTGGCAACGGAAGTACTCCATTTCTGTTGAAAGGAAAGGAAAAATATTTTTAAAATAGTAATTAAATATTTTTGTTGCCATTTTCTCATAACAACCGAAAGAAAATGTAATTAAAATACGTGCTATTTTAAAAAATATATAAACGAATGATTTCTGTTAAAACAATGGAGCAATTATATACTATAATTAATTGTAAGTATCTATGAATCATTACATAGCTGGGGTTTTTTTTTTTCAATTTTCTTGAATGACGGAATCATTTTGCTGCGTTTGTGCATTATTTCGCGATAGTGATGTGCTATGCATTCTTTACTGTAGATGTTTAAGAGTAGATCGTAAATGTAGAATTCTTAAGCGGATGCGAAAGACGTCATTTTACATAAAATAAAACGTGTGCTTTAAGGCTTAAAATTGAAACATGTTTTGTACTACAGTAGAGTCCCGCTTAACCGAGTTATTTCCTTCTGATGGACTGGTGGCTTCTATTATTATGAAACAGCCATTATAAACGAAGTGTTAGGTGAAGATCAAAAAGAGCAGCAGTAAAATAAATAAATAAATAAATAAATAAAAATCACCATTTTTTTCCCCAATTCTGAGCAGAAAATCAGAGTTCTAACTTTTTACGGCTGCTCTTTCATCTCCACCTAACACTTCATTTATAATGGCTGTTTCATACTAATAGAAGCCATCATTCCATCAGAAGAAAATGAAGTAATGGAAATGCCGGGGGCGACACTAAATTCTGAAAAAGCAGAATTCCAGTTTTCAAGTTTTTTTTATTCAATTAAACTTAGTGAAATGAATAACACAAAGTAAATGCAAGTTACTTGCAACATATATATGTATCGTAAAACGTCCTACATAAATGCTTTAAAAAAACATGAATGGTTAAACTGGTATATTAACTACTCTTAAATAGGTGATAACTAATGTATTTTACATTATTTGATTTGATTCGGTTGTGACGACGTTATCGAAAGACCATGAGTAAGTCAGCAATTCTGTAGTTATGTAAAGTTTAAGAATCACTTGTTTAAATTTTAGAGATGAAACGAAAATACCTTAGCTTCAGTCTAGTAGGGGAGACCGGGGCTAGTAGGCGTAGTTTTTAGTTATTAATTTTTATTTATTTTTTGTTTAAGTTTTTTATGAAACTTTAACTGTACTTTTAAAGAACAGACGTTGGGCTATAAATACCCGGAGTTTTGAGTTTGTAGCTTTTGTAGTTTATGTTTAGCGGAAGCTTAAAGTAAAAGGAAAATTGTGCGATAACCTACCCTTTCACGGGGCAAGTTGCCTATACCTATGGGGTAATTTGGCACACGCTTTATAAAAATTTAAATGAAGTTCAAATAAGACATGCAGTTAAGCGAAATCAATTTCATTATTACCAGTAAGTTTAAACAAATGCGTTATAGCCGTACAATGTAAAATCTAAATTATACAGACATAAAAATAATGAATAAAACATTAACATTGAGAAACTTCTATCCTACTCTATATCATCATCAGAGTTACAGTTGTCACAAATAAAAAATCGAGTGTCTCCGTTTGGGCAAGTCTTGTGTGCCCAAAATCTTGCATTACAACCACTTTTCTCGTTGTTTGCTGTTTTTCAAACTACCAGCATACACCAAACACCGAGCCAACTTTCCCCGTGTTCAATGCGCCTACTAGCCCCATAATAAATTTCTTCACAAAAGGGGCACGTAATCATCTAAGCATAAATAATCCAAGTAAATCACATATGGGGTTGGTACAGTTGATCATATACTATGAAAAAATGCACACGTTAAATCGCAATTATTAAGATAAGTATTAGAAATTAGAAAAATAATGAAGCAACAAAAAATTACTTATTAGTGCAAAAAACAGAAAAAATCGTAATAAATGTCCACTGCACGTAGGTAACGCTGCAAACTACAATGGACATTGTAAAAAGTAATAAGAAAGGTACACTGTGAGTGGTTGCGTAATCTATCCACAAACAGACGATTAATGAGGACTGCGCCTACTTACCCCTGTAGCCAACTAGCCGCGGTCTCTCCTAAATAATGCATGCATAGTAGAAATAGTGATGTATTAATAATGAATGAATTGCCATAAGACCAGAATAACAAGAACTTATCGTTATTTTGTATATGCATTAACAATAACCATATTGACGAAAAGAATTTTGCATACAGCAGCACAGCATTGTATTATTTAACGTTATCGGGAGTTGTTTGAAAAATGTATAAAAAATATGAATTAAATTATACATACAAACAAAACAAGCAATTTGATACGCGAACACTACCTTTTTTGTTACGTTTAATACCAGAGATAAATAATAAACATTGTTTCTGAATCTCTAATGTTTTATTTTTGAAACTTTTGTTTTACTAAAACAATTAATCTTTTTGAAACTGGTGTTTTGAACTGCTACGGTTTTCAATCCATTTTTCATTGCAGCCAGATATGTCAGAAACAGGGCCTGAAGTCATCATCATTTCCCTTTCGTGTAATATATTCAGATTTAATGCGTAATTTTTCTTTTTCGTTGGCATGTGATTAAATTTGTCACATTTTCAGCATTGCTGTTAATTGTTCAATATGGATGTATTGTGATTTGCATAATGTTTTGGGTATTTTTTCAAATTGAATAGAATTGGTCGTTTAAATTCTTTTTTTCCTAGCTCAATGAAATATTTATTGATCTCATGATTTGACTTAAAATATTATAATATGCATAATTTTTTGAGTATGTTCTCATGCTGAATAATGATTGCTGTTTGTTTTTATTGTGATATTTTGGATGTTTTGGGCATGTTCTTATATTGAATTCAATTTATAGTTTATATTCTAAAAAATAATAATAATTTTATTCACATCATTATATGGGTTCATCGTAATGACTGTGTTTTAATTGCGGCGATGTATTATGTGTAATATGTAATGGTTTCATGATTTCCTTGGTCATCTTATGTCTGATATGATTTGGAATGTAGCAATTTGCGTAATATTTTAAGGAGCTCTCACGTTGAATTCTTATTAATGCAATGATTTGATATGTGATGTGTGAAGGTGTGATTAGTTGTCTGCTGATTTGATGTGAAATGTGATTTTTAATACTGTGATTAGCTTAATGTTTTGAGTATGATATCATATTGAATGCAATTGGTCTTTTATAGTCTACCTTTTTTTAAGTCACATATATATTTTATTGATCTCATGATTTGATTTGTGTTAACCCTTAAAGAAAGAAACACTCTATTTGTAAGTAATATCGCAAAATACTTTTCTTCTGGAAAAAATTAATAGCAGTGAAAAATATTTTTTCTAGAATTTACAATTTTGTTTATATCACTGATTATTATTAACATGTTTTGTTACCAAAATAATGTGGCTAATTAAAAATATTATATTACCTCAGTCAGTTACGACAGTTAATTTCCATCTCTTTAGAAATAAAAAGGATAATAGCATTCTGAAAATATATTTTTCGAAGAATTCAGATAAATTACATCTATAATTATATTAAACATCTACATTTATATTAAAAAAAATTACATGTTCCATAAGGAGTTTCATCTGTCTGATTATTTTTCATAATTACATTATCTTTTTCGGAATATTTTGCACAAAAAACCACTGAAATATTTTTTATACAACATTACCTATCATTATTTTCAGGAAATTCGACAATCTTAGACAAGGTTTTGACAAAGTTTACATCTATATTGTTTCCCATAAAGAAATTTCTGTTATTCCTGGATAACTTTCTTCTACTGCGGAAATTTGTTCCATTGCTATGGGCAATATATCCGATAATTTTATACAGTCAAACGTTTCTTTCTTAAAGTTATTACTATTAGCTAGAGTCCCGTTTCTTGAAAATTGTTTATTTACTAATTTTGTTTTCTTTTTGCGCTTTGTTTTGTTTTTTCTATATACCTAATGGAAGATTCATCAAACTTTCACCTACAATAGCATGTCCGCTTTTATTTATTTTCATTTTTTAATCACTAAATCACATATGTCTTGATTTTCCGTTGAACAAAAAATTACGTATAATGATCTATCACAACAGATATACAGGGTGTCCATAATTAAACGACCCTACTTTAAAGGTGTCTACAGACGAAACTATTGACCAGAAAGTTGGGAAATTTTGTGACTGACATAATGAAAAAATGGGAATTTGTTTGAGAGAAAAAAAAAAATTATTTCAAAAATTTCTCACCAGAGGGCGTTTTTTAATGACTTACACGTTTTAAAGTTTTTAAGCTTTATTTTTCTCAGATTAAATAAGGCAAATATACACACACCGCCCCCTGCTAAAAATAAAGCGTAAAAAATTTTAAAAAAATTGTGTTCGAATTGAACGGACCGTACAAATTCTGAAAAATAATCCTCCTACGACAGCCACCATTTTTTTTCTCAGTGTTCTGGCCTAGTATTCAGTGGACTGTGGCTAAATGTGTAATTTATTCAAAGACGCCCTCTGGTGGCGAAATTTTGAACTGATTTTTTTTTTCACCCAAACAAATTCCCATTTCTTCATTATGTCCGTCACAAAATTTCACAACTTTCTGACAAATTGTTTCGTATGTAAACAATTTTAAAGTAGGGCCGTTTAATTATGGACGCTCTGTATCAACGGGTAATAACAGTAGCATAAATTGTTTTCTATTACATCTCCCTCATGTGCTACTATCCACAGGATCATGCAGCAAACAAATGATTTGCGGATCATCCGAATTATAATCTGAATCAAATTGTCAAAAGTATAATCCAAAGTTTGAGACGCAATTAAAGATTTCACAAGCATCTTTTCCTCAAAATAGAAATATATGAAATGAAAAATTTGTAAAAGATACTAGAAGTATATCGTTTAGCAATGAGAAGCTATCTGACAAAGTTAGAAGCAAATTTTAAGTATAACACTTGGAAGAATAGATTTCGACACTGTAAAAAAAAAAAAAAAAAAATCTGTAAAATTACTAAAGATTTTCTAGGAAAATATTTAGAACTTTTTATGTAACGGCATCACAAAAATTCATGCAACAGACACATTTTTGCGCCGAAAATAAAAAAAATCTGTAAGATTACTAAGATTTTTTGGGAAACTGGGATGCCTAGAATTTTTCATGTAACTGCAACCATGGTTACTGATAAAATTTTAGTAAGATTGCTGTAATTTTAGCAGATTCATTTGTAAAGTTACAGATTTTGTAGCTTAAAAAACTATTTTTGTAGTTTGGCAGCGTTTTTTGACAGTTGCAGATGAAAGTTTAGTAAGCATGTAACTTTACATCGGTAGAACTACAGATTTTTTTTACAGTGCAGGAATAAAAAAGACACAATTCCAAGGGCTTCTATAAAGCACGGTTTAGCGCGCATACTAAAACACCGTATTGTGCCTGAAATTTCAGACGTACCGCTTAGCCATGAAAACTAACGAAAACGCCATTGCTCCCATTTTGGGAACTACTTGTTATTTCACGAACTGAGATTCTTCCAGGTTTAAATTGGATCATAAAATAAATAATTAAAAAATGTTTCAGCTAAAAAATGTAATTTTTATTATACAGTAATTTAACAAAAAATCATCCAAAAGAGGGCAAAAAGCGAAATTTCGCCCTTTTTTTACCACACTTAAAAAAAAAAAAAAAAAAAAAAAAAAAAAAAAATATATATATATATATATATATATATATATATATATATTTCAAATGAAATCTTTAAACAAAATTATAGATGTACTCTCATTTCAAAATACAAATAATATAAACTTTTTAACAATATGTAAAATACTCATTTTAAAAAACTTTAAGAAATGTCTCCAAAATAAGAGCAATGGCGCTTAATGGTTTAAAAATATAATAATAGTGTACGAAAGTATTACTGCACATTTATATTCACACATTCAAAGGTTTAAAGTTTAAATAGATAACAAACACCTATGAATTAACTATCGATATGTCTTTCCTATAATATGACGGCATTTATACCGATTTTCTGCTCGTCAAATGTCTGACAGTTTGGAACCCCCTATGAGGGTGATTCTCCCAAATGTGTACCTTTTCAATACAAATTTTTCCCGTATTTTTTTTTGTTTGTTTGTTTTGTTTTGTTTTGTTTTTGAAGATAAATTTTATCATTTTTTAAACTTATCACTTATTGCAAGTAAAAATCAGAAGATGAATTTTATGTTACAATTATGTGTAGTGAGAAAAATGATAAAAAACCATTTATTCTATTAGATATATAAATAAGGAGTAATTCTATAAAAGAATGTATAATGAATTTATTTGGAATAAATGTAAAAAATAAAAAAAATAAAATAAATAAAAATCCTCTCCCATCCAGAGCTTCTTTTCATCTCCCATCTTTTATATGTTATTCAATTTTTCTCTTTTAAAGTTTTGAAACAATCTTTTATGATTTAGAGTCATTGTAAATTATTGTTAAGCATTTCTCTGTAATATACATTTTCAAAATTAAAAGATTCACGGAGGTGAGAAATATGCTCTAAATATTAACCTACATATTTAATTTTTAAAAAAAAAATTTTGTTGTCCTTTAAATCAACATCTGTTGCTATAATTACATAAGCAATATATAAGTGTTGATTTAGTCACCTTGAATTACAGTTCACGGATATGAGAATCTCCAATAACCATGGTTGCTTTTTTATAACAAAGTCTAATACCTGAGTAAAAAAAATAATTTCTGACTTATAATTTAACAAAAACAAACATACTGGATAACTTTAGCATCATGGGAAGCAAAATCGGATGATAGCTTTGCCATTTTTTAACATTAAAATTCAACTTAATGTTTGGTTCATGGAGGTGAGAATTTATTGTGTGACACACCTTTTCGTACTCAGAAAACAAACAAAAGTACAAAGATTGTAATTAACTATGCTAAGTTACTTTGCTCTTGAGATAGTAGTAGCTAGAATAATAATTATTTAACTTTTTGTTTCAATTAAATAAGTAATCAAACAATTTCCTTAGTAACATTGGGTGTGTGACATGACACGGAGGTGAGATCTCACATACTGTGTACTAAGAAAATATGTATACATATAAAGTAATTATAATAAATGTATGCAGACACCACATTCACGTCAAATTCTGGAAAAGGCTTTGTGACTGGAATTGTACACTTTTTGGAGAATGACCCATAAATGCTAATTCTGCATCTGGCAATTTTTTTAAATACGTGAGATGAATGGACATCTTTCATACGAATAAAAATTGTGTTTTAAAATCATATACATTTTAAGATATTAAATTTTGAAAATGGTCTTTTTTTTTTCTTTTTGTTCCAATTTTAAGAGTCTTGAGACTCCTTAATATTTACCTTATTTTTTTTTCTTTATGGTGGCATTCTGTAGAAATTTAGTTCTTAATATTGATCTTATAAAGAAATACTTTTGTTTTGTATTAACTTAAATTGTAATAAATCAAATTTCATGAGTTTGTATTTCGCGCATTCAAAAACAACATTCCCATTTAAATAGGATACTGTTTACCTTATATGTGGGCGTACATTTAAATTTACTGAAATAAATAGTGGGAAATTATTAACGTTCTAAAGACAAACTATTAAAGATATTTCGCCCACACAAAGGTAATGTAATTACGAAAAATATTTTTGCGAAAAAATATAATTTATTGCTATAAAAAAGAACATGTTCGCAATTACCTCTAATTTTGTTTAACTTTTAAATGAAAATCTTACTAATGCTTATAAACTAAAAGAATATGCAATTTTTTTCACTTCATATTTTTTGTCTAATATGAAATATTTATTTACATTTTTTAATTTTCATTTACGTTTACAAAATTAATTATAGCTTGTTTGTTTTTTAAATAAAGACATCAATAAAAGCAGATTAAGAATTTTGCTTAATTATAAAAATTAGTCTGATTTCTTTCTAAAAAAATGTTTTAATAATTTTTGTATAGTTTCAACTCTAGTTTTTTATATAATTTCATGATTGTAATACTATATTTAAGTAGTAAAAAAATAAAATAAACACTATTATATAAGAAAATAAATATTTATATAATCATGTCTGCATTAAATTGTTAAAGAATATTATCAAATCAACCCTTGTTTATGCGTTCTGTTAGCAAGTTGTAAAGTAAAATATATTAAAAAAAATCAGAAATCTGAAAAATTGTTTTAAAGTACTTTATTTAGTCATGAACAAACATAATGATTTCTTCACTAATTTGAAATATATACTTTTTTTATTATTTTTATTTTTTTACATTACAATTACTTTTTGGGATTATTATTTATGGATTTTTTAGCATATGGATACCATTAACTAAGTCTTTTTTTTTTTTTTTTTAAGTAAAGAGATTTCCATTCAAAAGATTACAATTTACATATAAATAAATAAATAAATATTTTGAAGGTTTAATAAAAAATAGAAATTTTTCGAAATTCCTTATTTTTTAAAGAACATTATTCACTTACGTAGAAAACGGTATTAGTTTTATACATGACAATTTTACGTCAAAGTGCGTTTTATCCTCATAAATCCTTTTATCATTACCCTGCGTTTGTTCATCTTGCTGACATCAGCAAAAGAACTGCTGAACAAGCTAAACAAAGAAAGCTAGAAGCTAACTGATAATGCGTTAACTTCGTTTTACTGTGACAACATTACGGAAACATTAAAAGAAAGTACACTGGAAATTCCCCAATGAACGAACGTATCATTTAATTTGTAGGATCAAGCTTTGGTGTGTTTTATACATTGATATACTTTAGTTCTTGTAGGAAGAGAAATGTTAAACTTGCAGTAAGTAATCGTTTGGTTAATGTATTACATGTATCAACAATATTAACTCTATGCTGCTTAGTATTTTTGAGAATTTGAAGACTCCTTACTATTTACCTTATTTTTTTTTCTTTATGGTGGCAATCTGCAGAAATTTGGTTCGTAATATTTATCTTATAAAGGAATACTATTGCTTTGTATTAATTTAAAATGTAATAAAAACAAATTTTATGAATTTTTATTCCGTGCATTCAAAAATAACAGCCCCAGCTAATAGGACACTGTTTTTATTATATGTGGGCGTAGAGTTAAAATTACTCAGCTAAGTAGTGCAAAATTATTTTCGTTCTAAAGACAAATTATTAAAGCAATTTCACACACACAATGTATGTAATTTTGCAAAATATAATGCAAAATATTTTTGCAAAAAAATATAATTTATTGCTGTCAAAAAGAATATGTTCGTCAATTACTTCTATTTTTATTTAACTTTTAAATGAAAATCTAATTAATGCTTATGAAATAAAAGAATGTGCAATTTTTCCCCTTCCAGATGTTTTCGTCTAATATGATTTAACGTTGATTTAAAATTGTCATTCATGTTTACCAAATTAATTATAGTTATGTTTTTGTTATTTTAAATAAAGGCATCAATGAAAGTAGATAAAGGATATTGCTTAATTATACAAATTAGTCTGATTTTTTTTCTATAGATAAAATATGTTTTAATAATTTTCGTATAGTTTCAGCTCTAGTTTTTTACGTAATTTCATGATTGTAATACTATATTTAAGTAGTAAAAAAAATCAAATGAACACTCTTAGAAACATGAACTAAGAAAACATATATTTCTATTATCATATCTGTATTAAGTTGTTGAAGAATATTATCAAACCAATCCTTGTTTACGCGTTCTGTTAGCGAGTTGTAAAGGAAAATATGTTTAAAAATCAGAAATCTGAAAAATTGTTTTAAAGTACTTTATTTAGTCATGAACAAACACTAATAATGATTTTTTCGCTAATTTTAAATATACATTTATTTTCGTTTATTTATTTTTTTTTACATTACAATTACTTTTTGGGATTATTATTTATGTATTTTTGAGCATGTGATAACTTAAGTAAATCTTTTTTTTTAAGAGATTTTCGTTCAAAACCTTCAAATTTACATATAGAAAAATAAATAAATATTTTGATGGTTTAATACGAAATAGAAATTTGTGGAAATTCCTTATTTTTTAAAGAACACGATTCACTTACGTAGAAAAAAGCATTAATTTTATACATCACAATTTTACGTCAAAGTGCGTTTTATCCTCATAAATCCTTTTATCATTATCCTGCGTTTGGTCATCTTGCTGACGTCAGCAAAAGAACTGCTGAACAAGCTAAACAAAGAAAGCTAGAAGCTAACTGATAATGCGTTAACTTCGTTTTACTGTGACAGCATTACGGAAACATTAAAAGGAAGTACACTGGAAATTCCCCAATGAACGAACGTATCATTTAATTTCCAGGATCAAGCTTTGATGTGTTTTATACATTGATATACTTTAGTTCTTATAGGAAGAGAAATGTTAAAACTGCACTCAATAAAAATTAATCGCTTAGTTAATGTATTAAATGAGTCAACAATATTAACTGAATGCTGCTTAGTATTTTTGAGAATTTGAATTTAAAAGAAAAGTACGATTTATAACCATGTTTATAAATGTAAGCATAGTTGCATTATTACTTTTCTGACACATTCAGTGTAACAACTGTATTGTAAAGGTGATCATTACTTGATTATAAATAATTTTTGTATATTTGTCTATTTTGAAATACCGAGACTTCGTTTTCATTATTTTTAGAACTATCCCATATGTGGGCAATTCCATCGTAACTGACGCAACTGTTTATCGTGGAATTTTGTTTTCAAAACTATGGAGAAAATTTACTAATAAAGATAGAAAATATTTTTACAATTTAAAATATTTCTTACTAAGGACTTAATACCCAAATACCAGCAGATTATTTCAATCTCTCTTTTAGTCCCCAAGATTGCATTTCAAAATTCTGTAACTGACGTAAAGTAAAATATACAAACATTTTTTCTGCTTTCATTGAAGTGTAAAAATTATCGAAACTATCCCGTTAAAAAAAGTGATTTAATGTTCTCAACAACACTAAGTAATGCCAAATTATAACAGTAACCTGTTTAATTAATTTTTGAATAATAAAAAAGAAAAAAGTGGCATTTACATGTGTAACTGACGTAACATTGTGATTTTACAAAGGCAATAATGGTACTTAACTTAGTTTGTAAAGAGTAATTTACAATGCCTTTTTATTAGGATTTTACTATAGAATATAAAAATATCAAGTTTTCCAATCATACCTTAAAATTAAACATATTATAAATTTCACCCCCTCCAAAAAATGATAATTTTCTGAGAAATTGCCAATATATGTGTGTATGTATACCTATATATTAGAATTTCGTCTGTCGATATATTTTTTATTCTTACTCAATTATCAAACAAATACTTTTATTACTCATACACACATTATATAGATACAATAGGATAGTTTACTAGAACGTGACATAATATAGTGAAACATTTTTTTTATTAAAAAAAACAAAGTTAAAACAATACAAGTTTTATTGATCAGATAAAAGACCTGTAAAAATTTTAGTACTGCATTTTATTGAGGAAAATAACAAAATATATTCATTTGAACCAAATTCCTTCTTTTAGTATGCCTATGTTTAATAAATTTCATTTCTTATTACTTTCCGGCTACATGTAATGTAAGTAAAGCACTGTAGTCGTTATGTATCTATGTGTGTCAGTGAGCAAGATGACGTCCGGCTGCTGGCTACCGTGTGGATTATATTCTTTCAAGTGTGTACCTACGGAAAATTCAGCCTATAATATCCGTATCTGAATCTCTTTTAAACCATTCATGAACAAATTTGCGATTAGAGGTAATTTACAAGCACTGTACGATAGGCAAAGCAATCAAGGGAATGTAAAATACTACTTGAATGTAGATATGTATGGAAACATACAAGCATGCCCGCTCCCAAATTTCCAACGAGGGAGGCGTTAATTGGTAACATATTCCAAATCTTGGCTTCAAAATCATGTAAAAAAAGAAAACTAAGAATGTGGAGAACACCCATATAATCGCAGTTATTACAATGCATGGTTCGTACGCCTCCTTGAACTTTGCAGACCAGGAAATTTTTTGGCACCGGTATTTTCTTATAAATCTCTTCTTAATCTCTTCTTAAAAGAAGGCGAAATTTTGCGCGTTTAACCAAGATTTATTTTCTATAAGAAAGATATTGGTAGTTTTCCTGGAAAAATAACGGTATCCGTACGAACCATGCAATGGGCCTTTTTTTGTCTACCCACAGGATTTAACCGTAGTTTGTTCTCTTCTGCAGTCCACAACTAATTGGCTTTCACTGTTAAAAAAAATGTATAACATTTACAAAGAATGTTCTTGGAGTCGGGGTGGCCTAGAACTTTTTATGAAACAGCAATAACAAAAATTCATTTAACAGATATACTTTTACACTGTAAATCAAAAACTATGTAAGGTTATATTAGATGTAAATTTCCAACTGGGCGAAAAATGTCCGGACCAGGATTCGAACCCGAGACCTCCTTACTGAAGCCGCCAGTGCTCTGCCATCTGAGCTATCCCGGACGATTCTGGTCGAACTTTTTCACCCAGCTAACCTTGATGGTTACAGCATCTGGTCTGAAGCCTGGTTCAGCTCAACAGAATAAATCTCAGGTAATGGAACTCCAGAAATCGCTGGATACGAAATTACACTAGATTAATTTTAACACAATTATTCTAATTAGTAAACAAATCATATTAGATGTAAATTTCCAACTGGGCGAAAAATAGCTCAGATGGCAGAGCACTGGCGGCTTCAGCCAGGAGGTCCCGGGTTCGAATCCTGGTCCGGACATTTTTCGCCCAGTTGGAAATTTACATCTAATATGATTTGTTTACCAATTAGAATAATTGTGTTAAAAATAATCTATGTAAGGTTACTACGATTTTTTTAGGAAACTGGGACGCCTAGAAATTTTTATGTAACTGCAACCCGGGTTACAGATAAAATTTTAGCAAGATTATTGTAATTTTATTGGATTCTTTTGTAAAGCTGCAGATTTCTGTAACTTTAAAAAGCTAATTTTGTAGATTTACACCTTTTTTTTTGTACAGTGTGCAGATAAAGTTTTGGTAAACATACAGATTTCTGAAACTTTATATCTGCAGAATTGCGTCTTTATATTTTACACTATATGACGAGTATGATTTGGTTCAAAATTAATTAAGATGTTTCAACCATTTTTGTAACTCTCATACTTTAAACTGATTGTTGCCGCCATGTTTGACGCCAACTTTGAATATGGATCCGACTACAAAAATTAGCTCTATCGATGAAATACTTTAGTAGAATAAATTCCATATGTCGCACTACGTATTTATTTCGGTTAATCTTGGATTACCTGGTATCTGAATTAAAAGTATTCTATAAAGTATTCTTCAAGTCGAGTTGAGTCACTCGGCTTTATCTGATACATGTTGTTATATATTTGTAAATTGAAATATTATTTTATTAGTTATTTCTGTCATCTGTCGCTACCTCTTTTTCCGAATGCCCCTTTATCTTTTTAATGCTGTATATTTGTAACTATGTGTCATTTTATTGATAACTACTTGCGCTGAAACAGATACATAGATATATATTTTTTTCAAAATAACGAATACTTGAAACAAAATGTATGAGGCAAAATATTTACAAAATTTTATTTTAGTACGCATTTAAACGCAGTCCTTTTTACATAGCTCAGTGTTTTCTTGAAATTGAGACTAATAAAATGTAGCATCAGTTCTGATATTGATTTTATCTGACTTAGAGACTTAGCAATATGGCTACATGGTAGTAATTGAAAAGCAGAAAAACCAACGCTTAAAATGCATAAATAATACATGAAAAGCATCAAACAGCTGTTTCGAATCTACTAGAACAGCGTGCTAGAAAAAGCAAGGCTGAGCATAATAATAGACAGAGACGCGCTAGTTTATTTACCCAAACCAGCGCGTCTGTGTCTATGAGTATTTGCACATTATTTGTGTGCAAAATCTAATATGAAAACTTTTTTCCCCCTTAACTATCATATTCCTTGTGTGCAAGCTGTTCTTTCTTAACTACGAATACATGTAAATATTTTCGATCCCCTTTTTTAGAGTTCCTTTGAATTTAATTTGAGCTCCTGTAACCTGCGGAGTGGGACGAAGAAAACGAACTTATTAGCAATGGAATAGCTGGAGACTGTGATACAGGTGAACTAATAATATTAAAAAACTACGTCCAGTGCTTAAAAATAAAAGCAATCGAAACTGCAACAACAAAAGCATTTTTTTCAAACCCTTGTGATATATGTAAAAGGTACTCTATTTCAAAATTAAAATTAAAGTAATTTATTCTTTTTTCTATTTTGCTATTGCTTTATTTTTATTAAGCACTTGTTACCATAATAAGAAATATTGCATATACTTCTCCTTAATCTCAAAATTGAAGCATTCTTGATTATCCGAAAACTTCGATTTTCCGAAAGATGGCCTGTCCCAATTACTTCGGATAATCGAGGTTCTACATTACTCACTAAAACTATTTTTTCATCATACGTATATTGCTATTAATCCAGTTCCACTTTACATAGAAAATACTAGCATTCGTCGACTGCAAATAGCATTTTGTTACCAATTTCTTTGCTACACACCCTACGCGTTTTTAAAATTTTACTGTACACTCTATATATATAGTCCTCAGCAAAAGTTCAGACACTGGTGATATTTGACCTTTAAATAAAAAATACGACCACATGGGCTATACAAATGGCTGTGCTTATTTTTAAACATATTTTAAACAATTTAGGATGAAAATAACGGATTTAATGTAGGATTTTATTTAATTTAACTGAAAAATGTGAGATTTGCTTATTGCAAAAGTTTAGACACTTACGTGATTTTTTGTCAACTGTTCTCAGAAAAACGCAAATTTCAAATTTTTGACGCCACAAGCATGAAGTATTTCAGTGCACCTCGCAATAGCATTGGTTAGTGAAGATGCCACGAGCTAGAAATTTTCAGTCAGATGAAGTAATTGTAGCATGGAAGCTGAAATCGAAAGGGAAGACTGTTGCATAAATTTCATCTATTTTGAATCGTCCAAAGAAGTCTGTCTATCAAATGCTGTCTAAGGGTGACTCTTTCAAAGCAAAACGTAGATCTGGAAGGTCTCGCGTGGCCAGAAAAGGAGATGGTAGAAGGACCCATAATCCGCCATCTAGACAAATGATGATTGCTAGTCGCATTAAAAGTGAGTCAGAGCTTTCTGTGTCAACGGATATGATTCGTAGAGGAATAAAAGAAAGATGTAAATTTGTTTTCGTGAAAATGATAAAATAACCAACCTTGAAATCTCACAACAAACTGACAAGAATGCAATGTGATCGCAAAGCTATGTCATATGGACTAAAGTGGAGTACCGAGACATTCAGTGATGAAAAAAAAGCGGAATTTGGATGACCCAGATAGGATGGAATACTATTGGCATGACTTGCGTAAACAGTCTCGGCCTTTCTTTCGTCGTCAACAAGGAGGTGACTATTTAGTGATTTGGGCCTCACTTTGTTTTAATGCTCAAGTATCTCTGGAGATCCACAATTGTTGCCATGCAGCATCAGACTACATACATACATTGGAAAACAATTTTCCGCCATTTGGTGAACTTTTAGCTATTTCAAAGTATGTATTTGTGCAAGATAATGCGCCCATTCATGTTGCATGCAAGAGAAATTTGATTTAACTCTCAAAATATTACTGTTCTCGACTGGCCCGCATGTAACCCTGATCTGAACCCAATAGAAAACGTTTATGGCATCATATCTCATAAGGTTTACGCAATTTGTTGGCAATACTCCTGTGTTAATGAGCGTCGAACTGCTGTTGAGCGTGTTTGGTACGAAATAGACTCCCGAGTGATGCAGGATATGGTTTCCTCACACAGTTTAGTTTCCTAGTCACATATTTGCACTAATAGCACACAATATAGGTGTAGTTCGATTTTAATTTATTGTTATTTTTCTGTAAATGGACAGATTGCCTATACTTTTGCCACCATGTTAATTTTGTTTTTTTGTCATTATTTATTATGTAAAAGGTATAATTTAAAATTTATTGTTTGCGAATAAAGGATAAGTCCCAAGTAATACGTGACAGTAGAGTTACAACAATTCGTTACATACTTCGCAGTACAGAAGGATAATAGATCATTGTCTAGACTTTTACTGAGCACTGTAGGACGTATAGCTGGTTAATTATAGCTGGAAGTACAGTTGATCTCCGCTTCGAAAGTTGTAAATCCGCTAGTATCGTTATATCCTAAAATTCCATCTCAGTTAGAAAATAGGTTTTGCTACATCATGCGAAAACAAAATCTGTAATTGTAATGCAACGTAAGTTTCGTAGATGTTTAGGAAAAGATAGAAGTGCTGAACTAAAAGCATTCGTAAGTTGTATCAATTCACTCATATTTTAAGAAACAGGCTATCTTTGTAACCATGGACTTCTTTTTGTGTCTTTGCAACCATCACAAAATGTGGCTTTTGAGAGTTTGTGAAAGACAAAGTATATGTAGTACCACCACCGCGCAACTTCTAAAACAAATTATATAAAAGGTTGTGGGCTAAATATAAACATGCACCGTTTAACAAGTATTGCAAAAGTTTGTCTATCGTCTCGAAATTGTCCGTCAGACTGGAAGAAGTCATAATATAAATCATTTTATTAATAATGCAATGAAATGAAAATATTTGAGGGTCTTTTTCTTTTTTTTAACACGTTGTAATAAGTGTATGTTTCGAAATGAAATTATTAAAGAAAGCGAACCGCCTAGGAAGACTATCTTTTATCCGCATTAAACGAAGTAAACATTTAAACGATGTTAACGCTTACGTAGAATAAATGGAATTCAATTTTATTCTGAAATTATAATTTATACCAGTTGTATTATAAAACAGAAAGAATGCATATTTTGGCGATATATATATATATTTTTTTTTTTTAGCGAGGAACAAAGTGGGCAACAATTTATTAATACAGAAAACTAAACTGCTCATGAGAAACAATATATGCAAGTACCGTATATACTCGCGTATATACCGTATATACCATATATAGTCGAACCCCTAACTTTCGGATGCAAATTTTGGAAAAAATCAAAAACTCGCGTATAAGTCGACCCCTTAACTTTTTACTTCAATTTTGCACAAAATCAAACCAAAGATTTTCTAATGCGAAAAGGTAGTAAGTAAACAGAAACAAATCATTATTTTTTTTAAATGATGAATTATTTGTATATTTGTATATTATTTGTATAATGTTATTTGTATATTTTATATATTATTTTTTTATTCATACACATAAAAAGCCATAATTTTATTTTTGCTTTTTTAACTCACTCGCGTATAAGTCGACACCCCCCCCCCCCCCAAATTTGCTTACCGATAATTGTCAGAAATTCCTCGACTTATACGCGAGTATATACGGTAATTTGTCGTAATTATATAAATATAGCTTCAATTAACGTAATCACTCGATTTGTTTTCTAATAGTTCATAAATGTTTTTTTTTTCACACATAATATTTTAGCGACACACTAAGAACTTGGGTCTGTTACATTATATTATTAAGAATTATGAAGAACGAGAGTTAGAATTTTTTTAAAAGCCTGTAACGTTTTCGAGTTTTGTATTTTTCCTTTCACATCACCATTGTCACTGCCTTTTTTTATATATCTCAATAACCGAAGTTCGATCAAAATTTATTTTGAGGAAAAAATTTGAAAAACCAGTTTCGACTCTGGACAGTCAATTTGAAAAAAATTACTCGCATTTTCCTACGATTTGGATGTATAATATTTACATTAAGTTCAAACAGAAAATGAATGGGAAAAGGATATTGTTCTCTTTCACAGGAGATACGTTTTAACTGGAATATTAAAGAGTCAACTGTGGTATTTAAAAACTTTATGAAAAGATCCTAATTTTCGTATTTTGTCTTCGAAAATTATATACTTAAGTAATGCTATATTTCAATAGCACACTCTTCAATTCTTTACACATTCATTCATCGCATTCTGCATTTCTTTCAATACTTTTTCACATAACATTTTTTCCCATCATTTTAAAATATATCAATATATCAGTAACATTTCTGAAGTGAAACAAAACATAAATTTCAAACTGAAACAACGGAGGAAATTTCTTTATCAAAAAATGTTTTTATGTATTTTCTAATATTAAACGTTTTTCACTAAATCAATAAATGAAAAATCGCCTTTTCAGATTGTCGATTGCTTTTACTTTCAATTCATTGATTTGAAGAATAATAAATAATAATACCAGCTCATATTTTCTTGCATTTTTAAATTCCATATAGAAATTTCATGATCTATGATGAGAATAGCTCTAATCTGGGACACACGTTTTTCTTATTAAAACTGCTATATATAAGCAAAAAATAAAAAAAAAAAGTTTCGTTACTTATTTACAGGCTAACGTCTTTAGAGATGTTAGAAAGAATTATGGATACAGCTTTGCAGCATCACATTTAATTCTAAAATTATCTATAACCATAGCAGTTTATTAAAGCTTTTCACTTTTCAATATTTTACTTTGTTGAGATACATATTTCCACGAATTGAGGATAGATTTAAATGAATTAATATAATTGTTTAAAACATTTATATCTGTTTAAAAAAATGTTCATTTATTTAGAAAGAGCACAAAAAATAATTTAAATGAAACTGGCAAAAAATCGTTTCTTTTGATTTTTTAATACAGTCAAACCTCGTTACCCACACACTATAAGTATCGTCATAAGCGGAGTGTTGTGGTAACTGGAGTTGAAGAAAAATATGTTTATAAAAAGCTGTATTTTTAATTAATTTAAGACAATTTTAAATTCATAACTGTTCTTGCAGTTTTACGCAATAAAACATTATTATTAAGTAAAATAGAAAAGAATAAAAATCAGATTTTTGATGATTTGTTTTTTTGTTTTTTTTATATAGATTGTTATATGAAATATTGATGAAGTAAGGTTCGCTTATCTCTAGATGTGTTTCCTAAAATTATTTTTTCGATATTACATAATGAATTGTAATCAATATTTATTATTTCAGAAAGAGATGTTAGAAATTTCAAGTCATTGCAATGCAATGCTTCGGTTTTAGTCGGATGATAAACGCCTTTTAACCACAAGAAAGCGCCGCCTGACATGATAAAAAATACCGCGAGTAGATTGATACGTCTATCTGGAGCTAAAGTGGGCTATTCACAGTGTGTGCGTTAATTTATTCAAATAAAGGAATGAAGTAAAATTTCTCATTTTTTCTAAAAGTTATTTCAGACACTTTTGTGAAAGGTTTGGCTAAAGCATTTCTTACCGTTTAATTTCCGTGGTTATAAGATGGATTATGAAAAATGGACAATTGTCCTAAACCGTCGGTATATCCGGAGTTGAAAATTATTCAACAACGTAAAATTCGGAGTTTATTTACATTAAAATCATATACAGAACCTTGGACTTTGAAAAACTATTCTGATAAGCGGGGTGCCGTGAAAACAGATGTCAGGACAACCAGGTCGACTATATTTTGAATCCCTTATTTTTCTCATTTTGAATGGTATATTACTTTTGTTTCTACGACAAAAAGAAGTTAATTTTTTAAAAAGTAATTCTGTTAGTTTACATCATACAACAGCTTTACATACATAAAATTTAAACTCAATTTCTCAAAACGCTGTTTTTGAACTTCGATGTACCTTTTTACTTTTTATAGAAACTACTATATATTATACTCTGTGTCGTTTAAAAGGTGTTTATTCCAGATTAAAAAAATAATAGATAAGAATATCTGTTGATAAATTTCAATTCACTTTATTAGGAATTATTCGTATTATGTATATGAAAAGTTTCAAGTCAATATCTTGTAAATATATATTTCTGAGAAAGGGTGAATTAATTTGACATGCAAGGTATAGGGCCTCCCAACTCGAATTAATCATCGCTTCATCTGTGTGCATCAAAATTTGTCACTCCTATGTCGCAGCTGATTTATAAATGTGCATTTGTGTCACTCTACTAGCAGAAAACATTGTAAAACTATTTAATATTTGTCGGCATCAATTAATATTTTGGATTTTTAATTTAATGAAGTAGTTTAAAATAAATTATAGTTAATTAAATATATATATATACAATTTTATGTGTACATCTCAGTAAAATATGCATCGAATGAAATAACTTTGTATAAGCTCATAATTTTTCTACGCATTTTGTAACACTCGGACAGTTGTCCGCGTGGAACTGCAGTACTACCGATAGCTGCGGATTATATAGTTTATTCTTCTAAATTCATTACTGTTCTTACTACGGAGAAAAATAAAAACATAATAATTACTAATATTTTTTATATATAGCACTTGCAAGTGTACACCGTCGGAAGATGATTGTTGTAGGTCAAAATACTCTGCAATGTGTAAAGTAGAATCCTCAATTTGAATAAACAAACAGAATACATTTGGTATTTTGTGTGCTTCCTCCTCTAAATTTTCAATGCATATTACTCACAACTATTTTCTGAACACTAAATGTTATTGACATGCTACTTATTAGCTCATATGATTGTTGTAGGTTTAAGAAGCCTCATATGTGTAAATTTAGAAAATAACTGATTTGAGGTATGGAAACGGAAATAATTCGTATTCCCTATGCTCTTGGCTATAAATTTTCATTGCCCATTGTCCGCTATTCCTCTTTGATTACTAAACGTTTTAGGAATGATTTTGCTACTTGTTGGTTAAGATCGTAATTTTAGGTTAACACTAGAACCGACGGAAAATTTAGTCAAGTGTTATAAAAATATTTTACACTAGAATTTCTATTAAAAACTATATAACTTATTTATTTAACATATTTCTCCGGGATTCATATTTAACTTATTTTAGAAATAAATTTCTGGTTCGAGTCAAAGTATTTTTATTTGTTACCGGTCAAAATGACCGCTAAGGCGTTTCTAGTGCTAAAGGAGTTTCATACATGCAATCCTAAAATATTTGATTTAATGTATATAAAAGGAAAATAGGGAAAGCTGGGGTAAAATGACGAATTCAATATTTTCCGCAAATAATCACAGGCGCTAGCACGGTGCGGTCACAATATGAATGCCCTGCAGACGGAAAATGAACATCACATGCACATTTCCACATTAATTATTAAATTTCATTGTCAGTGACGTTAACCAAGTTCAGCATAATCTTGAAAAGTTTTATTTATTGCTGTGTTAGTCAATTTTTCCCTATACTAAATTGTGGTCGAATGAGGAGGTCATATTTTGCAAGATGGTGAGTCGGGTAATATGGAATATTAGCAACACAACTGTTTCAAGATGTGTCTAAAAACTAAAAGAATTTTCAAATTTAGATGATGTACTAAGGTTCACTCATTATATAATTTAGGTTATCCTTTTAAATCGTGGTTTTTCTTGCAATTTTTATATTCCGTATAACACTATTCCATATTTGATGACTGGTTGCCATTAGAAGGATATTTTTAATTTATTTTTAAAGCTAAATATTGATATGTGTTTTTTTTCTTCCACTTTAAACGTATTAAAAATATGTAAAGGAATAATGAAAGTTTGTTCGTTACTAAGGTTTAATGTATCTCAAAATTTTTGATGGTGACTTACAAAGAAAAAAAAGAGGTATACCATAATACCGGAACTATAATAAGACTAATAGTAAGCTCGAAGTAGCTGGAGTCATTCGGTAGCTTCAGGGCCCGGAGCCTTCCCTTCCTTCTTTTCGGTGTGTTTAATTTGTCTAATTTCCCTTTTTAATTTGTTGGGTTTCAATTTTTGATTTTTTTTTTTTTAACCTGGCTTTCGCTAGAGTGTCTTTTACTCAGGACGCGGCTGGGGACCTATGAACCTTGCTTCCGCAAAAGAGTCGGAATATGTAGACGAAGGAGGCTGCGGAAATTGTGTGCATTATTTCATTTTCAGTGTGTTTCTCTAAAATATTTGACTATCACAATGTAAGGAATAACCATTCTAGTTAAAGTTTTTGAACTTTTTCACTAAACGTTTTTGTAAGTAGAACTCAGGACCTACAAATTCGAGAGAGAGAATTTTATTTCGCATTAGTATTGCTTACTGATTAAAAAAGGACAATTTTCGTCATTATTACCCTATGGCTGTGGAAAAATGAAGGAAATTACCCTTTTTTGATAATATCGCTGTTCGTCTCTTAGAAATTAACCCTCTCGCTGCGCAGCCCGAGAAATACTCGGGCATGCATTTTCCCATCTAATTAATACTATTTGGTTATTTCCACTAGTTATGTTTTAGCGAAAACTTTGATTTAATCAGGACATTTTCCCCGATTACAATAGTAAAAAATTTCTTCTTTAAAGAACCTGTGATAAAAGATTAAAAATTCCGTAAAAGACGCTCATCGCGAATAATTACTTACACAGCGAGAGGGTTAAAAACAGAGATTTAAAACATTTATGGTTTTAGGCAAAATATGGACGAAATTCTCGTGCAAATAATATATATAAGTTCATAAATTTATTCACAGTGGCTAGAAAAAATTATTGAAATTTAACTTCGTCATTTTTCTCCGCCTTCCAATACTTTGTATTTCCAAAACTGGCATCTCTACATTTCCCATGCATATTATAATAAATATTGTTTAATACAAAAGCTATATGTATATGTATGATACTCTAACGATGGGAACTCATCGTTAATTTATAACTGTGTTAAAAATTTAAATATGTAATAACGGAATGCGATTTTATACCAATTTATGCCAAACATCTGTTGTTTAAAAATTTATACAATCTAAACTTATATATTCTTATGTGAACGCGATTCTTTTTCTTGTTCATAATAACTCAGCATGATACACAAACAGAAAGTGAAGAAGATATATGTTACCAGAAATAAAAGAAATTCACAAAGGATTTGAAACAAAATGTATAAAAAATTTATTGTTGAATCTTTAGTATTTTTATGAAAACTACTAAAACGATTAATCTTTCTGAAACTGTTGTTTTGAACTGTAACGGTTTGCAGTTCATTTTTCATAGCAGCCACATATGTCAGAATCAGGACCTGCAGCCATCATCATTTCCCTTTCGTTTAATAAATTCTCTGAAAGGCGTAGAACATTTCTTCTTTTCATTTTTATTCAATCCGTTTATTAGATGCCCTTTTCTTATTTTTTTTTATTTATACACATAGTAATCTGAAACACATTTGTGTATGATTAGTAAACAAATCCTATATAGCTTTATTAGATCTTATTATTATAATTTTTGTTAAGGGTCGCTTCATAGATATTTTTCAAACGCGAAATCCCACCAAAAAAAAAAAAAATGTTTTTAATATACAAAAATATAATATAACTATACACAATAAATATAATAATCTCTTCAGAGTTACCAATAATTCCCAAAAGTGTTCTTTATCTTTAGAAACTCAGAAATAAAGTCTAAATCAATAATAAAGAAGAATTTATTAAAACAAAGTTTTCTTTTCTTTAGCCATTGATTTTAAAAAATGTTACTGACAAGGAAGGTCTCCATACGGGCATATTTACAAAAATCTGAAAAAATTACAGAGTGTTCTTCTCATGTGGATATATATGTTTATAAAAAAAAAAAAATAAATAAAAAAAAAAAAATAATGGCGGAATTTCGATAGAACGTTCGTAAAAAAATAAAGATTTTTTTTTTGGCGATTTTTCATCGGTTGGAGATCAAATGAAATTTCAAAAAATACTTTTTCATGTCAAATACTCTTTAAGATAAAAATGTTTCATGTTGAACTTGTTTAAATAAAGTTTAACGTAAATAACTTTAGTTTTGTCAGTTTTAGTTTCAGTTAACTATAGTTTTGTCATGTATCTATATATTTATAATGAAAGTTAAACATGGAATTTTACGAATTAAAACAAAATTAAAATAAAATTGTTTCAATATCTCAAAATTAAGTCCAATTGAGCGCTGTCGATCAATTTTGTTGCTATGGAAACGACGAATTCTTTGATATTGAAATTGATAACCGTTAAATGAATCTTGCCTTTATTTTGGAATACGCTTAAATATATGAAAGTATTTTTTATATATGGAATTATTTTTAAATAATAAAATTAAATAGCAAGCAACATAAATATGTAATACGAAAAAAATGTATTTATTAAACTCTCTTATTGTTTATGTTTATATTCATTAAATACTTTTTACACGCATTCTATAAATCAATTAACAAACAATTTCCAAGTGCATTAAAATCTTTTGTTTTTGGCGAGGAAAAATACTGCTCACCAAATCGCGTAACTCTTTCGTCTTTTCGCGCCAAATACACGAAAGTATTTTATTTTTTATAGACTTTCCACTGTAATTCCGCTGCTAAATTTGATTGATCCTTTATTACATATATAAGTAGTTTAATTGTTTTTTTTTTTTTTCAAAATATTCAGAGTATGCCTAGTAAGGAGACCTTCCTTGTGAGTAGCTTTTGTAGTATATAAATAAATTTTTATTAATGGAATGTCGGTTTTTAAATTATTAATCTCAGTTAAACATATTCATCTACGTAATTGAATTTATAGATGTAACAGCAATATAATAATATTTTTATTTTGGTGTTTGCGGAGTTAATTTATCATGTTCGTCTGTAAAACCTGTTATTTTGAAGCTGCAAATTTTATTTGAGATTTGATAATATCCAAAATCCTAATATTCCGAGATGAGAAAACTTATTATTAGGCTATAAAAAAATTCTAGCAAAGTTACTTGAAAATCAATTGCTGCTAAATACTGTTTTTATATAAATTTCTTTAAACCTCGAAAATATATTTGTTTCTAGACTTTCGTAAAAAAAAAAAAAAAAAAAAAAAAAAAAAATTCGTGAAAGGTAAAGACTAGCGAAAGGTTATTCTGTATTTTTTCATAGATACATTGTATTTTCATATCTTAAAACCTTAAACAGTTTGGCCCGAGTTTCACTTTCCCAAAAAATCATACTAAAATGGCTGTACACAAAAATATTTGTAAAGGAATTATGTTTTGAAGAGTATATTGAATGAGGGGATGTGAAATATATTATTACATCGAACTGCGCTTAAAAAAGTGTATATATATCCTGGGATTTGCAATAATTTTTATGAAAATGCAGGAAAATATCCTGCCGTTTGAACTTAAAAAAAATTTCTCTTATTTTACTAAATGCATACAAAGCGTGTTAACCTATAGGTGATTGCTCAGAACCGAATTACAAATACAAGTCACCCTATCAGAAAATATACACCAAATACCGACGAGATGTTTTTCTAATAAAACTTCTTTTTAAATTTTGTGCATCTGAAAAAAAAAAAAAATAAATAAATAAATAAATAAATAAAGGATGCGACTATTCCTCGAGTAGTGATTGAATTTCTATTGAATAGAATGTCGAGTAACCCGCAAGGCTTTGTTTTAAATCCCAAAATTCACGCAACATTTGAATTTTGCGGCCTTTGTGCCTAAAATGTTGTACCTAAATTGCAACATATGGATGTGTACGACATGTTTTTTTTCAATAAGAGGGTGCCGTATGCAACGTATTTCCTGTTTTGGTAATTAGAATTAACCACCCAGAACATGTGAATTAACGCCGTTTGACATTTTTTTTTTTTTTTTTTTTTTTTTTTTTTTAAATAGGTCTAAGCTTTATTCTAACAACACCACGCCCATACACGACTGGAAAGAGGAAATGGAACGGTGTATCAACGAAATTCAGCTACATTTATACAAAATACATCCCGGAAATTTTCAACAAAAGAGTGTTTAGGTATTAGTAAAGAAGGTTATTTATCAGATATGCTATTCCATACATAATCCTATACTGCATACTTTATGAATCAATAAATATTTTGATCTTTTAGTTATGAACCTGCGTTTTTTAGAATAATTATTGGGTCGTTCGGAAAGTCGTGTCCGTTTGAGAAAATTCCATCATTTAATTATTAATCATTGATTCCGATATTTAATATATAATAAATACCGAGCAGAATTTTCCGGTACGATTTGATTTTCCCAAACGGACACGACTTTCCAAACGATCCAATACTTCTTACGCGAATATTGAGATATTCTTTATATTGCCACTGCTACAAAAGTCCATTGAAAAAAAAAGAAAAATGTCATTTAATCCCCTTGGGAACGAGCGACCGGTATACGTGCCATGTAAAGTGCTCAGAATCTGTGATTATTTTCATCAGTAAATTTTCTCCTATTTAATCCGAGCATTTTAGCGATTCAATTAGGCATTAATTTCTGTTTTGAAAAACCGGTGATAAAATATTAAAAATTCTTTAAACACGCTCGTCCCGAATGTGTTAACGCATTTCCAAAGTCCCATCTAAGAAAAAGGAAATTCCAGTTCTAATTTCGTTTTTTGTTTCAAGAAATTAAGATAGACTTTTAGTAGAATGTTAGTTTAAAATATAATGACAAATAATTTAAGACAATATTTATATATATCAGTTTAGATGTGTTTTTGTTAAAAGAATAAATACATATTTCATAAACACATACTGGGCAATTGTACCATAAAATATAATAAATAAAGACACACAAGCTTGCTTAATGTTGCACAAAATACGAAATTTAATAACCTAAAACTACATTTTTGTCTTCAGGTCTTTAGTCAATGTTCGACAGACTGTCTCTCGCACAGGAAGTCTTCATCTCTGAGCTTTTAGCAATTTAACCATCATTTTTTCCTGAAGACGGCTGTAGAAAAAGCTCGAAACGTAGAATTTAACTTTTAGCTTATTAAAGTTCGTGTTTTGTGCACCATTAAACATGGTTGTGTATCTTTATTTACAAATTTTGTAATTTATCATTTTTAGACATGTTTAGGCTTATTGAAATAACTAAAGTATACAATTTATCCCGTCTTTTTTTACGGGAAAAGCACGATGAAACGAAAAATCCAAATACTACTTGCAAAAATATTTGAAAACTACGATACGTGTGACAAAATGTATTATTACCTTCGAATGCACTTATCAGAAATTTCAATAATCTGCTATTATTAATAAAGACACAATATCCAGTTTTATTTTTTAATGTGTTGTATTATTCTAATTGCAAATCGGGAAAATTATTTAATATAAAAAATATTATTGATTATAAATATTTCATACCAAAAAACTTTTTGCAAGAAAAATGTGACATGAACTTTTCATTATTATGATTTTTTTATTATACTTAGAAATAAATTTACATCACTGAAAGTTAAGGATAACTTTTACTATTCACCATTAAGAACGCTTCCGTGATTTTACTATCAGAAATTATTCTGGATCAATAAAATATTTTACGCAGTTTGTTCTACAATAAGCGACATCACTTCTGAATTTTGAAACGTAGGTATTGTTTTGAATTATTAATTCGCTTATTTAATCAATAAAATTTATTTTCTCGGTTAATGCAACATCATACAACTGCAATTACAAATTGCGCAGATAATCAAAATATATTAATCCCTAAACTCATGAGATTAGTCAAGAGTATCACTTATATGAACGTAACAGTTGAATAATAAATCTTCATCCTTTTCAATACAATAGAATAATTAAATGTGTAAATTTATCCTTTAACTGTAAAATCATTTTTCAATTTTAAGCAATTTTATGAAGTATAGACTGCTATATTTCGTTGAATACGAATTATTATTGTTTGGGGGAAATTTTCAAGCAGCCACTCTAAAGAATACAATAACTTGTTTTAATGAATATGTATGATATCTATTTATAATATGTATAATTTATATTATTCTGATCAATTGAAACACAAATTTCCATAATTTTAAGCGTCGATAGAATTCAAACTTTTGTTACAGAGCTATTTTCACTATAGCGTTTTTGACTTTTTCACCGTCTGAAAGAATTCCAGTTTGCATTTTGTGCTAAAGAAAAAAATGAAAAATGTAATTTTAATACTATTGTATTTGGGGCAAACTGACAATTAAATGAATAATTGTTTACTTTCAGAGTTTTTATAAAATGCAAATAAATCCAAATAAAATAATTCATTTTGAAAAATAGCTTTCTTTTTAAACGCAACTTTTTCTACTTTTTTATTTGGGTACACTGTTCCGTATTATTCTATTCTGACTATTTAAACTAATCTGCATATTGTTCTACATATTCTCTGCCATAAGATAATAAACCATCTCTAATGGCTATAAACATTGGACGTCTTTTATTAGTGTTATTATATAGTATATTCTTTAGCAGGCTTTGCGAAAATTTAAAATTTTAGATTTAAAAAAAAATAGTTTGTAAATGTCCACTGTTTTGTGGAAATGCAAAAATGATAATTTGACAATAGATTTTTTTTAACGTCATCAAAAGAATGATTTTATAATGTTATATAAAGTTGTATAAAGTTAACCAGAATCAATTACCTGAAAGCAATTTGAATATTAATATTTATTGTAGTAAGATTACTTTGATAAACCACTTCACATTTGTAAGTTTCACTCGCAAATTAGTTTAGAAATTAATTTTTAATATACAAAATGAAATGTCCCTTAATTTAAAAGGAAGATTGACTAAAAAAATATTTTTTGCTAATTTATAAATTATCAAAAAGAAGATAATATAACACGATCTTAATGATTTATGAATTTCAGGCAACTACGTTTATCCTTAATAATGCATTTTTAATTTAATAAATAAAAATAACGTTATATCTCCTTTTAAAAATTTACAGTAGTGAGGGCTAATTGGTATTTTTTAAAGATAAAAGTTGAAAAAATATTTTTCACAGAAAATAAAATTTTCAACCAATTTCACCAACATAAAGGTTTTTTATGGAAAATATATTTCAGATTTTAAGGGCCATAATAAATTATTCAGCCTTGTAATTATTGTTCAATACTAAAATGAAATCTAATTATTGTTCATAAAATGAAAGTATGAAAAAATAAACAATATTTAAGATGTTCTTATTTGAATGGTGTTGTATTCGATATAAGTCAATCTCTTTTTGGAAAATTAATTAATTTTTTTAATAAGGAGGCTGTAAAGATGCTATGTAAACATAAAAAATATTAACTTTATTTAATATAATGTAAAAGCACTCACGCAGTTTTGTTTTAATTATTTTTAACTCAAAAATTACAATGATAAATACTTAGGAATAACGAAGAAAATTATAATTTCTATATAACATTAATTAAATAGTTTTTTTGTATTTAATAATTTTCTAAATTCATTGAATTCTAAAATTTTTTTCATTGAATTCTAAGAATATTACAAAAAGTATCATTTACTTTAAATAATTTAGTTTGTTAAATTTCCTATTTTACAAAAAATACAATAAATAACAAGGTTCTTTATAGGGATTTAAACGTTTTAATTTTTTACAATACAGTCATTGGTGTCTTTGAAACATTTATCTGAATTGTTGCAAAAAATGCCGTACGATGAACGTACCTTAAAATATGAAACTTTACACATAGATAAATTCTATTAAAACTTAGTTGAAACAGACAGAAAAAAAAATATTTGAAGGTGCGTGGCTCATTTATCAACAAAACGTCATTTTTTATCACTAAACGTACCGTGAATTCGTCTCAAGTTTTGAGTAAATATTTCAAAAATAAAATTTTTATTTAAAACCATTTATTTTTTACATTAAATTTATTGCAGTGCGATTTATATTTTATTTATTTAATGAAAAAAAAATATGACTGGTGAAACGGCCGGTTTTTGGTATATTTTAAGTTAATGCAGATTTCGTTTTGTACTTGAAAATGTACTTTATCCAAATAAAACCTATCATTAAACTGTGTCTGGTCACCTTGCTTCCACAATTAAAACTACTACTGAGCAAGCTAAACAAGGAAAGCCAGGAAATAACTGATAATGCGTTAACTTCTTTTTACTGTGACAACATTCTGGAAGCATTAAGAAGTACAATGGAAATTTCCTAATGAACAAAAGTAGCATTTAATTTGTACGATCATGATTTGTGTTGTCTTATAAACTGATATGCTTCCGAAGATAATACAATAAAAATGTCAATTCTATACTAAATTAAAGGGAACCGTTTAATTAATAAATTAAGTAAATAATCTATATTTTCTTCATGTAGCCTTACAGAAATTTTGTGATTTGCATTATATGTATATATATATATATATATATATATATATATCGTTTCACATATAAAATCCTCATGAAAGGAATTTCTAAATCTATTTTAGAAAACTAGTAAATCGAATATATGAAATAATAATTGCCCAACAGAATGCATAGAGGTTAAAATTTCCTCTTTTGTTTTCTATTCAATTTAGAGAATGACATTAATAATGAAAAATGAGATCCTTTATAAATTTTCGTCTCAGATCTATAGCAATGAAAAATATTTGTTGTCTCCATTATAGAAATTAAAATAAAAAGCAAATTAATGCTTCAATAATCTCAATTTTTTTAATGTTTTAAATTTAGAATTTTTAAGTGTTATTTTGATACCTTCGAACGATACAGTAGACATAGACGTGACGTCAGCTGAAACTGGTTTATTTCAATCTAAAATATTTTTGAAGTGACACATGGATATTGAAAATTGATAAATAAAATAAAATACCGAGGTGGGGGGGGGGGGTGACGTTATATTTAGGAGCATTTTTTAAACCTATCCAGAGCACAGTAAGTCTGTTTATGACATGATGAAATGATATACTGACACCAAAACATACAAACGAATTTATTAGAAAACAAAAATGTGCTTATTTTCACTACCTTAAAAAAGGAAAATTTAAATTTAATATTCTTGGTGCCGTTTGTCAGTTTTGGAATTAAAATTAGGTGTCTTTTTAGTGGACATAGCCCGCTAAAGTGTTAAATCATAAATAAATTCCGTCAAAGGAAGATAATTTTTTTAAACTTAAATTTTATTTTGTCTTAAAATGTCCCGTGTTTACCAAAAATAATGTCAATTTGTAAAGATATAAAAATTCAACCCTTTTGGGCTATTATACATGTTTCTTGAAGATAATAAAAATAATACCTAAGTTTGTACATTGTATGTGTATATATATTTAAATAAATGAGCATTATTATCATTATTGTTCATACATTAATAAAAATAGAAAACAATTACAAGGAAAGTTGAACGAAATGGAGAATTGTCGTAAAACCGCGAAGAACTTATTGCTTCAGGGGCTCAATCACGAAGGATGCATGGGGAAGATGAGATGCCATTATTATCTACTGTATTTGTTAATGTCATTTCTTTCAGAATATCACAGTTTTTGTTGGTGGTCGGTAATGTTTAATTAATGGTTATATATATATATATACATGTATATAAAGTAGAACCTATAATAACTACTCTTTTAACGGAAACTCTCGGTTAACCGAAATCCATTCTAAAGTTGTTGGTTTTTTTTTTTTTTTTTTTTTTTTTTTTGGGGGGGGGGGGGTTCTTTTGGGTTTTTTACAATGGCATTCTTTGTGTGCAAAATCAATTTTGAAAGCATTTTTTTTTAACCATCATATTCCTTTTCGAACTAGGAGTACATATAAAAAATTTCGATCCTCTTTCTTTGAGTTACTTTGAATTTAACTTGAGCTTCCGTAAGCTGCGAAATGGAACGAAGAAAACAAACAAATTAGCAATTCTGAAGCTTTTGAATGTTTTGCAAAAGTTTTGGCATGGAGGCAGCAGAAGAAAAACAGTGATACTGGTGAACTAATAATATTAAAAAAAAAAACTATTTGATAGAGCTTCAAATCAAAGGCAATAGAAACTGCGACAAACAAAACTTTTTTTAAAACTCTTGTGATATATGTAAAAGGTACTTAATTTCAAAATTAAAATTCAGGTAATTTATTCTTGTTTCTATTTTTCTATTGTTTTATTTTTATTAAGCACTTGTTACTATAATAAGAAATATTGCTTATATTTCTCCTTAATCTTAAAATTGAAAAATTCTCGATTATCCGAAAATTTCGATTTTCCGAAAGATGCTCGGTCCCAATTACTTTGGCTAATAGAGGTTCTACTGAACATATATAATAATAAACATAATAAATAAACATAATAAATATATAATTCTGTACATTATAACTGTATGAAATCTAACTAGTTTCAAAGGTTTATTTATAATCTAAGATTTATTTTCATTTATTTATATTATTTAACAAAACTTAAAATAAGATATAGCAGTGACTTTCTGTTTTTAATTGTAACAAAATTTTAAGTAGCAAGAACTAATGAAATTCAAAATGGCGTCAGAGAAAAGAATGCTACAAAATTTGCACTACTCTTTATTTCATTACAATTTTAGTTACTTAAAATTATTCTGTTTCATTTAAACCTTACTTACAGTGGGTTTTTTTTTTTTTCATGCAATAAAATACCAACATTTTTCTAGATAATGAAGCATAAGGCAAAGTGTATATTTTTCATTTTCTTCATCTTTTCGATCCTTTAGTAATTCGACATTTTTTTTTTTTTTTTTTTTTTTTTTTTTTACAAAATATATTATCTTAGATAATCATAATATAATCAAGGCTTACGAAAAACAAATATTGCTTATATTGGATTTTTTTTTATGTTGGGATCAAGTTTTTAGAAGCATGTTTCGGCTATTTTTATATGCACTATTTTTTAATATCTTTTTTTGTGCGCGGGTGTGTGTGAGTGTGAGCAAGAATAAAATCTACACAATGAATATGCTTAAAAAATATTTCTGTTACGTAAAAATATATGTCACTATAAAAAAAATAAAATAAAATAAAATAAAATAAAATAAAAAAATAAAAAATATGCTTAACCATTTAATTTATGTATGTATGTATAATTAATTAATTAATTAATTATACAAAATAAACTGTGCGATTTTTAGGTCTGGTGACTGCATTTTGTAGCGGTTTTATCACGGAATATTTTTAAAGAATTTAAAACAGTGTTATATATTTTTATTTTTATTATTATTTATTTATTTATTAATCGGGTTATTTATCACTTTCTTAAATGTACGAGATGTTTCAATTTAGAAACTGTAAGCGGTGTTGTTAAAAAATGTAGATTTTTTGGGATAAAAATTTTCAACCATTTTCATTTAAGCGAATTATATTGGTCAGAAAGTGGTAAATTTAAAATACAGATGTTTCGAAACATATACTCGCTTCATTAAAATAAAATGCACCATAATTCAACGATAAAAAATGCTATATAGTTTGTAAAAATAAATATGCATAAATACGATATTAAAATGTCCAGTGAGGTAAAAGAGGGATAAAGTCGGCAACCCGGAAAAAAAAAAATTCAATTTTTCTGATGCATAATTTGGATCGTAAAATACAAAGCTTTTTTTTTAAATAAACAATTAAATAAAAAAAAACCCGACTGCGTAAAAAGCGAACTAATTAATTATTTCTCATCAATATGAAACTATTTTTTTTAATTCCTACTATTAGCTCACACTCTCGCTATATATATCTTGCTCAAATTTTCAGTCGTTATCAAAATACTTATTATTCATCCAATCAAGCTCAAATAAATTTTTTAAACTTGTAGTGGATGACACTTGATGTTAATCCAGTTTTTTTCAAATATTAATTCATTAATTAAATTAAATTAATTAATTTTCAATAATCGAGAGAGCCCTCTTCTTGATCAATGTATTTTAAGTCCGAGAGAGCCCTCTTCTTGATCAAGGCATTTTAAGCATCACTCAAAAGGAAAGAAGAATGGGTGAAAAAAAATCCTCTTATTGACCTAAGTAGGAATTGACTTAAAATATTTTTTTTTATATTACTTGTTTATATTACTTACCTATTTTTTTATTTACTTATATTGATGACTTTTAAGTTGTGTTTAATTGTTAGTTCCTATCTATAAACACAGTTTTTATGAGGTCTATAGATGTCTATGATAGTTAGAGTTGCAGTAAAGCTAGAGATCCACAATACATACACAACTTCCAGGTTGTATAATATTTAACTGGCGGTTAAATAGTCAATGAAACATCGTCTTTTATTTGTAAAACCTATCCAATGATATGCCACTCAATAGGGTGCGTAATTTTTTCCCCTCTCTACCGCCATTTTATATTTTACGGCCTCCATTTTGAATTTATAAAAACAAAACCTAGCCTATAACCCTCGGTTCATTAAGACAAATTGATAGAGACCTCATTCATTAAAATCCACCCAGCCGTTGGGATGTTTCGAGGGTATAAAGAAATCCACATACACAGATACGCGTGAAACACATAACCCAGTCTGGTAAAAAAAGAATATCCTTATAAACAGGCAACATCTTTATTGCATTATAACTGCTAAAATACTTACATAGAACATTTATTATTATTTGACTTTATGGTCTGGAATAGTAACATGCAAACAACGACTTCATAAAATTTCTAAATGGAGGAAATTCAGCTTCGACAATCTAAATGTATGGATATAAAAATACTATATGTAGTAATATATGTGTAATCCTTTAACATTTAAATGCATACTTTCCAATTAACCTACAATAAGGTATATAATCCGTGTTAAAATATAACTATATGTACTGAAGAAACCAGTTTAAGGATACATAATGCATAATCAATACTTTTAATTAAACATTAATAAATGAAATTATTTGGAAACCATTAGAAATTATTTAACAATATTCCATATTAAAATAATGGATATCAAATTTCGATTAAATGCTTTTTTAACGAACTATAATATGAATTACATATTAATTAGTTTGCTTTGTTCAAAGTAATGCATTCCATAAGCAATATGAACATAAAAAATTTGCATTGATTAATTTAAAAATGAAATTTAAATTAATTTTTAAATATTTCTAGATAATGAGCTTAAACAATTTTAAAAACGTTTCTATCCATTCCTCGAAATTTGAGCAATTATCACATGTTATAAATGGTATTTTATAGGGTATTTATTTTTGCTGAAAGGATAATCAACAATTTTTTATTTTATTGAAAATAAAACTGATTGTGTCTCTGATTAAAAATAATTTTTATACGTTTTTCTTGAACTATTGTCTTCAATTATTTGAAAGATTACTTTAAGTAAATTAAGCATAGAAAGTAATAGTATTAATTAATACATAAGGTGAACTGAAATTCATTTTATTTATTTAAGCATGATATGTGTATTTAATCGAAATCTAGATATCTGAATTATTTTTGTCTTATTATAAATGTAAAAACAAAGTATTTATTAAGAATAAACAATGAATTTCAATAAATAAGTAAACTTTTACTCAGATATGGTTGATTAATAAAATAGAGATTTATGTCTATTTTAACTTTATAATTTCTGTAACTGCTGTGAAACTGTATATAAGGATAGTAAAATGGAATAATTGTTTTAAAGTGCATTTCAATCACATTGGACTATTTTAGTTTTTTTTTTTTTCTTAATAGCTAATTATAGATTTCATTTCAAATAGTTTAAAATGCATAAAAATTGAAATTATTATAGGTAAATAGAATTTTGTGAAACATGATAAAATGAATGAGGAGAATTTTCTTTTGGAACTATAGTAGCTATCGTGACGTACGATCTATTTTGCCATGACTTTGTATCATTAAATATAAATATAAATTCCAATTTATTCTTTTTTTTTTTACATTTAGATAATTTACTTTATGTAACACATACTTACTGGCTATGATAGGAAATAAAGAAGTGCAACGATATAAAAATAGAATATTCGGAAAATAAATGTAATAATAAAGCCATAAGACGAAATGCAATATTCCATTTTGATTCAATCACAAAATACACTACGAACTTTACAAACCTCACCATTTTACTTAAAAGGCAACAAAGATAATAATAGCATAGATATTACAAGTTAAAAATATACTTTTTTTTTATTTCAAGTACTTTCGGCCTGCAATACCACGGTCATCACCAGGGAATATATTTATTAATCGCTCCTCCATTCATTCAAATACGGTACTTCGTTCGAAATGGGTAAGTCTGTAATTGTTTGGGTAGTTGATAATAGAAGTAGCATTGCCTTCGACTTAATTTTCATAGAGAAAAGTATGTTACTTTCGTTTCATTTATTTTAATACATCACTTTTTTCAAGATACGCATTTTAAAATGAAAGAGGCGTGTGTGCACAAAGTGATGTATTAAAATAAATGGAACAACAGTTAAATACTTTTCTCTACATAAGTTCAATCCAAGGCAATGCTGCTTCTATTTTCAGCTACCATAATAATTATAGATTCCCATTTCAAACGAAGTGACGTTTTTGAATGAATGGCACAGCAATTAATAAAATTATTATTATTCCCTGGCGATGGCAGCGGGATTGGAGCCAAAAATACTAGGAAACTTAAATAAAATGTATTTATTTAATTTCTGATAGCTATATTATTATTATCTTAGTTGCCTTTGTAAGTTAAACGGTGATCTTTTTAAAGTACTTATTGCATATAAATGTGATATTTTTACTTATAGTTATAATTTATTCATTGTTAGTAATTTGAAAAATAATTTTATGAGAAAAAATATTACATTTACATATCTCAAAATTAACCGTAAAATTGTTTAATCATTCAAAAAACAGCATTATAAATTTATTAAGACTTTACATCATACTTTTTAAGGACAGTATTATTTTTAATTTTTAATAAAATATTGCAGCACTGTAACAGTATTTTTTTTTTACTATGTGTTTTCAAATTGGCATTAGTTTTACACCGAGTTTCGTAATGACATGAGCACCTAGTAATTTTGTGATGTCCTGGCGAAAATGCATTTATTAATGCATTTTCGCCAGGACATCACAAAATTATCAGAAAACTCCATTCACGAGACAAATGCAGCGTTTTACAAAATATATAGCTATAAAAGAAATATCCAAATTTAAAATCATTGAAAATATCAATTATCTAAAAAATGGTGTTGCAAAATGATATGAACATTAATCGAAATTATCAAAAAACGAGAATGGAAACTGTACAGGAATAATGAATGCCACTTTGAGAAGAACAAGCTGAAATATGAAAATTATTTTAGCATAGAAAGATTCTTTGCAGACTAAGAAATTTCCAAACCTGATCGTTAAGTGAGTTCTAGAAGTATGGGTCGTAAAAGAGTATTAAGTGGTTTTGAGAAAGAGAAAATGGTGGCTTTTAAGGGCCAAGGACTTTTGGCCGAAGCTATTGTAAAAAATTTGAAAAGATCTCAAGATGTAATATTAGATATTCTTCGATTAAAAGAGCCTTATAGAACAAAGAACGATCCGGAACTTCCGCCAGATCTGTCCAAAAGGGAAAAAAGAGTCATTATAAAAAGAATGAACAATGGTAAAATAATTTTAGGTTACCTTTTAAGAGATCAACTGATAGCAGTGTCAAAACGTACCTTGCCCAGAGTAGTCAAGAACTCTAAGATGATGAGGTAAAAGAAAATAAATTTCCAATCATGTATGACTAAAATGCATCAGCGGAATGTCCTGGATTGAGCAAAAGATCCCATGTCCTGGAAGTTAGAATATGAAAGTGTAATATTTTCCGATGAAAAAAAAATTGTATTTGGTTGATGCAGACGGTTTTTCTTATTATTGGCACGATCAGCGCAAGAAACCAGATTTTTTTTTTTCAAAACAGCAGTAGGATGGATGTTCACTCATCGTTTTGGTTGCGTTTGGATTTCATGGTAAGATCAACGTTGCGTTTCCCTCTGGCAGAATTAGTGTATGAACCTAACAAGATCTATTTGAAGAAAACTGGGGAAATTGGTGGACCTATCTGGATATTCCAACAAGAGAATGCATCCATCAACAGGGAAAACAGCATTTGAGAATGGTTTCTTAATAATGATGTAATTCCATGGCCATCTGTTTTTCCTGATTTATATCTAATGGAAAATGTATGGAGTCTACTGGTTAGAGCTGTTTGTGCAAATGGAAAAAAAAAACATGTCACAATTTCAGAATTAAAAGCTGTTATAATCTTCCAATCGAATAAAATAGATCAAAATATATTAAAAAGCTTGGTCCACTCCATATATGACAGCGTTTTGACATCAATTAAAAGATCTGGTGCATACGTTTGCTCTTAATCTATATCTTTAGCCGATGTTCATATAATTATAAAACATATCAAAATGGAAAAATGTAGTTTATTTTACGTATAAATCGCTGCTTCATATATATTTTGTTATAAAATAAAACGATTTGTCCTATTTCTATCATTGAATAGACTTCCGTTTGTTTTGTAGCATTTTCTTCTTTTTTTATGCTTGAAAAACTGGGATTTCATATCATTTTGAAACCAGGTGTTGATCTCTTGCATAACTTTGTTATAACTTTTTGCATAGACTTGTTATAATCTTATGTATTTGCATTTATTGTCAAGTGATGGCATCCTCCAGGGGCCTTGTTCCTGTTGAATGAGTAGAAGACATTTTTAAGTTCTTTTAAAGTAAAATTTTCAATTGCCTCTGCCTTCTGCTGGTTAAATATTGAGTCCGCGGCGCAACATAGGCAAGGAGGTTATATTTATTAAGCATCGTTTTTCAGTTTTAGTCTAATGTCAGATGGACGTCTTTCTGCACGCTTGTCTGCTTACGTATTATCCATTCACAATGCTATAGCATTGTGAATGGATAATACGTAAGTAAAAAAGCAGGCAAAAAGACGCCCGTCTGACACTGGCCTTATTTATTTATTTTTTGTTGTCTTGTTTTTAAAATACAGTTATTTAATATTTGTGTCAATTTTCAGTTTACTTCAATTATGCAAGTGTTATAAAAACTAATAAAGTACGTTTTTTCAGACTATCACCAATGCAAAATTTGAAACTAAAAATATTTGTTATTCCTATTAGATTGGAACTACACGTTAAAAAGTGCCACAGACATTTCTTGGAATAACAAAAAAATATATATAAATTAAATTCACATAGTTGTACACTATTCTACAAATTTTTCCGTAAATTAAGAAATGATCGTTTCGGTTAACTTCACACAACAATTAATTTCTCTATTTAATTATTATTTTTTCTCTTAAACTTATAATTGAAGGGAAAGTTTTCAGATACGTGACTAATTATCAATTTATAGTAAAATTAAAAAAATAAAAACTTTTTTTTTTTTAAGTGTAGTAATTTTAACTTGTATTAAAATTACTTGGGTGCATTCAGGTTCATTCAAGGAAATTACCCATTACTTTGGTAGCATTTTTTCTAAATGAGGTAAATTACAAAAAGTAGAAATTATGAAAATGTACTATTGAATTCATTAAAAAAGGCAACTAATTTTATTCTTTTAAAATTATGCATGGAATTTACAAAGTAGTGAATGTATATGAATGAGTTTAGAAAGAAATAATATAACTGTTTTGAAAGAATTTTTTACTATCTGTATTTCAGTAAAAAAGGCCTTGTTACTTATATTTTTTTGTGTAATCGAATAGATAAAACATAACCTTTTAGATACATGAGAACAAAAACTTAACTTATAAATCACTAACTACATTATTTGCAGTAACTGAAGATAAGTACGAATATATAATTCATATTTTCATAATGATGATTGTATTTCTATGTCTGAATACTAAAAGTTATTCACCGTGTTAAAATAATCTCTATTACAGGTACTTATTCTGTTGTACTATGTGAGTGCATTGCATAAAAATTGCTGCAACTCAAGAATCATTATCCATGCCATTATGATTATCATAAATTATGAAATAATTGCTTCGGTAATAAATATAACCTTGATTTATGATTTAGCAATCAGTTAATGGATTAATAAGGAAATGAACGAAAATGGTAAATGTACCAAAACACATTTTCATAAAAAGGGAATATTTTGAAATCGAAAATTCTTAAAGCGTAAGCTGTTATACATTACACATTAGCGTATACATTACAAAAGTGAAGAATATATGAAAATAAGATTTATTATAAATTGGAACAAATTTATAGTATAAATATTTTCTAATTAAATGTAACAAAATATATAGAAATAAGTTTACCATAAAATGCCACAACGTTGTTATATCATATCTAAGAAAAGCAACATCTAATAATAGATAACCTGTTATTATTATTTTTAATTACATGTACTTATTTAAATAATAGCGATAATTCGAAAGTTCTTGTGAAATATTAATGTCTTAAAATAATTCTATGAAGGGTTCGAATATTATTTAACATGAAAATTTTTCAAATATAAATAAAATCTAAATGATAAATGACATTTTTTTAAATGTACATAGATTGAGAAACTAAGAAGCCAGATATTCATTTTAAATAATATATTTTCTAAATAAAACACAGAATTTGTTTTAAAAACGTAACCGTGTATAAAAATTATGTAATAACACTTTTTAAAAACAGTTTATTTAAGGTAATTTTAATTTTCCTTAAAATTTCATGAATAGAGTAAAACCTCTGCATAGCGGACGCGTCAAAAACGAATAAATTTTGCCGTTATTCGAAGATACATATACAAATACATATAAATAGTTCATTTGAGAATAAATTGAATAAATTATGAGTAAAAAATATACTTTTAATAAGCACGTGATTACACACACGCACACACACATACAAATATCTACCTATATATATATATATATATATATACATACTAAAAAACGAATAAAAATTCTAAGGATAAATTTCTTTTTATCAATTTCTACAGCAAAAAACTAGTAAAATAAAGCATTTGTGAAATGATCCTTTAATTTCTCAACATGATGTTTTCCAACAGTGTCAGGCGGTGCCTCATGATTTCATTTCATTAAAAGTATTGCAAACAGTGTATTTACAAGTAAACTCTAATACGCGTCAATCTCTCACGAAATTAACGACAATCCTCAGTGGCTGGTAAAAATAAATCAATGTTGAAGCCAGCAGAATTCTTCTTTAAGTAGTTTGTAAGTTTATAAGCGTAGATGGGTAAATTTAATTCCGATGTGGTGAACAATATTTCTTTACGTATCGTCGCAATATATTAAACAGATAAGAAATATTTTTTCCTTGTCTTATTAAATTATTCTTTATATATATATATATATATATATATATATATATACATACATACATATATATATGTATATATATATATATATATATTGTTGTTGTTGTTGTTGTTGTTGTTCTTATAAATAAAAGATAACATGAAAACCTATTCAGATTCCGTTTTGTCATTCGTAAACGTATTTTTAGTAACTCTTTTAACTAATAATTTTAATATCAGAGAGATCATGTAAGCATTTTAGCTACTAAACTGTTTTTCAATTTCCACTGAAACAATTATTTGCCATTAAAATTAAAGTGATTGTACTTCCTAAAGACTGAAATCGCAACATTTTATTTGATAACCATTATTTTTAAATGTATTAGGCATAAACATTTTGTTTCCATAGATTATATTTTAAAATGAATTCTGTTTGTCGATAAAAATAATTTAAAGTAACCCATTTGCAAATAATTATTTAAATAAAAAAATGAATACCTTGTGATATAAGTATTTTTCAAAATTTAAATTTTAAAAATCGATTCACTGTTAAAATCAATTTTATTTGACTGTGATTTATTTGACACGTTTATTTGTGTTTAGCAACAAATTTACGTTGTTTTATTATTTGTAGTTTTAATTTTGTGTAATTAAAATAAGTCACAGTAATACGTTCTTTTAGATGATAACCATATAGTAAGAGTGTTGCTCATGAAAATATTTAGCAGCTTTATCTTTAAAAATAAAAGATTAAATGTTTTAACTTATTTATTATTCTTGAAAATTTTAACTAAGAAAAAAAAAGACAGCTATCATTGTCAAATTGATTATTTTAAAAATAATTTATCCATTGCATTAAATAGTATGTGAGATTTAAAGAGAAGCATTTATGTGCTATTGATAAGAAAAACAATGCAAAAACTTTATATTCATTCATAGCTATTAAGGGGTCTCAAGACTCTTAAAGCTTCAAAATTTTAGCAATTTTAATTTTTTTAGATGTTAAACTTCTGTCTTTTCTAAACATTTTGATATAATTGTTTCCTTGAAATTCCCATTAGAACAGAAGTTATGGTTTTTAGAATTATACGCCCTCAATTGTCGAAGCGGTATTTCCGAAACTTTTAAGTCATTTTTTCTCCAAATGATGTGTTTTTGCATAACGCGCACGATATCTCAAAAACTTCTCAATATTTTTTCATGGCATTTTCAAAACATATGTTTCATGTTAGTCTGTATAAACTGAACCCCAAATTTCCTTTTTATTTTTCAAAAAAATATTTTTACTTTCTTCTATCTTCAATAGAAGAAAGTATTGTAATCGAAATTTTTTTCGACTTCCGGTTTTCGACGGATTTGCATGTTTTAGGGGTCAGAGATTCCAAAAAACATGTTTATAGAAAATGTCTGTCTGTCTGTGTGTCCGTCTGTCCGTCCGTCCGTTTGTCCGTCCGTCCGTCTGTCCGTCTGTCCGTCTGTCTGTCGCCATTGTACCATCAAAAAGTGTATGAAGTTATGTATAGAATTAAACCAAAATTTTATTATAAGTTTTCGGCTATGGCAAGCAGGTCCTTCCGGAATTTGGAAAAAATTCGCCGGTAGGGGGCGCTGATATAACAATTTTTGTGCGATTTTGAATATTGTACCATCCAAAAGTGTATGGAGTTATGCATAGAATTGAACCAAATTTTTAGTTTAAGTTTTTGGATATGACAAGCAGGTCCTCCCTGAATTTGGAAAAAATTCGCCGGTAGGGGGCGCTGTAAATGCGTTTTTTGTGCGATTTTGAATATTGTACCATCAAAAAGTGTATGAAGTTATGCATAGAATTAAACCAAATTTTTATTTTAACTTTATGGATATAGCAGGTAGGTCCTCCCTGAATTTGGAAAAAATTCCCCGGTAGGGGGCGCTGTAATAGCGATTTTTGTGCGATTTTGAATATTGTACCGTCCAAAAGTGTATGAAGTTATGCATAGAATTAAACCAAATTTTTATTTTAAGTTTTTGGATATGGCAAGCAGGTCCTCCATGAATTTGCAAAAAATTCGCCGTTAGGGGGCGCTGTAATAGCGTTTTTTGTGCGATTTTGAATATTGCACCATCGAAAAGTGTATGAAGTTATGCATAGAATTGAACCAAAAAAAAACATTTAAGTTCTTGGCTATGGCAAGGAGGTCCTCCCTTAATTTGTAAAAAAATCGCTCGTAGAGGGCGCTGTAATAGCGATTTTTGTACAATTTTTGTGCCATTTTGAATATTGTACCGCCGAAAAGTGTATGAAGTTATGCATAGAATTGAACCAAATTTTATGTGTTTATATTTGGTCATGTCACGAAGGTCCTCCCTGAATTTGGAAAAATTCTGCCGGAAGGGGGCACTGTAATTGCGATGTCTGTACCATTTTCATTATTGTACCATCGAAAAGTGTATGATGTTATCCATATAATTGAACCAAATTTTTTGTGCATGTTTCTGGCTATGGCAAACAAGTCCTCCCTGAACTTGAAAAAATTCCGAAAGAAGGGGGCGCTATAATTCCGATCTCTGTTCCATTTTCATTATTGTACCATCGAACAGCGTATAAAATTATGCATACAATTGAACCAAAATGTTTGTGCTTGTTTTTGGCTTTGGCCAACAAGTTCTCCTTGAATTTGGAAATATTGCGCGGTAAAAGGGCTCCGTGCTAGCGATTTTTGTATACTTTTCTTGATTTTTCGTAGTTCTATTGTGCATCGGCGGCTCATGCAGCGGCGGGAACTCGCTTCCTGCTATGCCGGCTATTCGCAAACAGCTGATAACGACAGAAAAAGGAAAAATTAATAATTTTAACAAATATCATGATGTAGATTAACTCGTTTTTAGTCCGTTTAATTTACTTGAGCAGAAATTTAAGATGAAAATCAAAGTTGGTATAGTATTGAACTAATAATATTGAAGTATTAACATGTGTAACTAGGTTTTGAAATATTGAGATGTATAAGATAGAAGAAAGTTTTGGGATTGGCACATCCAACTAGTTTTAGGTGATTCTGCTGTTAAAATTTGTAATAAAAATATAAAAATGCTTTAAATAATTTTTTTTAGGTTCAGGGTAATTATTACAATCTGAAGTATAATTAGGCCCAAAAAATGTAATTCTAGTTGCAAAATTTATTGTGTAATCCTGCGCATAATCTGTTATACCAATTTTCTGCTCGACAAATGTTTGACAGTTTGGAGCACCCTATAAATACTAATTCTGTATTTTGCAATTTTTTAAATACATGAAATGTAGGAGCATACAAATCTTCCAATTCCAATAAAAATTGTGTTTTTAAATGATATACATTTTAAGATATTAAATGTTGAAAATGGTCTTTTTATTTTCTTTTTTTCCAATTTTAAGAGTCCTGAGACCCCTTAAAACAAGATGATTTCGTCTTTTGAAAATCTGAAAAAACTGTTATTACAAAATTTTTATAATAATATATCTTTGGAAACATTATTTAAACATACTCTTATATTGCAAATAATCTCAGTTAAACATCGAGGAGAAACTATTTGTTTATTTCTTCGAAAGAAAAATCTTTCATGTTTGTTCTTTTTTCAAACATTATATAATAATATATATTGCATAAGAAACTGCATCAAATAACTGTAAATAACTGCCTTTAATTAAATTTGTTACATCGATAAAATCTTAAAAAACAAACAGAAAAAAGTGTTTTGTAAATTTATTGAGACATAGAAGGTCTGAAAAATCATACCATCAATTATAATTATTCTCTTTAGATAATCTTATTTATGAGATAAAACATATCGTATAAATAATTATATCAGCATGATTTTGAGCGTTTTTTTCTTTTTTTTTAATCATCTATACGGCTAAAGAAATAAATCGAATAATTTAATAATCTAAACATAGTTCGTCATCTAACCGTGAATAAAATTCTTATTGTTCGAGTGACTCTTTAAACGTGTTTTAAAATCAGAAATTAATTTCTTATTTTATTTCATAAGCAAATTTTTACGTCAATCTACAAAACGTACTACTGACAATTATAAAAATGCTTGCTGCTGAAGCTGCTATTAAACCATCATTTTGTTACTTAAGGCTGGTTTTAACTGCTCTGCCCAACAAGTACAAAATGTTTTTACACATTTACATATTCATTTTTTAACGGGAATATATAAAACTGGAAAGCCTGGTCATGGAAGCGATTTGGAATTGAACTGTTTTTTTTTTTTCATTTTTTGATCAATCAATTACCTATTGAGTTATAAGCATTTTTGATCAAGTGACAAACACGTTTTTCGCCCGTTTTTGAGTGCTTATTCTCCGTTCGCGCGGAAACTCGTTCCAAAACGTCCACTTTAACACTATTTTCTGAAAGATCTATTACATTTGCAAAAAAAATGGAAAAAACAGCTCGCTGACATAGTTTCTGAACGACAACACCAGCTAGTTTCATGCATTTTCGAACAAAAATAAATTAAAACTTAGGTCAGAAAGTTGCTCTTTTGGATTTGAGAACGTCCTTAAATGTTAATTAAGCAATTCGCGGGATCAACTTTTTTACGTTTAAGTAACAAAAAATAATGCAGAGTAGTACACATTTGAACTTTTTAGAACCACTTTATCAATTCGCACTTTCCTTTTCTATCTAATATAAAAATTGCATTCTGACGTTTAAAAAACAGTTCAGTGCACACTGTTTCTGAAAACATATTTTGATGTTTTTCTCTAATCTATATTAATTACATTTATGCATACCTGGACTCTGCATTTATTTACTCAAAGCTATTTTTAATACTGTTAATTTATGTAATTGGGATAAACATTTGGTATAATAGTAATCAAGTCACTAAACTATAATTCAGTCAGTATTATCATACGGTACTGTCATGGGTTCCCATATGTCGCTACACTATCTTCATTTTTCTTGAAGTATATAAGTCAAAATCCGATTTAAGTTTATAATTTTAAATAGGGTTTCAAGGAAGCATATTGTCGCTGATGATTTTATAGTAAAATCTGTATGCCTTACCGTTTGTATCACCTCTCTTATTCCGTATTCATATTCATAAGAATCCATCATCTCTATAAATATTTCGGTATTTGCAATGATTATCATGCTAGAAGACTTTATAAAATAAACATGTTTCTTTTCTAGTTTGTAACCGTGACATTTATAGAAAATAAATTGCTATAATATGTATTTTTTTTTTCTGTTTTGTAGTGTAAAAGCACTATAGAAAGATTATTAAATTTGCTACATCAACGTATATAGTATTATTAAATTGTCTATAAAATAATTTATATCATTTTATTGCTATACAAACAATAAATTAAACTGTAAAATATTTATCAAATATATTGTATCAACACATTGATATCTTCTAATTTAACACATATACCTTTCTAACACAATAATTTTATATATTTACATTGGCCCACTGACTTGTAAAACATATAACGATTTTATTTTCAACCCACACGAAAATATATTTTTCATTTTATAAACGTTTATTTATTTCATTATCTACAGAGTGTCTGATGTAGATATCTGCTTTGGTATGTCAATAAAACTGTCCTCATGAACTTTTAAATGTTCTAAATTGGTCGTTAAGATAAACATTCGATTTAATCATAGAATCAGCTAAGGAGGCACCATCACGGCTTTTTTTCTGGTTCCAGCATAACCTTCTTCCTGTGTAAATCGCTTGGCAACACTTGTGCGAAACAACATTGTTGTAGTTTATGTAAACAGCTAAATTCTTTTTATTTTTTATTCTATATAGAATACAACTTAATCGAAATATTTTTTAAGTTCAGCTTTTGTATATCTAAGCAATCTAAAAGTTTATTTTTAAACACATACGATACGTCTATAACACATTTTTCTTTTTCTGGTATATGTAAACTTTTTGAAACAATTCTTTTTTTAAAGTAATTAAATGTGTTACTAATAGCGTAAAATTTTCTCATAAAAACGTAAAATTGTATTATTTAAAAGAATAAAGTTAGGCATATTTTTCTGGAAAATGCATTTAGCGAACGTTTACATTTTTCACAAAAATATTCGAAAGTGCTTACGACGTTGAATCAATTCATTGATTACATGTGTGTCTGGCTATTTTTAGTTGTTTTTTTTTTTTTGCTTTTTTTATGAATATTAAATAATGTACTTTTGAATAAGGAAATGTATGCATTTTTAATTTATGAAATGTCTGACTGTTCAATCAAATATATATTTTTTTTCAATAAAGTAACCAAACTATTCAATCGCTCATATCCCCTTTTTGTTAAAAACTTGAATATATATATATATATATATATATACATATATATAAAATGATCCCTCTTGAAATGGCATTTAAATGCAATATGAATTGATTCTAATTAATTCTTGAAAATATGCCTAGAGACAAACTAGAATTTGGTAAAAAAATAAAATTTACAGAAAATTTGGTAGGCTATTTTACAAGTTAATAATTTATGGCTACCTATATTTTTTGCACTGAACTTTTAAGTTGAGCTGTTGTAATTTAGTAGCTTCACAGTCTTATATTGTAGCAATATATTATTGAAAAAAAAAAATTAAAAGCCAAATATTACGGCTCGAAGTGCATAACTGTGAACGTTTTATGTAAGAAAGGAATATGCAAAATTATTGTACTTTTTATTTACAAAAACTACAGTTGTCTTACTTCACATAAGGAAATCATGATATATACCTGTATTACATGATATGCATTTTGAAAAAATATGTTCAGAACTTCCGTCTGTGGCGAAAAAAATAGAAAAAAAAACCTTTTGAGGCTTTAAAATTGATCTAAAAAATTGTAAGATGCTTAATGATCTTTTGGTTTGACTTAAGTCTACTATTGTATATAGTAAATTTACTGTACATAAATATGTAAATTACGATAACATGTAAAGTTATTTCTTTCAAAATATAGAATTATGTTGGTAAAACCGTGCTACAAAGATATGAATGTTAATTTTAAATTAAAATTACAGCACTTTTTGTTACAGATTTTTGTATATTTAAATTTTGTTTAATCTCAAGGTGAACATGATGTTTCAAAAATTATAGTTAAACTATATATTTAATCTAATAGAAGAAAACTCTGCAGCAACTTTCTTGCTTGAAACATACTTGATGCAGTTTTTAATTCTGTTTACAAGTATCTGTTTACAGAATTTTATACATTTAATAAGTTATTTACGATCTCTGTATTGAAAGAAAACTTACATAGAGAATAATCTACAGCTTAATTTGCTTAATAACATTAAAGGTATACTGTTGAAAACAGACATTGCTTGTTATTCCTGCAAAAATATAATACAAATACGAACGGTAATAAAGTATAATTTATTCCTAGTTATCTTCGATTCCTAAAAGCATTCTTTATACAATTGCTATTTTAAAAGAAAAATATTTATCAAAATAAAGTTATTAAAAAGAAAACATATGTGTATAATATAGATTTTTTCAAAGAAAAGTATCTTCAAATTCTTTACTATATTGTAAAATCATACCATTATGTAAAATATATAGTTTGCTTTAAATTATCTGAAAAAAAAAAACCGTTAATAGTTGTTGTCAGAAAACTATGACAAACCATCAATCAAAATATTCTAAAAAAAAACACGTCTTTCATTTTCACCTTTAGTATCATTTACAGCCTAGAATTGGTAAAGAATATTTTCCACAATGTGTTGTCATATCATAATATTTCTTGGGTCAAAAAAAGATGTTTTATCATAGGCAAAACAAAAGACGCCAGATGAAAAGAATAGTGGGAAGAAAAGTGCTGTCTGTGATATTATTGTTCCTATATAATTATAGATAAATGTATAATTTACGTATAATTTTTTTTTCCTTTAAATGTTCTTAAAGTACAAAAAGGGAGAACATTTCAGTACGAAAAATAATACTAAATATATTTTACGCAAATGTAACTAACAAATATTTTTTATATTTCAAAATTGCCTGTTTAACAAAACGCCGGCTCAAAAATTGTTTTTATTTTTGTAAACTTTAAAATAATCTAAAATAATCTTTACCTTGTGTATGAAATATTAGAAGAAAAATGGTTGAAGATTATAAGATACTTCGCTGAATTTAAAAGTCATTTGCGAATCAAATATTAAATACTAATTCTACAATTTTTACATAGAAAAAATGAAAAAAAATCGTAATTTTGATGTTAATATTGATCTATATGTTAAATAAATAAATAAATAAATAAATAAATATATATATATTTAACCAGAACAAAAAACATATATGTTATAAACGCGCTCTTTAGTACCATTCTGAAAATACTGTGTGTAGAATTTGTATTTCACATACAAAGATAAATCAAATTAATTAGACATATTATTGATACACAGCTATAATTATCAGACATATATATTGATAATTTTTCACATTTACATCCCACTAATTTTTGTTTACGTACTTGAGATATGTTCCAGAATATTCAGTCGAAATTTTTCCAACTCATTGAAAATGTGTCCTGATCGGGCTCATTTTCACTCACTTGGAAAAATTACTACTCGTATGGCTCATTTTCCAATCAATTTATTGTGTTAAAATAATTAAAATATAATTACATATATTAATTGGAATTAATTATATATATTAATTATCTATAATTTAATAGAGTTCCTTTACCTGCCGTTTATTCTGTGTAGTTATCTAAAAAACGGACATGTCGAGATAATGCAATGAGATGCACTGTAAAAAAAAATCTGTGAAGTTACTAAAGTTTTTCTAGGAAACTTGGATTCCTAGAACTTTTCATGTAACGGCAACAACAAAATTTCATGTAACAGACACACTTTTGCGCCGAAAATCAAAAAATCTGTAAGGTTACTAAGAATTTTTTTGGAAACCGGGATTCCGAGACCTTTTCATGTAACTGCAGCCATGGTTACAAATAAAAGTTTAGTAAGATTACTGAAATTTTAGCAGATTCATTTGTAAAGTAACAGATTTTTGTAGCTTTACAAAAACTAGTTTTGTAGATTTGCAGCTTTTTTCGCACAGTTACAGGTGAAAGCTTAGTAAGCATGTAACTTTACATCTGTAGAACTACAGATTTTTTTTTACAGTGTGAGTACATTAAATTAAAGCCAAAGGTTTTGGATACCAGCTTGGAAACATTATCACTCAGTTGATCTATTATTATTTTTCTTTTGTTTTCATTGTGATATTTTCTCAAAATTTCTGAAATATTATTGTCTTAAAGCATTTTAACATAGTTGGCTTCTATAACTAAGCATTTTTACATCTTGAATAAAATTTAAATGTAGATGACAAATAACATATCTTCCATTAAAAATATTAGATGCCATAATAAGACAAAAATAATTTTTACATATTATATTTTCTGAACAAGAGGATAAAAAATATTCGGGACACACAATCGTTTTTGAAATAGAATTTGTTATACATTTTAACAATTCATTTTTGATTGCAATTTTAAATTCAAATTTTATTATTTTATTGCTGATTTAAAATGTATTAATAATTTATTAAATAATAAATTATATGTAACTAACATAGACCTTTAACAAGTATGTGATGAGTTATGCATTCAGAAAACGATTAAACGTGCTGTGCTTAAATAACATTTTTATCAATATCTGAAGAAAATCAAAATTAAATTTAAAAAATCAAAAAACCCGACCGCGTAAAAAGCGAACTAATTAATTATTTCTCATCAATGTGAAACTATTTTTTATATGACTTACCTATTTTTTATTTACTTGTATTGATGATTTTAAGTTGTGTTTAAATGTTAGTTCCTATCTATAAACACAGTTTTGATGAGGCCTATAGATGTCTACGATGGTTAGAGTTGCAGGAAAGCTAGAGATCCTCCCTGCACAAATTCCAAGTTGTATAATATTTAAACGGAGTTCCTGATTGTAAAATAGTCAAAGAAAAATCGTCTTCATTTTGAAAGATCTATCCAATGATATGCCATTCAATATGGTGCGCAATTTGTTTTCGTCTCTACCGCCATTTTGTATTTTACGGGCGCCATTTTGAACTTATAAAAGCAAAACTTATAACCATCGAACGGTTAGGACGAATCGATAGAGACATCATTCATTAAAATCCATCCAACCGTTGAGATGTTTCGAGGGTATAAAGAAATCCACTTACTCAGATACCCGTGAAACACATAACCCTTCTTGGCAGTCGGGAAATAAAGCATTTCTGAAATAATATATTAATTTTTCAACATTTTGTTTTCCAACAGCGCCTGCATTTCAAACGTGTCACAAGAAACATCATGGTTTCATTTCATTAAAAGCATAGCAATCAGCAAATTTACAAGTAAACTGTAATACATGTCAATCTCTCAGGAAATTAATGAAAAATCTCTGATGACTGTTAAAAATAAAGTTGAAGCTAAGGGAATTCATCGTGGAAATGTATTGTTTGTAAGTTTATAGGCATTGAGTGACAGATTTACTTTTGAAATAGAGAACGATAGTTCATTACATATTATTGTGAGATATCTGCAATTGTAAAAACTCTACAATTACAGTATCTCATAGAAATTTCACATAGATACTATTTTGTTTTTTATTAAAATATTATTAAGTAAAACATTTAATAATAATAATTTTTAACTCAAATAAATAACATAGTTATGAATCAATAATATTTTCATAAATTTCAGCATAAAAATATATAAATAACATTAAATATCATAAAATGTCTTGTTTACATAGATTATATTATAACATATATTAAAAACAAGCTTTGTACTTGTTGATGCATTATGTCACAGTAACTATTTTGAGATTTTTTTTTAATTAAAGAGAGTAAATGTCTTATGATATAAGTATTTTTTCCTAAACTTTAATTTGAAAATACCTGCAGTATTAAAATCAATTTTATCTTGTAATACAGTTAATCAAAAAACAACCGGTATGTGTATATTTTTTCCTCTACAGATTTCTTATTCATTAATCTTATTTCTCAATTTCTTTTCAATAAAATACGCTACTATTTTTTAATACTCGTTTTAGAAAGAAGTTGATGGTTGAATTAAATAAAAGTAATCTATCTATATGCAGTTTTAAAAATGTCAAAATAAGCATCTTATCACATTTTCAATTTGGAGAATTTTAACTATAAATAGGGTAGGTATTATAGACACTTTTATCAGTATCCAAATAGTGAACTCACTGTATAAATTAATCTGTATTAATGTATTAATATATTAATATATATTACTGTATTAATATATATATATATATATATATATATATTTCATTACTTTAAAATGCAAAAACACCATAACTCAGAATAGAAGGTTTATATCTGCAATATTTCACTATAAAAAGCTTTTAAAAAACAAGTAAACGACAGGTAAAAAACAAAAACACAGGCAAAAAATAGTCTGTTATTTTTCAGTGGGAGGACAGACAAAACCCAACTCCACCCCCACTGCTAAAAATCTGCAGGTTTCTGAACACACGTCCACCCTGCACCCAATACAGAAAAAACTATTGTCATTTCAGTAACAGAATTAAACATTAAACAGACAGAATTAAACATTAATTATATATAAAAAATATATATATACATATATATATTTATATATATGTTTTCAAATTTAGAAAACTGTAATTTGTAAACCTTTATAGCAATTTATCTTAGAAAACATTAAGTACACATATTCTCAATTAATATTGCAAATATCTGAACCGAATGTCCGAGAAATTTGTTTTCTAAGGAAAAAGTTATTTTCATTTTTTACTTTGTTCAAAATTGGCAGAATGACATATAGCATGATAAACTTCCTTTAATGAAATTTATTCCATCGGCAAGAGTTTAAATAACAAACAAACAAACAAAAAAAAAAATAGTGTGCGTTCAAAAATTTATTGAGTACATTGCAAGTGTGAAAACAATACCATCATTATAGTAACTGGCTTCACATCCCATTTACGAGATAAAATATAGCGTATAAATAATTAGAGTATATAGATTCTTAACTATTATTAAATAACTTGATTATTATCAGTTAGAGAAATTCTTATCTGATTAAACTACTGCTAAAACATTCGGTTTTTAGGGTTCCATACTTAAAAAGTGAAAACGGAACGATTATAAGATCACTCCTGTGTCTGTCCGTCCGTCTGTCTCTCTGTCTGTCACAGCCATTTTACTCGTAAACTATGGAACGTGGAAAGTTCAAATTCGGGGAAGTAATAAAGACCATTGACCCACATATTTTCTGATTAATAAACATTCATAAATATATTTAGTAAAAATGTAGGGGGGGGGGTGGTGGCAAATTATGCTACTTGAAAAAAAAAATATTTTCTTTGTACATCATGTGGGGTATCCCTGAAAGCTTTCGTAACGCTGAACTCAAAAATACATTCTTTTTAATTTTAGGTATTATATTTTAAAAAATATTGTCGAAAATGTATTCCCCCCCCCCATCTAATCCAAAAATATGCCCCCCCCCCTTCATCTAATTCCGAAACTACTGAAACTAAAATTATGAAAAAGTTAGAGGTAGTAGATGTTAATATAAACCTTGCCTGAAAATTATAGCGATTATTCTAGGTCACATAGTTTTTGAGAAATTAGCATTTTTCTGTTATACATAAATTTCAATTTACGGTCATTCAGAAAATAATTTGAGCATCGTTGGATATACCTATCGTTCCAGAAGTATAAAAGCATTCTTGATATTGATTTTCGAAAAAAATCATCAGTAATTATCTGAGATATTAACCCTTAAAGTTAGGCCAGTTTGGACATACATATGGACAGGGGCGGCGTACTCTATGCCTAATTAACAACTTTTAATGATATATATGTGTAATGTAATGTCCAGTAACAGTATAAAAGAAATAAACGTCAAATTGTTAAAAACATACTAAGTTTCAGTCAGGAGTCTCAGGACTCTAAAAAGTGGAAAAAAGGAAAAAAAGACCCTTTTCAACATTTGATGTCTTAAAATATATATGATTTTAAAACACAATTTTAATTGGGATGAAAGATATAAGTATGTCCTTTCATTTCATGTATTTAAGAAATTGCAATCTACAGAATTAGTATTTATAGGGGGCTCGAAACTGTTAGACTTTTGTCGAACAAAAAATTGGGATAACAGTTTACGTGCTGGATGACAAAATAAATATTGCAACTAGAATGAAAATTTGATTAACTGAACTTAAATAAATTTGTATTTATAGCATTTTTATATTTTTAATGCAAAGTTGCATATAGCTAATACAAAATTTTGAAAATATCAACAGTAAAATCACCTAAAAATTTTTTTCTTTGAACAATAAAAAGGAAATGTTAGGTTCAGTTTATACAGACTAACATGAAATACATGTTTTGACAATTTCATGAAAAAATATTCAGAAGTTTTTGAGGTATGCTACGCGATATGCCCAAAAACCACCATTTGAAGAAAAATGACTTCAGAGTTTCGGAATCACGCTTCAGTTATTGAGCGGTTATAATTCTAATAGCGATAACTTCTGTTCTAACGGGAATTTTAAGGAAACAATTATACCAAAATATTCAGAAAAGATAGAAGTTTAACATCTAAAAAAATTAAAATTTCTTAAATTTTGAAGTTTTAAGACTGCTGCGACCACTTAATCGTTTCTGGCGCGTAGTAATTCTATTTATAAACTTATGAAATAACGAACTGACACCAGAATTTATAAACGAATTTATTAGAAAATGCGAACTTGTTTATTTTCACTAACATGATAAAAGGAAAATTTTAATTAAATGTTCTTGGTGCCGATTGTCTGTTTTGAAATTAAAATTAGGTGTCCTTTTTTTAAGGGCACCGTCCTCGAAAGGTTTAATTAGAATGAATCGCATAAATACTGTGGGATTCGCAATAGTTTGCATTGAGTGTATCGCTCAATACGCCTTGAGTGACTAAAAGTTAATTAAACACCTATCTGGAAAAACGCGGCACTGACCAAGGCGGCGTTGGAACTTTGAGACCTCAATTCGAAGCGCGCTTAGCACACTGCCAAATTAAAACTTTGAACAAAGTTTTGTTTTAGCTACACTGTAAAAATAAAGGTTATTACTACGCTGAATTTAGTTTCATGAAATGCCAAATGAAGTTTAACTATGCACTGCTGTTATTGTCAGTACCGAATTAAGTTCATCATAAACAGATTAGGATAATATTAAAAAAAGAGTTATACCAATAGCTATATTTGATATTATTTAGGTTCCATATCTCTTTGAACTTTCATGGTATACCCATTTACACTTTTCTAATATATACAGTTATACCCAACCCTACGTTGTATAGTTCTTTACAAAGTCTTAGCAAAGTTTCTTTTAGCAACGGTTTTTTTTATAATACCATTACAAATTCATATATTTATTCTACGGAACCCTCTGTGCGCGAGTAATACTCGCACTTGACCGTTTATTTATTAACTAATATTTAAACTTAATTTGAATTCATATTAAATTGAGCTTTTTTGGCCTAGGATATCAGATTATACTCACAAGACGCTTATACCGATTCATGTTTATAATTTCTTTTAAATTATGTAACGGTAAAAATACAGATTATTACGCACTTTTTACTCCTATTATATATAAAAATCAAACACAAGATTTTATTTATTTATTTATTATTTTATATAAAAGAACATGTTTATATATTTTCCGATACTATAATTATTAGAGTGCATTGTTTATTGGTTCTGTAAAAAATAATTTTAATGTTGTCTATAAACAATATTAATTATTTTTTTATATACTTACATTTTACATTTGTATCTTTTTTTGTTATTTTTCATTTATTTCTCTTGGAATAACCATTAAACTAAATTGTACCATAATCGATGTACAATAGATTTAAGAGTACTCCTATGCGATAATAAAATGTGTTGAAAAAACTTGTTATCCCGTCTTCAGTTTCCATGAAGATATAAATGAGAACTATTGTTCCAATGGCTTTCAGAAGTAATCGCTATTTAAGCATATAGTGTTACAACTAAGTGGAAAACTAAGCTAACCAAGATTTAAAGCATGGAACTCTACTTATGCTGAGAACATTCTTAAAAACCGAACTATCCTGGAGCATTCCAGCAGTCACAATTCACTAGCAAACTTTTGACAATGTCATCTAATATGTTATCTGAATGAGACCAAGAGAATAAACCGCCGGTAAGGGTCATTCCACGTAAAATGAGCAAAAATTTAAAAAATGTCGTGGCCACATAGTAACAGATTTTAATAAAATTTGATATACAGGTTCAATTCATATTCAAATAGAGCTCTGCAAAATATCTTCACAAAAAATAAATTATTTTAGCAGTTTTGGACATTTAAAAAACTTGTGATAAAGAATGGCATGTGTGCAATCGTCCAAAGTTGCAGGTTTGAAGTTCTGTATCTTGAAAACTATTTAACTGAAATGAATTTTTTTTTCAATAATGTAACCTCTGAAAAATTATCTTCCTATTTATTGAGCAATAATAATCTGGTAACACCATGATTATTCTTTAATTGGTTGTAAAAATTGAAAATTTGAAAATTTTGAGAAAATTAAAAATGTAATAAAAATTAAAGGAATTCAAAAACATCTGAGAAATTAATGCCTGATGTAGTTTTACATATTAAGATCGAATTACTAAAGTTTTTAAGTTGCCATGTATTTCCTTCACCTTTAAAATTTTTTTGAAACTTTTAAAAAAAATGACAAAATCGTAATTTTTCCTCTTATTGACAGGTAAAAAAAACAATGAAGGAAATGTCCCACATTAGAGTTATTGCGCAAACATAAAGATCAATAATCCATAATCTGCTAAAAAAATTTCAAGCATGCCTTCTTGATTCCTAGCGTCACAAAATTGGGTTAAAAAAGGCAATATTGACTATATTACATGAGCTATTTTTTTTTAATTCGCGCGCGTTTCTTAAAATATTGCACGATTTCAAGGTGAAAAAATTTAGTGCTGCCATCTATTTTCTGTATGTGGGTTTAGAAATTAATGTATAATTTTCTGTTCAATTGAGATTTGTTTTCTACTTTAATTAAAAATCTTCTTGAGGAAAAAATAAACTGAAAGCAAGTATAAAAGTTTTTATATTTAAAATATACACTGTTATCTATAATATCAAAAGAATTAAAAGTTTAAAAAAGCTTTCTTTCACGTCGAAATAAGTGATAGAAATATTGCATTTTATCTCAAAATTTTTTACTATTTATTTTTTTTTCTCATTAAGGAATAAAAAAGGCAAGAATGAAAGTTTAAATATTTAATATATATACTTTTAGCTATAACGTCAAGCAATTTTGATATTGTCAGAGGTGTCCTTCATCTCTATAGAAACGTTGCATTTTTCCATCAAATTTTTTCAAAAATAATTTTTTTCTCATTAAGGAATAAAAATACAATTACTAACTTACGTCAGTCCGTTACTTATCATTCATTCCTAATTATAAATAATTTTTAATATAGTCTTTGCATTCTTAAGGCTAATAACCAAAATGGAAACTTCAAGCATGTAGCCAAAACCACGATTTTGCATCCACTTTAATATAAATTTTAATACTTAAATAAACAATCCTAAAATCTATTATTTTACATTTACTCATAAATAGATATGATCTACTTACAAAATGATTTTCGTTAAAATCTGTGACATGTCTGCCACAGGTGATTTGCTCATTTTGTATGGAATGACCCGTAAAGGAATTAAAATAAAGGTTGGAAATACACTTTATTATTTTAATAACACAATCATTCTGATTTCTAAAGTATTCATACGAACTGTAACTTTTCCAAGCGAATGTAAAGCCATGGCCATGGCTTAAGCTACATGCGCTTTACAAACTAGGCTGTTCTTGGTGAATCCGGTTAACGCATCAGAAAATGTTTTGGGACACAATATTTGTCTAGGATGGCTTAGTAGATAGAGGATTATCAACTCCAACCGAGGTCCTGTGATCAAATCAAGCACTGGCTACAATGCCACTCTACGATAAGTTTTTCTAATTTTTCACTAAAATTATTTGTAAGTAGAATTTAAGACATACAAATTCGAAAGAGATCCATTTATTTTTCAAAAGTCTTGGTTACTGATTGAAAAAAAAAAGGTAATTTCCATTATTCGTACCCAATGGCTGAGGAAATAGGAAGAAAATTACCTTATTTTATAATCGTGTTATTTGACCTTTTAAATTTAAAGAAGGGCAATTTAAAATATTTATGTTGTCAGACAAAATATGGACGAAGCTCTCATGTAAATATCAGCTCATAAATTCATTCACAGTTCCTCGAAAAAATTGTAAAAGCTTAACTTCGGCATCTTCCCTTGCCTTCCAATATTTTATATTTCCTAAACTGTCATCACGACATTGTCCATGCATATTACGCACAAATGATTTTTTTTAAATACTAAATGTTATATGATACTCTAACAATGAGAACTCGTCGTTATTTTAAAAATGTCTTAAACATTCAAATTTGGGAAAAAGGGCGATTTTATATCAATATATGCCAAACATCTGTTGTTTAAAAATTTATGTAATCTAAATCCAAACACATAAATTCCTGTACGAAAGCGATTCTTTGTCTATTTTATCACAACACAGCATAATACATAAACAGAAAAAAAGAAGATATATGATACCAGAAATAAAGGAAATTCACAAAGGACTTGGAATAAAATGTATAAAAACTTTATTGTTGAATCTTTAATATTTTTATGAAAACTACTAAAGCGATTAATCTTTCTGAAACTGTTGTTTTGAGCTGAAACGGTTTGCTGTACATTTTTCATAGCAGCCACATATGTCAGAATCAGGACCCGCAGCCATCATCATTTCCCTTTCGTTTAATAAATTCTTCTGAAAGGCGTAGAACATTTCTTCTTTTCATTTTTATTAATTCCGTTCTATTAGATGCTTTTATTCTTATACATATATTTTATTTATATAGAGGGTCCCAAAAGTTCCCGTAATGACCACTTATGCATTTATTATTCACAAAGGAACAAGCATTAAAATGATTACTTTTATGCTAATGATAAAAAGCACTTTTAACATCACGTTGGAAAAAATACTGATCTTATAAATATCTTCAAAATATACAAATCCTTCTACGGGCAAAGCTGAAATTTTTTGCGAATGTTTGTTAAAACGTGTTTTAACCCGTTAAACGCCAACGCTCCCGTTGCGGGAACAACTTTTTATTAATTTTTTTCTCAAAATATTTTTTAACTATTTAAAAAATACATTTTGTATTTAAAAGTTAATAGTATGGAGTCTAATATATATTTTTTTCAGGATGATATAAATTTTTTTACAATTTTTTGCAGATTTTTTAAAAAAGAGAATTTTTAGGTTTTCGACTATCTCAAGTAAAAGCAGTGAAAAGAAATAAAAAAATTCCTGATTTTTTACAAGTACAGTGAATATTTAAAGTCAACATTTCAACTAATAATCCATTCCTATCCCGAAGTAAATATACCCATTTAAAGTTATATTAGACAGGTTCCTTTGGAATGTTCCCACAAAGGGAGCTTTGGCGGCTTGTGCTTACACCTCCCCTTTTATCTGCAAGCGCGCTTCCATAAAGAAAGAATGTGTTTCTAGGCAGTAAGTGAAAAGAAATCTGTTAACTGTTCGAAGAAAAAAAGGTGATTTATAGACCATATGACTATTAGGTGTAGTAATTATAAATTGTGTTCAAGGGCACTTTGTATTCATTCTTATGATCAGCAATATATTTCAGTTTGCTTGAGTATGGACGTTTAATATTATATATATATATATATATATATATATATATATATATATATATAAACAGAGCCCCTTTGAATCAGATTAGATTTAATAAAAAGCATCACTAACATCTTAAAACAATAAAAGTTATATTTATAATGTCTATCCGTTTTAGAAAAAAAAATAAAAAAAAGATGTAAAATAAAAAAGAGAAAAAAATACAGGATTGCGTTATGAGTGATTGTAAATTATTACTAAAACATTAAAAAAAAGATTTTTTTCCAATTTCATTAACGAGAAATTTGAGCATAAATAAAGGTATAATAAAGTAGAACATAGCAGCTACTTTTGAAATAGACTTCAATAGGCAGATTCATATACCAAATACAAAAAGAAAAATTCCGAAAATTCCGAATTGTTTCATTTTATATTAATTTTACTAACGGCGTTAATTTTGTAGATAAATTTTTCAAACCCGCATGCCTCTTATTACAGAAGTAATAAAAATAATGTATTTTATTAAATTATTTGAATAGCATAGTGCGGTAATAGTAGCGTGAAAGCATTTTTTTTTTTTTTTTAAATGAAAGATGTCTTAATTTCCATTTCTAAAACAATTGCTTTATTTGAAACAAATAAAAGAGAAAATTTAATAAATCATTTAGAAATAATATATAATTATAATTAACAGACAACGAGTCGATGTAATAAACTATTTCAATATAAGTACATAGAGTAAACCTAAATGTAAAACATATATATATATATATGTGTGTGTGTGTGCGTGTGTGTTTGTGCGTGCGTGTGTGTTGGTGCGTGCGTGTGTGTATGTCTATGTAGTGTATAATGCAATAAAATGTTACATCAGAGTTTTCCTTGAAGGTCTGTAGAAAACGTATCGGAAAATAATAAAAAAAAAGTAAGACTGGCTTTATATTTCTGATACTTTGACTACTCGTTCAAAAAATTTTAATAAAAGTGTTTTTCAGATATTAATATTAAATTTTTAATATATGTATTTTTAGTAATTATTTATATGTTTGTATAAAATTGTTTGGAGATTGCCAAAAAATGATGTTTTATTAATTTTTTCTAACCGCAATTGCATTGGGGCAGGAGAAAATAACGTGCGGCTCCTTACGATTCGGAGAGAGGTTCAAACCCCATTAGACGCCAACGCTCCCGCTACGGGAACATGTTATATATTCTAAACGTTTACAGTTATTAAAAAAATTTCAACTGCTTTATCATATTGGCATCTTATGTATATAAAAAACATATATAAACTTTATTTAGTTAACGTGCTTAATATAGCGGCGCTTAATGGGTTAACATGCTGGGAGTGACTTCTAGTATCCTTTGAGTAAAGGCAATTTTGTGATCATCTGTTGTTTGAGGATTATTTGCTTAAACTTTTTTCTTAAAATATCCCCACAGAAAAAAGTCCGGGATACTCAGATCAGGGGATAGAGCTGGCAAAAGATTTTTTGAAATGCCCCTCCAAAAAAATAATAATAATCGCCAAAAAAATTTTCAAGTATGTGCATGGTTTCATCACTAGTATGGATTGCTGCACCCTCTTGTCGGAACACATAATTTCGTTCATTCCCTTCTAACAATACAATAAATTGCTGGATATGTTCCCTGCATATAAAACTATCAATAGTTTATTCGAAAAACAGAGGTCAAACTATACTTTTGCTTGAACACCACACCGTACGCCATTTTTTTAGAATGTAAAAGATTGGTGTAATAACTTTACGCGTTCAACTCCTGTGCCTGTCTTCCACTGAATCTGTATTACGAAATCGTCGAACAAGCCGATATAACGTATCTTTACTCGGTATTGCATCATTTGGATATGTAATTCGCCAAATATATTTGCACCATTGAAACGATTTACATTCAAAATAAGTTTCGAGCTGCGCAATTTTTCTGAATGCGTGATAAATTAATTTCATTATAAAAACAAAATAACATAGAACTTTATTCTTGCAAATGAACCACATGATAAAAACTAAAGAATTGATGCAATGATAAGCAGGAGATAAAATTTAATATTTAAGAAAATTTTGCGGACAATGAGTTCTTTAATGCGGAGTGTGGGAACTTTAAGGACCCACTATACATATTGTAATATGCATGACATTTTTAGAGCATTTCTCAACAAGCCGTATATAACTATATTATCTTATTAATATATTTCTTTAAGGGGCCGCTTGACTGAAACTTCTAGAACACGAATCTCACACTGTAAAATAATAATAATGCTTAATTATATACAAAAATATAATATAACTACAAAGAAAAAATACAATATCCTCTCCCTAATTACCCAAGATTCAGTAAAGTGTTCTTTATCTTTAGAAAATTCAGAATTAAAATCTAAATTTTGATATTTAAAAAAGAATTTATAAAAATAAAGGCTTGTTCTGTTACTAATTTTGGAAAACGATTCTGAGTAGTTTTTATAGTGTATTAATATTTTTTTTTTGAAAAGAAATGTCGGCTTTTAGGATTATATCAATCTCAATTACATATTTTCATCTGCGCGATTGAATTTGTAGCTGTAATAGAACCGAAATAGCGCTATTTTTCATTTTAATGGTAAAGCGTTTAGTTTATCAAATTTGGCTGTAAAACATGTGTTTTGAACATAAAAATGTTTATTGAAGTGTTCACCTAAAACTATATTGTCTGCATTAAAAAACTGATTACACTATAAAAACTGATTACAGATACATTGACTGTACACTGACTGTATTACTTATACACTATAAAAACTTCTCAGAAACGTTAATGGGAAAATAGTGGCAGCTAAATATAGTTTTTTAAATGCTTTTTTAAATCTATAAAATATGTTTGTTTCAAGTCTTTCGTAAAATAACGAACGCTTTTTGGAATCATGTGTAACTCGGGAAAGGTTATTGTATATTTTGTCCATAGTTACATTATACTTTCATTTATTAAAACCTTAAACTGGTTGTCCCGAGTTTCCCGTTTCCGAAAAATCATACTGAAATGGCTATACACAAAAATATTTTTGAGGGAATTATGTTTTGAAAAGTATATTGAATGAGGGTTGTGAAAGATACTATAGCATCGAACTGGGTGATTACTCATTACCGAATTACACAAATACTATACTCCCGATCAGAAAGAAGACCTCAGATTCCGACGAGATGCTTTTGTAAAGAAAAAAAAAATCTTTTAATTCTGTGCATTTGAAAAAAAGTGTGCCTGTTTCTCGTATAGCGATGGTATGTAAAGTTCGTCTTAAATCAAATGTAGAAAATTTAAAAAGGACATTGGAACTAGAATGACCTAAAAGAAACTGAGATAGACTCTTAGTACAATGTTAGTTTAAAATATAATGGCAAAATTTTTTTGTTACGCCAATATTTCTATGTACCAGTTTTAGATGTATTAATACAAATTTCACAATTTATCTTTTTTAGACACAGTTTAATCTTATTGAAATAACTAAATGTACACATTATTCAGTCTTTTTTTTTTACATGATGAAACTAAAACACCAAATATTTCAAAAATATTTGAAAACTACGATTATGTGTGACATTTTTTATTACTGCCTTCGAATGCACTTATTAAAATTTTCACCAACATGCTTTTATAACAAAGAAAGGGTATCCCGTTTGCTTTATTAATCTGTTTGATTATTTTAATTATACATCGGGCGAATTATTCAAGGTAAAAAAATAAAACAATAAAACATGTTTCGGATTATAAATAATCTAAACCAATAAACCCATAAAAAGTTTATGCTTTCTGCAAAGAAAAATAATAAGATAAACTGTTTTTTTTTTTTATTTATTTTTTATTATCACTTTTTATAACACTTAGAAGTAATTTATCATCATTGAAAGCTAATGAAAACTTTTATCATCCACCATTAAGAACGCTTCCTTGATTTCATTATCAGAAATAATTCTGGACAAAAAATTTTTTATGCACTTTGTTGTACAATGAGCAACATTATTCTGGAATTTTGAAACGCATGCATTATTTGTAATTATTATTTCGCTTATTTAATCAATAAAATTTATTTTATAGTTGTATGCAACAGCATATGATTGCAATTACAAATTGCGCATAAAATCAAAAGACATTAATCACTACACTCATGAGATTAGTCCAGTGAATCAGTTCTATGAAAACAACAGTTGAATAATAAATCTTTAACATTTTCGATACAATAGATAATCAAAAGTGTTCTTTTTTCAGTATTTAGCAGTTTTATGAAGTCTGAACTTTTATATTTCGTTGAATGCAAATAATTGTTTATGGAAAATTTCCAAACTGTCTGTTTAAAGTAAAGCAAGGAGATATCGCGCGGTAGGAGAGATCGCGTGGTAGGAGAGATCGCGCACAAAGAGATTCGACGGCAACGAGAAGCGTGCATGAGCAGAGACTCCAGGTAGTTGTACAGCAACATTAGTGTAGTATCTACATGAATGTGCACATTGATAGTTTCAAGCGCCTTAGATAAAGCATTGCTTTTTTGTTTTGTTTTTCCAAAGTAAGTGCTTGAATTTTCACTTCTGTTCGTCAGAATTTTTATAGAATGCCAGTAGTACAAAATATTTTGAACTTAAACGATTTCTTATAAACTACTAGCCTAGACTAAGTATGCGAACAAAAAAAAAATCATTTTAGAAGTGGCCACGTTTAAATAAAAGGCCGCGCAATCTCTCCTACGAAAATAGGAGAGTTTGCGCATCTGTACCTAGGAGAAAAGACGCATTTCCCCATAAGTTTCAGTGCTAGAAGTGATTACGCAGTTTATTGATAAATTTGCATGAATTGCAAATGTGTAAAATATATGAATGAAACAATTTTGAAATAACTTCGGAAAAACACATAATTATCGAAACTGAATTTGGCAACAAATTAATTTGCAAAAAAATACTTTTGCAGATAAAATTTTATTAATAAATTCATAATTGTTATTAAATTTATTTTATGTAATTATTTTTGTTAATAAATTAATAATATATTTGTTAATAAATGAATTAAGTATTGATATATATTTTATAATTTATGAACAATTAATTTTCTAATAATTTAATTTTGTTAAATAAATTAAATTTTCAAATAACACTTACAATGTTTTGGAAAAGCTTTCACCCATTCCAAGTAGTTTAATGCCATCGAAATCAAAGGGAAAGAGAGTGCAACTAATTTTACTGATCCACAAACTATACATGAAAAAAGACTTAAAAAGGATGCTGCTAAAAAAAAAAAAAAAAAAAAAAAAAAAAAAAAAAAAAAAAAAAAAAAAAAACAGCTGAAGGTAAGGTGTTTCCAGAAAAAAGTGGGATAAAAAAAAAACGAAGCTCAATGAGAATGAGTCCATTGAATGTCTGAAACTGTACCAGAAGACAACTTCCGTTTGCAAACAAAATACATTGAAACTGTGGAAATGAAAATGATATAATTTTCAAGTTAAACATGTTTTCAAGTGGATTAATGTTATTCTGTAATCTTAGTAGGGCTTACTTTTATTGATATTTCAATCTTCTTCTTAAATTAAAATTCCTAAACTGTTTTTAAAATTCTTTCTTTTTAATTATTTAAACTTAGGGTTGAAATATTCACTCCTAAAGCAATTACATTTACTCACAAAAAGCTTAAACCAATGTCATTAAAGTGTAATTATTATTGTTAACTATTTAATTGTAGTTATTATTAATAACAATCTGTTATACCTATGTGGGCAATCTCTTCTACCAATGTGTGCAATCTTTCCTACTCTGTAAGGAGCGATTGCGCAAAAATGTTTTCTTGGTTTTATTACTGTTGTTCTGTTAAATTACAGCACTATAACAAATAACAATAGAAATGCATAAAAAACAAATGAAGTCAATATTATTCATCTATAATAAATAAAGGCACAATCTTTCTTAATGGTACACAAAACACGAACTTTAATAAGCTAAATGTTAACTTCTACGTTTCGAGCTGTTTCTACAGGCGTCTTCAGGAAAATATGATGGTAAAATGGCTCAAAGTTCAGAGACAAAAACTTCCTGTGCAAGAAATAATTAGACGAAACTTGACCGATGATTTGAATACAAAAATGTGTTGCCATCTAGTGATATTAATTATAGTAAATAATTATTAATGAACTGAGATCAAATAAATCAAAAGGTCGATTTAAGAAACCACGAGTGCCACCTTCTACAAATGAGGGACAAAACCACGTTCAACTGAATTTTCATTCACGTTTTGGCAACATAATACAAGTTTAAGCTGAAATAGTGTAATTAGATGTAGAATTAGGGGAGACTAGGGACGGTTGACCATACGGGAGGCTTGAACCACCCATCAATTTTCATATTTAAAAGGATTTCAGAGTTTTATCAATAGGTGTCAACCAAAGCTACTGGAATGCTCAAACAAAAGTTTTCGTTTCATAGAGATAATCGAAATAGATGTGGAAAAAATCAATTGTGAGGCGTTTTCAACCTAAAAGTTGCGTTTTTTAGAAATATTTTGTAAGCTTTTTTCAGATAAATTATATCATAGAAATTTAAGTAAGTAGGTTTAAAGTAATGCAGAAATATCGAGCTTTCATACCAGGCGTGAAGATTTTACAGTAAGTTAGGCTTAACATAACAAGGTGCTATTCTTTAGAAAAGGTCTATTTAGGGAGGCTTGACCCAGTCAATGTGAGGGAGGGTTGACCAGATTCTCAAGGCTCCCTTAATCAAGTGATTTTGGAAATCTTTTTATTATACACTGTGCATAATGAAAAGTTAATGGTTATATATATAAAATAATGTAAACTTATTCGGTAAAGATACTGTAAAATGGTGTCATGGAAAAGAAAATGTTTAAAACTGACTAAAGAAAGATCTGATCTGAAAAAATGCTAGAAAATGGAAAAGTTGGTAGGAACTTTTTTCCATTTAAATATTACTTACAATAGGTAAATAGAAACAGTGGGAAAGACTAGAGAGGATGAAAGCAGAAGTCTTAACACTTTCAGGGGCAGTGGAATGTTTATAAAACCACTTAATTTTAATTCCGAAACGTCACAATGGCACTAGAATTTTGCTAAAATGTTTTCCATTTAGTATGTATATGAAATGTAGCCATTTTCTTATTTCCAAATAAATTTGTTCGTAAATTCCGGTACTAGACATTTATTTCAACATTTTAGTACTTAAAGTACTTTGTCCCTTAAAAGTGTAAATCATATTAATAATAAGTTAAGTGCTCATGCAGCTGCAAAAGGACATATCATCGATTAAAAAACTTTAGGAAGGTACTGTAGACAAATTTCACAAGGGTGACTACAGTGCGATAAAGCCAAACTATGTAACAACTAGAGTTGTCAAATACTTGACATTGTCATGTCGAGTGTCACGAAAATAGGACAAGGAGACAAATAAAAGCGGGACCGTGGCTCCTAAATCTGGACATAATAACATAAAACACAATGAAAACGGAAAATTTCTCTATAGAATGCTGCCTTAAATGTTAAAATTTCATTTCCCTGCTGTACAATTACACTTGCTCAGACAAAATCCTTCTTGAAACAAAATTTTTCTCCTCTGACTTGCAATTGCGTCTTAACAGGTTTGTTTAAGCACCATATTTTAAAAAAAATATTTTTTATAATAATTAAAGCACGTAGTATAAAGTTATTTTGTTTTTTTTAAACTCATTTTATTTTTCTTCACAAATGTTGCAATATAAAACAAAGTGGGTCAAGCCTCCAATATAGTGCGTCAACTCTCCCATATGTGTGGAGCCTTGACCCATTATTTTTTCATAATTAAAATCAATCATTTTTCGAATTTCTTATCTGTTACCCTTATGTAGCAATTTTATTTTGATAACTGATTGTATTACGAATAAAATGATATATAAAACTTTATTCTACGTTCAATATTTAAAAAATAAAAAATCATTTTGTAAAAAGTGGGTGAACCCTCCCTAGTCTCCCCTATGACTTTATGATATTATGTTAGATATTTTACCATCATGTTTTCCTGAAGACTGCTGTAGAAACAGCTCGAAACGTATAAGTTAACTTTTAGCTTATTAAAGTTCGTGTTTTGTGTACCATTAAGCAAGATTGTGTCTTTATTTATTATATTTTATGGTGCAATTGTCCAGTATGTGTTATTATTCATCCATAGTTTAGCAAATATTAAAATTTTGATTTTTTATTATTATTCTTTAGAAATGCGCCCAGACTCTCCTAGCTTTACCTTATAGAATACACTAAACCATTTCAACGAAATTATATGATATTTATATATATGTATAATTTTTAACATTCTGATTAGCGATAACCTAATTTTAATAATTTTACGTGTCAATGGATTTCAAACTTTTATTACAGGGTGATTCATAATGAATGGGCCAAAAAGAATAGCGCAGTGTGACTGCCGTAATGGATTTATTCAGCCGAAACAAATTTATTCTGCAACTACAATTATACAAGTTTTATTTGGCAACAGGGAAAAATCATCGAATGACGAACTCGACGCTAGAGGCGCTGTTAAACAAAATGTCGTCCATGTAGGAGAAAGCGTACTGCGTTTTCGAATATGCCAAAACCTCCTCGGTAACTGTTGTGCTAAGACATTTTCGCACGAAATTTCGTAAACAACCACTGCATCGGCATAACATAAGCAGGTGGGTGAAGCAGTTCCAGGATACCGGCTGCTTATGCAAGAACAAAAGCCCAGGACGAAAAGAAACAAAACCCCAAGTGGTTGAAAGAATTCGTGAACGTCCTGTGATATTTTTCTCTGGTGTTTCGTTAAAAACAAGGTGTTGTGCCTCCACTTCTTCAGGAACTGAAGCAGCGGATAACTGCAGTGTTGAACTCCATCACAGGGGATATGCTATCACGAATGTGGCAGGAGCTTGATTACCGTGTAGACATTTGTCGTGTCACCGGAGGGGCACATATTGAACACCTGTAGAAACTTGAATAAATGTAGTTTTGAGGTAAATTTGAATTTTCTAAATATATTAAATACAACGTTCACAATCATGTTTTCTTTTTGTCCCATTCATTATGAATCACCCTGTATATAGTTGTCGGGCTAGCTCAAATTAACTTCACACAGAAATTTCACATAATTTCAAAATATCAACTACTCGAGGCATAACTTTTTAAATATTTTTTATTTAATCTTGGTAAGACGGCACATCACAAATAGAACGGCATATAACACATATACACAAAATAATAACTGGCACTAATATAACTTTTCACATGTTAGCACGACTCAAAACAGAACAGAACTCTAACGAACTCACAGCATTTCTCATTCGGCAACACTCACGGAAGTCGATCACGTGATTCCTAGTAGAGTCTATTTTTGAAACGGGTACTACGCGTTACATCGTAATTTTCATTATATAGGTTTTGAATATTTTTCACCTTCTAAACAAATTCCAGTTTGTATTTTGTGCTAAAAAAGGCAGAGATAAATGTTATTTTAATATTATTGCATTTTGAACAAACTGATGATTTAAAAAAATAATTGTTTTCTTTTGGAGAATTAAAAATCTTAACTAAATTCAAATGAAATAATCTGTTTTAAGAAATAGTTTCCTTTAAGTGGTCTCAGGAGTCTAACTTTTTACCTCGCGGTGCAATTTAGCAACATGTCACATTTATTTTTTTCTGAGACTCTATAAATCATAAATACATAAAATTTTAATATAGACAACATAATATCTCTTCCATTTAAAATATTTTTTTTTAATATTCTATATCGAAATTTTATATTATTTTTTATGTTTAATTTTGAAAAAAAAATGCATGCACTGCGCGCAAGACTATAGCAAAACTATTGGTTCAAGAGCTCCCTAGAATATTGATAATGATGTAAAAGTAATGTATCTTGAACATATACTTCATTTTTAAGTAATTTAATTATTTATTTTGTTTGAAATTTAAATTTAAATTATAAAATTTTGAAAACATTCATTCTTTTATTGAAAAATTGCCAATTTTAGATAATCAATCCAATTATAGTACTAAATTTGAAGTATAAGTTATTCTTTACCTTAAAATGAAGATATTTACCAAGTTTCGGGCAAATTGCTTTATTAGTTTGTAAAAACTGTTGCGCGCAGTGCATGCAAGTCCAAAAACAATTTTAATTTATTTTCATCATAATTAAACATAAAAAAATAAAATAAAATTTCAATGTAGAATATTAAAATATTTTTTAAATTGAAGACATTTTAGGTTGTCTATATTAAAAATTTTATGCATTTATGTTTTATAGAGACTGAGAACAAAAATTAAATATGACATGTTGCTAAATTGAAGCCCAGTAGCGTAGTGGTCAGCACGCCTGTCTGCTACGCTACAGGCCACAAGTTCGACTCTCGGCTGAACAAGGTCCACTCAACTTTTCATCCCTTCGGGATCGATAAAATGAGTATCAAGCTTGCTTGGGAACTAAACACCGAGGGTCTCTCGTTGGGCTGACCACCTGGCCGGGGCACATGCTGCATAGCACCTCGGGGCCCAGGGTCAAGTAAACAGAGTTGGGCACTCTAGGCCCTGATCCTTCATGTATCGTACAGCCGCAGGTTTAGTTTTTTTTATGTTGCTAAATTGCACCTTCATGTAAAAAGTAAGACTCCGGAGACCCCTTAAAAACGTAACTTTTTTTTTCATATGTTTGACACAGTACACTATTCCATAATATATTATTCTGACTAATTACACATACTATTTACTAATGTGTATTATGTTTTTTTAATTATCGTTATTTTTTATGGTATTCTTTCGCATGTTTTAAGGAAATTAAAAGAAAAATTAGCTTGTAAATTTCCACTGTTTTGTGGAAATAGAAAAATGATAAATTGGCATTTGGCAAATTTTTTAATCTCATCAATGAAATGTTTTTATAAATTTATAAAAAGTTGTATAAATTTCACAAATATCAATTAGTTGAAATCAATATGAATATTAATATTGATTTTACTGATCACTTTGATAAATCTCTTCACTTTTCAAATTTGACTCCCATCAGTTACATTAGTTTCGAAATTAGGTTATGACATACGAAATGAGATGTCACCAGATTTAAAAGTAAGAATAAGTAAAGGAATATTTTTTTGCTAAATTATAAGTTATCTAAAATAAGATAATATAACACGAAATTAATGATTTATGAATTTCATTATCTATTTTATATCATCTTACTTTAAAAGAAGTTTATTTTTCTTTAGCGTTTATCAAATCTTTCTGTAAAAATATTATGAAGATAATTGACTGGCCATTTTTAATTCTCCTTATTAATGCATTTTTAATTTAATAAATAAAAATAATAATATACTTACTTTTAAAACATCACATTAGTGTGGGCGCATAGGTAGTTTTTCTTAAAATAAAAGTTGAAAACATATTTTTCTTAAAAAATAAAGGTTTCAACCAATTTAACCAACATAAAGGTAATAAAATTAGATTTTTTTTGGAAAAAATATTTCAGATTTTAAGGGCCATAATAAATTATTAAATATTGTTTTTTTTTTTTTTTTAAGTATTAAAGTTAAATCTAATTATCGTTCATAAAATGAAAGTAATTGAAGAAAAATAAAAAATCTTTACCACGCTTTAAATTGAATGGTGTAGTGTTTGATATTCGGAAGTCTTTTTAGAAAAGTAATTAAAATGTTCTTAAAAAATTCATTAATAAGTAAGCAGTAAGCATGCGCCGTAAACATTAAAAATACTAACCCTTTTAAAATTAATTTTAAAAGCTTTCACACAGTTTGTTTTCATCACTTTTTAAGTAAAAATTACAAAAATAATTTGTTAAATAATTAGGAATAAAAAGGAAGTTTAAATTTTTTATGGAAATGTCATTATATAATTTTATTCTATTTTATTGTATTATGATTTTCTGAATTTTGTTTATTGTACTCTAAAAATATTACAATAAGTATCATTAACTTTAAATAAGTTAATTGCATAAATAAAAAAAAAAAGCAGCACTGAGTAAAAAAAAAAAAAAAAATACTCAGGGATGAAAATAAATACTTTTCAAACAATCTTGCAATAAATTTGATATTTTACAAAAAAAAAAAAAAAAAAAAAAAAAAAAAAAAAAAAAGAACAATAAATTACAAAATGTTCTTTATAGGAATTTTAAGATCTTTATTTCTTACAATACAATCGTTGTTGTGTTTGAGTCATTTATCGAAATTGTTGCAAATGTAAAACCATGCATATGATAAACGTACGTTAAAATACCCAACTTTACACACATAAATTCTATTAAAGTTTAGTAGAGAACAGAAAAAAAAAACATTCTTTTAAGGAACATGGTTCATGCACTATTAATACAACACTAACACTAAACATACCGGCGGTCATTCTCATGACTTTAATAAATATCTTATACCAGAATTTTTATTTAAAACTGTTTATTTTTAATTTAACATATTTCAGGGAGATTTTAATTTACATATTTAATCGAATGTGTTAATGCAGATTTTTTTTTTTTTTTTTTTTTTTTTTTTTTTTTTTTTTTTTTACTTGAAAAGATATTTTATTTACTTAAATCATTCTATAATTAAACTATGTTTGGTCACCTTGCTTGCACCAACAAAACAACTGCTGAGCAAGCTAAACAAGGAAAGCTTAGAATCTAACTGATAATGCTTTCACTCTGTTTTCTGTGACAACCTTACGAAAGCAATAAGAGAAAGTACACTGTAAATTCCCCAATGAACGAACGTATTTAATTTGTACGATCATGCTTTGACGTGGTTAATAAAGTAATATGCTTCTGACGATAACACAATGAAAATTTCAGTTCTATACTGAATAAAAACGAACCGTTTAATTAATAAACTAAAGAGGTTACCTGTGTTTTCTTCTTGATGCCGGGAATTAATTTTGCATATTTACATTTTTTGTTAATAAAACAATTCTCTTATTAATTTTATATAATTTTATATATTATACACTCACACATACATATATACAGAGTGTCCCAAGATTATTGGAGCAAACATTAAGCGGTGGTAAGGGACATCACAAGGATTCAGATTTGCGTGCAACCCATGATCGGAATCGCTTTCCTGGCGCGGTAGTGGCGACACAAAACAGCAGAAAGACAAGGGACGAATAAGAGGATAAAATATATTTATTATATTTAGTACAGCGAAAAACAAAGAAAAAAGAACATTAAAGAGATAACGATCGTCATCGATGTAGGTGTTCGAAATTACAACCTCGGGCCGTGATGCATGGAAGAGCACCTCGGCGCATGGAAGATTTAATGTTTTCGAAAATACAGGGAGTTTCCCGGTATTCCCCCGTAGCTGCCAGAATGCGTGCAACAGATTGCTCAGCACTTTCAAGTATTGTCACGGCATTTTTGCAGCACTGAGAATAATAAACATATTTTTCTTCCTCTTCATGTCCTTTCTTTCTGGTGTTTTGTTTCGTTATTACCGTGCAAGGAAATCGTTTCCGACCATCGGTTGCTATGCAAATCTGAATCCTTCTGATATCCCGTACCTCCCCTTAAAGTTTTTACCAATAATCCTGGAACACACTGCATATATATATATGTATGTATATTCCTATGTTCGTATCTTGTTCATCTTCAGAATTTTACCAATTTGTTCATATATTTCTGATTTCAACTTTATTATATATATATATAATAAAGTTATTTTATAGGGTTTTATTTTCAATATCATTGAGAAAATGAGAAAATTAGATCAATTACCAATTTGTTTCTCTCATTCACAGCAATGAAAAATATTTTTTTGTTAGTATTATAAAAATACCAATGAAATTTAAAAATTTAATATTTCCATATATATATTTTTTAATATCTTAAACTTAGAAAGTGAAGTGTTATTAAGAGACCAATTTGGCACTGCAGACATAGGCGTAGACGTGATGTCAGCTGAAACTGGTTTATTTCACACTAAAATATTTTTGAAATGATACATGGAAACTGAAAATTGGTAAATAAAAAAATGTTTACTAGAGAGGGGATTGGTGTAACATTTCGAAGAAATTTTTTTAAATCAAAACTAAGATTGCATCAAAAAAATATAATTTTTTGGGGTGTAATTCTAGGATAAATTGCCATGGAAGAGAGATGGCTAGTCTAAATATTCCATAAAATATATAATAGATTGCATCATAATCTTTGTTCTTAATAAATAGTTCAATGTGTTTATTAAATGCGACGTGCAGCTGTGTTTTTCAATTATAAAGAGAAAGGATAATTTAATGTTTATTTAATTTAGTGTTTGGATATTTTTTGTGTTATCTTTCTGAACGTTTTGCCATACGTATCTTATATTTATTTTTTCTATAAGGACTTTTAAGGCACGTATATAATCCAATCTTTTCTTTAAGACGAAAAATGGCGAAGTATTGATTTAAATTGGGTGGCAATATGTACATCAATTTTAGGAGAGATGGCGACATCAAATCGAGGAGAGATGGCCACCTATAATCAATATTTAAAAATTATACAGAGTGATGTTTTTAACAAAATATAGTTATTATTAAAATAATTATATAATTTTTATTTTTATGGTTATATTAATTGGCATAATTATTTAAATTTTAACTAATATAAATATTTCAATAACAATAATATAATAGAGTCTAACGATGTATTTTTGTTTCATGAAATATTGAAAAAATTCAGAAACGTTCATCCCAGAAACGGATAAAGTTGATAAATAAACTTAAAACTGTCAAAAAGTCAAAAAGTCAAAAAAAAAAAAAAAAAAAAAAAAAAAAAAAAAAAAAAAAAAAAAAACGCGACATTTCCATCAGCGAAGAGATGAAGTACATTTGAAATTATTAAATTCTACAGAGTAGGAGGGAATAGAATAGACGAGGATCACTGTGTTGGTTGTAGAGAAGAATATAATACCACAACAAAAAAGTACGACTGGTAACACTGCATAAGGTGCCAGAAATTGTTCCATGAATCGTGTACAAACTATCAAGATCTTTGCTGCAAATATGGAAAAAAATTTACGATAAGTGATGGATTGAAATTTTCCTTCATATTTTGTTTATTCAAATTTACTAACTGAGTTCCCGCGATATAATTGCATCTTTAAAAATTTCTATATGTTTTTCATAATTAACTGCATGAAATGTTTTATTTTTTGCTATTTTAAATTTACTTTTTTCTTTAATGTATTGGATGGCCATCTCTCATCGGCTCGAAGGAGAGATGTTCACGTGTCATTTTAATTTAAATTTTGTTTGCCACATTTTGTTCTCGATATTTAATTATTTTTTGTCCAAAATATGATGAGGATATGTATAAGAATTTCAAATATGCATAAATATTTTTTTCTATTTGCATTCTAAGAGCTTTTATTCCAATCTTTAACAACTATGGCCATCTATCTTAGAGTTACCCCAACCAAAATTTTATTTTTTCTTAAAACGTGAGTCTCGTGTTTAGCAAAAATGAGCTGTATTTGTAAATACTTCAAAATCCAATCCTATGGTGCTATTACAATTTTTTTTTTGAAAAATGCACTGTAAGTATATATATATATATATATATATATATATATGTGTGTGTGTGTTTCAATATTGTAAACGTTTTCAATATTGTTGATGTATTAACATACAATAAAAGTCAATTACAAGAAAATGTTAGCGAAATCCAGGATTGCCGTAAAACCGCGAAATACTTATTGCCTCAATGAATGACGGACTAAGGACGCAGGGGACAGAGCATCCTGTTATATATATATATATATATATTAGGGTGTCCCAAAAAATGAAAGACGTTTTATTTTTTCGCATACACTCTTATTTTTTTCCTTTTATGTCAAAAAAATTGTTAATAAATTTTCATGTAATTTGAACCGCGGCAACCCGTGCCGACTTGCATCTAAATGTCTCAGTGAGTATTTGCGTACTTAGCGAGGGAACGCTGACACGTGTCAACCTGTCACGGCTCTGTAGCGGAGCAACTAGCAACTCCAAATGAAAAAGATAAATCAAAACAAAAAAAGAAAGGTTTTGGAATGCTTGTGACAATGCGCAACCCGTGACGAAACAGTGTGAAACAGTGACAATGCGCAACCTGTGAAACGTGTCAGTACCAGTTTACTCAGGACAGCGCACGTCTGCCATTCAATGTGCTTGTAATTCCAAGTTCTTTTATTAGTAAATGTCTCTTGTTAGTAAATATCTTTTGTTAGTAAATAGTTTTTAATCAGTGAGCAGAACATGGCAGTGGAATTGTGTAGTTCTAAGTGATATTTTTAATAGGGTAAATTAAATATCAAATAACGTGTTCAAAACTTCTGTCTAATGGATATGTTTTCACAGTTTTGTTTTACAATGTTCGAGGAATGAATTTAACTGTTAATAAAATGCAAATATCTCTATTCGTGAAAGTATTATCGTTTCGGAAAAGGCACACATGCCTACGAAATCATTGTCAAATTGTGTGATGAAGCTTGATAAAATGTATCAAGTTTGTAAAGACTTACAAAAAAAAATGCAAAGAAATTACAAGACGTATTCAAGCGCGTCAACAAGAATTTGTAACTAATTTACACAATTTGTTCAACATTGCACACGCTGATGCATTTCAAATGAAGAAAATAGAGGAAGATAGGATGGTCTTGCAGCGCTAAAAGAGCCGAGTCGAGCCAGTCATTTAGGTGGAGTGGATAAAAAATTGGCCTAAAAAAGAGGAAAGGGTCCGATTTCGAATTGTCAAAGAAGAAAACTGGCGAATCAAATCCGCTTCAGCATCTTCGGCATCACACGAACCATTGCAAGACTATTTCTCCTTGAATTGTAATGAAAATATGGATAAAGAAGCTTTCCCAACACTGATCAAAAGATCAGAACCTGGGAGAAGTAAATCAGTAATGAGGGAAGATTTTATTATTCCAAAGTTAGTTACTGCATTAGGCAGATGTCAATTAAGTATGCGAGATTCTGTGTTTATTCTTGAAGCTACTATTGGGGAAAGGGGGGGGGGGGCGGCAGGCACTTGGATTTAACATTGACAAATTTCCGTTAAGTAAGTCGTCAATTCAAAGAATCCGAACAGAAACACGGATGAAACGCGCGGAAAACATAGAAATTGAGTTCCAAAACGAGTTACCAGATGTAGTGACCATTAGGATGACAAACTGTTGCCTGCATTGAGTGCTCGAAAATCGGAAGAAGAAGGTTAGCTTATAGTTATTTCATATGGACTTAAATAACACCTCATTGCTGCGTCAAGACTTTATAATTATGCCGGCAAAAAACAGGCGCAGGCTATTTGGAAGGCTATCTTAGATTGGAATCTCGAAAACAAAGCCCAAATTCTCTGTTGTGATACTATGGCTTCGACAGGTCGTTTTAATGGTGTTTGATAGGGAAATGTTTTTTTTTTTTTTTTTTTTTTTTTTTTTGCTTGCTGGTAGTAAAGGCTATATTCGAAGTGAAAATTAAACAAGTGACAACAAGCCCCGATATCCCACTCTTTAAAAAGCACAAAGATAATTGGAAGAACGTCTATCCCACTAAAATACAGTGATATAGAGTAACAGTGGAATTGTTCCGAACCCTATCTGAACTCGAAAATTTTCTTGACTTTTACCGTTCTGAACTTTAAAATGTTATTATCAGAGAGGACTATCGAGAGTTGATCGAACTTTCTATCATATTTTTAGGTGGAGATGCAGAAAAAATATCTGGCCTCTGGGTGCTGTGTACCAAGCTAGATAGATAGCCAGAGCAATTTACTCCCTAAAACTCTCGTTATGTAGTTCTCATCTGAAATTAAACACCAAGAATACGAAAGCACTGCTAAACGTCTGATTGGTTATCGTGACAGTCTATGTTAAACATTGCTTCAATACATTTTGGCAATTAAAGCACCCTACAAAGATTTGTACTTTTTGAAATCTTTGAAAGCCTACAAAAATGAGAATGAAAGTATCTCGAAAGCTGCTTTACAGAAATTTCTCCAGCATTTATGGTATTTGACTGATGAAATAGCAATATTAGCACTTTTTGGTGATGATGTGGAAGAAGAAACAAAATTAAAAATGGCGCCAAATTTACATAGAGAAAATTTCTCGACCCATGAGCAAACATACATTCCATCGAAGCAAGAAAGTGGTTCATTGTATGGCGAGTTTCATATATTGATTTTGTAATTGTTTATTTAGTTATTCATTTATATCACGCGATTGTTATCTGTTATTTTATTTTATTTATTTATTTTTTTATTTTTTTACGGAAAAAAGGCATCGATGATCTCATATCTGTCTAATATCTCTCTATTCTAAAAAAAAGTAACTACCGCTGTCACCGCCGCCGCCGCCGCCGGTTTTGATTTTTTTGGGACCGGAGGCCTTTCTTCGTTAATATTAACAAAAATAATGCATACAAAAATATGAAAATCGGTGGTTTTATACAGAAATGTTTGATAAACACGCTGATGTAGACAGTTTTCAAATCGAAGAATTATTTTAAGAGTTATTTAATGCTAAAGTTGGACAAAATCGTTCCACTAAAAAAGTTTTATAGCAGCAAAAACTATACATGACAGTGATACATACATAGATACATTTTTAGATCATTTTATGCGTTAGAATTTGCCGGAGTGCAGATTGCATTAATTTTTTTATTTTTACTCATTTTTTCAGGTTTTATTTCTATTTTAAATTCAAATTTTCAGCATTTCTAGAGATATTTTTTACAGATTTCAGAAAATTGTACTAATTTAAACTGTTGCCAACTGTATAAAAAGCGCAAGCAATAATGTTTGCTTCAAATTAAAAATTTATTTACACGTGACTATTATAAACAGGAAAAAAACTTTCAAATTAGAATTAAATAATTGCGTATAAAAAGCAGCAACTTATTAAAAATTACGTCATAAAAAGTATACACGTGAATTTTAAAAGAGAATGGATATTGTAAAATAATAAATTCATTAACAAGCGTTAGAAGTCTTAGGAGAAATTACGTCATATTTACGTCACATTATAGTTATTACGTAAATTGAACACAAAATAATATTGCAAAAAAGTTTAAATTTAGAAATTGCGCTAGACATTTATTTGATATTTTGAGAATTAATTTAAAATGTCTCATTTGAAAGAACTTTCTTTTCGCTTTGTTAAAAAATACCAGGAGACAAAGACTCTCTTTACTTAATTCCTTTTATATTAGCTTATTTTGAAATGTTGTTACACGTGTATACGTCATCAAGTTATTTTTATTTCGACGTTTTATTTGTGTTTTTATTAATGTTGTACGAATTTATTTGTTCTTTCGTTATTTAAAATAAAAATTACATCAATTTGTATAATTTGGCGAGTGGTTTGGCGATTTATATAATTTGGCGAAATTGGTCGACAGGATAATCAAGTAATACCGCAGCGGATTTGGCGTTAAAATTCCCCAATCAAAGAGAAATGAATAGAAGTTCATTTATAGGGAGATCGCCACTGTTTTTTAAATTATAATTCAATCTTTCGAAATCTTTTTAAAGCCGATCAAATTAGCGTGCATTTAGAGTCTGCGGTGTCTGGACGGGGGTTGGCGAGCGTAGCTCGTAGGGGGCTGAGCCCCCTAGTGTACTAAAGAAACATACATTTTACAACCTTTCCATAATATTCCTCGTACAAGATTTCATGTTCAAGTCTGGCCTAAAGTCGGTACGGGTTAGCGTTTTCTGATCGCAATTATACTTTTTCTTTATGTTTCTCAGGTCAAATAGAAAAAAAAATAGAAGGTATGCGTGTTTGATTTTGCCAAAAAAAAAAAAAAAAAAAAAAAAAAAAAAAAACCTTGTATCCTGGGACATCCTAATATATATATATATATAAAGGGAACAACATATTAAATATATAATTCTATGCATTACCACTGCATGTGGTCCAACAAGTATCACAGATTTATTTATAATCTAAGATTTTTCTTCCATTTTTTTCTATTGTTTAACAAAATTTAAAATAAGATGTATTTAAATGTTTCTGATTTTTAATTATAACAAATTCATAAATAGAAACAATTAATGAAAATCAAAACGGTTTGAGAGAAAGAATACTACTACAATTTCACTGCTCATAGTTTCATTACAATTTCCAATATTTGAAATTATTCTGTTTCATTTAAGCCTTATTTATAGTGGGATTTTTATTTCATGCAATAAAACATCTACACTTTTCCTAGATAATGAAGCATAACAGAAATTAAATGTATTATTATTTTTATTTTTTTAGCATCCATGCTAGTGGCTTTTTTTTTACAAATTTATATCTTAGATAATCATGACATAATCTATGCTGATGAATAACTAATATTGCTTATATAGGATTTTTTCCCCTTAAATGTTGGGATCAGCTTTCTAGAAAAATGATCTGTCAATTTTATATTTTCAGTAGTTTTTTGTTATTTATTTATTTATTTATTGTATGTTATCTGGTTGAGATTTATCTGGATTGTAAAAATAATGGGTACACTTAGAAATGAATATGCTTAAGGAAATATTTTCTATTATGTAAAAAGATGTGATTTTACAAAAAAAAGTATACTTAACCTTATAATTTATGTATATTTATTTATTTCATTATTTATTTATTTACATAACATATGCAGTGCTATTATAGGTAGCTTTCTTTACAAAAAAGCTACCTATTGCAGCCGTTCGGAGGAAAGCGATTTCAAAAAATTTTGGTATATCTTCATCGATCATGACCTCCAGACCCCGAAACCACCCTCCGTTCAAAATTGATATATATATATATATATATATATATATATATATATATATATATATATATATATATATCTGACCTATGTCACACTGTAACTCCCGTAATTATGAACAGATTTCGATATAATTCGGTGTGTACATAGTACATACCAATGTCTCGACCGAGTTCGTTGGCCAGCTTCATCCGCCGTTTTGTTTCAAAATGGCGGCCATTTAAAATTTTTAAAAAAATTTAAAACTTGAAATGTGGTACCAAAAAATTAAAAATGGAAAAATATTTTTTTCTTACGTATTTGACCTTTATACAAAGATTCCGGAGCAGTTTTTGTTTCGTCTATATCTTAAAAAATGGCTGAGTTATAGCATTTTGAATTTCTAGCGTGGCTGATATTTTGAAACGTCCTGAATTTCGTCACGCGATAAAAGGCGTATTTATGAACCGATTTGGATGTAACTTCGTTTATACATAGTACATACCAATGTCTCGACCGGGTTCGTTGGCCAGCTTCACCCGCCATCTTGTTTAAAAATGGCGGCCATTTAAATTTTTAAGAAAAATTTAAATTTGAAATGTGGTACCAAAAATTAAAAATTGAAAAAATATTTTCTTCTTATGTGTTTGACCTTGATAAAAAGATTCGGGAGCAGTTTTTGTTTCGTCTATATCAAGAAATGGCTGAGTTATAGCATTTTGAATTTCTAGCGTGGCTGACATTTTGAAACGTCCTGATTTTTCTCACGTAATAACAGGCGTATTTATGAACCGACTTGGATGTACCTTTGTGTGTACATAGTACATACAAATATCTCGACCGAGTTCGTTGGCCAGCTTCATCCGCCATCTTGTTTCAAAATGGCGGCCATTTAAAAAATTAAAAAATAAAAAAATTTAAATGAGATACCAAAAAATTGGAAAATGAAATGATTTTTTTTGTATGTGTTTGACCTTAATACAAAGATTCCGGAAAAGTTTTTCTTTCGTCTATATCTAAAAAAAAAATGGCTGAGTAATAGCATTTTGAATTTCTCTTGTGACTGACATTTTAAAACGACCTGATTTTTGTCACGCGATAACAGGCGTATTTATGAACCTATTTGGATGTAACTTGGTCTGTACATAGTACATACTAATGTCTCGACCGGGTTCGTTGGCCAGCTTCACCCGCCATCTTGTTTAAAAATGGCGGCCATTTAAATTTTTAAGAAAAATTTAAATTTGAAATGTGGTACCAAAAATTAAAAATTGAAAAAATATTTTCTTCTTATGTGTTTGACCTTGATAAAAAGATTCGGGAGCAGTTTTTGTTTCGTCTATATCTTAAGAAATGGCTGAGTTATAGCATTTTGAATTTCTAGCGTGGCTGACATTTTGAGACGTCCTGATTTTTCTCACGTAATAACAGGCGTATTTATGAACCGACTTGGATGTACCTTTGTGTGTACATAGTACATACAAATATCTCGACCGAGTTCGTTGGCCAGCTTCATCCGCCATCTTGTTTCAAAATGGCGGCCATTTAAAAAAATTAAAAAATAAAAAAATTTAAATGAGATACCAAAAAATTGGAAAATGAAATGATTTTTTTTGTATGTGTTTGACCTTAATACAAAGATTCCGGAACAGTTTTTCTTTCGTCTATATCTGAAAAAAAATGGCTGAGTAATAGCATTTTGAATTTCTCTTGTGACTGACATTTTAAAACGACCTGATTTTTGTCACGCGATAACAGGCGTATTTATGAACCTATTTGGATGTAACTTGGTCTGTACATAGTACATACCAATGTCTCGAACGAGTTCGTTGGCCAGCTTCATTCGCCATCTTGTTTCAAAAGGGTTGCCATTTAAAAAAATTAAATTTAAAAGTCAAAATGAGGTATTAAAAAATTGGAAAATGAAAAAGATTTTTTTTATGTGTTTGGCCTTGATACAAAGATTCCGGAGCAGTTTTTGTTTCTGAAAATTTGTTCTTTTGTTGATATCCTAAAAACTGGTTGATTTATAGCACTTTGAATTTCTAGCATGGATAACATTTTGAAACGATCTTGTATTTGTCACGCGATAACACACGTATTCGCCTATTTCGATGTAAGAGGGCATGTGGATAGTATACATCAACACCTCGACCAAGTTCGCTGAGCAGATTCATCAGCCATCTTGTTTCAAAATGGCGGCCATTAAATTAAAAATATATATATATTTAAAGTGAGGTGCAAAAAAATTAGAAATTGAAAAAGGTTTCTTTCTTAAGTATTTGATCTTGATATAAGGATTCAGGAGCATTTTTTGTTTGTCTTTACCTTAAAAAATGGCTCAGATATAGCAGTTTCAATTTCTATTGTGGGTGACATTTTGAAAAATCTGATTTTTTGCATGCGACAGCACTCCTATATATTAACCGATTTCGATGTGAGTGAGCATGTGCACAGCAATTACTAAGGTCTCGACCAAGTTCACGGTTAGCCTCATCCACCATGTTGTCTTAAAATGACAGGCACTTTAAGAAATTGCCGAATTTGGCAGCCAAATATAAGTTAATTTAAAGAAAAGCAGCTTGGATAAAGCTGACTAATTTCGCGAAATTCTCATTCATTATATTGATAAAAATTAGTATTGAATCTCCTATATTCGGTTTCCACTAAATTGAGCTTCGTGTGTTTGCATGATATAAGTTGGCTTTTTTAAAATAAGGATTATGAAAGCTACCTCTTCCTCCCGGCACTGGCCGGAAGGACTTTTTAGATTTGGTAACTGCTTTTTGTTTTATCTCGGGACATTTTTAAAGCTTTTATAACTGTATTTTATTATTTATTTTTTAACCAAATATAATTACTTATTTATTTATTTATTTTTCGTCTTCTTATTTTATTATCTTCTTAAAATGTACTCGATTAAATGTACTCGTTAAAGAAAATGTACTATAATTCACCGATATAAAATGCTATATAGTTTGTAAAAATAAATGTGCATAAATGGAATGTCTATGTACAATATTAAAATGACTAGTGAGATAGAACAGGAAGACAGTCGGCCACATGAAAAAAAAAAAATATTCAATTTGCTGATGCATAAATTTAACTGTAAAATACAACGATAAAAAATGGAAAATTATTTTCCTTATAAAGAGGTAACTGTGTAAAAAAAGTAGAAGGACACTAGACTTTAAAAGAAAAAAAAAAAAAAAAACCTAATTACGTTAGTGAAAATTCTTTATTTGCGTAACATTTTACAACTAAATGAATATAAAATCATTGTAATCAAAAATAAATTACGAAGAGAATTTGATTCTCATAACATAGTTTCTGTTGCCTACATGAAACTCTGTAAAAAAATTAGAATGACACATAAATATGAATTTATATGAAAATTAAAGTATTAGTAAGAAGCTTTCTTTCCATTGGACTTTATGACTTGAAAGACTCTGTTTGGTATTGAATCACTGAGTGCTTACATTTTAATTAATTTTTCAACTACATTTCAGCAGTGAAATTACGCTTGAAATTTTGAATATTAAAGACGTGAATTATCACTTCGCTAACTAAGCGTAAACCAACAGAGTAAAAATGTCCAAGCTGGGAATTGAACCCGCGCCCTTGGAATAGCGCTCCAGTGCTCTACCACTAAGCCACGAGGACGATGCCCAGATTGGCATCTCTCACTCACAAAAGTTAGTAAGACTGCTACCGCAGCTGTAAGTGAGATATGTCAAGCTGGGCATCGTCCTCTTGGCTTAGTGGTAGAGCACTGGATCCAGGGGACCAGGTTCGATTCCCGACTTGGACATTTTTCACTCAGTTGGTTTACGCTTAGTTAGCAAAGTGATAATTCACATCTTTAATATGCTTACATCTTACTTTGATAAAAATTGTCCCAAACACCGTTAAGTGCATTCCGAAGCTCAACAACAGATTCATACTGTTTTCTTTAGCTGTATGCGTGACGAAATAATGTCGCCCATGTATTTTCAAATATGTTCAAGTCAGGGCTTTTAGCTGGCCATTGCAAAATACAGACCTTATTTCTGTGGAACCAATGTGTAACACCAATAGCTGTGGGAATCGCTGCTCAATCTTGTTGAAATATCCAATCTGCGCCACATAATTCTGTACCATAACGAAGAAGTTCAGATTCCAACAATCAGATGTAATCTTTGTGGTTCTATATACCATTCAAAAAGACCAGACTCGTTCTTCCATCATATCCGACTACTAGCCAGACCTTCAAACTTCATACTCCCATATGTCGAGTGGAATTCCTCATTCTCGATTCAAAGCCAACAGAACTAATATTCATAAGGACCATATAAATTGAACTTTTTCTTATCTGAGTAAATGACAGAAGTCCATTCCGTGGTGCAAGCCATGTGATCTTGCCCAAAGTGTGATGTTCAAGGAAAGCTGTTAGTTATGTGCATTTTTGTCCACTTGGATGGTGTTGTCCCTTCTTGAAAATGAAGTCTTTAGACTTTATTATATAGTTATATACCGTTTGACATGACAAATGTGTTAGTCCTGCTTGTATTCGGACCTTTGAAATTACAGAATATTTCTTTTTCTACTCTCGGATAATGTTTCTTTCATCACGAGGCGTCAGTGTTTTAATTTTTCCTGTCTTTATTTTTAGTACCATGATCCTCTGGATTTCTAAGACAGTTTGATATTGCAGTTTAAATAACATTAAGCAATTTAGCAATCTCTCTAATGCTTTTTACCCTCTTTTCTAAATGCTATGGCTTGGCTTTTTTGAAAGTTATTTAAACGTATTCCTTTTGGAATTCTAAAAAAAAAAAATCAAACTAAAAATGACTAAATATATATATTTTTGACAAAAACAATAAAATACTAATACCTATTTGCCTTATCTATAGCAGAAGCGTCCAATAAATTCAATTTTCCACAACTGTCCTTCTATTTTTTTTACAGTGCGATAGTTAACTAAGTTCATTTTTCTATAAATTAATTGCTGCAGCAATTTATTTTTTATATCATAACAAAATGATATGCATAAAATGATACCCTTATAAAAATCAGACCATAAATGTAAATCACAATTAAGTAAATAAAAAAAAAAATCGAATGTCCTTCTACTTTTTTTTTACGCAGTGCATATTTATTGCATTATATCTGCTAAAATACATACACATAACATTTATCTTGACTTCAGGGTGTGAAAGTGTAAGATGTAGTCAGTGACATAATAAAATTTCCAAATTGAGGAATTTCAGACTCGACAATTGAAATGTTTGTATAAAAAAATAGAATATGTATTAACATATGTGTAATATTTTAACTATCCTTTAAAATTTAAATGCATACTGCCCAATTAACCTGAACAAAGTAATATAATCTGTGTTTAAATGTAACTATATGCACTGATGAAATTAGTTTAAGAATAAACAATGCGTAATCAATACATTTAATTAAACAGTACTAAATAAAATTATTTGGAAGCAATTACAGACTATTTAACAATATTCCATACTAAAATAATGGATATTAAATTTCGCTTAAATGCTTTTCCAACGAATAATAATTTAAATTACACATTAATTCGTTTGTCTTTGTTCAAAGTAATGCATTCGGTATACAAATATAACAAAAAAATGTGCATTCATTAACTTAAAATGCATTTTTAAATTAATTTTTAATTATATCTAGATAATGAGCTTAAAGAATTTAAAAAACGGTTTTCCATTCCTCGAAATTTGCGCAATCATCACATGTAATAATAGATATTTCTTTGATATTTATTTTTAATGAAAGGATAATCAACAGTTGCTCACGGTATAGAAAATAAAACTTGTTTTGCCCCTGATTAAATGTAACTGTTTTATACGTTCCTGTTGAACGTAGTCTTTAGTTATTTGGAAGATTAATTTACATAAATTAAGCATACAAGCTAATAGTATTAATTAATGTATAAGGTGAATGAAAATGCATTTTATTAATTTAAACATGCACTGTTAAAACACTATTCTTAAAAATAAGTAAATTGTACTAATTATTGAGCACTTCCCGATCTTAAAATAGTTCTGAGTACTTAATTCTTAAATTTGAAAAACGTGTGTACTCATTTTTTTGAGTACATACAGGGACTCGAAAATATGTATGTATAGAAACACGCATACACTATGAGGAAAAAAAAGCGAAATTACAGAGAACCGACAAACGGCAATTTTTAATTACGGTAATTTTGAATTGCGAAGATCTACAATTTTTGGAATAAAGAACAACGAATTTACTATTTTAATTCTTGAAATTTTGCGTACGATCCGCCCCGTGATTTGAACCCGAGTCCTCTGGGTGGGAGATCAGTATTGTACGGACAGTGCTATATGAGCTGTTACCAGCTGCCTCCAAATGACACCTTTTATCAATCAGCGACGGAAGATCGCTAACGGCAGAGATGAATTTTCCCTTTCTTAAATATTCTAATTTTTAAACTAAATTTTTTTCTTTAATATTTCTAATGAAATTGTAAATAAATTTGAAAAGTGTGTATTATAAATTAAAAATTATAACAAAGATAGACATATCTTTAAATAAAATCTTGGAAATCCCTACTGTCGATTCGGTATAAGAAAAGGGTTTATCAGAAAACTCATATTTTTGAGCACATAGGATTTAAACATGAATATTAAGACTTTAAAATACAAAATATATGTATTCATTTCTGCATACATTTATAAATCAGCATTTATAAATAAGTATAAGTATACACACTTCAAAATATCATCTACTCGTTTCTGAATTAATTGTACTTAAAAAAATCGAGTACAAAGAAATTTTCATTTTTAAGTAGATTAATGCTCCTTTTTGAAGCAATTGTACTTAAATAATATGAGTGCATAGAAATGCTCATTTTTAAGTAGATTATTTTTGACAATGTACTTCATTTTGAAACAATTGTACTTAAAAAAAAATACGAGTACATAGAAGTTCTTATTTTTAAGTAAATTATTTTTGAGAGTGTGAAACGTGTATTTATTGAAATCTAGATATCCGAAATATTTTTTATCTTATTAGAAATGTAACGTGTGCAGCATTTATTAAAACAAACAAAGAATTTTAATGGATAAATAGACCTTTACTCAAGTAGGTTAATGAATAAAATAGACATTTTTTAACCATTTGGAAAAATGGTTATTGTCCTCGTCAGGGTAGGAAATCAAAAGCATATCTGAAGCTTTTTATTGGTTTAATCCGCATTTAATTTGTTTTCTGACTGTTTTATACAGTAATCTGTATTTCCCTTTACTTTCAACAGAGTTGGATACTCCTGTTTCCACTATGACAAAAAAGTAATAAAAACTAAAAAAAAAAAAAAAAACTCAGAAACAAATTGAGATACAGCTTTCAAACAAATTGCATTTAAAAGTACATTTTTTCTGTATACGACGGTGTAAAAAGTAATATTGTGGGATGTTTAGAAGTTTAAGAATGAAATTTCCTTTAAAATTGGTCGTCAGATTTCTACGATGGAAAAACCTTTTCCCGAACAGCCAATCAAATGCTTGGATAATACGTATGTTTCAGGTGGATAATACGTAAGTATCAGGAAATCTTGAAATTTTTACATGTAATAATACTATTAATGTTTAATTCATGGCGTACGTAATGTATGATCAACTTCGTGCGATTTTGTATGTCTTAAATATTAGTCTTTGAAAAAATCATTTTCCAAATGATCGTTGTAATTTGTTAAATTGCTTTTTTTAATCTCTATTTGAACTTTATAATTTCTGTATCTGCTGTGGATGGGTATAAACTACTGGCGGGGTCACCCTACATAGTTACTGGATATCATAGAAATATAAAGAATTGAAACTATATAAGAAAGAAGAATATTAAAAAAAAACGTGATTTTTTTTTTTTTTTTTTTTTTTTTTTTTTTTTTTTTTTTTTAACATATAATTTATTCTGTGTCAGTCCTTTGAAAAATAGAGTTATGCGAAAAAAATGTTAACCTCCAATTCTAAAAATTATGTGTTAAATTTTTTTTATGCATTTTTAAAATACTGTAGAACCTTGATTATCCGAAGTAATTGGAACCGACCATCTTTCGGAAAATCGAAATTTTCAGATAATCGAGAATGCTTCAATTTTAAGATTAAGGACAAATATATGCAATATTTCTTTTTATGGTAACAAGTTCTTTATAAAAGTAAAGCAATAGCAAAATAGAAACAAGAATAAATTACCTGAATTTTAATTTTTAAATTAAGTACCTTTTACATATATCACAAGGATTTGAGAAAATGTTTTGTTTGTCATTTTTTTACTGCCTTTGCTTTGAAGCTCTGTCACGGAGTTTTGTAATATTATTTATTTCACCAGAATCACAGTCGTTCAGCAGCTCGAGCGACCCCAAACCTTTTTCAAAACATTCAAAAACTCAAGAATTGATAATTTGTTCGTTTTCTTCGTTCCGATCCGCAGCTTATGGGAGCTGAAGTTAAATTCATAGGAACTCTAAGAAATGGGATCGAAAATATATACATGTGCACTTAATTTGGAAAGGACCGCTTGCACACAAGGAATATGATAGTTAAAAAAAAAAAAAAAAAGCTTTCAAAATGGATTTTGCACTGAAGGAATGTGATATATACAAGAAAAAAAAAAGCTTTAAAAATGGATTTCGGTTAATCGAGAGTTTCGGTTAAAAGAGTTTCGGATAAAAGAGGTTCTACTGTAGTATTAAACATTTATTAAGTTTTTTTTTATAAATTCAAGTTTTATTTCAAGTTTTTAATAAGACATCACAACACTGTAACAGTTTTTTTTTTTTGTACTATTTGCTGGCAACATTGCATTGGTTATAGATCTCATGCTGAAAACCGTGCTATAACTTTATGCATTTCATTTGTTGTGAACACGTCGCATCCTCTTTGTCAAAGTACTTATTGTCAATGTCCCAATATTATCTTTTCAGTACATTCTCTTCGCGAAAGTCTAATTTGTATATTTTAACGCATCAAATCTTAGTAAAAGAGACAGTTCAGATTTCATCTTGTAACATGTTACTGAGTTAGCATTCATACGAAAAAAAAATGTTGCCGTAGTTTAATTATCTCATGATCAACTTTACCACTGCACATATGTCATTCTTGCAGCTAAGTACATTATTTCACACTGCAGGAGGTCAGAAAATCTGAATCAAATTACTTTCTAAAATTATATTTCTGCCCTATGAAAAAAATACAGCAAAAGGTTTTCGATAAACTGTAATGATTCGGGAATGATTGTGAGTTTTCGACAACAGTTTACCGAAAACCTATTTCTGTAAGTTTACCCCCCTCTTTATAAGTCCAGTCATCCCCCACATCAAAAACTTGCAGCCTTCAATACTCTTATTTTCCGTGCACGTAAAATTTGTTCAAATTCTGATTTATTTAATAGTGAAATTAACTATATAAAAGCAGTTGCCATCGATCGTGGATTTAGTTTGAATATCATTAACCCCATTTTATCTAAACCTCAGATAATCACCGATTCTCTTCCAGCAAATAAAGAATTTAAAAATGTTCTTGTGTACCCTATTCCTTGTGTACCTTATTTTCCTAAAATCAGTACACAAATTTCTCGTATTCTCAATAGGTTTAGTTTTAAAGTTGTTTTCTCTCCAACCAATAAAATTTCTTGCTCCAATCTTAAAAATCCTATTGACGATCATAATACCTGGGGCATTTACAGAATTTTCTGTGCGTGCGGCCTCTCTTACATTGGGCAGACGAAGCGTGCACTTAGAATTAAGCTGAGAGAACACCAGAAATACGTTAGAAATCAGGGAATTGAGAAATCTACAAAAGCGAATCATTGTTGGAATTCCAACCACCAATTTAATTATCCAGAGGCAAAAACTATTCAAAAATGCAACTCAGTTTTTGATCTAGATTTTACAAAGCTCACTATATTCATAAACATACTTCCACCTTAGTAAATGATATGACCAACACCCCTTTCTTTTCACCAGTGTGGAGAGATCCTGCGCAGTGGCCCATTTTCAGTTAGTTTTGTTCAATTATGACATTTCTTTGGGATATATAAACTCTTGCTTCTTCCTTTTCAATCAATCTATTAGCCAGTTCTCGGGGCTATAACCCAGGGGTTCTTTGAAGCCATTTTAATTCTTTTTTTTTTCTCTCACTGAGGAAGGAGATCGAGGAATCCTCGAAACGATGGTATGGGTATTTTTATCGTTCTGTACGTTATTTGTGCATAAAATCATTGTATAAGATTTTAGCTTTTTAGTTTTCTTTGTTTAACTTTAAAATTTTCGATTTGCAAAAAATATTTACGTAATAGTAAAAATGAAGGTTAACTTCAGCTGTACAGAATACATAAGAATCAATTAATAAAAGATCAAAAAACATGACATAACCCATTGTAATCGTATAACATTTTAAAATATACATCATTTTGTAAAGAATTGTGGCTGTTAATTTTCATCATTTTGTTTAACAAAATGATTTCTTCTTATTTTTTCTTATTATATGATTATTTAAATTGTACATTTTGCATTAATATGACAGAATGGTTAAAGGTGTCAAATCTATATTGCAATGTTAATTTTATTCTCAACCATTTTTAGGTGCGTTCGTAATTATATAAATACGTAGCACCTATAGTCGTCGTTCAGTCCGTCCGTCCGTCCGTCCGTCTGTCTGTCTGTCCGCATGTAACAGAGCAAAAACTACCCAACCGAATGGTCTGAAATTTTAAACATATGATTGTTGCGCAATTTTGTCGAGCCATTTCAAATTTTATGAAAATCGGATGTATAGTTTAATTACAGGGACAGTCAAAAGTTTTTCTTAACATTACGGCCAATGGGGAAAATTATTGCAAGTGCATTTTAAAGATGTTACAGCCTTCCGAATGGTCTGAAATTTTAAATATATAACTGTTGCAAAATTTTGTCGAGCCATTTCAAATTTTATGAAAATAGGATGTATAGTTTAATTACAGGGACAGTCAAAAGTTTTTCTTTACATTACGGCCAATGGGAAAAATTATTGCAAGTGCATTTTAAAGATGTTACAGCCTTCCGAATGGTCTGAAATTTTAAATATATAGTTGCACAATTTTGTCGAGCCATTTCAAATTTTATGAAAATCGGATGTATAGTTTAATTACAGGGACAGTCAAAAGTGTTCCGTTACATTACGGAAAATGGGAAAAAATTATTGGAAGTGCATTTTAATGATGTTACAGACTATGCACCTTATGAAGTGCAAAAAAATTATACATTCAGTACAATATGGGGTGCAAAAAATAATTATAAAACTAGTTATATTACGAACGCACCTCATTTGCCACGTTTGACGAGCAATTTCCAACTTGTTCTTTTTAGGTGCGTTCGTAATTATGTAAATACGTAGCACCTATAGTCGTCGTTCAGTCCGTCCGTCTGTCTGTCTGTCTGTCCGCATGTAACAGAGCAAAAACTACCCAACCGAATGGTCTGAAATTTCAAACATATGATTGTTGCAAAATTTTGTCGAGCCATTTAAAATTTTATGAAAATCGGATGTATAGTTTAATTACAGGGACAGTCAAAAGTTTTTCTTTACATTACGGCCAATGGGAAAAATTATTGCAAGTGCATTTTAATGATGTTACAGCCTTCCGAATGGTCTGAAACTTTAAATATATAACTGTTGCAAAATTTTGTCGAGCCATTTCAAATTTTATGAAAATCGGATGTATAGTTTAATGACAGGGACAGTCAAAAGTGTTCCGTTACATTACGGGGAATGGGAAAAATATTATTGGAAGTGCATTTTAATGATGTTACAGACTATGCACCTTATGAAGTGCAAAAAATTATACATTCAGTACAATATGGGGTGCAAAAAATAATTATAAAACTAGTTGTAGTACGAACGCACCTCATTTGCCACGTTTGACGAGCAATTTCCAACTTGTTTAATATATCTGACGAATATATATTTCTACTAAATTTGTGAGTGACCCCTAACTTGCAGCCAAAAAATATTCTCCAACTTTAAACAGCTATTACTCTGTCAATTTTAAACGCATAATAACAGAACATTTTTGTCTTACTTCTCAGTGTAACAGGAAATTTTTACTAAACGTAACTTATAGGACCCGGGGACCGTATCAAAATTTAAATTTTGTAATCTTTTAAGAAATGTTTTTACTGACCCAAATCGCTTTTAAAATATTCCTCTACCTCATTTAATACATTTTTGTAATTGGAACTATACGTCTATGACTAACGGTTTAGGAATTAGCAATTGGACACCGCTGAGAGTGAGCACGCTGTATATGATAGATTCAGTAATACGGAAGTAATATGACTCCAAATTAAATATGACGTAACCACCATGGCAACCTACAATAATTACCTATCATGGGGTATCATTGAATTAATTACGTATTATTGTGTTTAATGGAATGAAGAAAACGTTTATTAATATATTTTTAAGTTTCGATTCAATTTTCATAAAATTAGAAATGTCGATTATATATATATTAAATTTTAAACCATTCGGTTGGGTAGTTTTTACGCTGTCATATGCGGACAGACGGACAGACAGACGGACGGAGCAGACGACGACTGTGGGTGCTACGAATTTATATGATTACGAACGCATCTAAAAAGAACAAAAGGTCGGAATGAGATATTAGTTGGTGCGACATAGCAAGGGGTTTATATTTAGTAAGCTTCTTTTAAAGATCGTTTTTCAGTATTTTTTTTTGTTATTTTTTTATGTCTTGTGTTTAAAATACAGTTACTTAATATTTGTATCGATTATCAGATTACTTAAATTATAAAGGTGTTGTGAAAACTAATAAAGTACGCTTTTCCAGACTATCACCAACACAAAACTAGAATCTGAAAAACTTCGTTATTCCTAAGATATTTGAGCTGCACTTTAAAAGCAAAAACCTTTATATAAATGCGATTCAATTAATTTTCCTAGATTCTATAAATTTTGTCGGTAAGTTAAGAAATGGTTTGTTAACTTAAACTTCGGTTAACTTAAGTAAATAATTAGTTTCTCAATTTAATTTTTTTTTCTTAATATCGTATTTCATCATAACTGAAGGGAAAGGTTTTCAGATGTGTGAGTAATTATCAAGTTAAAGTGACATAAAAAATTTACCCTTTTTTAAAAAATGTGTCATAATTTAAACTTATATTAAAATTATTTCGATGCATTCAGGTTAATTCAAGAATATTCAGCTGGCATTTTTCTAAATGAGATAAATTACAAAAAAAGTAGAAATTGTCAAAATGTACTATAGGATTTTTTTAAAGGTAATTTAATGCACATATTCTTTTAAATTTACCCGAGTAATTTATAAAATAGTAATGTTTATTATATATAATATTAATGTTTATAAAATCTTTATTGTATATAAATGAATTTAGGAAGCAATAATATAATTGATTTGAAAGAATTAATGTCTGTATCATAATGTTTTCTGCGCTGAAGTCAGTGCTTAATTTTAGTCACTGCTTTCTGTATTTCAGTAAAAAAAAAAAGACCTCGTTACTTATATTTTTTGAATAATAGAATAGATAAAATAATACATTTGAGATACATGGTAACAAAAACTTAATCACTTAAATCACTAACTGTATTATTTAAAGTATCTGAAGATAAGTACTTATATATAATTCATATTTTCATCATCGTAAGTGTACGTCTATATCGAATATTAAAAGTTATTCACCATGCTAAAATCGCCTCCATTACAGGTACTTATTCAGTAGTACTTTGTGAATGCAATGCAAAAAAATTGCTATAACTCAAGAATCATTATCCATGACATTATGATTCTCATAAATTATGAAATAATTGCGTCGGTAATAAATATAACCCTGATTTATGATTTAGCAATCAGTTAATGGATTAATAAGGAAATGAACGAAAATGTTAAATGTACTGAAACACTTTGTCATAAAAAGGGAATATTTTGGAATCAAAAATTCTAAAAGCGTAAGATGACTAATACATTGCAAACGTGAAAAATATATCAAAATAAGATTTATTATAAAAGGTGCAAGTTTGTCATAGTATAAATATTTCTTAACTAAAAGTAACAAAATATATCTAAATATGTTTAACATAAAATAGTGCAACGTTGTTATATTATAAATATTTAATAACTAAGAAAAGAAACATCTGGAATTATTTTTTTTGTTATATTTTATCCTCTTATGATTGCGATAATTCGAAAATTCTTGTGAAATATTAATATCTTAAAACATTTTAAGAATGTTGTCTAGATTTATTTAACATTTTAAAATTTTAAACAAAACTGAAATCTGAATGACAAATGACATATATTTTTTAAAATGTATATAAATTGTGAAACTAAGAAGCCAAATATTTATGTAACATGATATACTTTCTAAATAAAAACACATATTTTTGTTAAAGACGTAACCATGTATAAAATACATCTAAAAATACTTTTCAAAAATATCCATTTGTATTTTTTGATGCAATTTAAATTTTTCAATATATTTTTATTAACACAATAAAACTTCCGCATAACGGACATTCAAAAATGATGAATTCGTCTGTTATTCAAATGTTATAAAAATATATAATATTATAAAAATCCGCGTATAAAATTCATATAATAGTACTTTTAAAAAATAGCTTACTTGAAGCAATGGTAATTTTCAGTATAATTTTATTAATACAGTAAAACCCTTGAATAGTGGACGCGACGAGACCGATGGAATTTGGTGGTTATTCGAAGGGGCCCTGTATTCAGAGACAAAAACATACAAATGCATAGGTGTTTGGCATTGAAAAAGTTTCCCTTAAATAGAGGTGTCGTTCAATCTGGAGTATGCATTCTGGAGGTTGTATTGTATTACTTAAAAAAATATATGAGTAGTTTACTAAAAAATTAAGTGAATAAATTATGAGTAAAAAATTTCCTTTTAAGAAGCATAAGATTACGTATATACTATAATATATATTTTTTTATTTCTGTTATTCAAGTTCTGCTGCTTTTTACTACGTTTTTGGAACCTATGATAAATGTGTTGGGAGGTGGGGGGACTGTATTTTTGTTAGTTTGTTAATCTCATTTCATTCATAAATTCACAGTTATTGTTGGTGTCAGTAATGTTTATTTAATGGTTATATATATATATATATATATACTCAAAAACGAATGAAAGTGCTACGGATAAATTTCTTTTTATCAATTTCTATAGCAAAAAAAAAAAAAAAAAAAAAAAAAAAAAAAAAAAAAAAAAAGAATAGGGCTTTAGTTAAATGATCCAATGATTTCTCAACATGAGGTTTTCCAACAGGGTCTGAATTTCAACAGTGTCAGGCGCCTCATGATTTCCATTCATTAAAAGTGTTGCAAACAGCGCAATTAGCAATCTCTCACGATATTAATGACAATCCTCAATGGCTTGTAAAAACAAATCAAAGCTGAAGACATTCTTCTTAAAGTTGTTTGTAAGTTTATAAGCGTAGACAGGTAAATTTTATTCCGATATGGTGAACAATATTTCATTACCTATCATCGTAAGATATTGGATAGAGAAAGGATATTTTTGGTTAAATTAATAAATTATTTTTAATATATATATATATTTAATTCTTATGAAAAAACATAATATGAAGAGCACTATTTAGATACAACTTTGTTTAAAAAAGTACATTTTACAATAACTTATTAAAAATGTACTAATTTTTAATAACAGAGAAATTATCTAAGCATCTCAGCAAATAAACAGATTTCCAATATCAACTAAAATAATTATTAGCTATTAAATTTAAAATCATTATATTGCGTAAAGATGAAACAAGCAATTTTTTATTTGTTAACCATTTTTTTATAGACATTTCGTTCAAATATATTTTTTGCTAAATTCTTAAGTGAAATAGGCATAAACATCTCGTTTATATATGTCATATTTATAAAAAAATTTTGTTTGTCTATGAAAATAATTTACAGTAATCCATTTGTAAATAATCATTTAAATTAAAAAAATAAATAAATAAATGCTTAATGATATGAGTATTATTCTGAATTTTAATTTTAAAAAGTGATTTCATATTTAAAATAATTTCACTTGACTATGAAGGGAATAATTGTATTTGAGAACAGATTTATTTTTTTTTTTCAATTTTTTGTAATTAAAATCAGTTACAAAAATACGTTTTTGGATAAGGAAATGTGTTCTTCATGGAAATATTTAAGAACTTTATCTTTAAAAATAGACGAATAAAGGTTTTATCTTATGTACAGTCGTGGGGAAAAAAAAGTAAACACCCCTTACTAACTCCTCAACAAATTATCGTAAACGAAAATTACTGGTACCGAAATAAAGTCTACTTCTAAATGATGCATATAAAATTTGCTTAGGGGGTCATCTACATATTAAAACGAATCCAAATTTCATTAATTTCAATGGCAATACCCAATAATTTTAACGAGATATTTCAAATCTTCGGTTCAAACTATGCCTAGACATCGAATTTCAAGTCATTTGAATGATAAGTTTTTGAATTATAAACATTCAAAATTTAGTGCTTCTAATGTTAAATTACATTTTCATATTTTTATTTATATCTCCTGAAATTATGCTCCTAATATGCTATTTTTTTTGTGTAGCAATAATCCTAATATACCCAAACATAAATACGCTGAATTTGCAATTTTTATAATTTTATTATATGAATTATGAATTATGAAATTATGAAATTAATAATAAAAAAAAATTATAAATTGCAACCTGCAGTTTTTTTTTTTTTTTTTTTTTTTTTTTTTTTTGTGGATTTAGATTTATTAAGTTCTGCTTTATGGAAATCCAAAATTTCACATTTTTCTTCCAAGTGATTTTCAAATTATGCTTAAAAAACGGCAAAATGATGGTTGAAAGAAGTCTATGAAAGAAGTGAGTAGATATTTTGAAATTTCTTCTGCTGTCCTGTAATCTAACCGACTTCATTGACTGCTTGAGTGGTGCTTAAGGTGCCTTGATCAAGAAGGGAGCTCTCTCGGTTAACAATCGAGAACCGAACTTCAATTTGGATACAGCCCTTAAAATACGCTCCTTTTAAAATAATTAATTTCTCAGAAACTTATGGTACAAATTGCATAAAAATTTGTTTGTTGGCTAACTGAAGGGTGTAGAGTTCATTTATGCTGCCAAACTTCTGTACTGGTACTGAAAAGAACAAAATTATGGTTCGTTTTAATTTGTAGATGGTCCCCTAAGCAAATTTTATCTACATCATTTAAAAGTAAACTTTATTCCCAATCGTATTCCCAACTTTTTTCTACGATAATTTGTTGAGGAATTAGTAGGGGGTGTTTACTTTTTTTTCCCACGACTGTACCAGTTTCGAGAACTAACAAAAATAGACAGCTATTAGTGTTAATTTGATTATTTTCTAAATATTTTATCCATTGCATTAAATAATATGTGAGATTTAAGGAGAAGCATTTGGTGCTTTTGCTAAGGGGGAAAAATGCAAAAATCTCTCTTGATTCATCGCTTTTAAAACCAAGATGATTTTGTCTATTGAAAATCTGGAAACTGTTATTTCTTAATTTTTATAATAATATCTCTTAGGAAACAATATTTATGTATACTCTTATATTTCAAATTATCTCAGTTAAACATCCAGGACAAACTACTTGTTTATATTTTCTGAAAAAAGAAATTCTTTCAAATTTGTCCTTAACTCAAACTTTATAGAATAATATCTTTCATAAGGAGTCAAAATCCGATTTAAGACTACAATCTTAATTGGAATTTTAAACAGTAGTGTTGTCGCTGAGGATTTAATAGTAAAATCGGCATGTCTTACCGTTTATATCATTTCTCGTACTTCGTATTCATATTCATAGACATAGAGCATCTCTATAAATATTTAGGTGTTTTCAATGATTATCATGTTAGTAGCATTTACAAAATAAACATGTTTCTTTTCTAATATTTAACAGCGACATTTAGAGAAAAGAAATTATTATAATATGTAACTTTTTATTTTGCAAAAGAACGACAGGAAGTTTAGTACATTTGCTACATCAATTTATTTAGTACTACCTGACCCGCGCGGCGTTGCCCGTGCCCGTAATAATATTCTTAAATGAATCTGAAATTTTTATCGCAGGTCGGTAAAGGGGAGGGGTCGGGGGTGACGGTGCAAATTACTAGGGCCCGACTCTTGTTCAGTTCCAAAGTTTGTAAAGTCACAGGTTAAGTTTTTTTATTTTTATATGCCTCATACTTTAAACTTTTTTATTCCAAATTAATTGATGAATTCAATAAAAATTTTATTATATTTTCAATAATTTAATTTTTTATTTAAAATCTTTAGATTAAAAAGAAATTACAAATAGAACATAAACTGTAATACTAAAAATTAAATAATAAAATTGTAAGCAAATATTACTGTATAGATTTTTATAAAACTATCCTCCAGAAAATTTATTTTCTAATAGAATAAAGCCTGTTTATAACGGAATACTTCAGTAAGCGAAAAAAAAAGTTTCAGCTTCCCCCTCCCCCAAGAAATGGTGTTACGCTTTGTTCAATTTAAATAACCTGCATAAAACGGAATTTATCCTTGGTCGTTTTCGTTTCTGTCTAAGCAGGTTTTATTGCATCTTACTTCTGGTGGTCCCGTAATAATATTCTTAAATGAACCGGAAATTTGTATCGCAGGTACGTACAGAGGGGGCTAGAGGACACCGGAACGTTTAAATCAGTAATTTGGATTTCAGAAGGAACGCGTGCATGCTACGGTTATTAAGACTATTTTGGCTATGGCTTATGCTCTGTGTTCTCGATCGAATCTATTTCGATTTACTCTTCTTAATTCGGATTCTTCTCAACTTTTAATTATTCACCAAGATATTTTACGGGCATTTCAAATAATATTTTGAAGCTCTATATTTGCAGTGTAAGAGATTGCAGCGTAAGAACGAAACGTAAATAAACCCGATCGCCCTAAATCCTGCAAAAGGACTTTTACACAATAACCAATGAGATGCGAGTGGAACTTCCCTTTAACGAAGTCCCTATTTAACCAAGTTTTCTAAATGAAATTTTCTGCTGAACCTTGACTTTGGGCACCATTCACATGAAAATTAATTTGCATATTACGAAAAATATATTCGATATAACGAAGTTTCTTCAGCTTTCGTGCGTGTACAGCATTCAATCGGATAGGTTGCTGTTGCCATAGCTACATGAATTTATTTCAGCGGATTGAATAAATGTGGAATTATTTATTTAATTATTTCTATTCTTCTTTGTGCTAAACAAAACAATTTTTTTACAGTAAAATAAACGCTTGCTATCGCTACTCTCTCACACAGACATTCTGACACTGACAGTGGGGGGGGGGGGGGGAAGCCTTCGATATAATAAGGAGGTGATTCCAGTTTCACGAAAACGTTGCAGATGAATTGTTCAGATACGCGAAAGTTTTAGTGAACAGTGTAATTTTGTTTAATAAGAAACCTAAACAAAGTAATATTACAAACTTTTTTTAAAGTTAAGAATCTGCAATACTGAGAAAATAAGATAAAAGGTACGCTACGCTTCATTTTTTCCTAATCTCTATTTACTCTGGCTTTTTTTTTTTTTTTTTCTTTTTTCTTTTTTACTTTTCTCATGTGGCTGCATTTCATACAAAAAATCACCGTCGGAATTAAAATGCATTTTTCCACTATTTCCAATTTATATGCATTTTATTAATCAAACTTAATGAATTTAATTTGATTTCTATTAAACGAATTTTCTTCATAATGAAGTGTTTAGATGTAATGGAAGTTAAGTAAGTTTACCTGTATTTAATGAGTACATTGGATCAAGGCAATAAAATCTTCAAATTTAATACATATACTTTTCTAACACAATGATTTTATATATTTACATAGACCCACGGGTCTGTAAAAGATATAAATATTATACTTTCAACTGAAACGAAAAAATATTTTTCATTTTATTAACGTTTATTTATTTCTTTATGTAACAAGTGTCTGATGTAGAGATCTGTTTTGTGTCAATAACCTGTACACAGGTGCTTTTAAATGTTTTAAATCATTCTATAAGGTAAACATTTAATTTCTTGTGCGAAAAAAGAAAGTTGTAGTTTATGTAAACAGTTAAATTCTTTTCATTTTTTATTCTAATTCGAGAAGAACTTAAATATTTGTTAAGTACTTCCTTTGTATATCTAACCAATCTAGAAGTTTATTAAAAACATATCATACTACTAGGATGTTTTGTGTTTTCCGGGATATGTAAAAGTTTATATTTTGATTTAAAATAATTAAATGTGTTAATAATACCGTAAAATTTTCATATAAAGATTTAAAAAATGTTTTATTTAAAAAATCAAATTATAGAATTTCTTTTTTCTCGAAAATTCACTTAGCGAGCAAATCCATTTTTCAACTAATATATTCCAGAGTACTTACCACGTTGAACAAATACTTTGTCTACATTTTCTTTTCTTTAAACCAATTTTTAGGTAATTATAATATGGATATTAAATAATGTACTTTCGAGTAATGAATGTTATGTAATTTGAATTTGTGTAATGTCTGACATTTCAATCAAACTTTTTAACAATAAAGAAAAAAAAAATTCAATCCCACAGATCCCTTTTTTGTTAAAAATTTTGATTAAACAATTTATATCACTAATTTAAATAACTAGATATTTCTTGACGTGGTATTTAAAAGCAATATGAAGTTATCGCAATTAAATACTTGGAATTACACCTGAAGATAAAATTACAATTTGGTAAAAACTGGGTTGCAGAAAATTGAATAGACTATTTTACAAGCTAATAACTTGTGGATTTTTCATTCTTTCTCTCCTCTTTTAACACTAGAACCGCCATAGAAGTAATTTTGACCGGTAAAAGATTAAAATATTTCGATTAGAACTAGAATTTGTTTCTAAAATAAGTTAAATATTTATTACGGAGAAATAAGTTAAATAAATAAGTTAAATAGTTTTAAATAAAAATTCTGGTGTAAAATAGTTTTATAACACTTGTGTAAAATTTCCAGCTGTGTTAAGTTGAACAGTTGGATTCTAGAAGTTTCACCGTTTTATCATGCAGCGAAATATTAGTTAGAAAAGAGTTATCACCAGATCCAAAAAGTCAAACATTACGGTTTGGAGAGCATACTGTGAACGTGTTATGTAAGAAAGTAATATGCAGAATTGTTTCCTATTTTTAGAAAAATGTTTTATGGATCTTTCTTTCGCATAAGTAAATCATGTTATATATTATTATATGCATAGATATGCATAGCACGATATGCACTTTTAAAATTTCGTTCAACGTCGAATCATTTGACAGAATAATAAAATCAGAATCACGAAAAAAAAATTTTCTTAACTACTTAGCCTACAATTTACGTTTCAACAGCCTGGGTCCAAAACATAAACAAGATCGTGCAGTATTCGAGTCATTCCACAGTTCGGCAAATCCATAGCTGCCGACATTTAAGCTTCTTTCTTACCGCTAAAATTTAATAGGGATTTTCGCCGTGTTTAATCATGAGATATGGAGGATTTAATACGACAAGATTGACTATAAAATTTTAGTGGTAAGTACTATTTACATTTAACTCGATCATTGTACCAGAGGCTATGCCCGTAATATTTACATTTGGCCCGACCGATGTATTAAGGACCAGGCCTGTGATAATCAGTTTTGTCCCAAATTCAAGACCACATGTCTCACACGTACACTGTAAAAAATATTTCCCTTACTTTACACCAATAAGGGTGGCAACTAAGTTGCCACCCCAAGTGGTGTAATGAAATCCCATTTGCAAACTGGTGTAATGAGCCAAGATCTATCAAATGGAATAAACACCCCTTTTAGTGGCAACTTAGTTGACACACTTTTTGGTGTAAATTCACGCTACTGCTTATCTGGTGTAAAGTCACACTACTGCTTATTTGGTTCGCACTTTAACAGTAAAATAAATAAAAAAGAAAAGTGCCCAGCTAAACTGATGGCATTGAGCTCACAGACTATTCACACTAATTGTATATTATACTCTTATTTTAAAGAATAATGCCACTCAAAAAAATAAGTGAAGGGGAATTAGCCCCCGTTTTCCCCTTTATACTTAACCAGTGAACCTCCAAATCTAATCAGGGAAGCTCCTTATTATAATAAACCGGTATACCAAATTTGAAGCAAATCGAATAATCTTGCAAAAAAAACATTTATCTAAATTAAGGGGGTGGACTAACCCCCCTTTATCCTTAACCAATGAATCGCCGAAACGAATCAGGGAAGCTCCTTAACATAATAACCGGTATACCAACTTCGGAGCAAATCGAATCATTCTGCATAAAAAACCCATTTATCTAAATTAAGAGGGACAGGCTAACCTCCCTTTTCACCTTTTACCCTTAACCAATGAACCCCAAAACTAATCAGGGAAGTTCCTTAACATAATAAACCGGTATACCAAATTCGGAGCAAATCGAATCATTCTGCATGAAAAACACATTTATCTGAATTAAGGGGGGTGGACTAACCCTGTTTTTCCCCCCTTTATCCTTAACCAATGAACCCCCAAAACTAATCAGGGAAGTTCCTTAACATAATAAACCGGTATACCAAATTCGGAGCAAATCGAATCATTCTGCATGAAAAACACATTTATCTGAATTAAGGGGGGTGGACTAACACCGTTTTCCCCATTTATCCTTAACCAATGAACCCTCAAAACTAATCAGGGAAGTTCCTTAACATAATAAACTGGTATACCAAATTCGGAGCAAATCGAATCATTCTGCATGAAAAACACATTTATCTGAATTAAGGGGGGGTGGACTAACCCCGTTTTTCCCCCTTTATCCTTAACCAATGAACCAATGAACTACCAAAACTAATCAGGGAAGTTCCTTAACATAATAAACCGGTATACCAAATTCGGAGCAAATCGAATCATTCTGCATGAAAAACCCATTTATCTGAATTAAGGGGGTGGACTAACCCCTCTTTTCCCCCTTTATCCTTAACCAATGAACCCCCAAAACTAATCAGGGAAGTTCCTTAACATAATAAACCTGTATACCAAATTCGGAGCAAATCGAATCATTCTGCATGAAAAACCCATTTATCTGAATTAAGGGGGGGGGGGTGGACTAACCCCGTTTCCCCCCATTTATCCTTAACCAATGAACTCCCCAAACTAATCAGGGAAGCGCCTTATCACAGTGAACCCAGGAAAAAAATTTTAAGCAAATCGGATGTTTCTATCAAGAGTTATCGTGTTACGTACATACATACATACGTACGTACGTACATACATACATACAGAACGGGCGGGCACATTAGCTCTCAGGCTTTGATAGCCTGTGAGCTAAAAAACAATTTAAAGGTTACATTTTAAATCTAATGCAACCATAATTTACAATAAATAGTTTCACGCAAAGAGGCTGCTAAACATTGTTTTAACTGCGATAATTTATAATCTCAATTAAACATTTATTTTAAACATTTTAGTTTTGGTAAACAACGAAATTTCCTCACAAATCATTCGTTCGTTACATCTCGACTTACGTGACGCGTACTTGACTCTTTTTTAAAAAACTCAGCGTAGGCCTGACTGGTTTTTGAATAAATAGTCTAAGCAAATTAAAATAAACATACCATAAATACAACTAAACATTGCAAATTATACAAAAATCAGATACAGAGAGCTAAAAACCACCAACATCCCAATCGCTAAAGAACAATCTTTATCACTTTAAAATGCAAATTAAAAATACTTAACGACATAATTAATTAATAAACACTACACCGTTAGAAAGCTTGAAGTTTAGGCTTTAAAAAGATCTAATAGTTAAGCAAACGCATAAGGTTTAAATAAATAAAAAAGGTGCAAAACAAAGTAAACAAAATGCGTAACGCTATGGGAAAGTGGTCAGAGACAAAAAAATTGTATACCAAATTTCATGATTTTTTTAAACATATCTAAACTCAACCCAGGAATACACGATGGGTAGCGGAACAAAGCCCGTACTTTATAGAACATAAAACAAGTATTAATTTTTCAAAATAATTAATAAAAAATTGAAAACAAGCCATGTTAAAATATGTCAACAACAGTAAAAATCCCGCATGTGTTTCTATTGGCGAGTTCTAACTGGAATGTCCACTTTTGAAACGCTCAGCAAATACACAAAAAGTGTTCCAAACTTTTAAAACTAGACAGAATCTTGAAGCTTAAGCTTTATATGAGCTGAATATCACATTAGTTTTTCAGAAAAAGTTAGTTTTTGTAGTTAAAAAAGCTTAAGAATATCGTTGTCTACGTAATGTATTTCCTATGGGAAAACAAAAGTCGTAATTCTAAAAACGATACTTTTTAAAATTGCTCGCAAATAGTTAAAACTTATTGAAAACTTAAAATTCTTGGTTAAAAAATAATCTACGATCTTTAATTTAGTTGAATCGAACATTATTTTAAAGTTAACAAGCGGAATTCATTGTATACTGAGCGTCTCAAAAGTGACAAAAATGCCAAAATTTGAAAATGGTACCAATACAAAGTAGGTTGACTTCATATACTCATAAAATTATAAATATAGCAGCTAGAGATACATAGTGAATGTAAAAATGTTGGAAAATGATTAGGAATTTTTCAAAAATGTGAAGTTAAACATAAGTTTTAAGTTCTTACCCTATTCCGAAGAAATTAGCCAAAGAAGACATTCAAAATGGCGGACTGAATTATGTGTCGTTTAAAAACTTTACACCCGAACTGGTGTTTGGTTTCCACAATTTATTTAAAAGATTAAAATTAAACCGTTTTGAGTGTATCATGACACTTTATTCGGAGTTGACAACGAACTTAGAGTATATTTAATCCTCATTTGGCATTTCATAAACTCAAATTAAGCGTAACTATAGTCCCTTTTTTTATAGTGTAGTTGTAGGTTAGGAGGTTAACCTCCTCCTCCAAGAAAAAATAATCTGTAAAGTATTACTTTGTTCCATGAAATCAAGTAGTTTGATTTGCATCGTAAAGATAAATCATGCAATGGGTGTTAAAAAGTATAAGATGTTTAGTGATCTGTTATTCTGACTTGAGGCCTACTTTTGTAAATACTAAATCTGTCGTGTATAAATATGTAAATTATGATAAAATGTAATGTTATATTTCTTTAAAAAAACAAACGGTATACGGTATATGGTAAAACGGTGCTATAACCATTTGAATGATAATTTTAAATTAAAATCACATTACTGTAATGCGTTAAGAAATATAATTCCTTTCTCGAAAATTTTAAAAAGGTATAGCGCGTCCTTTTATGAGATGTAATGTATATTTATAGATATTTTGAAGACGTGTGTATAACTGTCTCTAAGAAAACATAAATATCACATTTTAATCACTATTTTGAATGTTTGTTATTTATAAACCAAATATACATTACATGATTTATAAGATTTGTTTTCAATAATTGTAATAATAGCAATGCACTATCAGAAATATATATTTTTTAATTTGTAAACTGACTCAAAATATAAAGTTTCAATTTACACATAGTTACTTTTATGCACGTGTACATTATATGGAGTAAGATAGCATCTTTTTAAAGTTATAAATCAATAATAATTTTGCATCAATTGTTGTATAATCTTAAATATTTTTTTTAATCCTGAATATTTAAACATTTTGAATAAATATGCTCTTCCTAATTTTAATTATCTTTTGTAGAAACAATTAATTTTAGCTCTTCAGAAGTTTTAGTTCAGTTAAAATAAACATGTCTTCTGAAGTTATTTTATTTATTTATTTATTTATTTATTTATTTATTTATTTATTTTTGCATTAACTTTTGTTAATAAAAAAAAGGAAAATGCTGTAATATTTTAAAACTAAAAATGTGGAGATATACCAGTACATGAAAAACACATTTGTAAAAGTTTGAAGTGTAATACGGTGAATATATCATATGATTTTATTTTTTTAAGCTTACATTTCTGTGTCACAAGAATTCTATATTTAAGAATCACTTTTTATTGCCGTATCTGCAGATTTCATGTTTTCTCATGCATTTAAAATACTCATATTGTTCTGATTCAATACCATAAAATTACTTTTATTTCAAATTCTACTCGTGTACCAATAAACAATTCTCTTCAGATATTGCATTTGAGATTCTGTTAACATTCAGCTGGAAAATGTTTACGCATCAGGTGCTATAAGATCAGTTCTTATTCGTTTTAGTAAAAATAATATTGCAAATAAAACACAAAAGAATCAGTAGATACATACAAAGATTTTTAGATGCTTTAATGGCCTACCAGATTAATTATTTTACAGTAGAAAAATCTTTAAATGACTAATTGTATCTGTATTTTCCTTTAGATATTTTCATAATTTATCAATTATCACTTCGGAACATGAAACATAAAAAAATAGGCAAATGCGAGTAAAATAAGTTTAATTTTACATTGGGAGTTTTCTAAATTCGAATTTGTCCATAAATTGTGGTCAATGATCGCTTGCCTCATAACTTTCGATTTAATAACATTACGAAAAATATTATCTCATATTCGTAAGATACAGCTGAAAGAGTTTTTAATAACACAAACAGAGTTAAATATCGGTAAAAGTCCGTTTCAAAACACTGTTAATCAAATATTAATTGTAATAAATTAATAATCCATACTTCTTTTTTTCAAATTTATGTAAAAAAAAAAAAGAAAAAAAATGTGAATTAGGAGAACAAAGTTAAATAATTTTTGCATGATAGTTTTTATCATCCCCTTTTCATAAATGTAATAAAATATTGTCCTTAATTATTATTTTTGTTATAATCGTTATTTACTTGATAGCGTTTATGGAAGATGTTTTAACGTTATACTTTTACGAAAAAGTATTTTTGTTTGCTTAAAAAAAAATCAATAAAAAATGAAATTACAACTTGTACTACAATACTTGAGCCAACTAGGAAATTTAGAAACAGACTTTAAAAAACATACTACAGGTATAAAGTATAATAAACCCTCAACAGCATTTTCAAGTTTAAACCAGAAACAAGATATTGACATAGACTTCAGAAACGAAAGAATCATAGCCGTTGCTTCGCATTACTACACCACCTCTGTAATCAGAGAATCATTGGGAATTTTAACTAAGGGAAGAAACACTTGTATGATATGTTCTTCTTCAATGTACTCCGGATCCGCCATAATATATTAAATATCTCTGGTGAGTTTGGAACATAACCTGAACGTAACCAGCTGAAAGAGTTTTTAATAACACAGAGTTAAATATCCGTAAATGTTCATGTCAAAACGTTGTTGATCAAATATCTGTTGTAATCAAATAGTAATACGTAATTATGTTAATTACGATGTTATGTTAATATTATTATGTTAATTATTAAATTTTATCAAATTTATAACAGAAAAAAAATTATGTATTATGAGAACAAAGTTCAATAGTATTTTAATTGATACTTTTCATCATCTCCTTTTGATAAATTTGATAAAATATTGTCATTAATTATTATTTTTTATTATATTCCTTATCTGATTAATGACGTTTAGAAAAGACGTTTTAAGCGATCTCAGGCTTTAAAATTTTCGTAATTTTAATTTTTTTAGATGTTAAACTTCTATCTTTTCTGAACATTTTGATATAATTGCTTCCTTGAAATTCCCATTAAAATAGAAGTAATGGCTTTTAGAATTATAACCCGGTCAATAGCTAAAGCGGCGATTTCGAAGCATATTTTTCCTGTTAGTCTGTATAAACTGAAACTAAAGTTTCCTTTTTATTATTAATATATATATATATATATATATATTAGGTAATTATACAGTTGAGAAATTCTAAATTTAGCATTATATAAATACAACTTTGTATTAAAAATATAAAAATGCTTTAAATACAACTTTATTTAGGTTCAGGGTAATTACTATAAACTGAAACATAAGTAGGCACCATATTTTTTTTATTCTAGCTGCAAAATTTATTTTGTAATCGTGCGCGTAATCTACTATGCCGATTTTCTGCACGTGAAATGTCTGTCGTTTTGGAGCCCTCTGTAAATTCTATATCTGCATCTTCCAAATTTTTAAGTACATGAAATTAAAGAAATGTATCGTTTATCCCCACCATGAACGAATTTTAAAAGAAATTTCAGTTTTACAATTTTCGGCACTGTAAATTTTTAGACTTCTAAGAAGCTGGTCATACATTATGTAAGCCATGGATTAAACATTAATATTCCAGGACCAATTTTAAATGAAATTTCCTTTTTAAACTTCTAAACATCCCACAATATTATTTTTTACACCGTCGTATAGAGAAAAAAAAATGTACTTTTAAATGCAACTTGTTTGAAAGCTGTATCTCAATTTGTTTCTGAATTATTAATTTTTTTTGTAGTTTTTATTACTTTTTTGTCATAGTGGCAACAGAAGTATCCATCTCTGTTGAAAGTAAAGGGAAAATAGAGATTTCCGTATAGACCAATCAGAAAATGAATAAATTGCGGATTCAACTAATAAAACGCTTCAGATATGTTTTTGATTTCCTACTCTGACAGAGGACAATAACCATTTTTCCAAATGGTTAATATATATATATATATAAACGTAAAGCATAGTAATCACCAACAAAAAACAAATTATATTCATGTGAAATGCGCCAAAAAGCTGCAGTAGAACACATAAATTCAATATAAACCTAGAAAGATTATATTTAGCCTGAACTAGCGCCCCGCCCCCCTCACAGAACAAGACGAACATAACTATTTGTAAAAAAATAAAACTAGGAAAAAACAGGCTGCGGCCTCATCGGCAGTGGTTTATATTTGAAAAGCTGCCGAGCATTCAAGAAATATATATAAAATATGCATTAGTGGCAGTGGGTTTCGGCCAGAACAGTGATAGCAAAATCAAATGTTAAACATTCGATGGCTATTATCACATGCTCCCCCACCGGACCCTACGCCAACAATATTAAATGAATGCCTCACCTGGAACACAGTAAAATATGCTAAAAGTATGTTCGTTGAAAAACCACACTCAACCAATACAGCCACGTTGCCACAACCAAAAATATAAAACATAAAACAAACTAAACAAGGCAGAATCCAACATCCAATCAACCAATCCAAATTCATTCCAAGTCTGTTGCGAATCGACATAGCACATCATCATAACACCGTCCTTAAACAGGCTTTAGGAAATATGAGTCATTCAATGACGTCGAAAAGCAATCGATCAGTAATAAAGAAAATCTGCAAAGTCTGAATATTTTTTAATAAAATTTAAAGGAATATTGTTTTTATAATATAGATTACTTTTAAAATGAAATAATTCCTTTTTAAACAGATTTTTATCTGTACAAATTCTAGAAAAACCAGATATTTGACTGATAATGATATTAATGTATATACGTTTGTAAATATTGGAGGACCAGTGAACAAGCTGCTTAACCTGAAATTGAAAACTGTTAAATTATTAATTAAAATGAAATAATTATTACCTTGATTTAAAAATAATTTTAATAGGTAACAAAATATATATTTCAATCTACAAAAAACTTAATAGTTTTAAATGTTAATCAGCTTGTTCACTGGTCCTCCAATATTTAAAAAATATGTCCAATATCCAATGGCCCAATCCAAATATCCAATATTTATTCAGTCATTCAGATAAATGTATATTTTGACAATAATGAAAATATACTTTTAGTAATGTTAACGAATTCCCTTAACCGCTTCTGGACGAGCGTGTTTTTTGGAATTTTTAATCTTTAAGCACCGGTCTTTTAAAATCAGAAATTTTTGCCATTTGAATCGGGAAAATGCTCCGATTAAATAAAACAAAATTTACAATAAAAATTTACTGATGAGAATAACCACTGATTCTGAGCACCTTATGCGGCGCGAATACCGGTCGCTCGTCCCCAAGGGGTTAATCGTATAAGAGACCTTGGATATAGAAGGATAATAACATCTAGATCCAAGTCTAATAAATATGTCAGGAGATTGAAGTTAACTTTGACGTCTTAACTTTCATGTTTCCAAACACTTAATTGGAATCCGTATAAGCTAGCTGTTTAGAATCTCCTGTCTTGTCGGACTTATAAGGTGAAGAAATAAAAAAAAATGTACAAACAGGGGAAATACCTCATTCTTAGGTTTTCCCCTGTTATACGCAAACATTGGAAAGGTATGTCAAAATTGTTACGGAAGCTGCGTCAACCGTCTCTGGATATGAAGCAAGAGATGGCTTTATCTTGGGAAGGTTGAAATCCCTCAATGTAATGCCAAAGTTTGATACAAAGAAAGGTTACAAGGCAGAAAGTTAAATAGCTAAAAAAAAAAAAAAAAAAAAAAAAAAAAAGGATGGAAGGAGGGTGGAAGCCGATAAATAGCCACAACCTCGTTCTGACTTCTGTATAGTATTTGCTTAATATAGCTTATATGATCTAACAGCTATGTTGATCACTTTAAGTTACTTTACACTGCAATTGTAAACATCACGGTCCTTGAGGAAACGGAAAACAAATTAATTTAAAAAAACCTTTTCAGCCGATATTTAAGGCGTCCAAAAAGAAAAAAAATATCACTATTACACATTAAAATATAAAAGTTTTTTTTTTAATTATTATTAACACTATACTTAAGTTCCACTCTACTGTACAATTAAAATTATTTAATTCAACAGTGTCCATAAATTAATTTTTTCATGTTATGCTTTTTGTGAATTTTACCGTAATCATATAGTTAAATATGTTGTATATACATAATGTTCTTCGAATACAAATATTTAACAAACTTAATAACGTATCATTGACTTTGATTTTTTTATTCATATAGTTACATTTATTTATGCAGACCTTTTTGTTTAAAAAAAAAAAAGTAATATGAAGTGTAAACAAAATACATTAAAACTTATTTTTTAATGATATTTGAATAAAGACTTTGGTTTCAATTTAGTTACGTAACGTTTGAAATGTAATATTTTTTTTTTAAATATAGCTACACTAAACCACACTAGATCTCCCTAAAAGGTGACAAATGTACTCAACTTTAAACTTAAGGATATAAAGTTTTAAAATTCGATTTTAATTTATCCCGACAGAACTTGCTTAGAATTTTAAATGACACGATTTATGAATAGGGTAATCCTGTACACGGATCTACCGTTGATTTGAAAATATATGTATCTTTTCATATTAATGGTTTCTGTCCTTTAAAATTAAAACTAAAAATACAGCAAAAACGGAACCATGTATACCTTTCAAAGAATTGCAGATAAAATATAAGATGCAGTTTTTTCCCCCTTTTCTTCAGCGCTTGTAGAAATAGCTTTTTTTTGCGGATCGAACAATTTGATATTAATTTTTGGATTCGGGGTTCGGACAGCATCTGCCATGCTTAGCATGTATTTTCGGACAAATCCTGGTCGTGATTCCGTGTAAAGGTATATAATCTTACATTATATAACTATTTAATTAAATATAATTTAAATGGTTAATTATATTCTAAATTCTTAATTTTTTATTTTAGTTAGCAATGTGATTAATTTATTTTATTCGAACAGTATTTCACTCGAATAAAGAATATTTGGAATACATTATACAACATGTAATTGTACAAATTATTATTGATTGATTCAACTTTTTAAATATGTTTTAACACTCATTTGAAATGGAAAAATATATTTTTCCGTACACCCAATAGACGGTAAATAATACGGTCTTATAATATTCCAAGTCATATTTAGTTTACGTTTAGCATCTTTATCGACTTCGACTTCGAATACACTTTGAACGGAGGCCCCCGTGGCATCTCCACACATTCCCGGGATCACTACTGGTGAGAGATGGCAGGAGAGCCATCTAAGACCTGGGTGGTAGTAGTGATGGGCGATTCTGGAAAATTTGAGAATCGATTAAAATCGACATCGTATAAAACAGAATCGATCGCAATAAGAATCGATTCCCAAATTCTAGAATCGATACTTGAATCGATATTTCGATGTTCACAGATTCACACAGATAAGCTGAAAAATAGTACAGTAAACTCTGTCTAAGGCGAATCGGTCGGACTGAGAAAAATTTCCGTGGTAGACACCTTTGTCTTTTTAAAGATAAATGAGAAACTTAATTTCTTAGTACTGCTGTAATACATTCATATTGGAAGTTTATACACACATAAAAAAAAAAAAAAAAAAAAAAAAAAAAAAAAAAAAAAAACTTCGAGAATGAGAAAGAACGCTATAATTTTGAATTTGAGTACAATCCTAAAGTATAATATATTGTACTTTCGAAAATACGTAATCATTTTCATAAATGTTCATTTTACTAGAAATATTAACTTTTAGATGCAATTTTGCATATGAAAAAATGGCATAAGCATAAATTCCTTAAAATTTAAAGTTTCTGTTCTTTTGAATTAACTTTTTTAAAAGCTTACGGAATTTTAGCTAACATGCTCGACATTGAGTTATTTGACTTATCAGTTTTAAAGTTTAATAAACAAAACGCTTTTCATTTTTAAATTATCCTTTTTCCGCCTTATGCAAAATTTTGGTTTCGGTGGGACCTTAAAATCCTTTCCGCTTCCGCGTCAGACAGATTCCGCCTTATGCAGCATGAATTAATGTAATTTTCTATGGGTTCGCCGGGACTTGAAAAAATTTCCGCGGTAGACAGATTTCCGGCTTATACAGAGTCCGCCTTAGACAGAATTTACTGTAATTCCAAAACGTAGCGAATCAACAGGGCCGTAACGACTATCCGTCACCTCCATTTATGTGGGCCATAGACAATGTTAGCGGCCCAGAAGTACGCTACTACAGACCTTTGAGTCAAAAAATAAGGTTTTTTAACTTTTAAAATTATTATTTTTAAGGTGTAATTTTGATAATTTATAATATATTTAGATTTATCTTTAAAAAAAGATCTCGGTCAGATAAAAAAAAGAAAGAAATGATTTTTTTTTTTTTCATCCGGAAAAGATGTACTTTCTACTCTAACTCTTATTTCCTTCAACCAAACAGATGGGGACTTTCTTCCTATAAACGTCATTCTTTGAAATGCACAGATGAGCGAAATTTTGTAGGCTCTAAATTTATTTAAAAACTTAAATGGTTTTTTCAGTCTTTTTAGGGACTTCTATAAGTGTGGGGGAAATGCAAATATTGCAAATCATCTTTTAAAATAGCTGTGATGAATGTAGTTAACCAAGTATCACATACTAATTATCCCCCAATTAATAATCAAAATTCTCCTTTTAATAGTATATTTAACTAAAATTTCTTTCCCTTTTTAAAATATATATCTCCTTATCTCATTTACAGTTTATAAATATCTTTCTTTTTAATGTTTACCAAATATTTAGCTGTTAAGAAAAAAAGAAAAAAAAAGTTCTCATCTTAGAACCATTAAGAATGAAATAATATACTTTTCTCTGGTTAAGAAATAAATAAAAGTACATTCCTTGATTATATGTTTTTTTTTCCTTAGTTTTTTTTCCTTAGTTTTTTTTTCCCCCAGCAGTAATCTAAAAACCATAAACAGTTATTGACTCATTCGCTGACATGCAGAGTGCACTCACTGAAACAATAATAAATAAAAAAGAAAAGTATCGAGTTAAACTGACGGCATTGAGGTCACAGTCTATTCATACTAATTGTATTTTATACTCTTACTTCAAAGAATGCCTTTCGAAAAATAAATTAAGGGGAATCGCCCCCCCCCCCCCCGTCACATCTCTATACTTAAACAATAAGCCTCCAAATCTCATCAGGGAAGCGTGATATCAGAATAAACTAGTTACCAAATTTGAAGCAAATCAGATAGAAAAACCCATATATCTAAATTAAGGGGGATTAGCCCCTGTTCCCCCCTTTATATTTAAATAATGAACCTCCAAATTTAATCAGGGAAGCGTCTTATCAGAATTAACCGGTATACCAAAATTGAAGCAAATGTGATAATTCTGCATGAAAAACCCATTTATCTAAGTGGGGGGAATAGCCCCCGTACCCCCCTCCTTTATGCTTAACCAATGAACCCCCAAAACTAATCAGGGAAACGCCTTATGAGAATGAACCTAGAAAAAAAAATTGAAGCAAATCGGATATTTCTATGGAGAGTTATCGCGTTACGTAGCGTACGTACGCGTACGTACATACGCGTACGTACATACATACATACAGAAACTGCGGACACATTAGCTCTCAGGCTTTGATAGCCTGTGAGCTAAAAAGAAAAGTGCCCAGTTAAACTGATGGCATTGAGCTCACAGGCTATTCACACTAACTGTATATTATGCTCTTATTTCAAAGAATAATGCCCCTCGAAAAATAAACTAAGAGGAGGGGGGGAATTGCCCCTCCCCGTTTCCCCTCTTTATATTTAACCAATGACCTTCAAATGTCATCAGGGAAGCGCCTTATCGAAATAAATCGGTATACCAAATTTGAAGCAAATCGGATACAAAAACCCATTTATCTAAATTAAGGGGGTATTAGCCCCCGTTTTCCCTTTTATATTTAACCAATGAACTTCCAAATCTAATTAAGGAAGCGCCTTATCAGAATAAACTGGTATACCAAATTTGAAGTAAATCAGATAGCAAAACCCATCTATCTAAATTAAGGAGGGTATTATCCTCTCGTTCCCCTATCCCCCCTTTAGACTATAACAATGAACCTTCAAATATAATCAGAGAAACTCGTTATCAAAATTAACCGGTATACCAAAATTTGAAGAAAATCTGATAATTTTGCATGAAAAACCCATTTATCTAAGTTAAGGGGGGGGGGACTAGCCCCCGTTCCCCTCTTTATACTTAACCAATGAATCCCCAAAACTAATCAGGTAAGCGCTTTAGCAAAATGAACATAGAAAAAAAATTGAAGCAAATCGGATATTTCTATAAAGAGTTATCGCGTTACGTACATACATACATACAATACCGACGGGCGCATTAAATCTCAGGCTTTGATAGCCTGTGAGCTAAAAAGTGCCAAGAGCGTGTAAGTAGGGAGGGGGGGGGGAAGGACAGAAAATAAAAGAGGACGTTAAAAGCTTTCTAACAAGATGGTTTGGAAGAAACAATAAATATGCCCCCCGGGGGGCAGGTAAGTCTCAAACGGTGGGAGGAGGACCTCAAATGTATCTTTGGTCAAGGTTTCAAAATGTGGATTTATAACAAAATAGAACGAGAATTGGGCATTTTTAAAATAGCATGCATATTTTGAACGGCCCTGTAAATTAAGATTGGCAAGGAAGGTGGGGGGGGGGGGCGGAAAGGATTAGAAGGGTTGAACGTGAAAAATACAACATAATAAACTAGTAACCCGAATAACTAGGCTTTTAAACAAAAGTATAACGATTTAACCTAGTACTGAATTCAGGGGGTGACCCGGGGGAACATTGGAATGTCCCTCCCGAAAGTTTTGAGATTTTCTTCTTTTTAATGGAAAAATGTGCATCCCCCCCTTACGGAACTCTAAAATCTCCCCTTGAGTGCTGCTATGATGATTTCTCTGAAGGGGATGTTGGAATCTCCGTGCTAAGTACCCTAAAGGATCTTGCCACTCTGATTTCTGGAGGTGCTGACCTGACCAGACAAAATTTCTTCAGCGCCATAGATGGTATGTGGAATTTATTTTTAACATATGCCGATAAGAGGGAACCCAATCAATTAGTTTTAATTAAGGATAATTTATTTGGTCTTTATACTTATCTTAAGAGTGTTGAAGCTTCTTACCCGGCTATGCAAGCTCCGGCTGCCGGTGCTAAGAGACCTCTTGATTCTGATGACGGTTTTAAGACCCCATCAAAAACGGCTAAGGTAATTACACCCAAAATTACTAATCCGATTGCCTTAAGCAATCAGTTTGAGAAACTCAGCAATGCTGAGAACAATATCACTGACCGAACGACTGAGGTTCCACCTACAGTCCCTAAAGAACCTAGGCCTGAGCCATTTTATGTGAAAACACAAAATTGGAAAAAAGTTTCAGATGATATAGACAATTTAGCACATTGCAAAGTCTACAAAAAAGTGCAAGATAACTTGATAAAATTCTTTCCTAGTACTGTAGAAATCTACAGAAAAATCCAAAATTATTTGTCTGAACAAAAAATTGAATTTTTTGGCATGAAATTGAAAAATGAACGGCCTAGGAAGGTGCTTATTAAGGGTATACCCATAGATTTCGACATTGTAGATATTAAGGGTGAACTAAGTGCCCTGGGGTATAGTGTTCATAAAGTATCACAACTCAAAAATTTCCGGACCAAGCTTCCCATGCCCATTTACCTGGTCGACGTTTTCGTTAATGACCAATTCAAGCATATTTTCGAAATGAGGAACTTGATGGGTTTCTTCATCAAGGTCGAAGCTTACAAATTTAAGGGGGCAAAGCAGTGTTATAACTGTCAAAAGTATAACCACTCAAGTGAGTGCTGTTTTTTGAAGCCAGTATGTCTTAAATGCTCAGGAGAGCATAATGTTAAGCAATGCCAGGTGACGGACAGAGCAGGGATTAAGTGTGCTAATTGTGGGGAAAATCATACGGCAAATTTTGGTGGGTGTATGAAAAACCCCAGGAATATGCGAAATGGTCGTGTTTCCACCTTTCGTAACCATCATCAGGGTTTCAAAGCGAAACCTGATGTTAAAAATTTATCTTTCTCTAATGCTGTTGCTAATGTCTCTGATAGTGTTAACCCTCAATCTGCCACTACTGGGCAAGCTCTTCCTACTGTAAATAAGCCAGGTGTTTCAAATGTTTCTAATGTTAACGTACCTATATTTAAAAGTGTAAATAATACTAATACTAAATCTTATTCTCGTGCTATGTCTTCATCAAATAATGTTAATAATGCAATTAATTCATCGATTGATCAATCTAATCTTCTGAATTTTATTATGACTAATCCTGAAAATTTTGATATTATTTTTGATAAATTGACCAAATTCTGTACTCTTTTGGAAAGACTTCAAAAAATTGTTACGAACAAAAATGTCTCTGAAATTCTTACAATATTTAATGCTGATAGCCTAACGGGTATGAAAAGCTCTGACAAAAACAAATAATTATGGGGGTTTTCAAAATTCTTTTTTGGAATGCTAATGGCCTCAGATCGAAGCTCGATGAGCTCAGGGATTTTGTTATTGACAACCCTGTGGATCTCATTCTTGTACAGGAGGTTCGTTGTACTTCTTTTAGGAACCTCAACATTCAAAATTTTAAATCTTACTTCACTCCACGTACAGATGGTACTGGAATTTTGCCGTATGGCGGGACTGCTATTTTCGTGAGTAGAAGGGTCACTCACGCTCAAATTCCCTCCTTGTCTCTCAATCTTCTTGAGAATACAAACGTTAAAATTTATTTAGATAATCAAAATTCTTTTGTTGTCTCCTCCATTTATCTCCGGGTTTCGAACCATTTGGATTTACCCTCAGACCTTAGTAAGTTATTCAGGCTGGATGATAATGTTATCCTTGCAGGTGATTTTAATGCCCATCATCCCAGTTGGTGTCCCAATAGCAACAAGGATTCTTTAGGGGAAACCCTTCATAATTTCTGTACAAATAATGGTATAGAAATTGCTGCACCTACTTCCCCAACTCGTTTTGGCCCTTTGGGAAATGGTACTACGATTGATCTGTCACTGCCCTTTTGTCATTACCCCTATTTCGGCGCTCACATCGGATCATCTCCCGATTCAAATTAGCATTGATTGCAATCCTTCCCTACCTACTATTATTTCTCCTTATGTTTATGATTGGCAATCCTTTACCAATGCAATCAATAATGCTCCCACCCCTTTTGGCGAATTAAATTCTGTCGAGAATATTGACATGGCTGTCACCAATTTAACCAAATTAATCCAAAATTCTCTGGAGGCATCTAAATGTCACCAGGCCATGCAAAATTTTCAATCTCTTCCTTTTGAAATTAAATCTAAAATCAGACAGCGTAATCGCCTTCGGCGATTGTGGCAAGCCAGCAGGGACCCCAGCATTCGTTCTGATCTTAACCGTCTTAATGCTATCATTAAGAGGGATATTAAAAGTTTTAAATCTAATAAATGGACTGATTTTATTACTTCCCTGACTCCTACGGATAACTCCCTGTGGAATTATCTGAAGAGAGTTAGGAAACCTTTCACCCCCATCCCCCCTCTTCATACGGATGCTGGTAGTAAATGCCTCGACAAAGAAAAAGTAGAGGTGATTGCAGATCAGTATGAACGACAATTACAACCTCATAGTGATGTATTTAATGCAGACACTATTGATCGTGTTGAGCATACTGTTAGCAGGTTTTTGGACCATGTGCCTGTTAGATCGATCGAACCGACCACTATCGATGAGGTCATTTCAGTGATCAAATATCTCCCCAATAGAAAGGCCCCTGGGAGTGATGGGATCACCAATTCGGCTCTCAAAAATCTCCCACTTAAGTATGCTGATCATCTAGCCACTCTTATCAATGCTATGTTTAAGTTTCATCCTTTTCCCACTACTTGGAAGAAAGCTGTTATTGTTCCAATTAAGAAACCCGGAGAGGACCCTTCTCTAGCTAAGAGTTACAGACCCGTGAGTTTGCTTCCTGTTCTGAGTAAGGTTACCGAACATATTTTTCTGACACGCCTTCAAAATTTTATTCCTGACATTCCAGAACAATTTGGCTTTAGGCCTGAACACTCCACTGCACACCAGCTGCTTCGGGTGGTTGAGTTCATCCATGATGGACTGGACAGCTCGGAGTATGTTGGCTCACTCTTCATTGATGTTGCGAAGGCTTTTGATACTGTTTGGATTATGGGTCTCATATATAAACTTATTAAACTTAAAGTTCCTACTGCATATATTTTGTTTATTCTCAAGTACCTTCGTAGCAGAACATTCTGCGTCCGCTACGCCAACATATTTTCAACACTTCGCCCAATTAATGCGGGTGTGCCACAAGGCTCTAAATTGGGTCCCTGGCTCTACAAGGTCTTTATTTCTGACATCCCCACCTCTCCTCATACTTTGTTGGCTATATATGCAAACGATACTATGTTGGCTCGTGACAGGGACTGCCTTATTATGCACGACCATCTTCAACAACACGTTAACACACTTGAAAAATTTTTCACTAATTGGCGCATCAAAATTAATTCCAGTAAGTCACAGGCAGTCATCTTCACCCGTAAGCGCACACCTCCTCCACAACTCTATCTCGATGGTTCCTATCTCAGTTTCAGACGGGAAGTCAAATATCTGGGTGTTTTCTTAGATAGTACTCTCACTTGGCGCAAGCACATCGACTATAGCGTCCAAAAGTTTTATAAAGTCAAAAATGATCTTGCCCATCTCCTGTACAGTAATGAGATGAGTATGGGAAACAAGTTGCTGCTCTATAACTCAGTGTTACGTCCCATTCTTCTCTATTGTGCGCAGATCTGGGGTTCTGCAGCGAATACCAACCTTCAGAAAATTCAAATTGTTCAGAATAAGACCCTTAGGGGTATTTGTCGTGCACCTTGGTATCGGCGTAATACTGTTATACATCACGATCTTAGCACTCTTCCTATTCGATCTACAATAAAAAAGCAAGCTGTTAAGTTCTTCGACAAAATTCCTAACATCCAAAATCCAGAACTGCATAATATTTCTGCTTACGACGAACGTGCCCGTTGGCGTAGGCCAAGAACAACGATTCATCTGGCCGAAAACATCGACCCGGGATAATTTCTCAGTTTCTCCCTGATTTGATAGGGCTCACCTTCCTGAATGTTCATTACGGTCAGTGTTCACTTTGTATATTTTTTTTGTAAATATTTTCTTTTTATTTTCTTTTTGCTCATTCTTATATATTTATTTTATTTCTTATCTTTGTCTTTTGTTGTATTTTTTTATGTATTTATAATGTATGGTGCCTTAAAAGGGCCTTTTTGGTTTTTCATCTGGGGACTCCCTCTTTCCCGCGTTTCTGGCGTTCTGGTTTAGTCAGACATCGGCTATGTTTTTATATTTTTCCACATGTCCATTTCTCTATTAGAGGTAAGGTGCTTAGCTCCAGGAACTCTGCAAAAGACTCTCTTCCAAGTTCAAGTTCATCTAAAGATCGACATCGGCATCGAATCTAAACTGAATCGATTCGCCATTTCTGATCTTAATTTACGCGCAGAATCGATGCGGTCATTTTTTCTTGCTTTCTTTTGTCTTTAGAAAAAGAAAGCGTTGGATTCGTGAAAAATTTCGACTTCCGGTTTTCGAAGGATTTATAGTTTTAGAAGATCTTGTCTGGAATACGATTTGACTATTTTTATACATTGTCTATCTGTCAGTCTGTCTATTTGTTTGTCTCTGACAAAAAAATTGTGGGCGGTCTATTTCAAGAACTAATGCATGGAATCTGTTGAAACTTTAGATTCAATTCGACTTTCATATAAATTGGTGCTGATTACTTTTTGATGTAAATCTACCGACAGGTGGCGCTGCTATGCTGCATTTTTCCGATTTTCGCAATAGCTCTATCTCAAGAACTAATGCACGGGTTTTCATCAAACTTCACATTCAGTTAGACGTTGGCATAAATTGTTGCATATTAGATTTCGGTGTAAATCGCCCAACAGGGGGCGTTGTTATGCAGATTTTATCAGCAGTGTTGAATTCAGACAATTTTCTCCGGGAGGGATTTCTGCGGATCCAAAGAGAGGACAGTTCAGAGGGAAAGGGATTGGACTTTTGTTCATTAAGCATAAAATCTCAAACCTTCTGGGGGGACATTTGAATGTTGCACAGGGGGGGGGGGGCATGTCCCTCCGGACTACCCCCGGAATTCAACACGTTTTTCTGGATTCTGGACGTTTTTCTGGATTAAAGACCTTTTTCTCCAGGAGGCATTTCTATGGTTCTGGAGAGGGACATTCTAGAGTTTCGGGGGGGGGGGCATGTCCCTCCGGACTACCCCCGGAATTCAACACGTTTTTCTGGATTCTGGACGTTTTTCTGGATTAAAGACCTTTTTCTCCAGGAGGCATTTCTATGGTTCTGGAGAGGGACATTCTAGAGTTTCGGGGGGGGGGGGGGGGGGATTGGACTTTTGTCCCTTAAGCATAAAATCTGAAATCTTCATGAGGGAAATTTCAATGTTCCGGTGGGGGGGGGGGTTGTCCACCAGTACCAGCCCCTGAATTTAACACTGTTTTTCAGAATTTACAAGATATTAGCGATAATATCTCAAGAAGTAATAACCGGAATTTCATCAAACTTAATATTATGTGTCATTGACATAAGTTGTTCCTGAGTTTTTCGTGTTAATCATGTAACAGGCTGCGCTGCTATACTGTTTTATTGCATGATATTCGTGATAGCCATATCTCAAAACTAATGCACGGAATTTAATCAAACTTCATATTCTGTTACACTTTCAGATAAATAGATCCTTATTAGACTTGGGTGTATACTGCCCAACAGCTGTCACTTTTATGCTCTTTGAATTGGAATTTTCCGTTGCGGACATCTAGGCTAATATCAGACGAACGTCTTTTTGCACGCTTTTTTTTTCGCTCTTACACCGTCCCTACACATGCTAGCGAAGGTGTAGGCATGGCGTAAGAGCGAAAAAAGCGTGCAAAAAGACGTTCGTCTGACATTAGCCTAAGAGGGTGTGAGCCGAAATTCGATGACTTGTTAGGAAAATGCAATGCTTATATTTTCTTTTAAAAGGCACATACTTCAACGAACCTATGCTTTTTGATTCCTCATGATGCGCATATGTTATCATTTAAATTTGACACCGTGATAGCGAATTTTGAAGTTTTAACATTTATGAGGCAGATGAAAGTTTTGGGATTGGCACATCCAACTACTTTATCTTCAATTTTTGAAGGAAAATGAAAATGATATTACCTTATTTTGTCTTAGAGACATCGATTAAAAAATTCATAGTATCGATTAAATCGAGTTGGCCATAGTATCGATTAAATCGATTAAAAAAATCGAAATCGCCCATCACTAGGTGGTAGTAATAAATTGGGAGGGTGGGAGAGTATTAGTACCTTTATTTACTTACTATCTTTATTTTTAGTATTAATTTTAGTATATTTTACCAGTTTGTTTTAAATTTTTTAACGCTATTTTCAAAGTAAAAATGAAACCTTTTCTTCACTCTCAATAAACGGTAAATAACACCTTTTTTAGATAACAAAATTGATATATTTATACTTAATAATGACTACGAATACGTATGACTATTATTTATATATATATAGAGAGAGAGAGAGAGTGATGTTCCATTCCTATTGAAATGAATGACTAAATAGCATTTCTTTTTCTGGTTGTGTGTGTATAATTTATGTGACAATAAAACTTTTAACACCAATGGTGGATAAAATTCAATTGTAAGTTTATCGTGTGTATAATCATGCACATAAATCTGAAATTGTACGTAAATCCAAAAAATCTAAAATTGACATTTAAAGTGCTAGTAAATATCTAGAAATATCGATTTAATTACCAAAATTTTAAAATTGGTTCAGAAAAAAAAAATCAATAAATGTGTTTAAATAATTTACTAATCTACAAAGATTATTATTATTATTATTATTATTATTATTATTATACTTTAAAATGTTCAAGTTACTTAATCCTGAAAATGACATCCTTTTTTTTTAAACGCCTAGAGCGTTTTTTAGATGTCAGGTGAAAAAGACTATTATTTTTACAAGTTTGATTAGGTGCTACTATTTATTGTTTTTTATTTTTTGATTCCAGCTATTACAAATATATATATATAAATTTCTATTGCTTAATTTACTTTGAAATTCGATATTAATATTTATCTCTGATTGGTATGAGATTGTATCTTTTGAACATTTTCGACATAGATTGCAATTTTTTTCTATAAAGCATTTTTACTTATTCTTTTTCTTCTGCCCTGCTACTTATACTTGTTATTTTTTTTGCTTCTGCTGCGACTGCTTCTAATTCCTATTTTCTGCCGCTGCTAATTCTACTTTTTATTAGTTTATTTATGCCGATACAAGACATTTCTTACCTTAAGATCAACTTTTCTAAAACTGTGGTCCGTGAAGTATTAATGGTCCTCGAATTCTACTTTTGAAGTGTTTGTAGTTTTCAAAAACATATAGAAAAAGTATAATTCAATTGAATTGCATATTACACATTATAGTCAAAATGTCAGTGTAATAAAATAGAATAAAAAGTATATCTAACCAATCTAAAAGTTTATTTTTAAAAACATGCTATACATCTATGATACTTTGGTGTTTTCTAGTATATGTAAAACTTTTGAAAAATTAATCTTGATTTAAAATATTTAAATGAGTTACTAATAGAGTAAAATGTTCTTCTCACAATCTGAAAACGTATTACTTAAAAATAAAATTACAGTTTTTTTTTTTTCTGGGAAATTTGCTTATCGAACTAAAATATTCGAAACTGCTTACCAAGTTGAACCAATTATTTTTTTACATTTCGGTCTGAAAATATAGGTAAGCAAATTCTTCAATCTCTCATATCAACTTTTTATTAAAATTTTTGAAAAGAAAAATTACATTGATAATGTAAATTAGAAACCGAGATTTCACTTGAAATTGTTTTCTTAAATTAATATACACAGCACAGAAATTACAGTTTTCCTCAAAGGAAAGCATCTTTCAATTCCTTACTATACTATAAAATCATACCATTATGTAAAATATATATTTTGCTTTGAATTATCTGTAAAAAATACTTAATAGATGCTGCCAGAAAACTATGACAAACCATCAATCAAAATATTCCCCAAACACCCTTCTTTTATTTTCGCATTTAGTATCATTTAGAGCCAAGAATGCATGAGGAATATTTTCTACAAAGTGTGTCATATCATAATATTTCTAGGGTGAAACAAAGATATGTTATCATAGGCAAAATAAAAGACGCCAGATATAATTATTGGCGGAAAGAAAAATGTTGCCCACCGACATTATTTGTGCCTATATAATTATAGATAACTGTATAATTTACGCGTTGAAAAATATTTGTTTCTTTTAAATGTTCTTAAGGACAAAAGGGCAATTCCGTGCAGAGAGTCACACACGTAACGCAGGCTTTAATTTTCATTTATTCAATTATTTATTAAATTTCAATTTTAATTATGATTTTAGGTGGTATGTTAAATAAGTTATTACTATATTTTTTAGTTTAAATGTGTGAAAATAAAGCTCACAGAAATGTATCATTTAATTTCATTACTCAAAATTTGCTTTTTTCCTACTCAGTAAAAAAGCAAATTTTGATTAATGAAATTAAAAGATACATTTCTGTGAGTTTTATTTCCACACATTTAAACTAAAAAACAGGGTAATAACTTATTTACCATATTACCTAAAATCACAATTAAAATTAAAATTTAATAAGCAATTGAATAAATGGAAATTAAAGTCTGCGTTACGTGTGTGACTCTCTGCACGGAATTGCCCAAAAAGGTTAAAGATTTTAGTACAAAACAGATTTCTAAATATCATTACGCAGATATGACTAACAAATCCCTTCACTGTTAAAAATTTGCAGCGTTCTGTCCAGTCATTTGACCGTTTTTATCGAAAACGGTTATACATCCGTAATTGAACACTATTCTGACCATATTATTGACCATTTTATGGTCAGAATCCAGTTAAATTATGGTTATTAAACCGTTTTTCAAAAAACGGTCAAATGACTGGAAAAATGCTGTAAATTTTTAACAGTATTCTATACACTGTTAAAAATTTGCAGCTTTCTGTCCAGTCATTTGACCGCTTTTATCGAAAACGGTTACACAACCGTAATTTAACAATATCCTGACCATATTACTGGCCATTTTATGATCAGAATGTAGTTAAATTATGGTTATGAAACCGTTTTTTTCAAAAAACGATCGAATGACTGGACAGAATGCTGCAAATTTTTAACAATGTATTTTTAAATTGTCTGTTTAACAAAACATCTGCTCAAAAATGCATTTTTAATGTTTTAACTTTAAAATAATCTGAAACAGTAATGCATACGTACTATACATATCGAGGATAGACTCAAATGAAGTTTCAGAATTAAAAAAAAATATATATATACCTATTATATGAATTATACGATTAATTATGTTTGAAGATTATAAGTTACTTCGCTGAAATAAAAGGCAGCTTACGAAACAAATAACAAATACTAACTTTACATTTTTACATAAAAAACAAAGATCGTAATTTTGATGTTGATCTTGAGGAATTTTTTTTTTTTTTACTTTTTTTAAATAGCTCGTATTCAAATTATAATTTATTTCATCGGGCACACAAAACGATTCTTATGCAGTGCATTTAATTTCAATATGCATTTATATACTTAAACAGAAAAAAAACTTATAGTTTATAACATTGCTCTGTAGTACTACCTTCTGAAAATGAAGCGCGTAGAATTTGTACTTCATACAAAAGGTTTCTACTTTGAACGGTGTCCAATGGCTAATTTCTAAACTGTTAGTCATAGACAGAATGTTCCAGTTACAAAAATGTTTTAATCGAGGTAAAAAACTAATTTAAAAGTCGTTTTGTTTGAGAAAAAAAAATTCTTAAAAAGTTACAAAATTTAAATTTTTATACATTCCCGCATTCCTATGAATGATATTTAGTAAGAATTTCCTATTACACTAACAAGTAAGAGAAAAAAAAAGTCCTATTCATCTAACTGAATTGAACTGATCATCTATAATTGACCCAGTTATGAAATTTGAATTTTCTGCTTCCACCAATACTATTTACACTAATTTTCTGCATCAGAACACAGGAATCATACACAAAGTGCATAAAGTATTATACATATTTATTTCGCGTGTGCATTTCTGCATTACAGCCGAAGGGAATCACTTCGAGCAAGTTTTGGGATAACTTTAATTTTTATTAATTACTTTTTAGATTAGATAATCTAATAGCATGTTAAAGTATGTATTATTTCGTAAACAATGGTGACTATTCCTTTTCATCACTTCATTTAACAAAAATTGTGTTATATATATATATATATATTACCATTAATTAAACATAACCTACCACCGTCAATTATTATGAATTAAAGCTGTAATTATTAAAAAAAAAATTATTATAAGAATTATTATGGAAGAAAAAAGAAAAAAGTGGACACCGACAAAAATTGAAAAGCTTATACATTGAATTACGTTATCAAGGGCACAGAATTCAATGATATAAGCAAAATGGTGTTTTCTGTGGGAAAAATAAGCTAAAGCTAAAAATTATTTTCCCCTGTGCCCGAACAACCACTAAAATCAAGTAAATTGATTAAAAATGAAAGCAGAATAGAAACAAATAATATGAAATGGAAGAATCAATAAAACGTATTTAAATATTTATAGGATATAAAATATAAATAATAAACACCTTACCGATTAATATTTCAGGATTTTACAAAAATCCATGTGCACATGTCTACCAGTATATCAAAAAGATTAAGGTGAATAAAACAGTTAAGAAATCACAGTAAATGATACCAAAGGATGCAGTTAATACATTTTGAAATAAAATTTGAAATACCTTGTAAAACACATTTAATCTATATATATATATAGTACAAGTTGTATATTTTTCTTTCAATTTCGAAATGAAAATATACTTCAAATTTATATATATTATGTTAGTTTTTACTCTGAACTAACATTTGTTTATATGTCTCACGATTATTTATATTTCTTGTAAATTTGTGAATGACCCCATTACGCAGCAAAAAAATATGATTAAACTGTGAACAGCTATTAATCTATAAATTTTAATCATAGAACAATGCAATTTTTTTTGTATTACTTCTTAGTGTAGTAATATATTTTTACTAAATATAACCTATAAGACTGGGGCACAGTATAAAAATTTAAATTTCGTAATGTTTTAAGAAATATTTTATTTATCCTAATCTTTTTTTTTTTAAATCACTCTTTACCTGAATTAAAGCATTTTTTTTAAATTGGAATTATATGTCTATGCCTAACGTTTCAGGAATTAGTCTTTGGACACCGTTGAGAGAGGACATTCTGTATAAAGTCAAACCACATTAATTTGAATGTTTTATCGATACACAACTTAATTATGAGACACAGATATTGCTAATTTTACACAATTATTTCTCATCTAATTTTGTTTACATAATTCAGATAAATTCCATAATACTCAGTAGTAACTTTTCCAACTGTGTGAAAATCGCCCAGGTCGACCCACATTTCACTCATTTGGAAAAACTACTGTTCGTATGGTGCATTTACCGATCACTTTATTATTTTAAAATTATTTAAAATGTAACTACTCGTTCATAGTTTAATCTGGCTTCTTCTATGGTTGTTCCAAATAGCAGTCAAGATTCCTTAACAAATAGTTCAATTGAGTGAATAGAGATATGGCTGGAATGTCGGTCGGATAGCTCAATGGTTTGAGCATTGACAATTAAAGCCAATTGCTGTGAAACCTGGCATGAACACATTATCACTTAGTTGATAAATTATTTTTTAGCCTTCGGTACGGTATGATTTTTCTTTCTCCCAGCTTATTTTGTATCCCAAAAAATAACGTTAACTTACAGAAGGCAACAATAAACAAAGCAGATGTATCATTGTACAGTTAAATGCTCTATAGCAATTTTTTTAATTTCTAAGCATCGCACATATTCTAATTTTATACCGTCGTATTGGGAAAAAAAGTACTTTTAAATGCAATTTATTTGAAAACTGTATCTCCATTTATTTTTGAAATATTAATTTTTTTGTCGTTTTTAGCATCATTTGTTTAATTTTGACAATTCAAGTACTCCATTTTTGTAGAAAGTAAATGGAAAATAGTTGAAAAATAGCAATTATATCTTTTTGTTGCATTTTCGCATAACAACCGAAAGAAAATGTAATTAAAATACGTGCTATTTTGAAAAAATATAAACGAATGATTTCTGTTAAAACATGGAGCTGTTATAAACTATATTTAATTTTAAGTATCCATGTTAATGTTACAAACAAATGAAGTCATATGAATCATTATATAGCCTTTTTTGTCGAGTTTCTTTAATGACGGCATATTTTTGCTGCATTTGCGTATTATTTTGAGACAGTGACATCCTATGAATACTTTACTGTAGATGTTTAAGAGTGGATCGTCAATGTGGAGTTCTTGCTGATGTGAATGACGTCATTTTGCATAAAATAAAAGTGTGCGCTTTAAATCTTAAAATTGAAATATGTTTTCTACTATTTATATATACATATTTTTTTTCATTGGAGGTGACACTAAATTCTGAAAATGCAGAATTCCTGTTTTCTAGTCTTTCATCTTGATTATTCGCCCATTCTTGTGAAATATTTTTGTCTTAAACAATGTTAACACAGTGGCTTACTATAACTCAAAATTTTAACATCTTGAACAAAATTTACATGTAGATCACAAATATAATATCTTCTGTTAAATATGCACAAATTAAAAGCCATAATAAACCTAAATATATTTTTACATAATACATTTTCTGAATAAAATGATAAAAATAAATTTGACACAAAATCGTTTACGAATCGAAATATATTTTATAATGCATTCTCGACTACACTTTTTAATTTCAATATAAATATATTAGTGCTTCATTCAAATATATGAATAATTTCTTAACTACTAAAATACCTGTAAGAATCTTACACTTTTACAAGTATGCATAAGTTACGCATACAGAAAACGATTAAAAGTGCTTTGCTAAAATAATATTTTTATCAATTTCTAAAGAAATAAATAGTAAAATAAGGCATTTCTGAAAGATATCTTAAATTTTCAACATATTGTTTCCCAACAGTGCCTGCATTAGAACAGTGTAACACGAACCATCATGCTTTTGTTTCATTAAAAGCATGGCAGTCAGCGAATGTACAAGTAAACTCTAATACACGTCAATCTCTCATGAAATTAATGAAAAATCTCAGTGGTTTCTAAAAATAAAGTTAAAACTAGAGGAATTCATCTTGAAATTGTTTGAAAGTTTATAAGAGTTGAGAGCTTATTTCTGAAATGGAGAACAATAATTCATTACAAATTAATCTAAGATATATGCAATTGTAAGAACACTACAATTACCATATTCCATCGAAATTTCATGTAGATACTTTTTTATGTTTATTAAAATATTATTTAATAACGCAATTAAAAATTAATTTAAACTCAAAATAAACAGCAGGGTTGTAAAAAATATTTTCATACATTTCAATAGAAAAAATACAAAAATAACATTAAAAACTAAATAACTTCATAAAGAAATGTCATAAAAATTCTTGTTTAGATAGATTATGTTTAAACAAGAATTATACTTGTTGGTGCAATAATGGCACAGTAAGAATTTTGATTTTTTTTTTAAATAAAAAGAGTAAATGTCTTATTATGTAAATATTTTTCTGAACTTTAAAAATAATGCAGTATTAAAATCAATTTTATTTTGATCCATAATTAATAAAAAATGTGTATATTTTTTTTTTCCTTGAAAGGGATTTTTTAAAAATTAATTATATTTCTCAATTTTGTTTAAATAAAATACGGTAAATATATTTGTTGACAAAGGTAATACTCATATTATAAGGTAGTTGATGGTTGAATTAAATAAAAGTTAATAACTAAAGCTAGTCTTAAAAATAGTAAAATAAGCGACTTATCGCGTTTCCAATTTGGATAACTTTAGCTAAAAAGGGGGCAGGTATTGTAGTCATTTCGATTATTAAACAAATATTTTATTATAATAATAAACACACATAATACAATATAAATTAAAACACACATTCACACTTAAATAACGCCTGCATTCAACAGAAGTCTGCATATATACAAATATTTTATTCATTGTATGAATTTGTCTGAGAGGTTTCTTGAAAAAATTGTATGTGTTGTTTATAGAAATATATGTATATATATATATTATATGTGTGTGTCTGTGTGTGTGTGTGTGTGTGTACTAATAAAAATTTTCGCCCTTTTATCTTAGTAAAACTATTCCAAATTCTTAACATTTTTACTTTTTTACCTATCTTTAATAATATCTTAATATATTTGTCTTTTATTCCATGCATTTAAACCTGCGCATCCTTTTATTAGTCTAAAAACCTTAATCCATTCTCCTCATCTTATAAAACCCATTAAATTACTTTTTCATTTTATTCTAAAAATAAATTCTTTTTCTTTCGAATGTTTTTTTTTTTTTTTTTTTAATAGAATTGTTCGATGATGTTCTTTTTTCCCACAGCTCTTCGCATCCCGCCAGCCGTTGTTTGCGCAATAATTCTGACGCTGAAACTACATAGTTCGTATCGTCGTCACACGCGTTTCCCCCTCCCCCCGGAGCTAGGTCCTATCGTATTCTATACTCATCGCGTGCATCCGGCTACTTTGTACTTGATTTGTCAGTTAACGTGTATAGTATTCATACGCGTGAAGTTTTCGCAAGTACATAACCAGTTGCATGGGCTAGGAGAGACAGAATTTCACGATTATTGAGTTGCTTAATTAAACCGTCATCTGGAGATCTTTTTTCCTGAGTTTGAGTCAAGATGTCTAATACGCAAGATCTAGTGGTTTATCTTTTTTGACGTAGCAACTGGCCGCCCATGGATCACATATAACTAGTGGAGTTTGGTCCATTATCTGGTTGACTAATAAACGTTTTGATGATCCTGCCGACTTATTGATACGATTTTACTCGTATTAAAGAACATCAACAATATATTCAAAAACAGGAAACCAATAAACCTTCAATTGCTAAACATAGCTGGGAGATGAATCACTCTTTTGATTTTAATTCAGCCAAAATCATCTCTAAACGCACTTCTGTACACGAACTTAACTTTCTTGAAGCATTTCATGTCTACAAAAATTATGACAATATTGTTAATAGTGAATTTGCTATTTCCCTTTATCAGATTGCTGGAAATATTTCATAAAATCCTCTTTTGCTTAATCACTACCTTTTTTTTTTTTTTTAACTCATTTCTGGTGGCATTTCCTACACTAGTCTCCCATTGGCTGGCACCCAGGTTTTCCTGTTTACCCATTGGGTAATGAACTTCTCAGTGGAATCCGCTTCTCCTCTATATTAATGAGCAAGTTTTCGTTATTCTTTGCACTGAGGACGGTACGCTAAACGCTACCGAAACTAGTCTGCGAAATTTTTTGTTTATTCTGGCATTTTTAACGTTGCTTTTAAAATGTATAGATTATAAATGACTAAATAAAATATATTAAGTAAGACAGACTTGAATACATTTCAAAATATAATTTATAAAAAAAGTTTAAAAAACACTAAAATCATTAAAAATACATTTAGTATAAATTTCGCCACACAACAGCAAGAACTCATCAGTACAATTTAAACATTTTAAAAAGAAACAACAAGACAAATCAAGTACAGTTAAAGTTTTTTTCCAGAAACAGACTACATTAACCAGGAATGGGGCAGGTTTCATTCTATGTCGGCTATCGCATCTGTTTTAACCAGCCTTGATAACTGTTACATCCAGATTTCAAAATACAAGCGTTCGCAAATAGCGGGATGTGATCCATTTGAAGGGAACGCTGGACTATTTTTGAAATACGATTTCCTCTTTTGAAAACACCAATATGTTATTTCATGCAAATTCCCACCGATCTACCTTTTTATTACTTTGAAACGGCAGGTGAGTAGAATTAACAAAGTTTAAAGTAGTTTTAAATATTTCCTAACAAGGACTATAAGATAGCTATTATCAACCAAATCCTGATAAATTATACATTTTTCGTTTTCAATGTCATCTCTGGAACTACAATATTTAATGGCCCTGAAAGCTAAAGTCTTAATAACAACAATTTCATCGAACAGATATTTTATGGTTGAAGGACAAACTGAATTGAAATTAGTATATTGACCTGTAGATGTAGCTTTTCTTACATAGTTGTAACAGATTAAGAGATATCAGTTGCCTGTCTGCGGATTAAAATGATTTATTATTATGTTTATAATGTTGAAATGACTATTAAACTGTCTATGAATTTTAATTCTATTGGTAACTCTATTAAGTTTACGGTTGAGATTGAAAATAATGCTGAATTACCACTTCTCGATATTTTAATTCGCAGACAGAAAACTAATATCTCTCTATCTATTAAACTACAGTTTACAGAAAAATTACAGGTGAATATACTAATTTCAATTCAGTTTGTCCTTTCAGCCATAAAATAGCAGTTATTAAGACTTTATCTTTCAGGGCCATTAGATAATACAGTTTCAGAGATGACTTTGAAAAAGAAAAAAAAAAAAAACAATTATCAAGATTTGGTTGATTGTAGCGATCCTATAGGCATTGCCAAAAAATCTGAAAAAGTATTATAAACTGTGTTAATTCTAAAACTGTGTTATTCTAGCTTTTCAACGTAGTAAACTAAATACTTTTTTATGTATCCTTTATTTTAATAACATTTCTGATAAAATTTCTGGGATTCTAAGACCATACAATGTTGTTGTTTCTTTTAAACCAATTAGTAAAGCGAGTTCCATTTTTAAGAAGTATAAATTTTAATATATGATAATTCAAAATTAACCCGTGTTATTTCTGCTATCCCCTGTAATGATTGCGATGGCGTTTACATTGATGAAACGGGTAGATGGAAATTCGCATGAAGAAGCATATTGGTGCCTTAAAAAGAAAAAAATGTAAATACAAAGATAGTCCAGCATTCTCTTGAAGCGGATCACATCCTGCTATTTGTGAACGCTTGTATTTTGAAATCAGGATGTAACAGTTATCATGGTAGATTGTTCCTAGAAGATTTGTTTACTCACATAGGATCACCGACATTCAATGAAGCATGTTCCATCCATGGTGAATATAGCCTCTTTCTGAAAATAATAACAATAATAATAACAATAATAATAATAACAATAATAATAATAATAGTTACAACAACAACAACAATAATAATAATAAACAGAAAAAAAGCAATTTAACAAATTACAACGACCATTTGGAAAATGATTTTTTCGAAGACTAAAATTTAAGACATAAAAAATCGCTCGGAGTTCATCATACATTACGTACGCCATGAATTAAACATTAATTGTGTTATTACACGTAAAAATTGCAAGCGACAAAAATCGCCTGCGACCTGTCAGATTTCTTAAAACTTGCGTATTATCCACCTGAAACTTACGTATTATCCAAGCATCTCATTGGCTGTTCGGGAAAAGGCTTTTCCGTCATCCAAGAAATCTGACGACCCATTTTAAATGAAATTTCATTCTTAAACTTCTAAACATCCCACACTATTACTTTTTACACCGTCGTATAGAGAAAAAAATGTACTTTTAAATGCAATTTGTTTGAAAGCTGTATCTCTATTTGTTTCTGAGTTATTAATTTTTTTTGTAGTTTTTATTACTTTTTTGTCATAGTGGCAACAGAAGGATCCATCTCTGTTGAAAGTAAAGGGAAATACATATTACTGTATAGACCCATCAGAAAACGAATAAAATGCGGATTAAACCAATAAAAAGCTTCAGATATGCTTTTAATTTCCTACCCTGACGAGGACAATAACCATTTTTTCCAAATGGTTAATAATAATAATAATAATAATAATAATAATAATAATAATAATAATAATAATAATAATAATAATAATGATAATAATGACAATAATAATTTTAACATTAACTGTACCCGATTTGCCTTGTTGCTTGTTTTTCCAACTGTTAAGGTATGCTTATGAGCCCTTGCGGTAGCTTGGCGAAACGTATACTAAATATATTTTTAATATTGTTAGTATTTTTTTTTAACCTTTTTATAAATTTTATTTTGAAATGTATTGAAGTCTGTCATACATTTTTTATTTTATTTAGACTTTTAAAAATTTTAAATTCACACCTTAAATATATGTATATTACAAATTATATATGTATTTGCAAATTTAGAAAACTGCAATTTTTAATCGTTTATATCAATTTATATTATAAATTATTCAGTAAATATATTCTGATTTAATATGTCAAATCATCTTAGCTGAATATCCAGGACAAAGTACGTATATCTTTTTTGATTTAGGAAAAAGTTATTTTCATGCTAAACTTTGTTCAAAGTTTATAGAAGGATATATTCACGATTAACTGCCTGTAATGAAATTTATTCCATCGACAAGAGCTTAAATAACAAACCAAAACGAAACAAACAAACAAAACAACAACAAAAAAAAAAAAACGCGCGTATAGAAATTTATTGAGGACATAGAAGGGGTGAAAACTATGCCATCAATTATAATTACTCGCTTCACATAATCCCATTTACGAGATAAAGTATTACGTATAAATAATTGTATTAGATAAGTTTTTGACATTATTTATTATTCACTAATCCGCTTAATATAATAGAATAAAACATCTACTAATATAAACTTATATAGTCCTTTAAATATTTATGTAAATGATACTGTTTGCGCACCTCTTTAAAAAAAATAGAGGTGTTGTAAAATAAAAAAAAAATCTTATTTTATTTCCTAATCATATTTTTACGTGTGTGTAGGAAAATTATCGCTGGAATTTATAAAATATACTCAATTGATGGAACTACTTTAGAGACATTTGATTTTCTAATGTACTAATAGTCCAATTTATTGAGCTCCAAATTTTGATAAATTTGGCTTATGATGTCACATTATACTTACAAAACGTTTATACCTATTCTTGTTTATAATTTCTTTTCTATTAAGTAACAGAAAAGTAGTATTATACGAAATTTCTAATTTCTATTTTATATAAAATTAAACACTGGATATTATTTATTTATTCATCTTATATAAAATAAGATGTTTATTTATTTTCTGATACCATAATTATTACAGTGCTGTGCTTTCTGTTTATGAAAAATATTTTTTATGTTTCCTATAATTAATATTAATAGTAATTTTATGCACTTAAAAATTACATTTGTATATATTTTTAATATTTTTTTCTTAATTTATTTTTGTTGGAATAAACATTTAACAAATTTTACCATGATCAATATACAGTAATTCGGTCATGCATTAATCCACTATTGTCATGAATTGAAAGTTTCGTTAACCTGACTTGCTTTTAGCTTATAGAGGTAATCGCTGATTGAGTTGTGTCTTTTACAACTAAGTGAAAAAGTATCCAACAATGTTTTAAAGCAATAACATCTACTTAAACTGAGAAAACTCTACCAACGAAGCTACCCTGGGAAAATCCGTCTTGCACAATTGCTTCAGACAAACTTTTAGCAATGGCATGTAATCTGTTTGCTGAAAGAGTTTCGGAAAATAACCTTACTTAGTAGGTACAGCAGCTTAAGCCGAAGTCCTGGATTTAAATCCCGGTATGGCTACTTTATCACTCAGTTGGAAAAGTTAGAACCCATATCATTTCTTTACCATCCAGAAAAATTGTGCTAAAATAATAATGTGTAATTAAGATCAAATGTTAATTGGTTGCCAAATGTCATTGTCAACAGCTTTTTTGAGTGAATTGTCTCCAACAGACTTGAGCATGATAGATTAGGTGATAGTGCTTTGCTATCAAAAGACAGATACTCTACTGGGTTCAAATCTCGTCATCGCGAATTCAATTATTTAGTTGAAAAAGCTTTATCTCGTATGATTTCTTAACGATTCAGACTTCTCTTGAGTTAAAATAAGCCGTCGTAATGACTGTAGCTTTCATTAAATACACATTGTGTGACCGATGATTTTATACTCCATTTTTCTGCCTAGCTATGTGTAGCATTTCTCACATTTTCTAATAACACTAATATACATACAATATATCGAAAATTGTGTTATGTATTTTCCATTAATGCCATGTTATTAGCTTTTACAAAGTAAACATGTTTACTTTATAATATATAAACCTCAAGTTCAAGAATCTATTATAATAAAAGAATACAACACTCTGTCTGTCTGTGTGTGTGTGTATTGCGATGGATCTTCTGCACGTAAGAGGCTCAACATTTTTGTGAGAATATTTAAACGTTTTTATCGATGTATATGAGGTTCAGACTTTTAAAATTATAATTATTAGCTGAGTAATAACTTAAAATTGGTACATACTTTCATAAAGAAATAGTTATTTCATCTCCTGTCTTTGGAGCGCGTGTTCAGTACGCATCAAAATGATAAAAAATTAAATTCCATTACTTTTCCTGTGTTCATCTTGTCCAGATGTTAGAGATTAGGATTACTGAACAATAGGTGCCTGGGTCGATAAAAAGAAATTTCATTTTCTTTTTTCGGAAATTTTAACGGTCACGTTTATACGCATCCAAAAGTAAATAAATAAATGAAAATTAATCTTCAATTTATAAAGATATAAAAACTGAAATGGAAAATTAGCTATTTGTTTCATTTTACCGCTGAAGATAGCAGCACTGCAAAAGTATGTGAAAATTTCATCGAAATCGGTGAAAACGTATGTGTTTCGTCGTGGTTTTGCCTCCAGCGAGCGCGCAAATTAAGAGGTATTCATAAACTAAACATATGTTCGTAAAGCTGAAATATTCTTCTAATAGTTGGTGCAATCGTTTTTTTTAATATGATTTTTAACATTTTTAAATGTATACCTACAAATGCAGTTGACTTTGCACCTCACGGAGACGCTATTTTCCTACGCTAAAAGTAATAAAACGTCCATAATTGGACACAGTCTTTCTAGAGCTTCTCAATAGACCAGAATTATGTTGGGATTTGAATCCCAATAAAAAGGCGTGAGTAACTGATAAATTGTAAATTGGGACTTACCCTTCTTCAGGATACTTATCCATTTCGGTGTAAATCCATACTTTGTTTTGATCCCATATATATTAGTTATCTTAATTTTAATCAACCACTCTTTATAACCTCCTTTGACAAAAAAGATTGTAGAATACTTGTTATATCAAATGAATAAGCAGCGGTAGCACTTTAAGCTATTTAATTCACATTGTTTAAATTGTAAAAGAGAGAGCATTTTTCATGCCTCTTCTCTGGATAAACTACATGTTGAGAATGAATAAGATGTTTACATTATAAGATAATAAATCAGTAATAATAATTGTAATAATAATATCATAATAATAATAAATCAGTTTAATGTAGTCTATGAGCCTTAATGCAGTCACTCAACAAGTCATTATCTTTATCAAAGGATTTTCAAGGTTAAATACATTTGAAGAGATTTATGGCTGAGTTGAAACGACGTATTATTTATGTAACTGAAAAAATTATCTTTAGCACAGTTATTTATCTTGATTTATGTCCATCAACTCCTCCTTAATAGCTGAAGTTTCATTGTCACACAAATTTAAGTTCCTTCTATGGGTTTGAAAAACAGGTTTGGGAACTGGTTTCGTAAACAGGTCTGCTCTCATGAATTTGGTTGGGCAGTACTTTAGGTTGATAGTCCCTTCTTGCTTTAGTTGTTTTATCAGGTGGAACCTAATTTCAATATGTTTAGTCTTACTTGAGTGCTTTTCTAATTCTATCATCTTGATCGTGGACTGGTTGACTTCATATAGGTCTATAGGTAAGGTTTGCTTTAGGCTTAATTCTTCCAGTAGATTGACTAGCCACTTTATTTCAATTGCTGCATTTGCTGCTGACACATACTCGGCCTCTGCCGATGATAATGCAATGCAGGATTTTTTCTTGGTCGACCATTGTATGGGATTTCGCCCTAACAGATATAGGTTCCCACTCGTTGATTTTCGTGAATCTACATCTCCTCCCCAATCTGCATCCGCATAAACTTCAAGTATCGGTTTCTTTTCTCCGCTTAGAACTAGACTATGTTTTTTTTTGTAGTCTTTAAATATCTTATCGCTCTTTTTACTGCATTCCAGTCTTTCATTCTTGGTGATTCATTTCTTCTGCTAAGGATGTTTACTGCTGCACATATGTCAGGTCTGCTTATAGTTGCTAGATATAGAAGTGCTCCTATAGCTTGTCTGTAATATGTGTTGTTTGGTAAAATGTTATCCTCATCATTAAAGCGTGTGTAATTTGTTTCCATGTGTGTGCTACACGGTTTTGCATCTTGCAAATTAAATTTATTGATTAATTCCTCTATTTTCTGAGTTTGATTTATCATTTAGCTTTTATTTACTTTTTTAATATTCATGGATAGTTAGTTACTGATGTCACCTAAATTCTTTAGCTCGTATTCTTTATTTAAGCTCGCGATTACTTCCTCTATTATTTTGTCTTTTCCGGCAATTAAAATGTCGTCTACGTATGTTATTACGTATGTTGCGTTATCGCCCCTTTTTCGCATAAAAAAGCATGAGTCAAATTTGCTCTGACTGAAATTCATCTTTTTTAGTGTTTCTGTAATTTTATTATGCCACGCTCTCGCGGCTTGTTTAAGTCCGTATATGGCTTTGTTTAGCCTGCATACTTTATTTTCCTCATTTGGTTCAGCGAAACCTTCTGGTTGTGACATATATATCTCCTCCTCAAGCTCTCCATGTAAGAACGCGGTGTTAATATCAGTCTGTTTTACATTTAAATTTTGATGCAATGTTGCTATTAATAATGCTCTTATTGTTGTATATGACACGACTGGTGCATACGTTTCATTATAATCCTCCCCGAATTTTTGTGAATATCCTTTTGCAACTAAACGCGCTTTATATTTTTGGATTTTTCCTGTGTTGTCGCGTTTTAATTTGTAGGTCCATTTGCAACCTATTATTCTCCTATTTGGTGGAGGTTCTACAATTGACCAAGTTTTATTTTTCATAAGGGAGTTCATTTTGCTTTTCATTGAATCTAACCAATTTTGTTTATCCTTAAAATTTTCCATGTTTTCGATTTCCTCATAATTTTTTGGTTCAGTAGCGTTTTCGTTCTTAACCATGAATATTAACCTATCAGGATGTACACCTTTATTAATTCATTCTGATCGTCTAGGTTCTGCCACTGGTTGATTGGACGTGGATGGTGTCTCATTGCTATTTGAAATTTCTATTTCTACAAAGTTTTCATTAACCCGATTTTCATCTTGTTTTGGTTTGTTTTCTACTTTCTCGTTTCTATATTTAAATTTGTTTTCGAGAAATTTAACAGTTCTCGCGATCTCTATTTCATTTCCTCCTACACATATCCTGTATCCTTTGGATTCATTATCATATCCGACGAAAATTCCCTCTATAGCTTTATCGTCTAATTTTTGTCTTCTGGCTTTACTGATATATGCGAAGGCTTTGCAGCCAAATACCCTAACGTAACTTAAGTTTGGCTGTCTGTTTGTCCATAACTCGTATGGTGTTTTTTCATTTGCTTTTGTCGGTAGTCTGTTTTGCAAATGATTTGCTGTGCAAATTGCTTCCCCCCAGAACTTTAATGGTAAATTTGATTAACTTAACATTGTCCTTGCCATTTCAACTAACGATCTATTTACCTCTCTGCCACACCGTTCTGGCTTTCACAATATGGGACTGTGTGTTGATGTTTTATCCCATTAGCCCTGAGGTAATTTTCTATTTCATCTGATGTGAATTCCCCTCCGTTATCTGTTCTAATTGCTTTCGGTTTTTCTCCAAATTTGTTGCTAATTAACGCGATGAATTCTTTAAGTTTTTCGTAAACTTCACTTTTTCTAGACAATAGGTATATGATCGTAAATCGTGAGTAGTCATCAATAAAAGTCAAAAAGTATGATTTCCACCCTATTGTCGGTGTTTGAAAAGATCCGCACACGTCGGGGTGAATGCGCTGGAGTCTTTTAGTTACTCTATTCTCTGCAATTTTTGGATAGGGTTCATCGGTTAATTTTGCCTTAATGCACAGTTCGCAATCTATGTTATGCTTACAGTTGTTTATTTGGATTCTTCTAGCTAATTCCTTTTGCGTAATTTCTTTAATTGATGTTAGATTTCTATGTCCTAACCTATGATGCCATAATTCTAGGCAATTTTTGTTGTTACAGCTTTGTGCTACGTTTGCATAGTTTTCGAATGCCAACTGAACTTCGTATATGTTATTTACTTTTCGAGCTTCTAAACATATTTCTCCATTAAGTTTGAACATACATCTGTCATTTCTGAATATAATTTCACATCCATTTTGCGTTGCTTTGCTAACCGATAGCAAATTTGTTTCGATTTCAGGTACTAATAATACATCTTTAAGCGTTATTTCATGAACTTTGTTGTCTGATGTTCGCGTGTTTATAGTTACGTTACCTGACCCGTAACTGATAATTTTTTTCCGTTTGCGATGGTTACATTTTTTTTTCGCGTGATTTTATTTTTGTAAACATTGATTCTGAACATACAATATGGCTTGAGCTGCCACTGTCTACTATAAATGTTTTGTTTTCCATTCCTTGCGTTATAAAGGCGTAATTTTTATTTTCGCTCACCCTCCATGTATTGTTTTCATTTTCAGAGTGACTGTACCTACGGTTTGATTCCGGTGTTTGTTCACTTCTGAAATTGTTTTCACTCTTTTGAAAAACTGGTGATGTAGAGTAATGTTTTTTGTTTGGTCTAATGTGTTGATTTTGTGGTGTATTTTGTGTTTTGGCTGTGTTATGCCAACATTCCTGTGTATAATGGCTTTTCATCCCAACAATTTGAGCAGTATTTATTACTTGTTTTGTTGTTGTAATTTTTCTGTGCTTTAAATGCTCTGGCAGGATTTTCTGTTCTCTCATCATTATCATATCGTCGGTTATATTCGTCAATAAGTTTAGACTTAATAAATGATGGTGTAAGTTGATTTTCTTCTCTCGATTCAAGGGCAATAATAAGAGTATCATAAGATTGGGGTAGGGAGCATAATAACAGTGCAGAAATGTGGTTATCATTTATAACTTCTCCTATGGCCGCTAATTTGTCTACTAATTCCATTATTTTTGTAATATGATTAATAACGTTGCCACCTTCCGCGAATTTAATCCCGTAAAGTTTTCTTAAGAGATAAAGTTTGCTAGACAAATTATGTCGCTCATGGATTTCACGCAAAGCTTGCCAAGTTTGTCTGGCTGTCTGTAAATTTTTAACATAAGTAATTTGATTATCATCAATTGTTAGATTAATTAGTGCACGGGCTTTCTTATCACTTTTGGACCAAGCGTCCGTAATTGGATTAGGCGGTTCTTCCGTAATTACGTGAAATAAGTCTTATTTAGTTGACATCATTTCGGCCTTGAATTTCCAAATCGAACAGTTCGTAACTGTAAGTTTTTCAATTGCTAAATTATCTTTAGAAGCTGCCATTTTCTTAAGTTTTGATTAATTACGTGTTACCGTAAAAAGTTCTTTTAACTTTTCTTTTTGAAAGTTTAAAAGTTTATTTATCAAATATCTAATATTTCATATTTCAGTGGAGACTATTTAATTTATTCATTTTTATTCAGTGATCAGTAATCATAATCTTGATGGGATTTGAATCCCAATAAAAAGGCGTGAGTAAGTGATAAATTGTAAATTGGGACTTACCCTTCTTCAGGATACTTATCCATTTCGGTGTAAATCCACACTTTGTTTTGATCCCATATATATTAGTTATCTTAATTTTAACACTAGAACGGCGGTAGGGGTCATTTTGACACCTGAGTGCTTTCGTCCGTTGATTACTTTTGTTTGCTTGGGCGAAATCGTTTGAATTTTTTTGACTTTTCCTAAATAGATAACATATATTTCTAAAGAAAAATTCAGCTTTCTAGATTTGTTAGTTTTTGAAATATGGGCTTGCATTCCTAGAACGGCGGACGGGGGTCATTTTGACCCCTTTAATAAAATACTCTTTGTACTCGAAGCTGCTTTTGTTGCTATACTATATGTTCGAAGAGTAATAAAAAAAATGTGTTTAGATTTATATTCATTGTCGTCCAAGGCATGAGGAATACTATTTTGCAAAGAAACTACCTCAAGAGATAGATTCAAAGAAAGAAAAAGATTTTTTAGGTTTCGTGAAAAGACAACAAGATCTAGCAGACTACAGACTGTTAAATTTGCTCTTGCATCTAAAATGTGGAATAAATTTATTGAGCATTGCAAAACATACTACCGTCCAGGACAAAATATTACAGTTGATGAACAATTGTTCCCATCTCGGGATAGATATAAATTTACGCAATATACGCCAAATAAATCGGATAAATTTGGAATAAAATTTTGGTTGATCTGTTGACGTTGATACTAAATACCACTTGAATGAATTTATTTATCTAGAAAAGGATGAAGCAGCCAATCCTTAATTACGTTTATCGGAAAATGTTGTCATGAAATTAACAGATCCCCATCTAAACGAAGGGAGGAATATTACGACAGATAGCTATTTTACTAATATCAAATTAGCAGAAATGTTAAAAGCTAAAAATACAACTTTGGTTGCACAATGAAAAAGAACAGAAGAGAAATTCCCGTATCATTGAAAAATATGCGCAGTACTCTTTATTCATCGAAGATACTGGAATGTGATAATATGACACTTACCATCTATCAAGGCCAAAAGAAAAAAAGTGTTTTTCTACTTAGCTCATTACATTCTACTGTAAAAACTGAAGACGGTCTCAAGAAGTTGCCCGATTCAATAGAATATTACAACGCAACGAAGTATGGTGTGAATATCCATGATCAGATGTGCCGAAAATACTCCGTGAAATCGGCTTCTAGACGTTGGCCTGTACAGATCTTTTTCAATATTTTGGATCATGCAGCTTTAAACGCCTGGATAATTTATAAAAGTGTAACAGGAAAGCCTATCAGCAGAAGAGATTTTCTATTAAATTTAGGAGATGTGTTCAGAATGGATCTTATGGTTTCAAATCACCCAAAGATCTTTCCTGAGTCTTCAGAAAAAAAAAAAAAAACACGAAAATAAAATAGATATCAAGAGAAAAAATGTCAAGTACAGATATGCAATGGAAACAAATCTCAAGAATTTTGCGCACCATGTTTCAAAGTTGTGTGCGGAAAATGTACTGGAAAAATTGCTATTTTTTTTTTTTTTTTTTTTTTTTTTTGATGCAACTGAATTAATTCCTAATACGTGCGTACAATTTGGAGTATTATAAGCATTAAATAAAATTGAAACAGAATGCTTAACATATTAACCATTCAGCTACACTTATAATGAAATAACGGAAACAACAGAACATATTTCTCATTTATGGATTTAGAGAGTGAATCATTCGGCGAGTAAGTAGATGAAAATATAAATATATATTATTTTATAAATTGTGTTTTATTTTAGTTAACATTAGTTTTAATTTGTGAAAACATTAATTTTAAATCGATTTTTATATCAAATTAATGAGTTTTTTGAGTAGTCGTAGTATGATCCAATTAATCGCCCTGTAGGCGTTACATATACAGTACTTTAAAAATTCAATAAATTATCGAATAATATTAAATATAAATTATGAAATACACGTAAATTACATATTTTTGCCAATGTATGGCTTTTAAAATTATTTTAGCGTTGTTATTTCAATAGTTTCATCGAGTGGTCAAAATGACCCCTTCCCGCCGTTCCAGTAGGTAAGATTTTCCCGCCGTTCTAGTGTTAATCAACCACTCTTTATAACCTCCTTTGACAAAAAAGATTGCAGAGTACTTGTTATATCAAATGAATAAGCAGCGGTAACACTTTAAGCTATTTAATTCACATTGTTTAAATTGTAAAAGAGAGAGCATTTTTCATGCCTCCTCTCTGGATAAACTACATGTTGAGAATGAATAAGATGTTTACCTTCCGGGTGGTTCCGACCCGACCCCTTGAGTGGGGGAGGTAACCGGAAGCTCGGCAGAGTTCGTTGTGCACGAATGCGAGGGGGCCGGATGGGGACATCGCCACCTCCTCGAGAGACTTGCGGTCGACAGGCCAAGAGTCCGGTGGCCACGGTTAGCGGAGGTCGTGCATGGGTGGACACGGTTTGATGTTGACGTGCATACACCACCGGCAGCCGGGTTCTCTGGCCAAGCCGAGTAGCGACACTCCATAGTCTGATCCCAGAGCGGGCGGTGGCCGGGTGGTGACTCTGGGCAAAGGATAGCTAAGGTGATAGGACCCCATCCACCAATTGACTAAGAGGGAGCCTGAAGTATGAGTGAGGGCTTTGTAGTGGAAAGTCCTCGGTGCTCGCTAGTGACGACGGGGCTCGCGGGAACGCCATGCAGGGACTCCCGGAGCAACCGAACGGCGAGGGTTTCGGACAGCGCCCAGGTTACTTTATGACTTGGGTGGCTCATCCCTCTGAGGACCTCAGCTGGAGCAGTTGTGAGCCGATCCTTAGGGTGGTAGGGTTTGGCGGTGCCCCCGTTGACCAAGGAGCGGTCGCGTGGGGAGGCCAGTATGGTTCTGGTTGCTCCACGTCGTGTCGTGACCCTTGGGAGGGGGTCGGCCGGCAGGTCCACCATCGAACACTGTTCCCGCAGGGAAACGGGCCGGAGGCTCGCCGGTAACGCGGTGGCTCATCGTGCCTCAGGTGAACTCTTGGTCCGATCCAGGTCCTCCGTGTCTATGCGGTACCGGAGTTTTCCTCGCCTGGTGATGAGGACCTAGAGGTGTCTCCACCTAACTTTCGAACGCACTAACAAAGGTAGCGGTCGGTCACTGCACGGGGTCAGGGGCCTTCGGGCCTGGGTACCCTCGACGCCCGTGAGGTAAGGTAGTGGCGGGCGGGCTTCTGTCGGCCTCCACTGGCTTCTCTGTCTTAGGATGGGGTCGAGTCGGTGGGGGCTGGCGTGACTCCGTTCCGTCCGACCGCCTAGCGAGGCGGAGTCTATTCCGTCTAGGTGGAGCTTTCCGTGCCCGCCTGGGGTCGCTAACGGCACCTAGTCTGGGCCAACTGGTTCCCGGCGTGATCCACGAGGGGTTCCGTTGGTTGAGCCGGGTGGCTTGGGCGAAAAGCCAGGAGCTGGGCCGCTTTACGGCCTGAGGGACTTTCCCCGTCCTCCCTGGTCTTCGAGTTAGGGGCTCTTCAATAACTTTCCTATCTGCTGGCCCACAAAAATGTCTCTGCCGGAAAATGGTATCTGATCTTGGGGGCCTTCCGTAAATTAAACTGGGGTCGGGACGCCTCGGTTCAGTCCGTGGGCCCAGCGTCTTTATAGGCGTCTGGTTCCTGCGATGGCTTGCGGGGTCTACCGGCTCGAGTAACCAAGTTTAGGCACCACTTGGTTTTTCTAGCTGGATGGTGAGGACTATCGTGGCGATTGTTCACCAAACTTGGGAATAGCCGACGTGACGTGCGCTGGGCAGTGCGTCGGTCTGACCGGAGTTTGCGTGGGGTTCCGATCTGTTGGAGCTTGTCTGGCGGCGACCTTCGGGACGCGCCGCGGGGCTCGTTTCACGGGCGGTTCCTTGCGTAGACAAATGGGCCTTTCGAGGGCCTGGGACCGGAAGATGGCAACCCCGTCTTATAAGATAATAAATCAGTAATAATAATTGTAATAATAATATCATAATAATAATAAATCAGTTTAATGTAGTCTATGAGTCTTAATGCAGTCACTCAACAAGTCATTATCTTTATCAAAGGATTTTCAAGGTTAAATACATTTGAAGAGATTTATGGCTGAGTTGAAACGACGTATTATTTATGTAACTGAAGAAATTATCTTTAGTTATTTAGCTTGATTTATGTCCATCAATTTACATCACCTACAAACATTTTGAAACGTTCGAGCGACTAAAAGTATTTTTTTTTTACAAATTGGAATGTGTGAAAATTTTGACGAAATCAATAAAGTCTGGGTATTTTTACGGGTTTTCGCTCGCTTTCTGTTTAATTACAACTACAAAACTACTATTAAACTACAAAATTACACAAAAATAAAATACTAAATAGTATATACTTTTAATTTAATATTTTTCGCGATTTTTGTGATTTAAAAATAAAAAATCAACAAAATGGAGTTAAAGATGTAAAATCATACACATTTTAGGTTCATTAAATGACCATTCATCATAAGCCCGGGCAACGCTGGGCTTGTCAGCTAGTATAAAATATTATAATATGAATATATTTATGTATAAAAGTATTGATAACATCTCAGTACATTTGTATGTATTATGATCAAATAATCTTGACATTGTAGTACTAGACAAACAATAATCTACGCATAAGATAAAATCATCATATTGCATTTAAGCAACTATATCTTTTATTTTACTATATACAATGTTCCAAGACAATCATATTACACATTATATAGACTCACTGACCTGTGAAAAAAGAAAATATTTTTTTTCGGCTCAGACGAACATATATTTTTAATTGTATTTATTAATGTAAAAAAGTCTATTATAAAGATACTTGCTTTGGTATGTCAATGAGAATGTATTTTTAAATTTTTAACTGTTTTAAAATATTTCTAAGATAAATTCGATTTTATCATACAGCCCACTATGGTGTTACTTTTCGGCCTTTTTTTAACTGTTGAGATGAGCAAAAGCGTATTTCTAAATAAATATCCTGACACCACACAGAATTAATTACATTGTTGTAGTTTATGTAAACAATTAAATCATTCTTCTTATTTATCATATGATGAATCCAACCTAGAAAAAAATGCATGTTAGGTTGAACTTTTGGAAATACAATCTGTTTAAAAATAGACTACTGTAATTTTATTTGAAAAAAAATTATATTTGCTTGATACTTTTAAGGTTTTCAGTAAAAGAAAAATCTTTAATAAATCAAGGAATAATAATAAGCGATACAAAACAATCCATTAATATATGATTTAAAACAATTAAATAATAATCAATAGCATAAAATTATTATTTTAAATTTTGAATATGCAATCTGAAAATTAAAGTTCTAGTATTTTTTTTTTCTATGAAATGCACTCATGAAATACTTACGTTAAAAAAAAAATATTAATAATAAAATAAGTAAACTACTGTCAATAATAAAAGATGTCTTTTCTTAACAATTATGCATTTCTTTGTGAAGATGCATATGTTAATATAATATAGATATTAATTAACTGCAAATTACAAACTCAAACCAAGCATTGATAAAAATTGCTCCGGTAAAAACGATTTGTTTTATAATATTCAATCGTAAAAAAATTAAAAAATGGATAAGAGAGAGAAACAACACTTCACTCTCGTTTATCGCCAAATTTTCGCAGACAAAAAATAAATTAGCTGCCCCATTGAAAAGCATGCCTTCTATCACTTTATGTTAATCCTCACATTAAAATTGTCTTCATAGCAAATTTAGAGGGGAAGAAACTTTCAAAACATGAAAAAATACATAAATAAGAATTTAATCAATTGAGTCTGGAATGTATAGACTCTGGAATTGTATAATGGTTTTCTACATTGATCTTCGTAATTAATTAGTCTAATACAGAAATTCTATTCGAGAAATCTATGTGTGTACCATATATTTACTAAACATTTTAAAACAAAAGTAACATTTGACATTATTTTCAAAAGCAATTCTGTTTCTAATACTCAAATTGAACATTTATCTCCATTTTTAAACTAATGTTTGGTAAGAGAAGGATATTTTTTGAAGAATACAGAATATTTTGTTAAATATGTTCCAGAGTTGTTCAATATGCTCAATAGATAAACTTAGTATCAAATTATGAATTATTTTTCATGTTTATAAATTACATTTTAGTTTTTTTTTTATTATTATTATTATTAACTTGGTATCAATTGATAGGTTATTTCCACATGAAATAAAGAACTTTTTTATACTATTAATTAGATATTTTTCATCAATGTGCAAGGAGATAAAAATATAATAATATTGAGTAGATTGCCTGCTAAATACTTATTTAATATTTTACAAACATTTTTGTTAATATATATATATTATTAGGGGGGGGGGGGGGGTTGTTGGACGATTTCATATTTAAAGCAAAAACATTTTAATTTACTATAGTGAACAGTCTTTTTTACCCGACTGAAAAAAAGGGTTATGTGTTTCACGCGTATCTGTGTAAGTGGATTTCTTTATACCTTCGAAACATCCTAACGGCTGGATGGATTTTTATGAATGAGGTCTCTATCGATTTGTCTTAATCTTCCGATGGTTATAGGATAGGTTTTGTTTTTATAAATTCAAAATGGCGGCCGTAAAATAAAAAATGGTGGTAGAGACGAAAACAAAATTACGCACTATATTGAGTGGCATATCATTGGACAGGTCTTTCAAAATGAAGACGATTTTTCATTGACCATTTTGTAGTCAGAAGCTACGTTTAAATATTACACAACCTGGAAGTTGTGTACTTTGGATCGCTACCTTTACTGTAACTCTAACCTTCATAATAGACATCTATGGGCCTCATCAAAAGAGTGTTTGTAGATAGGAACTAATAATTAAACACAACTTAAAAGTCATCGATACAAGTAAATTAAAAAAAAAGGCAAGTAATATAAAAAAAATAGTTTCATATTGATGAGAAATAATTAATTAGTTCGCTTTTTGCGCAGTCGGGTTTTTTGATTTTTTAAATTTAATATATTACTACCTTTTTAAATCTGTAAGGTTTGTTTTAGAGAATACCCGTTTCGACAATTTTTCTGGTGGATTTTTATCGCAATGATTAATCCCTTTTATATACAAATTTATTTTCATTACAATTACTTTATCATTCAATATTTACAATCTTTTGAACTATTTATTAACGTATGAAATAGCTATTACGTATGAAGTACTATTTTTTTTTTCAAATTGAACTTTCATAAAACACGAAAAATTTATAAAGTTGTTTTCATATTTTTTATTTATATGATGTTTTCAAATAGTAGTAAATCGTTTTATATAAGAACGTTATCTGAATATCAATTATGTTTAATGTTTCCCCATCAAATAACATTTGATGTAAATTTTTAATTCGTTACTTGTTGGGTTTTCTATTAGGATAATAATAAGATGTAATTCTAAGCTTTTACAAAATAAATAGCATTTTATCTCATTAAATACCGTCATTTCGTCATTTTAAAAATAATGAAATCTATTATAATATTTCACAGAACCCGTATTAAAGTTGGTAACCATTATTGAATATTTTAGCCTCCGGTGTGCTATTTCTTCCTCCTAGCTATAAAGAGTCATCTCCAATAAAGAACGTTCCGTTGTATAAGCCAGCCGTAAAACAAAGCAGATGTATCATTGTTCTGTTTAATACTCTACTGCATTTTTTTTTACTTCTAAGCATCTGACATTTTCAATTTTTATACTGTCGTATTGGGAAAAAAGTACCTTTAAACTCATTTTGTTTGAAAACTGAATCTCAATTTACTTTTGAAATATTAATTTTTTTTTTGTGGTTTTTAGCGCCATTTGTTTAATTTTGGCAACTCAAATACTCCATTTCTCGTGAAAGCTGTAGAAAGTGAAGGTAAAATAGTTGAAAAATAGTAATTGTATCTTTTTTTGCCATATTTCTATAACAACTTAAAAAAAAGTAATTAAAATACGTGCTATTTTGAAAACAATATAAATGAATGATTTCTGGTAAAACATGGAGCTATTATAAAGAAAATTTAATTTTTTGTATGTATAGTAATATTACAAAGAAATGAAGGCATATGAATCATTAGATAGCCGAATTTTTTTGTCGAGATTCTTTAATTAAGGCATCTCTTTTTTTGGATTTGTGTATTATTCAGCGATACTGACGTCATATGCGTACTTTACGAGGCTAACGCAAAAGAAAGGCTACTGAGGTGCTTTACACGTATCTTTTTTTACAGACTTCTGGAATCACGTATTGTTCGAATGCACGAATGTACGTGTACGAAAAGAGCATGGCATCACTCCCGCGGTCTGTAAAAAAAATATATGAGGCATGCACCGCGGCAGCCTGTCTTTTTCGTTAGCCTCGCATATTTTACTGTAGATGATGTTTATGACTAGATCGTAAATGAAGAATTCTTCAGCGGATGCGGATGACGTTATTTTATGTATAATAAAAGCGTGTGTTTTAAGTCTTAAAACTAAATTTCGTTTTAAACAATTTATATATATATATATGTATATATATTATCGGAAGCGACATTAAATTCTGAAAAAGCACAATTCCTGTTTTCTAGTTTTTATATCTCTTTGCACAAAAATATGTTTTAATCACGTTATTGAAGATTCTTTTTCTCAGGAGATAGATCTAATTGTACAATAGTTAATTTAATAAATACTTGCTATAAGGCATTTTCATTTGGCTTTTTTTTTTTAATGTGCCTAATCAATCATTTTTATACAGATGCTGTTTTTGACAGAAAAATTGTATATTAAGTTCTAGGAAGTTAATAAAAAATAATAAAAACATTTATATAAATATATATTTTCTGGGGTGCATTCTCCTGCATGGAAAAAGAACATATTTGAATTCTTTAATTACAACACAAAACATGCATTTTATATATAAATATAATTGTTATTAATACTGAAATTACGTAAATTATTTAATTACTATTTTTTCAAAAATGTATTTAGAAGTAATTGTACAAAAGTTAATTTAATAAATGTTACCTCTAAGGCATTTTCAAATGGCTTTTGATTTTTTATTTTTATTTTTATTTTTATTTTTATTTTTATTTATTTATTTATTTTTTTATTTTATTTTATTTTATTTTTTTTGCGGTGAGCGTAATCAATCATTTTTATACAAAAAGTTGTTTTCAGCAGAAAAATTGTGTCTTATATTCTAGGAAGTTAACAAAAATAATAAAAAACATTTATATAAATAAAGATTTTCTGGAATGCATCTCCTGCATGGAAAAAGGGCATATTTGAATTCCTTTATTACTACCCAATGACATGCATTTTATATATAAATATAATTGTTACCAATATTGAAATTAAGTAAATAACTTAATAACTATTCTCGCAAATGTATTCTTAAATATATGTAATGTTTTATTTTTATATCCAATCGGGGGAGGGGGTAACTTCTTCTTTATGTAGTTATAATAAATGAAGTTTTATATCAGTTCTCTAGGGAAAACATTTATTTTTATATTACTTCAAAAATGGCTACAAATGCACTAAAAGAAAAAAATATCAAGGTTTTTTTTTTCTTCTGAATAAATAGAAAACGTCAAATCTTACCCCAAACTATTCATACATAATTTTTCTCTCAGCTCTATGTAGTCAGAAAACATCATTTTCCACCAGATCTATCATTGGCTTATTTGATTTTTCTTTGAATAGAATTCTTCTAATGCACTCAAGAAATCATTATGATATGACATATTCCGGAGCAAACATTCTTTACGCATTCATACTTCTAAATGGCATTAAATGTTCGGAGAATAAAGGCATACAAGTATAAAAAAGCATACTTTGGAGGAACTTAGAGTTCTGGTTTATTTTTCTGTATGATATAAGAAATAAAATATTGTACATCCGAACTCTCATATAAAACAAACATAATACTAATAACATTTTCTAATTAAATACATGTTATTAGAAAAATGTCCTTTACGAAATATCAAATATCAGTCATGGCAAACTGGGTATTTATCTTTTTTTATGTAATAATCATTCATAGGCCTAAAAAAGAATAAATATTATTAACACACTCTTCGAAATCTTTTTCTAAATTCATTATTCAACAAGTATAAATTTATGTATAAAATAATAATTTAAAATATTTTTTACTTGTAATTTTGAATAGAAAATTAAAAGCAATAACAGGTTTTTTCGATTATTACAGTTTCAATTAGTGTGATTTTGAATTAGTGGAATTAACATTTTTCAGATTTTTCCTCGATTTGAAAAATATAAGTTAGTACGCAAATGAAAAGTCGTTTTTTTTTTTTTTTTTTTTTTTTTTTAACTATTTATTTGATTTAACGTCGAAATTTAGAAAATGAAATTTTTAAAGAATTTTATAAAAATATTGATTAAGCTTTCCAAAAATTTGAATTCCTTAAAGGACATTTTATAGATAGTGAAATAGACGGTTTAAAGTTTCTTGATAGTTGCATACACTGCAAAAGAAAATACGACCAATTTTCCTGTAGGAATCGGAAAAATAGTTGCCCTTAAAGTACCAGAAAATTTTCCAACGCAGCTCGGAATAAAATTCGTAAAAAAAAAGGAAATAGTCAATAAAACGGTATTTTACGAATTTTATTTCGAGCTGGGTCGGAAATTTTTCCGTTACGATAAGGGCAACTATTTTTCCAATTCCTTCAGGAAATTGCTCGTTTTTTTTTTTTTTTTTTTTTTTTTTTTTTTTTTTTTTTTTTTTTTTTTACAGTGTATTGATATAACAAAAAATTTAATGGGAAAAAACGGACTTCGCGAGAAATCCCCAAACATTCGAAAAGAACTTAAGTTACATTACCACACTCTTGTTTGTCTTAGTTATTCATGAGATTCATAAAATTTCATGCACCGAAATGAGGAAGGCTTTTTTTGCGTCTTTTCAATGATTTTCACTCGTTGTTTGAAGTTAACCAACCAGTGTTGCCGCTGATTGGTTAACCCACTAAGATTCAAATATTATTTTAAACTGATAAACAGGGCCTTCCGATATTTCAACACAAACATTGGATAACGAAAATCATCTCCCAGTATTGATGAAAGGTGCCTAGAAAGCCATGAGTATTTTTATATTGTTTTCTAGAAAATGCGTATGAAAAAATGGTATAAGTTTCATAATTATATATAATAGTACATCACAAGTACACTATGACGCAAAAGTTTAGACAATGAAGAAATTCTTACATACTTTGAAAAATATTTATTCAATTTTCAAATCACTGCTTGAAATTAATGTGTTGTACATATAAACAATATTTATAACAAAGAAAAGTGGAATTGTGCATATTGCAATAAATTAAACGGTAACAAAAATAAACTGCTGTCTCAAAAGTTTAGACACAAATTAAATAAAATCGAAATAAACAATTTTTAAAACCTGGTTGCGCATCCATGCTTATGTATTACGTCATATACACGAGATTGCATGGAAGAAACTAAATCTTGCATAGTTTGTGGATCGATATCGTACCATGCATTCTCAATAGATGTCTTAAGTTCCTTTTCAGAAGAGTATTTTCTAGCGTTGCTATAAACTTTGCGACACATGATGCTCCAAAGGTTTTCTATAGGGTTAAGATCTGGGCTACATGCTGGCCAGTCGAGAACTCTTATATTATGGGAATTAAACCAAGATTTTGAATGTTTTTCAGTGTGAATTGAAGCATTGTCTTGCTGAAATTCCCACTGAGGACCCCCTAGAAGCTCAGCAAATGGCAGTAGGTTTTCTTCTAATGTCTGTGTATAATGCTGTGAAGTTTGACGACCACTGGTGAAGGTCAGAGATACTTGTCCATTATAGCAAAAGGCTGCCCAAACCATCACCGAGCCCCCTCCTTGTCTGCGACTAAAAAAACGTCGAGGTTCCTTCCGCAAGTCATGCCAATACGATAAACAACCATCTGGACCATCCAGATTCCACTTTTTTTCATCGCTAAATATGACTGACTGCCATTTCTCTCCATATGACATATGCTTTCGAGCCCACATAAGTCTTTGTAACTTATGATGTGGTTTCAGAGCTGGTTTCTTCTGCATTTTGCTATAAACGATTGTTCCTTTTTCCAAAATTCGTCTACGAATCGTATCCTTTGATACAGAGAGTCCCGATGAGCTTTGAACTCCACGTACGCTCATTTGTTGAGTACTCGCTAGTCTTTGTATCAGGCGATCCTCTCGTACATTTGTCACACGTGGCCTCCCAGACCGACATTTTGCTTTATATTCGGAACCACTCGATAAAACTCGATAAATAGATTTTTTTGACCTATTAATAATAGCAGAAATTTCAGAAACGCTCTTCCCTTCACCTTTCAACTGCCAAATCCTTGAAACCTCATTCACTTGAATTTCTTTAGCTCTCGGCATGTCGACTATGAAGCGCAATCGTTTGCAGAACTTAAGTACTCCAAATTTGTGACATCATCGATTCTAAATTTGCATATGCCAGCGAATATTCAAAGAAATTTAGAATAGTGTCTAAACTTTTGCGACAAGCACATTTGAATTTTTATGAAAAAAAATAGTATTATAGCAAATAAAACGACTGTCTTTTGTACATAGCATTTTAAATCAGTTTTTGAATATATTTACAGGTTTTTGTAATTCTGACGTCATAATTCTACATTTTAAAGCTGAATGACGTCATTGTCTAAACTTTTGCGTCATAGTGTATTAACGCATTAAAGCATTTACATATATTAAAATAATAGAACAAAATAATTTTTTAACTTTTTTTTATAATTTTATAGATAATAATTTAATAAAAAATAGAAATATTATTATGTTTTTAATATGTATTTATCAAATTAACCTAGGCTATAAATTTACAATGTTTTTATTATTGATATAAACTAAGTTATTAAAATAAAAATGACAAAATATGTGGAAATATTGTTTTTATAAATGCAAAATATCTTCTTTCACTTACTATACTATAAAAATATGTCATTATATAATATATATGTTTTGCATTCAAGTATCCGTAAAAAATACTTAATAGTTGCTGCCAGAAAAATATGACAAACCATCAATCAAAATATTTCCTAAACATTATTCCTTTTTTTTTGCATTTAATATAATTTTGAGGCAAGAATGCGTGAAGAATGTTCGCTCCAAAGTGTGTCATATCATAATATTTTCCAGAAGGGAACACAGATATCTTATTGTAAGCAAAATAAAAGACACCAAAGAAAAAGATTGATTGAAAGGGAGGTCTTGATGACCTACAATATATACCTATATATGTGTAGATGAATGTATAAATTGCATGTGGAATTTCTTTTTCTTTTAAACGTTCTTGATCAAGGACAAAACTTCTGTGCAACTCAGTTTTAAAATATCATTTTTGGAAAGGTGGCTAATATTTTTTTTCCGTGTTTTAAAATTGTGTGATAAATAAACATCTTTTATAAAACGGTCTTTACTCTACTAATCTTTAAGAAACCCTACACGATTAATATATAATTGCTGTACATATTGGACAAGATGAACACATTGTATTCTTCGCCGAAGCAAAATTCATTTACGAAATAGTTTTTAAATACTTTGAGAACGAATTTTGAGAGTATTAATATGACAACGTCAGCTCAATTCCAACGTCAGCGGCTATAAAAGTTTTTAAAAAATCATCGTTACTGCGAAATTTAAAATTTTGTTTGTTAAGAAACATTTTTTTATGAGGGGCTTAATCCAAATAAAGTAAAATCTCCATTTATACAATTCAATGAAAATTATGAGACATTCTGTAGTAAATATTCGAATAATAATTGTTGAAGATTATAAAATACTTCGCCGAAGCAAAATTCATTTACAAAATGGTTTTTAAATACTTTGAGTACGAATTGTTAGAGTACTAATATGACAACGTCAGCGTCTATAATAGTTTTTAAAAAAACATCGTTACTGCGTAATTTAAAATTTTGTTTTTTAAGAAACATATGTTTATTTTTTATGTGATTAGCATGAATTTTAGAGCCTAGAAAGAACTTTTCATACTAGGACACCAGATGTATAGAGCAGAGATGTCCCTCCTAGTTCATTTATTAAAGTCTTAAAAAGCCAAAGCAATTTTTAGAAAGAGCTGAAACTTCCGAAAATGTGACCGTGACTTCCTTTAAAGCCGAAAAAATTCTAGCTGAAACATACAGGGGACTGTTAAAAATTAAAAAACGGAATTGAGATAAGGAATCCAGTTTCTTCTTATTTCCTTTTCGCCCTCCCTCTCAACCCAGTCCCATTACTGTTCTCCACACCCCAGTCAAATCCTTATCTCCGAGGTCACGAAGGGTCACTATTTCTTTCTCCTTACTGAAATGCAAAAGACACATACTGTTTTTTTTTTTTTTTTTTCTTTTCAAATAACTCTTACCTTATGGAAGATTATTAGATTTGATTCATATAAGTTGCTAACGTTGCATAAAGCTGATTAATTAGTGATTCATATAACCGGTATTTTTTTGTATGTGTGTTGGAGGGTGGAGGGGGGGGGGGGGGACAGGGCCGAAACTAGCCTTTTTTGCACCCGGGGCAAACATGAATTTTGCCCCCCCCCCCCCCCTCTTCCGCAAACCATATTTACAAAGAGAATTTTACTAATTTTCTAATCGCCGACTTATTTTAAAATTTAAAATATGTAAGCATAAAACATGTAATACTGAACTACTTAATCTACAATGGCGGATGTCACGGGGGTCATTAGCCCCCTCTTAACACCAACAAAAATATTCTAAAGATCATTTTTAAAATGAAATATACAGTCAGAGTCCCGATTATCAGAGTCCTGCTTATCCGAGTTTCCGCTTTCACCGAGTTATTTTCTTCTGGTGCCATTTTTTTTTTTTTTTTTTTTTTTTTTTGAAAAAAAAAATTATGGCCATTTTTTTTTCTTCCCATTCTGACCAGAAAATCACAGTTCTAACTTTTTACGACTGCTCTTTCATCTTCCCCTAACACTTCATTTATAATGGCTGTTTCATAATAATAAAAGCCGTCAGTCAATCAGAAGAAAATGATCCACTCCAAAAGTATAATCCTTCATTTGGTGCCCCTTCGTTCCGGCGCCCGGTGTACATCCCCCCTCTGCCCCCCTTAGTTTCGGCCCTGGGGGATGGAAGGCAAATATGCGTAAAAAGGCAAGGGGCAGTGGCATATACAAACGAGATATTTTATAAAATTCTTAGCGCGAGTATTTAGGCTAATTTCAAAAAATGTCAGAATAAAACTGTATCAGGTGCTCCTCAGATGCGCACGATACAATCAAAAGACCCCCCCCCCCCCTTTCATGAAAGTTTTGAAAAGAGGCCACTGCCCAATTTAACTAAGCAATAATGCGTAAAATTTGTTTTTATCGTCAATTTGAGCGTACCTAAGCAAAAAGTACCTGTAATGCTATGTATCTGGAACAAAACAAAAAGGAAAAGAAAGTGGGGAGGGGGCGGTGCATTTTAGTGAACTGTTATTCAAAAACGAGTTAAATCTCAGTCATAAAATTTACAATTTAACTTTATAGTACATAGATGTTTATTATCCTAAGTTTTCAGAATTTCTTAATCAGTCCTTTTTGAGATATTAATTAGTGAAAATTGCCAAAAGCAGACTTAACAGTTTTTGATGAGCTGTACTAAAAAAAAAAAAAAAAAAAAAAAAAAAAAAAAAAAAAAAATTGTATTCAGGATTGAAATTTATAAAAATGAATAGTCCTATAAGAGATCTTTAAAAAAAGAAATATTTAAGGTGAGTCTAATTTCCTTCATAAAAAACAATGGCAGCGTAATGTGGGGTTTGACCTTTTATTTCTTCGGTTTTTAAGCATGTTTTTGGTCTAGATCCTTAAGTCTAATGAAAATTTTATAATTACATAAAATGTCGACAATTTTAAGACTAATGAAAATTTTATAATTACATAAAATGTCGACCATTTTATGCTTAACATTTTGGTTTTAGATTCCTCTTGACAGGTAGAAAAATAAAACTAGTTACAGCATTTTCCGTAAAACAGGTTTTCCTCCCAAAAATGGCTGTGTAGTTTGTTAAAAATGGCCCCTCCAAAAAACTATATGATAAAAAAAAATTTTAGTCATGTTTTTAAACTCAGAAAACTATGAAGAAATCTTTGTAAAAAGATTGGGAAAATTAAAAATATCGAGAAACACCACCTGGGTGATTTAAACTGGATTGACCCTAATATGTAAATGGTTATTTTGCGTCATTAGTATCCAAATTAAGTTAAATGTATGCGAATGGATAATATGACGCAATGAAGTAATTTACATAATTTTTTGTTAAGGTTTCGGATAGCATGGCGCAAAAGATAAACCAAATTATTCAATAAATACATTTCAATGCATAATATAGGTTTAGGGAAAGTGATATACTTATCAGTGTATTGAAAAAATAAACGTATAGTTTGGTTGTCTAAATATACTTTAGAAGACAAATCAAAAATAATTTAAATTGAAACTTAATTTATAATTTTATCAAAATTTTATTTTTTATTTCCCCTTACATGAATAAAATGTTTAAACGGCTGCATACGTATAAAGTCTTTAGAATAACTTTCAAAGATTTTTTTATGATTATTTTGATTTATTAAATTACATATATTTATTCTCTTTTTTAATTTTCTTAATGTTTCTCTTTTGTAAATTAAAAAAATAAATGTTAAACCTTTTGGAACCATATGTGCAATGGACATGGATCTCTATTGCTCTTATATATATATATAGTCAAACTTTTTGTAAAAATGAACCATTTTAACAAATGAATTCAATATAACAAAATAGTAAATAATTTATAAATACTTGTGGTTATTCCTTGCAAAATAAGAAATTAAAGTCCTTGAAAAAGTGCTTTGATTTTTTTTTTTCAAACAAAAAGACGTATATGCATATGTAAGGATAAAAATATATGCTTTTGTGAAGTGTATTTATAAATAACTGCAATAATTATTTTTTTGTATATAGACACTGAAACAGCGAAGAAAGAAGAGAGGGGGGGGGGGGATTAAAACTCTTCCCGTGTTAATTAAAACTGTATAAACTAAATGTTAAAACTTCTGTGGTATGATCAGCAATCGATTTGTAAAAATAAACAACCAAAGTAAAAGCAAAAATAGTTTTTTTTTTTATATATATAATAAATTGTTTAATGTATCAATTGTCTCAAGGCTCCATAAAAAGGGCACTAACTAGGCTTAAACTGGTATTTATGTGTATTAATATTTTCTGGGATCGAAATTTGAACAATAATCTAGAATATTACTTTCTCTTAAAAGTAAATGAACACAATCGCGCCAGTCGGCCTAACCGTTCGGAGTTTTCGTGGTTTTCTTAGAACCTTGGATTTCCTTGCATAAATACGGGTTAGGTTCCCTTAGAAAGACTCCCATGGCGGGCACCCCCCTTTAGGGGCCATATCCCTCCTGTTGGTAATTGGCCGTAATAAACACAACCAACCTTTAAAGTAAATGAAGAAAAATATATCATTTATATTACAAAATATAATTCAAAATAGCGCAATAGGATATAGGTTCCTTTTTAATTTCTTTATGATTTTCAAAAATATCAATATTTCATTATTTGAATAAATATTTCAAATTATACATTTAATTTAAAATTGTCTTCCATTTTCTTTTTTCTTGCCATAGCTTAAATAAGAAAAATAAAAATGTTTCAATAAAGTATATTAAATTGGAATCTTTAATGCATGCTTTTATATGCAAAAGTGATGTGATATTCAGTAGAGAATATATATTTTTTCTTTTTTTAAACCCGAATTTTAAACGCATGCAAAAATATTATAGTCATATTTTTTCACATACATTGAAATATATGTATATGTAGATAATGCAAATAAATGCCGATTAAATAATTTAAATAAGATTAAAATAATAGATTAAATTTAATGTACACAGAAAGCTTCTCAACATGATTGTGTTATTAGTGGCATAATTTTCGCCTATTTTTCTTAATATATTTAAATATAATATATTTAAAAATTTACTTTTGTGCATATTTTCATAAAATTAAAACAGTAGAATTTTAATCATAGAACATAAAAAGAAAAACAAAGGGTCAGCTAGGTGGGGAGGCCTACCAAATGGCTTAAGCACTCACAAGCCCCACCCAGCGGTTTCCATCTACTACCGCCGTCACCACACACACACACACACACACACAAAAGTAAATAAATAAAAATAAAAATAATAATAATAATAATAAATAAAACGCCCGAAGGGACCTACAGGAAAGCCAATTGAGAATATTAAGATTAAATAAAATATAAGTACAATATATACACGATGGAAAGCCCAATTTTTACTGGGCGTTTACGAGAGAAATTTAGATATTTGTAATTAATAAGATCATGAGATAATAGATAATAGGATTTTTAAACTTGTTGGAGCGGCAAAAGCTCAATCACTCTGCAAAGCTGGGCGTTCTGCAAAAATACAATAAAAGTAAAAAGAAAAACATGCATTCAACGAATTTAATTAATTTACTTTAAATTTTTGAATGAAATTCTATATTTTCCTTTAACCATGGTGTCAATTTCACTGGCCAGCTATTCCACTTATTCCCTAATCAATTCCAACTAACTTTGAAAGACTAAACAAGTAAAGTATTACTACATGGAATCCTTTCATGACAAGATTTTATTTTTCAGCCAAAAATCAATTTCATTGTCAAAACGTTTAAAATAATAAAGTATTACTCAAATGATTTTCATGTGAAAATTGGCAAACAAAACAAAAGGAAACAAATCAGTAAATAAGGAAACAGTACAAAAAAATTAAACATTTTTTAATTATTAAAAAGAGCTAAAGCGCCCACAAAATTTGAGTAACGCATAGAGAGACGCCAGAAAAACAGATAAATATTTTCCAAAAATAGCCACATGGCATTCAGAAAAAAAAAATAATAATAAAAAGCTTCATGAAAATAATTTAAAACAATAAAAGAAACAGCACACGTACTTTGTTGCTGTTGCTTATAATTCTCTCTTTATTGTCGACACTAATTATGAATTTGTAAATTAGTTACGCCTAAAAATTAAGAATTCAAAAAATATTTCGTACAAATTAGTAATTCGACATAGATTTCATTCAGTAGAAAATTTTTATAGTTTCACGAATCATTGATTATAAAGTTAAATTATGTTTTTTTTTTTTTTTTTTTTTTTTTTTTAAATTGTGAGAAGATAATTCTGACAGAATTTTCTAGATCTTTTTGTCTGATTACCCTTTTATTGGTTAGATGATACAATGCATAGTAAAACACTACTGAGCTAAGTTGAAAAAAGCAATAAAACGATAAATTCTGCCGAAACCGCAACAGCAAACCGCACAGAGTTCTTTTCTAAAATGGAGTAACTCTTCGTGATTTTGTTCAGATTCAGAGGGAATCAGAACTAAGCGTTGACACTATGCAACTCCTGTATGACCCCTTACATTTCCCCCTCTTAATGAGTTTCGGCTAAAATCTTTTCGGCTTTAAGGGAACAAACCAATGTGACAGGGGCGGGGTGGGAGACATACTAAGGTCAAACTTCCTAAAATTATCGGATTCGCGATCTGTGCTGGAGACGTACCTCCGACAGGACTGAAGAGATACTGAAGGTGACATTTGAGGAATGATTATTGTTTGTAACCAGGATCCATAGCTCAGGTCCCGACGAGGCTAGATAGATCAGATTAGCATGAATTAAACTTATAGCTTTATCTTATCCGGACATAACCTCAAGAATTTGAATGCATTGAGATTTATTTCAATATCTCTATATATTTTTAGCAGAACGAAACCGACTTAGAATGTACTACTTTCTTCTGAAAGTGATGTGTGTCGGAAATTGTAATTAAAATACAAAAACTAATAACTGTGATTGGGTATATTATGGATTAACAGCTTTAAGATTCAGGCGTGATATCAATTATTTCGCATATTTGCATCTTATCGATATTTTGTTACGTCATTAAGAATTTTTCACGATGCTGCTTATAAAAAGGATCTGTACGTCTTATACAGATCATGATTAAAAAAATAAAAAAACACAAAAGCTATTCCTCTTTACGTATATATAAGTGCGCTACTAATCGTATTCAAAATCTTTTCTATTTGCATGTGTATCGATATTGTCTGTACAAAATCTAACCAAATTATTTCAACATATTAAACTCTAAGTACGACTGTTGTGTTAATACATTATCAATAATGTTACACTTTTACACTCAAATTGAATAAATTTTATAAGTGATCCATTATTAGAACAAAAATGTTTTATCCCACGTCTAGTATTCCTCGCGACCGACAAACGTAACGGCATTAAATATGTCATGGCGGCGTTTGATTCACTGTGCCTGCATTATAGACAAATATTGTAGAGATCAAAACTGTATTCATATATACTATATTCATTATCTGTATCGAGATTGCCATCTTCTCTGTGTATTTTGAAATAAAATATTACATTTGCAAAAAGAAGAAATTAAAAAAAAAAACTTATATAATAAAAGATTTTTCTGTAGTAGTAGTTGAACGAAGTTGAAAGAAGTAGTTGAACGTCTCAAGGCAACCCCCTCAAAATGTCTAAATTGTTTGGCTCACATATTACATTTTGTAAAATAATTATTACGTACTATTTTGAATAAAAGTGTATTTTATTGGCTGGCATCAAAGTCAATGGTGATACAGCGTACTTCTTGCTTTTTGAGAAAATTAGGCATATCTCTATACAGTTTATCAATTGTGAATTGGACAACATTTAAATATCTCTTTTCAATTAAGGAATATATAAATTGGAGTGAATCTAAAATCAGTTAAGTGTCTAAGAACAAGACATTGACAATGATAATACACATAACATTTAACCACATAAGTGTATCTAAAATTCCAACTAGATTTTTGCTTATAAACCTCAATATTAGTATCTGAATTTACATGATTCGTTTAGTTCTGCTTATATAAATACTCCTATTTCGAACGTTTTTAATATGCATTGTCATCACCTCATTGTGAATTGTCGAATATTTGCAAATAAAGAGACTTTTCTAGTGTAGGATATTCCAAATCTCATTTTATCTTAATAAAAATTTTAAAAGAATTGTAAATTTATTTATGCAATGTGGATAGTATTATATATTCTATAGATTATCCCCGATATTTATTAATTTTCTATTAAAATAGTAAAACTGTAAAAATAAATGTATAGTTTCTTACTCACACACAGACAAGCACAAAAACATATACATGTGCATATGGAGATCCAAAATCCAGATTATGAATAAACAATTTTAAAGCTGCAGTTGTATATGATATTGTATTTTACATAAATAGAACACACATTTTTGATTAACAGTTTTTTAGAAAAAAAAATGATTGTCAAAAGAACTGTGTTGATTTCGAAATTCAGCTCTGTATCGGAATAAAGGTCCAATCTGCCGATATTCAGTCATTTACATTATATAAAATCGAGTAAAATGTCTAGTATTTCTCTTAATTGCAGATATTAATTGCATCCGTCAAGTAGGAAAAGTGTATTTATAGTTGTTTTGAACAAATGTAACTTCACAAACGGCCGATGCAAATGAAATTCCACTTACAGGTGGCAAATGAAATTATTTATGCAATAAAATGTTCGTTGTTAAAAAATTCCATTGAAAACGGCATTTTGCTAATTAAATTTTTATATTATTTTTGCATCACCCTTTATGTACCATTGCATACAATTCCCGCGGAATATATATGTAATAAAAAGTGTACACACATGTATTTATAACATAGATATGCATTTCATTGAAGTCAGGTGTGTTAAAATAAATGTAAAATTAAAACCTTAAAAAATACTAAACGAGGAAATCAACACATACAAATAAAAACCTGCGATTGTAATACATTTACATTACTCTTTAAGTTTAAAAAAATTTCAGTAATGGATTTTTTAAAAGAGTTTATTTTTTCTCTTAAATCAAGCTGAAAATTACTTTGTACGATCCAGAAGATGAATGAGAGAGAAAAATAAAATTGTACCAAAAGATAAAAGCAAAATTTTATTCGTTTTAAATTTAAAAGCTTGCTATAATAATTCATTCATTCCGCTTAAGAAAACAAGTATTTTTTTTTTCTCCTGCGTTGTTCATCTACAATTCTCACATTAGCAGTCCTTTAGAAGTTATTATTCTTTAAAATGAAGTACCTATTTTTCTTTCTTGATGCCTTCCTTTGTTTTATGTTATTCTTATGTTTTCCCCATTTTTTTATTTCTTTTTTAAATTTTGGTTTGTAACATATTTTTCCGTTTTCTGGAAAAAAAAGCTGAGAAAATTATTACTTTATTTCAAATTAGTTGCATTTGCGTTTATGAATTTTTTACGCCCACTAAATAATATTCGCTATTTTAATATTTTAAACTGTATTTTTTCTCGATTCTGAAGAAGAACATTTTACATTATATTCATATCAGTCTTGAAACATTTTAAAAGAAATACTTTTCTTATTAATAAGAATTTATGATTTTAAACGTAAAAATTTTTTAATCTGCGCTATTCTATTTTTCTGATAATTTGTATAATTTGAATGTTGTAAATCACCCATTATTGATAATCTTTCCGGGTTTCGCGCGTCTAGATCTCGAAGGTGTACTTTAAGGGGTCTCAGGACTCTTAAGCTCTAAAATTTTCGAAATTTCAGTTTTTTTTAGATGTTAATCTTCTATGATTTCTGAACATTTTGATATAATTGTTATCTTGAAATTCCCATTAGAACAGAAGTTATGGCATTTAGAATTATACTCACTCAATAGCTGAAGCGGTGTTTCCAAAATTCTGAGGTCATTTTTCTGCAAATGACGTTTTTGGGCATAACGTGCAGGATATCTCAAAAACTTCTGAATATTTTTTCGTGAAAATTTCAAAACGTATGTTTCATGTTAGTCTGTATAAACTGAACCTAAAATTTCCTTTTTATTGTAAAAAGAAAATATTTTTTTAGGGGTTTATATTGTTGAAATTTTCTAAATTTTGCATTAGCTAAATACAACTTTGTATTAAAAATATAAAACTGATTTTAAATACAAATTTATTGAGGTTCAGTGTAATTATGATAATCTGAGGTATAAGTAGGCACCAAAATTTTCATTCTACTTGCAAAATTTATTTTTAATCGTGCACATAAGCTGTTATGCCAATTTTCTGCTCGTCAAATGTCTGACAGTTTGAAGTCCCCTGTAAATGCTAATTCTGCATCTTGCAATTTTTCGAATATTTGAAATGAAAGAACATACTTTTGTCTTTCATTCCCATTTAAAATTGTGTCTTAATATCAAATACATTTTAAGATATTAAATGTTGAAAATGGTCCTTTTTTTTTTCTTTTTTTCCAATTTTAAGAGTCCTGAGACCCCTTAAGTGAACATAAAATAGATAAAATATGATATATCAAAATAAAGATTAAATAAAGATTAAATAAATAAAATAAACTTTGTTAAAGAGCCTCTCTCAGAAATTTTCTGTGTGGGACTCCGAAACAAAATAACCTAATAAACAAATGTGGACTATCACATGCAGTGCAAAATAATACAATGGAAAATTTATTTATAGTGAAATTCCTTTAAAGATGTCAATAAGCACTAACGTTTATAATAATAATAATAATAATAATAATAATAATAATAATAATAATAATAATAATAATAATAATAATAATAATAATAGTAATAATAATAATAATAATAATAATAATAATAACGATTTTAATTTACAATTAAAACAAATACATTTCAAATAACAGTTTTCTGCATCATACCAAAATATTTAAGTTTAAAGAGGATTTTTTTAAATTGCCATTTTTAACACTTTACAACAAAGTTGAAACGTGTTTATGCATTCGTTCTTTCTGGCCGTCTGTCCATGCTCTAACTCCCGTAAATACACTGGTTATCAAAAATTAAGGAAAAATCACAAAATGTTAATTTTCAAATAAGCGAACACTCAAAAGGAAATAATATAATTCGAGTAATTACTGTCTCTACAACACAGCTACTCCATATAACATCTCATTCATGTCACACGTGGTCACAAGTGTCACAGTCACTACGATGAAGCAAAAATATAGGAAATTCCTTACATCTCATTATGAGTCTCAAATGATCACTATATGTGACTCCTCTGAGACGTCACTGTGACTGCTGCTTTGTGACGAGTCACCATGTGACTTTAAAATGTAGTTACATTGTGACTCTCATGTGACTGTCATTTGTAGACTCAATTTCAAAGTCATCGTGAATGCTGCATTGTGATAAGCTACCAAATAATGTCATATTAAAGTCACATGATGACTTTCAGGTGAGAGAGAGACTACTGTGAAGTCCCAATTGTGCTCTTTTGGGAAAAGTCTCCATGTGACTATAATATGATATTATTTGGTGACTTATCATAATGCAACGTTCATGATGACTATGAAATTGAGTCTAAAATTGACAGTCACATGAGAGTCACAATTTAACTACATTGTAAAGTCACCTGGTGACTCGTCACAAAGCAGCAGTCACATTGACGTCTCAGTGGAGTCACATATAGTGATCATTTGAGACTCATAATGAGATGTATGGAATTTCCAATTTTTTTGCTTCACCGTAGTGACTGTGACACTTGTGACCATGTGTGACATGAATGAGATGTTATATGGGGTAGCTGTGCTGTAGAGATAATAATTACTCGAATTATATTATTTCCTTTTGAGTGTTCGCGTATTTGAAAATTAGCATTTTGTGACTTTTCCTTATTTTTTGATAACCAGTGTATACACGAATTTTCATGCAATTGATAAACGTTATTTATGGTCACCAAAACATGTTTGGTATGCATATGAAGGATATCGGATTAATAGTTCATTTACTGGAGCACTCTAAAGAAGTCCGTTACATTATAGTCAATGGAGAAAAATCGTTTGCAGTGTATTTTTATGACATTATGCTATTTTAAATGTCTTGGAATTGATATAAATCACTGAATTTCACAAGATGATTGCTATACAATAGATCAATACAATATATACAGGGCTGTTCAAAGAATACGGATAATTTTCCGATGTAGATAGGAACATCTGAATTTGGGTTTTCAAATGTGTTATGTGATTCCATATGGTTGAATTAGACGCAATATTTTAACTTATTAAACGGTACAGTATTGTATCATTATTCTGAATGGGATGGAAAATGTTTCATAATCTATGCTTGACGGTTGTTTTTTTTTTCTTTTTTGTTTTAATTAAATTTTAGTAATCTGTAATTTTTAAAATGTAATATTTTAAATATTTTTACTACTGCATCTTCAATATCGTTTCCAAGGTTACAGAAACCGGAAGCATTACTTGCATTCCTCTTCCAGAAGGGGTTACTCGTGCAAATATGTTGCAGGGGGAGACAGTTTACGCTATGACACATGTGTTAGAATACGCTTTCCAATACACGAGGCACCGGCATTGGTATTTCACGTTTTGTTTATGTTTGACTTACATTTTTTTTTTTTTTTTCATAAATTGGAAAGCAATGTTGCAATAAAATACTCACAATGACTTCTTTTCAAAAGTTTATTAGAAGCGGTACAACATGCAGAAACATATCTTTAGTTAACTAGATATCTATCATACAATACGACTAATAGAATTATACATAAATATATATTTTTATCTAAATAAATTGTTAGTTCTATTTGAAATAAAAAAATATACAATGAAAGAAATTGAAATAAATTCTTCAGAAAAATTTAGATAAACTAATAACATTTTAATGTAATAATTATTAACATAGCGTATTGTAATTAGTGTATGGATGTAAATATATATATATATTTATATACCAGAATTGTTTTTTAAAGTAATGTGCCTCTCTCCTTGAAAAGAAAATTGTTCATCCATTGTGTTTTGCCTGAAATTATTTATGGAGTGGAAACATGGAAACTAACAAAGGAGATAGTATAAATATAACTAACAACACTATGAAGTATGGAAAGATGTATTCTAGGCATAATTAGAAAATACAGAAAAATAATAAGCTGGATAAGAAGCCTGACGAATCTTTTTGACATGATCTTTAAAATTTAACTATTAAAATTAGTACAAGAAGACAAGTAAATAGATTGAGTAAAAATACCCTACATTGATATCTCAGAGATGCAGAACGACCAAGAAAACTAACTCAAATAAAATGGAGCAAAAAAATCGGAATAGCAGTTGCAGTTAATTGGATGATCAATGTTCAAGACAGGAAACAAGGACAAGTCTGCGGAGGACGGTTATTGTAAAATGGCTGTTGTTGTTAATGATGATGTTACTCTATAATGTACGCCCATAGCTGTCGTGTTTTAAAATATAAACATTGAGTTTTTTCTACATTGCAATAATTATTAGGCAGTTTGATGATGTAACAAGAAATTTGAAAATTATTGCCCGTTGATAAACGATATCGAGAGTGCTTGTATATTCACAAGAAAACATCAAGCACAATTTGTTTTTGCGAAAACTTTAATTACACCTCTTTTATTACAGCATAAACTTATATTTTAGTATTATATTATATATAACTTATATTTAGTATATATTTTAACTACTCATATTCATATAAAACAACCCAATTCTGCAATACATGTTAACATGTGCGTCAATCGCTATCTTAATCAGTAGAGATTATTATATTTTTGAAGACAACAGAAAATGTTATCCTTTTTGTTAAAAGTACATTTTTTTTTCCAAATGAAAAATTTGTATTATGCAATCATCCATTTTTTTCTATTTGCAGTAAAAAAGGCGCTTTTCATAAAATACTCTAATTACTCAATATTTTTTGTTAATGTATTTTAATGATTATATGTAAGCTATGCATGTGAATGTAGTTATACTAAGTGGAACTATGTTGATGTGTAAAATACTAAATTTTTATTTCTAATGTAATACTTTTCCATAAATTTAAGTCATGAATATGGTCTAAGCATCCAACTATTAAAACGGTATAAATCATTCAACATTCATATTGACGGAATACATATGCTTCTTTTGAATGTATTTTCAGATATAATGATACTCGTAGCCATTCAATTCAAATTCGCTTTCTACAGGGCCATTAATCTTCCATTTTTGTTCGTGGCGTGAGAGCACTTCAGAGTTATAGTGAATAGCTGAAAGTGTATTTCTGATCGGTTTTGTATATTTCCTAATCAAAATGCCTTATTACTTTTGGCTCGATATAACTATCCAACGATAGATATATAAATATACTTTTGGAGAAGATACTGCATTTAGCATTTGACGGAAAAGTCTATACAAATAAATAATAAAAATAATTGTTTTATTTTGATTCTGTATTTTGTTTTCTTTATTTCTATTTGTTTTGTATTAGAAACTTAAACAATATTACTGCTATACATTTTGTAAGGGAGAATACAGAAAAAAATAAATTTTTGATTCAATAATGTAGTATAAGTGATGAGTTCTCAAACTAAATGAATATATATATATACCATATATATATATATATGTATATGAATATATATATATGTATCATGCAATGCTCTACGAGCTGCTGAGAAGTTCTGCCGTTAAATCCAGTAGGCCGGAGATGCTGTGTACATGTCGTGGTTGTCTGCCCAAACCGCTTGGTATTTTCTGTGTTTTTCTTCGAAAGTTACTTGGCGTGACTAAATACTGGTTAGTGTCCCTTAGAAACCTACTTAAGACAATTACTACAATCTGCACATATCCCTCGCGCAGATTATCGGTCCAAACAAAAACACTACACACATCTATCATATAATGGCGGTTACAACTACCCAAAAGTAGAATTATGAAAGTTAACTATACTGAACAAAAAAACTTGAACTTTTGACAAAAAACAGTCAATAGCAAGTCCATAAAGCGCCAAAAATGTAGTATAAAATAGCACACTAGACGAAATCATCGAATAAAAACGTTTAATACATATAACTGAGTATTGGATAAGTTCCATCAATAATTTTTTATCTTAGTGCCATCGCATATTGTAACCTTTTTAAACGAAATTTTCCTCGTCAATAATTATAGATCAAAGGGAATTAGATTAAAAGTATGGAAAGTAATCACTACGTCAAGCATCACGGAGAAGCACAAACTTGTGATCAGAAAGTTTGACGAAGAGGAAAAATAAAGTATTTTGATTTTTATATGTACCAAATTTTGAGCAAGTTAGGACAGAAAACATTAATGTGCTAGCATAATTGCCTGGCTATTAACATTAATTAATTTTTAGTTCGCAAAACATCAGCCTGAAAAAACTTTAAACAACCCCCCCCCCCCCCCACCCTCACAGCAGACAATAGCGTGACTGGAGATATGGAATCTGCCCAAACCCTCTATGATTATATCGTTAGAACAAATGTCAATATACAGTTTTTTTCTTATAGTCTTTTTTTAGAAGTTGTAATATTATAGGTTTAAGACGTAATTCCATACATTTTGTCCAAGAGGAAATCATTCATAGAGTAAGATAGTCAAGACATTAGCATCCATATTGTTTGTCTAATCTTTCTGAATCTAACGTATCATCAGTGTGGTTTTCCAGGTTAAAGAAACCAGAAACGTTATTTGAATTCCAGATACCGAAAGAATGATTCTTGCAAATTTGAACCTGTAGCCTGTTCACGTTACCACATATTCACTAGACTAAGAACTTCCGTACGAGTGATACCCGTGCTTCACTTTTTATTTAAGTTTGACTTGCATTTCTTTGTTTTTTTTTCATAAATCCGAAGCTACCTTTAATATAATTTGCTATCATTAGTATGCACTTTCAACAGTTTATTAGTAACGGTATAACAAGAACAAAAAGGCTTGTCTAATATGTGAATATAAGGAAGTGAGTTTCAAAATTCGCCTAGTACAAAATTTAAAGAATCGAATTTTCTCTATTAATATATTCTAATGCTATACCTACACCTAAAAAGACAATAATCTGCAAAGAAAAAGTTTTATACTGTATTTCTTACATTGTAAAATCTCGGTTTACAAAGGAAGCCAATGCCCGCAATGCTTTTCGTGATTTCCCAAAATTTGGTTCTCTGCATAAGGCGAGTTTGAAACTCAAACAATATATATATATATATATATATATATATCACTTCAATAGTTGGAGCACAAACACCCTACAGTGATGTCCCAGAGATGTAAAACGCCCAAGAAGACGACCTCAAGTAATGAAATCAGAAAAGTAGCCGGTTTAAATTGAATGACTAAAGCACTAGACAGGAAAAATTAGAAAAATCTGGGGGAGACCTACATCCAGCAGTGGATTGAAAACGGTTGATGATGATATATATAATATATTTACCGGCTATACCAAAAGTTCGTTAAAACTTTAAAAACTCATAAAAAGACAAGAAATTATGATAAAGGAGTGCGGTATGCAAGAAAGTGTTTAGAAAGTAGTCGAACTTTTTTTAGCAGAAAAAAAAAATAAAAAAAATAAATAAAATAAAATAAATAAATAAAAATAGTTAAAAAATGATATGTAGATGGTGCGGACGACCCGAAACACAATGAACAGGACTACAATACGCTCCATTCATTTCTTCTTCCAATAACAAATGTTCAACATGACCTCCAGAACATTCTACGACACAACTGTTGTCCTGTTCATTCTGTTTCGGGTCGTCAGAGCTCTCTGCATGTGATTTTTTTTTTTTATTTTTTTTTTTTTTTTTTTTTTTTTTTTTTTTTTTACCTATGTTATTTATTTATTTATTTATATTTTTGCTGCTAAAAAACTCCGACTAAATTTTGAGCCTTTTATTGCAAATCGCACTCCTTTATCATAATTTATTCCGTTTTCATGAGTTTTTGAAGTTATAACGTACTTTTGGCTCACCCTGATATATAGATAGGTATATTACATCCTATGACAGATAGAGTTTAGATTATTAAGAATGCTGTTTTTTTATATGTTGAAGTTCTTATTGTTGTTTGAAACAAAAAGAAATAAGTTCGAATAAATTCAGGCGATTTTACCCTAATAAAATTAATCTACCCTATATAAATACAATCCTAATGAAATAAATTTATGAAATGTCTTTATGAAACGACTTTATGAAACGATTTTATGAAACGACTGATTAAACAACTGATTATGTTTCACGGCGATTTGTCCTAAAATATAGAATATTATGCGATGGAATTTACACAAAATATCCGCATTGTTCCGCAGATCTCAAAACTGGTATTAGAATTTTTAAATTCGAAATATTATTTTTTTTTTCTAATTTTAAATAATTTTCTCAAATGATGGCAACTAAAATTTTAATCATAGCAATTTTATTTTTTGTTTTGTTTTGTTTTTAGGAAAGGCTATTATTTTAAGCTAATTTGGCGACCAGTTTGGCCACCCTTAAATGTATGCTAAAAAGTAAGAAATGTATAATCTTACTTTTATTCATAATTCAATTTACTTGAACAATCTTTCGTCAAATCGGGAGATTCTGATAGAGAAATCAAGAACTCGGTTTGTGCGATGGAGGTGATAAATCGCCACACATTTCTCCTGTCGCTTTTTTTTTTTTTTTTTTTTTTAGTTGTATTTCATCATCTTCTTATTTAATACAAAACATTCATTTAAAACTAAAACATTCAAAATTAATGGCTTTCACTTCTTTCTTTTTTTTTTAAGGAAAAAAAAAAGAAAAGAAAAATACCGGGCACAGATATCATATACGCACAGGGGTACCTAACTGGCGCCAAAATGGCGTTATATTGCCTGACATTGTAACCCGGTTATTGTTGCTTATTTATTAAGAAATGTTTATATACATTTATTTCCTTATTATCAAAAAAAAAAGTTATAGATTGTTTTGTTCTATAGCTATTAATTAAACTTTTTTTTTAATTTATTGTTATTTCATTTTAAAAATAATAAAAAATAATTTAAATGTACACAAGTAACTGGTAATCGAAAACGAGATTTTCGCCAAACTGTCATTAAAAAAAATCAAGCAAACACGGTGCGTATATTGCATCTGTGCCAAATATTAGATAATGCAACAAATCATGACATTTAATTTCAGCTTCAAAGCAATATTTTAATGGTACTACTTAGTTATCCCGGCGACCAATTTCGTAAAGTCATATAACTCGCCATACTATACAAATTGACATAATTTTTAATTTAAATAATGAAAGAACAAATAAATTAGTATAACATTAATAAAAATATAAATAAAACGCCAAAATAAAAATCCCTTAATGGCGTAAACACGTGTAACTTTCTTAAAGTCAAGTGAATGTGACATTTACGATCAACCATTATTGGTATTTCATCTTATAGTTTGGCGATAGGTTTTTAGTCGATGGGATAACCTAGTAGTACCGTTTTAATTTACCACTCGGAAAATAAAAAAAAATGCTAACTGGCGAGTTAAAAAAAAAGATATTGCAAGATTTTCACCCGTCTAACATAAAAATAAGAAGAATATTTTGCGATCATGACAACTTTTTTGTAGTTTTATTCGAAAAAATAATATTGATTCTTTAGTCAAAATGGAAACCTTTCCATTTTGACATTTTGGCATCTTGAAAAGCGAAGGGATCGGCCCGTAATTGTTTATGGCAGTTACATGACTTGGACTATTATAATATAAGTGAAATGATGGCGATAGAATAATATTAGGCGACTTATCACTTGCGGCTGGCTAACATTAAAGTACCAAAATGGCCGCCTGGAAAATAAAAAGCGAGGAGATCGGCCCGCAATCGTTTATGGTAGTTACATGACTTGGACTATTATAATATAGGTGAAATGATGGAGATCAAATATTATTTGGCGACTTATCACCTGTGGCTGGCTAACATTAAAGTACCAAAATGGCCGCCTGAAATATAAAAAGTTAAGTTATGCGCCCGGAACTGTTGATGACAGTCACATGACTTAGGCTATTATTATACAGATTGTTTTCAATTCTAAAAACAGCGCAAAGAATAATATTTCCTAACGATTAAAAATGTACTTACATATGACTATTAAAAACAAACAAAAAACAAACCTTTAAAATTACTATTAAATGAGTACGTGTTAAAGCAGGAAAATATTGAAAATTAAGTCTTGAGAATTGTATTTACACGTGAATATTCAAAGATAAAGCAAACTTTAAAATAATAAATACATTAATATGCGTTTAACCCTTTCAGGGCAAGGTAATTCTACTCGTAAAATGTTGAAATCAGTGAATGGCACCATAATTTACAAAAAAAAATTCGAAATACGAAAATACTTTGGATCACTTACTTAATAAAAGGAAAATTTTAATTCGAATATTGTGGTGCAAATGTGGCATTTAAGAATTAAAATTAAGTGGTCCAAAAATGAACCTCCGCCCTTGAAGGGGTTAAAATAGTAAACTGTAGTAATTGTAGTAAATTTTATTATGTCAATCGTTTTATAACACTGTTAAAAATAACAGTCGGTAAAGACTCTGCTTACTTAGATTGATATCATTTTAATTTACTACTGAGATTTTCAATAAGATAACGAAATAAAAAATATTATTAACCAGTTAATGAGTTAATACAAAATACTTTAAAGCACCCAGTTAGCTGTTTTAAGTTATTTTTTATATATCTCTCCATTCTATTATACTTCCCTTTAAAATTCGAAACTTAAATGAAAGTTTAGTATTCTTTAAGGTTTTTAAAGCAAAAGCACAATAACAGTGAATTGTCAACGTGTTGCCAGAGTGTCCAGAAGCTAGATTAATGGTTCTTTCAACTTGAAGTAAACGTTTTTTCTTTTGGCTTTTATTCTCCTTTTAACAAAATACTAGGGCAAAGTTTTTAATTCTATTTTGAGAAGTAAAAGTATCCGAAACTGATACATTTAAGCTTTCTACAATGCAATTTACTTTTTATGTTGGAAAGGAAAGAAGATTTTTAAGGATTTTTCCAGGAGTTTTAAGGTTTGAATTAATGTTTTTCTTTTCTTTTTTGAATGAATTTTTAAGAATTGGTTTTTCAAATTTATTTGGAAAACTAACTTAATATTTAGGTATTGAAAAGTATAATGACAAATCTTCAAAAGCAAGTATGTACAGTCGTGGAAAAAAAAAAGTAAACACCCCCTACTAACTCCTCAACAAATTATCGTAGAAGAAAGTTACTGCTACCGAACGATTGGAAATAAAGTCTACTTTTAAATGATGTATATAAAATTTGCTTAGGGGCCATCTACATATTAAAACGAACCATAACTTTGTTTTTTTCAATAGCAGTACCCAATTCGGACAGAATAAATGAACTCTACACCCTTCAATTAGCCTAAAAACGAATTTTTATGCAATTCGTACAATAAGTTTCCGAAAAATTAATTATTTTAAAACGAGCGTATTTTAAGGGCTGTATCCAAATTGAAGTTCCGTACTGGATTGTTAACCGAGAGAGCCCTTTCCTTGATCAAGGCACATTAAGCGCCACTCAAGGAGTCAATGAAGCGTGTTAGATTACAGTACAGCACAATAAATTTCAAAATGTCTACTCACTTCCATCATAGACGGCCCCTTAAACCATCATTTTGCAGTTTTTTAAGCATAATTTGAAAACTACTTGGAAGAAAAATGTGAAATTTTTGAATTTCCATAAAGCAGGACTTAATAAATCTAAATCCATCAAAAAAATTGTAGGTTGCAAATTCATAATTTTTTCGAATATTAATTTCATAATTCATAATTCATATCATAAAATTATAAAAATTGCAAATTCAGCTTATTTATGTTTGGGTATATTAGTATTATTACTACAAAAAAAAAATTAGCACATTAGGAGAATAATTTCGGGAGATATAAATAAAAATATGAAAATGTAATTTAACATTAGAAGCACTAAATGTTGAATGTTTATAATTTAAAAACTTATCATTCAAATGACTTGAAATTTGGTGTCTAGGCATAGTTTTAACCGAATATTTGAAATATCGCGTTAAAATTGGGCATTGCTATTGAAATAAATGAAGTTAGGATTCGTTTTAATAAGTAGATGACCCCTTAAGAAAATTTTATATACATCATTTAAAAGTAGACTTTATTTCCAATCGTTCGGTACCCGTAACTTTCTTCTATGATGATTTGTTGAGGAGTTAGTAGGGGGTGTTTACTTTTTTTTTTCCACGACTGTACGTAAGGTTCATTTTTTTTAGCCATCACCCCCTCATAAGGGCCTCTTTTTTTTATTTTTATGACCTATGTAGTCGTCTGGACATACCGAACCGAATAGTTTGAAATTTAATGTATATAATCGTTGCAGAATTTTGTCGCGTCGTCATTTCAAATTTTATGAAATCTAATCAAAACTTAAAAAGATATTGAAAAATTTTCTTCGTTATATTTAATTCTATCATACATAATGAATTCAATGATATAATATGATAGGTGATCATACGAATTGAATATTTGCAACCGATCGAAAAAATGACAAGGCCGAGAAGTTTGATTCAGGTCAATCAGTTTGATTGTGTTAAAATAATAGTGTATGATAGGTAATGTTTCAAGGTTGCCATGGTGATGACGATATATTTAAGATGGAATTATATTACTTCCGTATTACTGATTGTAATATATATAAAAATAATAAATTTTGTATTCATTCGTTTTTGTATAAGAGTGGACAGCTATTGCACCAAGATCTGAATATTTATTAAACTAGTTAGAGTATGAATGCACTTTATCTGCCACGTTTGACGTACAATTTTTGGGATTTGTGGGGCAAAATTGCTCTGGTCGGATGAATCACGATTTGTCATTCATCACGTTGATGAACGTGTCTATGTGCGCTATCTTCCAGGCGAAGATTTGCTCCCCTAATGTCCAGTAGGTTATGCGCAGGCCGCTGGTGGCGGTATTATAATTTATTGGGCGTTTTCATGGACAACTCTGGGATACGTGGTTGTGGTAGAATAGACCATGAAAGCTGCTGTCTATCTGAACTTCATTGAGTACTAGCTGCATCTGTCATAGCACCTGTCTTCCCAACTGAAAATAGAGACTTCTAGCAGAACAACGCTCCATGCCACATGGATCAAATTGTGTTAGAGTGGTTCCAGGAACATAATGCTTAATTCCACATAATGGCCTGTCCACCTAACTCAGTAGTTATTAATCCGATAGAGCGCATGTGTGGTTTCATGGGACAGAAGATGGTTGCTCAAAACCACTGCATCGGAATATCCCTGTTTGCGTGAACTCTGCATGAACATCTGGTATAATCAGACTCCGACCTTCCACCAAGGATTTGTGGCATCCATGACAAGCTGGTTTGCAGTTGTTTTGCGAACCAAAGATGGCCAATATATTATTAGGTAGGTGGTCATGATGTTTTGGATCTTCAGTGTACATTAAAAAAAATACAAATCATTTAATTACTAGTTTTATATGGTCATCACAAAACTGCCTTCTATATTTTCTGATATATTAATTTAATTTGCTCTATTACACACGAAATGTTACGAAAGATAGAGAACTCATGATTTAACTGGGATTAACAATGACCAGCTATTTAAAAAAAGAATAGTTCATCATATCCGCCTGTTGGGTATTCTGTACATAACATAAAAATGAATATTTAAACGCAAAATAATTTTATATTACATTTTAATCTTTAATATTAATATCTTTTCATTTGTCAGATTTATCATATTTTCTTACTGTGATGCCAAGGATGATTCCTCTCAGTCATTCAAAATCATAGACCTGCAATCAGTTTTTTTACTCTTCCAAATGAGGTGTGTTAAAGTTATAATTTGATAATGCTCATTTCTGGGGGAAAGAAAATTCATTCACGCACGGTTTTGGCACAAATCGATAATTTCTATCTGTTTCACATATAAAATTTTTATTTATAAAATTACCAGGATTTTAAATCGATAATTTATAATTTTAGTAAAAAAATAGGTAGTTATTTTCCATTTGATAAGTGATAAATTTTGTCATTAAGATACCAGACACTCATAAATTTGACGGACTAATAACAGTTTCTGCATAGAAAACAGCTGCAAGCATTACACACGTGAAAAAAGGAGGAATTTTGAGACATTTTTCTTTCAGATGAACAATATCCATTAAAATGAAATTTAACTTCGTGTAACTATGATAATCATAACTGGTGATAAAATATAAGGCGCAGATTGTGTGTAAGATTTTTTCTTCAATATTTTTTTTTTCGTCTTCTAAACATTCTCTGTTATTTTTAATAATTTATTTATTTTTAGATATGCATCCTCATTTTGTCAAAAGTCTTTATATGATAGTGGAAAAAATTGGTCAATTTTTAATTCAGCCCAATGAGACATAATATAAATAAATACCTGAGATGATACAGAAAAAGAAACTATTTTCTACATTCAAATTTTCTACACTCAATTTTCTTTATTAAAATTTATTTTATGGTCATTATTAAATTAATCATACATTAGTCTTATTTAATATATGCGACGGATTCCTTTTTTCTCGTTTTAAAATAATTTATGAAAAAAATTATAATAGTTTAGCAATGTTAATTTTATATTCCCACATTGTCAAAAGTTCTTTTTCCTAAATGCAATGCACTTTATTCTTTATTTGGAGCAGATGAATAAATAAAAATTTCATATTCAGATTTCTATGCGGCGTTAATATATTCATACTGAAATTAGTATTTTGGTACGAAATAATTCCATCTCTTAAATTCATATTTTATATTACTGATTTTTTACTTGACATGATTTACATTTTTTTTTCTTAAAGTGAAGCATTTTTTTAAATTTCTTCCATGCATGTAAATTAATCAGTGTTTAAAAAAATGTTGTTTAAAAAGGATTTTTAATTCAATTCCCTCTGTGTAGAAATGTAAATTTTTCACTTTATTATTCCCTTTACATTTACATTTTAATGCATGTGATATTTGTGATTTTCATCAAGATTATATTCATGATAAGTTAAAAGATGTACAGTAGAACCTCGATTATCCGAAGTAATTTGGACCGAACATCTTTCGGAAAATTGAAATTTTCGGATAATCGACAATACTTTAATTTTAAGATTAAAGAGAAATATATGCAATATTTCTTATTATGGTAACAACTGCTTAATAAAAATAAAGAAATAGCAAAATAGAAACAAGAATAAGTTACCTGAATTTTAATTTTGAAATTAAGCACCTTTTACATATATCACAAGGGCTTGAATAAATGTTTTGTTTGTCACAGTTTCGATTGCCTTTGCTTTGCAGGGAGTTTCTTAAAATTATTAATTCTCTAGTGTCACAGTCCTTCTGCTGCTCCAGCCATGCCAAACCTTTTGCAAAACTTTCAAAAGCTTCAGGATTGCTAATTTGTTCGTTTTCTTCGTTCCACTCCACAGGTTACGGGAGCTCAAGTTATATTCAAAGGAACTCTAAGAAAAGGGATCGAAAATATTTATATGTACTCGTAGTTTGGAAAGGGCCGCTTGCACACAAGGAATATGATAGTTAAAATAAAAATCTTTCAAAATGGATTTTGCATACGAGGAATGTGATAGTAAAGAAAAAAAAAAAGCTTTAAAAATAATTTTCGGTTAACCGAGAGTTTCGGTTAAAATAGTTTTGGATAAAAGAGGTTCTATAGTACTTGTAAATATTAACGCTTTATGGATAGTTTTTGTTTAGTGAAATAGTTTAATTTCATACTTAAAATCTGTATGTATAAAGTATAGGGGATACAATACATAGCCTAAGATTGTATCCAGGGACCATGGAAGTAATACATTTTTTTTTGTGACTAAAATACATGTATTTTAAAATTATATGTTATTGAAATTATATATATATATATATATATATATATATATATATATATATAATACCAAAGATATATATATATATATTCTTTTGAAATGATATTTAGTTTTAGTAGAAATGCTGTTCATGTTTCCAAACAATAATATTTTAATATTTTTTCTTTTCATAAATCACTTATAATTAACATCTAAAAAATATTTTGATCTTAAAATAAATAATCATTGTTTAACGTCTGATATACGATTTAAACTTAAAAAATATATTACAACTCATCAGACATACAAGTAAAAATTACATAAATACATTTAATACAATTAAAAAGCAAACGTTTCGAGCTAAATTTTAGCCCCACTTCAGTTCAATAAATAACATTCAAATGACGGAAAACTATATATCATGTTTACAGTTAAAAAATACTAGCAGTTAAAATCAAATAAAGTATGAAAATTTCAAAACAATGCTGAGTATTCAGGAGGAAGGGCACATGATTCATTTATCGGCGACGTTTGCTTCCGAGTGAACAGACCTTCCAGAAAAACTCTACTTTTAATATTATGCAACCGGATCTGATAACTTTCATATTTGCGAAATCTGGGATATGGTCGTATCTAAAGAATGCTGTACATTTTAGACTGTAGACTTCCAGATTTGTAGGCACGTTTATGTTCGGCAAGGCGAATGGCGCAAGTAATGTAATTTTTACTTGTATGTCTGATGAGTTGCAATATATTTTTTAAGTTTAAATATTTTGATCAATTACAATTACTTCCTTTAAAGCATGCATTTTTTTTCCTTATTTATTGTTTTATATCACACTTTTAAACCAATTTAATTAAAATACTTAATATTTAGGGTTTAAACTATGTTTTATTCCATACTTATTTTTTAAAGAAATGACAAATATACATCTCATGTATTTACACGAAATAAACATAGTTAATAAAATGAAGAAAACATATTTTTTATAACTTTTATCAAATAAAAAAATAACTTGATGAAAAAGGTCTTTAGACCATCAAAACAAAATTTATTATGCTAAAAAAATTTTTCAGCTTTTGCGTAATTAGAGATCGATGCGCTTTTACTTTTTGTAAAGAAAAACACTTTCCTACTTCTGCAGCGATAATATTGACTTCATTCCCAACATGATTGATGATCTGAAAGTGGCATTACACTTTCTGAAGACTTTTAATAGATAGTGTTGCAAAATAACAATAAGCGACATTATGTATTTAAACATTAACAGCGAATACTTTTAAAAGAAGAGAAAAGGGTTTGCGCTGTGTCTGAAATATTAATTTTGTGTTATAAAATGGGACATAATGTTTACTGATTTTTACCCATGTGCATAGATAAGTAGTAAAGTATAAGTAGTATATAACACAAATATAATAAATATTATATACTATAAAATACATTTATATGTAAATCTTTTTTGTATTTCATTAAAAAAATATATATATTTACTAGTTTAATAAATATTAAAGTAGGAACTCTTAATTATGTTGGTCATATATTTAATTGAATTTAGAGTATTTTTATCAAGAATCATTGTGCTCAAAGTTACAGTGGTTCACTGCGCAGTAGCATTAAGAATTATTGTGTTAGAAAAACACTAATTATATCCAAAATCTATGATTTAAAATTTAATCAGTACTCTGTTAAGCATTTTTTATACATTTTAAAGGTAAGAGAACTTTGCATAGTATTACGTAAATAATACTTCGCAATCGATATATTTCCGATATTTAATTTACTGTGTAATACAAGAATCATATGGATAAAAAATAGTCTTCAATTGGTTGACGTCTTAAAGAGATTCTTTATAATACATATAATAAGTAAGTATATTGCACTATATATGTAGTAGTATCAAAAGTTTTTGGGCCTATTTTGCTATATCTTGATTAATATTGGATATTATTCCCATATTGGGAATTTTACATATTTCAAATGTCTATGCAACATTACCAGTAAGCGTAAAGTCAGGAAAGACAATGATTTCAATATATTTAAAGTAATAGCACTTCATTGCAAATGTTTAGAAATAAAGCTATTATTCCTCAAATAATGTTAGTTGGGGGAACTGGGCCATGATTTTACAATGTGACTGGAGCTTCTGACAATTCAGCTTCAAAAATCTAATGTTCATTTGAATTAAAGTCTGAACTTCTGTAAATGTGTTCCGTTAGGTTCCCTCTATCAGACAGAAATGCTCAAAATTACATTTTAATATTTAAAAATATGACATTATGCATATATAATCTTTCTTTCCTCATGGGTCCAGTTGCCCATAAAAATGGGGTAAGTGGACCAGGAGGGTCTATTTCCACACGTGTTTACTTTTTTTCATATGGGGTATCAGGTCCTGTTTGAAAAAGCGTAAACAACTTTTAAAAAATTAAACCAGGCAGATCGTGTAAAATATATATCAACTAAAGAGCGTTATAAGGGAAACCTTTCCTGTCAATGTGTGTATAAAAAGCACTAAAAGGGAAATTATTAGATTTATTTAAGCCAAAAACATGAAAATTAAGTAAGTACTTATGTACTTTAGTATAGGTAATAAGTGTAAAAGTCACTTGGGTATTTTAAGGAAATAAATAGAAAGGTAAATCTGTGATCAATCGGCTACATAAGTGCTTAAGTACTTTATTTGCAGCCAGGAGTCGCATTGTATAGGGAAAATGTTTATTGTTCCTATCAGAACTGTTAATGAGTTACCTTCATGATTATTTTATTTAACATGTTCTAAAGAAAGGTGCGATGAAGATATCAAAATAGTAGTAGGAACAATAAAAGTTTCCCCATAGGATGCGATCCCTGTGTATCCTACAATTTCAAGGTTTGGCTATCTCGCTTTCAGGGGCTTGCATTAGTAAAATGTTTAAATAATTTAATGACACAAGTATTTACCAAAGAATCTATTTCTAAATAAGTAAAGGTATATTTTCACTTACCTAATAAAGGTGAAATTTTCTTTATAAAATTCCAGTGCCAATGTGGCAATTAGGGATTAAAATTATGTGATGCCACAACGGCATCACCGCTTTTCAAGGGGTTAAGAAATTTGGTTTGATACCACCCAATATGCTTTTTTAAAATTTTATTACGTAATATTAATAAGGTATTCTATAATTTTCTTTGTTGTGAGCCCCAGTCTGGCAGCCAGTTGAGATATTTTGGATTGCATTTGTTGGCGCATAATTAAATCCATTGTTGTTTCAATTGTATGCATCACAGAGAAAAATTTGGCGATTTATCACATCTGGCGGGTTAATCGAAAAATGCGATAAAATGAATGTAATAATTTATAATTAATTTCTAAAAATGATAAAAAAGTTGTATTGTCATTGAAACACGACTGTCAACGTAAATTTTATAGTTTTAAACAATAAAGAAGTGGATTAAAAATCTATTATAAAATTCAATTTTTACATAAAAACCTGGTTGAGTTGAATAAAAGAACGTTAAAAAACTACCGTGTGAGGCTCGGTCTACCAGTTAATTTTTTAATTAAATGTCGATTAGTTGCCGAAACGTCAGTGAAGGCGTACTGTGGAGACACGAAAAGTTTTGGTTTCTGTTAGTAAATCTGTTAGTCTGTCAGTTAGTCTGTCTGTTAGTCTGTCTGTCTGTTCCGCGATAACTGCCGCAAAAAACATCCGATCGGCTTGAAATTCACTGGGCATGTTGATGAGGTACCCGGACTTAGCTGTATAGTTTTTGGTTAAATTTGGTTCATTCGTTCGGGAAATATGGAACATTTTATTTTGTTCCAGAATGCTTTTCTATGGCAAGTAAGACGATTTTCAGATTTTCATTTGTTGAAAGAAATGGCTCATATGAAAAATGGATTTAAATGATAAATTTTTGATGCTGAAATTTTTAAATAAGATTATTAAATTATTCCAATTAGTTTGAAATTTTGTTAATATATTTGCGAGATTTTTTTAATTAGGTTTATAATATTGGGGGGAATTTTATGCATGTTTTCCAATAATATAAAGGATTTTGTTTTATCAATTTGACATAAGGCATATTTCATTTTTTTTCCTTTTCTTTCATCTGTTCCCTAGCAACGTATTTGGTCCTAATAATATTAGTATAATTGCGTGTATAATGTTTGAGTAAAGCCAACGTCAAGACGGGTCAATTAATGCATTTGTATCTTTGCATATAGATGGATTTTAGCCCAGAAATAAAAATAGGCAATTTTTCATTTATTTTATTCAAATATTTTGCTTAAAAATACAAAAGTTCATTATTTTCATAGCGAATAACGTAACATTTTAACATAACATTTACCAATATTTATTTAATTGTAGCCAAGAAAATCAAAACCCGGAATAATATTTTCTTTTAAACAATTTTCAATTCAAATGTTTTGTCGTGAAACAGGAAAATGAAAAATAGAATTAAGAATAGAAAAATTAATATGGCGGCATATTGGAAATAAAAGAAAACTCTCGAGTATTTCTTAACATAACAAGATGAAAAGTAGCATAGCAGGTGAATTAGACGTCATCTATCGAAAGCAAAGATGCTGGAATAAAAGGATCTTGGGTAAAATAAAATTAACTATTATTCACGGAGGAAAGAGATAGATGGAGATGCAGTATGCAGGGCTCCCACTCGGTCCGTTTTTTGAACACCACTTTTATTTAAAGAAAAATCTAACTTATAAATTGTGTAGAAATATACCGGGAAGAGCGTTTTTCTTGCAATTGTCGCAGAAACCTACCACAAATTTCTTTCTAAAAAATTACTGGTTTTCAAAAAACGGACCACTGGGAACCCTGAGTATGCCGTAAAAACAGTTTGCAATACGTTGTGCGTTATCGCCCAGATTTAAATGCCCTCATTCGGCCCAAACAAAACAAACACGTGGAACAGGGACCGAATTCTTTGACTTCATCCGTGCATTTTTTCTGTAAAATGAAAATGATCTGCTTATATTTAAGCAATAACCATTCTAAGGTAGCATTTCATTGTATTATGAATTAAAAACTGTATTACTAAAAATATTATTATTATTATTATTATTATTTTCTTTTTTTAAGCACGTCGTTGTGTTGTGCTGAATGTAGCGGATTTTAGGGTTACATTTTTGGCATCACTTCAAGATTTATTGTCTGTGTACGGTTAACATAAATATTTTATTTTAAATTTAAATTTTATTAATTTATAAAAAAAAACTTATGCTTATCCTTATAAATCACAGCGTAAAAAAAATCTAACAAGTAGAGGGCCAACCTTGTTATTTACAGATTTTGATTATTTTAATATATGTTGTATGGTAGACACTCCTTAGTGTCAGGTTCAACGTATTTTATCCAATGCCCCTTAGTTCTTGAAAAACCAGGGGGTCTAATATTAGTAGACAACTTAAATACTTACTTCGCAGCGAAAATGACAGGTTAGTCGTAGCTCAGTTGGCATGGCGTCTGCCGGCAGATCCGAGGGCCCGGGTTCAATACCTGAATGCGCTACATTTGTTTTTCTCATTTTTTTGTTTTATAAATATAGTTATAATTATAATTTAATAATTTCAATTAAAAATTTTAACACCAAACATTAATTATAATGAACAAACTTAAATTTATCATTTCTTATTTCAAAACTATCATTTCTCATCCATTAAAGAGGTTTAAAAAGAAATTGGATCTATTATTGAATGATAAAAATTCCAAAATCGTGACAAATTCTGTTGTGGTGCCATCTAATTATGATAAAAAAAAGTAATATTCAAATAAACAAAAAGCAGAAAAAAGATAAAGGGGAAAGCAAAATAATTGAAAGCGCAAGCATACTTATTATAAATTTAAAAATTTTTAATATGCAAAAAATCGGTTGTAATTTAATTCTGATGCTAATTTTTAATATGATTATGCTTGTTACTTTAAAAACAGAATAATAGTATTATCTCATTGACTTCCTTTGTTAAAGCAATGCGTAAATGATGTTTCTTTAAAATCACGAATTGACACAATTGCTCAATATCATTGCAACGATAAAGAATATATGAAATACATTTTAAAAGTGATTTTTAAAAAATAATAACAGTTTTATGATGTTTTATTACAACTATTCAGTTAAAAGTAAAAAATTAAATAGGTTAAAATTATAATTGATATACAATATTAAAAATTTTAATTGACAGTGAGATTATTAAGTTATATTTACAAGTAAATTTATAAAACAAAAAATGAGAAAAACAAATGTAGCGTTTTCAGGTATCGAACCCGGGCCCGCAAATCAGCCGGTTAACACCATACCAACTGAGCTACGACTGACCTATCATAACTGTAGCAAAGTAAGTATTTAAGTTGTGCACTAATATTAGACCCCCCGGTTTCTCAAGAACTAAGGAGCATTGGATAAAATCCGTTGAACCTGACACTAAGGGCCCTCTACCCTACAGCATATATTAAAATAATCAAAATCTGTGATTAACAAGGTTGGCCTCCTTGTAGGATATACTATAACCATCCGCACAATCAATAAAAAAATACGAATGTAAATTTAAACAGAATACGGTGGGTTCAGGGTGGCAGAGCCCCCCTGAAGAAATGCAATTTTTGATTTAAAAAGTTACCAGAATAAGTAGCTCATCAGAATTTCAGAACATCAATGTATAACTACTTGTTTAATACTTTTAATTTCTGAAACTTTACGAAGTATCTTGTATGCTTATAAATATTTATGTAATTTGAAAACTTTAAAAAGCGATTTGTAGGAAGTTGAACATTACGCAATGAGTGTTAAAAAACAATGACTTGCAAAGATGACGTTGAGGCTACTGATCTGCAGATTTACTAGTTATTGCCGAAACGTCAGTGAAGGCTTACTGTGGAGACACGAAAAGCTTTGGTTTTTGTTAGTCTGCCTGTTAGTCTGTCTGTTTGTCTGTCTGTTAGCCTGTCTGTTAGTCAGTCTGTTAGTCTGTCTGTTAGTCTGTCTGTCTGTTCCGCGATAACTGCCGTAAAACCATCCGATCGGCTTGAAATTCACTGGGCATGTTGATGAGGTACCCGGACTTACCTGTATAGTTTTTGGTTAAATTTGGTTCATTCGTTCGGGAAATATGGAACATTTTATTTTGCTATATAATTCTTTTCTATGGCAAGTCAGACGATTTTCAGATTTTCATTTGTTGAAACAAATGGCTCATATGATTAAATGGATTTAAATGATAAATTTTTGATGATGAAATTATTAAATAAGATATTAAATTATTTCAATTAGTTTGAAATTTTGTCAATATATTTGCGAGATTTTTTTAATTAGGTGTATAATATTGGGGGGAATTTTATGCATGTTTTCCAATAATATAAAGGACTTTGTTTTATCAATTTGACATAAGGCATATTTCATGTTTTTTCCTTTTCTTTCATCTGTTGCCTAGCAACGTATTTGGTCCTAATAATATTAGTATAACTGCGTGTATAATGTTTGAGTAAAGCCAACGTCAAAACGGATGAATTAATGCATTTGTATCTTTGCATATAGATGGATTTTAGCCCAGAAATAAAAATAGGCAATACTTCATTTATTTTATTTATTTTATTGAAATATTTTGCTTAAAAGTACAAAAGTTCATTATTTTCATAGAGAATAACGTAACATTTTTAGATAACATTTACCAATATTTCTTTAATTGTTGCTAAGAAAATCAAAACCCGGAATAATATTTTCTTTTAAACAATTTTCAATTGTAATGTTTTGTCGTGAAACAGGAAAGTGAAAAATAAAATTAAGAATAGAAAAATTAATATGGTGCCATATTGGAAATAAAAAGAAAACTCTCGAGTATTTCTTAATATAACAAGATGAAAAGTTTTAGTAAGTACGCATAGCAGGTGAATTAGACGTCATTTATCGAAAACAAAGATGCTGGAATAAAAAGATCTTGGGTAATATAAAATTAACTGTTATTCACGGAAGAATGAGACAGATGGAGATGCAGTATGCTGTAAAAACAGTTTGCAATACGATGTGCGGTATCGCTCAGATTTAAATGCCCTCATTCGGCCCAAACAAAACAAGCACGTGGAACAGGGACCGAATTCTTTGACTTCATCCGTGCATTTTTTCTGTAAAATGAAAATGATCTGCTTATATTTAAGCAATAAGCATTCTAAGGTAGCATTTCATTGTATTATGAATTAAAAACTGTATTACTAATTTTTTTTATTAATTTTTTTTTTTTTTTTAAGCATGTTGTGGAGCTTAATGTAGCGGATTTTAGGGTTGCATTTTTGGCGTCACTTCAAGATTTATTGTCTGTGTACGGTTAACATGAATATTTTATTTTAAATTTAAATTTTATTAATAATAATAATAAAAAAAAACTTATGCTTATCCCTATAAATCACAGCGTAGAAAAAATATAAGATATGCTATAACCATCCGCACAATCAATAAAATTTACGAATGTAAATTTAAATAGACTACGGGGAGTTCAGGGGGGTGGGGGCAGAACCCCCCTGAAGAAATGCAATTTTTGATTTTAAAAGTTACCAGAATAAGTAGCTCATCAGAATTTCAGAATATCAATGTATAACCACTCATTTAACACTTTTAGTTTCTGAAACTTTACGAAGTATCTTGTATGCTTATAAATATTTATGTAATTTGAAAACTTTAAAAAGCGATTTGTAGGAATTTGAATACTACGCAATGAGTGTTAAAAAACAATGTCTTGCAAAGATGACGTTGAGGCTCCTGATCTGCAGATTTACTAGCATTATGAATTCAATTTTTATAGAGGTAGCTTTTTCATCCATAATTATTAATCATTTATATAACATTTTCATCTATTTATTAGTTCATAGGGCACCTGATCCCTTAAAGTAAATAAATATATATATATGTTATTTTTTGAAATGCACTTAAAAATGAGTGATATATCTGAATTAGCAATGTAGCAACTCGCGGTATGATGAAGTGTAATGTAGATTTAAGTTTGTAATATGGTAAAAAAATTTACGCTTCTAACATTTTCAATACTCATTTCATATTATCAGGTTATTTATTAGTCCCATAAAAATAGCATTTTTCTTTCTTTTTTTTTTTTTTTTTTTTTTTTACTTTCAAAAACCCAAAAGGCAAATCTGATTTAGCATCCTGAAAATATTCAGAAATACATACGCTTCTATTTTTAAATAAAGTAATATTTTTTTACGCTATCCTGCATAATTGGAAACTTATTTGAGCAAACTATATTTCAAGTTTCAAGGAATGTACAAGGAATTTTAAGGATCATCCTTAAAACAAAGGAAGCTACTAAATTTAAAGAAGAATAGTTTTTTAAAACGAATGCCAGTGTAATAATTCTAAATAAATGCAACAGAACATAAGCCTTTTTTTCTTAAGTGGAAGTTATGAAATATTGCAGAAAGTATTTTAAATTTAAATTGAATAAAATTTTACATTTATCATGAGATAAGATCTAAGGGATAATAAAAAATAATTACGTGCTTGATTTTTATGTATCTCGCAAATGTTATTTTGATTTAGAAAGCTTTTAGTTTTGTGTTACAGGATATATACGTGTATGCCTGTGTGTATATGTATAATATATATTTAACAAGAAGACGATTATTTTTAGTTTTCGGAGTTCCAACATCTGTCCTGTATTACAGTGTTTTACACTTATTCTAATAGAATTACATATAACTTAATTAAAACGTGTTTTTAAATTAAAAAACGTAATTTTTTCGAGGACACAGGATAAAGAGCGATATATCTGAATTAGCAATTTAGCGGCACGCGGTATAAAGAACGCTAATGTAAATTTTAATTTGTAATATTGTAGGAAAATTAAAGGTTCTAACATCTTTGAATATTCGTTTCATGTTACTTATTAGTCCCTTAAAAACAGAAAAAGTATTTTTTTTTTTTTTTTTTTTTTTTACTTTCGAAAACCCAAAAGGGAAATTTGATTTAGTAGCCTGAAAATATTTATAAACACATACGCTTCTACTTTTAAATGAAGTAATAGTTTTTTAATCTGTCCTTCATAATAGGAAGCGAGTTTAGTTTGAACAAACTATGTTTCAAGGAATGCGCAAGAAATTTTAAGAAGCATACGTGAAACAAAGGAAAGCACTAAATTTAAAGAATAATATTTTTTTAAAGCGAATGTTCTTCTAAGAATTCTAAATGAATGCAGCAGACCATAAAACTTTTTATCTTAAATGGAAGGTATGAAATACTGAAGCAAGTTCTTTAAATTTACTGAATAAAACTTTACATTTATCATGTGATATGACTTTACTTCTCCTTTTTATTTCTCCCTGGAATAGTAAAAAATAATTATGTGCTTGTTTTTTAGATATCTCGCAAAAATTATTTTGTTCAAGAGAGCTTTTTTTAGTTAAAGGATATATATATATATGCAAGCATGTGTGTATGTGTATAATATATGTATAACTAGAAGACGATTTTTTTTAGTTTTCGATGTTCCAATATCCTTTCTGTATTATAGGATTTTACATTTGTTCTAATAGAATTACATATAAATTAATTGAAACGTGTATTTAAAGTAAAAAATGTATTTTTTTTTTTCGAAGGCACATGAAAAAGAGGAATATATTTGAATTAGAAATGTAGCGATACGCGGTATAAAGAAGGTTAATGTAAATTTTACTTTGTAATATGGCAAGACAATTAAAGATTCTAATATCTTTGAATATTCATTTCATGTTACTTATTAGCCCCTTAAAGATAGAAAATATTTTTCTTTTTTACTTTCGAAAACCTAAAAGCCAAATCTGATTTAGTACGCTGAAAATGTTCATAAACACATACGCTTCGATTTTTAAATAAATAACAGTTTGTTCTACTGTCCTGCATAATAAGGACAAACTATATTTTGAACAAACTATATTTCGTTAAATGCACAAGAAATTTTAAGGATCGTACTTGAAACAAAGGAAGGTACTAAATTTAAAGAATAAAAGTTTTTAAACGAATGCCAGTGTAAGAATTCTAAGTGAATGCAACAGAATAAAACCCCTTTTTTCTTAAGCGGAAGGTATAAAATATTGTTGCAAGTTCTTTAAATTTAAACTGAATAAAATTTCACATTTATCACATGATACGACTTTACTTCTCCTATTTATTTCTGTCTGGGAAAATAAAAACTAGATATCTGTTTGGTTTTTATATATCTCTCAAAAGATTATTTTGTAAATGAAATCTTTTATTTTTGCATTAAAGGATATATATGTTCATGCATGTGTGCATATGTATAATATACACTATATGGCCATTAATGATCGGCAACATTCAATTTTAGACATTTTGTCGAATATTTAGGAATATACATGGCAGATTCTGCGGGAATTTCAGGATTAAAAAGAACGGGTATTATCTCATATTTATCAATGTCGATTTGTAAGGGGGACAATTTTGGGTGCCAACAAAAAATCAAAGAAAAAATAATACTTGGGATCACCCTGTAGAATAAAATGCACGAAATGATCTATCGCTACGGAATACAAATAAACAGACATTGTGCAATATGTGTATTCATTTTTGTAAGAATAGCACTTATATTAATAGAAATACAGAGATTTCTTTTAAAGTTAAAAAATTCTTGTATGTTTTTTTACGTATAACACGCAGGGTTTTCAACCAAATTTAACGCCAGTTAAAAAAAAAAAAAAAAAAAAAAAAAAAAAAAAAAGACAAAATGTAGTAGACACAACATACTGCAATTGGAATATAAATATATTAAATATTTTAGGAAATGTGAGGCGTTGTATGAAATAATTTTTATCTGCGCATGCGCGAACGATAACAAGGATCTTTTTACAAAATTTTACAATCAACTCCATGAAGCAACTTATTAAAAGAATCCAGTCAAATATAGTAAAAATTCAGAAAGATATCGTCATTAAAGTGAGCTAATTTTTAGTTGCTTGCTAAAACTAGCTGGATGATAAGGGATTGTCCACAAGTTGTCAATTTTAATAAAAAAAATTAATTTTAATTTTTTACTGATGCTTTTGTTCTTCTTGGATAACCACCATAACGAGCCATGATAAAAAGAAGTATCAAAATCGAAGCATTTTTTTTTAAATCTAATAGTTGATAATCACTAAATACTAACATTTTTTCTAAAAGTCAGTTAATAAAAAATGACAATTTGAGGGAAATCTCTTATCATTCAGCTGCTTTTAGAGAACAACTAAAAATTAGCACGCTTTAACACTGATATTCTTCTGAAATTTTAAGATATTTGACTGGATTATTTTAATAAGTTGCTCCATAGAGTTGACTATTAAAATATGTAAAAAGCTCCTTGTTATCGTTCGCGCATCCGCAGATAAAAATGATTTCATACAACTGCTCATATTTCCTACAATATTTAATATATTTATATTCCAATTACACTATATTGTTTCTACTATATTTTGTCAATTTTTCTGAAACCGACGTTAAACTTTCTTGAAAATCCTGCCTGTTATAAGAAAAAAAAATGCAAGATTTTTTTTTTTATTAAAAAAGAAAATTGCTATATATCTATTAATATACCTGCTATTCTTACAAAAATGAATACACATATTGCACAATGTCTGTTTATTTGTATTCTTTAGCAATAGATCATTTCGTGCATTTTATTTTATAGTGTGATCCCAAATATTACTTTTTCTTTGATTTTTTGTTGGCCCACTAATTTTCCCCCTTATCAAATCGACATTGATAAATATGAGGTCATACGTTTTCTTTTTAATCCTGAAATTCCAGAAGAATCTTACAAGCATATTTCTAAATATTCGACAAAATGTCTCAAATTGAAAGTTGCCGGTCATTAATGGCCATATAGTGTATGTGTAACTAGAATACGATTTTTCTAGTTATCGATGTTTCAATATCCGTTCTATATTATAGGAAAAATAAAAAATCGAAAGTCATTTTGATGGAAACGTAACTAGAGAAATATACAATATTGAAGAAACTCTTGTCCTAGCAAAACTTATAAACAAAGAAAGTACTATAATAAAACACTCATACTGCAATATATATTAAAACACACATACACACGTAAATAACGCCTGCATTCAACAGTTAAAGGTATATATAAATATTATACAGACATACAAACGAAAAATACAATAAACCCAACTGGAGTGAAAAATTAGCCAGAGCCAGGAATCGAACCCGGGACCACAGTATACAAGACTGCTGCTCTAACCACTGAGCCACTCCGGCCGATGCCTGAGTCTGCAATTTCTCACTAATAAACCATTTTGGGGAAGTCACCAGCCATCTATACGACAGCCTTGTATGACCGGACAACGATGAATAGATTTTACTATTACATCGATCTAAGATAATTATAATATACGGCCGGAGTGGCTCAGTGATTAGAGCAGCAGTCTTGTATACTGTGGTCCCGTGTTCGATTTCTGTCTCTGGCTAATTTTTCACTTCAGTTGGGTTTATTGTATTTATTCTTTGTATGTCTGTATAATATTTATATATACCTTTAACTGTTGAATGCAGGCGTTATTTATGTGTGTATGTGTGTTTTAATATATATTGTAGTATGAGTGTTTTATTATAATTATCGTAGATCGATGTAACAGTAAAATCTATTCATCGTTGTCCGGTCATCCAAGGCTGTCGTATATGGCTGGAGACTTCCCCAACATGGTTTATTAGTGAGAGATTGCAGACTCAGGCATCGGCCGGAGTGGCTCAGTGGTTAGAGCAGCAGTCTTGTATACTGTGGTCCCGGGTTCCATTCCTGGCTCTGACTAATTTTTCACTCCAGTTGGTTTTATTGTATTTATTGTTTGTATGTCTGTATAATATTTATATATGCCATTAAAGGATGTACTGTTTAAAGAATAATAACAGTTATAATGTTTGGATATATCTTGAAAAAGTCTAATCTGTTACATGAAACGTTTTTCAAAATTAAAGAATACATATATGGGAATGCATGCGTGTGTGTATCCGTATCTAGAATTTTTTTTTTTTCAATTTTATCTGCTGTATTACTCGGTATATAAAAAAACAAGAATACAAAATCGATTGTCATTGTCACGGGAAAGCAACTAGCAGAATATAAAGTATCAAAATTACTTCAGTTACATTTATAAGCAATTAGCCAGCAGAAATCCTAGCTCTAAATAAAACGAAAAATACGCTAACATTTTTATGACTGGGGTTTTTTACTTCACTGTGTTAGTAAGTTTCACTGACTGACTAGCCGTCCGATTTACAATAATCAATTATTCAAAGATTTATGAAGTCATTAGTTACACTCCGGATAAGAACTGAAAGTTTAACTTCTAACTTCTTGTAAGTCAGTTTTTATAGCAGAAGCCGAAAATGTTTCAAAAATGTTTCACCTTTGGTTTCCACGTTTGATATTAAATTAGACTCATTATTTCTTGCTATAATGTTTTGGCAGAATTAATAATAGATGTTCTTAAAAGCAACATGTTCCAGCACTAAAATAATTTTGTCAGGAATAAAAAGTAAAATATCGTTAATAATATTTATAAAGGTAGCCGTACTTAGATTTGAATATCTTCGACTTTTTGAATATCTTAAATTTTTTGAATATTTTCAATTTTTTGAATATCTTCTATTTTTTGAATATGTTCCACATTCAAACTGGTCTAGTGCAGAAAATATGAATGGTACATATACTCTATCATAGATTATACAGAAAATCCCTCCTCATAATACTTGAAAATATAATAACGCGATTGAAGTAAAAATATTTCTGGTAAACTTTTGAAATTCTTCTGTTAGTCCGATCCGAATACTTTAAAGAGTCGAACGGTTTACTTTAAAGAATCGGGCAGTTTACTTTAAAGAGTCCAATGGTTTGTAGCAACATAAACTGCTGGTTTTTTTTTCATATTTAATAATAACTTTTAATGTTATCCACGTTTAATGCAATATTTAGTAGTAGTGAAAAAGTAATGTGCTACATCAAATTATTTATAAATGGGTAATTAAATTAGAATTCATATAAAACGGACGGTTTGTAAGTAACATAAGGCGCGAGTGGCATGCGCTATGCACCCACACGTTTAAAGCCTAAATATCAAATTTTGATACTAATAAAGAATAGCATCGTATATCTAGTAATAGTATAAAAGTAATAGACATCAGTTTATAAAATCATTTTAAAGAAAGAAAGTGGAATAAAAATTGCAAATACACGGCTGGTGTATTATGTACGCCAATGGTCATTTACCAATGGAAATAATGAAAGAGATTAGAAAAAAATTTGAATTTTAACTGTAAACATTTGTTGAAGATTTAAGAATTTTGGGGAACATGGTAAATGAAGCAATGTTAATTACATGATTATTTCGGAATTCGTTGTTGCTTTTTCATTTAGTGCAGGGCTACCACGTGTCCTCTTTTCAAAATCAATATTTGTTAAGAGAAAAATTCGTGGTAGATTTTTTTAATAATAACAAAAAAATATGAGTTTCGAGTTAAGTTTCGACGAAAATTATAAATAAGATTTATCTTTGAAAAAAAAGTACTGTTCAAAAAACGGACCAAGTGGGAGCCCTTCATAGTGACGCACTCAGCACACCGTCCATATCTTTAAACGTTCACATACTATATTGTACATATATTTTATCGGCAGCATGCTGAAATATATCTCAATTAGGGAACAGCTCCATATATTGATCTCTTTTTAGCGAGCTTTTTTTAGCGATAAATGTTTCGATTTGGCTGTAGCAATCTTCAGCTTTTGGGGCTGCTTTCATACTGGTGGCATGAATTTTATGTTCGTGAAGTCATAACACAGTGATTATACGTTAATCTAGGTAATGTATCGTCAGGAATGCCAGAATGGGCAGTTGCAATTAATGCCAGCAGACACAGTTTAAAATTTTTACATATATTTTGCAAATTTAGCGACATTCTGTGATATAGAAAAAAATTGAAGTTATATTATAACATATTACGTATTTATTGCTACAAAATTCAATTGTTCGCTGTATTATTAACAAATAAAGATTAATAAAAGCAAACTCCATCGAGCGTTATTGTAATATTTTAAAGTAAATACCGCCCGGAGACAAATTTTAGTCTCGAATTCAGATCTTGATCAGTCTAGACCTCAAATTCATAAGTAATAATTTTGGATTTTTTAGGGAAAATTTATAATTTATCTTTATCTTTGTAAATGATATTTCTCTGTAGATGTAATATTATGTAAAGTGGTCTTTAAAGCATAATGTTACTTTAAGCGGTGAAGTCATTTTGGACATTTTTGGATTTGATAAACTTCTTTTATCTGTGAAACACTGAACAAGAACGAGATTTTAGGTTTTTATATGTGCCTTTGAAATCATCAGAAAACAAAAAAAAAAAAAACATTTATATTAAAATGTATATTTTTTCATATTTTTATACGGACAATTTTATGTATCTCTTCAAAATTTCTTTTTATATGAGATGTTTCTTTCCTGTGATTTCACAAGTTATTTTCGATAGGTTTTTTCTTTCATTAATTAAAAGTTTAAAATTTGTTATCCCACAAAAGCATCTGAGGATTCTTAAATTTGTTTATATATTTTCATTAATTTTTAAATTACTGAAGATGACGATAAAATGTTGTTTTTTAATCATATTTATTTTTTGAAGATGACGCATTATTAAACGAATATCTATAAGTATTAAAAACAATGTATTTCAGCCATCTTATAAGAAATTGTATAATGCTAAATCTTGAATGATCTTTTGGCACCATTTTGATTTTTTCGCCAATTGCGCCAACCGGAACAGGATACGGAACTCTTCTCCCCACTTACGTAAACAGACATTAATGACTTACACATATATAAAATCATTAAAATTCACATCTATGAATTATTATCATTAATGTATCTAATTCTATTTATTTATTCCTGTAAATATTGTTAAAACTTGAAGCGTACTATACTGCACTTGTTTAACACATGAAGTGTCTATGTGTTTCTATGTGAAAAATTACAATAACTTTAAAACAGTCTTAAATAAATTTATATTATCTAATCTGTCCCTGTATAGGATAAAATATTGGTTAAATTTAGATTTTTTTCCTCATCAAGAAAAACGAAATGGCTGATCATCGTTTACTGAAAATTTCAGTGTTGTGCGATTTGTTACTTTTTATGAAAAAATCCTTTATAAATGATTTTTATAGAAAATTTTAGAAATTGAGAATTAACATGTATCGAATTTTGTTATGAGCATGTTAAATGATGATTTCTTGAATTGTTTTTATTGACGGAAGAGTTTAATAATCTTCAGTTACTTTTCTATTAATACTACAGACACCAACACTCTTAATTCTTCGTAAATTCTCAGAATACGGTTATTTATTTCATTTTTAATATGTGAAGAATATTAGATTTTTCAAACTATTAAATGGCAAAGAAATAAATCTTTAAAATAAATAACTATTCATTTTTACGATGAAAAAAAATTCAACATTATAATTTTGTCCTCTTTTCAGAAAATTTACTGAAAAAGCATTTTTCCAAATATAATTTATATACTCATCGATAAATATGTAGGTATATGATGTAGGTGGACACCACTTTCCTTTACATCAATCTTCCTCTATCGTATTTTATTTTGCCTATAATAAGATAACTTTATCCGTCCATAGAACATATTATGATATGAAACACTTTGGAGCAAATATTCTTCATGCATTCTTGCCCTAAGTAATATTAAATGCAAAAAAAGAAGAATTATTTTAGGGGAATAATATGATTGATGGTTTGTCATATTTTTCCGACAGCAACTATTAAGTATTGTTTTACTAACACTTGGGTGCAGTTGATATATATATATATATATATATATATATATATTTTTTTTTTTTTTTTTTTTTTTTTTTTTTTTTTTTTTTTTTTTTTTTACATAATGGCATTTTTTCACAGCATTGTGCGAAATTTCAATTTTTCCTTTATTTGAGAAGAAGACTATGGTCATTTAATGTCTTTCCATTATTTTTATTTTCTGTAAAAACATTACATACATAGTTTATTTAAATTTTAAATATTACTTAAAGTCCTATACACAGCAATAATACTATTATTATTATTATTATTATTATTATTATTATCATTTAAGGGAAGACAAGACTAGGTGCAATAATAGGGAAATTTTGCCAAGCTTTAAAACATTTCATCGGAAACTCCAGACCAATTTTGATGAAATTCTGGATCTCTATTTACTGGATTACACTCAAGACTTACGTCAAACATTTTTGTAGCGACTAAAACTTTTTATATTAGAGCTATGGCAATTTTTGAGAAATTTTCCATTTTTAGAATTCTGAATCTAATTAAAAAATTGTAAAACTGTCTGCCATTACTGATCTGATAAATAGACTCTACCACTAAAATAATGTTTTATAAAAATCGCTCAAGTACTTCGGGAGAGAATGGGATTTTTACCCGAAAAGTAAGATTTTGTAGGTACGATAAAGTACAACACTTCTAACTTGTGTGAAGTTCTTGCACAATTTTATCAAACACATGAATTAAAGTATACATAAACACTTGGATAAAATTTTGTTATATATAATAAATGACTATATTCTGTATAAAAACTATATAACTGATGCTATTAATTACCTATATAAGTTTGTTGAAGTGTTAAAAATATTTTCATTAAAAATCTAGCAAGAAGAGGACCAACCATGGTAATCACACATTTTGATTATTTTTATACATGTTTTAGGGTAGAGGACACTTAGTCTCAAGTTCAACTGATTTTATACAACGCTCCTTAGTTCTCGAGAAACAGGAAGAGGGGGGGGGGGCTATATTATTATAACACAACTTAAATACTTTGTAACTACACTGGTTATCAAAAATTAAGGAAAAGTCACAATATGCTAATTCTTAAATACGCGAACACTCAAAAGGAAATAATATAATTCGAGTAATCACTATCTCTACAACACAGCTAGTCCATATAACATTCTATTCATGTCACACATGGTCACAAGTCTCACAGTCACTACTGTGAAGCAAAAAAAATAGGAAATTCCATACACCTCATTATGAGTTTCAAATGATCACTATATGTGACTCCACTGAGACGTCACTGTGACTGCTGCTTTGTGACGAGTCACCATGTGACTTTACAATGTAGTTACATTGTGACTCTCATGTGACTGTCATTTGTAGACTCAATTTCAAAGTCATCGTGAACGCTGCATTGTGATAAGTTACCAAATAATGTCACATTAAACTCACATGATGACTTTCAGGTGACAGAGAGACAACTGTGAAGTCACCATTGTGCTCTTTTAAGGAAAGTCTCCATGTGACTATAATATGATATTATTTGGTGACTTATCATAATGCAACGTTCACGATGACAAGGAAATTGAGTCTCAAAATGACAGTCACACGAGAGTCTCAATTTAACTACATTGTAAAGTCACCTGGTGACTCGTCACAAAGCAGCAGTCACATTGACTTCTCAGTGGAGTCACATATAGTGATAATTTGAGACTCATAATGAGATGTATGGAATTTCCTATCCTTTGCTTCACCGTAGTGACTGTGATACTTGTGACCATGTTTGACATGAATGATATGTTATATGGGCTAGCTTTGTTTAGAGATAGTAATTACTCGAATTATATTATTTCCTTTTGAGTGTTCGCATATTTGAAAATTAGCATTTTGTGACTTTTCCTTAATTTTTGATAACCAGTGTAGATAATAGCATACTTGATCGTAACACAGTTGGTATGGTGTTTACTCGTTCTTCTGCGTGTTCGGGTTCGATCCCGGAACGCGGTACATTTGTTTTCCTCATTTTTTTATTTTTTAATATACTGATAATTAGAAATTAAGAATCTCATTGTCTATTAAAAATTATAATACTGTGTATCAATGTAATTTTAACCTTTTTTTTTGTAAATAAATATAAAACATCATAAAACTATTAATATTTTTAAATCCCTATAAAAATGTTTTTCATATATTCTTTATCGATGTAATGATATTGAATAATTGCGTAAATTCGTGGTTTTAAATAAATATCATTCATGTATTGTCTTAATAAGGGAAGTCAATACGATGATAATATTACTCTGTTTTTAAAGTAAGAGGCACAGTTTCATTGAAAATTAGCATAAGAATTAAATTACAGCCTATTTTTTGCATATTAAAGATTTTTAAATTTGTAATACGTATGCTTGCGCTTTGAATTATTTTGCTTTACCATTTATCTCCTTTCTGCATTTATTTTTATTTTATTGGAATACGTTTTGTTTTATCATAACTAGAGAACGATTTGGGAGTTTCTATTTGTCAATAATAGATCCATTTAAAAAAAAAAAATCCCTTGAAATTATGAGGGATGGTTAATAATGATTTATAAATGAAAAATGCTAAATTAAAATTTGAATATGTTAGCATTATAATACAGATTATTATATTATAATTACAAGTATATTTATAAAACAAAAAAGGAGAAAAACAAATGCAGCGCGTTCCGGTATCCAACCCGAGCTCGAGAAACTACGAGCAAAATCCCTACCAACTAAGCTACGACGAACGCAGTATCCCCGTCACAAAGTAAGTATTTAAGTTGTGTTAATATATTAGACACCCTTATTTCTGGAAAATTAAGGGGCGCTGTCTAAAATTCGTTGAACCTGAGACTCCAGGTCTCTACCCTACAACACATGTAAAAAAAAAAAAAAAAAAAAAAAAGGAAAAAAAATCAAAATCTGTGTATACCATGGTTGGCGCTTACCTTTTAAGCAACGAGATATAATTTTTTTTCACATAATGAATATCCTGATGGTAGTATGTAGTACAAAAAAAATGTAAATGAAAAGAACATTTATCAATATGAATTAAAATATTTTTTTGGTGAAATGTGTAGATATACCCAAAGGAAATTAATCTATATTCCTTTCTGCGAAAGTCAGCAATATCAGTTCGTATTCTCAATGCAATACATCATATCACAGAAGAAAATCCAATTATTCGTTGAAAATAATATTATAGCCAGACACATTAATTATTTATTTAGGAAATCCTTTAGTCTTCTGCATGTTCAGGATGACAAGAATTTTCTGATTAATCTGGAAAAAATAAACCGAGTGATATTTAGAATTATATATGAGATAAATATATATATATATATATATCAGAATATAACTTATGATTTATGATTCATTAAGTGGGTATAGTAGGATTATGTTAAAAAATAAGTTACATTGAGTAATTTTATAAAGATTTTCCTTAGAGAAAATATCATTCTTTTTGTTTATTTTTTCTAATAAAAAAATTGAAGATTTTTATTTTATATTATGAAAAAAAAATTAGAAGTGTAAGTTAGGTTTATCACATGTTGATAAAATTCATGTTGATAAAATTATGAATTATCCTGTTGATAAATTCATATTTAAAAAATCTGCATTATTAAAAAAAATGTATTTACTTATTTATTTATTTATGTGAACACACGCAGCACAGGCACTAAAAATTTTTTATTATTAGCCGTCAAATTATCCAAACTGGTCATTTATTAGCCAAATTTTATAGGTCTTAGCCACAACTACCATTGCTTTAGGAAGGATAGTATGTAACTTCTAGACAATTTTGCCAAAATCAAGTTTTAAATCGAAATCAAAAATAGCCATTATATATTTTATGATATACCAAAAATATAAATGATAGTTACTGTAGACATAAATAAATTCTTAATTAATTATGAATAACATGTTTTTTTTTAACTGAAAGCGTAAGCAAATATTTAAATACTTCTAATCACATTAAACGCTGTTTTTTTCTTCGACAACTAATAAAACCCGTTTAAAAAATGAAACCGTGTAATTAGGCATTAACTATAGATAACAAACAAATCTGTATTCTTTTTTTCACTTTTACCGTTTTGAGAAAGAGTTGTTAATAAAAATGATAAAAATAAATACTGCTTAATTTATTTTTATCCACACATTCACGAGTATTTAAATTCGAAAATACCTTGATCGTGAAATATTTATTTCCACGCGCCGAAAATATAGTTTGTCATATGTTTAAGAACAATATGTTTACTTTCTCATTTTTCTTTTAAATCTTTATTCGTATTTTGAGCCTAGTGAATTCAACTAACCAAAGTACACTTTATTAAGCAATAACTAAATGTCATATTTTAGTAAGCCATAATTAAGTAAAATCAAAATGAATTACTTTTGAAACATAAAGTAGATGCAAACATACTCTTTATATATTTTAATCATTACAGCATTTTGGTATAGGAAAGGGCCTGAGTTTAAATGCAAAAATTTCCAAATCATTATTAATACAGTTAAATTAAAATATCGCTTTATAAAAAAGTTTTGATTTACTCAAATAACTTTTTTTAAATTATTCTGTAAATTTTCTAACCCCAGTTTATTTAATTCTCGAGCGATAATATATGTTTTTCTTTTTAAATCATATATGTAACAATTCAGGATAACGATTGTTTTGGAAAATATTGGGCTTAATTGAGAACAAAATGAATATTTTGGTAACTTTTTTGAAAAATTATTTCATTTCTAGGGTAGTGCACAATTGTTTAGAAAGACAATCTAGCACCATCTTTCTATGTGCCGTAGAAATACATCTAAATACCAGTAACGTCTAAAATATAGCTTAAGGTACGCTTATAAGGGTCAGCCATAGAAATACATTATTAAAAGGTTGGGAATCACTCGTGTAAATGAACATATAAGGAATAACTTTTTCACTAACAAAGTTAAATAATATAACAGTATCATAATTTGGGATTGAAGAAACGTTCCATATAATTTAATTTTTGTATCATTTTGGAAGTTGATGAGAAATTCAAAGAAACAAAATCTTTACTAAAGTAGAAAAGTTAAATTAATTTCTAGATATATATGTAGGAATTCCCAAAGGCAATTAATCAGATTGTGCTTTTTGTGGATGTCAATATCATCAATTCCTGATTTCAATACAATACATCATACTCCAAGGAAAAAACAACTATATAGTAAAGATAATATTAAAGTCTGACACAATCATTCTTAAATTACAAAATACTTTAGCCTTCTGTAAGCTCTAGGTTTTAAGAAACTTAAAAACTAAGCTTGATAAAATACACTGAGTAATATTTAGAATTATATACGAGAAATAAATACGTAAATGAGATAGTATCTAAAGATTTATGAATCATTAAGGGCTCACTATGGGATTAAAACCCAATATAAATTCTATGGAATAAAGATTTTAATTCTATTCCTTACAGAGTACAATATTATTTTTATTATATTGCTTTAAAGTTTATAATATATTTTATTTTATATTTAAAAATATATATATGGTAAATACTTACTTCATTCAGTTATATTTATCACATTTCAGTCCTTGAAGCAACTTCATATTTAGAAAATGTGCAATACTCCTCGTTAAATTTTATAAATGCTTTAGAATGGATTACTTTTGAAAAATAAATTCATAATTACGTTGAATATTATATAGTGCAATTTATTATTACAGCATATCCAGGGAGTTGAATAAAAAAAAATAAAATTTGTTAGTCCTACAAATTAAATTATTACATTTAGGGAAAAGTGTAGAAATAGCTAATGGGAATTAAGCATATTCTCAATACCATACATCATATCACAGGACGAAATCCAATTATTTGTTGAAAATAATATTATAGCCCGACACATTAATTATTTATTTAGGAAGTACTTTAGTCTTCTGTATGTTCAGGATGACAGATATTTTCTAATTAAAATTGGAAAACAAAACCCAGTGATATTTAGCATTATATATGAGAAATAAATATGTAAATAACAGAAGCACTTATGATTTGTGAATCAACAAAGGCATGTAATGGAATTAAGTGAAAGCACGAATTATACTTTGGAAACATTTTAATATTTCTCGCAAGAGAAGCTAACATTTTTTTAGTAAAGAATGCTGCATAATTTTAATTTTACTTTACAAAAAAAAATATGACAAATGTGAAAGTTGATCAGTTACTTTATTACATTTTAATACTTTAAGCAACTTCATATTTAGAAAACCTGCAATACTCCTCGTTATATTTTATAAATGCTTTAGAATGGATTACTTTTGAAAAATAAATTCATGGTTACGATTCATATTATATAATGAAATTTATTATTAAAACATTTCCTGGGAGTTGAATAAAAAAAAATTGTGTGAAATATGTAAATGTGGGTGGACTAAGGATTTTCTAATCTTTAGATAGTAAATGTGGTATTAAATGAAAAAATTAATTATATCGATGAAAATTTTTAATACTTCCCCTTACAGATAACAACCGATTTTTTTTTTTTTTTTTTTTTTTATAAAGAACGTTGTAGATTTTAATAATTCATCATAAAATACTATAAAAAATATGTACCACATGCAGCTATAGATATCACACGTAAATCTTTTAAGCAATTTTTCACATTGAAAAGTTACCTAAACAAGTGTGCTTTATGTAGATTTTGTACGATATACTACCTATTGTATTTTCCCCTATGTTTGAATTTCTGAAAACATTGCGCAGATCTACACCGCTCATAACCTCTAGAACACAAAACCATTATCAATACAAAAAATTTAACTATCTTTGTATATCATTTATGAACACGATAACTTCCATAATTCTGCACAAATCTCTTCCAAACTGATATATAAAATCAATGGGCATAAAATTCCGGTCAAGTTCGTTAATGGGCAAAATCGGACAAAGGGAGTGGAAATAGGGAGGGGTTTTGTGAAAATGAGAAAAACCCATAACTTCTTAATGGCAATACATATCGAATCAGTTTAAAATTATTATTACTTCTAAAAAAAGGGGACAAAAATTTATGTATGACAAACTTTTGATAAAATAAAAAATGGGCTCAAGCGGAAAAAATAGAGATTTGGGGAGCAAAAAAATTATAACTTATTAAAATTTCAAGATATTAAATCCAATTAAATTTATTGTAAATCTTTTTAATATTATCTACAACTTTTATATTTAAAAGTTCTTAATAGGACCAATTCTTACCGGAAAAAAAATTGAAAATGAAAATGAAAAGAAGAGGGGGAGGTGAAAAAGAAAAAAAATGCATAAATTCGTCAATTCACAAAATATCAAATCCGCATGATTTTATCATATATCTTCTTAATATTATCTAAAACTCTTTTACTGTCAAGTTTTTGATAGGACCATTCCTTAAAGCAAAAAAAAAAAAATTATATAAATAAAAAAAATAAAAATAAATAAATAAAAATACATAGCGATTGAAGTAAAAAATCATCGCATTAAGGGTATACTAAAATCCAAACTGCTTGTTTTCCGACTCATTTTTAAATTCATTTTTGCTCTCAAACGCATCCCATTACTACGTTTTATTATTCAGAAACTATATATTGTACCGTAATGGTCTATTTTTGATAGAGACACAATATATTTCAAAAAATGATGTCAAAATGGGCATTTTGAACCGAATTTCCCGAAGCGGTTTTATTGGAAACAAAAAAATATTGTCCTACTGAGAATAATTGTTTATAAATCAAGTTCTAATTAATTGAACGAAAAAAAATGTCGTTTTAAATATCTCTTCAAAAACCACATCAGCAAGCTTCACGTTTTTTTCCTTTTAAAAATAAATTTGAAAATGTGTCAGAAAATTTTGATGTGTTGAGCATGGAAAAGAATTTTTCTTATTACCGCATTAGCATGATTCTAATAAAACCAGCTCTTATATAAAAATGAAATTAAGAACTCGACAAAAGCGGCCAGATTAAATTGTTAAAGTGCATTTATCTCTAATCATGATTTAGTTTTTTGTTGAAATTAGTACTTATCTTCGAAATCTACACTTTATTAAGCAATATAACTAAATATCATATTTTAGTAAGCCATAATTAAGTAAAATCAAAATGTATTACTTTTGAAACATAAAGTAGATGCAAACATACTCTTTATATATTTTAATCATTACAGCATTTTGGTATAGGAAAGGGCCTGAGTTTAAATGCAAAAATTTCCAAATCATTATTAATACAGTTAAATTAAAATATCGCTTTATAAAAAAGTTTTGATTTACTCAAATAACTTTTTTTAAATTATTCTGTAAATTTTCTAACCCCAGTTTATTTAATTCTCGAGCGATAATATATGTTTTTCTTTTTAAATCATATATGTAACAATTCAGGATAACGATTGTTTTGGAAAATATTGGGCTTAATTGAGAACAAAATGAATATTTTGGTAACTTTTTTGAAAAATTATTTCATTTCTGGGGTAGTGCACAATTGTTTAGAAAGACAATCTAGCACGATCTTTCTCTGTGCCGTAGAAATACATCTAAATACCAGTAACGTCTAAAATATAGCTTAAGGTACGCTTATAAGGGTCAGCCATAGAAATACATCATTAAAAGGTTGGGAATCACTCGTGTAAATGAACATATAAGAAATAACTTTTTCACTAACAAAGTTAAATAATATAACAGTATCATAATTTGGGATTGAAGAAACGTTCCATATAATTTAATTTTTGTATGATTTTGGAAGTTGATGAAAAATTCAAAGAAACAAAATCTTTACTAAAGTAGAAAAGTTAAATTAATTTCTAGATATATATGTAGGAATTCCCAAAGGCAATTAATCAGATTGTGCTTTTTGTGGATGTCAATATCATCAATTCCTGATTTCAATACAATACATCATACTCCAAGGAAAAAACAACTATATAGTAAAGATAATATTAAAGTCTGACACAATCATTCTTAAATTACAAAATACTTTAGCCTTCTGTAAGCTCTAGGTTTTAAGAAACTTAAAAACTAAGCTTGATAAAATACACTGAGTAATATTTAGAATTATATACGAGAAATAAATACGTAAATGAGATAGTATCTAAAGATTTATGAATCATTAAGGGCTCACTATGGGATTAAAACCCAATATAAATTCTATGGAATAAAGATTTTAATTCTATTCCTTACAGAGTACAATATTATTTTTATTATATTGCTTTAAAGTTTATAATATATTTTATTTTATATTTAAAAATATATATATGGTAAATACTTACTTCATTCAGTTATATTTATCACATTTTAGTCCTTGAAGCAACTTCATATTTAGAAAATGTGCAATACTCCTCGTTAAATTTTAAAATGCTTTAGAATGGATTACTTTTGAAAAATAAATTCATAATTACGTTGAATATTATATAGTGCAATTTATTATTACAGCTGGGAGTTGAATAAAAAATAAAATTTATTAGTCCTACAAATTAAATTATTACATTTAGGGAAAAGTGTAGAAATAGCTAATGGGAATTAAGCATATTCTCAATACCATACATCATATCACAGGACGAAATCCAATTATTTGTTGAAAATAATATTATAGCCCGACACATTAATTATTTATTTAGGAAGTACTTTAGTCTTCTGTATGTTCAGGATGACAGAGATTTTCTAATTAAGATTGGAAAATAAAACTCAGTGATATTTACCATTATATATCAGAAATAAATATGTAAATAACAGAAGCACTTATGATTTGTGAATCAACAAAGGCATGTAATGGAATTAAGTCAAAGCACGAATTATACTTTGGAAACATTTTAATATTTCTCGCAAGAGAAGCTAACATTTTTTTTAGTAAAGAATGCTGCATAATTTTAATTTTACTTTACAAAAAAAATATGACAAATGTGAAAGTTGATCAGTTACTTTATTACATTTTAATACTTTAAGCAACTTCATATTTAGAAAACCTGCAATACTCCTCGTTATATTTTATAAATGCTTTAGAATGGATTACTTTTGAAAAATAAATTCATGATTGCGATTCATATTATATAATGAAATTTATTATTAAAACATTTCCTGGGAGTTGAATAAAAAAAATTGTTAATCCATGCAAATTAAAATATTAAATTTAGAGAAAAGTGCAGAAATACCTAATGGGAATTAATCATATTCTCAATACCGTACATCATATCACAGGACGAAATCCAATTATTTGTTGAAAATAATATTATAGCCCGACACATTAATTATTTATTTAGGAAGTACTTTAGTCTTCTGTATGTTCAGCATGACAGAAGTGTTCTAATTAAGATTGAAAAACAAAATCCAGTTATATTTAGCATTATATATGAGAAATAAATATGTAAATAACAGAAGCACTTATGATTTGTGAATCAACAGATGCATATAATGGGATTAAGTCAAAGCATGAATTATACTGGGGGAAACATTTTAATATTTCTCGCAAGAGAAACTAACTTTTTTTCGTAAAGAATGCTTCATAATTTTAATTTTATTTTACAAAAAAATTATGACAAATGTGAACGTTGATCAGTTACTTTATTACATTTTAATACTTTAAGCTACTTCACATTTAAAAAATCCGCATGATGTAGTCTCCTGTTTTATATTTTATTGTGTGAACCAAAGCAGGACCTGCGCTTGCTGTTTTAAATTATTAAAAATTATAACAGATTAGTTAAAATTCATTAACATTAACCACATACTGCCATTAGTGTACGGGAGACATTTTGGAACTTTCATCACATTGTTTTAAGTCATATGTTATACTGGAATGAAATATATACGTACCCTAATATATTCATCAAGAGCTTACAATATTAACGAAAGAAATATTTCCTATTTAAACATAAATAGATAATCTTTTACTAAAAATTTACACATTTTTTTATCAGAAAGAATGGATAATATTTGCATGTCATTCCTGTAAAAGCTGATTAATTAATTAATTTATTTTTTCTTAAACCACCAAATATTATAATATTATTAAAAATTTTGTATACGTGGAATTAACTATAGATGCTATTATTTTATATTTGTATCGTTATGCAGTTTCTGGGTATGAATCGTACTTTTCTGATATATCGTTGTTGATAAAAATAAATATTACTATATTTATTTTCATCAGAGTAATCATGGATACAAAAATCCGAATAGATCATGAAAAATGTATTTCTCATGCGTCGAAATTATGAGTTGCCGAATGTTTAATCAATTTAAATATATGTTCGTAAATCTAATGATTTATTTGAATTTACCGCGTTGTTATGTAGCTACTGTGTGCCTTTTACCGAAGTACTTTTTACTAAATTAAATAAACAGATGGAAATTAATTTATGTTAAAAAAGGTGCATGCATACATACGTCGTACATCATGCAAATGTTGTATCATTTCAGCTGATAGGGTTAAAAAGAAAAGCAAAATAAACATGGATCTTTATTTATACAGAAAAATATATTGTTAAATAAATATGTTGTATTACTAAAATGCATTTCAACAGATTATTTAATATTTTTTTTTTTTTTCAGATGTCAGTAACATCAATTTATATAAGTCCCAACACGAATACAAATATTTGGTGAAAATAATATTATAGCATGACACATTACTTCTTAAATTAGGAAATGCGCTAGATTTTTGCATCCTCTAGGTGTCAGGAGTTTTCTAATTATGCTTTATAAAATAAACAGAGTGGTTCTAAGGAAAAAGTATTTAAGTGATAGAAACTCTTATGATTTATGAATTATTAAGATTAAATCACAAAATGAATTATAGTGAGAAAAGATTTTAATGTTGCTGCTTGTAGAAAAATGTTCTTTAATAATGTTGTGTATAATATTCATTTTATTACATAAAAAAATATGAAAACGCTTAAGTCATCGCATTTTAATATTTGAAGAATTTTAATCTGTAGAAAATCTGCATTTTATAGCGTACATGTTATATTATCATGCAACTTTTTTAATTTCCCAATTACTCCTTGTTAAACATTATAATCGCTTTAAAATGAAAAAGATGAAGTTTTTGTTTTTGTGAAAGAAAATGCATGCTTCCATACATATAATATAATACAATAATTGTAGCATTTTTATGGAACGGAAATAATAATAAAAAAATATAACTAAAATCTGCTTTTTTTTTTCTTGACAACTTAAAACATTATTTTTAAAGAAATGTGTAATAATGCCAAACAGAACTTAATCTTATTTTCTCCTTGACGGATATCACCAACATCAACTCATATTCACAATGCAATACAAGATCAATAAACAATATGCAAATCAGAAGATAAATACAATTACTTGTTTGAAATAATATTATTGTCTGACATAGTAATTATTTTTTAAGATATTCTTTTTAGTCTACTTTATATTTTAGATGACGGGAATTTTCTAATTAAGATTAAAGAAATAAATCTTTTTATGTTTGCATTATATGAGAACGAAATATGTAAATGTGGGTGGACTAATGATTTTCTAATCTTTAGATAGTAAATGTGGTATTAAATGAAAAAATTAATTATATCGATGAAAATTTTTAATACTTCCCTTTACAGATAACAACCGATTTTTTTTTATAAAGAACGTTGTAGATTTTAATAATTCATCATAAAATACTATAAAAAATATGTACTACATGCAGCTATAGATATCACACGTAAATCTTTTAAGCAATTTTTCACATTGAAAAGTTACCTAAACAAGTGTGCTTTATGTAGATTTTGTACTATATACTACCTATTGCATTTTCCCCTATGTTCGAATTTCTGAAAACATTGCGCAGACCTACACCGCTCATAACCTCTAGAACACAAAACCATTATCAATAGAAAAAAATTAACTATCTTTGTATATCATTTATGAACACGATAACTTCCATAATTCTGCACAAATCTCTTCCAAACTGATATATAAAATCAATGGGCATAAAATTCCGGTCAAGTTCGTTAATGGGCAAAATCGGACAAAGGGAGTGGAAATAGGGAGGGGTTTTGTGAAAATGAGAAAAACCCATAACTTCTTAATGGCAATACATATCGAATCAGTTTAAAGTTATTATTACTTCTAAAAAAAGGGACAAAAATTTATGTATGACAAACTTTTGATAAAATAAAAAATGGGCTCAAGCGGAAGAAATAGAGATTTGGGGAGCAAAAAAATTATAACTTATTAAATTTTCAAGATATTAAATCCAATTAAATTTATTGTAAATCTTTTTAATATTATCTACAACTTTTATATTAAAATGTTCTTAATAAGATCAATTCGTACCGAAAAAAATTGAAAATGAAAACAAAAAGAAGAGGGGGAGGTGAAAAAGAAAAAATGCATAACTTCGTCAATTCACAAAATATCAAATCCGCATGAATTTATCATATATCTTCTTAATATATCTAAAACTCTTTTACTGTCAAGTTTTTGATAGGACCATTCCTTAAAGCAAAAAAAAAAAAAAAAAAAAAAAAAAAAAAATTAAAAATACATAGCGATTGAAGTAAAAAATCATCACATTAAGTGTATACTAAAATCAAAACTGCTTGTTTTTCGACTCATTTTTAAATTCATTTTTGCTCTCAAACGCATCCGATTACTACGTTTTATTATTCAGAAACTATATATTGTACCGTAATGGTCGATTTTTTCGATAGAGACACAATATATTTCAAAAAATGATGTCAAAATGGGCATTTTGAACCGAATTTCCCGAAGCGGTTTTATTGAAAACAAAAAATATTGTCCTACTGAGAATAATTGTTTATAAATCAAGTTCTAATTAATTGAACAAAGAAAAATGTCGTTTCAAATATCTCTTCAAAAACCACGTCAGCAAGCTTCACGTTTTTTTTTTCTTTTAAAGATAAGTTTGAAAATGTGTCAGAAAATTTTGATGTGTTGAGCATGGAAAAGAATTTTTCTTATTACCGCCTTAGCATGATTCTGATAAAACCAGCTCTTATATAAAAATGAAATTAAGAACTCGTCAAAAGCGGCCAGATTAAATTGTTAAAGTGCATTTATCTCTAATCATGATTTAGTTTTTTGTTGAAATTAGTACTTATCTTCTAAATCTACCTATGTCTGTAAGTCGAGCTGGCAGGGACTTTAACTTGTACTATGTGACTAGGTACTATTTATTAATTTTTACAATTGCGTGAAACTGGATTATTTATTTTTAAAAATGCCTTATTACACACTCTTTGTACAATGCAAACATTACAGTGGTTTAGTTTTGAGGCAGATAAAAAAATATGGAAATAATAATATATTATTTTTTATAGAATTTTGTGTAAATACACAAATAAATTTTATCTTTTTTTTTCCGGATAGTCAGCAACATCCATTCATATGATCAGTGCAATACATCATATCATAAGACAAATTCCCATTATTGTTTGAAATTCAAATTTAAATTGTATCATTATTTTTTATTTAAGAAATATTTGATAATAAAATGATTTATGAATCAATAATCACTTATTGGTGTGTTATATCACAAAGATTTTAAAACTGCTGATTAGAAAAAAAAAAAAAAACATTTTGTTTTCAATAGAAATTAAGTTTATATGTATTAAACTAGCAAACGTATACGCCATGTAAAATATTTATGAAATTTTAATCGTCTTCTTAATTAGAAAATTTGCATTATCCAGCTTTTTTCTTATTATTATTATTTAAATCAAAATGCTTCTTTTTAATGTATATAATCATATAAAAAAGAGAATTTCCTTAGAAAACCAAACTGAAATCTTATGCTCGATTTATATAATGGAAAAAATATAGAAATTTAAAATGGGAGGAGGATAAAAAATTCAAATTAAATACCAATCTTTAATAATATAAAATAACTTCATTTAGAGAGAGCAGTGTCAAGGTACCAAAGGTAGTTAAACTGCTTTTTTTTCTCGTCACTTGTCAACAATGCCAATTTATACTCTCATTGCAATACATCATATCTCAAATAAAAAACAAAAAATAAAACTATTTGTACAAATAAAACTATTTGTACTAAAAACTATATATATTTTCTCCTGACTAATTATTTTTTATATAAGAAATACTTTAGACTTCTAGATTTTCTAAGTGAAAGAATGTGCCTTTTTTTTTCTTTAAAAGAAATAATCCAAGTGATATTTAACACTATATTTGACAAAATAATATGTAAATGAGAAAGACACTTATGATTTATATATCATAAAAGCGCAGTTTGTGATTAATTTAAGAAATAAATTATATCACGGATTGATTTTAATACTTCTACTTAAAGATATAAACAGTTTTTTCCCCTACTGATAGACATTTTTATATTAAAGTAAATGACAAACTTGCACATCGTTTAGTTACGTTTATCTCATTTTAATGTTCTTAAGTTCTTTATAATTAGAAAAATTTGCATTATATACCGTTATTTTCATTGTGTTTTACAAATCTCTTTGTACTCCTTGTTAAAATTTATAATCGAATGAAAAATGAGTTACTGAGAAAATCACTTATGATTTATATATCATAAAAGCGCACTATGGGATTAATTTAACATTTAACTTATATTAAGGAAATATTTTAATTGTACTCCTTAGAGAAAATAGCAGTTGTTTTCCTAAGAATACACTTTTTTATATTAAAATAAAGAACAAACTTTACGTCATTTAGTTACTTTTGTCTCATTTTATATTTCTAGGTAAATATAGAAAATTGTCCATTGTATTATGCATATCTTAGTGTAATCCTTGTTAAAATTTATAATCGAATGAAAATGAGTTACATTTAAAAAATGATATGATATACCATAAGATTACAATCACTTCATATAATGAAAAACATTATAGCATTTCGACAGGGGAGGTGGTTGTAAAAGAAATGCCATTCTTTAATAATACAAATTTTATTTATTACTACAAACTGTAGATATACCCAAAGGATTTATTTTTCTTTCTTTTGCTTTTCGCGCTTGTCAGCAATATCAATTCATATTCTCAATGCAATACATCATATCAGCAGACAAATCTAATTATCTCTGGAAAATAATACTGTAACCTGACACAGTAACTCCTTACATAAAAATACTCTTGTATGTATTTTTTCGACTGGAATTTTCTTATTAAATTTGAAAAATTAAATCGAGTTACATTTACTTAGATCTAATATATAAAAATGAAAATTTGTCTGTCTGTCTGTCTGTAATTCTATACAAATCCACAGTTTGGAAGCCAGAATTGTGAAATGTTACGGACATGTGTATTAAAACATGGCCGAGGCAACTAGTAATCCGGAATCGAAATAATTTATAGTTAATTTTTAATCAATAAAAAGTCACGAATTTAACAACAATTTCCAATCAAATTTAAACATTTTTCGCTATAGCAGTTGCAAAAAATAAATAGCCACTATAAAATTCTTACCACAACAATTACTTGTCAGTTGCAAGACGCATTGCATATTACGTACGCCACGCTTAAATAGTAAAAAGCTGCAGTGGGTATTACAATAATCCTTTTACTTCACATGGAAATAATTAGAGATATACATATTACGTACGCCACAATCCAATACTAAGAAGCTTCAGCGGGTATTCCAATAATTCGTTTACCTCACATGCAAATAGAGATTATTTAATTGCTCTTAAATATTACAAAATTTAAAAAATAAAGACACGCGTTTTATCAGAAACATCAGCAAAACTATTTATTCTATTTATTCCCTTATTCCAAAGATATCGTTTAGCTTCTGCTGTCATAGTAACATAATAAATCAAATTTCCTTAAAATGGGGGCATAGTAGTAGAAAAATATTTTACAAAATCTAATAGTTATTTTTAATTTTGGTTTTCGAATTAAATTCCTGAACTCCCGTGCATAGAACGGGTTAATAGCTAGTATATTAAGTACGAGATAAAATGAGCAAATTGGAGAAGCGCTTGTCATTCAAGAATCATTAAAAAGTCTCTGTGGGATTAAAACACAAAATAAAATATACTGAGGAAATATTCGATACAACTAGTTAGGGAAAATAGCAGTTAGTTTTTAAATTTTTAGAACGTGTTCTAAAAAAATACTTTCAGAAAAATTATATCTTATTGTATGCTTTCTTTTAACTTACAATTCTGCTTGTTTCTGTCAGTCATATATTTTTAATCATTTTTCATTCCTTTTCAATTGACATACATCTTTGAAATTTGAAAGACATATGTATTCCTGAGGGCAATACATGAATTAAACATTGATTTTTAAAATTTGGTTCTTCAATGGGGGTAACGGGCGGCAAATTGAAAATTTAAAACAAATCATCATAACCCATAAACCAATGGAAATAAAGGGTAGAAAAGGAGAGGGCTTCCCCCAAGCGCCCTCCGTTTTCGGAAGACATAAGAAATACATTACTTGAGGTTCAACTAACAATAGTTAAATTTAATGGTTATTCAATTATAGTCAGATTTCCGATGGAAAAATCAGTATCAGCTTCAAAAATGAGTATTTGTTAAAAAGTACTAACGACAGGGTTGCCACAATAGCGCCAAAATTTGGCCAACTCTCTCTCTCTCTCTCTCTCTATATATATATATATATAAGCGATAAGCATAATAGTTTATAATTAATTTATATATGTATATATATATATATTCTACATTTTAGTATATGTTATTTTTTTTTTTACATTTATATTACTATTTATTATTATTTCAAGCAACATCCTAAATTTTGCATTATCTTGTTTATTTCGGATTTCATAATTTTAATATTTCTAAGTGCTCTTTTGCAGAAATCATAAATGCATTAAAATGAATTACTTTTGAAAAAATAAATGTACGTGTCCACTTGTTTTATATATTATATAATATTAGAGAAAGTATGAATAAAAAAATCTAAAGAAATATAATTATTTGTTAATAAAGTTATTTAAAATTTTGTTTAGAGAAAAAATAAGAAATTCTGAAAGTGGACTACCCCGTTTTTAGATACGATCGTAATTATATAAATACGTAGCACATAAAGTCGTCGTTCGGTCCGTCTGTCTGCCTGTCTGTCCGTCCTTCTGCCCGTCCGCCCGCATATTACAGAGCAAAAACCATCCAACCGTATGGTCTCAAATTTTTAAATATATAATTGTTGCAAAATTTTGTCGAGCCATTTCAAATTTTATGAAAATTAGATGCATAGTTTAATTAGAGGGATAGTCAAAATTTTTCCGTTACATTGTGCAAAAAATATTTATAAAACTATCTGTAGTATGAACGCACCTCATTTGCCACGTTTGACGTGCAATTTCTAACTTGTTTCTCTCAGTGAGAGTCATCAACATCAATTAAAATCCTCAATGCTAAACATCATCCACGGGACAAAGTTTAAATATTTGTTTAAAATATTATTATATCCCAACATAATTTGAAATCCCTAGTTACTGACCGTCGGTAATTGTCATTTCCTCAAAAACCTACTTCAAATGAGCATGTTTTGTAAAATTTTCCAAATTAATATCATCTAGTGGTCAACTATTTGTCTTAACTGTTATACCTTATTTTTCAGTTATTTGTTTTCAAAAAAAGGGTTGAAATCAGTTACTGCATTATTGGACCGTATTTATGAAAAAAAAAAAAAAAAAAAAAAAAAAAAAAACAATTTTAAGTAATAAAAGGTATAATTTGTCAAAAATTTGTCAACAATAATTTTTAAGGTATCTCTACTATACTTTCATAAACTAATATCTTCTTCAAATTTTCAATCGTTAATAAAATACTTATTATTCACCCTATCAAGTCGAAGTAAATATTTTTAAACTTGTACTGGATGACAATTGTTGTTAATACAGTTTTTTCAAATATTAATTCATTACTTAAATTTTAATTGATTAATTTTATTTTTATATGGGAGACAAAATGGCGGCCATTGGTTATTGAACAGCATTTAATGCATCTTCATATTTATAAGGGGGTTACGATAGGGGGACCCTGTTCTGTCGCCAAATACCGCCAAGTTTGTGCCCAATTTGACGATATATCGCCAAATTTGGCGACCAAAATGAGTCGCCAACTTGGCGATATCTCTAATATTTCGTCAAATTCCCATAGACTTCCATTGTAAACCTGTTTGCTTATAGAAAATCAACAAATAGAGATATTTTAATGCAACAAAAACTAATATTAGCTTAAGATTATATTAATTTTTTCTTTGATGACCTAAGTAGGAATTGACTTTAAAAACTAAATTTTTATATTAGTTGTTTTAAATTCAGATTTCTTCATGTGCACCGCTTTTTTAAAATTGTTTGAATTGCGTTTGGTTCAACTTAGGACCAATTTACCGAACCGTGGAATAGCTCGAAGGCTGCGTGATCTTGTTTACGTCTTGGGGACAGCCTGTTGAAGCTTATATCGAAGATTAAAGGGTTATGAGCAGTTGTTTGGGCCTTAAAATTCGTTAGTAAAATGGAAATGAATGGAAACCCGCTTACAGGGAGATAGACACTTTTTTTTGTTAATAATAATTGAATCTTCTGTAATATTTTGAAGGCGATCACATTAGTGTTTTTTTAGAATATGTTGTTGAGAGTAAATCGTACGGGCATTCCTCCTAGTTTTATTAAGCAACATATGCATAGACATATGCTATGGATAGGAAATTTGTTCCTAAAAATAGAAATTCCCATGTTGTAGTTAGTGTAATGAATTTTGTTTATCACTTTCTTTAAGGCACACTACCACACCCTTTATTTATTTTCTTGCTTTCCCCAGGATTCGACCTTACTCGAAATTAGAGGATAATTGCTCTGATGCCAGAACCACGTGGCTACAACCAACGGCCTGATTAAAGGTCAAAATATAAATAATGAAATTTTAACTGTATATTATACTTCTTCTCTTTCTACAAATGGAGCATTTCCGTTTGTCTGTCTTGTTAGGAGCATTTTTTTAAAATTAATATTCAACGATTAAGGATAAAATGTAAATTTTGCGTTATTCCTGTATGATATACAATTTCCCCTCAAAATAATATGTTTCAATTAAAAGGCACAAATTTCACAAAAAATATCACCCATATACATGGAATTTTTGTTACATTCTAGATTGCAGAAATTTTCTAATTTAGCTTAAAAATAGATTTTTTCATATATTTCATATTATATATGAAAAGATATTTGTAAATGTGAGAGGCACTTATGATTAGAAAACATAAAGTTAAATTATGACCATAAACCACGTACTGTGGTATTAAACAGTAAAATAAAATGTATTTCCGAAGAGTTTAATATTGTTTCTTATATTTAACAACAAATCTTTCCAACGAAAAATAAAATAAAATTTTATATTATAGCAAATTATGATAAACATAATGAAGGGATCGAATATTTTTTCCAACTGGATTAAATCATATTAGATTAAATCATATTAAATCATATTTAAATCGTATGCGAAAAATCTCCAGACCAGGAATCGAACCTGGATACTTGGCGTGTTAAGCTATTCGGACGATACCTGGCTACATAATTCACTCTCTTTAATAAGGTAAGGCATTGGCACGGCACGCCAAGTATCAAGATTCGATTCCTGGTCTGGACATTTTTAGCTCTGTTGGAATAAACTTCAACTGTGCTACTCTAGCCTGGAATATGATTTAACACAGTTGGAAAAAATATTCGATCCCTTCATTATGACCTAATTGCATGGTATACAAGAGTTTCCGTGTTAAAACACACTTTCATCATGCAAATGCTATAGTTATAGCTCGGATGAATGAAACTAGCGCTGCAGTCCGCAGCCAAGTCCAACAAATAAGAGAGTGAATTATGTTAGCCAAGTATCGTTCGGATAGCCTAACAGGTAAGGCATTGGCATGGCACGCCAAGTATCCAGATTCGATTCCTGCTCTGGACATTTTTCGCTCTGTTGGAATAAACTTCAACTGTGCTACTCTAGCCTCGAATATGATAAACATTTACGTCAGACTTCTTATATTCATCATATTTTAATCATTTAGTTAACTTCATATTTACAAAATCTACATTATCTAGAGTACATATTCTACTTAAATTTTATAAACGCCTGAAAATAAATTGTGAAAAAGAAAATGAAATCTTACATAGACATTATATACTACAATCAATACAGTATGCCGGAAAGGGGGATAAAAATGGAAACACAATCTAAATCTCTATTAAAGCAGAAAAAATTTATCTTAAGTGAGAAGCGTTGATATACCCAGTGGAAATCAGTATATATATTTTCTTTTTTGTTAGTATCAATACACATTCTCAAAGCAATACATCATACCATAAGACGAAATAAAATTTTTCGTTGAGAAAATATATTACAGCCTGTTATATTTTATATTAATTCTTTGTTTAAAAAGATAATTAACCTTCTGTAAGATCTATAAGATATATGTATTCTAATAAAGGCTAAAAATTAATCCCAGTGCTAGTTAGTATTATACATGAAAAAGAAATATGTAAATTAAAGACACAATATAGCGAATTATCAATTACTAAGGAATTAAATCTCAAAAGATATTATATTCATGAAAGATTTTAAACTTATATAGAGAAAAGTAGTTCATGGGTGGAAGCTGTTTTAATTTTATAGAAAAGAATGTCGTAGGTTTTTATTTTAATTTTAGTCATTCAGTTTTATTTATCGCATTTATTAAATAAAATACACTGTATAAAAAATACTGCCAGTTTTCCGGTAGGGTTGGGTTGGGTTGATTTTTGACGGCCAATTATCTACACGAGGGATATAGGCCCGGGGGGAGTGCCCTCCGTGGGGGTCTTTCTAAGGGAACCTAATCCGTATTAACGCATGGAAGATCCACGGCTCGAAGAAAACCACGAAAACTCCGAACGATTAGGCCGACGGGCGCGATTGGGATCGAACCCAGCACCTCCCGTCTACCAGCTTCGAGAGCAGAACCTCTCGGCCACTGGTGGGGCGTTTTCCGGTAGGAATCGGAAAAATAGATGCCCTTATCGTACCGGAATAATTTCCGACCCAGCTCGGAATAAAATCCGTAAAAATAAGGAAATAGTCAGTAAAACGGTAATTTACGGATTTTATTCCGAGCTGGGTTGGAAATTATTCCGGTACGATAAGGGCAACTATTTTTTCGATTCCTACAGGAAAACTGCCATTATTTTTTTTTACAGTGTATTTAGGAACATTCAAAATTACAGGTTTAATGCTTTATGTAGTTCCAGAGTTTTCATCAACGTATCCAAAGGCTGCAAAGATACCAGTAATATTTTAGAATAATTTTAACCTTATTTATTCAGAAAAAGCAAAATCAAATTCTCCAAATAAATAAGCTGTTAGATTTTTTTTTTCAAATTTCCTTGTAGTATTGCGGCTCGCGATTAAGTGTTTAGGAATTCCTTGAATTTTCTAGTTGTCAATTTTATTTCGGAAGTACTATTTGATATATATTTTTCAATTACTTATAAAAAAAAATGCGTACTTGCATTGTTTCTTTTTAACTCACAGGATATCAAAGCCTGAGAGCTAATATCCCCTGCGGGTTCTGTATGTACGTACGTAACGCGATAACTCTTGATAGAAATATCCGATTTGCTTCAGATTTGTTTTCTAGAATCATTTTGAAAAGGCAATTTCCTGATTAGTTTTGGTGGTTCACTAGTTAAGTTTAAAGGTGGGAACGTGGGCTAATTATGACTTAAATTAGATATATGGTTTTTTCACGCAAAATTATCACATTTGCTTCAAATTTGGTATACGATTTATTCTGATAAGGCACTTCCCTGATTAGATTTGGAGGTTTATTGGGAAAGCACAAAGGGGTGACATGGGGAGCTAATCCCGCCCTTAATTTATCTGAATGTGTTTTTCATGCAGAATTATCCGATTTGATTCAAATTTAGTATACAGGTGTATTCTGATAAGGCGTTTCACTTATTAGATTTCGAGGTTGATTGGTTAAGTATAAAGGGGGGAAACGGGGCTAAACCCACCTTAATTTATTTTTCGAGGGCATTATTCTTTCAAATAAAAATATACTCTTAATATACAATTAGTGTGAATAGCCTGTGAGCTCAATGCCATCAGTTTAACTGGGCATACTTCTTTTTATTGTAATATTATTTGCATGCAATTTTGGTAATAAGTATTAAATGTGATATCGGTTATTAATCCAAAAAGCTGTCATAAGGCGTAAGAAATAGAACACTCTGTAAAGAAGATTTGTGCTGTATTTTCTATTAAATGATAGTCTGAATAGTACAAAACAACAGCTTCGAGATATAGATGTTGGTTACAAATGTAAATATTTTACTCTATCTTATTTTGAAATTTAAACAATACTATATCCATATTTTAGTGAAAACATCCTCATGCTATTAGCTGCATATATTACTTTTCAGTTATATTTGTGTTTTCTCAGTTATTTTCAGATCAACCAGTTAACTTACAATTACCAGTATCATATTGTGGTAATAAAATAAAGCGTGTTAATAACAAGTAATAAATTTCTCATTTGATATAGGAAGTTAATAAAAATTTCATGACACGTAAAATATTTTTTTTTTCCTTTTATTAGAAAATTCACAGAAAGTCGATTACAGCTAATAGAATCAAATGGCTTTACAAACTTCATCACGTATTGTGTTTTGAACTTAGAACATTTCGTTTTTCGATTTCAAGTCACATTTATTGAATTTGACTCGTATTCAATCAAACTTCTAGTAAAGGTAGAGAAAATAAAAGAAGTCGTCAAAATGCGAAACCTTCATATATTTTTGATATTTTTCAGCCCTTCATAAAAGTTTTAACGTTATATTTTTAATACATTTTTTAAAGTAACGTAGATATTTCAAATACATTTTACACGCCTTGTCATGGTAAGAGTAATATATTCCGTAAAGAAATTTAATTGACATTTAAGAAGTTATGAAGTGATTTTTATTTCCTTTAAAATTTTTCGAAAAAACATTATAGCTAATACGAGCAACCACCTTAAAAATTTCAACAAGCACGGTGTTTTTTTTTTTTTTTTTTTTAAAGCATTTTGCTTTTTAATCTACGTACCGTTAACTTTTTTGCGTATCCAGGAAAAAGGTGTTTGAAACCTTTAAGAAATTAATATGTCCTTGAAAGGCACATTATTAAAGTAAACAGAGGTATTATAGTGGTTTGTAAAAATAAGATATTACATTTTATTTGTGTGTTTGTTCGATTATTCTGGGTTAGAAACGTTCTTCTACTTATTTTAGGTAGTTTTCATTATAAAAAGTATTAGTTACCTTACATTCCAAAAAAGCAAAAAGCTATGTATTGCAGCAATCCGGAGGAAAGCAATTTCGAAAAACTTTGGCACATTTTCAACGATCATGAGCTCAAGACTCCAAAACCGATCAAATGTCGTTATATATATATGCATATACCTAAGCTTTGTAATGCTTTTATTCAAGTACTTATGAACCAATTTGGATGTAACTTAGTATGTGCATAGTTATACCAATGTCTCAAACAAGTTCGTTGACCAGCTTCATCCGCCATCTTATTTCAAACTAAATACGATATTTTTTTTTTTTTATTTAAAATTTACAATGAGGTATTAAAATTTATAATTTGAAAAATAATTTTTTTATTAACTGTTTCACGATGATACAAGGATTACGGTAAATTTTTTGTTTTGTCTTTATATTAAAAAAAATGAATCCAATGAATTTCTAGTCTGGCTGACATATTGAAACAATTTGATGTTTGTCACACGATAGTATACGTATTTATAAACCAATTTACATATGATTAAGGAAGTGCGTATTACATAGAAAGGTCTCGACGGGGTTTGTTGGTCTGCTTCATCCGTCATTTTCATTTAAAAGGACGGACATTTATTTTTTTTTAAATTTTGAATTTAAATTGAGGTATAAAAATATTGAATTGAAAAAGATTTTTTCTAAAAGTGTTTTATATTGATGCAATAATTCTGGTATATTTTTTTATTCGTCTTCATTTTCAAATGACTGACATGTTGCAGTTTGAATTTCCAACGCTGATATTTCGAAACAGTCTGATTTTTGTGATGCGAAAGGATTGATATGTATTAACCTATTTCAATGTGAGCTGTCATGGGTACAATACTTTCCAAGTACTCTACGATGTATATTAGCTTCAACAATAAAGTTATTTTAAATCTTTAAAATAAATTAAAGATTTAAAATTATTTTATCTTTTGAAGCATCAAAAGTGGGTAAATATTGAGCACGATTTAAAAAAATACACCGATTTCATAATGAAAACAACGCTGCAATTAATCCATTTCAAAGTTTGTTTACTAAGCATCAAGAGCAGTGAAAATACATATAAAACCTTATAAAATTGATGCAGGCCTTAAAGGTAATATGTTTCTGTTAATGTATATTTTAAGTTAAAGATATGGATCCAAAAACTACAGGGAGACCATAGAAATGTTTTTCTTCTTTAAGGTATCTAAGTGTATCTCAAATTAAGAACCGGAATAAGTTTTAATATTTACACGCTTTGTAACACATGGAGAGTAAGTTCACACTGAAAACAGTAGTAAAATGAATCCATTATCAAAATTTGTGAGAGTAATCGAGCAATCGATTCAGAGATTCATTAAAAGTCTTTGAGCCCTATTTGATGAGTTTTCTTAAATTTATATTTGAACTTCGTCGTCAAATGGTCTTTCTCATTGAATATGTAAAGAACGAACCTGATCACCACTATTATGACAAGTGTTTTAAAAAAAAATTTCCATGCATCCTCATTGTGATATTCTAGATGCAGATGAACGTTTCTGTGCGCACTAAATTTTATCTGAAACCACTAACAGTATTTAACCAAAGAATGTTCCAACTTTAACTTATATTAAAGAAAACAAGAAAGAAAAAATCATGCGTCAAGCATAGATTATAAAACACTTTCCAACACATTCAGAATAATGTAACAAAACTGCACTGTTTAAAAAATTAAAATATTACGTCTAATTCAACCATATGGAAACGCATAATACATTTCAGAACCCAATTCCAGCTGTTCCCATCCACAGTTGGAAAATTATGCGAATTGGAACCCTGTATATGATTTATATATTTGAATCTATTAGCTACATGCAAGCCAAAATTTAGTTCACTTAAAAGCTACATATACTTCAGTTGAAATTTTACCTTCAGCAATTTCCTCTAATAAGGAGAACGGTACATGAATACTTTTTGCAGCCCTGTATTTGAGGTACAGAATTTATATATAATGGGTAAGATGCAAAAAATTAATTAAATTTAAAAGCGCATACCGAATTTTAAACCGTGCACTCCAGCAATTATTACTCAAAGACACCTACAGAGACAGGTACAGACTCTGTACTGTAACCGATTTCTATTGTGTGTACCTGTAAATGAATAAAAAATGTCTTGTTCTAAAGTTATCGTAGTGAAATTCAGTGATTTATATCAGTTTCAATACATTTGATATAGCATAATATCATTAAAATACTCTGCAAATGATTTTCCCCCATATACCATAATGTAATGAAATACTTTTGAGTGCCCCTGTAAATGATCGATTAATACTACAAACTTCATATACAATACCCAACATGATTTGTTGACCCTAAATAACCTTTATCAATTTCATGAAATATCCGAGTATATTTAACGGAGTTATATTCCCCATATACCATAATGTAATGGAATACTTTTGAGTGCCCCTGTAAATGAACGATTAATCCTACATACTTCATATACAATACCAAGCATGCGTTGGTGACCATAAATAACCTTTATCGATTTCATGAAAATCCAAGTATATTTACGGGAGTTATTCCCCATATACCATAATGTAATGGAATACTTTTGAGTGACCCTGTGAATGAACAATTAATCCTACATACTTCATATACAATACCAAACATGCTTTGGTGATATTAAATAACATTGATCAATTTCATGAAAATCCGAGTATATTTACGGGAGTTAGAGCGTGGACAGGCGGCCAGACGGGCTGACGGCCAGACAAACCGAATGCATAAGCAATTTTCAACTTTGTTGGAAAGTGTTAAAAAAAGAATGGCTATGATGAAGTCATAATTATAGAACTGTTTTCAGATAACTAGCTTTTCGTGAAATCTATTGATAAAAAAGAATATTTATTTCTTTATATCATTTTGTTTCAATTACAAAATCCATCTACGCAATCAGCAGAAGTCTAAATATAAAGTTTGATTATATTCCGTTCATTAATTTTAGCTGCAGGTGAGTCCAAACCGGGAATGTTATTCTATTGCAATACTATACTTATGAACTTATACACTTTCTTTCATTTGCTTCATTTTTACTGCCGAAAATAACGGATTTATTTCATTATGATATGTATAATACTTTACTGAAAATATGTTCTTAACAATAAAGGTGTAGCGGTTAAAATTTCATAAACGTATTCTATTTAATGGTTTATTTTAAATGCTTCTCCACACACCCTCAAATGTCTAAATATAATATTTGATCTAGCTCCGTTCATTAGTTTTATCTAAATGTAAGTCCAAACAAGGAATATTATTTTACATTTATCTTGTATTTCTCGATTTATATCACTTTCAGTAATTTGCTTAATTTCTAATGACATAAATAACAGTTTAATTACATTATGAAATTTATAAATCTTCAAAGCTGAAAACATGTTCGTGGCAATAAAGGCTTAGCGGTTAAAATATCATAAACTTATAAATATTTAATGACGACTTTTAAATTTCATATTTCTCTATAATGATATTCTGGGAATAATTGTAAGGTTAATTCAGAATTTCACTGTAAACTCCTGACTCCATTTGGGAGTTTAAGTAAAATTCAATTTAAACTTTGGAATCGAATGCACATATTCTCATTCATTATTTATTTTCATGCATGAATAAAATTACTTCATTAAATTTTCTTGTGAAGGTATTCATCTAAGCAAATGAATTTGGAATTATAAATGTAGATTATATACTTTAGATGAAATATAAGTCCTATTTGAATAAGGTTGTAAACTTTTGTAACTTGATTCGTATTTTATAAGATATTATATATAAGAATTATTATATAATAAATATTATTATATATAAGAAGTTATTTTATAAGATAGATATTTATGCGTCAAAAAGTAAAAGATCTTATTAAAGCATATTTACACTAAAGAATGATTAACTTTGATACTGAATTTCCCGGTAGTGGAGATTGCTTTGAGGCCTATAGCAATTATGATTTTTCGCCTCAAATGGTGCTTCTTATACACAGAAACAACAACAAGCCACAACAATGTTTATTTATTTTTTCCATTATTTATTCATATCACTACAAATGGACACTCACAATTACATCCATGTCTTACCCGAGGATTCGAAAACGGAAACACTGCGTGACAGCAGCTGTTGCTACCGATTGCGCCACAGGGCGACCTAAAGAATGAGAAAGCATGAAAAGCTTTATATGTAAACATGTAAGAAAAGACGGCTGTCTTATTGTTATTGTAATTAAAAACGGCTGTCTTATCTTAACTAATTCTTTTTATCCGATTTGTTGAAGGATTCGTATTTTTAAATAATACATTTATTGTAAATATTTTAGACGAGGAAGCGTAATTTTACTCTAAATTTAAAACACATTTTTATTATTCCTAAAAAATACAAATAATTTTTAAATGCACTAGAACACTATGAATTGAAAAATACAATTATAAAATATTTAACACTAATCAAAATTTTAATAATTTTAATGAATTTATAATTTTATTAATTTTCACTCAAAGGTACTTGTTTTAGTAACTTTTTCATAAAGCTTAGACTTACTACTGACAAACAGTTCTTAAATGGATTTGGAAGGTGCACACATGATAGTATATTTACGAATATTTTTGATGAAAAATATTAAATTTAATTATAATCTAGGAGGGAATTTCATTAAAATTTGTTAAGGACGATTCTAATTTTAAGGACAAAATCAGGTGTGTTGTTGTCAATGAAGCTTGAATAAAATAAAATTCATTTTATTTTCATTAAACGTGTAATTTGTTTTTGTTTATTTTTGTAATTTCCTTGTGTGTAAAAATATATCAAACTAGGGACAATATTCCAATTTCCAAACACGAGTTTACAGCATGCACGACTTAGTACGGTGGTGGATTGTTCCTTCTAGATACATCTAAAAAAGAAATACGATACGGATTTTAAAAACGACTTATATTAAAAGGGGTATAAACAAATTTATGTTGATATTGAGACTTATATAATAAATATTGCGTCTTTAGAAAATTAACATATGTATATGATATTTTTTATAAAATATTGAAGCCTTTTAAAAATTATTTAAGATTTGGTGTTTCTAATTTAATTATGTTTTCGTGCTTTGAAAAAGATTATATATCAAGCCTGATTCATGCTTTTATTATTAGTTGATAGGTTCGAACGCAAGACTCCAAGTTGTGTTGAAAGACATGGTTTTCGAAAATCGCACAGAAAAACAAATACCTGCATTTTACTCAGCTGTTTTAAAGGCTGTAACAATGTAAATATTTTTAATATTCAAAATTCAACTAAAAAAATATTCTTCACACTTCAGGATTGCATAAAATACAAAAAAAAAAAATTCAAAATTATATTTCAACAAATCGAATTTATCATTATGTAGTATGTTTTATTTTTTTTTTATATAAAACAGAAAGCAGTGATTCCAGATAATAGAATAATACGTTCGCTACCGACATATAATTGGGCACCTCCGCAAACGACGATATCTGGGGGCCTGATGCACGTAACGGCCGTCGCCGTCAAATAGCTTGTGATGAACAATAACGCAAGGAATAGCATGTCAGATGCACGCAATTCGAAACCTCTCAGAGTTCGAGAAATGTGTAATAGTCGAATATCACAGAAATAGACTTTCCATACGTGACATATGCAGCCTGTTGGAATACAAAAAAGTGGCCGACGAGATTTGCAAAAGTATGGACAGCGGTGACTCCCGGAATGTGCCCCGAATGCCAGACCCACAAAACTGGGAGTTAGAGGCCGATGTAAGTCCAATAGAAGTACTCGGCTAACGTCCTGAAATAAACGGTACTTCTCGTATATGTATTATTAATAATTTTACTTACTTGTATTTTATTATTATTACGAAATTCTTCTTGTTTATTCTCTATATTCGATAATACACTAATTGGTTAGAACTTAACAATAACCAAATCCTTTTCTTTTTATACAAAAGTCATGCCTTACATACAATTAAATTTAAAAGTATAAATATTAAAATGTGTACTTTACTTCAAGTATATTTTAAAATCAAATGTACGCATCATTTGGATGGCATAATCGTGTATACTATTATTTTTATTAATCTTTAAAATAAGGTTATTTTTAAACATTGAAATCTGCGTGCGAAAAATGTTTTGTAACATTAATTCCTTTTAAAAAAGATATTCTTTATTTAAAAAAATAAAAAAAAATAAAAAAAACATTTACAGTAAAAACCTCTAAATAACGGGCAGCTCCCGAGCTGTAGTTCACTGTTCGGAGGTGCCTGTTTTCAGAGACAAAAATATACAGACGATGCATATGTTAGGTATTTCAAAAAATATCCCTGAAAGAAATGTGTTCGCTATTCAATACTGTCCATTATCGAGGTTTTACTGTGTATTCCCTCAAAAGGAAAAAAAGGAAAAAGAAAAAATAATGATAAAAGGCATTTTAAGATTCTTTGGGATAATGGTCACATTGTTTTCCAAAATAATAAACATTAATGTAAATTTTTGATTTCTAGATATTCGACAGATATTTTTCACGAACATTTATGACGTTTTATAAATGAATTTTATATGTATAACTGCACCGCTTTGTAACATAACAAAGTTCGTTTGCTTATCGTAAAAAAAGAACGCCGGAATAGATGAGTTTTACAACATAAAATATATGGTTTAAGGAAAATACTCTATAGATATATAAAATAGACATCTGATCGAATCTATAGAACTTAAACTATTATTTCCTTTAGTGACACTTGTGTGGAAATACCCAACGGAAATTCATTTGCTTTTCCTGTCAGCAAAAGTCAGCAAAATCAATTCATTTTCCCCATGTAATACATCATATCTGAAGGAGAAATCCAGTTATTTGTTCAAAAGTAACATTTAAGTCTGACATAATCATTCTTTATTTAAGAAACCCCTTTAGTCATTAGTATTTTCAAGACAAGAAAAATTCTTCATTTAAGCTCGGTAATAATAAACTTAGATTATTTGTAATTCTTCTTACGAAAAAGGAATATGTAAATGGGAAAACGATTTTTATAATTCATGAAGGGCATGCTGCAAGGTTAAATGGGTGTTAAATAATAAAATTGCAACCGGGAAAAAATAATGCTGCTTTTAAGATAATAAAGTACTTTTTAAAAGCAAGAGGTTTGAAAGATATTTAGGATAAAATAAAGCAATTCTTAAAATAAAACGAAGATAACTTTATAGTTTTGATAACATGCAGTTAAATAACGTACTAATGACACTATTTATTTAAGATTATCGAATTTAAACGCAAAACAGGCGTTATGATGTCTGTTTAATTTCTTTCTTTATTTGAAAATGATAGAATTCTTTAGAATACTCTAAATTAATTCTTTAAAAGCACATCAATGAATATTGTAGCTTTGATAACATGCTGCTAAATAACTTGTTTGTAACAGTATCTAGTTATACATCTTGCATTTTAAACCAAATGAAACGTTATGATTGTATGTTTGCTCTTTAGATAATATGATATTTTTTAAAAATTTTGAAATAGATAGATTTAATTTTAATACATTAAATTATTTTAATGTCTATATTTTTTCGGTTTTGTTAACATGTAGCTTAAAGATTTATCTGTAACAATTTTTAGTTATGCCTATCTCACTTTAACGAAAAACATATGTTATAAATGCATATCTACTTTTCAAATAATAAAAAAACTTTTTAAAATTTGGAATTTTATACATTTATTTTTAATACAGTAAATTAAATCTTAAAAACGCATAGAATTGTATAGTTTTTATAATATGCACATGCAAAACGTACTTCTAACTCTATTTGGTCATACCTGTCGCATTTTTACGTAAAACAGACATTGTGCTTGTATATATCCTCCATAGAAAGTAATGTACGTTTTTTTTTTTTATTTTGAATTTGATAGATTTATTATCAATACAGTTAATTAACTCTTAAAAAAATTGTCGATAATTTTGTTGTTTCAATAACATATACTAGTTAAATAACATACTTGTAACACTGTCTGGTTATACCTGTCGCATTTTAAAATAAAACATATGTTATTATTTTGTCTTTTGTTTAGATAACAAGGAACTTTTTAAAATTTGAATTTAATATATTTATGTTTAATACAGTAAGTACTTTCTCAGAAAATGTAGATAGTTTTGTAGCATTGACATCATGTAGTTAAAAAATGTACTTTTAACACTATCCACTTATGCTACGAGTTCTACGAGTATGCTACGTATTCACCTTGTAACGTAAAACCGATGTCTTGATTGGGTTTGCTCTTAAGATAATAGGGGCTTTTCCAAAACTTTTTATTTGATAGATTGTTTTTAATACAACAAATTAATTCTTAAGAAATGTAGATAATTTTTTGTTTTAATAACATGCAGTTAAATAACGCACTTTTTACACTATTTAGTTACACCTATCGTATTTTAACGCAAAAACGTATGTTATGATTACATTTTTTGTTTTTTCTGAGATATTTATTATTACTTTAAATGATAGTTTGTAAAAGTTTTACAATAAATGATAAATATAATGTCATACAGAAAACGTGTAAAGAAATATCCTCGTTGCGGAATATCAAATTGTGTAAGTCTATATTGCGTAGGTAAAAATGTAACTATAAAAAAAGGTATACTACTAAATATATATATGGTATATGTCTTGTAAGCTTATTACTTTATGGTAGGTTGGCACAGCTACAAAAATTCTGAAGTCAGATATAAATTTTGATTTTAAAATAGATAGAAATGTCATCGGATAACGTAATAAAAATTTGCTGATATTTACTTAACTTACTTAAATTACAGAAATCGAAAAAATTAGAAAGCAATCTCTTAAAAGGTAGGACAATACAGAGTAAGACCACATACATTATATGTTGATACTTCTGAAATTTATCATTCGTAACAGAATATAATGAAACTAAACTTTGCATTCATATTAAACACTTATTCTTTTACTATATTCCTACATTAAATATGTGATTATGTTATCATATTTTTACGAATAAAGAATTATTTTTGAAAAATCAAATCAACCGGTTTTACCACACTACCAGTGGTATAAAACAACAAGATACATTAGTCTTATAGGAAATAAAAGAGCTTAGACACCTTTAAAGATGTAAAATATACTTTATTTTACTACTCTAAATTTAAAACTTAATTAATAATATTTTTTAATTATAATTCTAATGGTTTAATAGTTATAGACACAAAAGTAATTACCTGCATCCCATTTAAAAAAAAAATTAAAATCTTCCTTCTAATTATAAAATTTAAAAATCATAATCACTCTTGTAGATGTAAGTTTGACTTTTAAACCTTTTTATTTACTCCAAAATAAAATTTTACTCAACGTAGGGTATGCAGCTTCAACCCAAAAGAAGGGGGGGGGGGTCGAAAAGCAAGCCTTAAAAATGGCCATTGGAATGCCAAGAGCAGTTATATTTTGAGAAATATATTTTAATTTAATATGCTACACAGAGTAGAATAAGTTTTTTTTTTTTTTTTTTTTTTTTTGTAAATTCCGTTATGTTCCGATTTAAGAATTTTAAGAAAATAATGTAAACTTCTAAACACAGAATTTACATAAAAGTCTTTATGGATATATCGCAATGGTCGCATATCATGCTGGACTAAATTTAATCATTTCATCCAGCATCAGTTTTGTCTCAGTTTGTGCAGATGATTGCTCAACTTGTGATTAAAGTCACTTTAAAACGACGTAATTGTTTGACCTTAATTCTTATTAATAAAATCATCCTAAAATTCAAAATTGAAATAAAATGTCAACAAACTATAACATTTTGAATTTTTGTTACATATTAAACATTACTATTTCACTTTCTGAATTTCATTTACATATTATTCATTCCTATTTCATATTTAAAATATTTCCATTAATTATTTGCATTTCAACCAACGTTGTTTTTGAAGGTTTTGGAGGTCGTGAATTCTTAATAAGATAAAGGCTGTTCTTTCATTTGATATTTTAATTGAAATTTAATTTGAAATGCATAATATTTGCAAGAGAAAATAATTCTTCTTTCCTGTATAGGCGAGAGCGCTGGTTCTTCGGAGTATCACAGAAGTTGCTGTATCCACCTTACCCTTATTTAATTCTGAAATGATTATGTTATTGAAGTGTTGTATGGTAGAATTACGCAAATTGATCCAGGCTTGCAACTTTAAAAGAAATTATTATGTTTAATCAAATACAATTAATTAGTGTTCTATGCATGTTCTATTTTAATAGTAATATATATATATATACAATTTGTATTTAACTTGATTAATAGTGTATTGCATTCTTGAGAGCCAAAGATAGCTTCCCGTAAAACGGAAGCAGAAAGTGACAGACAAAAACATATGTCCTCATCACTCAAGAGATACGCCCTAGACTGAAGATGAAATGGGGTTTCACAAGTATGGGCAGGACGCCTCTTCGACAGTATTTAATTTTACAGTACAAAATGCTGACTTAAGTATAAATTTAGAGTCTATCAAAGTCCAGTCAAAAAGTTCTGCTTTTACAGTCCTCTATAGTTTTTCTTGTGATGCTGCCATCTGTAGGAATATTGAGTAGTTGCATACGTCACAGGCAACGGACGCAAATGAAAATAAGTTTATTACGGGTAATTGTCCCAGTCTATTAGAATTGTTTGATGTTTGTCCGTAAAGTGTCGCCATCTGCCGCATATTTCACAAAACAAAAGGTCGAAATACATTTTGAACTATTTTCGACAGTTTTTCATAAGAGATAATAAAATATCAATTAATTTTTATATATCGGAATATTACAAACAATAAAACAGGAATTTTACTTTTTCAGAATTCACTGTTTCACCCGATGAAAAAAAAAAAAAAAAAAAAAAAAAAAAAAAAAAAAAAAAAATATATATATATATATATATATATATATATATATATATATATAAATATAGATAGTACAAAAATATTTCAATTTTAAGACTTAAAACGCACGCTTTTATTTTATATAAAATAACGTCAATCACATACGCTGAAGAATTCACATTTGCGATGCAGGCTTAAACAACGTCTAGAGAAAAGTATGCATAGAAATTCCGTACCGCTGAATAATACACAGATCCAGAAAAAAGCGATGTCGTCATTCAAGAAACTCCAAAAAAAAAAAAAAAGAAAAAAAAAACGGCTATCTAGAGATTCATATGCTTTCATTTGTTCGTAACATTAATATAGATACTTAAAATTAAATTTAGTTTATAATAGCTCCAAGTTTCATTATAAATCATTCATTTATATTTTTTCAATATAGCAAATATTTTAATTACATGTTTTAAAATTTTTAATGAGAAAATAGCAACAAAAAGATATAATTACTATTTTCCAACTATTTCTCTTTAATTTCTACAGAAATAGAGTACTTCAGTTGCCAGCATTAAATTAATAATACCGCTAAAAAGTACAAAAAAAATTAATTTCTTAAAATGAATTGAGATGCAGTTCTCAAACAAATTACATTTAAAAGTACTCCCCCCCCCCCCTCCCCGTATACGACAGTATAAAAATTAAAATGTGCGATATTTCAAAGTTTAAAAAACTGCAGTAGAGGTTATCCGTATTTAACGGCACATTGATACACCTGCTTTGTTTTAAGGCTGGGTTACATAACGGAATATTATTTTTTGGAGACGACATTTAAATTGCTGGGCGAAGGAAATAAAATATTGGGGGCTAAAACATTTTTACTTTCTTCTATCTTCAATAGAAGAAAGTATTGCAATCGAAATTTTTTCGACTTCCGGTTTTCGACAGATTTACACGTTTTAGGGGCCAGATATCCCAAAAAACATGTTTATACAAAATGTCTGTGTGTCCGTCTGTCTGTCGCCCTTGTGCCATCAAAAAGTGTATGAAGTTATGCATAGAATTGAACCAAATTTTTATTTTAAGTTTTTTGTTATAGCAAGCAGATCCTCCCTGAATTTGGGAAAAGTTCGCCCGTAGGGTGCGCTGTAATAGCGATTTTTGTGCGATTATGAATAATGTGCCATTAAAAAATGTATGAGGTTATGCATAGAATTGAACCAAATTTTTATTTTAAGTTTTTATATATGGCAAGTAGGTCCTCCCTGAATTTGGAAAAAAATTCGCCGGTAGGGAGCGCTGTAACATCGATTTTTGTGTGATTTTGAATACTGTACCATCAAAAAGTGTATGAAGTTTTGCATAGAATTGAACCAAATTGTTATTTTAAGTTTTCGGCTATGGCAAGTAGATCCTCCCTGAATTTAGAGAAAAATTGCCGGTAGGGAGCGCTGTAACAGCGATTTTTGTGCTATTTTGAATATTGTACCATCCAAAAGAGTATGAAATTATGCTTAGAATTATACCAATTTTTTATTTTAAGTTTTTGGCTATGGCAAGCAGATCCTCCCTGAATTTGGAAAAAAATCGCTTGTAGGAGGCGCTGTATTAGCAATTTTTGTGCGATTTTGAATATTGTACCATCGTAAAGTGTATGAAGTTATACATAGAATTGAGCCAAATATTTTGTGTTTGATTTTGGTCATGGCACGAAGGTCTTCCCTGAATTTGAAAAAAAAATCTACCGGAAGGGGGGCGTTGTAATAGCGATGTTTGTGCCATTTTCTTTATTGTACCATCGAAAAGTGTATAAATTTATGCATAGAATTGAACCAAATTTTTATGTGCATGTTTTTGGCTTTGGGCAACAGGTCCTCCTTGAATTTGGAAATATTGAGCGGTAAAGGGGTTCTGTGATAGCGATTTTTGTATGCTTTTCTTGATTTTTCGTAGTTCTTTTGTCAATCGGCTGCTCGTACAGAGGAGGGAACTTGCTTTTTGCTAAGCCGTCTGTCTATTCGCAAACATCTGATAACAACAGAATAAGGAAAAACTATTAATTTTAACAAATATCATGATATTGATGAACTCGTTTTTAGTCCGTTTAATTGACTGAAGCAGAAATTTAAGATGAAAATCAAAGTTGGTATAGTATTAAACTAAAAATATTGAAGTATTAACATGTGTAACTAGTTTTTGAAATATTATGTATAAGATAGAAGAAAGTTTTGGGATTGGCACATCCAACTAGTTTCAAACGATATTTTATTTTAATGAATGTTTTTATTATTATTATTATTATTATTATTATTATTATCATCTTTTTTTTTTCTTTACGAAGAAGTGAAATATGTTTGATGTAATTCAAAATAAGTAAACCATGTATATCAGCGTCATGTCTCTTTTATATAAAACATCATTGCTGATGGGAACTTCTTTCTAAACGCGTTTAACGCGAATTTAAATAGGATATATATTTTCAAATATTTTTCTTTTATGCATAACAATCCAAGTAACAGAAAAACTGACTGCACATGATGGTGTTTTGGGGCATGATGTATTTGACAAAAGATATGTAAATTTATGTGAATATATGTACCTTGCTTTGGTGTAATGTATTTTTCTATTTTTTCAATAATAACACAGACATTGTTAATAATGCAAGCATTTAATGTAACATCTAAGTTCACTTTATGATATATCACTTCCTTTTCCTTTCTTTACCTTTCTTTTATATAGAAATATCTGAAAAAAATTCGAACAAATGATTATATATAGTATATTTCGATATTTCGTCTTTCACAAAACATATCAATTTATCCTGGATCGATTTTGTTTTGTTGTGCGAAACTTTACGCAGAAGGTCGGATGTTACATAGGAACAGATGTTCTAACAGATTTTTTTTTCTCAGAAAATCCACTTGTGAAATAGACTAAAAATATCTGAGAAACAGTGTTTTAGAGAATTGAGTTTAGATAACATACAAGATTTCAGTTAACTTAAAATATATCAAATTAGAAACAAAAATTATTTAATAGTTTACTGAAAGTCGCAAACAAAGGTTTATGTTCTTATATTACAAGAATAATAAAAGCACTATTTTTTATATCATATTAAAACACAAATACCTTATTTTAATGTATGGACGATAAGTTGAAGTAAACTATTATAATGCAAAACAAAATTTTAAAATAAGTATTTAAATATTGTTTCATATTTATTAATTATATTGTTCGTATAAGTTCCGAAATAGATAAAACTTTATAAATGACATAAATAAGACTTTGACACAGATATTTTAATGTACATTTGGAGACACTTAGAACGAAGAATTGAGAAAAATACTAAACTTAATAATTTTTACGGGAAATGTTTAGATTTCGTTTAACCAATGTATGTTTTACATTTCTACAGAATCAGTATGCATGCTTATACGACCGCTAACAAATACGAATTTTTTAAATATATATCGTGATTTTGGGATATATTTCATGATAAGACACATTTAATTTCTTCTACAATTAGTAAATATTATTTCTTACATTTATACTCACTGTTTCTTTTAGTTAAATAATTTTTTTTCAGTCATATAATTTATACAACGATAATAATTTTCTGAGAGAATTGCGACGTATAATTCTGTATGTCTAAAGGTACATATACAGGGTGTATCTGAAATGCTTCAACTAACTTAGAGGAAGGATAGTACTCATGAAGACGAACAAAAAAATGCAATGGAACATGTGGTCGCAAATGACGTTTAAAGGGTGAAAACCGATAAAATGCGTCTGGAAATGGACAAACTGAGACAAGAAACACTCAAAAATATTATTTATTGCGCAGAATAGGTACAACACAGCTCGTGATGTCCAGAGAAAAAAAAATGTTTTACAACAATTGTTCAAAGTGTTGACCGCGGACATTATTACACAGAGTACATCTACGGAGGAACGACCAGCGGACACACTCAAATTTGAATATGTGGATTCCTGCTCACAAATTTGTTTGGCTTTCTTCCAAGGTTTTGTTATCTCTCTCTGACCATATATTCACACAGTGAAAGGGAAACCAGCTACGTGCTACCAGTTAGTTCTGCAGAACAGCAGCATGCGATATTTCGATAATTTTATTAGTTTCATTAGTATAATTTTCTCCGTTTAAACGTCATTTTCGACCCCTTGTTACATTACATTTTTTGTTCGTCCTGATGAGTACTACCATCCTCCTGAGTTTGTTGAAGCATTTCAGATATATCCTATATGTAGGGTAGATTAAGTATATTATACTAAGAATGTTTTTTTTTCAATGCTAAAAACATGCTAAATTCTATTTAATCGGAAAATAAATATAATTTGAGATGAGAACTTTCTACAAATTCACCCGCTGCAATCTGAATTTGTTCTTTAGTAAGTATGAAAGATTTTTAGACAGCAAGTATTATATTGCGGTACCTTTGGGGTACAATTGAAATTAAGTCTGTAAACAATGATTAGAAAAGTGTTAGTTATGATTTATTTGAAAATTTAAATTATCATAATTCTCGGAGAAAAACCCAAGTTACCTATTTTTCGTTTTCACAATACCTTAAAATAATATATCAGGGATGAGAGCGCTCCTACCCAAATGACCAATTACTACAAATAAATTTTAATACTATACTTTGCTTTCTTGAATCTCAAAAATTCGGTTATTAAATAATATGTGAAATACTATTAGAATTTAGTGGTAGAAATCGGTCATTTTGGTCGGAGCACTGTCATCTCTGATATATGCAAATATGCCTTGACTCATTCTTTTAGTAACGAATACTTTGATAAATAAATTCGAATATATATATGAAATTATTTTGGAAAATGTTACTTTTGTGAAAGCAAAAAGTGATGCATCAAACATTCAAACAAAATAATTGTGTTTAATGAAATTTTAATTTCTGTGAAAAGAATTTTACAAATATTCTTCAAACAACATAACATATAAATTCTTCCGAGTTATTCTAAAATTTGCTTCTTTTGCTTTAGAAATTTAAGATACCAATACATTTTTTAAATTTGAAGATGATTTTATATATAAGATAGCACTATATTTTGCTGTATGTAATTTTTTGAAACCCAGGTTGGTTTACAAGTACGTTTTAAAGTGCATTAATAAGTTTTGTTTCACATTAATACAGGTTTATTTATACTACCATTTCTGAAATAGACATTTTTACTTGCGTAAATGAATTTATATGTGGAAAAGTTCCCTAATAATGTTAATTTTAATTGTAATATCGATACTGTTAATTTAGCACTTTGTATGTTATAGAGATGTTTTTTGAACAGGAAAATGTTTTCTTGAAATCTGGTGAAATCCGAATACAGGTATATTCCGGCTTAAGAACAATGATTAATACACTTCAAAAATACTTGAAAAAAAAACCTAAAATTACGGCCAACCAAATAAACTATGTTTTAAAAAATCATATTATAAATCTCCATAATCTATTGTTTTTTGAGGTACCGGGTGTCACAAAAATGACTGCTGGATTTTAAAATTCAATAATTTCCCAACGGCGACAGATATTTAAAAAAATTCTTGCATGAGGGTTATGTATGATGTCAGGAGTTTTTGTACTGTTATTCGTGATTTTAGTTTGAATTTCAAACAATACATGACGCTGAGAGCAACAGGCGCTCAGTCCAGACCCAAATTTTTGGTACTTTGGAATCCATTCAATATATTTTATTCTCCTTTTTACTCAGAGAGGCCGAAAAATCGAGCCTGAATTAAGGGTTTTCGATTGCAGCGCCATCTATCGATGCTAATATAACTAAAACTGAGAATTGCAGTATAAATACTCCTGACATCTTACATAATACCCCTGCAATATTTTTTTTTAATATCTGTCACAGTTTGCAGGTTATGGAATTTTAAAATCCGTCAGTCATTTTTGACACATCCAATACCTATAATTATAATGATGTCTTTTTTAATCTTGGTAACTCTGATGAGGTTATATTTTAATTCCGTTCGTTGTTATAGTATATTTTGCTAAAGGGCTGTCCATAAATGATGTCGCAATGTTTTTCATTATTTTTCACTCCCCCCCCCCCTCCTTTCTCACAAAGTGTCACACTTTACCATACCCCCTCCTCTCCCCTTGTCACATGTCACACTACATTGCATAAACATATACTTGCAGTTCAGAAACAAAGCATTACATTACAGATCATATTTCAAATTTTATTTTTATAATTTAAATATCTGTTACAATAGCATTTGTGAGCATGACAGCAAAAATGATTCGTGTACTTATTTTGTATGAAATAAGATTAAGGTTTACGAAAAAAAAAATAATATACAATAGCAATAAAATATTAATGTAGAAGAGCAATTGAAAACAGAAGTTTGTTGGAATTTGAAATGGAATTTAATATAATTGGCTTTAAATCTTAACTTTACTTTATGAATACCAAATACATTAATTTCAAAATAACTTCAAAATTTAATCTGTAGATTTTTAATGATTTTATTTTAAACAAAATGTGTGATGTCACATTTCTTCTTACACCCTCTCACCCACTTATCACAAACTGTCACAATTTCACGAACCCCTTCCACGCCGTCCAAGCGTGGCATCATTTGTGGACAGCCTCTAGAGTAAGAAATATGTGTAGATTTTATAGTTTAAAACGAAAATTTTATTCTCCATTAATATAAAGCTTTTAGATTCAAAATTATGGCAAATGAATTATATTAACATTGTTTTTTTTTCTTTTTAATTTAATATTTTTTCAATATGTTTGCTAGAAACAAATTTAATAGATAGGATGTTATGAAATCGTCTGAAAATCTTTTCATTTTATTTCACGAGAATTAAAAAAAAAAAAAAAGTTGCATAAAAAACAACGTTTACTTGAACAAAATTGCATTCCTGTCAAAACTAAGAAGCTTCTTTTTTTTTTTTTAAATAAAATTTTAAACTATATTTCATGCCTTTTTTTCATTCTTACGAAAACAATTTTTAGCCCCCTGTGAGTAGTGTAAAAGAAAAAATTAACATATACGTTTTGTAACTTTATACTTTTCATTATTGTTAAATAAGAATAAAAAAAAATAGATCAAAAAGATCTAAAGGTATATTTCTACTAAATATGGATTTGTGAATCAAAATGAAAAACAAATTATGAAAATTAATATTCAGCTTTTTTTCATTGTAATACAAATAATGAACCATAGAATTAGTTACATTGTGAATCTAGTTTTAAAATTTAAATTTTGAGTGGATCTAAAAATATATTAATAAAGTTTTATAGTGATTTTCTTTTCCCATATGGGATTTGGTTTTGTCCCTATAATATAATCTTGCTAAAAAGTAGCGGGAATTAAGACAATACATTTCTTAATTAAGGTTACAATCGCTACTTGCATCTAACTAAATCAAGATTTTAATTAAACAACACATTTGCTGAAATATTTGAATCTGTTAGTAAGTTTCTTCCCTCGTACAAATTCTAATAGTCTGTTAAAAATGACCTGCTCGACGACTAACGGAAATTGAGATGAATTTATAAATTAATTAATATTACAATCACTACTTACAACTTCCAGAGTATAGAATTTTAATGAAATAGCGCATTTCCTTAACCATTTGAAAACTGTTAATAACTATCTTTCCTCGTACGAAACTTGTTATAGTTCGCAAAGATAACCTTAACTGTGACTTACGGAAATTAAAATAATGACTTTCTTAATTAATATAAATTCTTGACTGTAAGCTACCAGAATCTAGCTTTCAATTAAATAATGCAATTCTTGAGCCATTTGAATCCGTTAGTGTTTTTTCCCTGCACGAAATTTGTTATAATCCGACGTGTTTAACCTAACCGGTGATTAACGGAATTTAAGAAGACTTTATTTGTTAATTAAGATTACAATCTCTACTCACAATTATCCGGATTTAGTTTTTAATTAAAACACACATATCTTGAGTCATTTGAATCTGTTTATATCTTTCTTTAATCATACGAAATTTATTATAGTCCAGTGAACATGTATGCTCAATGGATAACGAGACTTAAATCTGCTAGTCAAACTAAAGTTAAGCTTAGTTCACTACTTGTCTAACTTCCGAATTCTCTTCGCTAATTCCAAGTCTATGGGTGAGGGATGCATTCGTATATTTAAAATATCTCCTCAGGAAATAGAAATTCTTAACTTGTTTTTTCTGTGTACTTAAGGGGTCTTGTACCTTTTAAACGCGTCGAAAATTAACGAAAAACTTAAAAGTTTGAATTAGTCTATCTTCAAAGCCTTTTTATGTATAAAGATGAAATTTTGGATATTGATAAAACAGATTGTGCTTTGTAATATGCTACCATTAGAAATTTATTAACCCTTTACAGAATTTGTGTATTGTTGAAATCAAAATAGCTCTTTTTTTACCGCATAAGTCATTCGCGCATGATATCTTGAGAAAGTATGTATGGATTGGCATGAAATTCGGTAAAGATACTAAACATATATGTGTGTTTAAAATTATCTACTCTTAGGCTAAAATTATTTCATTAACTATACATAAAAAAATATTTTCGTAAAAAAAAAAAAAAAAAAAAAAAATGTATTTTTAATGAATAAAAAAAGTCATAACTAAAAATATTACCATTGTAAATACTTAAAAGTAGATCATTTTAAACACACATATTTGTTTAGTATATTTACCAAATTTCATGACAATCCATACATACCTTCACAAGATATCATGCGCGCAATGACTTATTGGGTAAAAAAAGAGCTATTTTGATTTCAACAATGCACAAATTGTAAAGGGTTAATAAATTTCTGTTGGTAGTATATTACAAGGCAGAATCTGTTTAATCAATATCCAAAATTTCATGTTTATACATAAAAAGGTTTTGAAGATAGACTAATTCAAAGTTTGAAGTTTTTCGTTAATTTTCGACGCGTTTAAAAGGTACAAGACCCCTTAAAGAATGTCTCCTTCTTGTAAAAATATTTCTAAAATATTTACTCAATTGTATGTAAACTGTTCGCAATTCGTCAGCTTTAAATACATAAAATATTAAATTAAACCTATATTTTAGAAATATTTTGAGAACTGAGGAATAAATAAACGTCTTTTCAGAAGAGTACAAAGAAGAAAGAATTGAAAAATATTAATTTACCGAGGAAATATTTTAAATATACGAATGTATTCTATGCTCATAAACATAACATTAGGGAGGGGAATTTGAAAATTGACTGTCTGTCAGAATTAAGATGTATCAATTTATTAACTAAGATTATATTCGCTAATTGCAACTATCATAATCTAATTTTTAATTAAATAAATATTTTCCTGCAACACGCGTGTCTATAACTTTCTTCACTCATAGCATCGTGAATTCTGTGAAGGTTATTGGCCATGATGTTATATTTGGCAGTCTATAATGCATTTATCCAAGTGATTTGTTTGAAAAGAAATATTACACTAATCGTTTAAAAGTATGTAATGGAAATGAAATGGAAGTACATTTTTTTTTTTATCTTTCTAAATTAACATTTTTAAAATGATATAAAATAAAACAATCATCTAACTTATAAAAATTGGCTTAAACGTTCATAAAAAATGAAGTAATGTATCATTTATTTTGTCTCGATGTCTATCTGGTATGCAGTTTTCTGTGAATAAATGCGAACACATACAAAAATTAATTGCTTTTTCGCTTTATAGCGACATAGAAATAATTTGTTGTATTTTGCGTATACTTTATGGCTTTAATGATTACTCTGTTTTCATAAATATTTAATCAAAATTTTTAAAACATGACTTTAAAAAAAATAATGAATACTAAACATTTCATAAGCCTACTGCTTTCATCCTAGTCTTTTCTATTCTTTCTATTTACCTACTATGGATAATTTAAATGAAATATAAGTTCCTATCAACTTTCAAATTTATATTTCATTACTTTTTTTCTTGCTCTATAGAAAATTTTCACATCTTCCTTTAATCAATTTTACATATTTTCTTTTCTATCACCCCATTGTTCTGTAACTTTACGGAAGAAATTCAATATTCAATTTCGGTCTCAATCCAGATCGTATTTACTAAGAAAGTAGCTAATCTGTCGTCCGGATTAAATGAAAAAAAAGGAGTGAAAATTACGTAAATTAACACGCAGTCGTTGATTTTTTAAAATTGATTTTTCCAAACAAACATTCTTAAAATTTCGGGCTACGCTTTAGCTAGTTCATGAATAAGTATGAGTTCATGATACACGAGAATGGTATCAACCAGGATATATTCGGATTATTAGTAAAAAGTCCCCAACAAATATCTGTTAATAGAAAAAGACGCTCTTTTCTCTCATTATATGAGAATCGAAAATGTGCACATCACAATTACATTTTACAGGCGCTGGGATTGAAATTGCAACATTTAACGTGCAACCCTGGTTATTACAAATTTCAGGTATCTAGCCTAACAGAGGTCGATCCATTGAAGCTACTTTTTAAGTCTACATTACCATGAGTGCATAGTAAATGTTCTCTTCCTTGGAGACAAGGAAACTCTAACACTTATTACCAAGTAAAATGCAAAACCCTCCAAAGTTTTACTCGCTCATATTACAATTTAATAATATTATTTATATAGAGAAATACCCTCTATCCCACATTCTTTTTATGAAAATGTTATACCTATGAACAGGATTACTTATCTGCTTTCACAATTGTGTTTATAAATCGAGAAATTAAAGCAAAAACAAGATTACTTCGACAAATTTCTAAATTAGGGCAAGAAATTTAAAAAAAAGTAGTTTCAGTTTATATTTCATTGATCCTTGTACATTCAAAGAATTATATTAAAATTTATTAAAATATAAGCATGTTTTTATTTTTTATTTGCATATCAGTAATAGAAGAAACTCTGACTACTAATTTTGCCTAAGTGTAATAACGCCCTTTTAAATATTAAGATTTACATTGTTAACGATGGTAAGGAAAAGTTATGACTATTAATCGGAATTCTATACACACAATCTTAAAAATTTTGGTAAATGATTTTATTGGTTAACATATTGTATTATTAACAATATCGTATCCTATTTGTGAAAAACACAGTTCACAGAAATTTCCAGTTATTAACCAATTTATGGCTGATTTTTTTCTCAAATTTCTTGGTAAAATCACTTTAAAATGTTTCAAAATGAAGTGGAAAAATACTAAAAAAAATCTCTAAAATATTTTCGTATTTATTTGATAAAATGTAAGCGTGCTAAATTTGGGGATATGCATGATATTTATTATAACATAATATGTTTAATTATATGTTTAACTATATTTATATAAAATAAGCTTTTAAATTATATATTTTATACTATAATTAGTATTTTTATGAACGACTACAAAAATATATTTCTGCCTTTACAGGGACTAATAACATTGTAAGTTTTATTAATAATAAACTAAGAATAATAGTATTTGAGGCTTAAAAACAATTTATTTCATAATCATCATGAAAAGGACTTTACATAAATAACTATCCCCTAAATGGTTAATAAAAATATGTAATCATTCATACCTAGCGCCTTATATTTTGTACGTTACAAAATTATATAAAAAATAGGCTTGAACATATAATTTTATAATTGAAAAAAAAAAAACTTATTTCAAAGAAGTCTACAACCTCAGATTATGACTTATTTATTTGGATCCTTAATAGAAAAAATACAAATAAATTTACTTTTACATTTGGCATCTTGAAAAATCTATAAACACCAAAAAAAGTCTTAATTTTAGTAAATAAATTTCCATCTTATGCTGTCATCTCTCGGTAACAGATAAAGAAATTTACAGATAATTAATTCATACAAGTTTCATGTTATAAAGTAGAAGAAAATTAGGGAAGTTTATTAAAATTCGAGAACGCTAGGCAAGAATAGGTTAAATAAATCATTTGCATTAGATTGCTTAATTCATATTAATAAAAATAATATTTTGTTTCACCATCAATGTTTTTTTTTCTTTTCTTTTCTTTGAAAAACAAAAGTATATATGTGAAAGTAAAACGGGTTATGGTTAAAGTAAAATTAATTCATAAATGTATAATAATAGCGTTTGAATTTAATACGTCTAGATAAAAATATTTTCCTTATTATTTTCAGATTCATTCAGAAATTCATTAAACCATTTCATCTCCCTCTGGTCTCACAGAATTCAATTTAACTTCGTCCTCGAATTTGCCCTCATGCGTTCATAATTTATTTCAATGCATGATCCAAATTATTTTATTAAATTCTCTCTTCGAGAAAATTCAGAGCATTTAATATTTTTCAACAAATAATGGATTTTCACTGTATGTTACAAATTTTATTACGCTCATTTATTAACTTGTCATAAAACTTTATTGTTTTGAAACAAAATTAAATTTTATGTTTCGGAAATTATCATATCTAATTAAATTCTGTCTGAACAAAATATTATAAAACTTTAATATATCTTTCAATACCTACGGAATGATATAGTATAAATGTGCAAGTTTACCTCTCTACAAAGTGAAGTTATCTATTTTTTTTATTTCACTTATTTTCATTCTAATATGTGACGGGGATGTGGGTTAAATGTCCCAGGCTCTTCGTAAAAAACCTCGGAAATACAAATGCTTGTCAATCTTCCTTTTTAGGGTTTCGTTCATCTGACGAAACCCTATTCGTCTCACTCCTCTGTCTGTCTGTCTGTTATAGAGCCTGTTCTCAGAAACTATATGTGTTGGAGACTTGCAATTTTGGATACTTATAGCTGAACACCTCACATCAAACGGCAAATCAGGAAATTTTGAAAAAAGTCTTATATTTATCCGTTTGCGCTCTAACTTGTGTATTTTAAGCTGTTTTTTTTTTTTTACCTGAGCCCATAATTAAGTTGAAGACTTTAAATTTTCGCATATTTGTAGCAGAACACTAGAGATCACACGAAAAATCATAATTTTTCCAAAATGCCTTATATTATTTACCCTTCAGGGTTCTAACTTGTATATTTTAAGGAATTTTTCTAACCTCCCCCTTTTCTCCCGGGAGGCAGTTTTCTAACTTTTGCTGACACCCCTCACGTGATATATGATTGTGTAGCCTTTTGACCACTCTTTCATATTATGCACGGTAGCCTTATCCATTTTAGTTCCAATTTTTCAATCCAGGGGCCGCCTAACTATCTCGAGTGCTATGGTCCCGATCCCCTCGACTTATATATCTACGGATAGGTTGTAAAATGGAATTTCTTTCGGATTTGTTTAGAACAGAGTGTGCCCCCTTGTTGCCAAATGTAGAACTAACGGATTTTTCAAAAGAACAAAGTGGTTTGAAAGGAATGTTAAACGAAACCCTCTGTGCGAACTGTGATCACACTTACCCACTTGTTTAAAATCATAAGAACCACAAAATGTATATAATAAAATGTGTATTGCTTCTATGTGGTAGTCCTTTAAAATCTAGTACATTAAGTAAAATATCAGGTGTATTTGAAATAGAATCTCTCATTAAAAATGGAAAATAAGCGAGTATGCTCTGCAAATAGCACAATATTTCATTATTTAGTTATCAAAACTAATGTACCTTCCATTTTTTTTAAGCCAAATTTCCTTTTAAAATATTTTTCGTTTACAAATTCGCATTTATACCATTAAATGTAATTTTAAATAAATATATGATGAGATTAAATTTTACAGGCATAAAAGACTACATCAAATATAAGTTTTAAAATGTACATTTAGAGAAAAAACTCGAATAGATATATTTGTTTGCAATTTTGTGGCTAATTTTTGTATTAAAATTCCCTCTTGAATATTGCCGTAGTGCTTTATCTATTTATTTATTTTTTGGCACGTTTGAATGTTCTCTGTACCTATTGATGTATTTTCAAATATATTTATGCGAAATAAATAACTGAAACGATGCAGTTAGAAAAATAGGAATAATTGAAGATGTTTTATATTGTTAAATATTTAAATGAATTAATTCTAGTTTTAAAAAGACTTTACTCTATTCTCTTATTTTAGAGATCTGTTAACTCTACAAAATATTGTAAAAATATTCATAACCATGACAGAAGTGATTTATAAATTGCAAGCAGAATTGCACCCATGTGCAAACAAAATGTAAAAGGAAACTCTTAGTATATTAATAATACAAATGACACATTCTAATTGGTAGATAAGATAACTGGATATTATTATAATTTTTATTTATATAATCGCGTACAGTGTATTTTCAACCTTTTTATTGTAACATAGCAGAAATTGAAATTTAAGAAGATTCTTTTTTTAATATAGGTAAATATTTTTTTATTTAAAAAAGGCGTTTACATAATAAATTCCAGGCATAAAAGCCTACCTCAAATAGAAATTTTTTAATTCAAGAAAAACAAAACAAAAACTTTAACACATAACTTTTTTTGCACTTGTTTGACTATTTTCTAATTATACTTCCCTCTTGAATATTGTAGTGTTTTACCTATTTATTTATTTCGTGCTGCGTTTGAATGTTCATTATAATCATCCATGAATCATCATAAAATTAAGCATGGAATTGATTTTTATGTGTTAGACTGCTCCAAAATTGAAATATATATATATATATATATATATATATATATATATATTTAAGTAGTATAAAATTTTAATATTTAATTTTCTCAACTGCAAAAAAGTTCCGTATTTAATAACCTGCAGTATCAAGTAATAGCAATCTAATAATATGTTGAATTACGATTGAATAAAAGTGTAGAAATAACTACAAGGCTTCTTTTTCTTTTCCATTTCACAGAATTCATCCTCCCCACCCTCCCATTTTTTAAAAATATTTATTGTGCCATTTTTATCATTGAACAAACGATATTTTTTCCTGCAATTTAAATTGATTCAAAATTCATTTTAAATTTACAACCCAATTTTCTGAAGAATCCCTTTGTCACTTCATTTCAAAATTAGATTATACAAATACGTATAAAGAAAGTGTTGATTAACTTTAGCACAATTAAATTTTATTTATTTGTTCAGATATTTCTTGCAATAAAACGATTATTAATATTTTTTCGTATGTTTTCATTCTATATGCAATCTGTGGCCCTACAGCTCACACTTAATTATTTCAAATTAAGTAAGCAGGAATAAAAAAATAGTTAATAATATAGAAAAAGAAATTTCTTGGAAGCATTTTAATTTCGAATCATTTTTGCCTAAAGGCACTCAAAATAAAACTTTTGTAAAATATAATAAAAGTATTTTCATTGAGTTAGAGTGCTTTTTTTATGGATAGAGCAGAAAATAGTAGTTCATATTTTCTTAGATAATGTTTTTTTTTAAACTTATTTATCGTATGGAATATATTAGTTAATTTATTTTGTATTGATTTTGATACACTTAGCATATAGGCAGATGAAAAAAAAAAGATTTTTTTTTTTCCAAAATTGCTTGTGCTTTTTAAATGAGAAAACTAAACATTGTATGCCGCTAAATTTGCTTAAAGCTCTATATTTAAAATTATTCCATATCATAAAACATTTACATTGATGTTGACATTTTAAATGCACAAAACACCCTCCTTTAGATACTGATATATTTTTTTAAAAACACATACAAGAAACAATTCCTATTTTCTTAAATATTGCAATCTTTCCTCTAATGTTTTTCATATTGAAATTATTCACATTCTGTAGTTTTAGAAAGACATTCACATAGTATTTAATCTTTTAAAAATCGTCAAAACAAACTTAGCGTTATTTACACGTTTGAATGCTATTACACACATGTCCGCTTCTAGTTGACAAATTTATAATCTGATTTTTTTATATTTAGTAATTAACTAATAATAATTAACATAATGCTTAATTGATAAGGCATATCGTAAACAGATAAACATTTAGTAATCATTTCACAAACACATAGCAACACTTAGAAACATCGGTCACATCTCACATGATACAAAAGTAAATAGAACAGAATTCTCTGAAAATGAATTGTGGGAGGAAAGAAAACTCTGATGCTTCCATCTATACTTAACAAATTGAAGCTCAAACACGACACTGATAAACACCTTTCAATATCGATATTTATTCTTACCAGAAGAGGTTTTAAATACGCAATAATTTTCTTCAAGAGCATAAATATATAATTTATTGATCATATAGTGTTTAGAAATGTTTAAAGTTTAAGAAGTAGAATAAGACCGCCTTGCTTAGACATCTATTTATAAAGCTTTATTGAATTTTTCAATGTGGCATTTAGACCAAAATTGCATAGTGTAAAACAAGAGTTACTTGATTTTTTTTTTTTTTTTTTTTTTTTTTTTTTTTTTTTTTTTTTGCCGTTTTGGCTCATTTCAGTTGCTTTATGGCGAACTATTATGTACTACTTACGTGTAATACCATACATTTTAGGTCGTGAATCTGTTTTTGTTCTGATTTGCCATGACAATAAAACTTTTGCTGATACTGCTTGCCATATGCTCAATTGGCGTTTTTTCTCAAACTTTATAAGGTAGTAATTATTAATTCTGAAAACTATTAAAAGTATCAATAATATATATTACTTAGTTGAATAGTTGGTATTGTGCAGTGTAAACACTTTATAGTAAGTATATAATTTAAAATTTTAATTTTTTGAGTAACTTTTATTATGTAACTCAGAAGTGGCGTTATGAAATGATGTCAAATTGACACATAAATAATTTTATTAATATGTATAGTACAATTGCACCATAAAATATAATAATGATGTATACATTAAAAAAACATAAGCGCTCTCAGTGGTATACATAAACAAGAATATTTATATGAATTTGTACAAAAAAAAAAAAAAATGATAAAAGGTATTATCGACGTCTCGAACTGCTTTTCAGTTGTCTTGAGGATAAACATGATGTCGAAATGTTTAAGAGTCTAAAGGCGAAATTTTACTGTAGCATCTTTTTTAGTTATATGAATGGAAAACTGGAGATTTTTAGACAGAATTTTGAGATTTTGACATATTTAAAGTTATTTGTGACTTTCAGTATGTTATTGAGTTCATTGTGATCTGTTATTTCATTTCGCCTTTGCGAATAAATGCAAAGCATGACACTCATATCTTTTAGTTTCAGAGTACATTTAAGTGTAAATGTTCATGCTATCCTTGACTCGATGTAATTAAGACAGCCCCATTTTGGCTAAATAATTTAATATCCAATCCTACCGTCCTGTAATAGAAGTTTATTTTCCTGGTTATTACCTGGTGGGTTCTGTCAACCGTAATATTTATTACGGTTATTATTAGTTATGTCCCATAGTTGCAATGACATCAGAAACTGACGATGCAGTGTCAACTTGATGGCTAAGCCTTTGAATGGAATTACGGTATTCCTTCCTTTCAACTGTTGTCCTTATGTATATATTATAGTTTTAATGATTAGGGTGCATCACCTCATAGTACAAGTGGGTCAATATACGTGTGACTTCATCCCTAAGGTCTCTCAAAACTTGTTCATAAGTAACAGATACCTGTGTCTCTTTCTCACTAATCATGAACCCTTCCAACAACACTTGTATATCATGAATAAACGAGACTCACCTCTTTGCATCTGTGAATCCATATCAACATCTTTACACTATCTTTTACATTGCACACTAACGTCCCACTATCACGTCAAAAAGCCACAACAGGTGACACTGCCTGACTGGCTAACTTACCTGCTTAACCGTCCAGCTCTCCCGCAACGTATAGCTGATTGTATGAAATTTTTAGAAGAAATCGAACTTACATTTACCAATCCCTTCTGTTTCTGAGCTAGTAGAGTAACTCATTGTTCTCAGCTGCCATTTCAGGCAGGAGCTCCTATTTTGTAGATAATGCAAATATTTGTCTTATTTCCTTTGGTTTGTTTTATTTAGTAATTTAGTACTTTCATTATATTTATCAGCATATACATTTCACTTAATGTTTTCCAGCTCTAATATTCAAAAAATATGTCTTGTAATTGTTTATGCATGCATAGAACATAGTACAATTCCTGTCAAAGTATGTACTGATGACACTTCTTGTGAGTTTCAGAGCCATAAACAGGAAACTGAATTTATTATTCTGTATGTTATTAATTGTTTTAAAATATTGTAAAGACTAGTCATTGCTAATGTATCTTACCATATGCAGTGGATTTGAGTCTCCCCCCCCCCGGGATTGCATTTATCTTGTAAAGCGAAAGCTGGGTTCCCGAGGTGGTCATCCCTGTTCATCCCTGTATTTTAATAACACAAATGATACTTTCGGAATCGTAGATATCAATACCGGTAATTTTTATTATTTCTACTTACATAATCGCATACAGTGTCTCTACAGCCTTTTTATTGTTCCATTAGAGCAAAATTTGAAATGCCAGATGGTATTATCGTTCATATACGTAAATATATATATATATTAAAGACCGTGTACACAATACACGTGTAAAATTGGTAATTGTAAAAACTTCGGATACCGATAGGGGTTTTTTTGTACTAATTTGTAATATTACTATAATATTACTGTAATTTGTAATATTGCTGTAATATTAATGTAAAATGTTTTTTTTTTCTAAAATCTGACTCATTTGATAAGGCACGTTTTTTTAATCATACAATAGTAGTAATATCGGAAAACTTAAGACATGCAGAAGATATTGGGTAGTATATTCAGCTCTCATTCAAGGCATTTTTAATACACATAATTCAGTGTGGCATGTTTAATGCGCACTCATAATAGGTGACACTGACGATGAGGATGATTTCCAATAACCCAACAGTGTAATCACACCCGAAAGTAGCAATATAATATCTTAGGCTATAGATAAAATATAATATGACTGCATCATATGATGGAATATCTCATATGTTATATTTCAGTAATCAGTGCTGATGTAGAAAAATGTGGGATATACACATAAAATTAGAATTTACCACATTTTTTACTTCTTTCAAATTGTATTCATATTATATACGAATTATAATGAAAAATAAATTTTATTTTTGCCACTTAAAAGTAAGTTATGTCTTTGATTGAGTTGGGGATACTTTAGACTTTAGTAAGTATAGTATTTTTTTATTATTAAAATTATTTCACTCTCAAAAACATTTAAAACTGAAAATAAGAAAAAATGAATATTTAGATTTATTCATAGTTAAATGATTGCAAGTCCTATGGAAATTTCATAGCTTCTCAGTCACATCAATATATTGTATTTGCATCTACTCTTCAATATGACGTCATGCATACCAATGACTTGGATAATGATAAATGAATGAGATGTTTCGTAATAAATTTACAATTCTTATTTTATTCCAGAAAATATGCAAGTTTAGCATATATGTTCTTCAATATTTAAAAAAGTTAATAATAGTTTTATGTATCGGGTTACATTGCTTAAAATGGGAGTGTGACATATGTATGTTTTTTTAAATAGGAAAAGAATAGCTTTTGAATAGTGGCAAGTATATTCTACCTTTAAAAAAACTTTCATATCTTAAAATTAAAACCAAACATTTTTATAACATGCAAAGATATTATAATAAATGTGTAATATCTTTTTATTTATTTATTAATTTGTTTGAAAAATACAGCTATCTACGCATATATTATTTTGCTAAAGATTTTTAATTCAGATTGTAAATACTAGGTCTTTATAATATTCAAAAAGATATAAGTAAAATATTAAAATGAAAATATATACTACATGCTACATGACTAACGTATTGATATATGAAAAATACAAATGAAGTATTTCTTTGAGAAAATGAATTTTCATATTCTAATTAAACCGGCTTAAAAATAGAATAAAGTTACCATTTTTATTAAAAATAAACATTAATAATGAAATAAGATTTTACTTTGCCGAATTTACAACGAAAATTTAAGAAGACAGACTGCAAACTATATATCCTCAAAAATAATTAATCAAAAGAAAAGTTTTAAAACTTTAAAGGATCAATATACGAAACATTCTGGAAATTCTCAAATATAAAAATGTATTTTAATCTGACGCAAGGAAATAAAGTTAAAAATAAGCACGGACTTTATACAATATATCAGTAAGAAGCAGTTCGTGTATTGATATCTTCAATAAATTATCGTAATTTAGATAAACTTTTACTTCGGTCGAAGCAAAATGCTTTTTTCTTCAGAGAAAATTAATTGGTTTAAAGTTTATACAATTGTGGAATTAAAAGTAAAATGCTGAGAGATTTAAAAAAAAAAATCCATAGAAACCTGTTTTTTTTTTTTTCGAAATATTTCAAGGCGCAACTAACTGATCTTTTTAATTTTAACCGATGGAGCGTTACCTACTTAAATGCATTGACAAATCATTCATTCAAAGTATCTCCTCAACTATAATTATTCAAAATGACAAATTATTTCTTTTCTTAGTTCAACCTTTCTTTTCGATAAAGAAAAATATTAAGAAATAATTAACATAGTATCTGGATGTATTTCTTTTGGGATATATTTAGGAGATATTTACACAATGTTGATACTGTGTAGATTATACATTTCAGAGTCTGGTAGAAATTTTTGCTTTTGTGTTATTAATTTAGTCTGGTGCAACGAAATATTATAAACCACAGTTAACTGAGATATAACTTTTAATTGATGCAGCGTTCTATACTTAAATATTATGGTTCTATACTTAAATATTATACATTATCTCTTTTCTTATTTCACGTTTTCTTCTTCATGGATAAAAACATTAAGAATGACATAACAGAGTATATATGGTTCTATATCCCCCCCCCCCCCCCCCCCGCAAATGCAATGGTTTCCAAAAATTAAGGATTAACAACAAAAATGACAATTACTCAAAATGTTACATGCAGATTTCATTAAAAGTGAGTCACAATATACGATACTTAGCAATGTATAAAATAATATTAAAATAAATTATCAGACGATTATGGTGTTTTAGAAATTAACACAATTATAAAATAAACAAAATAAATGTGTCACTTTGGTATAGGAAAAGTGCCTTTAATATGAAGTAGGATCACCCTTAGGAGCAATACAGCACATACAGCGATGTGTGATATTGTCAATTATGCGATAGATATGTTCGCCGGGAAATGCGAGCCATTGCTTCTGTAAAGGAGTTATAAGCCTCTCAAAGGTCTAAAGAAGGGGGATAGAGAGCAGCAACACATCTTCCTAAGGCATCCCAAGCACGTTTGATGGGTTTCAAGCCCAGTTATTGAGCTGGCTATTCCATGCGTTGAGTTTTTTGGCGCTGAAGATAATCTTTCACGATGCACGCACTGCGCGATCTAGCGTTGTCGTCCTGTAACAAAAAATCATTACCTATTGTGCTGGTTTAAGGGCACACATAAGCATCAAACATGCCATCTCTATAGAGTTGAGCATTCACAATTCCACGTTGGAAGGCATGGGCGTCTTTATGTCCACCCAAAGAGATACCCCTCCAAACACAAAAACTGCCTCCTCCGTATGAATCTCTTTCACGAATGTTTAATGGATGGTAGCGTATTCCCTGTTCTCTCTACATCAAAAAAGCCTACTATTGCTTTGCAGGCTAAACCAAGACTCATCCGTGAATAGAACATGCATCCATTGATCAGCCGTCCAGTGGACATGTTAACGTGCCCAACTTAAACGCTCCCTCCGGTGATATGAGATGAGCGGCACACAAATGACTGGTTGCCTCGAATAAAGACCACCTTCATGAAGCCTTCCACGCACAGTCGATGTTGATACCAACCTTCCAGTGAGTACCGTAACGGAGGCTCTAAGGTGAGAGGGGGTTGCTGTTACATTCCTTCGTACACATAACTGCAAATATCGATCTTCGACGCTTGTCATAACTCTTGCTCGTCCTTGGCTGAACCTTGTGGAGGCCGAACGAGTTGTTTGAAATTGTTGCCAAAGCCTATGAACAACAGAAGGACTCGCATTTAGTCGTCTGGTCACCTCTGTCTAACTTTGTCCTGCCTCAAATCTTCCAATAGCTCTTTATGGCAGTTGTGCGTCCAAATGATACATCTAGGTCATACTAATGAATTGGCTATCTCAGTTTGCTTTCCTTATAATCACAACTACAACTGCAGCCATACTCTCTAGCATACATTTTTATGCCCCTCACAGTTGACGCAATCCGATTACAATGTCACTAATTTGCATTTTGTAATTTTATTCAGTATCTTTTAGTTAACAACATATGCAAATTTCATACGGATTGGTTTATTTTTAAACGAATTATCACTCTTTTTGTAATTTTTCCTTAATATTTAGAAACCAGTGAATGTAGAATGTAGACAAAGTTTATACTGCATGGAAATTAAGTAGATTATAAATTTAAGAGGGTGGAAGAATTTTTTGTTTTGTATTAGAAATTTAATATGGTGAAAAGAAATATCGTAACCGGAAATTAACTGAGATTTAATTTTTAGTTGATGCAGTGTTCTATACTTAAGTACATTGGAAAATCATTTATTTCAAGAGCCTTATCCATAATAGACGTCTACCTGATAAATTAACTCTTTTCTCATTCATGAATTAATCTTGAAGAATAAAAACCTTAAGAATAACTTAACAAAATATATATGATTGTATTTCTCCAGATAACTGGGTAGAATACGACTGAATTTTAAGGGGATGGTAGGGTATTTTTAATTTTCTGTATTAATTTCAAATTGTTCAGAAAAGTAAATTAAGCTGCTATTAACTGAGCTATAATTTGTAATCGATTCAGTATTCTATACTTGAAGACGGCGGAAAATCATTTATTTGAAGTGTATTCTCATCAGTGATAAATTATTTTTTTATATCAAGTTTAATTATTTGCAAATAAAAAAATTATCTGATTACATTCTTCCCGGAAATATGTAGAATGTTCCAGAAATTTACACAGAATAGAAATTGAATACAGGTTTGTCCGTTAAGTAATGAGATTAAGAGCTGTGCGGCGCTCTAGTCACCAGTAGCGCGCCTTCTGGTGGCTATACATCTAGTGAGGTTTTTAAGATAAGTAACGCGCCGGGCAGCAGTCGCGTCCTAGTTCTGCCACAGTGAGTATCACTCCGGCGCAAAAGCTGTTTTTGGGTTTTTGTCACTGCAGAAAACCTCAAAAAATGAAGCGTTCTCTGAAGCAGGGCTACGCAATTAAGTTTTGCTTCCACCTGGGCAAAACCGCATCCGAGATGCTTGCCTTGATTATGTAGGCTTGCAAAGACGGCGCCCTATCAAGGCCAAAGTTTTTCCAGCGACGCAGTTTTGTTCCAGAACTGATTGGAGACTGCTGGAGACAGTTGGGAGATCTGGACATCCTCACTGTCTTTTTGTCAAGCGTGGTGTTGTCCACAAATAGTTTTTACTTCCGGGACGAGTCGCCAATGCCTTTTTCTACAAAGAAGTCCTTGCGCGCCAACACAAAACGAACGGAGACGAACGAAATACGAATGGAGATTACCGATTGCTGGAAGCTTCACCAGGACATTGCTCCAGCCCACACCGCCTACTTGACACGGCTAACGGTTGCAACCTTCCCGCAGCCACCGTAGAGTCACGATTTGTGCACAATAGCCTTTTTCCTGTTCCGGAAGCTCAAGAGAAGCCATATTCCCGCCATCCAACTTCTGGCACCGAGTCTCTGAATGAAGTTACGGCAGCTGACTTCAAGGGGTGCTTTTGGAGTACGGGAATTGTGTTGACAGACACTGTCAGAAAAAACGACATTTTTACAGCCCAAAGTACCGTTTATCTCGCGCGCAAACTCGATCACAGTTGAATGTGCTGTAGCTTTCTTTGGTTTCTTGGCTATATAAACATAAAAAATAACAGTAGTTGAGTAAAATTAACAGCACAATAAGCCAGCTATTCGGACGCCAGCAGTTTGTGCTGGCAAATCTACAGTGCTTTTTTTTTTTTTACATTGAAGGTGTACGTATTAGCCAAAGGAGACTATTTTGAAGAATCTAAACAATCTGTTCCGATCAGATCAATAAATTCTTTTTACGAGACCCAGTCTCATTAATTTAAGGTAGATTATAAATTTAAGTTGATGATAGAAATTTCTGTTTTTGTGCTGATACGAATATAGTTGCAAAAACCCGGTTAATTCCAAAGTTTACTTCCAATAGACAAGTTTTTCCCAAAGGTTTATTCTAAAATGACCTGGTTTATTCCAAAAGACAAAGTTCACTTCGAAAAAAAAAATATTCGTTTTGTATCCAGATTTTTTTTTTCAAGATTTTAGAACTGTAGATAAGAGTCTAGTCTGTAGTAAACAAAGACAGTCACAAGATAATGTTCAATCTTTCATACTTTTTCATTTTTGGTCGCATTTTCTTTCTCTGGAAACACTTTCGCTTTTGAAACTGGTTCCGAAAGGGGTGTTTTCTCTCGGTAATATATTTCTCTCAGCTGCCCAATACAAATAAATATATAGAAAAGCAATAGAAAAATTAGAATTGAATGCTGCCATCGGTTAAACATTAATTGTTAAATATCATTGCTTTACTAGTTTAGATTCCTAACTTAAAGAGGTTTAATGAATTACTTAAAAAAAAAAAAAAATATTTTGTGGCACATTTTGAAGAACTTTTTTTTTTTCTTTTGGTGTGTTTTGATACTTTTAAATGTAAGTCATAAAAATAATATATCATAATATTTTTTGTGTTTAATGTTTAATAAAACATATTTTTCTCTGTCTTTACTTTTTTTAAATGCTCTCCCCGTCTTAAGATCTGTTCATTTTTTTTCTATATTTCTCAGAGTTGATACTAACTACAACAAATATATCCTTCCGCTCTGCATGTTGCTTTTTAGAAGGTCCTGAAATATCTAATACAGTATAATATCATGAGAATTTGTAATGGATATTCTATTTAGTGTTCATTCATTTATTTTCAAATGTTTGTCGTATTAAAAAATAACAAGTTGGAAATTGCTCGTCAAACGTGGCAAATGAGGTGCGTTCGTACTATAACTAGTTTTAAAATTATTTTTTGCACCCCATATTGTACTGAATGTATAATGTTTTGCACTTCATAACGTGCATAGTCTGATACATCATTAAAATGCACTTCCAATAATTTTTTCGGAACACTTTTGACTGTCCCTGTAATTAAACTATACATCCGATTTTCCTAAAATTTGAAATAGCTCAACAAAATTTTGCAACAATTATATCTTTAAAATTTCAGACCATTCGGAAGGCTGTAATATCATTAAAATGCACTTCCAATAATTTTTTCGGAACACTTTTGACTGTCCCTGTAATTAAACTATACATCCGATTTTCCTAAAATTTGAAATGGCTCGACAAAATTTTGCAACAATTATATCTTTAAAATTTCAGATCATTCGGAAGGATCTAATACTATTTAAATCCACTTGCAATAATTTTTCCCATTGGCCGTAATGTAAAGAAAAACTTTTGACTGTCCCTGTAATTAAACTATACATCCGATTTTCCTAAAATTTGAAATGGCTCGACAAAATTTTGCAACAATTATATCTTTAAAATTTCAGATCATTCGGAAGGCTCTAATATCATTAAAATCCACTTGCAATAATTTTTCCCATTGGCCGTAATGTAAAGAAAAACTTTTGACTGTCCCTGTAATTAAACTATACATCCGATTTTCATAAAATTTGAAATGGCTCGACAAAATTTTGCAACAATCACATATTTGAAATTTCAGACTATTCGGTTGGGTAGTTTTTGCTCTGTTACATGCGGACAGACGGACGGACGGACAGACGGACGGACAGACGGACGGACGGACTGAACGACGACTATAGGTGCTACGTATTTATATAATTACGAACGCACCTAAAAATGGATGCACAAAAGCTTCAATAAATATTTGAGGACAAGTATTTTTAAAAAGTGGAGAAATTGTTAAAAGTAGGTATTTATAAATTGAAGCGCAAGATATTTTTAACCATTTATATCGCAATAACTTGGATTAGAAAAATATTTACTAAACTGTGAGCATTTCAAACATGTGAAAAAAAAGAAAAAAATCGGAAATTCATCGACAAAAAGTTTATATGTTGTTTTATGCCTACTACAAGAAGAATATTACATGTTTCAAATAAACATTGTAAATTTTCAAAATTGTTATGTATATAAAATTATATTAATGGACATATATATTTCATGACGTCACCAACAATTTTAATTTATTTTAATTTAAAAAAATGTTTTAACAATAACCACGTGAAACAGCTCAATAATAAATTAAACTGTCGTATAAAAAATACATGAGTTTTATAATTTGCTGGAGATTCTACGTATATTTTAAATTTAACTAGAAAATTGGAAGATATTATCAATCAATAATATTGTCTTTTAAAGAGCACTTTTTATATAATATTCATTTTCATGTAAGTTATAGATATGCAACATGGGGATACAAACAGTTAAAATATATTTTTGTAATATTAAATAAATTTTAAATTTTTAGATTTTAATAAAATGTTTTTCAAATATCTACAGAATTAATTAATTGTACATAACACTTTAATGAATTTATTGTTTGTATAACATAACTAACGAAAAATTATTTTCAATGTTCACCACCCCTTTAAATCTCATATATTTTCATGCCTAATTAAACCAGCTTTGAAATATGGGCAAGTTGAGTTATTTTTTTTTATACTGAATATTAAAATTCAAATAGTGAGAATTTTCAGAAATTGTTAATTACACAAGAAGCAAAATGTATAAATATAAATAATCATATTTTACAGAAAAATTTAATTAACAGAAATCTCTTTTTTTAATTTTCATTACAGAATACTCTGAAGTTTTGTAATTTTAATTAAAATTTTATTTTGGCGGAGTAAAATAAAAAAGCCGAAATTTTAATACAACGAATAAATAGGAATTTGTTTCCTTCACTTTTTCAATAAATTCTCACACTTTAAATAAACTTTACTTCAATCGAAACAATTTTTTTTTTTTTTTTTTTTTCAGAGAAGAGAAATTTTTTTTAAAGTTTTTAAAAGCATACGATTAATTATAACAGACTGAAAGATTGTTTCTTTTTGGGAATTTTTTTCCTTTAAAATATTTTAAGATTCAAGTGTCTGAACTTTTTAGCTTAGATAAATTCTAGGTTATCTACTGAAAGATTTATTTGGAGGATTTTCCGTAAAAGAGTTTGGTACGTGAACGATTTATTTTTCTTACTTGAAACTTCTTTTTCTTGATAAGGAAAAATAAGTAAATAAAGTCTTAAATATTTACACAGATCTTACATCCAGGACGATTTGTGTTTCGTAAAAAAATTAAAAACAACTATCATGCAGTATTTAACTGTAATACGTATCACATTTGAAAATGAAAGTTATTAAAAGATATTAACCACACTTTCTGCTGCACTATAAGGCTAAAAGTCACCGGACAGTTTTAATTTTAGACCTTTTTGTCGATTATCTATATAAATATTCGACAAAATATTTTGGAACTTCAAGAATGTAAAAGTTAATGATTGGTCTCATATTTTTTAGTGAAGTTTTTATCACGAGAACACTTAGAGGATCAACAACAAATTCTATTAAAAATATATATTATATGCATTCACTCTGTACAAAAGTAAGTCGAAATGATCTGTAGTTGTAGCATATGACTACCACGTGGATCTGATATAATTCTATGTTCATTGTTGTAAATAAAGTGCATATATTCGTGGACATATAAATATGAATATCGTATTTATGTCAGGTTATGGGTATACATACTGAGATTTCCACATGGTATTAATTTCAAATAAAAAATTTCAAAAAGTTTTAAGTAGTAGTTAGGGTAAAAAGTCAAAGTAAAAGTCAAGGGTAAAAAATTTTAAGCCGCTATTATGAAAACTGACACAGCTCTGTACTTGCTACTTTTAGCGGTAACGGTTATTTGAGTAATTTAGTTATTTGCTATATACGTTGTCTCCTTTTAAAATGCTGGTGGAATATCGTGCAAATTCAGAAAATTATCGGTGAAGTAGTGAGCTGAATATATATATATATATATATTTTATAAAAGCAGTTAGATGGTAATGCATTTTCAAGATATTGTCACTCTTTATTTTTACTTTTCTTGTTTAAATTTGCTATTGATGAATTAGATCTCTTTGAATAATCGCTCAAACAAGACTGTTCTTACTTTAAAGTTAGTTAATAAAAAATGAAAATTTGTGGAAAATACCTTAGTATGCGTCTACTTTTAGAAAGCAGCTGAAATTCAATTATCTGTATAGCGATATATTTCTGAATTTACGCGATACTGGGCCTTTTGATATAAGTTGCACTGAATAGTTGGCTACTAAAGTATGCAAAAAACTATTATCATTAGATCATGCTGAACTAAAAATTATTTTATACAAAATCCCATGATTTATAAAAAATTTAACCTATTTATTTCCTTGTTGGAATTTATTATTTCTCTTCCACTGCCTGTTCTGAAAACGGTTTTATATTTCATTAAAATCCCCGCATCTTATAAACAAAACAAATGTTTATTTATTTTTTTTAAAGACACATTTATATATCTATTAATGTATGTGCTGTGAACACAAATATTGTACAATATTCAAAAAGTCATGTGAAATAGCTGCAGATAATTTCAAGCATTTGATTTTACAGGATAGTAAAAAATAGTATTATTTCTTAGAAGCGTATTACACCAAGATTCTTCTGTATAAGTATTACTATTTCTTATTCAATTTGTTATTTGCCACCTAATAAATTTTGTGAATAACCCTTTTCAGAAAATTATCATGCCAAATGTTTTTTTTTTATATCTACTTGGAGTTTTAGATGCAATCCTTTTTACAAATTTTCAGTTACATTTGTTATAATTTAAATTACTATCTTCATCAATTGTATCTTACATTTGTTTTTTTAATTTTTTATGTATTATACTTTATAAAATGCAGTATTTAAAAGAAACTATCTTCATTAGCTTTATTTACTGCTATCATAAAAAATATATATATAAATTTTTAAACTAGAGATTTGCAATTCCCCTCATTTAATTACTGTTGAGGGAGGATATTACAAAATTACATTTTATTAAATTATTATTACTAAAATGGATCAAAAGTAAAATTAATTAAAGAAAAGACTTCAAATATTCTTTTGTCTTGTATATATGAGTAGATTTTTAAAATAAGACAAAGGCAGTAGATCTTCCGTAACAGTTCAAAAATCAAAACATCCGTATTGTCAAACAATCAGAGTTTCTCTTGAAAGATTTTGTTTATATTTCGTAAAAATATGAATATTTCAGGGAGCCACATGATGTTTAATAAAGCTAAAATGATGTAAACATTTAACCGAATCTACAGCGCATGGTTAATAAACTTATAAATACATGTAATCAGTGAATTAAAAATATTTTTGAAACATTTAGTCGGGTTTTGATAAACTATATTTCATAAATATTTGTTAAAAATAAATAAATAAATGAAAAATAACTGTTCCAGTAAAAGTTGAGGTGAACACATTTTGAATTGTTTTACTAAACGAATGCAAAATCTCCTATTTTCATCGAAACTTATTTGTAAAACAATTGGTTTTGAATATTGCGCCATTAAAAAAAAGCTGCATGCAATAATTTTTTAAAAATATTATTTCAGTTAAAAATATGTTTTTACATTTTGTTCGAAATCAATGCTTGCAGCCATTCAAGATATATTAAAATTTCAGCCGTCGCAGTGTTAAGTGAAAGTTCGAAAATCCATTTAAGAATTACATTTAAACTTGTATGTTAGTACCAATCTTTAAAAACGTAAGCTGTTTTTAGTAACATTAAAACACGAGTGGCGTACTTTATGATCCAAGCCATTGTAACGTCTGAATAACAACTTTTTAATGACATCATAGTTTTATTGAATTCCCAATAGCAGCATTAAAGTAATTAAATTTAAATTCATAAAAACGAAATTAAATTCATTAGAATTATTATAATACGGCTGATTTGTAGCATCATAAAACATTGACTGTATAATACAAATGCCAACACCTTTTAAAGTCTAGTTTTTGGTGATATTTTTCGTTAATGCATTGTCTAATATTAGCGTGAAAGTAATAAACATCCAGTATATATATATATATATGTATAAAAATAAAGAAGAGAATGAAATAAATAACACAAATACTCGTCGATGCTTTCGTTATACGACCGGGATAAAAAAAAAAAAAAATGTATACACCGTGTGAACCAAAAATTCGTTAAAACTTTAAAGCTCATAAAATGGGGGGAAATTATGATAAAGGACGGTTTGCAAGAAAATACTCACAAGTAGTCGGATTTTTTTAGCAGCAAAAAAAAAAAAAAAAAAAGTTAAAAAATCACATATAGAGGGCGCTGACGACCCGGCACACAATGAATAGGACAACAATACGCTCCATTCATTTATTATTCCAATAACAAATGTTCAGCATGGCCTCCAGAACGTTCAACACACTATTGTTGACTTGTTCATTGTGTTCCGGGTCGTCAGTGCCCTCTTTTGTGGCGTACTTTATGATACAAGCCATTTCAACGTCTAAATAACAACTTTTAATTATCACTGTTTTATTGAATTCCCAGTAGCAGTATTAAACTAATTAAATTTAAATTCATAAAAACGAAACTAAATTTGCTAGAATTAATATCATACGGCTGATTTGTAGTAACATAAAACACTGACTGTCAACAACTTTTAAAGTCTAGCTTTTGGTGATATTCTTCGTTAATGCAATGTCTAATAATAGTGTGAAAGCAATAAACATCCAATATATATTTATACAAATAAAAAAGAAAATGAAATAAATAACACAAATACACATCGGTGCTTTCGTTGAATGACCGGGATTTAAAAAAAAAAAAAAATGTCTATACCGGTTGAGCGAAAAGTTCGTTAAAACTTTAAAAACTCATAAAAAAGAAAGAAATTATGATAAAGGAGTGCGGTTTGAAAAAAGGGTTCGCAAGGTAGTCGGATGCTTTTAGCAGGAAAAAAAAATAGTTAAAAACTCACATGTACAGTACGCTGACGACCCGAAACACAATAAACAGGACATCAATACGCTCCATGCATTTTTTATTCCAATAACAAATGTTCAGCATGGCCTCCAGAATTTTCAACGACACTATTGTTGTCCTATTCATTGTCTTTCAGGTCGTCAGCGCTCTCTACATGCGATTTTTTAACTTTTTTCTTCTGTTAAAATAAATCCGACTACCTTTTGAGCTCTTTCTATCAAACCGCACTTCTTTATCATAATATCTTCCTGTTTTTTGAGTTTTAACGAGATTTTGGCCCACTCGGTATATAATGGTCGCCGAAATGAAAGTGGCATTGCTGTAATAACTTCGCCATTTGAAGGGAAATACGACTGCACATGCTCCTCTAGAGGGTGCTGAGTCCTAGGAACGCGTGCGATATCGTCAGACCCTGCCAGATGCGTGTGTGAGCGTGGGATTACGTTAAAAGTATCGTTCACATCCTGGATGACTCCAAACGGTGTCAACGCGCGTTCGTGCAATTTTTAACAGCGCAAAATGTGATTGCTTGTGAAATATATCGTCGAATGTAAAATGCGTTTGGCACGGAGTATATGTCACCACATTTCCAGTCCACTCAAAAAGCTCTGAAGGGAGAGCAATTTGCCGATGATAATGAGGTCCAATATGTCGTTGAAAACTGGTTGGCAAATCGCCGTCACTAACAGGAAGCGGTGGTCACATACACTCCGTATAGGAGCATGCGCAGACATATTTCTTTTCAAATGGCTGAGTTATTATAGCAATGCCACTTTCATTTAAGCGACCTTTATATATATTGAAAGAGTGAAGAACAAATTGCAAAGTTAAACTTTAAACATTGGTTGAACACTTAAGGCTTTTGTTAAGAGGGTAATTGAGATGAAGGTGGTATTCAGGTGATTATTTAAAGAAAAACACACCGCGAAATATGATCCAGAACATATATTTCAGCGAGTGTTTTCAGAGTTTATATTTCATATAACTAGAAAGTGAAACTATATTTTAAAAATCAGAAAATTAACCTCACAAAGCTATATTCGAAAGATGATCTTTGTTTTAATTATAATAAAATGCTACTTTTTAAAATATATTATCTCAAAATATATAAAATAATTTTAAAAAATCTGTTTTACTTAGAATTACAATGTAACTTTTGCATCTTTTGTAAAATTTGAATAAAATCTCTTGTAAAATTTGCTATTAAGAAAAAGTTTTGAAATTTTTATGTGACAGCATATTATTTTATTGAACGTAGTTTTTTAATACTTTTTGACGCATTAAAATAACGTGGTGTTATTAAAAATAACGACAAGAGCATATACTAATATTTTAAAGTTACTTCAAACTAAAACAGAGATGCTAAAAACAATGCATAGAACAACCACTTATAAAATTAAAACGTGATCCGCATTTTGTTTTGCACATATTCAACGAGAAAAAAAACTAAAGATTGATTACTTATTTTGAAAAAAAAAAAAAAAATATTTTAAGCGCAACACCTCTTTGATCTCATGAAAATTTAGGCTTTTTCTTGAAATTTTTAAAGGAATTTTGAAGTGTTAAAAATCCATTTACACTAATGTTTATGCATATATTAAAATAGAAAACAGTATTTTCGATTAGGTTCATATTAAAAATGGCAGCTTGACATGGATGGGCTGGAGCAAATAGACAAAAGAGTGTCAAGCGCTTAATATCTAAATGTAGTCATGGAACGAAGTAAAAAAAGAATTATCGTTCTTAGTACGGAAATTAAAATGATATACACTTGGTCAGACATAAATATTTCAAAAACAAATTCCATGTACTTCTCGATAAGTTACAATTTATTTTCAAACAAATAGAACTGAACAATCGAAAATTGGAGGGGGGGAATGGTTTGCAAGAAAGGTATTACGAAAAATTGCTCAGCATAAGTTTCTGTAAGACTTTCAACTTTATCTGTATCCGCTTAACGCCTTTGGGACGAACGTCTTTTACAGAATTTTTAATCTTTTATCATCGGTTTTTCAAAACAGAGATTTTTACCTTATTAAATCGGGAAAATGCTCGGATTAAATAAGGTAAAATTTAAAATAAAAATTTACTGTTGAAAATAATCATTGATTCTGAAATCTTACGCGCACGTATACGGGCCCAAATGGGTTAAACCGTAAGGGGGGGGGGGGAATGGGTGTACAATTATTGATTAGTTTTTTTTTTAATATGCTTTACAGAATTTTATCACCAGAAGAGAGATTGCTGCTTCAATTATTCCAGCATTTTTACTTTTCTTTAGCATTTAAATTTTAAATGTTATTATTTAATCTCTAGATAGTAGGCTTAGGTGAAGGATGTCTGGTAAATTGGAGCAGTCGCAGGATGTTATTTCCTGTGCGAGTGTATATTATAAATATAGTGAGGTGCAGCTGACAAATTACTGTTGTTAAAAATAATGGTAAATGGCAAGTTCTTGGGCATTGATTGTTGTAATTTGAAAATTGATAACAACAGTATCAATGCTCGTAGTAATGTTAATAGAGTAGAAAATTTTAAATAACAATTACTTAGTAAAATTCAATTTACTTCAATTCGTTGTAGCAAAATAATTCGGTTGAATTACTGTGTGTCGGATATAATTGCTGGAAGTGAGTTTTCAATTGTGTGTTTTCGGTTTCACTAAGCTTTTGCATATTACTTGTTACGTATAAATTCTAAAACCCCATTTACAGAGTATCACAAAACTATTGACAAGCATTAATGCTCATGTTTAAGAATTGCTTAAACTATCTCAATTACCCATCTATGATATATTTATATCATATAGATACATTTCTATAGAATGGTACTGAAAGGATTGGATATAGCAACAACTATGGATAGTAATATTCGGGATCGCATTTTAGTTGTGTTTTACATTTTTCGTATTAATTCAATTTTAGCTTAATATGTACGGTTTTACAAATCAGTAGATAAAAATACAGTGTTGTGCCTGAGAATTCAAGTAAATTTCTGTCTAATTCAGTAAACTAATAAAGTTACGGCATTTATACCTGGCATGAAAGCTCAATATATATGTATTACAAAAAATCTATTTACTCAAATTTCTATTATATATTTCATCTGAGAAAATGTTACAAAATGTTTCTATAAAATACACTTTTTAAGGTGAAAATACTCCACAACTGCTTTTTTCCACACCTGTTTCAATTAGCTGCATGAAACAAAGGCTATCATTTCAGCAGTTCAGTAGCTTTGGTTATCATATATTGGCACAACTCTGAAATTCTTTTAAATATGAAAACTGAAGGGTGGGTCAGGCTTCTCGTTCGGTCAACCCTCCCCAGTCTCCCCTATATCACAAATATATATCACTTTTTTTGTACTGGATGACCTTCTATGGAAAGGTAAACGCTAAAATTTGGTTTTCAATGATTTTATAATATTCTACAAAGATTACAAAAATACTTTCTATCGCCTTATTGAATGGTGATGTTTCATTAAAAGTCATTCCGAAAGCTTTAAAAAGTAATTTATAACAGTACAGGACGCAATGTTTTTTTATTAGAGAATTTATAACAGTAATTATTTAGTTATACATCGTTAGCTGATAAAATGAAGATTTAAATTTTATTACGAACTCCGGTCCGATGTGAAAATCCCAAAACTTTCTTCTTTCTAATTATTATCTTTACCGTATTTTCAAACTAAATAATTTGGTGAATGTCAACGAAATAATTTCATTTCAGTGCCTGAAAAATAAAGAAGCACGAAAATAGAATAATGAAAACGTTTCTATAAAATAGACTTTTTAGGTATTTATTTATTATAAAATAGACTTTTTATAATTTACTCTTCACAATTGATTTTTCCACACCTGTTTCATTTATCTGCATGAGGCAAAAAGTATTGTTTTTGTTTGAGCAGTTTAGTAGCTTTGGTTGTCCTATATTGGCAAAAGTCTGAAATTCTTTTAAACATGGAATTAGGAGGATTACAAAAATATCTTCTTTCGCCTTATTAAATAGTGATGTTTCGTTAAAAGTCATTCCGAAAGCTTTAAAAAATAATTTATAATTTACTTGACGCATTATGTTTTTCTTAACTGAGAATTTATAACAGTAATTATTTAGTCATTCGTTGTTAGCTAATAAAATGAAGATATAAATTTTATTACAAAATCTGGTCAGATGAGCCAATCCCAAAACTTTCTTCTTTCACATACATGTTAATCTTTCAATCCTTCATTGTTATTACTTCAATAATACACCAAGTTTGATTTTTATCGGAAATTCCTGCTTCATTTTACAAATGAGAGTAAAAATGAGTTAAAATCGATCATAATCTATACTAATCTATTCTATCCATCTATGCTACACTATAATATTATAAAGAAGTAAAGTTTGTTGATTTGTAGGGCGTAACCTCTGGAACTATCGAACCTATTCCAAAAGCAATGGTATAAAAATGGTGGTGTTAGTTCTACTTAGGACATAAGCTATATCTTATGTCCGTGCCACAGCCCAAAAGGGGTACAGAAGCAAAAACCGTTCTAAAAATGCGATTTTTGTGTTACTGAAGGGCCTAGAAAAATGAAATTTGGAATGGTAGTTACTTATAAGATATAAATGATCACCAAGAACATTTCTTTAAAAAATTGAAATTTAAACGAGGTGAAAATGCGCGAAAAGCGTTCTAAAAAAGTTCTAAATTGCGATTTCTACGCAATCACAAAAAGTACCTGACAGATTTCAAAATTGATGGTAGGAACTTGATGATGATAGTCCTTGCTCCAACATAGGCTCTATTTCAAGTCGATGTCATTAACACCTAGCGGTTACAGAAGCAAAAAACGTTAGAAATTGCGATTTTTGTGTTATTGAAGGGCCTAGAATCGTGAAATTAAAACAGGGCAGTTACTTATAAGATACAAACGATCTCAAAGAACATTTCTTAAAAAATCGAAGTTTAAAAGTGTTGAAAATGCTCGAAAAGGGTTCTAAAAACGTTCTAAATTGCGATTTTCATGCAATCTCAGGAAGTACCGAACCGATTTGAAAAATAATGGTGTGAAAACGATGGTGACAGCCATCGATCCAACATAGGCTTTACTTTATGTCGGTGTCACTACCCCAAAGGGGATGCAGGAGCAAAAGACGTTCTAAATTGCGTTTTTTGTGATACTGCAGGGACTAGCAACATGAAATTAGGCATGGTAGTTACTTATAAGATATAAATTATATCTAAGGACATTAAAAAAAAAGTTTAATAAGGTTTAATAAAGTTTAAAATGGCTGAATATGAATGAAAAGAGTTCTAAAAAACGTTCTAAATTGCCATTTCTACGCAATCACAGAAAGTACCCAACCGATTTCAAAAGTAATGGTTGGAAATTCATGATGGCTCCAACATAGGCTCTTTTTCATGTGGGCGTCACTACCATCTAGGTGTTGCAAATGCAAAAAACGTTCTAAATTGTGATTTTTGTGATAGTGATGGGGCTAGCAACTTGAAATTTGGCATGTAATTACTCTTAAGATATAAATGCTCTCTGCGAACAGTTTATTAAAATTTTTGAAATTTAAAATGAAGATGGAATTTTTGAAGGTGAAAATGCACGAAAAGCGTTCTAAATTGCAATTTCAGCGCACGCAATCTTAGAAAATATAAACCGATTTCAACTCTAATGGTTTCAAATTGATGGTGACAGTCTCCGATCTAACATAGCCTATATTTTATGTTATTGTCACTATCACCTGCGGTGGTTACAGGAAGGAAAAATACTCTAAATTGCGTTTTTGTGTTACTGAGGTGGTCTTACATTTGAAATTTGACATGGTAATTGCTTCAAAGATGCAAATGCTTTCTAAAAACCGTCGAAAGAAAATTCCAAATGTAAAAGGATGAAGTGAGCGAAAAAGCAATCTATAAACGTTCTAACTTACGATTTCCATGCAATCTCAGGAAATAATAAACCGATTACAAAAATAATGGTTGCGAATCAAGGGTGATAGTTCCAGATCCTTCACAGGCTGTATTTTTGCCGATCACATATTATAACCTCTTCGGCAGGAACAACAAAAAAGCCTTTAAACACATCTAAATTACATTTTCTATAGAATATTAGGAAATATCAAACCGATTTCACGTTTAATGCTGGCAAATTAATGGTGACAGTCTCTGTTTCAACATAGGTATTAGGTAGCTTTCATTACAAAAAAGCTACCTATTGCAGCCGTTCGGAGGAAAGCGATTTCAAAAAAATTTTGGTATATTTTCATGGATCATGACCCCCAGACCCAGAAACCAACCTTGTTTTGCCGCCATTTTGTTTCAAAATGGCGGCCATTTAAAAATATTTAAAAGAATTTAAATTTGAAATGTGGTACCAAAAAACTGAAAATTGAAAAAATATTTTTTTTATGTGTTTGACCTTGATAAGAAAATTCGGGAGCAGTTTTTGTTTCGTCTATATCTTAAAAAATGGCTGAGTTATAGCATTTTGAATTTCTAGCGTGGCTGACATTTTGAAACGTCCTGATTTTTGTCACGTGATAACAGGAGTATTTATGAACCGATTTGGATGTACCTTGGCATGTACATAGTACATACAAATAAATATCTCGAAGGAGTTCGTTGGCCAGCTTCATCCGCCATCTAGTTTCAAAATGGCGGCCATTTAAAAAAATAAAAAAAATTAAAATTTAAAATTAGATACCAAAAAATTAGAAAATGAAACAGATTTTTTTCGTATGTGTTTTACCTTAATACAGAGATTCCGGAACAGGTTTTGTTTCGTCTATATCTAAAACAATGGCTCAGTTATAGCATTTTGAATCTCTATTGTGGCTGACATTTTAAAACGACCTGATTTTTGTCACGCGATAACAGGCGTATTTATGAACCGATTTGGATGTAACTTGGTCTGTGTCTGTACATAGTACATACCAATGTCTCGACCGAGTTCGTTGGCCAGATTCATTCGCCATCTTGTTTCAAAAGGGTTGCCATTTAAAAAAAATTAATTTAAGTTATTAAAAAATTGGAAAATGAAAAGATATTTTTATGTGTTTGGCCTTGATACAAAGATTCTGGAGCAGTTTTTGTTTCTGAAAATTTGTTCTTTTGTTTATATCTTAAAAATGGTTGAATTATAGCACTTTGAATTTCTAGCATGGCTAACACTTTGAAACGATCTTGTATTTGTCACGCGGTAACACACGTATTCATTTATTTCGATGTAAGAAGGCATATGGATAGTATACATCAATATCTCGACCAAGTTCGCTGGCCAGCTTCATCAGCCATCTTGTTTCAAAATGGCAGCCATCAAATCAAAAAAAAAAATTATATTTAAAGTGAGGTGCAAAAAAATTAGAAATTTAAAAAGGTTTCTTTCTTAAGTATTTGACCTTGATATAAGGAATCAGGAGCATTTTTTGTTTGTCTTTATCTTAAAAAATGACTCAGATATAGCAGTTTCAATTTCTAATGTGGGTGACATTTTGAAGAATCTGATTTTTTGCCTGCGACAGCACTCGTATATATCAACAGATTCCGATGTGAATGAGCATGGGTACAGCAATTACTAAGGTCTCGACGAAGTTCATTGGTTAGCCTCATGCACCATGTTGTCTTAAAATGGCAGGCACTTTGATAAATCGCCGAATTTGGCAGCCAAATATAAGTTACTTTAAATAAAAGCAGCTTGGATAAACCTGACTAATTTCGTGAAATTCTCATTCATAATGATTTAGTATTGATAAAAATTAGTATTGAATCTCCTATATTCGGTTTCCACTAAATTGAGCTTCGTGTGTTTGAATAATATAAGTTGGCTTTTTTAAAATAAGGAATATGAAAGCTACCTCTTCCTCCCGGCACTGGCCGGAAGTACTTTTTTATGTTGGTTCCACTAACACCAGATTTATAAATCGATTTGGATGTACCTTGGTGTATACATAATACGTACCAATGTCTCGACCGAGTTCGTTGGGCAGCTTCATCCGCCATCTTGTTTCAAAATGGCGGCCATTTAAATTATTTAAAAAAAATTAAAATTTGAAATGTGGTACCAAAAAATTGAAAAATGAAAAATATTTTTTTCTTATGTGTTTGATCTTGATGCAAAGATTCCGAAGCAGTTTTTGTTTCGTCTATATCTTAAAAAATGGCTGAGTTAAAGCACTTTGAATATCTAGCGTGGCTGACATTTTGAAACACCTGATTTTTGTCACGCGATAACAGACGTATTTATGAACCAATTTCGATGTCCCTTGGTGTATATATAATACATACCAATGTCTCGACCGAGTTCGTTCGCCAGCTTCATTCGCCATCTTGTTTCAAAAGGTCTGCCATTTAAAATAAAATTAAATTTTTAATTTAAAATGAGTTATCAAAAAATTGAAAAAAGAAAAAAGATTTTTTTTTATGTGTTTGACCTTGATACAGAGATTCCGGAGCAGTTTTTGTTTCGTATATATCTTTAAAAATGGTTGATTTATAGCACTGTGAATTTCTAGCATGGCTGACATTTTGAAACGATCTGATATTTGTCACTTGATAATACTCGTATTTATTAACCTATTTCGATGTATGTAGGCATGTAGATAGTATATCGTAATGTATCGACCAAGTTCGCTGGCCAGCTTCATCCGCCATCTTGTTTCAAAATGGAGGCCATTAAATTAAATAAATAATTATATTTAAAGTGAGGTGCAAAAAAAATTAGAAATTGAAAAAGGTTTCTTTCTTAAGTATTTGACCATGACATAAGGATTCCGTATCATTTTTTGTTTTGTCTTTATCTTAAAAAATGGCTCAGATATGGCAGTTTCAATTTATAATGTGGGTGACATTTTGATTTGTGGGTGCGACAGCACTTGTATATATCAACCGATTCCGATGTGAGTGAGCATGTGCACAGGAATTACTAAGTTTTCGACCACGTTCACTCGTTAGCCTCATCCACCATGTTGTCTTAAAATGGCAGGAACTTCAAGATATCGCCGAATTTGGCAACCAAATATAAGTTGCTTTAAATAATAGCAGCTTGGATAAAGCTGACTAATTTCCAAAATTCCCATTCATAATGATTTAGTATTGATAAAAATTAGTATTGAATCTCCTATAATCGGTTTCCACTAAATTGAGCTTCGTGTGTTTGAATAATATAAGCTTGCTTTTTAAAAATAAGGAATATGAAAGCTACCTCTTCCTCCCGGCACTGGCCGGAAGGACTTTTTAAGATATAAACGAAACAAAAACTGCTCCGGAATCATCAAGGTCAAAAACATAAGAAAAAATATTTTTCAATTTTCAATTTTTTGGTACCACACTTCAAATTAAAAACAAAATAAAATAAAATAATTTTTTTTTTTTAAATGGCCGCAATTTTTAAACAAATTGGCGGATAAATCTGGCCAACGAACTCAGTCGAGGCATTGAATGTATACACTATGTATACTCGAAGTTACATCCAAATCGGTTCATAAATACGAGAGTATATATATATAGATATATATATATATATATATCAACTTTTGAACAGAGTGTGGTTTCGGTGTCTGGGGATCATGATCGATGAAAATATACCAAAATGTTTTGAAATCGCTTTCCTCCGAACTGCTGCAATAGGTAGCTTTTTGTAATGAAAGCTACCTAAAAGTGCTTAATAATCAAGAAAAGTAAAGTATAATTAATAACTATAGAACAAAACAATATATGTAATTTTAAAAAATAAAATAAAAGTAAATAAACAATTTATTAAAAGTGAAACAAGAACATCCGGCTACCATATCAAGCAAAATAACGACACATTGGTGCCAGTTAAGTACCCCTGTGCGTATTGGGTATTATTAAGTTCAGAAAAAAAAAATAGCACCAACATTGTGTGTATATGATATGTGTGTCCTTTGATATTAAGAATGAAGAAAGTAAAAATGGGGGAATTTACACGTCTTAATTTATTTTTAAATATAATTCTGCTGAACATTTTATTAAAATAAAGAAACTGTTTTTAAATCTCTCTAGTTAAATTTATATTTCGTAATTACTCAAGAGTAAATCATAATTTGTAGCATGTCAAATGTATACAGTTTAATATAATTTATCTTATTGTGATTTGTTTTCTCTACTTTCACTGCAATCAATTGAGATGAACTTTAATTAGAAAAATTTCATATCTCTAGCAGTATGACATCACATGTTGGATACGTATCTTTACTTTAACATAGAAATACAAATAATGTACTACATTTGTTTAGCATTAATTAATTTCCATATAACAGATTTCCTTTATTGCAAAATTTCAACAGCAGATGTTACATGACTCTTCTACTATTTCGTCCTGTAGCTGCAGCATGTTATGTCAAGAAATGTCAGAAAATTAGCAATGTAAAGTAATGTTTGAATACAGAAAGGGAACTTTTCCAGGAAGTGGGAAAATTGTCAAATTATTTTCTTTTTAACCTCATTCGTCTGTCGACTGTGTACACAAGCTTTAACAATTGTGATTAAAGATTTTGCTATCATTAATTTTGACGTATCTTAATTATAGAAACTCGTAAATCACAGGCACAAATGCAAACGCTGTTCAAACTGTACATTGTTCATTTTAATTTGCTAAAAATATTTTAATATTGTAAGCCGTTTGTTAAAAATGCAAACTAAACAAAAAGCATAAAGAAAGGAAGACATCTAATGCAAAATAGTTTTATTTATACATACAAATTATTATGAGTACATATTTATAAAATATATTCCCAACGAAAAATATTTTCTTTTAAACTCAGAATAATAAATAAACTCATTTTTAAAGTAAATTTTAATTTATTTTTTCAGAAAACTATTTTGAATAAATGGAAATTATTAGGCATTTTAATGAGTGTTAATCATAGCCGTTTTAAAATTAGAAAAATAAATGCGGTTTTCGAATATTTTATATCATTAATACTACTTAAAATATAATCAGATTCTGAATTTTCGACGTTTTACAGCAAAATAATTGGTCATTATGTTTCTTCTCGGTCCATTAAATTGTAAAAATTTGATTGGTAGCATCTGTTTGCTATTAAAACTTACTATAAAGTGTTTTGCATCTAAATATATATTGTATTATTAGGACTTTTTCTTTAATAAAAAAAAAAATATCCAAATTGTCTTTTAATGCATTTTACTTAAAGTTATGTAATTATTCAAATGCGAATTATCACAAAATGCAACAAAGTAATTTTATTGGATTATATATTAAGATAATGAAACGTGCATTATTTTTTCTGACAACTTAAAATTAATAAAGTAATTTCGAGTGTTATATCTCTATTTTAACAAAAAGAACAATTTTGTTGTTGTTTTTTAAGAGGAATAATCAATTTTTTAGGTGCGTTCGTAATTATATAAATACGTAGCACCTATAGTCGTCGTTCAGTCCGTCCGTCCGTCTGTCCGTCCGTCTGTCCGTCTGTCCGTCCGTCTGTCCGTCCGTCCGTCTGTCCGCATGTAACAGAGCAAAAACTACCCAACCGAATGGTCTGAAATTTCAAATATATGATTGTTGCAAAATTTTGTCGAGCCATTTCAAATTTTAGGAAAATCGGATGTATAGTTTAATTACAGGGACAGTCAAAAGTTTTTCTTTACATTACGGCCAATGGGAAAAATTATTGCAAGTGCATTTTAATGATATTACAGCCTTCCGAATGATCTGAAATTTTAAAGATATAACTGTTGCAAAATTTTGTCGAGCCATTTCAAATTTTAGGAAAATCGGATGTATAGTTTAATTACAGGGACAGTCAAAAGTTTTTCTTTACATTACGGCCAATGGGAAAAATAATTGCAAGTGCATTTTAATGATATTACAGCCTTCCGAATGATCTGAAATTTTAAAGATATAACTGTTGCAAAATTTTGTCGAGCCATTTCAAATTTTAGGAAAATCGGATGTATAGTTTAATTACAGGGACAGTCAAAAGTGTTCCGTTACATTACGGGGAATGGGAAAAAATTATTGGAAGTGCATTTTAATGATGTATCAGACTATGCGCTTTATGAAGTGCAAAAAAGTATACATTCAGTACAATATGGGGTGCAAAAAATAATTATAAAACTAGTTATAGTACGAACGCACCTCATTTGCCACGTTTGACGAGCAATTTCCAACTTGTTTATTATTATTATTTAAATACAGAATAAAAATGTTACTTTTAACTGAAAGCATAGTAAAAAAAAAAAAAAAGAATGAAAAATTCAATTATCTTAAATTCTAAATTAATTTTACTTCTTAATCTCTTTGAGCAAATATTTGTTGTATAGATGAGAAAAATTCAAAATATTTATATGATGTTTTTATAATAAAAAACATTTATTCTTATACAGATTTATTTATCTTTACAGGAAGACGAGGAAGTCATTGATGACAGCCACAACTGGAGAGGGATAGGAATATCCTTACTAGTAATTCTTGGAATATGTTCAATTATCGCATTAGCTATATTGCTTCTTACACCAAGTAAGTGACCTTTTCGCTAAAAGATAAATATATACAAACGTTATATATTTATTTTTTACAGCAAATTTCAATCACTAAATCAAATACAGTAGAGATGATACATTTAAATTTATGCAGAGTCGCCATTTTTATCAGGCTAAACGGGCAGTTGACATCTGAAAGATGGCACCGCCTGTATAGTTTTATTGAAATTTGATTGGAAATAGATTGGAGAGAATTATTATAAAAAATACCAATGAATTCTGTCTGATTTTTTCCCAGAATGTTTCACGTTGTGAGAGAAACAAAAATCTTGGTATTTTCGGTTGCGAAGGTCGCTGTGACATCATATTCACTGACCTTCATTTCTGCACAAAATGGCAATTTTTAAACATAACGGTTTATTTGAAGAATTTCTTTATGGAAAGTGTGACATGTTTTTGAATATTTTTTTCTTTTCCAGATAATCGTCAATATATGTTAAGTTCTGGGAATAAATTCCTTTTTGTTTGTAATAACGAGGAACAAAATTCTATATTTCCGAACAAATTTTGCTGGTAAGAATAACGTTATAGTTAGTAGAAAACATTTTTAGGGTACTTTTCGGTTAACCGGGCGCCAGTATTATATATATACACATATATGTATATACATATATATTTATACACATATATGTGTGTATAAATATATATATGTATATACATATGTGTGTATATGCGTGTGTGTGTATATATATATATGTATACATGTACATATATGTGTGTATATATAACACTGGCGCCCGGCTAACCAAAAAATACCATTTTTAGTTTTAAAACAATTTAACAATACAGTTGAACCTCTTTTACCCGAAACTCTTTTAACCGAAATCAATTTTTAAAGCTTTTTTTTTTTTAACTATCACATTCTTTGCGTGCACAATCCATTTTTGAAGCTTTTTTTATTTTACTATGGCATTTATCAAAGCGAAGAAAAGGACAGTGATGTGGGCGAAGAAAACGAACAAATTTGCAATTCTGTTGGATGTTTTTCAAAAAGTTTGGCATGGCTGGTGCAGCAGAAAGATTGTAATACTAGTAAAATAATAGTACCAAAAAAAAAAAAAAAACCTTCGTGATAGAGCTGCAAAGCAGAGACAATCGAAACTGCGATAAACAAAACTGTTTTTCCAACACTGCTGAAGTATTTAAAAGTACTTATTTTAAAAATAAAAATTCAGGTAATTTATTCTTCTTTCTATTTTTCGATTCCTTAATTTTTATTAAGCACTTGTTACCATAGTAAGAATCAGCGCATATATTTATCCTTAATCTTAAAATTGAAGCATTCTCCATCATCCGAAAATTTCGATCTTCTGAAAGATAGTCGGTCACAGTTACTTCGGATAATCGAGGCTCTACTGTAGTTCTTTTTTCTAAGATTCTGTGTTCTACACTGTGAAAAAAAATCTGTGAAGTTACTAAAGTTTTTCTAGGAAACTGGGATTCCTAGAACTTTTCATGTAACGGCAACAACAAAATTTCATGTAACAGACACACTTTTGCGCCGAAAATCAAAAAATCTGTAAGGTTATTAAGAATTTTTTTGGAAACTGGGATTCCGAGAACTTTTCATGTAAATGCAGCCAGGGTTACAAATAAAAGTTAAGTAAGATTACTGAAATTTTAGCAGATTCATTTGTAAAGTTACAGATTTTTGTAGCTTTACAAAAACTAGTTTTGTAGATTTGCAGCTTTTTTCGTACAGTTACAGGTGAAAGTTTAGTAAGCATGTAACTTTACATCTGTAGAACTACATATTTTTTTTTTACAGTGTACGCTGTAAAAAAAAATCTGTAGTTCTACAGATGTAAAGCTAAATGCTTACTAAACTTTCACCTGTAACTGTACGAAAAAAGCTGCAAATCTACAAAACTAGTTTTTGTAAAGCTACAAAAATCTGTAACTTTACAAATGAATCTGCTAAAATTTCAGTAATCTTACTAAACTTTTATTTGTAACCCTGGCTGCAGTTACATGAAAAGTTCTCGGAATCCCAGTTTCCAAAAAAATTCTTAGTAACCTTACAGATTTTTTGATTTTCGGCGCAAAAGTGTGTCTGTTACATGAAATTTTGTTGTTGCCGTTACATGAAAAGTTCTAGGAATCCAAGTTTCCTAGAAAAACTTTAGTAACTTCACAGATTTTTTTTTACAGTGTATTACACTTAAGCTTAGCTTCTAAATGATGGAATATATTAAGTTTCTTTTTATAGCATAAAATTTAATATCCCTAAACAAGAGTCCAGTAATCACAACCATACTTCCACATTAAAAAATCACGTCAAGAAGCCTTGTATTCATAAAGCTGACATTTAAAAAAATAATTCTGATAAATAATACTCAATTTCGTAATGAACGAATAATTTTTACAATGAGAATTATGTCATCTAAAAAAAAGAGATACATTTTAATCTATGAAAAAAATATTTTATAATAACTAGGGGATCCCGTTGCAGCCGTGTTAGAGTATAAGTAAAAACCCTTTTTTTTTTTTTTTTTTTTTTTTTTTTTTTTGAAAAATTTAATAAATATTTTACAAACGATATCTATTTTAGATTGCCCACTAACACCAAAAAAAGCATTTTTATATTTAAAATATCAATTATGCAATAAAATAATTCTGAAATATATAAAAAGCAATATTTTATATTAACCGCATGCTAAGACTTATTAGCCCAAAATTTGGCTATTTACGACAGACTTTTTTATTCTGATCATTTCTGTGCTTTAAGCGCGCGCAGTCCAATTATATGTACCGTACGTTTGTGCATTATTTATATCATATTATTTATTTACTCATAGAGGACGTTTTATTTATTTATTTATTTATTTATTTATTTTTGGAATATCAGCCGTAAGAAAATGCTGAACTCCTTACATTGTTTTAAGGGTAAACGACATTCACACGATAGAAATCAATTTAAAACCATTTCATGCTTGAAAATTATTTTTAAAAGCATAGACAATCAGTAAACTGAGACATAGTTTGCAAACAAATTTCGATTGAATGTTTTTTTTTCCTATTTGGCGCTGTAAAAATTTAAATTGTTCGAATACATATATGTGAAATTTGTGTTTATTTTAATGTTATTATTTTATTTATTTACATAACATGTTTTAATTCCGCTATGAATAATTATTCAGAAATAAATGCTAAACAATTTTTATTGCATTATGTGCAAAATGCTTATTATTATTATGTAATGAAGTCGGCAAATGTACAAAAATTCATGCTTGAAAATTACTTTCAAAAACACAGTAAATTAGTCAATTAAGATATAGTTTTCACATATAAATTGCATTTGAAAGAAGATTCTTTTAGCTGTAGGATGGTGTAAAAAATTTAAATGTACGATCGTTAGAAGATTGAAAAATTGCAGTAGCGAAAATTGCAAAACCGAAATATGATCGCTAAGTGTTGCCATTCACAAAATGACGTCAGCGTGACGCAAAGATAATTTTATCTTTTATAATATAGATTTTATCACAGTGACATCATATTAAATGATCTTCATACCCGAATATCAGGAGACTGAAATTCCAATAATCTATCTTTGTGGGAGAAGCAAAAGATTTTGGAATTTTTCTTCCTTTCCACGTAATTATCAAAAATCGTAAATTCAGTGAATGAATTTCACACTTATTTGTAATTAACCATTGAAGACACGAACGGTTTGTAGTGACATAAAGATACGAGCTACGGGCTGTATGCGGCAAGGCATTTTAACCCTTAAGTACTGTTAGCGGTCTGAGAGACCGCTGGTTTTGTCAATTTTCAGAGTCAAACTTGTCATTTTCTGTAGATACTAAAATTTTGCTTCCTTTGAAGCCTAAGTATTGTCACTGATAACTTCTAAATTGGCGAATATTGATTATAAGAATTCATGAAATTTACAACAGAAAGGGTATAACATGAATTAAGCGAGCTTTATATCTATACCGGGTGTTTCAAAAGTACCGTGCGAAAGTAAAACGCGATAAAACAAAGATCTATGTATCGGAGAGGCATGCGGTTTGCAGATAAATATTCAGCATGGTGCGGTATTATGTATAACACCAACAAAAATATTAATTCAAAATCCCGATAATAGGGAGCGCTACTGTAGTTAATTCCATAAATAATTCCATATTGCTCACACAACGAAAGATTTGGATACGAAAAAAAGTGTACACACAGTATTGTCTAATGTTTTGGTATCCAAATCTTGCGTTGTGTGAGTAATATGGAATTATCCCTTGGAATTATTTGCAGTAGTGCTATCTATTGTCGATATTTCAAACTAAATTTTTGTTGATGTCTTACAAAATCATGTACCATGCTCAATATTATTTTGCCAACGGCATGTCTCTCCTACCCTTAGATTTTTTTTTTTTTTATCGCGTTTTACTTTCGCACAGAACTTTTGAAACACCCGGTATATATATATATATATATATATATATATATATATATATCGATGAAGCTGTCTCGTAGATCGCTCACAGTATTCATGCAACAATTTTAGACAATGGTTAAGAGTTAAAGCTTAAATAACAACTTTAATTACATCCTTGTTTAAATTTTAAAGGCGAACTGGATGCATCACACATTGAAAAAAGCAGTTGCGAATTCTATAATAATTTCGTAATTAATATCGCATCTAAATTAAACCTTTATCTACTGACGTTACTTATAAGTACCACTAACTTTAAACTTGCTTCCCATGGTGAATATTACTAATATTTTAATGGTACTTTGCAAAAACACTCCTTTAACTCCACTTTATCCGGATAGTAGCAGTAGCTCTAGGATTGTTAGTTTAGCGAGGAAGAAGGCTATATTTGGTACAGTCGACGTGTTTTGTGCCGACATTTTGTACAGATCGTCACGCTCGTCTTTTTATTGCTGCAAACACAGTAAAGGATATAAGATAAGTGTTGGATTTTTTAATGTGTTCATTATGATCTTAGAATACAGTTTGACTAGCTATTTTACGTGAACGGTGTATGTATTATTCGATGGTACTTATAAGTACTGTCAGTACACTGGGTGTTGGAGAAAAACTTCTTATTTACTTTTCGCCTGTGTAGTTATCCATTGTTTTGATCTGTTTAAAATGTAATTTCTAAAATGTAGTGTAGTTATAATTTCCCTGGTATTTCAAATTTATTTCATTGTTATTTTTTATTGGAAATCGAGAAAGTTGTGTCAGCGGCTCATATTTTCTATGCTAGAAATGGCATATGTAAATTTATAAATTGCATAAGTTGAGATGCGAGAGAACATGTTGTCCCTGGAATATAGACGTCGCATAAATAAAGAACTGCTAACAAGAACGAAACCTAAAAAATAATAGTTTTTTAACCCTTTCAGGGGCCAAAGAAATTTACCAAACAAATTATATGTAAATAACAAAAAAAAGGGGGTCTACATTTTACATACTTATTAAATCGAAAATATTTTCTGGTGCCATTTGAAATACCTTGTGTGTTTTCTGTTACGTTATTTTTGTCATAATGTACTGACGGTTCTATAACACGTTCACGCCAGCGCGGTGTGTCACACTCTACTGTCTCAGAGCTGCAAAGTCTCCGGCTTTTTGGATACCAGTATTTTAATACAGAAAATGTTGTTTTATTTAATTAGAACAAGTGGGCGATTTAAAGGAACAACATTTTCTCTAAAATAATAGTGGTGTGCAAAAAGCCCGAGACTTGATAACTCTGAGACAGTCCAGTGTGACCCACCGCACCGGCGTGAATGTGTTAAAGTACCACTTGAATTAATTACCTCTAAATAATTAAATTTCTCACGGCTGAGTATTTTTTTATGTTTATCCTTTCATGCTCATTGTAGTAACTGAAAAAAAAATATTACATGAAAAAAAATTGCAGTAGATCATAATGCAGTAGATAAAGGGTTAATTAATTACCTCTAAGTAATTATATTTCTCACGGGTAAGTATATTTTTTATGTTTATCCATTAATTTTCATTGTAGTAACTGAAAAAAAAATTACATGAAAAAAATGCAATAGATCATAATTCAGTAGATAAAGGGTTAAACCTCTTCCAGAAAACCTTTAAATGTTCAAAAAATGTTTAAAGTAGTACTTTCGAATTTGTTTTGCTTTTTTGTTATCACTTTTGTTGGTCAATCACCATGTGTATGGAATACTTCGATCGTGTATTTGTTATTTATTCAATTTTCCTTCTATTTTTAACCCCCTGGGACGACCGTCTTTTACAGAATTTTTAATCTTTAATCACCGTTTTTTTTAAAACAGAAATTTTTGGCTAATTGAATCGGGAAAATGCTCGGATTAAATAAGGCAAAATTTACAATAAAAATTTACTGGTGAGAATAATCCCCGATTCTGAGCACCTTACGTGGCACGAATATCGGTCGCACATTCCCATGGGGTTAATAAATGTTATGTCTATCTACATACATTTATACTAATACTAGATAATTAGACTACTGGACTACTATTCTTCTTTTGACTCCAAATGTTGATATTTAGGCTTCGAAAGAAGATGACGCACATAGTACGCAACTCGCGTCTTTCTATTACAATGAGTACAAACAGTCCGTGTTATATTTTATATAACAATATAATTTATTTAACAACTTCATTGCTATAATTCTTTTACAATTACTACTTGGTTTTACATTAGACAATGATATCATTAAAGGTTGTTGTTTATACTTTAAAAATAGATAGCTCATACAGTGTGCCGACATTGTTTTTGGAGGTTAATGAAATGTGTAGTTGTAGTATAAATGTAATGTCCATTAAATTGTCAAAAATAGACTAATTTTATTAGAATTAATATAAGACGGGTGTTTCGTACTGTCACAAAGTTACGGGCAGCGTACTTAATGCGCCAATGTCTTTCAAAGCCTAAATATGAACTTTTGATGGAAATATGAATGTGGTATACTGTATAATAATAGTATAAAACTAATAGATATAACATTTATCAGAAAATAATTTAATTAAGAATGTAAATATAGTAAGATTCACAAATACATATTCGTTTATCCCGTAAGCCAGTAATGATTAAATATACTGAAATAATAAATAATATAATAAATGTAATGAAAGAGAGTAGAAAAATCTAAATATTCAATTAAACATTGTTTGAAAACTTAAGGGTTATTGGGAAGTGGATAAGTGAAACTCAGATATTAATAACATAATTATTTCGAATTTACAATAGTTTTTTATTGAGTGATGAATTCAGTGAAACTTCCCCATACGCAAAACTACGTCCGGATCTTTATCAATGTTTGTCTAGATTCCGAAAATTTTTACAAGTAGCACGGCTTTATAGTTATCCAAAAACATTTATATTTATGTAAAAGAATAATTTTATTTTCAAAAAATCCTAGACTTTCGTAGAAAAGACGTAATTTTATCTAAATGTGCACAGTGATCCAGGTTGTAATTTTCTGTGGCATAAGGTATTTGGTACACATTATGACAAAGATTATTAAAATAATTTGTTTCCTGACAACTGCGTAAAATGGTATTTTATAAGAAAGAATGACCAAGTAAGACGAAACCTTTTTATGTCACTATTGCATGCATTTATTTTAAACACAATTTCTATGCATTTTGCACTTTGTTGCAAAATAACTAGAGCACACATATTTTTTAAATATTTTCATCGTGAAATTTTGCATTTTATGACATGTAAACCAAAAATAATTGAGAACCTCATGTAAAACCACTAATCTATCTTTGAAAGAGATGAATGTAAAGTTATTTTTTAATGTTAGCGTTTTAGAAAAAGGCATGCGTTAGACATAACTCATATTAAATAAGTGGATCATAGAGAAATCCCTAATGTAAAACTAAAATCAAATGAAAAATTTAAAGTTTTTAATATCCAATTACGTTGACATTCTTTCTCCTCGAATTTATATTTCGTCACTATTCTTAGAAATATTAAAAACTCATACTAATAACACATCAAATACTTAAAGAAATAATTTTTTATTTTAAATTCTAAAGAGTGTTAATAATAAGAAATATCTTACTTAATAAAACGCACACTTAAATGAACCCACGTTTCCTTAAATAAACTGCACACATAGAAAGATTAAAGTAATTACGTACTCCCGTATGGTAAGAATGGATTTTTTGCCTTCTTTAAAACACTCGTAATACAAAGCTACATTATTCATTTAATATTATTTTTATTTTTAAAAAAAAGTTACAATTCACTAATTTCTAATATTTAAGTACATTTCTTGCGTAAAAGTATATATATATATATGTATATATATGTATATATTAAAATATTTCTATTATAGAAATATAACTCGAAACAATTACTCCAGCTTTTATTTTCATTGAAAGATGGTATATCTAAGCAAAATAAAAAGAAAATTTTAACCAGAAATATTTTTGGGTATGTTTGTTGCTTTAATCTTGTAAAATTGAGCCAAGTTTTTAAAGTAGTTTTTAACTACATTTTAACTATTTCCCAATAACCCATACAATAGGAAGACATTTCATATTTATACTGGGCGTAAAGTTGTCTGCAACTGGGAAGCCTATAAAAGATGATTACATGTTCTGTATCTGTTCAATTATACCAAGATTTAAAAAATGATGTGACATATGTAAAATTTTAAGTTAAAACATAAATACATTTTAAGGTCAAGTAATTATTAAAACTAATGATAAAGACCGAGGCTATTTATAATCAGTCAATTATCATTCAATTATTAAGATAATTTTATTACAAATCAGTTGGTTTTTAGCACACCACTATATGAAACGATATTCCTGATAGCAGGATAGGAATAAATAAAACTAGAAAAAATAAATAAATCCACAGTTTAAAAAAAAAAAAAAGTACGAATGTGAAACTATGAAAAAAAAATTCTGGTCGAATAACTGAAATTTTATAGCGCGAAAATCAATTTTCCTTAAACTTCAACAACTCTCCTCTAGAAATTCTCCGATCTATTCACAAGACATTTTTGAAATACCACATCGAAATGAGAATATGTCAGACGGTATCGCACATAGAAATGAACTTCGAAGAAGAATAAGTCAGAGCGACGGAAATGGTTCGAATATGTCAGCAAAGAATGGAAGAAGCCATTTTAAAAGAAAAGAAGAAAATACCTTCAAACACTAAGGAAAGGGCGAACGATGTGCTGTATAAATCAATAAAATCTATCTTTTAGCGCTATTTCTAACTTTTATAGTTAGCGGCGAAGAATATTTGACATACTTTCTCGGAATTATTTCGGCTAGCAGAAGATAATTCTGTCGAAGAGATACCCCTTGATATACGTACAGAAGAAATATCTTAGTCAACAAATGCATACTTTCGCTATTAAAAATCCTTTTAAAATGCTAAAATATTCTGAACTCAATAAAATTTGGGATATTCGATGCGAACATGATATACGACAAAGATGCGCCGCATAAGATATTTTTAAAAATGTTATTTTGTGTTTCACAATGCCCTTAAGACAATTTAAAAAAATGTTGCCTTAGGTTTTCGAATAAATATTTCATTTACAGCTCATTGCGTACTTTTTGCAACAAAAGGCAACATTTTGAGAAAGTATTTTTTGCGTGTTGAAAGAATTGTTTTAGTTTATGCCGTAACTTTTTGGAATGCATATAATTGTCCAGAAAACGTGGCTTTTGCTACATTTTTTATTATATATTATATGCATAGTGCACTAGATTTTATTGAAATATCGAATTCGCTTTGCATTAGGTACTACAAATACAGTTTTATCTTTATTTTGTTATCTAAAACAGTTTACCAGAAACACTGCATTATTTCCAAAAAGTGTAATTTAAACGATTGCAATCTGTTCATAATTGCAATTCACAGTAAATTTTAATCATAAATAAATTGTATTCTTTTAAATTATCTTGTATTTAATTACGACATAAAATGCCCTTAAAATCCTTGACACAAACTATAAGAAAATTTGAATGTGAAAACATGTAATTTGAATTATTCTGACCACGAAATGATGTGGTAGTAATTAACACGTTTACTGTCCCCATTAAATTAAAAGTTATCACCATTATGCCAAACTTAAAAAGACTAATTAAAGTGTTTTTAACCCCTTCGGGACGAGCGTCGTTTGCACAATTTTTAATCTTTTATTACCTTTTTTTCAAAACAGAAATTTTTGCCTAGTTGAATTGGGAAAATTCTAGGTTTAAATATGGCACAATGTACAATAAAAATTTATTTGTGAGAGTAATCACGTATTCTGAGCGATTTTTATTTAATATTATATGGAAAGTTACCTGTGACGCACGGGTGATAATCACAGCACAGAATGGAAAATTTTTGAGACCCACTGGTGCTGCTCATGGCAGTGAACGTGTTAAAGGAATTTAATAAGTTGCCCTATATAAAAGCAGTCATTAGATAAAAAAATTGTAAAAGCTTAAACTAACGTCTACCCATAATATAGGCCTTGACGGGCATGTTGTATGCATGAACTTTGAAACTTTTAAGAGTGATGCTTTTATGCTTTTTCAGCGTTTATTTTACTTTATTATCTGGCTTTAAAAGGTACCCGGTATAACATCTTTATGAATCGTGAAATTAAGATTACATAAAGCAGAAAGAAATATACGATTTGTTGATATTTATACGGATTTCGGTTAAATTTCTGTTGTATTGAAACTTAAAAGACAATTTTCCTGACTGTTCGAAACAGAAAATAATCATTTTTTTAGGAAATTTTATACCCTTCTTTTTATACTAAAAGTTCTTGATATTCAAAAATAGTTCACAAATTTCATAGTTTTTCGCCAATATTAACCCATATTGATTATCGATTCTATGACACAGAGAGGAAGGACACGTGATGAAATTATCCTGCAAGCAGCAGAGAGAAAAGTGGACCGCTACCGTCAGATTTATACAATTTTATGGGAACTTTTAAATCTTTCTCTCTAATTTTAATTTTTACAGTTTAATTTTTTTGTGTGTGTGTGTGTGTGTACAATGTAAATAAAAAAATACATTGCTAAAAAACTTTTACAAGTTTATTCTGATTTTTGTTAGTCTCAGTCAAGATTCGTGTTCTATATAAGTCACTAAAAGAAACGTTTGAATCTAAAAATAATGTTAGCGTCATATGGAATAAATCTCTCTAAATTGGTGCTAATAATTAGACCAATTTTGTTCTATAGTTCATAAAGCACACGTGCATGAGCATGTTATTAGCAAAACAGTATTTCGCATTGAAATTAGAAACAGTGTATAATTATTAATAAAACTTTAATTTAAACATTAAATTAATTAACAATATGATTATCATTTTATTTACTGATAATAAACTGTTATAAACATATACATTATTTTAAAAATTGTTTTATTTTAAAATAGCGAATTTAATAAATATTTATAATACCTAAAAAATCCTTCTCACCTATTTTATTTGAATAGCGATATGTGGCCTAGGAAAGTTCATCCATGGCCATTGCCGTCTTGCTGCGCCTATGCTTCAAGGAAATAGATTTCGGGGCATAGATATGTAAGCAAACATTGATTTTTAATTTTAGCACACTCTCAATAATTACTTAGATTATGGGTCATTAATAATAATAAAATCTTGCACGAACCTTAAATATAATCTCTACATATGTAACCAGTAAACATTTACAAAAATTAATGCATTATTAAAAAAAAAAAAAAAAAAAAATCGCCTTATTTTTATGCGGTATCTTCGGAGACTGAAGTTTCAAAAAAAGTCAATTGATAATTCATTTAAAAGTAATCTAAAAAATATAGGGGAGACCGAAACTAGTTGGCTACACGGGTAAGTAGGCGCAGTCGCCATAAATCGCCTGTTTGTGGATAGATTGTGCAACCAGTCACAGAGTACATTTCTTCTTGCGTTTTACAATCCTCATTGTAGTTTTGCAGCGTTACCTACGTGCAGTGGACATTTATTACGATTTTTCTGTTTTTTGCGCTTATAAGTGATTTTTTGTTGCTTCATCCTTCTTCTAATTTCTAATACTTATCTTAATAATTGCGATTTAACTTATTTTAATTAATTAATAATTTACTTAATAATTTTTCTTAGTGTATGATTAACTGTACCTACCCCATATGTGATTTACTTGGATTATTTACGCTTAGATGGTTGCGTGTCCCTTTTGTGAATAAATTTATTATGGGTCTAATAGGCTCATTGAACACGGAGCAAGTTGGCTCGGTGTCTGGTGTATGCTGGTAGCTTGAAAAACAGCAAACACCGAAAAAAGTGGTTGCAATGCAAGATTTTGGGCACACGAGGCTTGCCCAAACGGAGACACTCTATTTTTTATTTGTGACAACTGTAACTCTGATGATGTTATCGAGTAGGATAGAAGTTACTGAATGTTAATGTTTTATTTATTATTTTTATGTCGGTATAATTTAGAATTTACATTGTACGGCGAAAACGCCTTTGGTTAAACCTACTGTTAATAAGGAAATCCATTTCTCTTAACTGCGTGTATTATTTAAATTTTTATAAAGCGTGTGCCAACTTACCCCATAGGTATAGGCAACTTGCCCTGTGACGGGTAAGTTGGCGCACAATTTTCCTTTTACTTTAGGCTTCCTCTAAACATAAACTACAAAAGCTACAAACTCAAAACTCCGGGTATTTATAGCCCAATGCCTGTTCTTTAAAAGTACAGTTAAAGTTTCATAAAAAACTTAAACAAAAAATTAATAAAAATCAATAACTAAAAACTGATCCTACTAGCCCCGGTCTCCCCTAATAACTATTTTTAAATCCAACTGATGACGGCCTTGTAATGGCCGAAAACGCTCCGAGTTTTTCTAATATATTTTAAGATATTTTTAATGTATTTTAATATCTTTATATTATATGCATACACCTGAAAATAATTTTTGTACAATTTGTTGTGCTTTATTATATGTAATTATCTATTCTAAGTGCTTAGCAAAACAATGTAAGTGACTATAAATTCAGAAATAGGGGAGAATGAGGCAAAATTTCCAACATTTTATAATTTGTTTTTATTTTATTTTTATCTACTTTCAGGTCGAAAGGATATCATTGTATTGTCCAGACCTTTGTCTACAAACTGGCACAATTTTTTTTCAAAAAATTAAATATAGTTTTTGACAGAAAATGGTTAAGTCTGATCATGTTACGTTGGAAAATGTACCTCGCATGCGTGGCAAGTTTTCCAGCCTTCTAAAAATGTACAGGTGCAAATTCCCCAACTATACTTTAAATGGTAAAAGATGTGTAATATTCTTTCTTGTAAATTAATATGTATTTTTCATTATCAGCTAAAAAGGCACAATAATGTTACATAGAAAAACTAATTATTTATATAATTATTTTTAAATGCCACTTAATGATTTTACAAAAATTGCCAGTTAACAATTTTAAAAAGTCAATTTTTTTTTTCGAAAGTCTTTTTTATTGTCTGAATCCAGTAAATACAAAAAAAAAAAAAAAAAAAAAAAAAAAAAAAAAAAAAAAAAAAAAAAAAACTCCTTTGAGTTTGATCCTCCTTGCAGTCATTTCATACGCCAATTTATTGCATTTCGTGCACTGCATTTACTTATCTTTTTCCTTAGATTTGGATTTAAGTTTAAAACAATAAATGCAAAGACAATCTTCATCTTCTTCATCGCTTGAATTTGAGCTTTTTTTAGGATTTTATGTTTTAATGGATTTTACATTTGAACCCTTACGAAAATAGTTCATAGAGATGTATAGAACGCTATAGAATTCTTTACAAGTTCTATAGAATAGCCTTTCTATAGAATAATGTTTCTATAGAGTTTTGAAGAGTTCTATAAAATACTTTTTCTAAAGAAAATATTTCTATAGAATTCGTTAGAATTTTTTTTCTATAGAACAGTTTTTCTATACGGCGCTGTGAAACTTATAGAAGTTCTATAGACTAATCATTCTATAGAATTCTTTTTAAATAAAAAACATATTTTTTGGTCCTTTAAAATTTATGTGTACTAATTTATCTATACATACATATTAAATAATATTAATAAGTATTTTTGTAATACATCAGTTTAATATATTAGTACTGCATAGATTTACTATCATTATGATTTAATTCATAATTCTAATGCATTGTGATTCAATTGTTAATGTAATAATATATCAATCGAACTACACTGATTTAAATTATTTTTAATTAATATATATATTTTTTATGATTAATTAATTTTTCGTTTAATTTTATAATCATTCATTAATTTGCTGTTAATTTCATAAAAGCATTCATCTAATTTAATAAACTTTATTCACTAATTGTAATTTTTGTTAAAATTTTTTTATATGAAGCATAAAATTATTTAAACAATTACATTTAAAGTTTAATTAATAATAATTTATTAGACTTTTAATTTTTTTTTCAAGTATGTATTAAAATTCGAGGTATTTTTATCACCCCGCGTCCGATGCGCCAGATTAAAGAATTTTAACAGAAATGAGAAATCTGAAATAAATATCTTAACACGATTTAAGCTGTTAAGCTCGCTTGAAACTGTAAATAATATAGCACTAATACCACCAACAAAATAAATAAGTAAATGAATAAATGAATAAATTCTTTATTTTAACGAACTTATTCTCTCTGCTTAATTCTGATAATTTACAAATGATTTCGGATTTCATAATTTACGCAGTTGAGAATGAATCATTGTATAAAATATATGATTTCTATACAATACAATACAATAATTTCTATACAAATTTGATCATTGCGAATGCAAATCATAAAATTAACAAACTTGAAATAGTGTAATGAGAGAAGGTAAATCGCGAGCAGGCGTAGAGTTCGCTGAAAGCACTCGTTCACGCCCGACCACAGAAGACAAGCAGCATCGAGCGTGGTTAGTACTTGGGAGGGTGAGCACGTGGAAACTGCTGCTAACGCTGTGTTTTTATAGAATATATTCGAATATTTTTATAGAACATGTTATAGAATATATTCAAATATTTTTATAGAATATATTCGAATATTTTATAGACATTTCTATTGAATATCTACAGATATTTCTATAGCTTTTGGTGAAACTAGCTTATAGAAAAACGGGCCATAATTCTATCAGATTCTATAATACTTTTTCTATAAGTTTTAGAATATAGAATTCTATAAGAAATGTTTGTAAGGGAAGACTAAGGCTCAAACATCTTCCTGGGCGGGATAGAATTTTGTTTCGGAGTTCGGATTGAAATTTTACGGTTTTATTTTTAAAACGAACTGAATCAGTCGGGCCCTGCATTTTCATTTACTGCCTAACTTTCAGACATTTTTGTATTACATGCACGAGCATACGTGTAGACAAATAGCCTAACGTTTATGGAAATAAGCCCAAAATAAATATCAGAAGTCTTCATGAGATATTGATCCAGCATTTTTTCTTTCTCAGGAATAAAAACCAGTACAAACAAACACAAAAGTTATTAGAATTTTAACCTTTAGTAGGGAAATTATAACTCACACATATAAAAAAAAAGTAGGTATATTTATTCACCAAGTTTTTTCATATCCTCTTGGTAGCATATTTGGAGGAGCGATTGTTAACACTAGAACGGCGGTAGGGGTCATTTTGACACCTGAGTACTTTCGTCCGTTGATTACTTTTGTTTGCTTGGGCGAAATCGTTTGAAATTTTCTGACTTTTCCTAAATAGAAACATATATTCCTAAAAAAAAATTCAGCTTTCTAGATTTGTTAGTTTTTGAAATATGGGCTTGTATTCCTAGAACGGCGGACGGGGGTCATTTTGACCCCTTTAGTAAAATACTCTTTGTACTCGAAGCTGCTTTTGTTGCTATACTATATGTTCGAGGAGAAATAAAAAAAAGGGTTTAGATTTATATTCATTGTCGTCCAAGGCATGAGGAATACTATTTTGCAAATAAACTATCTCAAGAGATAGATTCCAAGAAAGAAAAAGATTTGTTAGGTTTGATGAAAATACAACAAGATCTAGCAGACTACAGGCTGATAAATTTGCTCTTGCATCTAAAATGTGGAATAAATTTATTGAAAATTGCAAAACATGCTACCGACAAGGACAAAATATTACAGTTGATGAACAATTGTTCCCATCTCAGGATAGATATAAATTTACGCAATATATGCCAAATAAATCGGATAAATATGGAATAAAATTTTGGTGATCTGTTGACGTTGATACTAAATACCTCTTGAATGAATTTATTTATCTAGAAAAGTATGAAACAGCCAATCCTTAATTACATTTATCGGAAAATGTTGTCATGAAATTAACAGATCCCCATCTAAACGAAGGGAGGAATATTACGACAGTTGGCTATTTTACTAACATCATATTAGCAGAAATGTTAAAAGCTAAAAATACAACTTTGGTTGCACAATGAAAAAGACAGAAGAGAAATTCCTATATCATTGAAAAATATGAGCAGTACTCTTTATTCATCGAAGATAGTGGAATGTGATAATAAGACACTTACCATCTATCAAGCCAAAAGAAAAAAAGTGTTTTTCTACTGAGCTCATTACATTCTACTGTAAAAACTGAAGACGGTCTCAAGAAGTTACCCGATTCAATAGAATATTACAACTCAACGAAGTATGGTGTGGATATCCATGATCAGATGTGCCGAAAATACTCCGTGAAATCGGCTTCTAGACGATGGCCTGTACATATCTTTTTCAATATTTTGGATCATGCAACTTTAAACGCCTGGATAATTTTTAAAAGTGTAACAGGCAAGCCTATCAGTAGAAGAGATTTTCTATTAAATTTAGGAGATGTGTTCAGAATGGATCTTATGGTCTCAAATCTCCCAAAGATATTTCCTGAGCCTTCAGAAAAAAAAAAAAAAAAAAAAAAAAAAAAAAAAAAAAAAAACACGAAAATAAAATAGATATCAAGAGAAAAAATGTCAAGTACAGACATGCAATGGAAACAAATCTCAAGAATTTTGAGCACCATATTTCAAAGTTGTGTACGGAAAATGTACTGGAAAAATTGCTTTTTTTTTTGTTACAACTGAATTAATTCCTAATACGTGTGTACAATTTGGAGTACCATAAGCATTAAATAAAATTGAAAAAGAAGGTTTAACATATTAACCATTCAGCTACACTTATAATGAAATAACGGAAACAACAGAACGTATTTCTCATTTATGAATTTAGAGAGTGAATCATTCGGCGAGTAAAGTAGATGAAAATATAAATATATATTATTTTATAAATTGTGTTTTATTTTAGTTAACATTAGTTTTAATTTGTGAAAACATTATTTTTAAATCGATTTTTATATCAAATTAATGAGTTTTTTGAGTAGTCGTAGTATGATCCAATTAATCGCCCTGTAGGCGTTACATATACAATACTTTAAAAATTCAATAAATTATTGAGTAATATTAAATATAAATTATGAAATACACGTAAATTACATATTTTTGCCAATGTATGGCATTTAAATTTGTTTTAGCGTTGTTATGTCAGTAGTTTCATCGAGGGGTCAAAATGACCCCTTCCCGCCGTTCCAGTAGGTAAAATTTTCCCGCCGTTCTAGTGTTAAGCGCTGGTGGTTTTAAGAGTGTTCCTTCTGCTTGTCTGGGACACGCGATTCCGGCTTGACAAGCGAAACAAGTGTTTCCGGTAGAAGTTCTTCCAGTGGAGGCATTTCCGATTGAGACACTGCAAGCCGGGGGATCACATCTGATGCTGGCACTGGTTGTGAAGTATTGCTTAACGAAAGAAATTTCGACCAGTGATTGTTCAGAGTCGTACTGGGATTATTGAATTCTGAACAATTATTAGTTGTTTTATTTATTATATATATCAAATTTAATCAATGTCTCCTAGACATTAATTTTAAAAAATTATTTTACTAAAGTGGCTGCAAAACCATAAATAGTAAAATATATTTTGCATAATTGATTACAGGCAGAATTAACATAAAATATATTCATTAAATAAACTCATTTTATAAAAATTAACGTTTTTTATATAATTGAATTTACCTTGGTTTTTATATTGGTAGTTTTACATAACCACTTAATGATCAAACGGGTTTGTTTTATATATGGTTATTTGGCCGATTTCATCACACAATAAATACATTTTTGATACAATACTTTAGGACGGGGCACGTTTTGCAGTGAGACGCTTGTTGGAATACACGCCTCGTATGCTCTTGGAAAACCTGCTCCGTTGTCAAATTGGAAGTACCTACCTACCTACACTACCTCGGGAATTAGCGGTGCCAGTTTTTAGGAAACCATGCGCATAGCTTGTTCATTCTATAAAATTTTAAAAAAAATTGAAACTGTTAAGAAACACAAAAGTAGAAAAATGTTACTTTAACTCAGATGAATTATGTAACATCACTTTGGAAAATTTCTTTTACAAAAAACACTGTAACGTATGTGAACTATTTTTCATTGATTAATACTAAAGCTTACAAAGATGGTCATGCATTTAATGGATAGTATTTTCATTTCGGACTCACGACCCAAGCATTTACCATGTCATTGCCAAGCCCACATTCTAAATATTACACCACATTTTTCATGTAATTATTATAGAAATTATAGAAAATTTATCTTATTAATAATAATATTATGTTATAAAGTTTACCCTTCATAAGTATCTAAAACATGAAGGAATATGCAAAACCTAGTGAAATTATATTTTCAAACGTAATAGAAAACACGATGGGAATAGTTTCCTATGCTAAATAATAAGTACTATGCAGTTGAAAGAAGAAGCAGCTTTAAAATTTATAAAAAAATATTTTTTACAGTTCAGAGAAATATCAAGAAAATAAACTGTATAAATTATGGAAAATTTCGTGAGATTTGAAGCAGTATGTAAAATGTAGTGAAACTATTGTGTATAATTTAAAATACGAAGTGAATAGTTTCCTTGTATCCTATAATAAATGGTAAGTACTATGCATTTGAATCTAGAATCTAAAAGAAGCAACTCTAAAAGGGATAAAAAATTGCTTTACATTTCAAAGAAAGTTTCAAGAAGTGACTCGATAAATAAATGAAAACTACTTTTAGACATTCTTTTTAACATTTAAAATAAGCAAGGTCTAATAGGCTTTTGAAATACTTAAATGATGGATTACGGAAAATAGTTTTGATGTGAGCACTATATATTTTAATATAAGTTCTTGCACACCAAAAACAGCTCAGTTTTGATGTAAAAACATGCAATGAAATTTTACGTTATTATTAAATGATCAATTTAAAATGAAAAAAAAAATTACCCATGCATTATATTTACCCAGTGAGAAAAGATTCTCTTAAAGGTTTCAAAGAATCGTAATACATTAAATCCACAGTTAATATTGCATATTGGTATATTTTTATTAAATCAAACATTCCGAATTTATCGACATTTTCTACACACATAATAACTTCGTATTTTATTTCTATGAGATAAAAAAAATTCTTTTCATTTTTATCCCTATCTTTTTAAATTTTTATTGTAGTACATGTATAGTACTATGGTTAGACTATTTTTTATACACAATTATAGTTATACACAATTACTTACCAACAGCGAGTTAAGTTGCACTGCAACTAGGAACCTCATCAAAGCGTCACACGTACAGCTGTTCATAAATACGAAGCTTCATTAAATAACATAAACTAATGTAGTATATTCTGATAGGGGAAGAGGTGCAACCTACCACTTGCGAAAAGCGAATAATCTGTCACATAGTAAGCTGAAAAGTGCATACATAAAAATTTTCAAAATTTTGCAAATTCAGAATACTATTATTATTCCGTTACAAGGTTTTAAAACAATAGGTTTACCAAATAGAATGGCAAATTTCAGGAGATGAAAGTTTAACACATTCGCATCGGGTTATGAAAACATCAGTTTTCTTAACAAAGAAGAAAAAAATACATTGACTAAGGGCGTGGCTTCAGTCTTACAGAGTCTCTCATTTACATCTTGTTTCCGATATTTTTCGGAATTGAAAGGCATTTTAAATGAAACCTCTTAAATGAATTTACTGATGCTTAAACTTTAAAAACCGATATAAGAAACCAATTTAGGAAACACTTTCATAAGGGGGGGGGGGGGATCTACTGATTTAACCCTCTCGCTGCGCAACCCGAGAGTTTCTCGGGCAACGTAAAAGTAGCAAAACCCGAGATTTCATCGGGTTGCATTTTTTCCGTCTAATTAACACTCCTTGATCATTCTCACCAGTAACTTTTTATTGTAAATTTTGCCTTATCTAATAGAGCATTTTCCCGATTAAATCAGCCGAAAAATTTTGTTTTGAAAAACCGGTGACAAAAGAATAAAAATTCTTAAAAGACGCTCGTCGAGAAGGAATTAAATACGCAATTTTCGAAGCTATTTTGATAAAACAATTACGCAGCGAGAGGGTTAAAACCCAGATGTCAAAAAAAAACATGCCGGCAGTCACGAAGGTGTTAAGAACGCATATTTCCACATCTTTTAAGGCAATTAGTATGATCATTTCATAAACACAAACATTTACTAAACCAAAGAGTACAAAACAAATAGTAAAACTTGCTTTAAGATTCTACGCTTGAAATCGTAAAGAAATTGAAAGTAGTCATGCGCGATTACGCATATGTACAGTCGAGGAAAACAAAAGTAGACCCACTACTAACTCCTCAACAAAATATCGTAGAAGAGAGTTACTGGTACCGAACGATTGGAAATAAACTCTACTTTTAAATGATGTATATAAAATTTGCTTAGGGCGCTATCCACATATTAAAACGAACAATAACTTTTTTTTTTCAATAGCAGTACACAATTCTGACAGCATAAATGAACTCTGCACCCTTCAATTAGCCTAAAAAAATGTATGCAATTCGTACCATAAGTTTCGAGAAATTAGTTATTTTAAGACGATCGTATTTTAAGGGCTGTATCCAAATTGAAGTTCCGTACTCGATTGTTAACCGAGAGAGTCACCTTCTTGATCAAGGCACCTTAAGCGCCACTCAAGGAATCAATGAAGGCTGTTAGATCACAGGACAGCAGAATAAATTTCAAAATATGTACTCACTTCTATCATAGACGGACCCCTGAAATCATCATTTTGCCGTTTCTTAATCATAATTTGAAAACTACTTGGAAGAAAATTGTGAAATTTTGGATTTCCATAATGCAGGACTTAAAAATTCATATCATAAAATTGCAAATTCAGCGTATTTATGTTTGGGTATATTAGTATTATTGTTACACAAAAATAGCACATTAGAAGCATAATTTCAAGAGATATAAATAAAAATATGAAAATATAATTTAACTTTAGAAGCACTAAATTTTGCATGTTCATAATCCAAAAACTTATCATTCAAATGACTTGAAATTTGGTGTTTAGGCATAGTTTGAACCAAAGGTTTGATATATCTTATTAAAATTGGGTATTGCTATTGAAAGAAATGAAGTTTGAATTCGTTCTAATATGTAGATGGCCCCCTAAGAAAATTTTATATACACCTTTTAAAAGTAGACTTTATTTCCAGTCGTTCGGTAACAGTAACTTTTGTCTACGAAAATTTGTTGAGGAGTTTGTAGGGAGTGTTTACTTTTTTTTTCCACGACTGTACTTGTGAGTTGCTGAGTAACTTTACAGTTTTTGAAAAACATAATTTAGCGTCCATAATAATTTTACTTCTGCTTTTGCTAAATTATTTTCAATTAAAATTTGAATAAAATAAATTTGTTCTTACACTGAAATGGAATTTGCGCGGCAAGTTTATAAAAAAATTATAATAAACTTTATTTTGAAAACTGCTTTAAGTATCTGATCTTTGAATTATTAGAAAAAAAAGTAAACACAGTGATTTCTAAATAAATATGACAACAACTGGGTTATAAAGTATTTTTTTTATTTCTCCCAGCACAAAATTTAACGTCATTATTATGTTTTTATTTCATTTAATATCTATTACAAAAAGAAATTATCATAGATTAGAAGAAACAAATAATTTATTTGTAATTTATGATCTCATGAAGGAATTTATTTTCAGTTTTTTAAAATTTTCTTCTGAAATATCACGGAAAATTAATAACCTTTTTCTCTGTCTGAAGATGTGAACATGCCACAGACAATAAAAAGGTCATTAAAAGAAATATCGAGGGAAGTACCGCTGAAGCACGTGCCTGTCACCCAACTTGAAAAGTGCACTTTATTACTTTTATAAGTTAACTTTGGTCAACTTGCGCAATTTCCATTTGAAGATTAGTTTTTTATTGTTACTTTTTAAGTTGTGCAGTTAGTTTTAGGAATAAAACCGGGTTTAAAGTCTTAAGTCTTTCTTGAACGTGATTTAACTTTTTTAGCTGCTTTAAAAACTACTACTGATTTTTAAGGTCTTTCCTTAAAATTTTATGCTGCTGTTGTTTTAAATTTTTAGACAAGCAGAGACTTTAAAAAAACTATGTTTAAGTTTTCGAATATATTTGGATGATAGTATTTTATTTTATATATTTTTTAAAATAGAAAAATAATTTACAAGTAATTGTTATAACATTTTTTTAAAGCACTTGGGTAAAACAAAAAAAAAAATTATGTCCTTTTCAAGTCTACAATTCGATTTTTTTTCTGGGTAAAATGGGAAACAATTCTTTTTATTTTCTTGTTTCCGTTAAAGTAATCAGTAAGGACTTCATTAGAAAACAAAATGCTTAAAAATGGGGTTTTTTGTTTAAATTATCCATTTTTATTCATCTTGACTAACTAAAAAGTCTGTCAAGATATTTCTAGGCATAGTTTTCGATTTGAGGTTTTAACAAATAATATTTAAAATCTCATTTTTAACTAGATTTATGTAATTATAAAATATATTATTTTAACTAGTTAGGCCCAAAACAGTACAATATTTATATTTTTTTATTATGATATTTTAAGATTAAATTTTGTACACTGCAATTGTAACATCTGTTACTGTAACTTTTTTTTTACCAAGGAAATGGCATATATTGACACAAACAGGGTTATTACTGAGCTTACTTGTAGATAAAGATATTAGAAAAGATTTGCCACAGCCATTTTGAATTTTTTCTGCTCACATGTGAACAGTGAGCTAAAGCATCTGAATTCCAGATTAGTATGTTTTCTGTTTGTAACCTCTGTTACATAAATTTTAAATTTAAATATTTTCAAGGCATATTGTCTTTGCATAGGTATATTATCTTTGCAAGGAATGTTTAGAAAACTACTCCAAAAAAGAGAAAGTGTAATTGGCTTCGTTGCAACATGCGTTTAAATGGCGTTACATAAAGACTGTACTTTTTCGAAACTTTTTCTGTAGATTGTAGTAAAAAAAAAAAAAAAAAAAAAAAAAAAAAAAAAAAAAAAAAACAGGTTTCTAAACCCATTCGGGACCATAAGTGCATATAAGCACCTTCAGAAAGAGCTTACAAAATTTGTTTCTGGCACCAGTGAAAAAGAAAAGTAATATTTGCTTTTCTTTAATTAGAGCATTTTCATGATTATTTAAGTAAAGGTAAATTCTTTTAAAAAAGTGGTATCAACCGAATAAAATTTGTGTAAAAGCCACCGGTTCCGAAAGGATTAACAAATAAATTATGTAAACACAATTTTACGTTTTTTTTTTTCTTTTCCCTTTCTAATACATTGATGTTACGTTGTTGCTGAAATAACAATTAAAATTTAATGTAAAAAAAAAATAATAAGTCGATAATTTTAATAGTGATAGTAGGCAAGAATTATTAATTTGAATCTACTAATACGTTTCGTTGTACTCATTTAGTTTCACTTTGTTATTACATCGTTAATTATAGTTCAGATATGATTATTTTATTTATTTTTTATTTATAATTTCTTTCTGTTCTTATTACAAGCGCGGCATAACTACCGCACAAGTGCGGCGTCTCAGCCTGAATGTACGGGTGACGCGCCGCAGTGTAATGTTTTAGAAAAAAATTGTTAAAAAATATTAATAATTTGTTTTGAAATTTTTGTCGCTGTACACGCGTTGTATATTTAATATTAAACAGCACAGCATGATTTTTTTATTTTATGTCCATCATGGGACATTATACTCAAATTCAAGAAAATGTGCGGAATTACCTTATACTAAAACTATTTGGCCATTTAAAGATATATTTAGTACAGATAACTGAAAATTTTGGCTGTAGCGAAACAGCACAGAAAACTGGCGATTTGAAGCAATTAAAATAATAAAATTTTGTAAAAAATCACCATAAAATAAAACAATACAGAGGACGCGTTTCGAGCTAAAAACATAACAGCTCATCATCAGCTGCAGCAAACACGTGTCCGCAAGCGAACAAGGTCAAAAATGAACTCACAAAGTTCATTTTTGACCTTGGTCGCTTGCGGACACGTGTTTGCTGTAGCTGATGACGAGCTGTTATGCTTTTAGCTCGAAACGCGTCCTGAGTATTGTTTTATTTTATGGTGATTTTTTACAAAGCTTTATTATTTTAATTTTGGCTGTAATTTTAAATACAAGTGACAGATGTTACATATTGCTATATAAATTAATCGCTATTATAGTTTTCTTTTGATTATAAAAGTAGATATTGAAGTCTACTACACTAATGATGATATAATACACTAGAAATAATATTTTGATAGAAATATAAATGTTGTCAATTGAGTGGATGTTGTCCAGTAACAGACGTTACAATATTTACCTTTAAGACATTTTCAGGTGACTGCATTTTAATCCTGCCTATGAATTTTCCTATGCTGGAACTGATTTTATTAAGGTTGTATAAATATAAACCCAGAAAAATTTATATTTGCTAAAAATTGCATGCGTAATATATCAATATATATACAGTGACGGAAAAAAAGCCCAACACCAAGACAGACTTGTGTTAGATAAACGAAATTTGGTAGGCGTGTTTATACATCTGAAAGATGACATCGATTGAAATTTCACGCGTCGTGCACAAGTGTGGCGCTAGTAGCGCCACTCAGATCTTGCAGATGAGGTTTACTTTAAATGCGTGCTGCAAAGTTCATGGGCGTTATTTAGCTTCGAAATGTGACGTATTAAGTTGATGTTAGCCAAGAATGCCTTTAACAAGACGAAGAAGCCACTGTCAATAGCTCACCGAGTTGGAACGAGGTCGCATATTCGTGCTACGAGAAGGTAGATTTTCTTTCCGCGATATTGCAGAAAGACTTGGCTGGAATCTATCTACTGTGCATGATTGTTGGAAGCAGTGGTCAAGGGATGGTACTGCCTCAAGAAGACCGGGTTCCAGGCGGCCACGTGGCACTCCTGAAAGGGAAGATCGCCGTATTCGGCGAACGACTGTGGCGCATCGTACTGCGTCTGCGGCAGAAATTAGAGCTTTAGTTGGTACCACCGTGACACAACGAACTGTTAGAAATCTGTTACTTCAAGGACAGCTCCGAGCTAGGCACCCTGTAGCGTGCATTCCAGTGACTCTAAGCCATTGCCGTTTGCGAAGCCATTCGTGTCAATCCAGAGTTTATTGGTGGGCGGAGTGGAGATCTGTTGTGTTTCTTTTTCATCAGAAATCACAACAGATCTCCACTCCGTCCTCCAATGATCTCTGGTTTCACACCAATGGCGTCGCAAACGGCAATGGCTTGAAGTTAGTAGAATGCATGCTAAAGGGCGCCTGGCTCGGAGCTGTCCTTGAAGTAACCGATTTCTAACAGTTCATTGTATCACTGTGGTACCAACTGCAACTCGAATTTCTGCCGCAGACGCAGTACGATGCGCCACAGTCGTACACCGAATACGGTGATCTTCCCTCTCAGGAGTGCCACGTGCCCCCCTGGAACCCGGTCTTCTTAAAGCAGTACCATCCCTTGACTGCTGCTTCCAACAATCATGCACAGTGGATACATTCCAGCCAAGTCTTTCTGCGATATCGCTCAAAGAATATCCGTCTTCTCGTAGCCCGAATATGCGACCCCGTTCCAACTCGGTCAGCTGTTGACAGTGGCTTCTTCGTCTTGTTAAAGGCAATCTTGGCTAACATCAACTCAATACGTCCCATTTCGAAGCTAAATAACGCCAAAGAACTTTACAACACGCATTTAAAGTAAACCTGATCTGCAAGTTCTGAGTGGCGCTACTAGCGCCACACTTGTGCACGACGCGTGAAATTTCAATCGATGTCATATTTCAGATGTATAAACATGCCTACCAAATTTCGTTTATCTAATACAAGTCTTTCTTGGTGTTGGGATTTTTTTCCTCCAGTGTATATATATATATTGCGAAAAGGGCATAATTTTTTTTTCATCCATTTATGTCTGAAATTTCAGATTGGCTAAATTTATTTTCGAAAGAATAGTAAAATTCTATATAAAAATATTGAGTCTCTTATAAATATAAATAAATACATTCTTATTAAGTGACACTGTTGCTGATTGATTTTAAATGACAAAAAAAAAAAAAAAAAAAAAAAAAATGTCATTTAGGGGAATAACACTTGCACTATGGGAGCAGCAAATTATTGTTATATCATACCGGGTGTCCTAAAAAGGAATGACTGATTTTAAAATTCAATACCTTGCAAACGGTGACAGATATTAAAAAAATTCTTGCAGGAGCGTTATGCATAAGGTCAAAAGTTTTTTTACAGTGATTTTCGATTTTAGTTCGAATTACAAATAATAGATGGCGCTGCGATCAATAGACGCTAAATTCAGGCTCAATGTTTGGTCCTTCGGGACCCACTTAATACATTTCCATCTCCTTTTTCCGCATAGAAGAAAAAATTGACCAAAAATTCGATCCTGTTTTTAGCGCCTATTGCTTACAGCGCCATCTATTGTTTGTAATTCTAACTAAAATCAAAAATCACTGTAAAAAAACTTTTGACCTTATGCATAACGCTTCTCCAAAAAATTTTAAATATCTGTCACCGTTTGCAAGTTATTGAATTTTAAAATCAGTTAGTCCTTTTTAGGACACCCGGTAGATGCAATGTGGTGGTGCATGCAGGACTGCAGTGTTGATAGTAGGTTACTTTTTTAAAATTCAGATTTCTTGATTGGTACCACTTTTTTGAAGTGGTAAAATTTGCCTTATTTAATGAAAGATTAATCATAACGAAACATTTTAAAAAAGTGGTGCAAATCAAGAAATCTGAATTTTAAAAAAGTAGCCCACTGGGCTAACACTGGCGAGAATTTTTTCAATTCTTTCTCATACCATTTTCTCAAGCCAAAATTGTTTCACCTACAGTATGAAAGTACGTGCCAGAGAAATAAATTACAAAATTAATAAAAAAAAATGGTGGTACGAATATAATATAAAAATTGTCGAAACTGGCAGACCTGACTGTATAGTATTGATTATTTTCTGTATACTGCTAATCTCAAATAAAAATTCAACGATACGTGTTTTTACTTCAATCGAATTAATTATAAACTTTACTTTAAACCTGGTTATTATTTTATAAGAAAAATTCGAAAAATAAATTCAATATTGTTAAAATATTGAAAAATAGAGATTTGCGAAAATATTAACAAGCAATCAGTTACTACTAGAAAAAAAATAGAGGTTGCTATCCAATGTACACTTAATAAATTTATAGATGCTGTAAAAGTAAAAATACATGAATAAAATAAGACTCAATGTTTCGGTTTAATCTTCAAAAACATCATCAGGAGTAAACTTTTCCAAAAATACAAATTGGCAGGGAACAATCTAAATGCTAAATATTCAATAATTAAACTAGAAGAATCATTGGAAACATAAAAAAGCCTTTAAAAATAACCCATTGGCGCCATCTGTTTTTCAAAGTTGATTGGGTTATTTTTAAAGGATTTTGTATGTTTCCGTTAATTTTTCCAGTTAGAATTTAATTATCGAAGATCTAGAATATAAATTCTTTTCTGTCGATTCGTATTTTTGGAAATTGGTGATGGTTTACTCCTGGTGATGCTTTTAAAGATAATACCGATATGTTGGGTCGTATTTTGTTCATGGGTTTTTCTTTTTAGAACATCTTTAAAATTATGAATAAAGTGTACTTTGAATAAAACTCCTATATTGTTTAGAATTCTACTTTACAACGTGAAGTCCTTAATTATTAAACAGTTACTAGTTTAATGATTCAATGATCACAGTCCACATTAACGACAAAACATAGAAAAAAAGATCCAAACAAGTTCCTATTTTATAATTTATGCTATCATGAACGAATCTCCTTACAGCTGCTTTTAAAAAATTATTTTGAAACATAATGAAAAATTAATATCCTTTCTCTTTCCGAAGATGTGAACATGCCAGCAATAACAAAAGAGTCATTAGAAATATCAAGAAAAGTGTCCTTGAAGCACGTGCATGTCACCAAGCTTGAAAGGCGTACTTCGTTACTTTTATGCGTTAAATTTTCTCGAACTTGTGCAAATTCTAACGTAAGATTAGTTTTTAATTTTATTATATATATATATTGCAGTTAGTATTAAGGAAAAAATGAAAGCTTAAAGTCTTAAATATTTCTTGAGCGTGATATAACTTTTATCTCTTTGAAAACCTAATATTGATTTTGTAAGAATTTCCATAATGTTTCACGCTGCTGTAGATTTAAATTTGCAGATGATCAGAGACATTGAAAGCTTATTTACTTTACAAATTCCCCTACACTTTTGATTCATGCTTGTTACAATATCTATTTTAAAAGAATAAAATTTAATAGAAATATATATTTTTTATAACTACTCTTTAGGATATATCATAAATTATTTCAGAAAGTTTTCTTGTTCGCTTAATATGAATGTATTTTAAAATGTACGGTTATATTTTCTGTTATTCTGGAAATAATGAATAAACCCTTTTTTTTCATTATTTTAAGTATTTTAAATACGAAATTATTATTAACTTGAAATATATATAATAAATTAAAAGTGATATTCTATATAGTTAAACGATATAAATATATATATATATATATTTATCATATTAATATGGGCTTGATGTATCTGAGAAAAACTGTGGCAGTTTAAAAAAAATCATTTAGTCAAGCAATGTGCATTGTTTTCTTTTCCAATTTTCGAGTTATGACATGCATGAAGTTTCGAAATGTTGCAACTGTTTTCAGATTAAATATTTTTAATTTTAAAATGAAGTAAAGACTAAAATTGGTAACCTTTATGAAAATCAACTGCTGTACTTCAATATTGCCAATAGGTTCATGCGAGTAATATTTTCAACAGCAAACTGTACTATACATTTATAGGCTAGAAAATACTATACCATATTTCATGCCTATATTCCTGACTGCATCCTATAACGAAAACATTCTAAAAACAACACGGAAATTGTGCGTCAAAACGTGAAAAATAGGGTGCGTACTATAACAAGTTTTGTAAATATTCAAATCTTGGTGCAATAGCTGTTGCATTCTTATGCCAAAATGCATTAATAAAAAATTTATTTCTATTATATATATTAAATTCAGTAATATGGAACAAACATGACTCATCTTAAGTTCTAAGTAATCACCGCGGAAACATAGATTCATTACCTATGATGGGATATCATTGAACTAATTACGCGTGATAGGATATAATAGAATGAAGCAAACTTTTATTAATATCATTTTAAGTTTTGATTCGATTTTCTTAAAGATTGGAACGATTCGACAAAATTCTGCAACGATTATATATATTAAATTTCAAAACATTCGGTTGGGTAGTTTTTACGCTGTTATTTGCGTACAGACGGACAGACAGACAGATGGACCTGACAACGACTACATATTTATATAATTACGAATCCCCCTAACATTGCAAAAATAAGCTGAATTCTAAGATAGATTATTGTAAAAATTTTTTGTTATTTTACTATATTAAAATGAAATATTAGTTATTACATTTATAATAATATTTTACTCTTTGAGGATTAATGCATAAGTTAAACAAGTGTTTTATTCACGCTCCTTAATTAAGTATATTTAAGTGCAAAACTTCAGACTTTAAAATTTCACATTTCTTTTAGAATCGATCGATCCTACAGATTATTCGCCTCTCAAGAATTTAAACTATGTAATTCAGAAAAACGTCCTTGACAGTTTTCTATTGACCTCATAGAGCACTCTACTTCCCTAAAAGTTATTCTCTAATAATCAATATTTTTTAGTTATTATGCAAAGGTGAGCGGAGATAGAATAAAAAATTTTAGAATAAAAATTTAATAGAATAATTAGAATAGATTTTTAGAATAATAATTTTAGAATAATTTTTAGAATTTTTAGAATAAAAAATTTTCAAACACATTTAGGTAGTTGTAGCCATTTTCATTAAGTAAATTACGGTAGTTTACCACTATTTCTACGATACAGAAAAATATTTTAATCTCACCCCAAAGATTAATTTAGATCAGTATAATAGCGGTTATTAAGTTTGTTATTTTACAGAAAAAGGAAAATGCTTTTAAAGGTTGTGTCAACGATTTAAAAAAAAGTTATAACATTTAACTTTAAAGTAAGATACAAAAATTTTATGTGTGACAGCTTATTTTAAAATGTTTTTGTTAATTTATAATACAATAAAGTGTAAGTTCTTAGATTTATTATAAAATTTTACTCTTTGAGGATTAAGTTATAAAATAAACAATGGTTTTATCAGTGGTCCTTAATTAAGTATATTTAAGCGCAAATCTTCAGTCTTTAAAATTTCACATTTCTTTTAGAATCGATCGATCCTACAGATTATTCGCCTCTGAAGAATTTAAACTACGTAATTCAGAAAAACGTCCTTGGCAGTTTTCTATTGATATCATAAAGCACACTACTTCCCTAAAAGTTACTCTCTAATAATCAATATATTTAGTTATTATGCAATGGTGAGTGGAGCATACCTTTTTGAATAAAAAATGGTCATTAAGTATTTACGTAGTTGTAGCCATTTTCAGTAAGTAAATTACGGTAGTTTACTACTGTTTCTACGACACAGAAAAATATTTTAATCTCACCCTAAAGATTAATTTAGATCAGTATAATAGCGGATATTAAGTTTGTTATTTTACAGAAAAAGGAAAATGTTTTTAAAGGTTGTGTCAACGATAAAAAAAAGAGTTATAACATTTAACTTTAAAGTAAGATACAAAAGATTTATGTGTGACAGTTTGTTGTAAAATGTTTTCGTTAATTTATAATACAATAAAGTGTATGTTCTTAGATTTATTATAAAATTTTACTCTTTGAGGATTAAGGTGTAAGTGAAACAAGTGTTTTATCTGTGCTCCTTAATTAAATATATTTAAGCGAAAAATTTTAATATTTCTCATTATCACAGAATCGATCGATCCTACAAAATATTCGAGTCTCAATAATTTAAGCTAGGTAATTTAGAAAAACGTCCTTGGCAGGTTTCTTTTGACCTCATAAAGCACACTATTTCCTTTAACCCTTTATCTACTGCATTATGATCTACTGCAATTTTTTTCACGTAATATTTTTTTTCAGTTACTGCAATGAAAATTAAAGGATAAACATAAAAAAAAATACTCACCCGTGAGAAATTTAATTATTTAGAGGTAATTAATTAAAGTGATACTTTAAAGTACCGTCAGAACACTATGACTAAATTATTCTAACAGAAAACCCACAAGGTATTTCAAATGGCACCAGAAAATATTTTCCATTTAATAAGTATGTGAAATACGGGCTTTTTCTTATTTACAAATAAATCTTTTGGCAAATTCCGGTGCCAATCAATTATTTCATCACTTTAGAATTGAAAATGCTTTGCCCCTGAAAGGGTTAAAAAATAATTTTTTTTAGGTTTCGATCTTGTTAGCAATCCTTTAGTTATGCGACGTCTATATTCCAGTAACAACATGTTATCGCGCATCTCCACACATGCAATATATGAATTTACATATGCCATTTCTAGCATAGCAAAAACGAGCCGGTGAACGAACTTTTTCGATTTAATATAAAAAATAATAATGAAACAGAAAAGAAATACTATGAAAATTATTATTACACTACATTATAGCAATTACATTTTAAAGCACATGAAAACGATAGATAATGACACAAACGAAAAGTAGGCAAAAATATCTTTAATAGAGCATAGAACAGAAAGTCATTCTGTGTGTCTGTCAATCTGCCCATTAGCAAAAATAAGCTGAATTATGTGTTAGTTTAAAGTAAAATGTTTTCGTTATTTTATATCTATATTATAAAGGACAAGCATATCTGTGTGTAACGCATACGTAATTCAGCGAATGGCAACATTTTGAAATTTGAAATGAAATTTTGGATTTGCAATTTTTGCAACTGTAAATTTTTAAACTTCTAAACATCGCACATTTTCAATTTTTACACCGTCGTATAGGGGAAAAAATGTACTTTTAAATGTAATTTGCTTGAAAGCTCTATCGCAATTTATTTTTGAGATATTAGTTTTTTTTTATAGTTTTTAGTACCAATTTTGTAATTGTGGCAACAGAAGTACACCATTTCTATTAAAAGTAAAGGGAAAATAGTCATGGTTTATTTATTTTTATTGATTATATCCTTATTGATGCCATTTTCACATTACAAATAAAAGTAACATTTTCCTAATTTTTAAACAGAAAATGACGCCAATCATTAAAAAAAAAAAAAAAAAAAAAAAAAAAAAAACGCCCATTATTCTTCTTCACAATCAAAAGATTGAAGAAAGTATTTAAATATTTTTACATTACGCATTACGCTGATATTGAGTTTGAGACGCTAGGCGAAATGATTCAGTGAGTAAAAATGATGTCATATTTAAAACAAACCGATCATTTTCTTTGATAAAACTAAATATTTGACCAGTACTAAATGGCCAATACTATTGCAACTAAAGACGAATTTCTGAATGGTAAATTTTCACGGGTACTGAGATTAGAACTTAAATTTTATTCAAATGTTCACATGAAAAGTTGCATCGAACAAACGTGACTTTAAGTTTGGAAATACATTCATTAATAATATATTGCGCGTTAAAATACTTTTAAATTCTGAATTTGTGAATTGTGCGTTAGTACATTTTGAGATTGTAAAAATAACGTACAGTTTAGGTTTTATGGGGGAACATTTTATGATGTGACAAAGCGAAATCCTTTTTACTGATTTTTCATCCCGTAAAAACAAACGTAAGAGCGTCAATCGATAACTTCAACATAATTACTCATATTGATTGCATATTCTAATACAGTTTAATTGTTCAATAATTTAAGTAGTTGAAGTTTGTGGAAATAATATTTTGGTAATTTTAGGTTAAAAACATTATTTGATTTAGACAACCAATGTAAGATGATTTTTTTATTGTCATTATTTCTGTAGGTTTCATTATAAATTCGATCTAACAGTTCCATTCTAAACATTATAATTCGTCGAATTTCGACGGGTTCTAACTCGTTAAAATAAAATATAAGTTCCTACATTTGTTACAAAATTTTATTATTTGAGGATTAAGGTATAAGTTAAATCCGTATAAGGTATATCCGTGCTCCTTAATTAAGTATATTTAAGCGCAAAACTTTAGACTTTAATATTTCCCATTTTCTCAGAATCGATCGATCCTATAGATTATTAGCGTTTGAAGAATTTAAACTATGTAATTTACAAAAACGTCCTTGGCAACTTTCTTTTGATCTCCTTAAGCACTCTACTTCCTCTAAAGTTACTCTCTAATAATCAATATTTTAAGTTATTATGTCAAGGTTAGCAGAGCATACCTTTTTGATTAAAAGGTGTTCATAAGCATTTAACTAATTGTTGCCATTTTATTAAGTAAATTACGGTAATTTACTACTATTTGGATGACACAGAAAAATATTTTAACCTCAACCAAATATTAATTTCGATCAGTTTAATAGTGGATATTAAGGATCATATTCTAAAGAAAATAACTGAAGTCTTTAAAAGGTTATGTCGATAATAATAAAAAGAATGAAAACTTTTAATTTACAATTAAAATAAAAAAAGGCTTGTGTCTAAAATACTAGATTAAGATTAGATAAAGAATATACTTTGTGAGAATATAACAATAATTATTACGCTTGTTACATTTTTTAAGGAATATGATACAAGTATTAAGGCATAAGTAAAGTAGCATAAGTAAAGTAAAAAGAAAAAAAATATATGTATTAATTTTTATAAGTTGTATTTTTTCGGCTAAAATAGCCGCCTTTCAGCGTTTTTAAATAATAATTATTAAGGTATATTGATGATAAAATAGAATTGTATAAAACTTTTATTTTTTTATATTTATGTGATAATTTACAAAATGAATACTGTTTGAGATAACTGAAATTCTAATAAATATTTCACAAAAGCCCAGTATGCGATATTATTTTTTTTTTAAATTATAGTTCGTTTTCGATTTACAGTTTGTAGAAAACTGCTTCTAAAAGAATTATTTTAGTGTTTTTTTTTTTCTTTTTTTTGTCTCTTTCCAACACCATTAAAAAGTCTTAATGAATTTATGAATTCGGTTGATCTGCGCCTGTCAATCTGCCCGTGTTCTAATTAGACATAAAGATATTCGAGATGACATATATTTTTTTACAAGTTAATGAGTTATCACATTAGAATGTCCGCTTTTGAAAGTAGAATTCCTAGGACTTAAAATTAATTTGCAAAGACAAATTTTTTACAAAAAATAAATAATGAATTTATGAATTCGGTTGGTCTGCGCCTGTCAATCTGCCCGTGCTCTAACTAGACATAAAGATATTCGAGTTGACATGCATTTTTTTTACAAATTAAAGAGTTATCTCATTAGAAAGTGCGCTGTTGAAAGTAGAATTTCTAGGACTTAAAATTCATTTGCAGAGACTCTAAAAAATATAAATTCCATTACATCTTGGTCAATGCAAAAAGAATCGCTACGGTGCTGTTTTATTTAAAATGTTTTTTTATAGGGTAACTCTGGGATAGATGGCCATAGAGGAGAGATGGTCAGTCTAAATATCTCCAAAACTTGATCATACTTTGCAATATTAACATTGTTCGTATGAAATAGTTCAACGAGTTTATTTATTGCGATGTGCAGTTGTGTTTTTCGAATTAAAAAAGTAAGTGTAATTTTAATGTAAATTAAATAGGTGGTTGAATATATATATATCTTTTTTGACTTGGGTACATGAATGATTTGCAGTACGTATATTATAAATATATATTTACTATATGGACTTTTAAGGCACGTATATAATTTAATCTTTACTGCTCAGACTAAAACAAAGACGTACAATGGCTACTAATGCTTTAAATTGGGTGATTCAATTTCCGGAGAGATGGCACCTTTAATGAATATATCAAAATTATACTTAGTGATGATTTTAACTGAATATAATTAAATTTAAAATAAATATATAACGTTTACGTTTATAAATATAATAATTGATATAATTATTTACATTTTAAATAATATAAATATTTTAATAATAATAAGAATAATATAATAATATCTATCGATTTATTTGTTTCAGAAAATACTGAAAAACGTCGGAAATTTTCATAACAGAAACTGGTAAAGTTGATAAATGAACGAAATTAATACAATAAACCTACAATTAACGCGAGAAAAAAAAATACGACAATTCCAGTAGCGAAGAAAACAAAATACATTTAAATTATCAAATTCTACAGATTCCGAGTAAATAGAATTGAATTAGGATCATTGAGTTGGTTGTGCAAAACAATACAGTATCACATACAAAAAAAAAAAAAAAATAATAAAAATGTCTGGATACAATGCATAAGATATCTGATGTGATTCCATGAAACGTGTACAAATTATCAAGACCTTTGCCAAGCATGTGTTAAGATTATACGAAAAGTGAAGTATAGAAATTATACTTCAAATTTTGTTTATTCCAGTTTTCTTCACTCATTTTCCATCATATAATTTCATCTTTACAAATTGCTGTATGTTTTTCATGATTAACTACATGAAATGTCTTATTTTTATGCTATTTAAATTAACTTTTTCTTTCTTGTATTGGATGGCCATCTCTCCTCGGTTTTAAGGAGAGATGACCATCTGCCATTTAAATTTCAATTTTGTTTAACACATTTTGTTTTCAATGTTTAGTTATTTTTTGCATAAAATATTATGAGTATATGTATAAGAATATTAAATATGCATCAATATTTCTTGTATTTGCAATCTAAGAATTTTTATTTCAATCTTTAAAAACTATGGCCATCTATCCTAAAGTTACCCTATCTCGTTTCATGGTCTGAAAAAGAACCAAAATTCTTAATAATATTCTATTAAATTTGGAAAGTGCTTCATCATCTACGTATGATGTATTAGCGTTCGCTATTATTTCAAAATGAAGTAAACACAAATATATTAAATAATGTTAAAACACATGATCCAGTATAAAGTTAATAAATTATGTTAACAAGGGACTATACATTCGTTGTGAAGATAGTAACCAACTGTTCGTTTGTGCTTTAAAATATGTAAAGAAGATAAATATATTTACAGAGCATTACACAGTGCATGTATATATGTATATATATTTGTATATATATGTATATTTATATATTTGTATATTTATATGTATATAGTAAAGCGAGGAGAGTCTGCGCACCTTTCAAAAGAATAATAATAAAATTTCTAAATATTAATATTTTGCTAAACTATGCATGAATAATTTTGACTTCATTTGTTTTTTATGCATTTCCATAGTTATTTTGTTGTTATACTGTAAATTAATAGAACAGCAGTAATAAAACCAAGAAAACTATTTTGCGCAATCTCTCCTTACAGGGTAGGAGAGATTGCGCACATAGGTAGAAGAGATTGTTATTAATAATAACTACAATTAAATTGTTAACAATAATAATTACACTTAATTGACATTTTGTGGGTAAATATTTTTGTATTAGGAGTGAATATTTCAACCAAATGTTTAAATAATAAATAAAAGAAATAATTTTAACAACAGTTAAAATTTTTAATTTAAAAAGATTAAAATATCAGAAAAAGCAAGCCTTACTAAGATTACAAAAAAACATTCACCTAGTAGATAACATGTTTAACTTGAAAATTACTTCATTTCGATTTCCACAGTTTCATTGTATTTTGTTTGCTAACCGAAGTTGTCGTCGTCCACAATCGATGCACTTATTATTGTAAAACGTGCATCTTTCGTGCAATCACCTGCAACAAGCAATACATTGAATCCCGTCAGTTGTCGAAATTTTCTCCTGGTACAGTTCCTGATACTCAGTGCACTCATCCTCATTGACCTTCGTTTTTTCCCCTTGAGTTTTTTTATCCCACTTTTTGTAAAAGCACCTTATCTTCGGCTTTTTTTTTTTTTTTTTTTTTTTTTAGTAGCGGCATTATTTTTAAATCTTTTTTTATATATATTTTGTGGATCAGTAACATTAGTTGCACTCTGTTTCCTTTTGATTTCGATGGCATTACACTACTTGGAATGGGTGAAAGCTTTTCCAAAACATTGTATTAGAAAATTTATTTTAGTTAACAAAATTAATTTATTCGCAAATTAATTGCTCATAAATTAAATAAATAAATATATATGTATTTAATTAAATTATTAACAAATATATTATTAATTTATTAACAAAAATAATTACATAAAATTTATTTAATAACAACTGTATTGTTAATTTATTAATAAAATTTTTATCTGCAAAGGTTTTTTTTTTTTTTTTTTTTTTTTTTTTTAAATTAATTTATTGCCAAATTTAGTTTTGATAATTATGTGTTTTTCCGAAATTATTTCAAAATTGATTCATTCATATGTTTTACGCGTAATTTGCAATTCGTACAAATTTATCAATAAGCTGTGTTATCTCTCCTAGCACTTAAATTTATGGGGAAATGGGCCATCTCTCCTAAGTAGCAGATGCGCAAACTCTCATATTTTGGTAGGAGAGATTGCGCGGTCTTTTACTTAAATACGGCCACTTCTAAAATGAATTTCTGGTGTTCGCATACTTAGTCCAGGTTAGTAGTTTATAAGAAATTGTTTAAGTTCAAAATATTTTGTATTATTGACGCTCTATAAAAATTCTGACGAACAGTTATGAAAATTCAAGCACTTACTTTGGAAAAAATACCAAAATAGCACTGCTTTATCCAAGACGCTTGGAACAATAAATATGCACATTCATGTAGACACTGCACTAATGCTACTGTACAACTACCTGGAGTCGCTGGGCGCGCACTCTACTCCTTCCCGTCGAATCTCTTTGTGCGCAATCTCTCCTACCGCGCGAACTCTCCTCGCTTTACTATATACATATGCTATTGTGCTGGAAAAAGAAATTTTTTTATAAAATTACTCCATTGCTTGAGATTCAATTTTATGTGCTTGAAAACAACATAATTTTTAAAGAATGGTAATTCCAAATAAAATGTATCACATTATTCAACATAAGTATATAGGGTAATGTGCGCTATTATCGTCCCACAGTCACTTTTAGGCTGTTGGAAGTTGTGATTTTCAGTGAAAATCTACCAAATTTGGAATTTACATAGGCTAACTACCCACGCACATAGAAACATAGGCAAATATCTTACAAAAATATTTTAACAATGCGAGAAATTGTTTTTTCAAAAGTATCTAAAAAATGCAAAAGAAAAAAAAAATAGTCCCAATTCCGTCTCCCCAAAAAATCCAATTCCCCGAGGTTTATTTTATAACTAAATCAGAATATATTTCTAAATGAGTAAGTAATTTAATTTACATAAAGTAAGGCACAAAGAAATGTACCAATTGTCAGTGGAAGAATAACATAACGAAACATTAGCCATCCAAACATGAGGAAAAAAGCAGAAAAAAATTGTCATGAAAAAGCATTCCTAATTTCGTCCCGGGACGAAAATAAGAACTGCAAGGGGAACGAAATTGGGACCACGCTACTTCCCAATATGACGGAGCTTCAGTTGCCGTAAGATGAGCTGAGCATCCTAAAACTCACTGCGTGCTTCTGTCAACATCTTACCAACGTAAAATACATGCAATGAATAAGAAATAAATAAATACTGTACAGTAAATAACGTTCTACAAACGACGTAATAAAAACTCAGGTCTTCTAAAAATAGGAAATTCGCAGTCTTTAATTTATGTATGCGTCTTGGCGAAAGAGACTTTCCACACAGACTCCTTTTACCTTCTGTCCCCTGTGCTTTGCGTCATAAGTGACGCCACTTTCGCAGAAGCGGAGAAGTTAAGGGGGACGAAATTAGGAGAGGGGACGAAATATGAGCACTTTACCCTATCTAATGTCCTTTAGATATGTACTTATGTTAGCAATATTCTCCGAATTTAACAACAACATATTGTCGAATTAACCATCCTCATCTTTGCAAATTACTGCAAAAATGATTTTCCTCTTTATAACATTCATTGCACTAGAAATTATTTTCAGTTGCATAATAAACAGCGATAAGAGTAGCAAGAAATTAAATTCTAGAAATATCGGTATTTCAAATTTATTTAGTTTACCTTACACCAGCAGTAAACATGTTTCAATGAACGCCTTCTATATGGATATTTTAGAAATAACCCAAATGGCTGTATATATAACTTAAATGATGTTACGTTGTTAAAAAAAAAAGAATAGATGTAAAAATAAATCATTAGAAATGTTTGAGTTTGTTCAGAGCACATTCCAGCATGTGCAAACACATTTTGTAGCAATCCATTACTTCATTACTGAAACGTGAAAGAGATTAGCCTAAATTATTTATGAAACTTTAACCAAATTTAAAGCTACTATTATTACAAAGAAATAATGATACATCCAGAGAGGATATTAAAAAAAAAAAAAAAAATGGTATTATAAATTGCTTTGAACAGAATATATTATGTATATGCAGATTTTATTTCAGATTGCTTCATTCATTTAATAGGAATGCGAATCGTCATAGATATTTTAGGCGAGTCATTTTTTTTTTCATTCTTAAACGAAGAAAATGCATTACTTTTTTTATCTGAAAACGTGCAATTCTCTTTTTAATAGTAATTAAATTCTGCAGTCAATTGATTTAAATTAATTTCAAATTTATAATTTAATTACTGTAATATAAAGTTTTAAATTTCAATAATTAACTTTCAAACTAAAACAATAAATTTTATATAATTATTTTAAATATTATTTTTTTAATTCTAATTTTATAAATTATGCTGTTAATAATATTTTTTTATTCTTCAATCGATGCTTTAAACATGTTTAAATATTAAAAATACTCGTGTATAACGCGAACCTAATTTTATATAGTGTAAATTGGGTGACGATGTTGTAGATTTTGATTGTTTTTAAAATCGCCTCTTGCTTTTATTTGTTTTTCATTGATTCTTTATTAAGGTGTGTACGTGTACTCTTAAGTATGATTTAAAAACAACTTATTTCATTCTACAGATATTATTGAAAGGACCGAAAACTTTGTTTTTGTAAATGTTCGACATCTTACCCCAATATTGGGGTAAGATGGCCAACTATCTAGGGCTCTGGATTTTCAATGTAAACAATATTTTTTTTGAAGCAGTATAAAACATAATGGGACGAATAAAAGTAATTTTAATATTTTATCCATACTAAAGTTCTTAACTTACTTAATATTAGGAAATTACAAAAATATGAATGTAACAAACGTTGGCAATTAAAAAAAAACTACTATTTGAAAATAAAAATGTTATGTTCGACTTAACATCTAAAAGAATTATGTCTGTAAAGTATGCATATTTTTAAAACATTAAAACAAGTTTAAATACTGCAAAGCCATTGTGATAAAGTGCTGTAGAGTCCAGCTTTTTTGTCGATGTGTCATATGTCCCTTTGTTCTTTTTAGCAATATCTCAGATCTGCCACAATCTGCAATTTTGTTTAGGAACGTTGAACAACTTTTATTGCACTTGATCTAATCAGATTTTTTAGAGAATTTATTACTCTCTGCACTCTGAACACCCAATCTTATGCACTTTTAAAAAGTCCTCATCTTCCGAATCTTCGTACAGAATTTAATAATCATCCATATCATCGTCTCATGAAGATTCTCGCTTTCTAGCAATTGACTTCTTCTTATCTAATTTCTTTTTTTAAAAAGCCTTGAAGATACCTGGAAATTATCGGTTTCTATCGTCACACCGCTCCAGTTTGACTTTTGTAGGCTTAAAAATTATTTTTATGTGAGTATTAAAATGAGAAAAAAAACTTTGGTGAAAATTATGTCATATTTAAAACAATACATTTAAAATATTTTATTTAAAATAAATTTCTTATAGCCTTTTTGCAAAAGTATTTAATTCGTCATTTTATACAAGCTACTTTTGAATCGTTTGGTGGGTTGATCTAATTTAATCAATCCCGGAAACAGCCAATAATTGTCTGGACAGCAATTGATGTGGCCTTAAAATCTTTCAACCAAATGGAAATAAATGGACACCAGATTAATGGAGATTGCCACTAGTCGTTTCATGAAGATTTAATCTGCTGTAATGTTTTTAAAGCAGATCAAACTATCGTGATTTTAGAGTCTGCGGTGACTCAACGGAGGTTGGCGAGCGTAGCTCATAAGGGGTCAAGTTATCTAAAAGTATATTATATCCTACCGGTATTTACATTTATTAACTTCATTTGATAACTTCATTTAGCATAAAATTTTTAACAATGATTAAAATTAATAATTATTAAACAATTATTTACAATTCACAATGCATATAGAAATATTGGAAATTTGAGTTCACCGTTGATTTTTATGTTTCTGTATGTCATTTTTAACATTTAGAAAATTTCTAATTTTAATCAATGAATTATTTTAAATCAGTTCATTAAAATCACTATTTAATCACGGATTTAAAAAATCTGATGTTGACATGTTAGTAAATACCCGAGAGTAATTTAAAACAATGAAGATACAACCAGGCATTTAACCGCAACAGAAAATAACCGGTATCTTACCCCAACAGTAATTAACCGGCATCTTAGTCCAAAAAAATTTCGGCGACTCACCCCAGGTTAATGAAAAAGATGCCGCGCCGGCCCCCACACTGAAGTGAAGAAGCGGGCACAGGCGATTATTTATATTTTGCAGAAAGACCAGGTACCAAGTATGCTCAACAAACATCAGGTTTATTCCTTTGGTGTTTAAACTATGGCATATATAGGCGAAAAAGAAGTTTCATAAGATAGTTTGAACACATACCAGAAATGTTAAGTGGTGTTTTTAGCAATAAAAAAGCACCACTTAAAACAACCGCAAACGGTAATTGAAGTATCAGTAAACCACCCTTTTCCTTACAAATGTGCGGCATTTCCCTACAGCACCTGCGCAAATGAAAACTGCGTCACACGGCATCTCAATCCAAGTTACCCTACTTTAGTTTTGTATCTTTAAATTTATTCGCCGTATAACACACGCACTCTTTTTTTTACAAATAAAACTTCGTGAGATACACAGCAAAATATGAAATAAATCTTACTGAAACGTATAATAACTATTACATTTTTAAAAGATAATGAAAATATCTCTTTTATAAATTAATAGCATGCTCATTAAATTAAGCGTCTTTGTTGTTGTGATTTTTTTCCTTAACCCTTAATTATCCAAATTATGAATTCTTGAAAATTTCTTCTTCTAAAGTATTTTTCGTGAAATATAGAAACAATATTAGAAAATTTACACAATCATTTAATAAAATTTACGAGGATTTTGTCAAATAAAATTAATTATCTAAATCTGAATTTATAGGGATTTTGTAGAATATTTATTAAATTCCTCCAAATATTTTATATAAAATATGTTTTTAGTATTTTTTAGAATTAGGAAATGTACAAATATATTTATTTTACAATAGAAATATAGAAATATTTCAGAACTGAATATTTTCACCCACAATCTTCCAACGTCAATAAACTAAAGAGATACAAATAAAAAAGAAATGGCCCTTTAGAAAAGAAAAAAAGTTTTCTAAACCAATAATGCCTTTGGAATAAGATAAACTATATATAAATAATTCTAAACTGTATTACTACTAATCGACGTTTTAAATGAATTTTATATCATGATTTTTAATGGTACTTCAAAGTACCGTCGGGGCATAAAGAGTTAATTTGCAATCTTTCATTTTTAGAATCAGTGTATCACCAGTTTGCGTAAATTTCGATCAATTTTCTCGTATCCAAACTCCGCTTTACACCCGAATATAAGAAAATTGCGCTTTTCTAAAGTTTGTAAGGTCTTTTACATCAGCCTTTTTTTTATATTTTACTAATATCTTTTCAGGATATTAAAAATCACTTGCATTAAGAAAAAATGAAAAGCTTGCATCTTGTGAGAAAATATCCTTTAAGTGTAAGCTCTACGGAATATCATTATCCCAGAATCGTTACACGGAAGCGTGGAAGATCCGCAGTATTAAATTGTCATTTGAAATAATGGCCCTAAAGTGACGAAGATCTTTTTTAACGATTGAGCATCATTATGTACAGCGATGCCATGATAATGCAGCATCATTTAAAGTGTACCGAAATTGTAATAAATTGAGCCAATCACATAAGAATTATTTTAACATAAAGATTAAGATGTCATTTTCATGAAAAGAAATTTATTTATGATTTCCATCTCTATATTTTTCTTCTCGACGTATCTTTTAACTTCTATTTAATGTACCTAATCCATAAAGAATATAAGGATCCAAGTGCTAATATTTTGTGTAATATACACATCTCTTCTCTTTGGGACAAAATATTTGATTTTTTTCTTCATTTTTTGACCCGAACCTGAAATAAAAGGATATTTATTATATTATATTAGTACATGTATGTAAAAATAGAGTCCACTATCTCTAATACCAATTTTAAGTCTTGTGTGAAAAAATGAACACTTCCTAAAAACAAGTAAGGCGCAAGAAATAAAATTGAATATTTTATTGAACCATTGCAGTAAGTGTTCATATATGAAATCACCATTAATACATACTCGGTAGCGTCTAGCAAGTGGTTGGAGTACCCTTTCAAAAGTTCCAGATGTCTCTAGGAGGGATGATACAAGAAGGGACTAGAATCATCCAACCCAGGCACCCACCAAAATCTGGCATAGGTGTTTTACCCTGGGTGGAAATCCCCTCTACCATCCAACTCAGCCCAGCTAGGGCAACGCAGCGCAGAAAATCAACGGACAATTATTAAACTTTTAAATGAAATGAACAAAAAATATTAGAGAAGTGTCCAGACACTTATAACCAAATACAAAAAATATACAGAAATTAAAGGCGTTTACAACTTGTAACATATGTCTGTACTTAAAATGATAGGGCAGAGAAGGTTTATTTACAATTTTTGACAAGCTTCACAATTGTCTGCTTAAAGAAGCTAAAAACACAAACTTAAAGTAATTAAACAAACAAAAAACATTAATCTGCTAAATGAACACTGTCAGACTTGACAGAAGACATAATGGATTTTTATGAAAGCTTTTTGTAAGTTTATAAGAGTTCAAAAAATATACTTAATGAAAGAGTAGTTCATGCTGATATCATTACATATAACTTTCAATTTTTTGCAGTTCGACCGAGTCATGAGCACATTTCGCATATTCCATTCCTCGGTTCTATTCTGGATATACACAAATGAGTCCCTCGAGATTCGGCAACTTTCAAAAATATAATGGCCAGTATCCTCACGTTTTCCGCACTCACATTTGTCATTTGCATGCTTCCCAATTTTGTGTAGATACGACGGGAATGCACCATGCCCTGTTATAAAATAGATCACAACCTGGGAGTCGTAGAGGAAATCTAAGTTTACTTCTGGAATGACTGTAAGTATCTCTGCCTTAACAAGAGTATGACCAGAGCCTTTGCCAGTCATTTACATTCTTGACACGGTAATGGTATTTAATCGTACTTATTGGTATGGGAACTTTCACCTCTTCATCAATAAGATTATCAACTATAGCGGGCTTGGCAAGTTCGTCGGCCCGCTCGTTTCCGGCGATACCCACATGAGCCTTGATCCAGCCCAGATGGACCATTTTGTTCCGCATGGTTCGTAACGTCTTAAAGATTTCATATAACAGGTCATTCGTCGGAAAAAGACGATTGAGAGCAGAAACTGATGACATACTGTCTGTACATAAAAACAGCTAACCATATCCTGATCTACTAAACCAACGAATGGCTTCTAATAGCGCTAAAAGTTCAGCTTGATACACTGTGTTGTAACTCAAAAGTATTATTCTTTTATTATAGATCTCTTCTTCTTTCATATAAATTACGAAGCTACTTCCTTCTGCATTCTACAACCATCAGTAAATGCTATTGTACTATTACATCTTGGAACGAATCTTCCTACTGAGGTAACAAAATTGATATTGCGACCCTCATAGAAATTAGGTTAATCAAATGTGTGTATTTCCTCGTGATATCAGAGAAGTGAACAGTTCCATTATCTATCTCTCTACTGTTCCCTCACCACGCAATATGCTATAGAGCCGACTTGAGTTTGACAATTGTATATTAATGGGTAACACTCTAGACGAAATACAAAAAGCTTCAGTTGATGTGGAGTGATATCCTCCAATAACCAATAACAGACAAATTCCTTGGCAAGAAAAAAGTCTTATCTATGAGATACTAGAAGAAGGGACTAGAATCACCCAACCCAGACACTTACCAAAATCTGACATAGGTGTTTAACCCTGGGTGGAAAATCCCCTCTACCATCCAACTCAGCCCAGTCAGGGCAACGCAGCTCAGAAAATCAACGGACAATTATTAAACTACTAAAAGAAATGAACAAAATATATAAAATATAAAATAAGGGCCCTGACACTTATAACCAAATACAAGAAATATACTGAAATTAAAGACATTTACAATATGTAACATATGTCTGTACTTAAAATAATAGGGCAGACAAGATTTATAGGCAATTTTTGACAAGATTTACAATTGTCTGCTTAAAGAACCTAAAAAACACAAACTTAAAGTAATTAAACAAACAAACAAAAAAAAAAAAAATCTGCTAAATGAACACTGTCAGACTTGACAGAAGACATAATGGATATTCATGAAAGTTCTTTGTAAGTTCAGAAGAGTTCAAAAAATATACTTAATGAAAGAATAGTTCGTATTCAGATCATTATAAATAACTTTCAATATTTTGCAGTTCGACCAAGTCTTGAGCACATTTCGCATATTCGGTTCTACTCTGGATATACACAAATGAGTTCCGCGAGATTCGGCAACTTTCAAAAATACAACGGCCAGGATCCCCACGTTTTCCACAGTCACATTTGTCCTTTGCACGCTTCCCAATTTTGTGTAGATACGACGGGAATGCACCATGCCCTGTTATAAAATGGATCACAACCTGGGAATTACATAGGAAATTTAAGTTTCCTTCTGAAATGACTGTAAGTATCTCTGCCTTTACTAGGCTATGGCCAGCGCCTTTGCCAGTTATTTACATTCTTGACACGGTAATGGTATTTAATCATACTTATTGGTATGGGATGTTTCACCTCTTCATCAATAAGATTATCAACTATAGCGGACTTGGCAAGTTCGTCGGCCCGCTCGTTCCCGGCGATACCCACATGAGCCTTGATCCAGCCCAATTGGACCGTTTTGTTTCTCATGGTTCGTAATGTCGTAAATATTACATATAGCTGGTCATTCGTCGGAAAAAGACAATTGAGAGTTGAAACTGATGACATACTGTCTGTATATAAAAACAGTTGACCATATCCTGATCTACTAAACCAACGAATGTCTTCTAATATCGCTAAAAGTTCAGCTTGATACACTGTGCTATAACTCAAAAGTCTTATTCTTTTATTATAGATATCTTCTTCTTTCATATAAATTACAAAGGCTGAAGCTACTTCATTCTGCATTCTAGAACCATCAGCAAATGTTATTGGACTATTACATCTTGGCACGTACCTTCTTACTGAAGTAATAAAATTGATATTGTGACTCTCATAGAAATTAGGATAATCAAATGTGTGTATTTTTCTCGTGATGTCAGAAAAGTGAACAGTTCTATTATCTATCTCTATTGTGCCCTCACCATGCAATATCCAATAGTGCCGACTTGAGTTTGACAATTCTATATCAATGGGTAAATCTCCAGACAAAATACACAAAGCTTCAGTTGATGTGGAGCGATATCCTCTAATAACCGATAACATACATATCCTTTGGCAAGAGGAAAGTCTTATCTATGAGATACCAGTTGACTCTGGCGAAGACCACATTGCAAGACTTCCAGGTTGATGTAAATACTCATGAAAAACTTGGGATCTTCAAAAAGATCTTCTATCGCTTGCTAGACGCTGCCAGTGGGTCATTTGAAAAACTTAGTGTAATTATTATGTCAATAAAACGCTCATTTTAATTTCTTCTGCATTTCTTATTTCTCATTTTTTTTTTTTTCACTTCCGACCCTCACATTACTATACCAAAATTGCTTCTTAAGTGGAATTTTCGAATGAATTATGTAATTCGATGATATTTTTTTTTATTGCTTCAAGTATTTAAAAATGCTTTTTAAAATTTTCTAACAAAGAAGTGTTTATGAATTCGGTTTGTCAGTCCGTCTGTCTGGCCATGCACTAACTCACGTAAATATGCTCGGATTTTCATGCAATTGGAAAAGGATAATGACGCTTACCATAGCATGTTTAGTATTGAATATGAGGTGTGCAGCTGTGAAGCATTAATAAATAATTTACAGGGGAACTCAAAAGAATTCCAATACATTATGGTATAAGGGATAAAATCGTCTGGAGAAAATTTTAATGGCATTGCGTTATTTCACATGTATTGGAACTGATATAAATCACTGAATTTCACTACTAGATGATTACGATAGCACAAGGCATTTAAATAATTTGTCGTTTTTTACAGGGACAAAAAAAAAAAAAGTCAATCGGTTACAGTGCTGTATTTGAGCAATAATTGCTGGAAGTGCGTTTTCAATTTCGGCATGCGCTTTAAAATTCAATTATGGTTTCACATATTACTCCTTATATATAAATTCTATACCTTGTATACAAGGCTGCACAAAAGAATTTACGGAACTCTCTCCTTATTAACGGAAAGTGCTTAAGTGAAATTTTCCACTGAATTATGCATTTCCAAACTGACTTAAATTTTTGCATGCATGTAGTTAACAGATACAAATCTAAATATCATATAAAGGGCTGCTCAAAGAATTCGTATAATCTCCCAAATGTAAATGGGAACAGCTGAATTGGGTTTTCAAATGTCTTATACGAGGGGAGTCGGAAAATAAGTTTCCCCTGTCGACTGTCGTCAGAGTTGTGTATGAAAGACAAAAAAAATGTAATGCGACATTAAAGATAAAACGTAAATTTATTTTTCCCCATAAGTACCAAGTACATTGAGACATTTGTCGTACTGCTTTATAAGCTTCAAAAAGCCCTCCTGGAAAAAATCAGGGCTTTGCATACGGACGAAGCGTTGAACGGCTATGGGCGAAAGACGACACAGCAGGTGAACGCGAACGTGCAAGACACCGATACACCATTGGGTAGAGGTCGACCGGATTGTGACGGGGGGTGAAACGTGGATCCACCATTTCATGCCCGGATTGAAGGCCGCATCCATGGAGTGGAAACATCCGTCATAACTTGTCCGAAAGAAGTTCAAAAGAGCTGCGTCTTCAGGTAATGTGCTCCTCACATTTTTCTGGGACGCCCATGGAGTTTTGTTGCTGCACTTTTGGAGGATGAAACCATCAATGCTGCGCGGTACTGTGACACTACGTCGAAATTGAAAGAGGTGATTCGGAAAAAGCGGCCTGGCCTTCTCAGATCTGGCATTCTGCTGTTGGATGACAATGCGAGGCCACACTCGGCGACGACAACGCAAAACCATATTGCAACTCTTGATTGGGAGTGCCTACACAATCTGCCATACAGTCCTGATCTCGCAGCAAGTGACTTACATCTGTTTCCAGCTTTAAAGAAGAATCTCGGCGGAAGGCGATTTTGAACAAGCCGTTAAAGTCAAACAAGCAGTTCAATGCTTCTTCCATATGCAAAGCCCTGAGTTTTTCCTGGAGGGCTTTTTGGAGCTTATCAAGCGGAATGACAAATGTCTTAATGTACTTGGTAATTATGTAGAAAAATAAAGATATGTCTTATCTTTAATGTCTCATTCTATTTTTTGACTTTCATATACAACTCTGATCACAGTCGACAGGGGAAACTTATTTTCCGACTTCCCCTCGTACGTTTCCACATGGTTCAATTAGACATACCAATTTAATTCATTTAAAGGAGAAGTTTTGTTAAATTATCAGTAATGTGTTGGAAAGTGTTTAAAAATGTATGCTTGACGCATGATTTGTTCTTTCCTGTTGTTTTTAAATTTGGTCATATATTAGGTCGGAAACCTGCAGCCACGTTGACCTGTACCAAAATATTCGTCTTGATAGGCAGAATCCTAATTTCCTGTAGAAACAGAAAAAAATGAAATTTTTGAAAAACTGAGAAAATTGCGGTATTAAAAAAAAAAAAAATCATTTTTCGCTTAAAATTTTGATCTTTAATCTTATTGGTAAGATATAAAAAAAAATAGCTTGATGGCTCTCAGACATGGTCGTTATCCGTAGATGATCGCAAATGTTATTCAAACATGTTAAAAATTGTTTAAGTTTTCATGCTACAAAGTAAAAAAATGATGTTTCCAAAAAATGGCGTTTAAAGTGTTAAGATTCAATATTTTTTTTTATCCTGCGTGCGCTCACGTGTTTGCTCATATAAATTATTAACAATTCTTAAAATTTGAGATACCACTTTAAGTCTTTTTGTCCATAACTATACGGACTAAAGGATTTCATTTCCGTCAAAAACAAAAATATCGATTTTTTGGAAGTTGAGAACTAATGCAACCCCATAATAACTATATTTATTTTCTTTACATCTGGTTTATTTTTTTATAATTAAATAACGCTGCAAAATTAATTATCCTTTTATTCACGGATTAAAAGAGGCATTTTGTCCATTTTTTCTGCACTGAAAAAAAATAACACACAGTACATTTCAAAATGCAAATAAATAAATTTAAAACATACATATCATTTAGTGAATTATAACAATTGTATTTCAATTAACATAATGTCATTAAAGCATTCAGCTATCCATTAAAGATCAAATTGATTAGAAATGTTAAAAACTTTTAACAGTACACTGATATACATCTTGTAAAATGAAAACACAAATATCATATTTATCGTCAAACTTTTTTTATCATTTCTTTTAGCTTTTTCATTTATTTAGAAAGGATGAGAAAGCAAGGAAAAAGAAAACTAAAAATATAGCTATCAGTGATGTCAAATGTGTTAAGTCTTAAAGGGATATAAAATCCAATAAAAAAGATATATAGGGAGTAAGAAAGAAATTTGTTAGGAACAATGAAAGTGGTCTGACGCAACATTGATCACAAGGCGTGCCTCAGAGCAGATCCTGTGTCAGATAAATATATCCCTGTCTTTTCGTGCTAGATTTCTGTATACCCTCAATTTATTGGAGCGGCAAGTTTATTTCAAAATGTAAGCTTTAATGTAATACTGAATTTAAACAAGAACGAAATATTATCCACCAAACATCGATTATGAAATACTTTCCAATATTAACGAAATATTATTAAGAAATTTCATTTTTTAATACAATGAAATCGATGAAGGCCGTCCCGTAACCGAATGTTTTTTTGAATTTCTGTAAATGGAAATGAATACTGTGCACTCCTTAACCTATTGAAAACATCTAGTAGTGTAACATGTATTTTGATTGTCTAAGAGGGACCGCCCAGACAAAGAAAGCAAGTCTGTAGAGCATAGTGTCCTTCCTGGTCGCCTTTATTAAGGTCTTAATAGAATGCAGTTTTCAGCCAGAGCTGAATCTGCAAGAATCACGACACCGGGCGGTATATATATGTATAAAATCCGATTTCTACCAGAAATTTTGTATCGAAAAAAATCATATTTTAATTAGAACTAATTTAATAAATCTATAAATATGTAAAAATTCTCTTTTTCTGTAAAATTTCTGAAGATAATTGATTAAAGAAATTACGAAGTTTGTGGTTTTTCCGAAGTTTGTGGTTCGAAAACATTTAGGGTGGTAATAGATGAAAAATATATGCAAAGGTTAAAAACTATGTTTTTGCGCAAACCCAAATGATTAATTCTACCACATCGCTAAAAGTATCATAAATATGAAATATTAAAATGTATCGAAAACCATTTTTTCCATAGATCATAATGTAATTGAATTCCTTTGTAAGTTGATGTAAACGAAAAAAAAAAAAATGCTACTTATTCTATATGTCTGAAAAAGCATTTTGTTACCACTTCAGTGATGCATATCACTTTCATTGTGTTTGAATCTTTGTAATATCACTAAAATGCATAGCAAACAATTTTTCTTCTATTACCATAATATAGCTGAATTCTTGTGCGTTTCTCTGTAAACGTGCTGTTGGTACGTATCAATTCCACCATGTTTGAATCATTCTGACATCACTAAAATGCACCGCAAATGATTTGTCCCATAATTCATAATGTAAATGTATTCTTTTGTGTGTCTCTGTAAACGAGTTGTTCATGTTACGACTTCATATAAAATACAGAACATTCTATTGTAAACATCGATAACATTTCTGGGCAATCCAAGTATATTTACGAGAGTTACAGCACTCACAGGCAGACAGTAAAAAGACAGTCAGACATAAAACGGAAATTATAAACACTTTTCAACTGTGTAGGAACACATTAAAAAAAAAAGATTATATTTACCCGCATTTATTTTTTCTATGTCCGCGTTATAATACTGATTATGTGTAATTGCATGTTCATAAGTTGCATTCTCATAAGTCTATGTTCATCAGTTATGTGCTCGTAAGTGGATGTTTATTATTCGTCGGAGTGTTGTAAAATCATGTCCACACCGTAAAAAGGCAGTGAAGTTATATATGAAATTTTCGCAAAAAAATAAAATGTAAATCTAGCAAGTTAATGCCAATAAGTAATAAGTAAGTAACAAATATTATTTAAGTACTGTTTGTTTTCACATAGCGAAACCCTCCGTGCTTTTGCGCATGCGTCAGGTCTTTGATTTTATCAAAATAGGGGTGAGCGGTGTTTGTTCAGCTGCGTTTGGCTGAATGCCAATCTTAGTGATAACCAACAAATGAACAACTTCTGAAAATTCCCAGCTCAGCGTACCGCCCCTTTGGATAGTAGAATCGTCCCAGAGTGCTAAGAGCGGCTTTCAAAAAAGAACAATACATTGAAAATTTCTTTGAATTTTATTTTTTCATGTGTTTACTTTGAATGCTTGAGATACCAACAATTTGTAGATAATTATATATGTGATATCAAATATTTTAGAGTTAAGTAAAACCAAATGTACCCTAAACTTAACGTAAATCTTGGGGAGTCTACGCACATTTCAAAAGAAATACAATAAAAAAATCTTAATATTAATTTTTTGCTAAACTATGCATGAATAATTTTGACTTAATTTGTTTTTTATGCATTTCAATTGGTTTTTTTTTGTTTTTGTGCTTTAATTTAATAGAACAACAGTAATAAAACCAAGAAAACAATTTTGCGCAATCTCTCCTTACAGGGTAGGAGAGATAGCGCACATGGGTAGGAGAGATTGCGCACTTGGGTAGAAAAGATTGTTATTAATGATAACTACAATTAAATTGTTAACAATAATAATAATACATAAATTATATTGTTGTAAGGTTTTTTGTGAGTAAATATTACTGTATTGGCGGTGAATATTTCAACCTAATGTTTAAATAATAAGAAAAGAAAGAATTTTAACTTAAGAAGAAGATTGAAATATCAGTAAAAGAAAGCCCTATTAAGATTACAAAATAATATTAATCTATTTGATAACATGTTTATCTTGAAAATTACATATTTTTTATTTCCACCGTTTCGATGTATTTTGTTTGCTAACCGAAGATGTCATTGTCCACAATTGATGCACTTATTGCTGTAAATCATGAATCTTTCGTACAATCACCTGCCATAAGTAAAACATTGATTCCACTCAGTGGTCGAAGTTGTCTCCTGGTACAGTTCCAGACATTCAATGTGCTCATCCTCATTGACCTTCGTTTTTTTCCGTCAGTTTTTTTTTTCTTTTATCCCACTTTTTCTGGAAGCAAGCATCTTATCTTCAGTCGTTTTTTTTGTTTTGTTTTTTTTCGTAATGGCATCTTTCTTAAGTCTTTTTTTCATGTATATTCTGTCGATTAGTAACATTAGTTGCAGTCTGTTGCCTTTTTATTTCGATGGCATTAAATTACTTGCAATGGGTGAAAGCTATTCCAAGCATTGTAGGTGTTATTAATTTATTAGTAAATTAATTGTTCATAAATAAAAAAAAATACATAAACATATTTAATTAATTTATTACAAATATATTATTAATTTATTAACAAAAATAATTACATAAAATTAATTTAATAACAACTATATTAGTAATTTATTAATAAAATTTGTATCTACAAAAGTTTTTTTTTTTTTTTTTTTTTTTTTTTTTTAATTTGTTGCCAAATTGAGTTTCGATAATTATGTGTTTTTGAGAAATTATTTCAATATTGATTCATTCACATGTTTCGCACGTAATTTGCAATTCATGCAATTTTACCAATAAGTTGCGTAATCTCTCCTAGTACTGAAATTTATGGGGAAATGCGCCATCTCTCCTAAGGAGCAGATGCGCGAACTCTCCTATTTTGGTATTAGAGATTGCGCGGCCTTTTATTTAAACATGGCCACTTCCAAAATGAATCGTTTGTGTTCGCATTCTTACTCTAGGTTAGTAGTTTACATGAAACCGTTTAAGTTCTAAATATTTTGCACTGTTGACATTTTTTAAAACTTTTGACGAACAGTTATGAAAATTCAAGCATTTACTTTGGAAAAACAAAACAAAATATCAATGCTTTATCCAAGACGCTTAAAACAATCAATGTACACATTCATGTAGATACTGCACTAATGCTGCTGTACAAATACCTGGAGTCACTGCGTCAGAACTCTACTCCTTCCCGTCGAATTTCTTGGTGCGAGATCTCTCCTACCGCGCGAACTCTCTTAGTTTTACCTTATGCTGTAACCCTTATGTAAAGACGCATCATGAGGGAGACAAAGAAATTTGTTAGGAAGAAAGATATTTATCTGATGCAACTTTGAAAGGGACTGATACATAAGGAAAAGATCATCGTTAGATTTTGCGCCAATCTGTTTTTACTGAAATTACTGTAGAGCAAAAAATTTATTTATGAATATAGAATTTAAATCCGATATTATTATACACGGGGAAAACTGTGCATTTTAAATTTGAATTATATGGACCTTTACATCTAAACGACAGTGTGACATAAGTTGTAAATAAAAGTATTTTGAGAAATAATGAAATGTGAACATGAAATTTTATAAGATATTATTAAATTTGACCTGGAATACATAAACGTGTCTAGATAATGACCAAGTATTTTAAAAAAAATCTACGTATTTTGCTATTTTTTGCACACTTCAAGTAGCTGTTATATATAACATGTCATATGGGTTTAGAATATAGCAAATAATTTAGACAAGCACTGGCATCAGAAACCAGTGATATGAATTGTTACAACTCAAACGGACATTAAATGTAATAAAATGATATAAATATCGAAGGAAGAAAGAAGTTTGTTAATGGTACCTGGTTCAACTTTCAACTGGCAGTGTACCTCGGTTCATGCACATCGGAGGTATATATATGCATATATTCTAGTCTGTTCTCACTTGATATAAATGCAACTTCGATTTCATTCAATGTCAATTTTTTTGCGGTTATATATGATATATATATATAAACTTTTGACTCTTAAAAAGAGTTTCGTTTTATTAATAATTTTTATCTGTGGTGTGCAGGCCTTTTGATTAATTATATATTCTTTATGCATAGATATTTCAATAAACATTGAACTGTATTTTTATAAAAATAATATTTTTATAAAAAAGAACAGGAATTTATAAAAATTGTCAGAGACATTACAACAAAATTTATTAGAAATTAACCATTCTCGATAACAGATTTTTTCCCATTTATTTAGAAATGGTCATAAAATATAATAATAACTAATAAAAGTGTTTAAAAATTTTTGGATTCCTTAATATCACAAAAGTCGAATAGTCTGTATTCCCCTTAAAACTATTTGAAAACATACTATTTTTACAGGGTATTTTTGTGATGAGTAAAATATATAAATGACTCAAAATTACGTTAATTGTACTATAAAAGTAAACTAAAAATTAAAAGATGAATTTCCACTATATGTTTATTTAAATAAAAAAAATAATAATTTCCATTTATGTAATATTTTCGAAAGTACGCCAAAATCGAAATGTATGTGACACCGAAATTATATGGAGAATTTTTAATTCAAAAGATGTGCAGAATAACACTTACTAATAAAAGGTGATAAAAATTTCTATTAAATAGAATACATAGTACACATTTTATCACACATTAAAGCAAAATACGAGGCAGACATTAGAAATACAAAAAACAAGTAATATTTATTTTCTACTGTGTGGCAAATAATTTTTATATTGTTATGTTTATATTTTTATTTGGGTTTTTCCTAATGATAAACTAAATGGTATGTAATATTATAATTTTTTTTTTTTGTTCTTCATGCACGAAAAAGAGATTTTCTAGGAAAGCTTAAGTAATCTCTTTGTAAAGAAGCAGAGTAGAAAACAATAATTTTTTTTAAAGAAGTTTTTATATTTTTTTTACAAAGTTCTCTAGATATATTTCCTTTAACATTTAATAACATGTTTGAGAAGAACGGAAAGACGAAAATGACAGTTTGTGAAAAGGTATATCATTAAACTGTTCGTTCTAAAACTTTCATGATAACTAAAGGCAACAAGGTGGAAAACAGAAATATTTTTCATATTGTAAAATGTCTCTCATATTTTTAAACAAAAGCTGTGTTTTAAAATAATACTTAAATAAAAGGCTTTTAATATTTTTATTTTTATTTGTTGTTGTTGATTAAAATATTTCCCTGTTTTCATAATTAAACTTTTAAGTACAAATAGTTTTTTTAAGTACAAATATCTGTAAGTTTCGTTTAATAAAATAAACGTAGGATATTTTTTTAAACAAAATGCAAAGAGACAAAATAGTAATATTAAAATTAATTACTTTCGCATTTCTGATATACTAAAATAGTATTTAACAGATCTTTTAAATAGATTTAAAACGCATGTTTGTATATATCTATATAACTTTCTATTAGAATATCTCTCAATGAAAATTTTTCAAAGGAAGCTATAGTTACAATTTATATTCAAATAAATAATCCAATCATCAATAGTAAAAAAGAGTTGTAAAATGTCATTAAAAATACCATTAAAATAACACATTTTATTAATAAAACACCTTAATCATATTAAAAAACACAAATAATTTTGCAAAAATAACTTTCATGTGCATAAATATAATATAAAGATATATAAAGTACATTAAAGATATCTTAAAATACATTAGAAAATAACAGAACGTTTTCAGTCATTTCAAGGCAATCGTCAGCGGGATTTAAATGTTGTTCTTATTTCCTTTGCGCTTATTCCAGCTCAATGGTACTCAATGGTTATTACTTAATTTTATATTAACAACATATTTCTTTTTCAATTATTAATTTAATGTTAACGGTTATGTTTTCAGTTCATTTTTTATGTAAAGCTTTAATTTAATTGAATGGACTATTAAAATTTTATTATAAAAATAAAATCTAATAGCTGCATATTAAACTATCAAAATAGCATTTTCAATTTCGTTAGTCTTACAAGAACCTGAGATAGAGGTTTTGAAGAAGTTTAAGACATTTTATAGTATCGCTTTTATTATATCTTACTTCAATGAACTTTACAATTTAATTTAATAAAATTTAAGGCAGTTTTTGAATTTTTAAGGTTTTTGAGCTATATTTCAGGTTTCTTATATATCTCTGTTGTATGTGAAAGAGGCAGATGTTTATCTGATAACATTTACTGGTATCAAAATGAAAATCTGTTTTTACAAAGATTTACACAATAATTTTATATAAGTAGTCGTAAAACGTGCATTAAGAAATTCATTTCGCTTATAAAAATTGTAAAAGATTTAAAAATAACAAGATTATACAAAGGTATTTAAAATGTTTTATAACTTATAGATCATAAAACAAGTCTGTTATAAATCCTATATAATAGACCTATCTGAATGTTAATATATGAATGTTAATGTTCAAAGTATTAACAAAAAAAAAACATAGTATGTATAAATTTATTGTTTGTCTTGATTTCGAGGAGAAAATTTCGTTTAAAGTATGAATATCCTAATAAAAAATTAAACATAAGGAAGAAGCTTAAAAATATATATATATATGATTTGTTTACGTTCAATAATTTGTGAAATTATAACATATTTCATAAAAGTTTAAAATAATTGGAAAACAGATTTTTAGAATTTAGAATAGTTTAAAAAACATATTTTGCCATTTATATTAGTGTAATGGAATGTTAGAAACATACGAATTACAAGTAACTTTTAAAAATGTCAATAAATCTTAATATTAAAAAAAATATCTACACTGTAAAAAAAAATCTGTGAAGTTACTAAAGTTTTTCTAGGAAACTTGGATTCCTAGAACTTTTCATGTAACGGCAACAACAAAATTTCATGTAACAGACACACTTTTGCGCCGAAAATCGAAAAATCTGTAAGGTTACTAAGAATTTTTTTGGAAACTGGGATTCCGAGAACTTTTCATGTAACTGCAGCCAGGGTTACAAATAAAAGTTTAGTAAGATTACTGAAATTTTAGCAGATTCATTTGTAAAGTTACAGATTTTTGTAGCTTTACAAAAACTAGTTTTGTAGATTTGCAGCTTTTTTCGTACAGTTACAGGTGAAAGTTTAGTAAGCATGTAACTTTAGATCTGTAGAACTACAGATTTTTTTTTACAGTGTAATAGTTTTAATAAAAATATCATTTATTTTGGGCGAATAATATATTCTTAACTGAAGACTTTTACCAAATTTCATTTGTACATTACTCCATTTTGTACCTTTACTATTATTTGTAGATTTACTTCTATTTGTACATTTTTTAAAATAATTCAAAATTCCGAATGCGTACTGTATGGCAAAATAAATAAATAAATTATAAATTCATAAATTTTATTGATCCTGTACATATAGATCTAAATATATTTTATATCCTGTCTAAATAAATAGTAGATAGTAGTTTTTGATTTATGATGTAATATTTGTTCCGAAATAGTAGAATGTTAACTAATTATATTTAGACTTTGTGTTTGACGCTTTAAAATACTTTTAGTTTAGTAATAAGTAAATTAATTTTACAGATCATTTTCTTCAGTGATTTCTGTTCTTAAAAATACACACAACATTTCGTCACATAAGATCTCTCAAGCTCTAAGCGATAATTTTCTAACTAGTGACGTGTATTGTAATGTGGGAAACTGATGAAACTCCTTTTTCCCTCTTATTCTGAAACACAAGAAATCGTTAATAAGTTACTTGCATTTACTCAAGTTTAGGTTTTCACAGTAAAAAAAAAATCACTTGTTGAAAGATTGTCCAGCTAAAAATAATTAAATCAAAATGGTAAAACTAAGTTTCATCTTCTAAGTATCTATGAAAACGTATACTGCGTCGAATCTCAAAGTGATAATACCGTTATGTAACAAACGTATCGGGTACAAGGTTGACAGTCAAAATATTCATTTTTTGAAAGATTCTCCAGTTAAAAATAATTAAATCAAAACGGGTAAAACTAAGTTTCCTCTTCTGAATATCTATGAAAACGTATACTGCAACGAATCTCAAAGTGATATTGTCGTTATATAATAATCATATCGAGTACAAAGTTGACAGCCAAATATTCATTTGTTGAAAGATTTTCCAGCTAAAAATAATTAAATCCAAACGGGTAAAACTAAGTTTCATCTCCTAAATCTCTATGAAAACATATACTGCACACTGTAAAAAAAAATCTGTGAAGTTACAAAAGTTTTTCTAGGAAACTTGGATTCCTAGAACTTTTCATGTAACGGCAACAACAAAATTTCATGTAACAGACACACTTTTGCGCCGAAAATCGAAAAATCTGTAAGGTTACTAAGAATTTTTTTGGAAACTGGGATTCCGAGAACTTTTCATGTAACTGCAGCCAGGGTTACAAATAAAAGTTTAGTAAGATTACTGAAATTTTAGCAGATTCATTTGTAAAGTTACAGATTTTTGTAGCTTTACAAAAACTAGTTTTGTAGATTTGCAGCTTTTTTCGTACAGTTACAGGTGAAAGTTTAGTAAGCATGTAACTTTAGATCTGTAGAACTACAGATTTTTTTTTACAGTGCACCGAATCTCAAAGTGCTATTGCCATTATGTAACAATCGTATCGGGTACAAGGCTGACAGTCAAAATATTCATTTGTCGAAAGATTTTACAGCTAAAAATAATTAAATCAAAACGGATAAAGCTAATTTTCTCCTTCTGAATATCTATGGAAACGTACACCGTATCGAATCACAAGGTGACATTGCCGCTATGTACCAGTCGTATCGAGCACTAGCTTTAAAATATTTTGCCTAAGGCATTTCAATTTCTTTAAAAAAATCTTTATCTTTAATATAGAATTAGGAGAATTTTAGTAAGTATTTCTTTGCAGATATTAAAAAATATATAGATTCAGAACACATTTAAATATTAGATAATATATATTGATTATGAAATTTTATTTTCTCCATTTTACTAAGAATTAAAAAACATATTTGCATAAAATAGAGGTTTTTTATTTAATGAAGATACGAAAGTCATATCGTCCGATTTAAATTTATTTAAAAAATCCCTTTATTATCAATTACTTTTATTATGTAACAAATATACGTCTTTACACGATAAGATATTTCTTTATTTGCAGTAAAAAATTTGAATAAGTAAAACTGAATCTTTAGTATATTGTTTAAAACTGTATTATACTTTATTAATTATTCATAATGACTTCAACATATGTGCATAATTTATTGCATATAGCAAAGTGAAATTTCGACAACATTTCTAAAATCCCTTAATGAGTACTACCTACTTATTAACGTTTCTCTGCATATTACAATTGCATTTATGCATAATGTAAAATGCTTGTTAATTTAATGTAAAGAAGAGTTTCGCTTTATGTAACCAGTTCTGTTAATTCATTAACTATTTTGCAAGAATTATATTCAAATACCCTACTGTCATTTTGTATATGCACATTCAATAAAACAAAATTAGTATATTTACATTCTTAGTAAACTAATGCTTTTGTTTAGAAAATTAATGCTTTTGTTTCTAAAGGTAAATATATATTTCCTTAAAATGTTCTTGATTAATGAAAGGTAAATGCATCTATAGTGGGGTACTAATTTTTAAAGTTTAAAAACATATGCAAAGTTCAATTCTGAAAAACAAGCGAAAGAAACGGCTTGACAAATTTCCTTAAATGTTAACATTCCACATAGAGTTTGGAATAATATTTTTTTTCCCTGCTAGTAGGGAGACCGGGGCTAGTAGGCGCAGTTTTTAGTTATTGATTTTTATTAATTTTTTGTTTAAGTTTTTTATGAAAATTTAACTGTACTTTTAAAGAACAAGCGTTGGGCTATAAATACCCGGAGTTTTGAGTTTGTAGCTTTTGTAGTTTATGTTTAGCGGAAGCCTAAAGTAAAAGGAAAATTGTGCGCCAACCTACCCCGTCACGGGGCAAATTGCCTATACCTATGGTGTAATTTGGCACACGTTTTATAAAAATTAAATGAAACTCAAATAAGACACGCAGTTAAGAGAAATCAATTTCATTGTTACCAGTAAGTTTAAACAAAGGCGTTATCGCTATAAAATGTAAATTCTAAATTATACAGACATAAAAATAATGAAAAAAACATTAACTTGTTTGTTTGTTTGTTTGTATTTATGACGGCCAATTATCTGCACGAAGGATATGGGCCCTGGGGGGGGGGAGTGCCCTTCGTGGGGGTCTTTCTAAGGGAACCTAACCCGTATTAACGCTTGGAAATCCAAGGTTCGAAGAAAACCACGAAAACTCCGAACGATTAGGCCGACGGGCGCGATTGGGTTCGAACCCAGCAGTTCCCGTCTACCAGCTTCGAGAGCAGAACCTCTCAGCCACTGGTGGGGCGAAAAAACATTAACATTGAGTAACTTCTATCCTACTCGATATCATCATCAGAGTTACAGTTGTCACAAATAAAAAATCGAGTGTCTCCGTTTGGGCAAGGATCGTGAGCCCAAAATCTTGCATTGCAACCACATTTCTCGGTGTTTTCTGTTTTTCAAGCTACCAGCACATACCAGACACCGAGCCAACTTGCCCCGTGTTCAATGCGCCAACTAGCTCCATAATAAATTTCTTCACAATAAGGACACGTAACCATCTAATCATAAATAAGCCAAGTAAATCACATACGGAGTAGGTACAGTTAATCATACACTAAGGAAAACTGCACACGTTAAATCGCAATTATTAAGATAAGTATTAGAAATTAGAAAAAGAATGAAGCAACAAGAAATTACTTATGGGTGCAAAAAACAGAAAAATCGTAATAAAAGTGCACTGCACGTAGGTAACACTGCAAAACTACAATGAGGATTGTAAAAAGCAAGAAGAAAGGCACTCTGTGACTGATTGCGCAATCTATCCACAGACAGGCGATTTATGAGGACTGCCCCTACTTACCCTTGTAGCCAACTAGCCCCGGTCTCCCCTACGTTTGTATATTTTCTAGCGTACCTTCAAAAAGAAATATATGGAGAATTCTTAAGAATTTATTAAGAGATAAGTTTTTATTTAAAACAATGTTTATTGAACCCTTTCAGGGGCAAAGTACTTCTGTTGCAATAATAATAAAATAATTGAATGACACCGGGATTTATGAACAATTTTTTATAAAATTAAGTAAAAGCTTTTCTTCCCGTATATTATGCAAAGCAAAATTTATAGCCTAAATTCTGGTGCAAATGTGACATTTTGGAATTAATATTAATTTGTATATACTATACCAGTATCCTTCAAGGAGTTAATATCATGTTTTATTTTAAATTAAACTTCTGTGTATATACTACTATATTACATGGTCACAGCTGCAAAGGCTCTGGCTTTTTGGATACCAGTATTTTTATACAGAAAATGTTCTTTTATTTAATCCGAACATTTGGGCGATTTAAAAGAACAACATTTTCTCTAAAATAATAGTGTTTCGCAAAAAGCCGGATATTTGGCAACTCTGCATGGTAAATAAATTTTTCAATAAAACAAAAACTTAAATATTCATGCATCAGACATTTAATAGGCCCAGTACAGGAGCTCAGATGAAGGTAAATTATTATTATTTTTTTTTCAAAGAATATGCTTTGAAACATTAAAAGTTTATTCTGATACATGAAGGTTAGGACTAGGCTAAATATATATATATATATCTTTTGCAATTCACTAGGACGTTATTAATTATTAGAAAAATGTCCTTAAGTAACCTACTACTGGTGGGTTTAACTTAATGAAACTATATTCGTTTCAAATTTAGAAAAAACCATTATTATTGTTTTAAATGTTTAATTAATTATTTGTTTAAATAGCTCTTAATTTAGAAAATTACCCCCGCCCCCTTAAATATTCCAAAATTATAATTTAAAAAGATATAACGCATTTACCGTTTTCCCAATACCTAATTTTTCTTTTCACATGAAATACAAATGTGCAATAGAAGTAATTTGAAACGAAGAATGTTATTGACGTTGATTTATGTTTCAGTTCGTTTCACTTACTATACCAATTTTAAAAAGTTCAGTAATTTCCTTAATTTATGTGTACATTTATAGCAGACGCATAGATCATTCCGTTTGAAAGAATACACTGTTTGCTTAATTTAAATATTGAGAAGAAGTAACTAGATTTAGCAAAAAAGTCTAAATTGCTTTTAAATGACTATATTCCATTTTCAACTTATATGAGACTAACTTTTACATGTTATTTTTTACTAAAACAATAATTTATGCAAATTGAAAAGTACAAATCGATCATGTATTAGATTGAAAAGCTATTTTTGTCTTTAAAATACATTATTGCACTGTTTTCAAAGAGAAGAACACCATTTCATCTTCTTCTTAAAAACATGGAATTTTAAAATTTGATCAGAATTAAAACTTTCACAGAATAATTTATCTTAAATAGTATATTGAATGGAATAAAAAAGGAGATCTTCTGCCTCGCTGAATAATTGAATAAAATATCGCTTTATATAGATGTACACTTTTAATATTTGCTGCATCTTTTGGTAAATGCATTTCATTGTGATGATAATATACACTGTAAAAAAATATTTGATATAGATTTGAAAGTATAAATGTTATAATAACATAAATTCGTAGTTAAAAGAATTGCATAAAACTAAAGAAAAAGCATTACATTACATTAAATTTCTGAAAAAGTTTTCTATTTTCTTTTTCTAATTGACTATAAGTATCAGAAATTTTTGTATTTCATTGTCGTCTGGCTGACATAAAATGGTTTTTTCTCTTATTATACACGCATTAATTGCTTACAAGGAATAGAGTAAGAACAAATTCACAATAAAATTTATTCTCAAAGTATTTCTTTACAAACTATTATGCATTAAAATTGTGGAGGAATATGTCTGAAACCTATATAAAATACATCCCAAATATTTTATTTCAGTATTTTGAATTTTTCTCTACAACAATTGAAAGTACAAATAATGAAAACTAACTATGAATATCTAAACATATAAAACTAAGATGGAATTTATTAATTCTTGCTAAATATGTCCTTGTTTTCTAATTATTATTTAACTACTCTTAATAAAAGTAATTCGATAAACGTATTTTTCAGGCATATATTTTACAAAATTATGCCGAAAACATCATTGAAAAGAGATATATACAAGAAGATGTGTATGTAAGCTATTGTCCAAATATTAAGAGAAAAACACAAAAAGACGATAGTGTCCAAATATTAATAAAAAAACACAAAATTCTAACTTCCGAATACAAAAGGATACTCAAAAGAACGTTATAGAAAATATAAGTATAGAAAATAGTACAAGAAATAACTACTACGAGTAAACCAGTAACAATAGATGGGACGCTAAAAACAGTCACAAGTATCATATTCACTATAGTGATAAAAAATGTCATATTTTTCATTCATGTTACTCTCAATTAAATGCCATATAATGTTTCCACTGAGAAGTCATCTGCTATGCCGAATTGTAGGGTGTTATAAAGTGACGTTACAATAAAGAACTTATTGCGATGTTACTAAGACAATTGCATTCTGGCGAGTCACTAAATGATGTTAACATATGAAAGTGGAGTTGCATGTTAAGTTCCAGGAGATCAGCATTTGGAAAATATACTGGGAATCACCATTGTCATTACTTTGTGTGATTTCACAGGATGTCGTTAGTTTGATGTCATTTGGGGAGTCGTCACAATCAAATATTTATGGTTACTAAATCACCCAACTCAAACAAACTAAATATGCAGGAAAATAGACAGCGATTTCTGAAAATGGAGTGACTACCAAAAATCATTAGGGAGACGATGAAAAATAAATAAAATATATTAATAAATCGCATATTATATGAGTTAAGTATTTAGATTCACATTTAATTGTCAGTAATCTGTGTTAATTTTTTTTAGTATTGCATTCTATAACGGTTGCATCCATTATCTATAAACTAGTTGAATGGTTTTAATTATATAATTATATAAATATCAAAAGAAAATAGGAAACAATACATATTTTCATATTTTAAGCATTCCTATAATACACTAAAAATCATACATAAAACTACAACATACCTGATATAGTTTTTTTTTTTTTTTTTTTTTTTGCTAAAAATAGTTAAGTTTAGAAATAACAAAAATAACTTTTATTCAAATTGTTTTAATGTAAGCATCTCTAAAAGTTATTTACTGCATTATTGCCGTAAACAGAATCTTAAACAGTTTAATGTGTGCAAGTGGTTTGTAAACAGTAGTTAAAACTCTTTGAAAATTAAATTAAGTCATAACAGGTTACTTAATGCGTTTGTTGACAGTTTCTTTGACAGAATCTTCAAGTCAACATTATAATGGTTGCATTGTGTTTCTACTATGGAATTACATTCTGAGTAAAATATACATTTATATTTTGAAAAACGCATATTAATATTCATGTCAGTACATCCAGTTTGTCAGTTTTCTCCTGCAATTAAAATGATTTATGTTTTGTTATAAGGTATATAAGGTGTACATGCATTAGTAATTGCCGGTCTTGCTTATTAATTATATAACTCTATATATGCTTAAATAATTTATAATAGAAAAGATACAAATGTACCCTGAACGAGAAAATTAAATCACTGAAGGATTCTGTTTGGTGTTTTGTCATTTAAACTTGCCTGCTAAATTTGGGCTGTGTCATGTTTTTTTTAGTTTTTAATAATTGATTCGTGTGTATTTTGTAGCGACGTCCGAAGTCCGAAACTGACCTTCATGTTTAGCCATCACGTCAGGATATATCGCAAATCGTAAATTTCAGAGATAAAAGTCAAAAAATCGCAAAAATCTGATACTAAAAGATATTAGCAGTATTTTTTTTTAACCTTTTGACAAATGAATCTTGTGTGTTTTGTAGCGTTGAAGCTGAAAATGACCCTCATGTTTTACCACCAAGTCAGAAGTTTTCAAAAATCGCAAAATTTTAAATTGTTAAAAGTTTGAATGATTGCAAAAATCGCATACAATAGAAGAAACGTAAAACTTTTTTTCTTAATATTTCATTCATTTTTAAGGCCAATACTACGTATTTTTAAAGCTTAATATGTAAAATGTTGTATTTAAAATGTCAATTTTATCCATGTAAAGAAGTTTCTTTAGGCATCTCATGATATGCACGCCACTTTTCCTTTTAATGTTCTATTTGGTGTTCATCTCGGTGTAACTTCTAGCAGTAGTCTGCCATCATCCTCAGCCATTTAATGGAAGAAACTTTACAATACAGGGTGTCCTCTCTCAACGGTGTTCAATGGCTAATTTCTAAACCGTTAGCCATAAACATAGAGTTCCAATTAAAAAAAAAATGTTTTAAATGAGGTAAAGAAATATTTTAAAATCGATTTGGGTCAATAAAAACATTTCTTATTAAATTACGAAATTTAAATTTTTATACGGTCTCCTGCCCTATAAGTTATACATAGTAAAAATTTCCTGTTACACTGACAAGTAAGACAAAAAATGTCCTGTTATTCTACAATTAAAATTGACAGAGTAATAGCTGTTCAATGTTGGAACCTATTTTTCGCTGCAAATTAGGGGCCCTTTACAAAATTAGTAGAAATATAATTTTGTCGGATATATTAAGCTAATGATTGAGAGTAAAATTAAAATTGCAATATAAATTTGAAATCTTTAATCATTCTGACATAATAATTCAAAATATACATTTTGTTATAAACATATAAGAAGAAAAAAAAACAGAATTTTTGTTAAATAAAATGCTTAAAATTCACAGCCTCAATTATTTATTAAATGATACATATTTTAAAATGTTATAAGATTACACTAGCCTGCAAAAGTTGGGTTATGTCATGTTTTTTGTCATTTGATAATTGATCCTTATGTATCCTGTACCACTGAATCCAAAATTGATCTTAATTTTTTTTACCATCATGTAAAGATGTTTTGCAAATCGTAAATTTAAAAGTTAAAAAAAGAAAAAATAGCAAAAATTTGATACTATAAAGTATAGATGTGTTTTCTGTGTTTTAACTTTTGATTGTTGATATTTATGTATTATTTACCGTTTAATCCAAAAATGACCTTCATTTTTAATAATTACGTCACGATGTTTCGCAAATTGTAAATTTCAAAGTTAAAATTGAACTTCCTTCCGCACCTCATCGGATCCCTCAACTGTTGAGCTGTAAAAATTCCAGTATAAGCCAAAAAATTGAATAAATTATTGCATTAAATAAAATTAAAAATGTTTTACATCTGTTTTCTAGTATCCGATTTTCGCTATATTCAAACTTTAACATTTACGAGTTGCAAACAAATTCTAACGTGATGGTTGAAAATGAAGGTCATTTTCAGATTCAATGCTAAAAAGTACATAAAATCAATTATCAAAAGTTAAAAAATACGGCCATCTAATGTATTTTATAGTATCCGATTTTTGTTATTTTTTATCTTTGACAATTTATGATTTGCGAAAAATCCTGACTTGATGGTTAAAAATTAAGGTAAATTTCGGACTCCTTTCGGACTTCAATTTTAACTTTTTATAAAAGTTAAAACATACAACCATCTCAGTCTTGTGTTATCTGATCTAAAACTTTTTCTTAAATTTCTTGGCTGTAGTCTATTCGAAATGTTTTGTGTTATCCTGTAAAATAAGTATAAATGGTAACCACCGGAAATGATAATATTAGATTGTCACCGGATTTACATTAGTAAGTAAAATTTAATCTCTATCGGATATTTGGAAGGGAGTTAAAGTTCGAGTACAAATTTTGAACTGAAAAAACATACATACGATCGTTGAAGCTAACTAAAAGCTTATAAAAATAACATAATTTTTGTTAAGAGAAATCACGAAAAGAAACAGTCTCAAATCCTTACAAATTAAAACATACATATGTTAAAATACAATACTTTTAGTCAATCTGAAACATAATAAAAGTTAACTCAATCGTAATACTTGTACATTTTTTTTTCAAAATGCAGATACACATGAAATAAGTTCTTCGAATAATTTAAGCACTTGGTATAGGACCCCTCAAAGCTTAGCTGAACTCATGAGTGTTCATATGCAGAAAAGTGGTATAAGTGATGCATTTTTAAAGTTTCATAACTCGGTCAATTTTAAAGTTATATGAACGGGACTTTTTTTTTTTGTCTTACTTGTCAGTGTAATAGGGAAATTTTACTCAATATAACTTATAGGACCGGGGGACCGTATGAAAATTTCAATTTTGCATTTTTTAAAGAAATGTTTTTATTGACCCAAATCGCTTTTAAAATAGTTCTTTACCTCGTTTAAAACATTTTGGTAATTAGAACTATGTGTCTATGACTAACGGTTTAGGAATTAGCCATTGGACACCTTTGAGACAAGACACCATGTATATTAAATGTCAGTTAAGTGCAGTATGGTTTCCCAATCGTCATATCTAATTCATAGTATTTGATTTCTGCTATTTTTTGACTTTTTTCTTTGAAATTTACGATTTGCGAAAAACCTCGAGGCAGTGGTTATACATAAAGGTCATTTTTGTATGCAGAGCTACAAAAATCCTTAAGAATAAATTATCAAATGTTAAAAAACAAAAACATCACATTTATGTTATAGTATCAGGTTTCTCGCTATTTTTTTTACCTTTTAACTTTGAAATTTACGATTTGCGAAAAATCATCACGTGCTGTTGTTAAAAATAAAGGTTATTTTCGGATTCAGCGCTAAAAAATACCAAAAATCAGCTGTCAAAAGTAAAAAAAAAATAATCATTGCAGGCTTGTGTTATTTTGGCAATAATTATATTTTTTGCAAACGTTTTCAATAGATATTTTTTAAATATTAGTTCTAAATTAAATTAAAATTTAACAATGAATTTCATAAATTTTTATTTGCAAAAATAAAATCCAATATAAATATTCATATACAGTATGTATCATTAAAAGTGGGCTAAAATTTACGGGCTGATAGAATGCAGTTATGTGAGCAAATTTCGTCATAGAATGTATAGTCGGAAAATAAGCGGTGAAAAGTTAAAAGATAGTTTTCCGCTGGTTATAGAATTAACACAAGAATGAGAGGAGATACTTTAGAAAACATTTTATTAACAGGAATGTAATAAATATACATGCTAAAAGAAAATGCTCAAAAAAACTTCCGCCAGCTCTAATGCACGCTTCACACCTGCGGGATAGGGGCTGACGCATATTTGCGAAGACACCAAACATTTCCCGAATATCGCCGGCAACAACGGCAATCCTGGCGAGTAGATCCATATCGGTTTCAGTGGGGTAATCTTAGATTAGGCTTTTCATATGGCACCACAGGAAAAATGTCTATACCCAAGAGATCCGGCGATCTTGGATGCCAAGTTATCCTCCTGATGCAGTGGAAAACTACCTTTTAACTTCTCACCGCTTGCGTTCTGACCATACATTCTATAACGAAATTTGCTCGTATAGCTGTGTCTTATCACCCCGTAAAGTTTTGTCCACTTTCTCGGATACACCCTGTATATGTATATTTAATATCACTTACGGAAAAATATAAAATGTGTGAAATGATTTTTATTCAAATAGGTTGTAAAATACTTTATAGAAAACTCTTTGTAATATTACTAGAAAGAGTTTAAAATGCAATCATACTAGTTAAAGTTTACATATGAAAACAAAACGCCTTTTTAATTTGAGCTGCAGATAGTTTCATTACCACAGACATGCTACAGATGGCTTTGGTAATCTTAGTATTAAAATGTCATTTCATATAATTATTCTTAAGCATCGAAAATATGATATTTATAACGATGGAGTTCATTGTATACGATGACACAATGATAATGAAGCATCATTTTCAGAATTTAGATAATGCAATAAATTTAGCCAATTGCATGACAATTATTATGAAATAAAGCTATGTCATTTTCACTTTAGGAAATTTTGATTATTACAGTGGTTAAAACAAGTTACGTTCTTATTTCTATAATTAATTTCTGAATTGTTATATTTGCTACTTTAAGTGCCCTAAAATTATAATTATATAAATATAAATGTAATTATATAAATGGAAATAAACTGAAAAAAATACAAATGTAAATTAAAAGAGATAATGTTAAAAGCGAAATATACTGATAACAACAAAAGTACGTAGAGTTAGAAGGCTTTACAAAATTTACATTTTGAACAGTGAATTAAAATTTCTGAAAATAAAGATCTTCTATATATTTATATATATATCCTTTCGAATGCTGGCTATGCCACCATTCACACATTCGAAGGAAAGGTATTCTTTTCTTACCCTTCTGTGGTTTATTCACAAAATAACGGCGACATTCAACAATGGGTCAGGAGATGAAAAGATTATATTAACCTCAAGAAAAGACCCTTCTTGTAGGATGCCCTCCAGTATGCTTTTAAACCCATTAAAGATGAAAAACACCGCGTGACCATAAAAAAGCGCCGCCTGAAGAAAGAGGCCGCGAGTAAAAGATATCTGCACCTTTAAGCTTCAGATAGACGTATCTTTTAACTACTTTCAGAGTTGGCGTCTTGTGTCATGCGGCGTTTTTCATCTTTAATGGATTACAATGAAACTGCTGGACATCCCGCAGGAGGGAGAAGTTTATTTCAAGTTCAATCCAATCTTCTTACCTCTCATTCATTGTTGAATCCATTGTTCAATATCCCGTCTTTTTGTTAAAAACTACATTTTATAGCTTTAGAATGAGAGGAGCACTTTTCTTTTCTACATGCAGCAATATACATATTTTGCCCGAAAATTAATGTCATGATCTCAGCGAGAACAAAACAAACAAACAAACAAACAAAAACAAGGAGAATAGACGCTGTACCAACAAAGGCGATAAACCAGTTTAGACAGGATTTTTCTGTGATTTGAATAATAATACAAAATCATCGTAAGAATTAAAATTTCTTTTTCAGTTCTGTATATCAGATACTCATACTAGTTCAAACGTTACTTATACGGGCTATTTTAGGATGTTAAAGAATACAAAATCATCGTAAGAATTAAAATTTCTCCTTCCAGTGCAAAGTATTAGATACTCATATTCATTAAAACTTTACTTATAAAGAAAATTTTCGGATTAAATAATAGATTTATTAAATTAGGATAATTAGAATAGTACAAAGTAATCGAAAGAATTAAAATATCTATCTTTTTAGTGTCAACATGGTATATATTTGTATGCAGTGTATGGTGTGCGTGTGCAATTTAAATTAAACACAAAAATGTATTAAGTATTAATTTAAATTACAGACTGCAACGGGAAATTAAAAAAAAATACAAATATTATACAAAAATAATTCTATAAATATTTGTATATGGGATTCAGAGCGATCTTCATAAGCTACACTTGCATTCCGAAAGAATGTATCGCACGCGGAAATAAGAGGAAACCTGCTTTGAGTCTACAAAGAACAACGCTGTTTACAGAGATAAGAACGAAGGTACGAGTATAAACAGAACGCGGTAAAAATCCGACGTCAAGAGTATATAGAATATAATCTTCCATCGAAGTAATAAAATGAGAAATTCAACGACGCGCGACGTGCTAAAATATCGTGGAACATTTTATATTATTCGTATAGCGTGAATTGATCTGATTTTATGGGGATTCTCCACTCACTTGAAAACATCCGCTTCGTAATGTTAAACCAACGGGGAAGTTGTTTTCGAAAATCTCGTTTAAATTTGAATATTAAAAAAAAAAAATAAAAATACATAGAATAGCTGAGCTCAATCTTTAATATGACTCTTTTTTACTTTATCGATTTCGGTTGCAGATTTTTTTTTTTTTTTTTTTTTAAATACTTTCAGTTTCCGAACCGGTTTCGAAACTGAAAGTATCTTTTTAAAAGAAATCTGCAACCAGAATAAAAAAAGTAAAAAAGAGTCATATTAAAGATTGAGATCAGCTATTCTATGCAAAACAAAACAAAAAAAAATCGTTTTAAAATATTCAAATTTAAACAAGAAATTCGAAAACAACCTCCCCATTAGTTTAGCATTAAGAAGCGGATATTTTCAAGTGAGTGAAGAATTCCCTTAAAGCCAAAGACTATTGTATTAAAATATTACGGTGATGGGAAAAGTGTAACTGTTCGGAATTCTATGTTTTTGTTCTCGTCCTGTCATTTACAATAAATGTGAGTGACTGTCCTCAAACGGAGCATTATCTCTAGTATATGGTGTTTCACCACACCCTCCAACACACACACATATATATAACAAAAATAGCATGACCTATCTATTTTGTCAGAAAAATATTTATATATATATATATATATATATATGAATCAATAAATTTTTGTGTACATATTATTATAAATCGGAGAGAACCTTTACAAAATGAATTGTCCGAATGAAGTGGCTCGGATAATGAAGTTTTATAGCACTTTCAATAAAAACTGTATAAGAATATTAAAATAAGCGATGAAGTACATCAGTATTGTGACCAGTTCTTTTGGATAAAAAAAAACTCTGCACAATCAGTATTTCAATTCTCACGATCATAATATAATTGATATCAGAAAACTCAAATCCTCAAGCTATCTAGAGACATTAACTATTTTTATTTCATTAAATTAATTCTTTAAATTTTTTGTATTGCACAAATTTCAGGTTATATTTGAAAGAAACTTTATACGTATTTTTTAGTCTAATTGTAATACTTTCACTATCAAAAAGAGTACATTGTATAACAACAACAACAAAAAAGTAAATATTAATAAGTTTTTTTTATAAAAATAAATTATTAAATTTAATAGGATGAAAAATTCATTATTTTTACCAATTAATAAATATTACTTTTCAAAAATGTTTTTTGCATTTTCGTACATTTAAAAAATTAATTTATTTAACTAACATTGGATAATTTATTTCTTTATCAATAAATTTATAAATTGGATTAAAAATTTTTAATATTGTACTATTTGAAAAATTCAAAATAAATTCATTATTTTGTTACAATGCATAGTTACAAACAAGTTTATTACAATCAATATATTATTATCAAACAATCATATTATTATCAAACAAGTTATGTATCATTAGTTAAACAAATGACTTACTACAATCTTTAATTTTTATTTTTTGCTATTTCATTTCGTCTATATATATTTATATAAAAAAAAACGAACAAAACAGCAATTTAAAGTTATTGCTGTCAGTGATGTTAAATTCTTCAAGAAATATAATTTTAGATGAAACTCAGAAAAAAAGATATAAAGGAAGAAAGGCAAAAAATTGTTAACAACAAAAAATTGACGTGGCGTAACTTTGAGCACAGGCGTGCCTTGGGGCATATCATTGGAAGATAAATATATCCAAGTATATTCGCACTTGATTTAAGTATGTCCGCGATTTTTCGGATAGGCTAATCTATTTTCACGCACACAAGTTAAATGTTATATAACATAGAATGCACACATCTTTTTTACGTGAATTTTGTTTGTTTATAATTTATATCCTGATAATGTTTTTTTTTTTCGAAAATTATATGTTTATTATGTACATGCATTTGTATATCTAGGAAATATATCTTATGTGTTTAAAAAGAATGCAAAATATTTATAAAATAACTATAAATAAAAATTATGCATAATTATTATACGTTATTTATATCATTTATTTGTATATCAATTTGTGTTGAAAATATATGTTTATATATTATATAAAATATATGTATCTGCTTTTCTAGGAAGAAACACGTTTTTTTTTTTCTTTTCATATGCAAATTTTGTTATATATAATTTCACATTATGACAACGCTCATATGTCTCCATAAATTACATTTTTATTCTATACAGTTGTTTCAAGTGTTCGAATGAGTTAAGACATGTAATAAAAACAATCTTGGTAGTATTAAAATAATTTATTGGTCTATCAAATAATGTACTACTATAAAATTTTTTAAGCACTTTAATTATGTAGGAATAACAAAATTATTTTTAAAAAATTGAAAGATATTTTTTTAAAGAAATATCTTATTAATATTTAAAAATTTGCGTGTCATTTATTTTACTTTTTTCTGTTTAATTCGAATATATCAGAATCAACAATACAGCAATTTAAAGATGTGGCTATCAGCGATGCCAAATTATTGAATAGTTCAAGGGACATCAAATCCAATATAGAAAATATACACGTAGAAAGAAAGAAATTTGTTGGGAATGAGGCGTCCGTGCCTTCGAGAATATCAGGGCAGATAAATATATCCCAGTATGTTCGCCCACGATTTAAATGTGTCCTCTATTTTTCGGTGAATTGGCGAATATATTTCGGAATACATATTTTTTATTTATTATTATTTTTTCATATTGTTTTCTACCGAGAAATTATTTTTTGCTCTTGACAAGCAAGGTCATTTAATTTTTTATATGACCGCGTGTGACAATTTGCATTATTTACATTTAAAACTTACAAAATTATTATAAATTCATAATGCGAGACACGGCGTACAAATTGTAAAAAAAAAATATAAAAATTCTTACGACAATTATCAAGTAAAATTCAACATATTTTAGAGCTGTAACAAATAGTTTATTAGAGAGTCCTTATATGTTAAAAAAATGCTGTCATTGCCTTCAGTTTTTCAAAAACAGAGAAAATACCTAAATTTTATAAGAAACTGTTAATTTTGTTCTGTAATAAGTTTATATAAAAATTATGTAATATAATTTTAAAATAGTTATATTATTTATTATACACATATATGTATATTTATATATATAATAAATAATATAGATATTATAAAATTATATTACATGATTTTTATATGAACTTATTATGTAACAAAATTAACAGCTTCTTATAAAATTTAGGTATTTTCCCTGTTTTAAGAAAAACTGAAGGCAATGACAGATTTTTTTTTTTTTTTTTTTTTTTTTTTTTTTAACATATAAGGACGCTCTCATAAACTATTTGTTACAGCTCTAAAGTATTATTTAAAGTATATATATACATGACACAGACATTATACATATTAAATCTGGATCAATAATTATTACTTTAACTAATCATTAATGATTTTTTTTTAACCTAGATCCCAATCACCTATATATATGAAGAATTAAAAAATTAAATTATTCAAAATTGGCGAAAGGAATATATCAACAGGAAGGCGAATGCATAAAAAGAACAAATAAAGATATATATGTAGGAAATCATAAATATTTGAAATATTTTGTAAAGTTATTTGTAACTAAAACAATTTAACCAATGAAAAAAGACGAGAAATAATGAATCATTGTAATCATCAACAAATTCTTTGCACAAAATGTATGATCTCAAAATTGAAAAATCATTAATTCAAAAAGAAAAACTACAAAATCAACTTAAAATGAGAAAATTATTATGAATAAAATTTGAACTAATGTTTCGTAACTCGTTTTCAAGGGCAATATTACGATATCATTAGTAAACAAGTAAATATTAAATTTTTAAAAAAATCAAAAAACCCACTTCGTAAAAAGCGGACTAATCAATTATTTCCCCTTAATTTGAAACTATTTTTTATATTACTTACCTATTTTTTTATTTTCTTGAATTGATGACTTTTAAGTTGTGTTTAATTGTTAGTTCCTATTTATAAACACTGTTTTGATGAGGCCTATAGATGTCTATGAAGGTTAGAGTTGCAGTAAAGCTAGAGTTCCTACCTACGCAACATCCTGGTTGTGTAATATTTAAACGGAGCTTCTGACTGTAAAATAGTCAATACAATATCGTCTTCATTTTAAAAGACCTATCCAATGATATGCCACTCAATAGGGTGCGTAGAAAAATTTTTTCGTCTCTACCACTATTTTTATTTTACGGCCGCCATTTTGAATTTTAATAACAAAATCTAGCCTATAACCATCGAATATTTAAGACGAATCGATAAAGACCTAATTTATTAAAATCCATCCAGCCGTTGGCATGTTTCGAAGGTATAAAGAAATCCAAATACTCAGATACGCGTGAAACACACAACCCTTCTTGTCAGTCGGGTAAAAACGGTTAATTTCTGAGGTAGAAATAATAAGCTACCGCATGTTCGATTTTTCGGATCGGGAAATTTATATTTCGGAATATACATTAAAAAAAAAAAAAAAAAAAAAAAAAAAAAAAACTTTTTACGGAGGCGAGCATTTTTTTATATTTATATACACATTATGTTTGTTTTAAATTCGCATCATGATGACGTTCATATAATTCCATAACTTACATTTTCATTATGTAAAGTTGATTCAGAACACTATGAAACACGCATGCCATAAACAATCTTAGTAATACTTAAAATTTTTATATATTATTGTAATAAAATACTGTTGTAAAAATCTGAAATATTACTTCAATTATCTCTATATATGTTCATATAGATATAAATACTTTTAAAAGTTTCAAATCCGATATTTTTTAAATGTAACAATCGTTAAATTTTTCTTGTCATTTTCTTTACTTTTTTCTATTTAAATCTAAAATATCAGAAAACAACAGAACAGCAATTTAAAGATATCGCTATCAGTGATGTCAAATGCTTCAAGACTTAAAGCGACATGAAATCCAATAAAAAAGATAAATAGGGAGAAAGAAAAAAAATCGTAAGGAACAAAGAAAATGATGTGACGCAACATTGATCACAAGGCGAGCCTTGGGGGATATCAATAGCAGATATATATACCCCGGTCTGTTCGCACTTGATTTAAGTATGTCCTTCACTTTTTAAATGGACGCATTTATTTCGGAATCTATGTTTTTAAATTTATTTGTTATTTTGTACCAAAAAATCAGAGTATATTCTTCAGACGCACACACATATTATTTTTTATAACTTCAAATATAATGAAATTCGAATGTTTCCATCAGTAGTATTTTAATTCTGTTTTATTTTTGTTGTTGTTGTTGTTGTTCTTATAAAACATCATTAGGCGAGTCTTAGCATACAAATTGTAATTCATAATTGAAACCTTTATTTTAGAAATGGAACATTATGGAAATTACTTTAAATCGATGTCTTGAACAAAATATATTTCCTTGAGTTTATTTACGTTTTTGATGGGTCATTTCTAATTCGATTCCATTATTCGTTATGAACGTTTAAAAAAAAAAAAAAAAAACGTTTGTTTAATAAAGGACGCATAATCTGGATATTTTTTTTTTTTTTTTCTGGTATAAAATTTGAAAAATGGAACTTTTCCCTTTTCTAAAACAAACGATTCCATTGTACGTAAAATGTTTAGGAAATTATCTATTAAAATTCAATCTGAATTCCTTTTAAAATAAATTTGAGACTAATTACTCTTTTTATACGTGGTTTATAAATTATTTACAATGATGTTAACTGAAGGAGATATATATTTAAGTGAGAAATTTCATTTCAAATATAAAGATATTTTTATGAATTTCGTAAAATAAAATACATACAAAATATATAGATTATATTTATATAATCTTAAATGCTTGATAAAAACGTAAAAACATAATTTGTTAGACAAAGGCGTACATGTCATTTTGGGAGAACTTTGATATCTAGAGAAAATGACCTGAGTAAGAGAAGGAAAATTTTCATGCATATTTTCTGACAATCAATCCACGTTGTCATGCACAAAACCATTTTTTTTTAATATTTATATCATTTATTTAAAGAAGCCATTCATCTACTTTTATATGCACAGAAGTAATTTGCATATAAAAACAATAATAATATATATGTAAAAAAATATTTTATAAATAAAAACGTTTTAACATTTTATACATCTAAACATTTTAATTATTTTATGTCTAAATACATTTATAAACAAACATAATAGTTATTCAAGCTTATTTTCACAGGTGTTTGTATCATGAATTATAAACATTCAAAATTTAGTACTTCTAATGTTAAATTACATTTTCATATTTTTATTTATAACTTGTGAGATTATGATCCTAATGTTCTAATTTTTTGTGTAGCAATAATATTAATATACCCGAACATAAATACATTGAATTTGCAATTTTTATAATTTTCTGATATGAATTATGAATTATGAAATTTATATTAAAAAATTATGAATTGCAACATACAATTTTTTTTGATGGATTCAGATTTATTTAGTCCTGCTTTATCGAAATCCAAAATTTCACATTTTTCATCCAAGTAGTTTTCAAATTATGCTTAAAAAACGGCAAAATGATGGTTTAAGGGGACGTCTATGATAGAAGTGACTAAATATTTTGAAATTTCTTATGCTATGCTGTAATCTAGCAGGCTTAATTAACTGCTTAAGGTGCCTTGATCAAAAAGGATGCTCTCTTGGTTAACAATCCAGTACCGAACTTCAATATGGATACAGCCCTTAAAATACGCCCTTTTTAAAATAATTAATTTCGCGGAAACTTATGGTACGAATTGCATAAAAATTTGTTTTTAGACTAATTGAAGATTGTAGAGTTCATTTATGCTGTCAGAATTGTGTATTGCTACTGAAAAAAAAACAAAGTTATAATTCGTTTTAATATGTAGATGGCCCCCTAACAAAATTTTATATACATCATTTAAAAGTAGACTTTATTTCCAATCGTTTGGTACCAGTAACTTTCTTCTACGATAATTTGTTGAGGAGTTAGCAGGGGGTGTTTACTTTTTTTTCTACAACTGTACGTTATGAAATACAAACGCCTAGTATACGTTTTAATGCACATTAAAATGAATAGTCGTAAACCAAATTCATACAGTTATACTAAAAATATTTAGTATTTACTTTTTAAATTTGTGGTATTATATCGTTTAAAAATTATAATAAACTCTAATAATACTTAATTTTAGTTTTTTAACAAAATGTTTTTGTGAAAATATATTTACTTAAAAATCGTTAGTAATCCTTTGTTATGAAATTGAAGAGAGGAAAATACCTAATTTTTCTTTACAAAGATCTTGAGATATATTTCTTTTAACATTTAATAACATGTTTGAAAAGAAGCGAAAAACAAAATTGACGGCTTAGAGAAACGTTTATTACTTTTCTTTTCATTTCGAAAATAGATGATAAGAGACTATGAAATGAAAAAAAGTAGATATTTTTAAAGCAGTATTCAACTTAAATAGTTAATGTTCAAAACATTTTTAAATGTAATTTGTTTTTTGAAAAAAAAATTAGAAAGTACTTAAAGTACTTAATGAATATTTTTGTTATAGTTCAAAATATGATCGTATTCTTATGATTATTTTTTCTATTAGAGATTCTTAAAGATTCTTTTTTAAATAACATAAGATAGGAAGATGAAACATGGAGGAAAGTATTGAAAAAGTTTAACGTGATGTAAAAAACAAATTAACTACATGTCGAAAATATTCTAAAATAAAATATATAAACATAAACATAAACTTATATTTAAAAACACAATTTCTTTAATAATTTCAAAATTTAACGATTAATTGAAGAAGAAGAATGTGAACCTCTTTTCAATATACATTTATGTTTTAACCATTAACATACTGTAATGCTCTATTAAAATTTTATTAGCGAAAGGGAAATTTAATAGCTATATTTTAAATTATCAGTTTTATTAACTTTAGCTTCTTTATTAATCTTATACAAGACTCTAAAATATCTATAATGTTTAGAAAAGGATAAAGCACTTTATGACATTATTTTTCAATATCTTATTTCAAAATAACTTTAATCTTATTTTAACGCATAAAATTTAATAACGCATCCATAAAAGGCTTAAACGCGCTTGTGCATTTTACATCTATCAGTACCTGCTTATAATTATGCGATAAGCTTTTGAGATAGATGTTACCTTTTTATATCATTATTATCATTTGAATTCTTATCTAAATAGTTCTAATACATACATTGAATTCGTCATCTTTATAAAATGAACATTAAAATTTTTAATTTTCGAATTTATTCCATGGTGTTTTAAAATAGCACTTATGGTTTCATAACATTTTAACACCAACATTATTTTTACAATAACTATCTCAAGCAAGATCATAATTCACATATAACATTGTTACTTTCCTCGATATTTTAAAAAATAAACGTTAACAATGGAATTACATTTTGAAATCAAAACTGTGCATATAGGTATAATCCGTGGAATTATGTTTCGTAATTATTCAATTAAATTTCAGTGTTTCAGTATAAATTATTTAATTGCAGATTTTCCTGGATAAGCAGATATGCAATATGCAGACGTACTTACAAAAAAAAAAAAAAAAAAAAAAAAAAAAAAACGTGTTACAACTTCAAAAAATAACTGAAATAATACGTCTAGACTACCCACATATGGAAAGTTTGACCTACCAAATGGGAGGGTGGACCCACTTTGTTTTATATTGAAATATTTGTGAAAATAAATTAAAAAAGCTTAAAATAAGCAAAATAAAGTTATGCTACATGGTTTAATTATTATACAAAAATATTTTTGAAAATGTGATGCTTAAATAAACCCGTTTAGACACAATCGTAATTCAGAGCAGAAAATTTCTGCTTTAAACAGGATTTTGTCTCAGTAGGCATAATTGTACAGCAGGGAAAATGAAAATTTAACATTTAACACAGTATTCCATTAGAGACAATTCTGTTTTCAAAGGGTTTCATGTATTTTTATGTGCGGATTTAGGACTCACTCTCCCACTTTTTTTGTCTCCTTGTCTTATGTTTTATGACACTCAACCTGACAACTTTAGTTGTCACATAGTTTGGCTTCATCTTCACTGTATTCATCACGGTCAAATTTGTCTACATACATTCCTAAAGTTTTCGATCAATGCTATGTTCTTTTGCATCCGCTTAAACGCTTAATTTATCATCAACATCTTTTAACCCTTTCAGGGCAAAGTACTTTCAGTACTAAAATGTGGAAATAAATGCCTGGCACCTGATTTTACTAGCAGATTTATTGGGAAATAATAAAAAAAAAAACTACATTTTACATACAAATTAAATGGAAAAAATTTTAGAAAAAATCTTGTGTCATTGTGGCGTTTGGGAATTAAATTTATGTGGTTTTATAAAAATACCACTGCCTCTGAAAAGGTTAAGACTGCTGCTTTCTTACATTCTCATCTTTTCTATTGTTTCTATTTACATAATTGTAAGTAATATTTAAATGTAAAAAGATCCTATCAACTTTGCCATTTATATTCCAATAAATGTTTTCTTGCAGTGGATACTATAGCAATTTTTCACATCTTTCTTTAATCAGTTTTAAATGTTTTCTTTTCCTCACTCCATTTTACTGCAGCTTTATAGAATAAATTTACATTCTTTTTTTATATATAACCACTAACCTTTGGGTATGCATAATGTACAATAAAAAGACTTCCAAAACCACTTAATTAAGGGTGCTTTGAGTACCTTTTCAAACCTCCGTCACATTGACTGCGTCATGTCTCCCCAGATAGTGTTTTTCTAAAGAAGAGCGCATTGTAATGTTAAACCTAAATTACTGTACAATATTTATACCTGGAATGAAAGTTCGATATTTCTGCATTATTTCAAACTTAGTTAAATTTCTATCATGTATTTTATCTAAATAAGCCTCACGAAATATTTCTAAGAAACACAACTTTTAGGTTGAAAACGCCTCACAATTTTTTTTCACACCTATTTCGATTATTTATATGAAACAAAGACTGTTGTTTGAGCTTTCCAGTAGCTTTTGTTGGCAACTATTGATAAAACTAAGAAATTCTTTTAAATATGAAAACTGATGGGTGGGTTAAGCCTCCCCTATGGTCAACGCTCCCTAGTTTCTCCTATATCGTTTTGTATTTTTGATGATTTATTACCCATTAGTGCTAGGATTTAATGAAATCATATGAATTTTCAGCATTTACTTTCACAGTGTATTAAATAAAGAATATTTCTATCCACTATTAGAAGGGACATTTTAACGCCTTAAACGAACGGAATGTATTATTTGTTCCATAAACCTTTTTTCAACTTTTGAAAATCACTTTAAAAAAACAGATTTCGGTACACACTTACTAAAAAAATTCCCAAGACGGAACACATTCCTTAACCTTCAGTGTTATAATGTTTATTTGTGTTATTAATGTTAATCTCGTTTTATTTGTGTCTTTTAATAAAACACACTATTAAAACTCTTCAAATCCGGATAATTATATTTGAGTAGTCTATTTAATCAATAGAATTATAATGTAAAGACTACACTAGTTACAAGAAAGCTATAACCTCAAGCTGCCAAATTATAGCTCCTACATTTTCTCAGTAAATGTGTTCTATCATTATCATGCGAGATGTCTTGTTTCAACTACATTGTGAATTTTACGAACAAATTAATAATAACAAAAGTTCATATAAAGTATGAATATGTTAAATGTTTTTCCTGACAGCAACTACATGTAAACATCTTAAACTAAAATATATTTCAAAGTGTTGTAATATTTCTTTCTCTTAAGAAATTACTGTACACACTACTAAGAGCTACTGAACAGATTCTTTGAAAATTATTATATATAGATATGCATAAATGACCATAGTAACTTATTTAGATAGATTTAGAATGATAAAATGAGCAAATAAAAAAAAAAAATACTTTTGTGACTCAAGGATCTGTTAACGAATAATATTATTTTTCCCCAATTTTCAGAAAAAATATATATTATTTCCTTAAAATATTACATGATGTAGTACATTTTATTATGTTTATCTCAATGTTGACTTTTTTACATGCCCATGCAAAGTAATTGCTAATATATTGCGGTCCAATATGTTACGTATAATACCAGCATTTTATATTATTTTAAATTTGTATATTAAAATAATTACAATATCTTTTTTTCCTTTTACATAACATAATTTAATTTGAAGCATAACATATATAATTTTCTTTTATATGGAACCTGGAATATAAATAATGAACATTTTATGAAACCTTTTAGTTAAAGAAAAAAATGTCATTTATCTACACTGAAAAAAAACACGTTTCGTAATCTACGCAAATATAATATAACCACAAACAAAACTATGTAATAATCTCCTCCTAGTACCCAAGGTTCCAAAAAGAGTTCTTTATCTTTTGAAATATCAGAAACTCATATAATTTCGAGATTGACAGAAGCATTTACTGAAACTTTATTTTTCTGGTAGCACTGATTGACACATAAGTTTCCACGAAATTTTTTTATAGTGTAACATAGCATTTAATAGCGTTACATACTTGATCTGGATGCTTCGGATTTTCGGAAGCCATTACCGAATCCATTCGGAAACCATTTGGAAGGCATTACGCATTACCATTACTGTCATAATTGCAATTGATAATTCGATCAGGTGTAGCTCGTACGTATGAAAATCAGGCTTTATATGCAAGCTTTTTGCAGTGATTTTAAGATTGGCTTGATTTTTTTCAGACTGAGAAATGTGTTTTTTTTTTTTTTTTTTTTTTTTTTTTTTTTTTTTTTTTTTTTGCCAAACTTTTATTTTATTTTTCCCAATCTGTCGCTGTTTTGATGATGCTGATTCAAAATCAATATCTTTTATTTTTAAATATTAAACATTTTTCTCGTATGGTTGCAGACATCTATTTCTCTGATGAGTAAAAGATGTATCTTGTCTAAATCTTATGCTTGCTTCAATAAGAAACAGAAAAGCTGCAACATGAGAACAGGATTCTCCCATTCCAGCCATGCAGGTGCAGTTTCCTGTTAAAATATCTTCATCTTTCTTGACAATCAACTGCATTTTTAAATTTAACTATTTCATTCTACATTTCTCAAGTAAACATTTTTATAATCAACAAACTTGTTTAACATTCAAAGATTATAAACTAACAGCATTAAAATTAAAAAATATATATATATATATTTTTTAAATGTTGCATGTATAAATTCTTGCATGGATTTGAAAGCGTTTTATTGAGAATTGATACCATCCTAAAATTCTATATCCCCGTGTTTAAAAAAACTGATTATTATACTATGAATACTACTCAGAAACATTTCCAAATTTCAGCAATTGCAAAATAAATTTTGTTTTTATAAATGTTTCTTTAAATATCTAAATTATGTTGATTTTGGGTGTTTCTAAAGATAAAGAACATTATTTGAAATCGTTGGTAACTCTAAACAAGTTATTATATATATTTTCGCACGTGGTTGTTTTACGTTTTTCCAGATTAAAGAACATTTGTCTTTTCCTGCAGTGTAAAATTAACCTTTTTAAACAAATGCTCTTAAATTAGTCAATATCTTGTTACGATATTTCTTTACAGTGTGAAGCTATAATGCTAAAATATCTTGAGGCCAATATTTGTATACCTTTTAAAATGTTATTTTCATCTTCTGGATAGCTATAACAATATATTCGAAGCAGGTTATTGCTATATAGATAATTATGAAATGTATACACAACATTTTAAATGTGATAAGGTGAACTTTGTCTATATATTTCTTTCATTCACATGTTAAATTTAAACAATAAAATCTCAGAAATGCTTTTTAGTTCCATGTAGATACAAATTAATTTCTTCGTATTAGTACCATTCTGTGGGAAAATAGTACAACTATTTATATTTAGAAATATTTACAATAAACATTTTCAAAGCATTTTCTGAGTTTAAATTAGTTTTTCCAAAGTGAATTCATTTAAGATACACATACAAATCTGTAATTCTTTGTTTAAAATAGTACTTGACATTATTAATTTTTCAAAAATTCTTCAACATTTGGGCATACTTTAACACTATATTGTACTGATAAAATTTAGACATTATGTCTGAATCTCCTTAATGTGTCCTACACAGTGATTATCATTTGCTTGTATACAGAAGTAACAATTATGTTTCAAGTAAAATGCTCCATTTTAAATGTAAATAAATGTTTCGCTTTCTGTTATCAGCTCTTGTAATGATTTTACTGTTTCACGAGACAATACTACAAGTAAACAGTGTGTATCAAAAGCCACAATCAGTAACGGATTATTTATTTTGTCGCAGGCAATTACAGAGTATTTATTTTGCTCGAACTACAAAGGGAGCACGTATAAAGAAATATGGTAAAGCATAAAATAAATGCTTTGTAGCTTTCAGCAAAATAAATTATCCGCAACTGATTGTCTTGAGTTTTTGTTTTGTGTGCTTCTTTCTGATAATTTAAGGTACAGCGCCATCTTTGGAAGAAGTTTGGAGCTATTTTTTTTTTCCAAGAAAACATTTTTATAGTAAAGAATCGTACTTCCGCACAACAATTATTTAATTTTATATTAAATTTTAAAATATGTCAGTGAATTATGAACAAACGTGTATTGCTACACACATATGCTCATGTGTGTAAAATGCATTAATTATTTAAAAAAATATATGCTAATTTTTGTAAAGCACATGTACAAAAATGACCTTTTGGTAGATGAAATATATTTTTCTAGATAAACTTAAGTTTGTCCGTAGTACATCTTGAAGTTTTAAGCAGGTTTCCACGATCCTTACTTTTAGAATAGAAATTTTTGACTGATTGGAAAACAAAATTAGGAATTTTTTCCCCTACACTAACGTAAGACAATGATTATTATTCGAAAATAGTAGTACAGTAGTACAGTAATAGTAAACTAGTTCCGAACGACAAGGAAAGTACGAAGAGTTTTAACTAAAAACTATTCTCATATATAAGTTTTCCAGACAAAATATACACTTTTTTGAAGTTCATGGTGTTAAAAAACATTCTGCAAAGATACATTTGTAGAATTAAGAATTTCATAATTTTTAGATGCTTTTCTTTTCTATATGATCTTCATAAACCATATTTATGTTTATGTTAAATATATTTACTTCAGTATAGGTACAAAAAGCAATTTATTCTAATTCATTATCATAAATGCGTGTTCTTAGCAAAGCGTCAATTCTAAATTTATAGCGTGAAATATTTTTTCCTTACCATAAAATTCTAAAATAAGTAAATCAAGAAATTATAATAATAATATAAAAATAATAAATATAAAAATAATAATTATAATAATAAAATGCTTGTGTTTTATTTAAATATAAAAATTTCATAAAAAGTACGCATAAACAAAAAGAAAACCACAAATAAACAAATGCGTTACAGCGTAGTAAACTTTGCTTATACAAAATTCAATATCATCAATGTGTGTTCTAGAAAAGCGTCTATTCTAATATATATCCGAACTTATATGAATTCTTAATTTGTGCTAAATAATTTAAATATAACTGTGAGACTGTAAGTTAATGTTTTAATAAAATATGCTCTTGCAAAAAATTCCCTTTTAATATGAGTATCAATCAACGTATCTTTTATTAATACATTTCGGAATTCTACAATCAAATACCTGTCATAGATTTTTTATAAAGCAGATATTATGTTATAAGGATTTAAATCATGTGTTTGCATTAATTACTGTAATGTAATGAAAAGATAAAAAAATAACTAAACGGATTTAAGTTAAATAAAAAATAAACATTGCATTGATTAGGTTTTTCCTTAAGCATAAAATTTATACATTGATATTTCAACAGTAAGACTAGCAAAGCTAAATGAAGAATTTTAATAGTATTTACTTATGTCTCAATTTAGTTGTCACTACTTTTAAAAGGAAAGAGTCATTAATTTTAAAGTAAAATATGGGCATATTAGCAGATAATTTGCTACACTCAAGACAAACACAATAAATATTAACAAACACAAATGAATTCGCTGCATCTTGTTTAAAACAATATTTGACGTTATTCAGAATGCCTTAAACATTTGTGCATTATTTATTGTTTGTAACAAAGGTAAAATTTAGAGCAACATTTCTGAATTAACTTAATGCGAATTTTGCTGTAATCAGTGTTTCCCAAAATGCAACAACTGCATTGAAGCATTATATAAAATGCGTGCTAATTCAATGTAAACTAGAGTTTAACTTTATGTTTTCAGATCTTTGTATTTACTCTTTGCTGCCCTTATATGTAACGCATTTTTGTAGCACAAAGTAATAATGTATTTCGATTTAAAATACTTTTGGAAAATGTCTTTTGGTTTACAAGAATAAATAAATATAACAGTTTTCATTTTAGATAAATTTGATGTAAATTAAGTATTGTTTAAATGGTAATGTTTAAAGGAAATTTATAGAAGAGAAAATATCATTACAGTAATACATTAATTTAAAAAGTAAATGTTTTACCTTTAATCCAATATCTACTTTGTATGAAATATAAAACAACAATAGAAGCAATCTTAAGCGAAGAATAAAAGTTACTGTACACTTTATTTGACAATTTAAAAACAACTTGCAGTAATTTCAAAATTTATCACTACTACTTCTAATTATACCTTGAATTACCACGAATTTTAATTATTGTAACAATGCAGTTATTGGAACCAATGAAACTCCATTTCATTACTATTTCCCAATTTCAAATGGAATACAAAATAATTATAAAAGCATCGATAACCGAAGAATTATAATTATTTAGATTTATAATACACTTTATTTGGCACTAATTTAAAATTTAAAATATAATATGTAATTTCCATTCTTTCGTGCATTAAAGAAAGCCCTATTTGTCTAAATTCAATATTTAAACGTATTATATAACGTTACAGAAAAATATTTAATGCCTTCTAAATGAGATTCACCCCTTTTGTTTTGTTTTTAAATTCGAAAATTAACTTAGTAGTTTAATTACTACAATAAGTTAAAAAAAAATAGTCTATTTTTGCATAGATTGGCATAACAATAGTATTTTTCTATTTATGAAAGCGAACTAATGGGTTGTATTCAGAGGAACACAAATATTAGATTGCTGTCTAATAGTACTGACTTTGAAAACTAAATTTGAATTCCAATTACACAAACTAAATTATCCCAACGACTACAGCAAATAGAACTAAAATTATCGCAGGAGATTCTTTTGCACAACACTGAAGAAATGAAAGAATGTATTATGGATATTTAATTTATTTATTTATTTATTTATTGCGAATAATGCCTTTTAAAATTTATTATGACTTTGAGAATAAAATAAGTTATATTTTAATAAAATTGTACGCTCTAAAAATATAATTCAAAAAAGTTTTAAAATATAAATATTATCAGAAGATACGTTTATTTTATAATATTCGTATCTAAAAACAAATTAAAATTACCATATTTATAATTGAAAATATAGTTTTTCATTTACATTTTCAAGTGAAAGTTATTGCCTTGAGAATTCCTTTTATTCTAACAAAAATTAAGCTGGTTAATTTCTTGTTAATCAAGTTACGACAGCATTGGATAACGCGCAAAAAACAAATGTTTTTTTTTTTTTTTTTTTTTTTTTTTTTTTTTTTTTCACAAAATGAAACTTTTTTTCTCAAAAAACTCAATAAAATTGTGAGTTCAGGAAGTTGGACTGTGAGTTTACGATTTGACATACACGAAGTCCGTTTATATTGAACTATGTCATTTAATTACATTAACTAAATAAATTAATTGTATAAACCAATACTTTAAGTGTAAGTCTCAAAGAATTTTATCATTCAGAAAAATACAATACAAGCTACGGAAAGTATATATGTTGTCACACTGGCACAGCGTATATTTCTGCTATAGCAGAAATAGATTCTATAACTCAAAGAAATCTTGAAAAGCAACGTTTGACAAACTACTCCTATTTGCATTGCCAAATCTCAAAAATTAAATACATCATATACCAATATGTTTGATCTAAAAAAACGTTGAAAATAAAATAAGAAGCATTTATAAATTTTATCATAAAAAATTATTCAGTGAAATTGTATCATATTGATAGAGAAAGGAAGTAAACTTCAATTTTATAATTCTTCAATCCTTATTATAAATACCTTAACACATGGCAGTGGAATGAATTTTAAATATCAAAAAGAGACTGGTTGTGACACTTTTTTATTAAAGTGTGGATATACACATAATACAAACAGATAAGGGAATTAATTAAGCACTTTTATCAAATTCCACGCTATCCGATTATTTAAAGAATATACCACACCGAAACACAACAGGAGTAGATTGTTATTTTCCAAATGTGCATAGCTCACATTCTGTACACAACGTTTAAAAATTATTTACTCAAGTTAATTAATTGTATCAATTGACTTTTTGACAGTGAATATACATCATTTGTGTTTAAAACTGTGTTTTATAACAATCTATATAATGATGCGTGAAAGAAAGTCAAATAAAAAAACTCTATTACAAATTGCCGGATTTCACGCTGAAAGTTAGTTAGTCAGCGAATTTTATTGCTAATCAGTATTTATGCTTTTGTTTATGGAACATTTAATAATTTTTATGTGAACAGTTTCTTTTCCTAAAAACTTTCATTCAGAGAAAGACAAATTCTTTTAATTTTCAAAATTTTCATTTTTTCGTTTAGAACATTAGGAAAAAAATCTACAGCTAAATGATAAGAATTTAGATTAAATTTATCTTTAATTATTTTAAAAGAAACCGTAAGCTTTAAAGATTATTTATGTAAAGAACCAAACTGTTTCAGTTTTTAAAAGATATGTCTTCCATTATTTTCAAATGACTAGTTCATTTATTTACTTTTTCTCTATTTAATAAATAATTATGTTTTACACCTGTTACTAATGACCGTTTTAAAAGATCTACAAGTATACTATTTAGGAGAAAATTTCCCTTTTTCGATACGTTTAATGTAGTTTTAGAGACCTTTTATTACATTTCCATCCATGATAATGTAAAAAATTACATTGAAAAAAACAATAAAAGCTTGAAATTATCAAGCAAAGCAAATGTCCTTTAAACGTAATCGCAGTGGAGTGTCATTATCACAGAACTATTAAACGAAATCTTGGGAGATCCGCAGTATTAAAATACAACTTGAAATTATAGTCGATAAATGTTGAAGGTATCTTGTTTTTTTTTTTTTTTTTTTTTTTTTTTTTTTTTTTTTAGCGATATCACTTTATTATGAAAAGCGACAGAATGAGTATTATTTTGAGCTTTTAGATGTTACAATAAATTGAGATAATCACATACATATTAATATAAAATGAAGATTAAAGTGGCATTTCGTAATAAAGGAATATGTTTATGGTGACCACATCTATATTTCTAAATACTTTTATTTAAGGTTTTTTTCAAGAGCTTAAACTACAATAATTAGCTGGGCTAACACTATATTGCCATAAATTGAATTGCAACACCCCCTGCCCTATTGGAAATCCACATACGATAGGTCAGGTTTATTGCCCCTTAATCCCAAATTTTCCTTTGTTACAATAATGATTTTTTGTAGTACACATTTAAACTATGTACTCCAAATTTTATTTAGAACTTCATAAAAAAAAATATTTCTGTTATATAAATACCAGATAAATTGAAATTTTTATAAAGAAATTTAATCAATGATTTTGGCCATCTGTCTGGAACTCATGTTTAGACTCTCCACTTGATCGGAATAGATGATCCAGCCAGTAACTCTGGAAGTAGGAAGAAATACAGCTGCAACCAATACAATAACATTGTATTGGATACATGTTGCTACTAAATATTCATGAAATATTTCATGGAAAATCTTATAATATGTCGTATTTCTTCTGCTACTATATATATCTTATGACAACGTACAAGAAAAACCAAACTTACATTTTTTGGTTAATTTAACTTTTATTTGAAGAAATAAGCCGTAACTTCGACTACTAAGCTTTTTTTTACAGGGATTGAGAGAAAAAGAACGTCACTAGCTTTATCCCATGTCTAGTTGCTGAAACACTGTGATTGGGGAAACAAACCCGATGGTAAATCTATCCCGGATTTACCCTATTAGTTTATATGTATTTTACATTCACTGATGTAATTTTCTTGCACTGCAAAATGGAACAAATTAAAAGAATATTCCTTGTCAATGCCTTGTTTGTCAGGTCTTGTGACAATGTCAACCTATCAAAAAACTTTTAACTTTATTTTTTAAACTATTTCATAAATCGTCAAAATGGTAAGCTGATAAACCCGCACTATTACCCAAACTATTTAATTTACCAATAAGTTCGTAACGGTTTTTTATTAGAAAAGCAGGATTATCATTTAATTCCTTATTAAATATTATATTAAATAGGGCGAAACACCCATTTATTAACACCTAACCAATACCTAACACTTCAGCATAAAGCTAACTCAAATAAGCGTTTTCTTGTAAAATCCTGCATAGCACTGCTATATATGTGTAAATTACAGGCATCCCCCGACTTACGTAAATTCACAGTTACGTAATAAATCTCGAAAACTACATTTGTGGACATTCATACGGTAGTAGTTGCAAACTTTTGACATTTATTTTATAAATAAAATATTTTATAAACCACATCCGTAATACAGTTGATATATTAGATAGTTATATTTTTATTGGTATATTCAATCAAATCTATAAAAAAACAACCTAATCTTTATTCTTAGTTATTCATAGTAGTCATCTAATTCATAATAAATACAGCTTTTGCTTATCAAGGATCACTTTACTTTGTGAATGCTATTCATTTGTCTTGCCATCAGAAATTCATTAAGAATAGGTTAAATCAGTCCTCTTTAATTATATCTTATTTTTATAGTCATTTGATGTAGATTCAAGATTGTTATAAATCTATTCATCAATATTAGATTTATAAATCCCGCATTCCACAACATATTTAAAAGTGTTCTTTAAATTTGTTTTTATATTTTTTCCCACTTTTACAGTTTATATACGAGTAAATACCGACGCATGATGCTTTATTTGTAAAATAATACGGTGTAAATAATATATATATATATATATATATATATATATATATATATATATTGTATATATATATACTTATATTTTCTTATACCAATATTTCAGGCATTATTATTATAGTAGCCATTAGTATAGACATATTTTTCATATGTGTTTAACGTCAATATATAAAAACTCATGACACCTATTTTTGATTTAAAAAATCTTTTATCTTGCTTTTTGTACATATTAAAATCAAAATTCATAATTTACATTCTCTTTACTTTTCATAAAAAAACTAAAACATTTCCTTATTTAAAAGAACATATATTCCGGTAGATTTTTAAAATTATCCATTTAACAATATATAATGCATCGTCTAATACCTTTTGGCCCTTTTCTGAAAAAACGTTTTCATCCCTTATTCTGGGACGTCTTCAGTCTCAAATGATGTTGTTTTGCAGTTCGCTTAAGATCTTGTAACTTCCCTCTTTTTCCTTTTCTCCTTTTCATTTTCCCTTCAGAGAATGTAAAGTATGAATTTTGATTTTAATATGTACAAAAAGCAAGATAAAAGATTTTTTAAATGCAAAATAAGTGTCATGAGTTTTTATATATTGCTGTTAAACAGATATGAAAAATATGTCTATACTAATGGCTACTATAATAATAATGCCTGAAATATTGGTATAAGAAAATATAAGTATAATATGGCCATTAAATAAGACAGTGATTTCTGTCGAAAAACACTAACTATATATATATATATATATATATATATATATATATATATATATATATATATATATATATTATATATGTGTGTGTGTGTGTGTGTGTGTGTGTATGTATATATACAGTCGTGGAAAAAATGTAAACACTCCCTGCTAACTCTTCAACAAATTTTCGTAGAAGAATGTTGCTGGTACCGAACGATTGGAAATAAAGTGTAATTTTAAATGATGTATATAAAATTCGCTTAGGTGGCAACTAAATATTAAAACGAACCGAAACTTGCTTTTTTTCAATGACAGTATCCGATTTTAACAACATATTTCAAATCTACGATTCAAACTATGCCTAGACACCAAAGTTTAAGTCATTTGAATGATAATTTAATGATTATAAACATTCAAAATTTAGTACTTCTAATGTTAAATTACATTTCATATTTTTATTAATATCTCCTGAAATTATACTCCTAATGCGCGAATTTTTTGTGCAGCAATAATACTAAAATACCCAAACATAAATACGTTGAATTTGTAATTTTTATAATTTTATGATAAGAATTATGAATTATGAAATTAATATTCGAAAAAATTATGAATTGCAATCTACATTTTTTTTTTTTTTTTGAAAGAGTTAGATTTATTAAGTCCTGCTTTATGGAAATCCTAAAATTTCACATTTTCCTTCCAAGTAGATTTCAAATTATGCTTAAAAAAACTGCAAAATGATGACTTGTCTGTGATAGAAGTTAGTAGATATTTTGAAATTTCTTATGCTATTCTATAATTGACTTCATTGGCTACTTGAGACGCCTTGATCAAGAAGGGTGCTCTCTCGGTCAACAATCGAGTACCGAACTTCAATTTGCATACAGCCCCTAAAATACGCTTGTTTTAAAATAATTAATTTCTCGGAAAGTTATCGTACGAATTGCATAAAAATTTGTTTTTTAGGCTAATTGAAGGTTGTACAGTTCATTTAAGCTGTCAGAAATGTGTACTACGATTGGAAAAAAGAAAGTTATGGTTCGTTTTAATATGTAGATGTCCCCTAAGCAGATTTTATATACATAATTTAAAAGTAGACTTTATTACCAATCGTGTGGTGCCAGTAACTTACGATAATTTTTTGCAGCGTTAGTAAATGGTGTTTACTTTTTTTTTTTCCACGACAGTACATACATTGCATATATATAATAAATATTGAAGTTTTCTTACAAAATGATACCTCAGCAACTTTCAAATTCGACTTACGTAAAATCTAAGTTACTTAAAACATTACGGAACGCATTACTTAAGTAAGTTGGGAGATATATGTATTTGTTTTAACTGTGATCACTTATGTTTCTGTTATTGGTTTTCGAAACAAGGATGATGTCCAGTTACTGGAGTTTTTGACCATATCTATGAAAAAAATAATTTTTAGTAATAAAAAGCATACTTTTTAATAATTTTATGAACAATGATTTTTTACTGTATCTCTACTATACTTTCAGAAACAAAGATAAATATGAAATATATTTAAAACTTTGTAATAATTATTTGAACCAGACAAAATCCTTATGGTGTCAGTTACGGGGTGGTTTCACCTTATGTTCAATATTCTTGTGCTATCAACTACAAAATGTTCTAAAAATACTTGTAAGAAATTTGAAAGGAATCGGAATTTTAAGGAATTTTGGAACTAAAACCAAAAATTAAAATTCACTACTATTTTGTTTCAAACTAATTTTTTATATATTTTTTATAAAAAACATACTTTTAAAAACGTAATATTATAAATATTTGTTTTCTTTCCGAAGTAATTTATCACTCTCATGTATGCAGAAAAAAAATATTAATGTTAAATTATAAAATATCGTTTAATTTTAGTTTATGAAAAATATTTTTTCATGAAACAAATATTTACTGGAAATTACTCTCTAATCTCTTTGTAAAAGAAGAGAGTAAAAGTATCAGTTTCCCTCCTGAAATATCGTCATGTATTTAGTAACATGTTTGAAGAAAAAAAAAAAAAAAGAAATGAGAAGGTAGATGGGTGAAGAAAAAGTATATTATTTAAAATATCGGAAATCGATGGTAACGGATAACAGGAGTTGGAAAAATCATATTTAAATTAAAAAAACTGTAAAGGTATTCTTAATTGTCGAAGGCTCTTAATTGTCTCTAATTACACGTTGTTGTTTAAATTCGTATTTGGAAAAAAAAATAACTTCTTGAAGTTTTTGCATTAAATAGAATATCATTATCTATTTTTACGTTCCATTGTATTTGAAAATTATTTCTGAAACTGCTCAGAACTCAAAACAGTTGAACTAATATAAAACAGTTATTTCAAACAGAAATCTCTACTTCAAAAAATATGTGGTAATATTAAAAATTTAAAAACACATTAAAAATTTTGTAAATGTATTTATGCAAATCTAAAATAAATTATTAAACCATCTAAAATAAATTATTACATTTTTTCATGAAAAGATATTTACTAGAAATTACTTTCTAATCCTTTTGTAAAAGAAAGGAGTAAAAAGTATCAGTTTCCCTCCTAAAATAGCGTCATGAATTTAATAATATGTTAAAAAAAAAAAAAAAAAAAAAAGCAAATGAGAAAATAGATGGTTGAGGGAAAGGTATACTATATTTAAGAAATCGGAAATCGATAGTAATTGGATGACAGGAGAATAAAAAAATCGGTTTTAATAAAAACAGTAACGCTTGCATTGTTTCTAATTATGCGTTATTGTTTAAATGCGTTTGGAAAAAAAAAATTAACTTTTTGAAGTATTTGCCATTAAATGGAATATTATTATGTGTTTTTAAGTTTATTTGTACTTTAGAAATGATTTCTGAAACTCTCAAGTACTGAAAAATGTTGAAGTTATAGAAAACAATTATTTCAAATATAAATCTGTACTTCATAATAATATGTGAAAATGTAAACAATTTAAACACACATTGTTGATATAGACAAAAGTATAAAAATATTTTGTAAATGTATTTATAGAAATCTAAAATAAATTATTATGTCATCTTTAACCATGCATATTTTCAAAAATTCATAACTGTTGCTTAAGTCCTTTTTTAAATGAAAACAAGATAAAGCGAAATAAAAAATGTTGGTATATCTTTACTCATAAAGATAGTAATTTATATTTACTTATGGGCAATTCCATATGTGACGGAATGACATTTTGAGTTGTAGAATTACAGCTAAAGCAATCGTCGGAAAAAAATCGTCGGTAATTAGCCGAGATATTAACCCTTAATTACACGGACGGTTTTGTCATACATAATGAAAGAGGCGGCATATTATTTGTACCATCGGTTTAAAGCCTAGACAACAGCTTTTAAGGATATATTTGTGTAATACAGTGTCGAGTAGCAGTAAAAAAGCAATAAACCTCAGATTGTTAAAATCAGACTAATTTAGTTAGAGTTAATCACATAAATACTATGGGATTCGTGAGTAGTTTGCGTTGAATAGATCTCTCAATACGCCTCCCGTGTCTTTAAAAGTTAATTAAAAGCCTATCTGGAAAAGCACGGCACGGTCTAAGGCGGCGTTGCAACCTTGCGACATTCTTTCGAAGTGCACTTCACAAAATGCCAAGTTTAAACTTTGAAGAAGGGTTTTGTTTTAGCTACACTGTAAAAAGTAAAGATTATTACGACGCTGAATTTAGTTTTATGAAATGTCAAAAGAGTTTAAATATTCACTACTTTTATTGTCAGTGTCGAATTGAGTTCATCGTAAACGGATTAGGATAAGATTTAAATAAGAGTTATACAGAATAGAAATATTTGATATTATTTAGGCTTCATATCTCTTTGAAATTTTACGGTATACGCATTCATACTTTTCTATTATATATACAGCTATACCTAACCGTAAGTTCTATAGTTTTTTACAAAGTCTTACTTTGCTTTTAGTAACATTTTTTTTTATAATACAGTTAATAATTCATATATTTATTGTACGGAACCCTCTAAGCGTGAGTAATACTCGCACTTTACCGTTTATTCATGTCTTAATTAAACTTTTTTGTAAATACTTTGTGATTTTCTGCATATATAAAATGAAATTTTGCTTTGAAAAAATCCTCTATACATAATTATTTAATTGTGTTTAAATTCCTTATACATAAAACATTTTAATAAACACAATGAATCTGTAATTTATGTCTTTAAAATACTGTTTAAAATAATTATTAGACTTCAATATTCCTTTATATTTTTTACTATATTACAATTATATAATTCTCATTCATTTCTGTAATCTTTTAATAAAAAGCTACACAGTAATTATCGTTTATCTGCATACTTCATTTGCATTCGTGCTTCATTATAATGCCTTTTGATTCAATATAAATTGGAGCTTCCCTCTGTTTTATCCGCTCTTAAATTTAATTTACTAATTTGTGAGACATGCATTTAAATGTATTGTTTTGCTTATCCGAAAGCTTAATTTGTAGTAAATAAGGAACATGTCAGTGCATTAGAAATTCAAAAAAGGTTATTATGGTAATTATGTATAAATAAATCTAAAGGTTTTTCCTTATTACATTTCCAATTGATAAAAATGTAATTATACTTTTAGGTTTTATGCAATAGAAAGATTATTGTTCGAAAATTTAATTATTTATTTTATTTTATAATTGTAATTTAGAAAATTTCTAAAAGAAAAACGATAAATAAGTTCAAGTATTACCTTAGAAAATAAAAGCTGATTTATTTTTGTCGTAGATCTAATATTTTGCATAAAACCCAAATAATAATAAAGAAAAAGAAATAAACACTGTTGATGACTTGGGTATACGATTAATATCATTTTATTTAGCCTATACAATATTAAAAATTTTCAGAAATATCCTAATAGTTTTCATTGAATTCATTAATGCATCATAGATTTTTCACTAAAAAAGGACAGAACTGATTATCAGATGAATAGTTATAAAAGTTATGTATTACGTTAAATGTTATATTTAAATGAAAGAAAATTAATCCATGTTTTAATGCAATTGTAGAAAATTATGTAATTATGTCTCTATATGTCTTTGTTTGCAGTGTATATTAAATATGTTACACTTTTTGAAATAATAAAATTAAAATACATTGCGAGGTTTTATACAGCAAGGGTGCATATCATTTATCGTTCATTTAATGGGACACACAAAATATTTCGTATAAAGAACTGTATCAGAAGCACTGCCTATTAGCGATAATTACTGGAAAATGCGGTTTCACCTGTGTTATGAATTTTTAGTTTAAGTATTTTTTGCATATTCCAGGTTATGTATAAATGCCATGTATAATATACAGTGCTACACAAAAGAGCCCGCAAGCATTACTAAATATGAGCATGAATTGCTTAAATGTGGTTTTTGATTGAGTTGCGTATTTTCAGACTAAACTGTATTTAGTATACTAAGAGAGGTGTGCAAAATATAAATAAAATCGTATACAGGGTAACACAAAGAACTGGATAAATGAAAACTTATGGATGATAATTTCTAAAAGTGTGATATCAGTAGTTTAGTAGTGTTTTTGCCTGAATTAAATTTTATCTTAATATGTGGCGTGTAAAAACACTGTAGGTAATATACAGGACTGTACATAAGTATTGAAGTTGTTTTCATTCTATGTACGGTAATTAACCGATCCCCCGCCCCCCCCCCCGGTTTTTAATTATGCCATGCGGTTTATAAAACGATTACTTATCTATTTTATTTACATTTTTAAACCAGGAAGTAATGTTAAAGATTTCTGAATGTGATAGGAAGTGCTTTATAATCTATGAAGTTTTGATGATTTAAGTGGACAAAATCCTTTTTTCCGATTATCTCGGAATTTGACAAAAACGCGTGTACTGGTAGCTGAATGTCTGTACTTTCGAGATCCGTAATAGTTTTGGAGTAAAAAATCAGAGATGTCGATTAATTGTGACCGTAAAGTAGCCGTTTGCGCAGTTGGTTTGAGGGAGTTTCAAAAGTTGCACTAGCTTCCATTAACTGTGAAAGCATTTCATGACTATTCTGTTTTATTTGAAAGCACAAGTTTGCTTATCTAATGTCACAGCTTTCTCAAGGTAAGCTTTAACACATTTTTGTTTGAAAATAAGCGATATTAATCCCGCTTTACCGCTTTTTTCAAAGACTGAAATTCTGGATGATCCTTGATGTTGTTTACAAATTTCATCTTGACTTTTAACAAACTATTCATCATTATTCAGCAATAAGCATTTTTTTTTTCAAATCAAAGAGCCATTACTAAAGTATTGAAAAATTAAATAAACTCCTGCAGATAGCTGCAGATAAGAAAGTTTTTATTAATAAACAAGCATGATATTAACTTTCACCGCATGTATGTATGTTTAGTTCAAATCTTTAAAGTCAAATTTAAATCACTTTTAATTATCCTATTGAGCCGAAACAATGAAAACATGTGTAATTCGAATGACAATATAATATTATTATGATTTAAAGAACATAGAATTTTGTTTTGAATACTGTTTCTACAGGGCTTCACAAAACTTTAGATTAAAACTTGCAAGTGAATTTTATACCAATTTCAATAATCTGATTGAGCTGAAACTTTGCTCAGGATATGTAATTCTGATGACAATGCAATATCATTATAATTTATGGAAGTTAGCAGTTACGCTTTTTTTACAGGGCCACATAAAAGATTAGTTCAAATCTTACGACACAATTTTAAACGACTTTCAATTATCTGATTGAGCTGAAACATTACATACATGTGTTTTTTCGATGACAATTCTGTTAAATTATAATTTTACGAACGTAGAAATTATGCATTTTTTACAAGGCCACACAAAAATCGCGGAAAGATTGTTGCTAAAAAGCAGAAATTTTCATTAAATTTCTACAAAATTACTATAGGTTATTGAGATACACAATAGCATTTTTTAAATTAAAAACGAAGTGTGTAGCAGTTGTATTTCTTTAACAGGTACACATAAAAAATTCGAATTCATTACCATCTATATACAGAAATTTTATTTCAAATATAATATAATTTATATAGGCTACTTAATAACCCAACAGCGTTCTTTCAATCGAAAATAATTTTGAAGTATTTATATGTTTTACAGGGTACCACAAAGCATTAAAGTTTTTTTTAATGTGATTTTAATTTAAAAATTTTATTTATCATGATTACTACACAAATTTCTCGAGAAACTCTGAGTTGACAAAAATACAAAAAGTAAATGAATGTTGACTTACATGTGTCCATTAAACTGTTTCTTACTTAATTGGAAAATAAGTATGTTTAACTCATTACTTGTAATGCATTATACAGGCTGCCCACTAAAGCCCTTCCAACGCTCTTATTTGCCGAAAGGTTGCAGCTCTGCTTATAAAAGGGGTGTTTATGTATAGTAAAGTGGCTATGTTCTACCAGATGACACCTCTTCGAGTGTCACCTGGTGCAAAAGAGTTGAGTTAGAATTCCTATCTCGAAAAAGAGATTCATGCTCAGAACGAGATTCATTTAGCATTAATGTTCACAAGGTGTCCTTTCGAACTAAATCGATGATGCTCTACAAATTTGTCATTCACTTTTATCCCATATTTCGAACCGTTTTCGGATAGGAACGCTATTGCGCCATTTTGCACCAGGTTGCGCTGTAAGCGATCTCATCTAGTAGCGCATAGCCCCTTTACTATACCTAGACACCACGTTTAGGAATATAGATGCAGTCGTTCGGCAGTTAAGAGGGTGGGAAAGGACTTTAGTGGACACCCTGTATATTTATTTTAAGACATTGTTGTTAAATAACCAAATATTTATCACTGTTTGAGTATTTTATTAGTGATGCATTAAAAAAAAACAGAAAGAACTAATTAAACATCAACGAAATATTTTTGTGCGCTGGTGTATCCAACACATAACAAATGCGTGCCTTAAACAACTAGTATCAATACTACTCAAATCCAGACCCCGACAAAAAAAAAAAAAAAATGTCTCATATCTGATATGACCCGGGTGTTGTGTGGCTTTCGAATAAAATCGGGTTAGCGACCATATGGAAGACTCTATGTATCATTAGTATGTATTATCTTTGTTAAAAGCATTGCTCATTGATATGCTATGTAGATAAGTATATTAAAAAAATTATATGTCCCTGTAAAAAAAAAAAAAAAAAAAAAAAAAAAAAAAAAAAAAGAGAGAGAGAGACTATACAAAATGAGACGACAATTTAAAAAACCTAAAGTAGTACTGTATACATTGACCTCATAAAAAATATGGTGGCAATAAGTGAATTTTTACACATGTAAAAGCTTACAAAGTAGAAAAAAAATAAAGAAGAAAACAAGAAGAATGACAAGAGACAAATTTAATAACGTTAGATCTCGATGATATCTCAACGGGATAATTTGTACACTGACACCCTTCCAACAACAAGAAAAGAAAAGAGTATGTCGATGCATCGGTTGAAAAGTTAAGTATTGTCATACATAGTACAAAATAAAAAGATTAAAACGAATTTCTTAACGTCCTACGTTTTGGAAGTCCGTTACTGAACAAGCAAATCTACAAATCAAATCTTGAATAAAACACAACTGAGCCTTGCATTATAAGTTTAATTTTCGTATTATCTTTATTTGAATTTCTTCCAAATACTTTTCATGGGACACTCACTGGATTAAATCTCTTTATTCTTTTCTACTATATAATTTCACAAGTAGAATATTTGATTTAAATATTCGGAGCAGAAAACTGAATCATTTTTGTTTCATAAATAACCGAATAAGCCTTCGATTAAAGTTTACGAAAACACGTTGTTTATATTATTCATTTTTAAAATTAGATATATAGTCATCTAAACTGAAAAAAAGTGTAAATTTTAATTAAAATTTTGCACAAAATTTATGAAAATTTCAGCATTTACATTATGATAACATCTTATGAATATTTTTAAGCACCATTTTTAAATTTCATATAATTTCTTGTTCCATTCAGATTTTCTTATAATACATAAACCAATGTATTTATCCATAAAACTTTCAAGTTTAATTGGCGCTTAGAAAAAGAAAATCTTAACAGTACCGGTAATTTTTAGATGAATAAATTTTGAGCTGAAATTATTCAAAAGCTTTCAACTGAGATATTCATTTTAAAACATTCTTTTTCTTTTCATTTCTCATCCTTTTAAATGTAATATTCCTGGGTTCCCAGCCAGATTGCACATTTTTAAATCTTTTTCTTATGCTATAATTTTTGTTTGGGTTTACAGGATTCCCACTGTTTAGCGATTTCAATTTCATAAGCAGAAGAATGAATCTTTTGTTGAGATATTTCGCACATATAAATATCTCATTATTTGTACTATTTGAATAAATGTTTAAGTCAATATATATAGGCAAATAATTAACATACATATGCTGTTAAAAGCATTTACTTTTTCTTTCATTCTATTTTCCAAGCGATTGCGAATTTTTCTAGAAATAATATTAAGTTATGATAAAGACTATTTCACTATAAATAAAACTATTATTAATTAGTTACATAAGTAAAACTAAATTACAGTTATTTATAAAATATTTATATAGACTGTATTTAATATTGTTTTAATATCATAAAGAATAAAAAAACGATTAATACAAAATAAGTTCATTTATTTTATTAAACTCAATTATTTGTGTATAATTTAATATATATATATATATATATATATATTACCGTAGAAAAAATGGCAATACTGTACTCAGTGGTTAAATTTTTCTTAAAACTAAAATTTTGATTTAAAAAATAACAACTAGAAAAAATGAAAAAACTACAATAATTTAAAGGTTTGTAAGAAAAAGTGTTCACTGAGCTGTGATCATTGAATATTTCTCAGTCTAGGGATTTATTACAAACATAACCTTCGTGTCTTATATTTCTCAATCAGCTTTGTCGTTTTACAAGGTTTTCACGTGGTTAAATGCTATTAAATACATTTTCGTTCGGGTCAAAGACCTTTCATCTTTTGAATAAAATTGTCTCTTAAGCAGAATTTATTTATTTGATACAACTATATTATTTATTGCTGCTTATGTAAATGTTTATTTTTTTGTTTACAGGAAATTAATTAATTAATATATATATATATATATATATATATATATATATATATATATATATATATATATATATATATATATATATATATACATAAAGTTTGCAAATTTTTGCTCTTTCTCGTGTTCTTTTCTTTTAAGCGATTGGAATTTTTCCTCTAAGAAAAAAAAATAATTATTCTTGAAGCTCTATCACTAAAATAAAAACTATTTCTTTTACACAAAACAAAACTTAATTATAATTTTAAACTAAAATCGCTGTAATAAAATTCAGTAAAAACTATTTTACGAAAACAGCACCGAAATTAGTTTATTGAAGTAAACAACACTAAATCATTGTTATTAAACGAAAATTACTTATACGTATTGAATGAAATATGTTTTATCATAATGAAAACGAAACATTTTTCTATATTCCGCATACTGATTGCATTTCCTATAAAATTACAATATTTTTTTTTTAAATATTACTTCTAAAAACTGAAAAATATAGTAATTTAAAGGATGAAAACATTTTCGCTGAGATGTTATTCTTAAATATCTCTAATTTGAGGCTTCAAATAAAAGTAATTCTTTATGCCTTCTATTTCTCACACAGCTTCACAAGTCTGTCAAAAAGTTTTCAGGTTGCTTTGATTTCAATTCGGAATAAAGAGCTTCGTACTATTAAGTTATGGAACTTAATAAGCAATAATTTTGGGAGGGATATTTAATTCAGATAATTAAAATTATTATCTCACAATAATTGTTTATGTACTTATTTATAGTGTGATAATTAAAAACATGTAGCGTTTACGAAATGTAGTTTATTATTTACTATTTGGTTTTATTAGTTTATTTCTTATACTAGTTTATTTATTTTTATTATTTTTTCTTTTTTTGTTATAAGAAATATTTTTTCAATAATAAATATTAAATTATACTATATTGAATTATACTATATTTATTTTACTATATTGAAGGCTATAATTAAATTAATTAACTAAACAAAACTAAAAATATGCTGATTTTAAACTACATTTACTTATATATACCGCATCAAAAAACTATTTTACTGGAATATTTAGAATTACGTATTTTACTATCTTCTGCACAGCGATTTTACATTCCATAAATGTGTAGTTTTGAAGAATGCAATATAAATGTAATGTTATATCTCTCTCTCAATATGGCGTATGTGTCAAAACCTTCTAAAATAGCCTTCCGTTTCGGTTAAGGCGCTTCCTTCTATTAACTTGCCTGATATCATAATCAGAATAACTGTTTGAGATACTTAGTCCAAATCTAAATTTGTTTATAAACCAGTATTTAATTTTTCTTTACATAAAATTCCTGTTTAAAAGTATATGTATATATATTTATATATTTATTATTTTTTAAATCGGCAGGTTGCCAAGAATTATACATAAATTTATATAACATATTTTTTTCTGTTTTAAAAATTTATTTTTTATAAATAACAAAAGTATACTGTAATAAGTATTCTACAGAAATGAAACCTTTTTTATTAAGGTAAAAAATATATTTAGTTAATCTTTTTTTTTGTTAAATTAACTAATCAATATTTAACTAGTTTTATTAAACTAAAATAGTTATATATAAAATAGCAAATTTAGTACACTAATACAAAAAATGAAATAAATATTATTTATTACACCGCGAGTACATTTTACAGAAAACCTTAATATTTGCTGGCAATATGAAGATTTAAACCGAAGAACAGAGCCTTTGTTTATGCAGATCAAAAATGGTACATCCAGTTTTAGTTATTAACTGAAATTTAATTTCTGTCTTATAATTCTCATTCAGTTTGGATAAAAGTGATTTCTTTTATTTTGAATGCAAAATCTTTGATATAAATGCTTCGATGTTGTAACAAAATAAATTTATTTTATTGGAATAACGGTTTCAAACAGAAAAGTTAAAAAATACCATTTTTATGTTAATTCGCTTTAAGAATAAAAAATATAATATTTTTTTTATATATAAAATCGAACTGTGTAATTTATTTTCATACATTTTAGCAAAATTTTAGAATAATTCAATATCTACATCATGTTAAGTTCATTTTTATTTTCAAATTTCAATATTAATTAATGTTATACTTATTATAAGTAAATATGACTATATACAAATAAAAATTATACTGTTATTAAATGAAATCAATAAATACTAAAATAGAACTATTAAAAAATCCCCACAAAAAAATTTAAAAATATATTATATTTTAAATTGCGATTACATTTTCCATTTCACTTAAATTTTGAGCAACAATCTAACCCTTAAAAGATTTTTAAAAAATAATAATAGCGGTAATTGAAATATTGAGATGAATAAGTATTCACTGAAACGTAATTCTTAAAAGTCTTTAAACTGAGGCAATTATTATAAAAGCAATCTTCTTGTCGTATATTTAACATTCAGCTTCGCTTATCTGACGTAGCTTTCATTTCCGTTTGAATTAACTATCTTCCTTCTATTCACCGTTGCTATTGCAAAGGGAAAGTCGTAGATTGTAATAACTCAATCATTTATACCCTCCCCCTAAATATCTCTTTAAGGCTTGGTTTTGAAGGTAAACAGTATAAATAATTTAAATTTTATATATATATATACAAAATATCTACAAATACACAAGTGTATTATACAAAAAATATTTAAATGAATTATGAAGACTCATACATACATTCACCATAACGTTTTAAGTTTTTTGTTCACGAAAATTAAATAATACTTCTTAATGTTATTATGTTTTAAAATTTTGAAAACTTTTTGATTTGAAAACATTCAAAATATTTATTATTTCATAGTTTCTTTGTTTATGTGATTACTATAAAATTTATTAAATTATACAAAGAACAATTTTACTATTATACATATATTGAAATAACTTATTAAAATAAAGAAAACAAAATTATGCTTATTAAACTAAAATTACTTATAATAAATGTAAAACACTGTTTTTCATTTAATATGAATTAAAGTTATTGTAAATTCTCAAATCCGATTGCATTCTCAATAAATTTGTAATATTGAATGAAAGTTAAAGTCTTAAGAACACGGAAAAATGAGAGTAATTTATAACTCCAGATGGATAAGCAATATTCAGATAAAAGTCTTGAATGACCCTAGCTGAAGTATTTATTTTCTTAAGTATTATTTAGGAATTATATTTCTCATTCAGATTTGAATATTTAACAAATTATTTCATCTAGCTTTCATTTCTAGTTGTTTTAAAGCGCTAACTTCATATTAACAGATGGAATTTTATAAGGAGAATATTTAGTTGAGATAGTAGATATACTCATTCTCGTCGTTTAAGGTGTCTCAGGACTTTTAAATCTTTAAAGTTTGATAAATTTTATTTATTTTAGATGTTAAACTCTTATATTTTCTGAATATTTTAATATAATTGTTTCCTTCAAATTTCCATTAGAAAAGAAGTTATGGCTTTTAGAATTATACCCGCTCAATACCTGAAGCGGCGTTTCTGAAACTTTGAAGTCATTTTTTTTCCAAATGACGTTTTAGGGCATAACGCGCACTGTATCTCAAATAGTCTTCTTCTTCTTCTGATTGTTTTTTTCATAAAAATTTTAAAACGTATGTTTCACGTCAGTCTGTATAAGTTGAATTTGAAATTTCCTTTTTATTGTTCAAATAAATACTTTTTTAGGTGATTATACTGTTGAATTTTCTAAATATTGCATTACCTATATTCAACTTTGTATTAAAATATAAAAATGCTTTAAATACAAATTTATTTAGGGTCGGGGCAATTATTAAAATCTGAAGTATAATTAGGCACCAAAATTTTCATTCTAGTTGCAAAATTTATTTTTAATCATGCGCGTAATCTGTTATGCCGATTTTCTACTCATCAAATGTCTGATAGTTTGGAGCCCCTGTTAATGCTAATTCTGCATCTTGCAATTTTTTAAATACTTGAAATGAGAGAACATACTTACATCTTTCATTCCAATAAAAATTGTGACGGACACATTTTAAGATATTAAATGTTGAAAATGGTCTTTTTTATATATATATTTTCCAATTTTAAGAGTGCTGAGACACCTTAGCATTCTCAGTTTATGGTTTAACACTTAAGATTATATCTATAAAATATATTATAATAATAATAACATACTGTTTAAGCATTTCAAAAATAGTTTACCTAGTTAAAAATAATTATAATTAATGTTAAACTAAAAGTTAACTTAATTTAGTATAGCCAAAAAAAAATAATTTCTTATGTTTAACTCATAAACAGAACAAAGCAAAACTATTATTATAAAACTAAAGCAGTAATATATACTACAATAATTATTATTATAATTAAAAAAAAATCAGTTTTTACACAGTAGTCACATTTTAAAGAAAACTTTATTGGCATGAAAGTATATTTATATACAATATGAACGTTAAAGGCGTAAATAAAAAAAAAAGTATTGCTTTAAATTTTTATATTCAAAAGTTTTCACAGAGTTATAATAACGGAATGAATCTCAGCTGAGTCAATTATTATTAATGTCATTTTCATGTCTTATAGTTCTCATTCAGATATGAGTATCTGTCAAATCGTTTCACATGCCTTTCATTTCCGTTTGGATTAAATTGCTTCCTCCTATTCAGCGATGAATTTTCATAGGCAGAATCTTTGATATAGATAACTAAATTATCGATTCTTCCAGAATAATTATTTCAGTATTGGTAGATAAAATATTTCTTACAAGTGTACAGAATCTGTTTTTTATGGTGAGAAAAAAATAAATTGTTTTACGATTTATTCTTTTTATATTAAGATGAATTCAAAAAGTTAATTAAGAAAATTTGGAAAAACAATAAAAATCCAAAAAAATATTCACATTTGTGGCCACTGAGCGTTAATGGTAAATTATGATTGAAATGATTTCATACATTCCGGTTCTTCACATTTCACACAGTTAAATTTTGCTTATCCATTTTCGTTGCAACCTGGGAACATAAAATCATAATAAATTATACATATCGTTATACGTTTGCATAAAATGGCAAATTATACTTTCGATTGTGCGTATTTAAGTAAAAATACCACCTCGGACAATCACAGTACACATATATATACGTCTGGTAATTTCTTATAAAATAAAAAACTAATAGTAAATTTCTTTCTTACATTTCTACAAATTATTAAAACTTAATATGTTTAATATATCTGATATCATTTTTATCAAATATTAAAGATTTGTTCAAATAATCCAACAACACGGACTGCCGAAAAATTAATTCACGCTTTTTTGGTGCGTTCGTAATTATATAAATACTTAGCACCAATTGTCGCCATTCCGGCCGTCTGTCTGTCTATCCGTCTTTCCGTCCGTCTGTCAATCCGCATATAACAGAGCAAAAACTACCCAACCGAATGGTATGAAATTTTAAATATATAATTGATGTAAAATTTTGTCGAGTCATTTCAAATGTTATGAAAATCGGATGTATACTTTAATTATAGGGACAGTCAAAAGTTTTCCGTTACATTACGTCCAATGGGGAAAAATATTTTAAGTGAATTTGAATGATGTTACAGCCTTTCGAACAGAATTAAATTGGTATGAAGTGCAGTAAAATATACATTCGGTACTATATGCGGTTGAAAACATATTTATAAAACAAGCTATACTACGAACGCACCTCATTTGCCACGTCTGACGTGCAGTTTCCAATTGTTTTATATCTCTGAATGTACATGGGAAATAATATTATTAGTGCAGCCAAAACATAATTTTTTTTACTTCTTTTGTTGAGGGATTCTGTAGTGAATAATTTATTATCAAATTTCTGTTCTTTTTGTTATTGTGCTGTAATTATAATTATAAAAAACTAAAAGCCCACATATTAGGCCAAGGGCGTGAAGAGATTTAATATAATCACCAAATTAAGAGGTATGTAATGCTCGTGAAGGTCATTGATATATATTATCTCAATTACTTTTTATTACCTACCATTTTTTTATTACTCTATAATTGCTCTGTAATTTTTTTTTTAAATAAACATTGTTGGGTGGGGCTAGTTGAGCTCAAACTAATTGGTAGGCTTCCCCACTTGGCTGAATCTGTAATTTCTTCTATTAAGGGGACCGTGGACCTTTACATTAATAATTTATTCACAGATAAATCTGTTTATTTAAAACCTGTATTTTACATATGATCCATAACTTTAAGTTATTTACCTTATTATCAGGTTTTACTTTATTTTCCATGTGCTGCAATACTTTATTTTGTATACATCCTTCATATATTTAAGAGCATTTTCATTTTGTTAATGTTTTCTTTATTAAAAAACCACATCATTTTAAATTAAGAAATAATTTATTAACAAAATGAAAATGCTTTTAAATATATGAAGGATGTTTATAAAATAAAGTATTGCTGCACATGGAAAATAAAGTAAAACCTAATAATAAGGTAAATAACTTAAAGTTATGGATTATACGTGGACCTATATTTTAGCAAAAATCGACCCCAAAATCGACATTTCTTTTTGTGTGTATTATTATCCTCCCATTTGTTCAACGTCATTCATGGAAAACCGCATGCAGATACGATTATTTTAAGCAAAGTTACAAGTGTTTTAATTTTGTTCACAAAAAATCATTTTTTTGGCCTTTTAAGGTACTTTAAATCTGTTTCTCAATACTGATGTTTCAGCTTTTTTTTTTTTTTTTTTTTTTTTTTGAAAGGCTCCTGCTACTTAATTTTTGATCAAAATTCATGAAACTGATAAGCAGAATCCTGATATATCTTTAAAAGAAACTGTGTATGCATTTTAAAATTCGACTTCATTAAGACAATTAAATTTGATTTTTAACTTATAACTAGATAGTGTCCGTCAAGATTTGACGGTAAATAACTTGAATGTTTCATTAGAAAAATTCTTGAATTTTTAATTAGTTGCTTTTAAATTAATTATTGAATGACGAATTACGTGATGAATTTCTATATTGATAAGTGACTCCTATTTCTTTAAGGCGGTAGCTGGTGCTGTCAGTCTAACCTATTCAGTGAAGTGAAAGAATTTTAAGTTTATAATTTACAACCAATTATGTTTGCTTTTTATCAGAAATTTACCTTAAAATACCGGGTAGAAAATTTATTTTTACTTACTACGGCCTGTTTTTTTTTTTTTTTTTTTTTTTTCCTTAATAGCAATATTTATTTTCATTTATTTATTTATTTATTAAAACTACACGACCATTAAAAGCTGCCATGGATTTTATTTTCATCTGTCTCATTCTTTAAAAACCTAAATCTGAAACATGATGCAGCTAACGATTTATAATATATATATTTTATTTTACTTGAATTTTATTTTACATTTTTTAAATATTAAACCTTAATATCAAGGTAATTTCTTTTACAGCTCTTATACGAATATTTTTCTTTCTTTCCGTTTTATTTTTTACGCATATGAATGACAAACTTTTCTTTCTGACACACACCCATATATATTCTTGATAATGGTCAGAAAATATAACGATAATTGTAGATCAGTTCAGTTTATTTAATTGATAATTACATGCAAAATATTTTAAATAAAAAATCATTATTTTTTTTTTCAAAATATTATTGAGAGTTAAATTTTATTTTAATTATAAAGCATTCAAATAATAATAATAATAAAAAAAATCCTATAATTTCTCTTCCTAATAAAATATGTCATTATTGAAATGAATTATCGACAAAAATAGTACACATTTTGCCAGGCTTGGATTCGAACCTGCATCCTCTGCAAAAACTCAGAGCCTTAAACTGCTGCCTTAACCGACTACGCTATCATGAACTTGTTTTTCTTCCTTCTAAATTGAAGAGGTTCGAAACACAGTTGACGCATACGCAATTGCCCCGTATTTGAGTTTTGATCTTACAAAAATAGCTTTGGGTTTTAATATTTATGTTACCTTATTTTTTTAAGCGAAGAAACTACTACTTAATATGCTAGTTTCCCAATCTTCCTGTGTAACTATTGGCAATTCACCAGCCATAACTTTTAGTTTCAAATCACTGTGTTTATCTTCAGGGTGTAATATGACCAAAACAATGTGACACCCCTGAAATGAGTCTTATCTAGCTCTTAATATCGCCACAATAAATTTTTGAATAGTTAATAATGCTGAAAGAGCCCAATATTAACTTTGTGAAAGAAAGAAAAGCTTGTTTACAGTAAGATCGAATAGCAGACGAACTTAAAATAACTTCTACCTGTGATATGATATTTCAACTGAGCGAGAATCTTTGCGCATGTGCAGCGCGTCACTCCAAAGACAGATTTCTACTTATATAATGGTACTTATTACTTTTAGGAATAATTTAAAAAAATTACTATTTAAAACACAGTTTGATTAAATGTCATTGTTACACTGCATAAGGCAGAAATGAGACTTAAATTAATAAAACGAAATAAAACTAAATAAATAATAGTTTAGAAAATATTTTGAAACTTTTATGCTCAATTAATACGCTCATTTCAGTATTCATTTGTAGTATTCCAAGTCCTACCACCTCTCTCAACATAAAGGGCTATGTTTAAATAGGAACTGTCACCATTAATTTGCCAACATTAATTTTGAAATTGGTTTGTTATTTCCTAATATTCCACAGAAACGTAATTTAGAAAGCTTTTAAAGGCCTTTTTTAAAACGTTTGTTGTTCCTGTGAATCCCAGGTGGTAGAATCATCGGCATAAAATATAGCCTGTGTAGGATCAGAGACTGTTACCATTGATTCGCAACTATTACTTTTATACTTGATTTATATTTCCTGAAATAGCGTAGTAATCGTAATTTAGGACTTTTTTAGAATGCTTTTCGCACCTCCCCTTCACTTCACCCCTTTTTAATTCGAATTTATTTTCGACAGTCCTTCGAGGGCATTTACATTTTATAAGTAACTACCATGCCATATTTAAAGTTTCTAGCCTTTTCAGTATCACAGAAATCGCAATTTAGAAAGTTTTTAGCTACTGCAACCCTCTGGTGTTAGTGGCACAGACATAAAATATAGCTTAGGTTTGAGCAGGTTCTATCACCAACAATTTGTTATCATTATTTTTTTCGGTTTGGTATTTGAAAAGATTACATAAAAATTGTAATTTATAACGCTTTTCGCTCACTTCATCTTTTTAAATTTGAAATTTTCTTTCGACAGTTCATAGAAAGCAGTTGCATCTTGTAAGTAAATAACATGCCATACTTCAACGTGTTAGACCCTTCAGTTATGCAAAAAACGCAAATTAGAACATGTTTTGCTTTTTCAACCCTCAGATGGTAGTGACAGCAACATAAAATATAACCTATGTTATAGCAGGGACTGCCACCATTGATTTGCAACCATTACTTTTGAAATAGCTTTGGAATTTCCTGAGATTAAGTAGAAATCGCAATTTAGAACGTTTTTAGAACGCTTTTCGCGATTTTTCACCCCTTTTTAAATTTCCAATTTTTTCGAAACTGCTCTTAAAGATCATTTATATGTAATACATATGTACCTTGCCTAATTTTAAGTTGCTAGCCCTTACCGATCACAAAAATCGAAATTTGGAACGCTTTTTTGCTCCTGCAACGTCTAGAAGATAGTGATACAGACTTAAAATAGCGTCTATGTTAGAGAAGAGGCTGTCAGCATCAATTTCTTAACATTACTTTTGAAATCAGTTTGATTCTTCCTAGATATTGGTGACAAATCGGCATTTACAACGTTTTTAGAACGCTTTTCGCTCATTTTACTCCTGAATCTCCTCTGTGTTAGTGGAAACATATATAAAATATAGCCTATCTTGGAGCAAGATCTGTCATCATCATTTTAACACCATTATATTTGAAATCGGTCCAGTATTTCCTGAGAATGCATAGAAATTGCAATTTAGAACGTTTTTTACAACGCTTTTTGCGCATTTTGACCTCCCCCTTTTAAATTTCGATTTTTTTAGGAAATGTCCATAGAGATCATTGATATCTTATAACTAACTACCATTCTAAATTTCACGATTCAAGGCCTTTCCGTCACGCAAAAACCACAATTTAAAACTTTTTTCCTGCAGCCCCTTTGGGGTAGTGGCACCGACATAAAACATAGCCTATGTTGGAGCAAGGATTTTCACCATCATTTTGACGCCATTATTTTTTAAATCGGTTTGGTATTTCCTGAGATTGTGTAGAAACTACTATTTAGAACGTTTTTTAGAACACTTTTCGTGCATTTTCACCCCTTTTAAATTTCGAATTGTTTAAGAACTGGTCTTAGAAATCCTTTATATCTAATAAGTAGCTAATACTTCATATTTCATATTTCTAGGCCCATCAGTAACACATAAATCGCATTTTTAGAACGTTTTTTGCTCCTACACCCCATTTGGGGTAGTGGCACCGACATAAAACATAGCCTATCTTGGAGCAAACGTTGTCACTATCATTTTGACACCAATATTTTTTAAATCGGTTTGGTATTTCCTGAAATTATGTAGAAACTACCATTTAGAACGTTTTTTGAACGCTTTTTGTGCATTTCACCCCTTTTAAATTTCGAATTGTTTAAGAACTGTTCTTAGACACCATTTATATCTTATAAGTAACTAATATTCCAAATTTCATATTTCTAGGTCCTTCAGTAACGCAAAAATCGCTTTTTTAGAACGTTCTTTGCTCCTGCACCCCCTTTGGGGTAGTGGCACCGACATAAAATATCGCCTATGTTCTAAATTGGACTAACACCATCATTTTGATACCATTACTTTTGAAATCGGTTTGGTATTTCCTGAGATTATGTAGAAACTACCATTAGAACGTTTTTAAGAACGCTTTTTGTGCATTTTCACCCCTTTTAAATTTCGAATTGTTTAAGAAATGTTCTTTGACACCATTTATATCTTATAAGTAACTAATATTCCAAATTTCATATTTCTAGGTCCTTCAGTAACGCAAAAATCGCATTTTTAGAACATTTTTTGCTCCTGCACCCCCTTTGGGGTACTGGCACCAACATAAGATATAGCCTATGTTCTAATTTGGGCGAACACCATCATTTTGATACCATTAATTTTGGAATCGGTTCGGTATTTCCTGAGCTTATCTCCGACAAATAAACAATTTTTTCCTCTTTATAATATGACTAGCAAACCCCGCGGCTTTGCTCGCGTAATATTTGAAATATGCCAAGTGATATTTATATGTCTAATTTTTAATAAAAGGTACTAACTAAATTTTTACTTATTACTTTTAAGAATAATTCAAAAATTACTATTTAATACACAGTTTGATTAAACATCATTATTACACTGCATTAGGCAGAAATGAGACTTAAATTAATGAAACTAAATAAATGATAATTTAGAAAATATTTTGTAACCTTTATGCTCATTTAATACGCTCATTTCAGTATTCATTTGAAGTTTTGAATTTTTTAGAAACCATCTTCTTACATCTTAAAATTAACTATCATGTCAAATTCCAAGTCCTACCGGTAACTCAACAGAAAGGGCTGTGTTGAATTAGGAACTATCACCATTAATTTGTCAACATTAATTTTGAAATCGGTTTGTTACTTTTAATATTCCACAGAAACGTAATTTAGAAAGCTTTTAAAGGCCTTTTATAGAACGTTTGTTGTTCCTGTAAACCGCAGGTGGTAGAATCATCGGCCTGTGTAGGATCAGAGACTGTTACCATTGATTCGCAACTATTACTTTTATAATTGGTTTATATTCCCTGAAATTGCATAGATATCGTAATTTAGGACTTTTTAGAATGCTTTTCACACCTCCCCTTCGCGTCACCCCTTTTTAATGCGAATTTATTTTCAACAGCCCTTCGATTGCATTTATATTTTATAAGTAACTACCATGCCATATTTAAAGTTTCTAGCCTTTTCAGTATCACAGAAATCGCAATTTAGAAAGCTTTTAGCTCCTGCAACCCTCTGGTGGTAGTGGCACACATAACAAATATAGCTTATGTTTCAGCAGGTTCTAACACCAACAATTTGTCATCATTATTTTTTTAATTGGTTTAGTATTTCATAAGATTGCATAAAAATTTTAATTTATAACGCTTTTCGCTTACTTCATCTTTTTAAATTTGGAATTTTCTTTCGAATATTCTTAGAAAGCAGTTTGCATCTTGTAAGTAAATACCATGCCATACTTCAGTTGTGCAAAAAACGCAAATTAGAACATGTTTTGCTTTTGCAACCCTCAGATGGTTGTGACAGCAACATAAAATATAACCTATGTTATAGCAGGGAATATCATCATTGATTTCAATCATTACTTTTGAAATAGCTTTGATATTTCCTGAGATTGAGAAAAAATTCAATTTAGAACGTTTTTAGAACGCTTTTCGCTCATTTCCACGCCTTTTTAAATTTCTAATTTTTGCGACACTGTTCTTAAAGATCATTTATATCTAATAAATATGTACCTTGCCTAATTTTAAGTTGCTAGCCCGTACCGATCACAAAAATCGAAATTTAGAACGCTTTTTTGCTCCTGCAACGTCTAGGTGATAGTGATACCGATATAAAATTGCGTCTATGTTAGAGCAGAGTCTGTCAGCATCACTTTCCTACCATTTCTTTTAAAATCAGTTTGATTCTTCTTGAGATATCGCTGACAAATCGGCATTTAGAACGTTTTTAGAACGCTTTTCGCGCATTTTGCTCCTGCATCTCCTCTGGGGTAGTGGAAACAGATATAAAATATAGCCTAACTCTGAGTGACATCTGTCAGCATAATTTTTATACCATTATATTTGAAATCGATTTAGTACTTTCTAAGATTGCATAGAATTCGCAATTTAGAACGTTTTTTATAACGCTTTTTGCGCATTTTGACCCCCCTTTTAAATTTCGATTTTTTTTAGGAAATGTCCTTAGAGATCATTGATATTTTAATACTGACTACCATTCCAAATTTCACGATTCTAGGCCCTTCCGTAACGCAAAAGCCGCAATTTAGAACGTTTTTTGTTCCTGCACCCCTTTGGGGTAGTGGCACGGACATAAAACATCACCTATGTTGGAGCAAGGGTTTTCACCATCATTTTGACGCCATTATTTTTTAGATCGGTTTGGTATTTCCTGAGATTGTTTAGAAACCACCATTTAGAACGTTTTTTAGAACGCTTTTCGCGCATTTTCACCCCTTTTAAATTTCGAATCGTTCAAGAACTGTTCTTAGAAATCCTTTATACCTAATATGTAGCTAATATTTCAAATTTAATATTTCTAGGCTCTTCAGTAACACATAAATCGCATTTTTAGAAAGTTTTTTGATCCCGCACCCCCTTTGGGGTAGTGGCATCGACATAAAACATAGCCTATCTTTGAGCAAGTGTTGTCACTATTATTTTGACACCAATATTTTTTAAATCGGTTTGGTATTTCCTGAGATTATGTAGAAACTACCATTTAGAACGTTTTTTAGAACGCTTTTTGTGCATTTTCACCCCTTTTAAATTTCGAATTGTTTAAGAACTGTTCTTAGACATCATTTATATCTTATAAGTAACTAACATTCCAAATTCCATATTTCTAGGCCCTTCAGTAACGCAAAAATCGCGTTTTTAGAACGTTTTTTGCTCCTGCACCCCCTTTGGGGTAGTAGCACCGACATAAGATATAGCCTATGTTCTAAGTTGGGCGAACACCATCATTTTGATACCATTACTTTTGAAATGGGGTTGGTATTTCCTGAGATTATGTAGAAACTACCATTTAGAACGTTTTTTAGAACGATTTTTGTGCATTTTCACCCCTTTTAAATTTCGAATTGTTTAAGAACTGTTCTTAGGCACCATTTATATCTTATAAGTAACTAATATTCCAAATTTCATATTTTTAGGCCCTTCAGTAACGCAAAAATCGCATTTTTAGAACGTTTTTTGCTCCTGCACCCCCTTTGGGGTAGTAGCACCGACATAAGATATAGCCTATGTTCTAGGTTGGGCGAACACCATCATTTTGATACCATTACTTTTGGAATCGGTTCGGTAGTTCCTGAGCTTATCTCCGACAAATAAACAATTTTTTCCTCTTTATAATATGACTAGCAAACCCCGCGGCTTTGCTCGCGTAATATTTGAAATATGTTAAGTGATATTTATATGTCAAATTTTTATTAAAAGGTACTAACTAAATTTTCATTTTATTAAAAGGTAATATTTTATTTTATTAAAAGTTTTTTTTAATTAAAAGGTACTTATTACTTTTAGGAATAATTCAAAAATTACTATTTAAAACACAGTTTGATTAAACATCATTATTACACTGCATTAGGCATAAATAAGACAAATTAATAAACGAAATAAAACTAAATAAATGATAATTTAGAAAATATTTTGAAACTTTTATGCTCAATTAATACGCTCATTTCAGTATTCATTTGAAGTTTTGAATTTTTTAGGAACAATCTTCTTACATCTTAAAATTAACTATCATGTCAAATTCGAAGTCCTACCACCTCTCTCAACATAAAGGGATACGTTGAAATAGGAACTGTCACCATTAATTTGCCAACATTAATTTTGAAATCGTTTTTTTCCCCCTAATATTGCACAGAAACGTAATTTAGAAAGCTTTTAAAGGCCTTTTTTTAGAACGTTTGTTGTTCCTGTGAAACCCAGGTGGTAGAATCATCGGCATAAAATATAGCCTGTGTAGGATCAGAGACTGTTACCACTGATTCGCAACTATTACTTTTATAATCGGTTTATATTCCCTGAAATTGCATAGAATCGTAATTTAGAACTTTTTTAGAATGCTTTTCGCACCTCCCCTTCGCATCATCCCTTTTTAATTCGAATTTATTTTCGACGTTCCTTCGAGGGCATTTATATTTTATAAGTAACTGCCATGTAATATTTAAAGTTTCTAGCCTTTACAGTATCACAGAAATCGCAATTTAGAAAGTTTTTAGCTCCTGCAACCCTCTGGTGGTAGTGGAACAGACATAAAATATAGCTTATGTTTGAGCAGGTTCTATCACCAAAATTTGTCATCATTATTTTTTTAATCGGTTTGGTAATTTATAAGTTTGCTTAAAAATTGTAATTTAAAACGCTTTTCACTCACTTCATTTTTTTTAAATTTGGAATTTTTTTTCGACTGTTCTTAGAAAGCAGTTGCATCTTGTAAGTAAATACCATGCCACACTTCAAAGTGTTAGACCCCTCAGTTGTGCAAAAAATGCAAATTAGAACATGTTTTGCTTTTGCAAACCTCAGATGTTAGTGACAGCAACATAAAATATAACCTATGTTATAGCAGGGACTGTCACCATTGATTTGCAACCATTACTTTTGATATAGCTTTGGTATTTCCTTAGATTGAGTAGAAATCGCAATGTAGAACGTTTTTAAGACGCTTTTCGCGCATTTTCACCCCTTTTTAAATTTCCAATTTTTTCGAAACTGTTCTTAAAGATAATTTATAGCTAATAAATATGTACGTTGCATAATTTTAAGTTGCTCTCCCTACCGATCACAAAAATCAAAATTTAGAACGCTTTCTTGCTCCTGCAACGTCTTGGTGATAGTGATACCGACATAAAATAGCGTCTATGTTAGAGCAGGGGGTGTCAGCATCAATTTCCTACCATTACGTTTGAAATCAGATTCATTCTTCCTGAGATATTGCTGACAAATCGGCATCTAGAACGTTTTTAGAACGCTTTTCGCGCATTTTCTCCTGCATCTCCTTTGGGGTAGTGGAAACAGATATAAAATATAGCCTATCTTGGAGCAAGATCTGTCACCATCATTTTTACACCATTATATTTGAAATCGGTTCAGTACTTCCTGAGATTGCATAGAAATCGCAATTTAGAAAGTTTTTTATAACGCTTTTTGTGCATTTTGACCCCCTTTTAAATTTCGATTTTTTTAGGAAATGTCCTTAGAGATCATTGATATCTTATAACTAACTACCATTCCAAATTTCACGATTCTAGGCCCTTCCGTAACGCAAAGGCCGCAATTTAGAACGTTTTTTGCTCCTGCACCCCCTTTGGGGTAGCGGCACCGACATAGAACATCACCTATGTTGGAGCAAGGGTTTTCACCATCATTTTGACGCCATTATTTTTTAGATCGGTTTGGTATTTCCCGAGATTGTGTAGAAACCCCCATTAGAACGTTTTTTAGAACGCTTTTCGCGCATTTTCACTCCTTTTAAATTTCGAATTATTTAAGAACTGTTCTTAGAAATCCTTTATATCTATAAGTAGCTAATATTTCAAATTTCATATTTCTAGGCCCTTCGGTAACGCAAAAATTGGATTTTTAGAACGTTTTTTGCTCCTGCACCCGCTTTGGGGTAGTGCCACCGACATAAAACATAGCCTATGTTGGAGCAAGGGTTGTCACCGTCACTTTGACACCCTTATTTTGACTCCATTATTTTTTAAATCGGTTTGGTATTTCCTGAGATTGTGTAGAAACCAACATTTAGAACGATTTTCGCGCATTTTCACCCCTTTCAAATTTCGAATTGCTTAAGAACTGTTCTTAGAAATCCTTTATATCTAATAAGTAGCTAATATTTCAAATTTCATATTTCTAGGCCCTTCAGTAACACATAAATTGCATTTTTAGAACGTTTTTTGTTCCTGCACCCCCTTTGGGGTAGTGACACCGACATAAAAGATAGCCTATCTTGGAGCAAGCGTTGTCACCATCATTTTGACATCAATATTTTTTAAATCGGTTTGGTATTTCCTGAGATTGTATAGAAACTACCATTTAGAACGTTTTTAGAACGCTTTTTGTGCATTTTCCCCCCTTTAAATTTCGAATTGTTTAAGAACTGTTCTTAGATATCATTTATATCTTATAAGTAACTAATTTTCAAAATTTCATATTTCTAGGCCCTTCAGTAACGCTAAAATCGAATTTTTAGAACGTTTTTTGCTCCTACACCCCCTTTGGGGGTAGTGTCACCGACATAAAACATAGCCTATCTTGGAGCAAGCGTTGTCACCATCATTTTGACACCAATACTTTTTAAATCGGTTTAGTATTTCCTGAGATTGTGTAGAAACTACCATTTAGAACGTTTTTTAGAACACTTTTTGTGCATTTTCAACCCTTTTAAATTTCGAATTGTTTAAGAACTGTTCTTAGCCATCATTTATATCTTATAAGTAACTAATATTCAAAATTTCATATTTCTAAGCCCTTCAGTAACGCTAAAATCGCATTTTTAGAACGTTTTTTGCTCCTACACCCCCTTTGGGGTAGTGGCACCGGCATAAGATATAGCCTATGTTCTAAGTTGGACTAACACCATCATTTTGATACCATTACTTTTGGAATCGGTTCGGTAGTTCCAGAGCTTATCTCCGACAAATAAACAATTTTTTCCTCTTTATAATAGGAGTATAGATGACTAGCAAACCCCGGCTTTGCTCGCGTAATATTTGAAATATGCCAAGTGACATTTATATGTCTAATTTTTATCAAAAGGCACTAACTAAATTTTTATTTTATTAAAAGGTAATATTTTATTTATTAAAAGGTACTTATTACTTTTAGGAATAATTCAAAAATTACTATTTAAAACACAGTTTGACTAAACATCATTATTACACTGTATTAGGCAGATATGAGACTTAAATTAATAAAATGAAATAAAACTAAATAAATGATAATTTAGAAAATATTTTGAAACTTTTATGCTCAATTAATACGCTCATTTCAGTATTCATTTGAAGTTTTGGATTTTTTAGAAACCATCTTCTTACATCTTAAAATTAACCATCATGTCGAATTCCAAGTCCTACCACTTCTCTCAACATAAAGGGTTATGTTGAAACAGGAACTGTCACCATATTTGCCAACATTAATTTTGAAATCGGTTTGTTATTTCCTAATATTCCACAGAAACGTAATTTAAAAAGCTTTTAAAGCCCTTTTTTAGAACGTTTGTTGTTTTTCTGAACCCCAGGTGGTTGAATCACCGGCATAAAATGTAGCCTGTGTAGGATCAGAGACTGTTACCACTGATTCGCAACTATTACTTTTATAATCGGTTTATATTCCCTGAAATTGCATAGAATCGTAATTTAGAACTTTTTTAGAATACTTTTCGCATCTCCCCTTCGCTTCACCCCTTTTTAATTCGAATTTATTTTCGACGTTCCTTCGAGGGCATTTATATTTTATAAGTAACTACCATGTCATATTTAAAGTTTCTAACCTTTTCAGTATCACAGAAATCGCAATTTAGAAAGTTTTTAGCTCCTGCAACCCTCTGGTGGAAGTGGAACAGACATAAAATATAGCTTATGTTTAAGCAGGTTCTATCACCAAAATTTGTCATCATTATTTTTTTAATCGGTTTGGTAATTTATAAGTTTGCTTAAAAATTGTAATTTATAACGCTTTTCACTCAATTCATTTTTTTTTAATTTGGAATTTTCTTTCGACTGTTCTTAGAAAGCAGTTGCATCTTGTAAGTAAATACCATGCCATACTTCAAAGTGTCAGACCCCTCAGTTGTGCAAAAAATGCAAATTAGAACATGTTTTGCTTTTGCAACCCTCAGATGATAGTGACAGCAACATAAAATATAACCCATGTTATAGCAGGGACTGTCACCATTGATTTGCAACCATTAGTTTTGAAATAGCTTTGGTATTTCCTTAGATTGAGTAGAAATCGCAATTTAGAACGTTTTTAGGACGCTTTTCGCGCATTTTTTAAATTTCCAGTTTTTTCGAAACTGTTCTTAAAGATCATTTATTGCTAATAAATATGTACCTTGCCTAATTTTAAGTTTCTAGCCCCTACCGATCACAAAAATCCAACTTGAGAACGCTTTTTTGCTCCTGCAACGTCTTGGTGATAGTGATACCGACATAAAATAGCGTCTATGTTAGAGCAGAGGCTGTCAGTATCAATTTCCTACCATTACGTTTGAAATCAGATTTATTCTTCCTGAGATACTGCCGACAAATCGGCATCTAGAACGTTTTTAGAACGCTTTTCGCGCATTTTGCTCCTGCATCTCCTCTGTGGTAGTGGAAACAGATATAAAATATAGCCTATCTTGGAGCAAGATCTGTCACCATCATTTTTACACGATTATATTTGAAATCGGTCAGTACTTCATGAGATTGCATAGAAATAGCAATTTTGAAAGTTTTTATAACGCTTTTTGCGCATTTTGACTCCCTTTTAAATTTCGATTTTTTTAGGAAATGTCCTTAGAGATCATTGATATTTTATAACTACCTACCATTCCAAATTTCACTATTCTAGGCCCTTCCGTAACGCAAAAGCCGCAATTTAGAACGTTTTTTGCTCCTGCATCCCCTTTGGGGTAGTGGCACCGACATAAAACATCGCCTATGTTGGAGCAAGGGTTTTCACCATCATTTTGACGCATTATTTTTTAGATCGGTTTGGTATTTCCTGAGATTGTGTAGAAACCACCATTAGAACGTTTTTTAGAACGCTTTTCGCGCATTTTCACTCGTTTTAAATTTCGAATTGTTTAAGAACTGTTCTTAGAAATCCTTTATATCTAATAAGTAGCTAATATTTCAAATTTCATGTTTCTAGGCCCTTCAGTAACACATAAATCGCATTTTTAGAACGTTTTTTGCTCCTACACCCCCTTTGGGGTAGTGGCACCGATATAAAACATAGCCTATCTTGGAGCAAGCGTTGTCACCATCATTTTGACACCAATACTTTTTAAATTGGTTTGTTATTTCCTGAGATTCTGTAGAAACTACCATTTAGAACGTTTTTTAGAACACTTTTTGTGCATTTTCAACCCTTTTAAATTTTGAATTGTTTAAGAACTGTTCTTAGACATAATTTATATCTTATAAGTAACTAATATTCAAAATTTCCTATTTCTAAGCACTTCAGTAACGCTAAAATCGCATTTTCAGAACGTTTTTTGCTCCTACATCCCCTTTGGGGTAGTGGCACCGACATAAGATACAGCCTATGTTCTAAGTTGGACTAACACCATAATTTTGATACCATTACTTTTGGAATCGGTTCTGTAGTTCCAGAGCTTATCTCCGACAAATAAACAATTTTTTCCTCTTTATAATAGGAAGTATAGATTAGTAGATTGGAAATTTCTTTTAAGGTGTTCTGTATACTTTTGGTGGAATGTATGTTTGCACAAAATTTCTAATCTCTATTATTAAAATTAAAATATTTTTTTAAAACGTCCACTGTCCCCTTAAACAAAATAAGTGGATTTTTTTTATAATTATAGTTATATTTAGATATTTTAACGAAAATTTTAACAGGTTTAACTTGATTTGTGAGAAATGAAAAATGTAGATGAGGTTGTGGAAGTGGTGTAGATCCTATTTCAAAAAAGGTTAATTAATTAGGTCCATTAAGTTTGAAAATATAGTTGAAATTACATACTATGTCATTGGCGGACTTAGTAAACCATCCACTTCCAGAATTCTGTGATACCACTGCATTTCCCACAGATTAAAGTAAGTAGTTTAAAATAATACAATGGTATATTTTTTATTGTTAAAGATTTTAATTAAAAGATCAATATGGAAATGACGTCAAATTCATTGCGTAACAGCGCAAATGGTTGTCCATGCATAGATAGTTTGTCTAGCGTGTCCTATTCTGCCTGTAAAATTTAAAAATTACCTCTATATTTAAAAAAAAAATAACTAATATAATATAATATAGAACAGCACGATATATAATTTTCAGTTATATATTTGAGCATAGATTTAGAATAACTGAATGCCTAGCTTACAATCACACATTGTAAAGGAATTAACCTCGAAGATAATATGAATACCAGTTTATAATATCGCATGAGGCTATGACATTAACATGTGATTATTTTCATGCACGATTAGAATTAGGTAAATCAACAGAAAAGCTACATTAAAAAATCTTCACGCGAAATACCTACACTTTTAAAAAATTTAAGCAAACTGTCCAGTCATCCGACCGTTTTTGAAGAAAACAGTTAAATAACCGTAATTTAATTCTATTATCATTAAATTATTACCCATGTTATGGTCAGAATAAAGTAAAATTATGGTTATCTAACCGTTTTCTATTAAAAAAAAAGTTAAATGACTTGATAATTTGCTGCAAATTTGAAACAATGTATTTTGCCTGTAAGAAGTTTTCACCTTGATTTTACAGTATTTTATGAAACTGCTTAACGCAATTTCATCATTCATCAGTTCTTTTTTTTAAGTCGTTAAACTTAGCAAAATTTACCTTGTAAATTGATTTAAAAGTCACTTGTGTATCTGCGTTTTTTCCCAAACCAAAGAAGCATTCAATTTTGGTTATCCTAAACTTAAGTATGTGGCAAAGATGAAATGTTTCATGTAAATTTTTAAAATAAGCATATTCAACTTTAAGAAGCTCAGAAGCAGGTGGTTTAAATAGAATCATTATTTAATATTTCTTCTCTTCCTTTAGTTATTCATATAAAGAGGGATCAAATTTCAAAATCTATTGCTCTTTCTGTCATTGTATACTTATGTTATGGTATTTAAAGGTTAAGAGATTTGTATCCAGTATATTAACTTCCGTTAAATTAAAATGCTCCAAAAGCTAATCATATATAATATTACTGTTACTTCGGTGTTCGATTCATTTATACATTATATTAAAACGAGTCATTTCTAGAACAAAAAAAATATCTACGCGTTAATTATTACAGATAATAATTACTATATTATGGTGTAAATAATTGAAACTTATTATGGTTGAAATTGCGAAATATATTTACTTGTACTTTTTATTATGAAGCTTTTTTAAAAGTGAATCAGAAATAATATGTAAAAATAAATGCTACTTTCGTACATTTTGATAAATTTACCTAGCTACAATAAAAGTTTTCTGTAATAAATATCGTTCCTTATAACAGTTTTCTGATATTTTGTTTCATGTTATCAGAATATAACAAAAATAAATATAATTATTTCTCTCGTAATTTCTCAACCATCATTTTAAATGTCTTTTTTCCTCCGTAAGCAAGTTGAAACATTCATTTTATTTTCCGTTTTCCCTTTTTTTTTCAATTTCGTTTGACCTTATTTAGTGCTGTCACCTTTGCAGTACCATACAATACAGCATGTAAACGGGACCCTTGCGATCAATATTTTCGATTACTTCTCCAGCTTTTGGCGCCAGACATTCTGGCTTCCAATTTTGAAGATGAGAATATACATAATCAATAAAAATTTCTAGTTATTTTCTGATTGACGTTATTTTTGTCAAATATAAAGTCTGATAAAATTCGATAAATGCAAATGTAAAAAGTAGGGTAAAGACAAGTTTAAAATATTGACCGCTTGTTCCAGATAAAAGAAGAGGGAACTTTTTTTTTTTTTCGTTTGATGCGAATCAGGTGTATTTGAGAAAACATTTTCTTATATAATGTTCTTTTCAGTAGAGAAGATAATTTTTATTTATTATTATTATGCCAAAATTTTGTTTAGACGTTTTTAGGAATATGTTCAGTTAACAGGAAGCTGAAAAATGATCTTTTTTACAAAATAATGTATAACATGTTTCAACGTTAAACGATATATATATATATATATAAATTACTTATGTTTCTTATTAAATGGTTCATTGTTTCATTACTATTATCCTAAATTGTCTTAAACATAATTTTCAATGCTGATTGCTTAATAATTTTAAAAAATGTAATACAGAATATTCAAACTCTAAAGACAATAACATGAATCTTATTGTAACCATTACAAATAAAAAAAAATATATTCACAATAAAATATTTTAAATTTTTTTATTAAAGTTTTTTTTTTTATTTTAATTAAATAGTAATTTGATAAAAGTCGGTAAATGTAAATGCAAAAAGTAGAATAAAGATAAGTTTTTAAATAATGACCGAATTTACATACATGATATAATTCGTTTGATGTAAATCAGGTGGGAATAAATTATAGTATTGATCTGTAGGGGAAAAAGTATGTTTTTATTGTAATAGAATTAATTAAATTTCGCTATTTGAGTACATGCTGTCGTTATATGATATGCATACAGTACGGATTAATAGAATAGACTATGCATTTTTTAAAAGTAAATGTTCACTTTTAACGACAAAAATAAACCGTTCTTATTAATTATTTTAAGATTTCAAACGCCTATTTTTAAACAGGATTTAAAAATACAATGCTCTTCTAAATTAGTTTTAAAGAACTCAGTTCTACAGTTTTTCTGATTCATGTTCTTTTGTAATTTAAGTTTTGAAAAAATTCAATAAATACAAATGTAAGCATTTTTGACAGAGTCCAGCTTAAAATATTTTTCGATTTGATGTGAATCGTTGTAGTTTAAAAGTTCTATTTTTTTCTCACTCATAACAAAATGTTTTTCTATAGCTACAAAAAATATTTTGAGGTATTTAGTTTCAGTTACAGAAGAAAACTATTTGATATACACATCAGAATAGTAATATTCATAATCCAGGGCCGCAAAAATTCCGAATTTTTAGAATAGGCATTTTTTCATACAGGTAATGAGATAAGTGGATGTGCTATACAAATAAAGTTCACTAGCCACAGAAAAAAAAAATTATAACGTAGCAAAAAATTAAGATCATTTTTTAAAATTATATTTATTTCTTAATAAATATTTTTAAATATATTTTTATTATTATTTTCCAAGCTGATTATTTCCTTTACTTTACTTATATTAATAAATAAAAAATATTGAAGTAGATTATGTTTTTAATAATAATTTTAGCATAACATCATATTTATTATATATGTTACCGACCAAACCCGATTTCAGAACTACATTCAAACTAGATTGTGCTAGGCCAAACTAGTTTATCTGTTACGTTTAACGTGCATAGGATAAACTAGTTTTTCCTAGGCTAAATTAGTTTTTCCTAATACTTGCAGGATAAACTAGTTCATCCCAACGCACAGGATGAACTATTTTTTCCTAGGCCTAACTAGTTTACCTACCGCACACAGGATGAACTATTTTAGCCTGCTATTCATTGATCTAAGACTCAGGTTTCGGGCACTTGATTAGTAAGTTGGTGGAAGGGAGAAAGTGCTGTCAGTTCTCGCCAATCGTCGTACATCAGTGTTCTCGCCATTTAAGAGGAGGTTAAACCATAGATTGACCTAACGCACACAGGTTGAACTATTTTAGCCTGCTATTCATTGATCTGAGACTCTGGTTTCGGACACTGGATTAGTAAGTTGGTGGAAGAGAGAAAGTGCTGTCAGTTCTCGCCAATCGTCGTAGATCAGTGTTCTCGCCATTTAAGAGGAGGTTTAAACCATAGATTGACCTAACACACATGATGAACTATTTTAGCCTGCTATTCATTGATCTGAGACTCAGGTTTCGGGCACTTGATTAGTAAGTTGGTGGAAGAGAGAAAGCGCTGTCAGTTCTCGCCAATCGTCGTAGATCAGTGTTCTAGCCATTTAAGAGGAGGTTTAAACCATAGATTGATCTAACGCACACAGGATGAACTATTTTAGCCTGCTATTCATTGATCTGAGACTCAGGTTTCGGGGACTTGATTAGTAAGTTGGTGGAAGAGAGAAAGCGCTGTCAGTTCTCGCCAATCGTCGTAGATCAGTGTTCTCGCCATTTAAGAGGAGGTTTAAACCATAGATTGACCTAACGCACACAGGATGAACTATTTTAGTCTGCTATTCATGATCTGAGACTCAGGTTTCGGGCACTTGATTAGTAAGTTGGTGGAAGAGAGAAAGCGCTGTCAGTTCTCGCCAATCGTCGTAGATCAGTGTTCTCGCCATTTAAGAGGGGGTTTAAACCATAGATTTTCCCTGCAAAATAATATAAACTATTTAAGCAAACTTCAGATATATAGAATTTTACACTTTAAATTTTGTGAGAAAAGAAAAAAGCGGGGAAGGGGGTAAAAGATGCGTCCGATTATTGGTCTTTCATTTATTGTAACATCAACGTAATAATTATTGCACATTTGTTTTTCTTTTTAATTGCGGATAAGATTTTAAACTGTATGCTGGAGGACCAAAAAATGGGGCGAGAGGTTTTCAGAAAATTTAGACGAGGAAGAATTTAGAGGAATGATTAATTGTGCATTAGTATTTAAAAGTTAAAAAAAAAAAAAAAAGAAAAAAAAAAGAAAGAAAGAAACAACTAGGGCAAAAAAAAAAAAAAAAAAAAAAAAAACAGTTAAAAAAATGACAGGATTTAATAATATAATGCTCTTCTAAATTAGTTTTAAAGAACACAGTTCTACAGTTTTTCCGATTCATGTTCTTTTGAAATTTAAGTTTTGAAAAAATTCGATAAATACAAATGTAATCATTTTTGACAGAGTCCAGCTTAAAATATTTTTCGATTTGATACGAATCATTGTAGTTCAAAAGTTCTATTTTTTTTCACTCATAACAAAATATTTTTCTATAGCTACAAAAAATATTTTGAGATATTTAGTTACAGTTACAGAAGAAAAATATTTGATATACACATCAGAATTGTAATATTCATAACCCAGGGAGGGCCGCAAAAATTCTATTTTAGAATAGGCATTTTTTCATACAGGTAATGAGATAAGTGGATGTGCTATACAAATAAAGTTCACTAGCTACAGAAAAAATAAAATTATAACGTAGCAAAAAATTAAGATCATTTTTTTAAATTATATTTATTTCTTAATAAATATTTTTAAATATATTTTTATTATTATTTTCCAAGCTGATTATTTCCCTTATTTTACTTATATTAATAAATTAAAAATATAGAAGTAGATTATGTTTTTAATAATAATTTTAGCATACACATCATATTTATTATATATGTTACCAACCAAACCCGATATCAGAACTACATTCAAACTAGATTGAGCTAGGTCAAACTAGTTTATCTGTTACGTTTAACCTGCATAGGATAAACTAGTTTTTCCTAGGCTAAATTAGTTTATCCTAATACTTGCAGGATAAACTAGTTCATCCCAACGCACAGGATGAACTATTTTTTCCTAGGCCTAACTAGTTTACCTAACGCACACAGGATGAACTATTTTAGCCTGCTATTCATTGATCTGAGACTCAGGTTTCGGGCACTTGATTAGTAAGTTGGTGGAAGAGAGAAAACGCTGTCAGTTCTCGCCAATCGTCGTAGATCAGTGTTCTCGCCATTTAAGAGGAGGTGTAAACCATAGTGAGACCTAACGCACACAGCATGAACTATCTTAGCCTGCTATTCATTGATCTGAGACTCAAGTTTCGGGCACTTGATTAGTAAGTTGGTGGAAGAGAGAAAACGCTGTCAGTTCTCGCCAATCGTCGTAGATCAGTGTTCTCGCCATTTAAGAGGTGGTGTAAACCATAGTGAGACCTAACGCACACAGCATGAACTATCTCAGCCTGCTATTCATTGATCTGAGACTCAAGTTTCGGGCACTTGATTAGTAAGTTGGTGGAAGAGAGAAATCGCTTTCAGTTCTCGCCAATCGTCGTAGATCAGTGTTCTCGCCATTTAAGAGGATGTTTAAACCATAGATTGACCTAACGCACACAGGATGAACTATTTTAGCCTGCTATTCATTGATCTGAGACTCAGGTTTCGGGCACTTGATTAGTAAGTTGGTGGAAGAGAGAAAGCGCTGTCCGTTCTCGCCAGTAGTCGTAGATCAGTGTTCTCGCCATTTAAGAGGAAGTTTAAACCATAGATTGACCTAACGCACACAGGATGAACTATTTTAGCCTGCTATTCATTGATCTGAGACTCAGGTTTCTGGCACTTGATTAGTAAGTTGGTGGAAGAGAGAAAGCGCTGTCCGTTCTCGCCAATCGTCGTAGATCAGTGTTCTCGATATTTAAGAGGAGGTTAAAACCATAGATTGACCTAACGCACACAGGATGAACTATTTTAGCCTGCTATTCATTGATCTGAGACTCAGGTTTCTGGCACTTGATTAGTAAGTTGGTGGAAGAGAGAAAGCGCTGTCAGTTCTCGCCAATCGTCGTAGATCAGTGTTCTTGCCATTTAAGAGGAGGTTTAAACCATAGATTGACCCAACGCACACAGGATGAAGTATTTTACCCTTCTATTCATTGATCTGAGACTCAGGTTTCGGGCACTTGATTAGTAAGTTGGTGGAAGAGAGAAAGCGTTGTCCGTTCTCGCCAATGGTCGTAGATCAGTGTTCTCGCCATTTAAGAGGAGGTTTATACCATAGATTTTTCCTGCAAAATAATATAAACTATTTAAGCAAACTTCAAATATATAGAATTTTACACTTTAAATTTTGTGAGAAAAGAAAAGAGCGGGGAAGGGGGTAAAAGATGCGTCCGATTATTGGTCTTTCATTTATTGTAACATCAACGTAATAATTATTGCACATTTGTTTTTCTTTTTAATTGCAGATAAGATTTTAAACTGTATGCTGGAGGACCAAAGAATGGGGCGAGAGGTTTTCAGAAAATTTAGGCGAGGAAGAATTTAGAGGAATGGTTAATTGTGCATTAGTATTTAAAAGTAAAAAAAAAAAAAAAAAAAAAAAAAAATGAAACAACTAGGGCAAAATAAAAAATAAAAAAATAAAAAAAGGCAGTTAAAAAAATTATATATATTTTTGTGTGTGTGTGTGTGTGTGTGTGCTGGGTGAGGGCGGAAGACAGATTTTTACTGAATAAAAATTTAAATGGTGATGATAAATGTGTAACGACATTAAAATGTTATCGTAATTAATTTACATGCACGCATGAACTTCCATTTAATTTAATTGAAAATATTTTAACTATGATTGAATTACTTGCAATATGCAACTAAAATATAGTATTTGCAATTGAACCTAATTGCTATAGAATTCAATTGGAATTTAATTAGCTGCATCTTGCTATTAACATTTAATCGCAATTAAATCATATGCACTAATTTTGTTTAAACATATTTATTATTTGAGTAAAAATATAATTGATAGTTGCTCATAACTGCACAATTATGATGATTATAATTAAATCTTAAATTAAATCATTAGTAGTAGTAAGAATAATATTTTTCGAAGTTCAATTGTAAATAAAATAACTTAATTAATAGAATAATATTTATTATAAAAAATTTGTTAATATAAAATTTGTTAATATAAAAAATTGTTATTGTGATTTTTTTTCTTTAGTTAAAAATATGTTCCCAGATTTCGTCAGGCTTTAGTAATCAGTGAAATATGTAATAGATTATTACCAAACTGGACAAAAAAGTAAAACTTCTTTATTTTCGTTGAAATATGCGTATTTTGAAATTAAAAGCATTTAAAACTCAATAAGCTCTTTGTTTTTTGAAAAAAAAAATGCATTAAATGTAAACCACCGCAAAGTAATAACATTTCCTCACACTAATTCTCCCCGTCCCTACTTGATAATATATCTGAAAGCAACAAACCGATGCTTGCTACTGATGCAATTTTTTTTTTTTTTTTTTTTTTTTTTTTTTTTTTGTCATTTTGCTTTCAGTCCTTTCCTTAAATGATTGTCCTAATTGGTGATTATCAGTTTTTACTTTTGAAAGAAAGTTTGAAGTTGCTCGTTCTTATTAGACATACGCTTACACATAGGTCAAAGTCAATCAGCCTAAAAATCGTAGTTACATGCTAGATGACGTAATAGACTGATCCACAAAGAGAAAAATAATATTTACTTAATGTGACTATTTTTAATATGTTTTATATAAGTGTTAAAATAATTTGAAAGCTCACAGTCCTGATAGTATTTTCAAAATTAATATTGCTAATCAAATAGAACATACTTTGTAATTACGTTTAACGAAGTATGTTCTATGTAAGTATTGAAGAATATCTCAGGCTCATAGTATTTTGAAAACTAATATTAACCATATGGGGCATAAAATCATAATACTAAATTAAAAAGCAGGGAACCAACGTTTAAAATGGACATATAATACGTGAAAAGCAGCAAACACCTGTTTCGAATCTACTAGCGAGATTCTTCTTCAGTGCAAGATAGAGAAAGACACAGCGTGCTAGAAAAAGCAAGGCTGAGTAAAATGACAGAGACGCGCTGGCTTATGTACCCGATACGGGTAGCGAATGATGTGTCTTGCTCTATCTTGCACTGAAGAAGAATCTCACTAGTAGATGAAAAACAGCAGTTTGCTGCTTTTCGCGTATTATTTGTGCAGTTTAAACGTTAGTACCCTGTTTTTTAATATTCCTGCACAAAGGCTTTAATTGCTATTTTAACATAATACTAAATACCATACTCCACGATGAATCAAGCACAAACTGCACAATATGAACTTTAAAAAGTTCTCCGTTTTACTTAAGAGGTGACAGATAATAATACAGATGTTACAAGTTTAAATTATGCATTTTATCTAAATTTCCTAGTACTTTCGATCTGCAATTCCGTAGTCATCGTTATGGAATATTTTGTTAATTGTCGTTACATTCATTCCAGGACGATTACTGCGTCTTATTAGACCGAAAGTACCAGGAAATTTAAATAAAATGTATATTTTAAACTTGTAACATCTGTATTATTATTTCCTGTCACATTTCAAGTAAAACAGACACTTTTGAAAGTTCATATTGTATAGTTTACCGTATTGAACCTTTTTTATAACTACCGATGGCAGTGAAATGGGAACGATAGGGGGAGTATCCCACTCACCATCGAATAAAATGTATTATACATGAGTGACGGCAGTACTATTGGGTCGATCGGAAAGTCGTGTCGTGTTCGGAAAACCAATTCGTACCGAAGTTCTATCATATAATTATTAGACAATGGAACAATGTAGTCATTTTCTGAATTCCCTAGTTGCGTGGCAACTTAACATCCGGTGAAGAGGTAGTGTGATTTTCAATGCAATGGGAGCCATAGAATTGTTTAAACGGGACAGGTGGCCACAAAAAATTAATCCATAAAAGTAAGTAAAACTTACATTAGAAATGTTAATATATCAATAGGAAAAAAAAGGGAAATTATTAGACATTGATTCCGATATCTAAAGTCTATTAATTACCGGGCAGAATTTTCCGGTTGACTTGATTTTCCCAACATGAAACGACTTTCCGATCGACACAATACGTTACACTAGGTTCGCGCCAGGACGGTCGTTGGGATCAATAAAATCCCATCAAATTTAATTTGCATAGGATTAACTAGATCGGCCTATGATTAACTCGAAGATTGGGGCCGGGGCGGTCATTGGGATCGTATAAAAGCACGCCAAATGGATTCGGCCAAGGATAAACTAATTCAGACCAATTAATAGCATGCTAAAGCAGTTTATATTATGTACTTTAGGATAAACTACTTTAGACTAGGAAAAACTATTTTATCCTATGCGCATTAGGATAATCTAGTTTGGAGTAGGAAAAACTAGTTTATCCTATGCGCGTTAGAAAAAAATAGTTTGGACTCAAATTAAAGCTTTGTTACGTAATATTGATTAAGTGTGACCCAATTTTTTTTATTATAATAATAAAAATATCTTTACAGGTTTTTTTAAATTAATCTGAGATTATAAACAAGAAAATGGGACGTAACACAATTTAAGGAAACATTAAATTTTCTTTCGTTGAAATATTTAAATGACTAATTGTATCTTTAAATAATAAATTCACATAATTTTTTTCTCCTACTACAAACATAAATGTTAGTATTAGATTCATTTTTTAATACAATTATTCAATTTGTAAATAAACTATAACAGTTGTAAATTTCCAAGTGAATGAAAAATGCTCGGGCCAGAATTCGTGCCAGGGATGCCTTGTCAGAAGCCGCCAATAATCTACCAAATGAGTTCTCCCGGACGAAGCTGGAGGACTAATTCACCAAACTAACCTTTAACGGTCAATCATCTGGTCAGATATCTGAATCAGAGATTGCACCAGTATCTGACAAATTAGACAAAAATATCTGTATCAGCATTTTTTTTTCACCCACTTGAAATTTACAACTGTTATTATTTGTTTACCAATTGAATAATTGTGTTAAAATTTAATCTAATGTAATTGTACATGCCCCGTTAAATGCATTTCCAAAAATAACCTTCGGTTTATTCTGTTGAGCTAATTCAGATATCATACCAGATGCTGGGATTGTTAAAGGCCAGTTGGGAGAATTAGGCTAATGTCAGACGGACGTCTTTTTGCACGCTTTTTTTTACTTACGTATTATCCATACACAATGCCGCTAGCATTGTGTAGGGATAATACTAGTAAAATGACGCTCGTCTGACATTAGCCTTAGTCCTCCAGGTTTGTCCGGGATGGCTCACTTGGTAGAGCATTGGCGGCTTCAGCCAAGTCATCACTGGTTCGAATTCTGGCCCGCACTTTTTCCACCCACTTGGAAATTTACAATTGTTATAAATGCTAGTGTGAAGTATCTTAGGCATAACCGTAGAGTCAATTTAATTTCAGACATTTTGTTTTTCAAATTTAAGGCCGGATAAAATCCTACGAATGAAAATGTAAAAATTAACATAGATAAAATATTATAATTGAGAGTTTTTTTTGGAATAAGGTAAAAGGTGCCTTGTTTGATTAAAGTTTCCTTGTTTTGGAAATTATACGGAAAAAACTTTTCTTACATGCGGTTTTTTAAACCGCGTTATTATGTTTTACTTTATAAGGTAATAGCATATGTGCACGTTTACAGACATATGCTGCGTTAATATAAAAAATCATGCATCTCAATTTTAACAACTGATATGGTTTTTATTTTTATTTTATTTTTATTTTTATTTTTATTTTTATTTTTATTTTTATTTCTATTTTTATTTTTATTTTTATTTTTATTTTTATTTATCTTTTACGACTAAAATATATATTTCTTAAAAAAGATGCCCACTTTATAATACTTTATGTCTAAATGATTATTACTTCAAATAACTAAAACATAATTTTTACTATCAAATTAAATCAGGAAGAAATATATCGTTCACGTTATTAACCATTTGGAAAAATGGTTATTGCCCTTTGTTAGGGTAGGAAATCAAAAACACATCTGAAGCGTTTTATTGGCTGAATCCGCATTTTATTCGTTTTCTGATTGGTCTATACAGTAATCTATATTTTCGCTTTAGTTTCAACAGGGATGGATACTTCTGTTGCCACTATGACAAAAAAGTAATAAAAACTATCAAAAAAATTAATAACTCAGAAACAAATTGAGATACAGCTTTCGAACAAATTGCATTTAAAAGTACATTTTTTTCTCTATACGACGGTGTAAAAAGTAATATTGTGGGATGTTTAGAAGTTTTAGAATGAAAATTCATTTAAAATTGGTCCAGGAATATTAATGTTTAATCCTTGGCGTACGTAATGAATGACCAACTCCGTAGAAGTTTAAAAATTTACAGTACCGAAAAATGTAATCCATGGCGTATGTAATGTATGATCAACTCTGTGCGATTTTTTATGTCTTAAATTTTAGTCTTTGAAAGAATCATTTTCCAAGTGGTCGTTGTAATTTGTTAAATTGCATTTTTTTTTTCTTATTGACGTTATTTTTTGTAAAATTAAAGGTAGGAAATATTGAATAAATGCAAATACAAAAATTAGGATATATGGAAACATGGAATACTGACCGAATTACTGAAAAGTTTTATGACGTATTAAAATCACATGATATTGCTAACAAATCATGTCAAACCTTTTGAAAATTTCTTTGCTGTAAAATTATTTTTTTTATCGTTTAAAAAAGATAAGGAATCTGTTCGGGATGACGTATATTATATTTTTGAGTTCATGAGTGCAATACGACTCCGGTTGTCTAATGAAACATTCTTCGTTCTGTCGTGTACTATCACCTGTCTTATTTTGTCTCTCATTTATACAACACTTTGTATATATACCGGACAAGTCAAAAGTTCGTTACATCTATAAAAACTCATAAAAAAGGAAGAAATTATGATACAGGAGTGCGGTTTGCAAGAAAGGGCTCACAAAGTAGTCGAATATTTTTTAGCAGAAAAAAAAGTTAAAAAATTACATGTAGAGGGCACTGTTAACCCGAAATACAAAGAAATGGACAACAGTTGTGTCGTAGATTGTTCTGGAGTTCATGTTGAACATTTGTTATAGGAAGAAGAAATAAATAGACGGCATTGTTGTCCTGTTCATTTTGTTTCGGGTCGTCTACGCCCTCTACATGTGATCTTTTTAACAAATTTTCTTTTGCTGCTAAAACAAATCCGACTACCTTTCTAGATCTTTCTTGTAAAACTCCTTTATCATAATTTCTTCCCTTTTTTATGAGTTTTTAAAGTTGTAACGAACTTTTGGCATACCCGGTATAAAAAATAAATATCAGTTCGAAAGTGCATGGAGAAAAATAACTAATATACATTAATAATTAAATTGAACACACTGAAAAAGATTATGTACAGAATGCAAGCGAATAATTCAATTCTTTTAAATAAAATTATATTATGAAAATAAACATACATAAAAAACTACGTTTATGAGAATTGAAAGTAAATAAAAAAAAATTCTGTAAATCCTGTTTTCTATATATATTTTAATTGTGGTAAAGTAAAGAGAAATTCATTTTACTTCAAAATCAGTTAAATAAACATTTATGGATGCCTTTATAATAAATACGACACGTAAGGTAGTTCTAAATGTCTACGCTAATGGAAAATATTACGAAAAGATGGAATTATATCAATCGTTCTGGTTTTACTTCAATAGATTATAGATATTATTTCCTTTTCATGATAATTTGTTTTATTGTTTCAGTTTAGTAAGGGGGCTTACTTTTAATACCACTATTTCCATTAAAAAAATCGCTTTATCTAATCGAAAATTCTAGCAACTGAATAAGGCAGAATTTATCCTTTGAAAGTGAGTAATTTAGATTAAGCAAACAGCATTTAATGATATAAAAATTAAAATTATGATTTATCTTACTAAATATGTGCTAAATATACATAAAATATGTTTAAAAAAAACAAAAACGGTCAATTATTTTAAAAAGTCGACACCCAATCTAATAATGTATTATATTTGTGAAAAATCTACTCATAATTTTGAGAATTTTTAATTGACGTTCAGGATCCTGCTTATCAATTTTTAAAAAAGATCCCTTATGTATAAAATGTTAAGCTCTTTGATGATTACAGTGAAAGTTCAGATTTATTTTATAATTAGCTGCCTAGTACCTAGTTATGTTGCATTCGAATTTTTTCAGGGGATAAGATATCGAATTGCATTATACATTTTATATATTTATAATATTACAGAATATTAGACTGTTAAACTTTCAAGCCAGTTATCATATGTAAAATTGTAATTATTATCATTTAGATATCTTAATTATAACTTTTTTATTCTTCCGTAGACATGCCGTAAGATTCCTTAACTCTTTCAGGTGTAAAATACCTTTTTGCAAAAATGGTGAAGCTATTAAATGTCACCAGCTTTTTCGAAAAAAAAATATTTTAAAAAGTGTAAAAAGTATTGTACACGTACATTATAGAAGCAAAATTTTCTTAAAAAAATCTAATTCCATTGTACCATTTCGAAAGTACATTTAAGTGGTATAATTAATATTCCACCTCCCTTCAAAAATTTAAAACTGATTAAATACTCTAGAGATTTTGGTTGTTCAGAGATTAGTTCATTTTTACCTGCTTTCACAAAAAGTATTCACGTTATCGTAAAGCTACTAAGTAGAAAATCTAGCTAGACGAAATTTCTATCTGCTTCTGATAATTTTAGCGTTTGTCATGCAACCTTTTTTGTGACTATTCGGGACAATCAGACCGACAAAATAAATTTTTAAATATCATTTTTGACTATACATTGTCTAAATACTCGAATGAACTTAGAAATGTTTTTCTGAAAATGACAGAGAGACACTCTAATTTTGCATACATGTATGGATGATTAAATTTGGGAAAAATTCAGTTTGTAGATGGAGAAGTTTTGTGAAAGATATATTTTCAAGACAAGAGATTTTTTAAAAGGTTCTATTTCAATAGTTTATTTATTTATTTTTTAAGCGAAAGATCATGTTTTAAAGTATAATTTTTTTATGAAGTGTCCTATTTTAAGGTATTAAGTTCTGTGAGGTGTTTGTTGTAAAGTTAAAAAAAAAAAAATGAAGAGTTTTGTTTTAAGGTGAAACAGTTTATAGTGGTTTCGGTTTTAAGATCGAAGTTTTGTGGAGCTTTGTTTAAATGACCTATATTTTTCATAAACGGTTCCCTGACCTTTATCATGAATACGTTACTGTAAAATTGCTGATATGCTTGCTATTAAGATAAAACTTTACAACCATAGTTGAATAAAAAAAAATTTCTTAGATGTATCTGGCAGTTATTATTATTATTATTATTATTATTATTATTTAATGGGTAGAAATCTTTAAAACATTACTAGCTCCGTTAAGGCACACTTTGTCCATATCAATGACTTGCATGTTTTATACTTTAATATACACTGTTAAAAATTTGCAGCATTCTGGCGGGTCATTTGACCGTTTTATCCGAAAACGGTTACACAACCGTGAATTTAACACTATTCTGACCATATTATTGGCCTTTTTATGGTCCGAATATAGTTAAATTATGGTTCTGAAACCGTTTTTTTCAAAAAACGGTCTAATGACCTGCCAGAATGCTGCAAACATTTTAACAGTGTAGACTTTAATATGGACTGTTTCATTTTTCAAAAATCATAATTCTATTAATTACCTGAATTTTAGAAACACTTGTGATTCCAAGACTTTTTGCATGCTATATTTAAAACTTCAATACAAATACCAGGCTTTTAATTTATTGATTTTTAAATTTGGGTTCATTATTATTATTTAATATTGTTACAAAATAAACCACATAAGACCCTATATTACATTTAAAAAATGCACATGATGCTTTTATATCCTGCATCGAATAGAACTGCAGTTGTAGACATAAAGAATGTATTTTATTTGTATTGTAAGATAGATATGATTGCAAATGTTGACAAAAATCGCTGCACATGGTTTTCATTTACCAACATTATCTTCTCACGGAACCTGTTTATATGAAATGCATAGCCATTTATTATGGGTGTTTATTAAATAACATATTTATTTGTTTAATAACAAATGTTTAAAATGTTGTTAATAGGAGATGCATTTGCAATAATCTTTATCTCAAATAAACATATTAAAAACTAGAAATGATAACTAGTAAAATGTAATTTATTCCTTTGTGATACATATTTAACTTCAATTACCAAGAAAAAACTTCTTGTTCAAAACACAGTACATTTATTCGCAGATAATAGTAAATCTATCCTAGAAACTTTGGCATTTCACCACTGATTGAATATATATATATATATATATATATATATATATATATTTGAAAAATCCAAATTCATTTAATTTAAAGCACGGAAAGAAAACATCTAACGAATTGTAATTAAAACAATAATTAACAAAACCAAGAGTAACTAAGAAAAAACTAAAAATGAAGATAAGTGGCAAGGCTTATGACTTGCTCTGTGGGGTTGAGCATGTTTTACGTGCACAACATTCCCCCTCTCTTGCCAAGACCAAACAAACAGAAATTGAAAAAAATGAAAACCACAAACTGACCCAAAGCTGTCAAATGAAATCCGATACACCCTCACCGCTAAGCTATTTTCGATAGGAATCACGTATCGATATATCACCATCATCGAACAATTCCAATACTTTATTTCGATAGATTTTTTCTTCATAAAAGTGAGAGTTAAATTAATATATATATATATATATACAGGGTGATTCATAAAAGATGGGCAGAACTTTAAGGGGTTATAGTACACTTAAAGACAAATAATATTAAATAGGAGACTAAGGATCCCAGACGTATTCCCAAGGAGATAGGGGGCATTAAAGTTTAGGGTCCGAAATTTCAAATGATTATAAAACATGGAAAAATTGGTCGATTCGTTTGCGGTTTTTGCAAAAAATTTTCTTTATGCCAGTATTTTCTTGAAATAAAATTTTAAAGTTCAATTTCAAAAAATGCCGATAGGGGGCGCTTTAGACTTTGGAGTAACAAACAACTATTTTTTAACGTTATTTTTTGTATTTCTTTAAATGATTTCGAAAGCTTAGACTTAAACTTAAATTTTGATCTAAAAATCTGAGTCCTAACGAGTAGTTAAGTAGCATAAACTGAAATTTGAAATTTGAAACCCTTCTCCCACCAGAACAAAAATCAGTTATTCCCGATCTTTGTGTCGTAGATTAGGCTCTAACTACTGCCGCGTTTTGCTAAAATTATTCTTTATGTCAGTATTTTCTTGAAAATAAATTTTAAAGAAAATTTTCAAAAAATTCCGATAGAGGGCGCTTTAGACTTTGGAGTAACGAACAACTATTTTATACCGTTATTTTTTGTGTCTCATTAAATGCTTTCTAAAGCTTAGACTTAAACTTAAATTTTCAGCTCAAAATCTGAATCGCTGAGCGTGGTTCAGTAGCGAGGGGAGGGGGTTCAAATTTCAACTTCTGAACATAGTTCAGTTTGCACTACTTAACCATGCCCAACGATTCTGTGCTGTGATACGAGGCAAAAATACAACTTTCGTCAAGGACTGCATAGTCGGAATTCACTCATAAAGGCACTGGCACAGTTGGAAACGTCGCTCATGCAATCGTTAAAGCTCCATTCCTGACGCTAGTCACCGGGTGAAGAAGGAAACAGAAAGTATGCAAATGTCAAATGGGGAAGAAGAAGAACACGTATGCAAAATTTCGACACGATTCAGGCATAAAAACCACTGAACTGTGAGTCAAGTGTAAGTCGCTGTAGTAATGAATCGGAAGATGGTGCCCTTCACGAATAAGGAAAAGGCTGAGATGCATTTAATTTACGGAGCGGCAGATGGAAATGGTGCAGAGGCACAACGAATGTACGGAGAGCGATTTCCCAACAGGCGGTTGCCTAACCGCAAAACTTTCGAGCGCTTGCACAGACAGTTGTGTGAGACGGGATCATTTCTCGCTTCCCGGTCGAATGCAGGTCGTGCAAAAAAGGACGAATCTGTAGTTGTTGCAGAAGCCATTCTGGATGTAGTAGCGGCGCAGCCAAGTACAAGTACACGAACAGTGGCTAGGCAGGTGGATACCTCACAGTCCATGACTTGGAGGGTACTGAAGGATGAACATTTGCTCCCGTTTCATGTGCAACGAGTCCAGAAACTGTCTCCAGGGGATTATCCAAATCGTATTGAATTCGCCCGCTGGTTTCTGCAGCAGAACGCGCTAAATCCACATTTTGGACGAACTGTGCTTTTCACCGATGAATGTACCTTCACACGTGAAGGTACATTTAACACACACAATGCACATGTATGGGCGGATGTCAATCCACATGCTACGTATCCACATGCTCATCAGAGACGCTTTTCCATCAATGTTTGGGCAGGAATCCTCGGAGACCACCTAATCGGACCGTACCTTCTTCCTGAACGCCTCAACGGCAAAACATACCTCGCATTTCTGCAACATGTGCTGCCAGACCTGTTAAACGTTGTTCCTCCACGCATCCGGCGGGTCATGTGGTTCCAGCACGATGGAGTGCCAGCCCATTACGTACGAGACGTCCGCAACTATCTGGACATCACATTTCCGAACAGATGGATTGGTCGAGGTGGTCCTGTTGCTTGGCCTGCTCGCTCGCCAGATCTTTCACCCCTCGATTTCTTTTTTGGGGGACGATTGAAGGCTCTTATGTATGAGACACCCATTGAATCCCCCGAGGAACTGGTCGCCAGACTTTCCGCCGCTGTAGGGGAAGTGCTCGAAAAGCCTGATGTTTTCGCGAATGTTCGCCGTTCCATTCTTCGCCGTTGTTCTGCGTGCATAACCTCTGGTGGTCACAATTTTGAACATTTATTGTAATTACATGTTAATAAATATGCTTTGGTAACATAATCCTAATTTGTGTCTTTTTACCTCGTATCACAGCACACAATGTGTGGACATGGTAAACTGAACTGTGCTCAGGAGTAGAAATTTCAAACCCCTCTCCCCAGAAACTTAACCACGTCTAACGATTCAGATTTTGGGCTGAAAATTTAAGTCTAAGCTTTAGAAAGCATTTAATGAGACACAAAAAATAACGGTATAAAATAGTTGTTCGTTACTCCAAAGTCTAAAGCGCCCTCTATCGGAATTTTTTGAAAATTTTCTTTAAAATTTATTTTCAAGAAAATACTGACATAAAGAATAATTTTAGCAAAACGCGGCAGTAGTTAGAGCCTAATCTACGACACAAAGATCGGGAATAACTGATTTTTGTTCTGGGGGGAGAAGGGTTTCAAATTTCAAATTTCAGTTTACGCTACTTAACTACTCGTTAGGACTCAGATTTTTAGATCAAAATTTAAGTTTAAGTCTAAGCTTTCGAAATCATTTAAAGAAATACAAAAAATAACGTTAAAAAATAGTTGTTTGTTACTCCAAAGTCTAAAGCGCCCCCTATCGGCATTTTTTGAAATTGAACTTTAAAATTTTATTTCAAGAAAATACTGGCATAAAGAAAATTTTTTGCAAAAACCGCAAACGAATCGACCAATTTTTCCATGTTTTATAATCATTTGAAATTTCGGACCCTAAACTTTAATGCCCCCTATCTCCTTGGGAATACGTCTGGGACCCTTAGTCTCCTATTTAATATTATTTGTCTTTAAGTGTACTACAACCCCTTAAAGTTCTGCCCATCTTTTATGAATCACCCTGTATATGTAAATTCTTGAAACAACTTTTGCATGGTGAATACTAAAACACTACGATAAAACAAATTAATCTTTATTTTATTCATACGCTGACATAAATTTTGAGCTCTTAATACACGTTGGTTATTTTTTAGCATATAAAACGTAATATTTCTTTACAAAAACATTCTTTAAAAGAAAATTCTTTACAATCTGCTAACATATTGAATTCTGCTTTCGAAATATAAGTGAAGAGATTAATTTTCGTTGAAAAATCAAAAAAAGAAAAAAAAAACAGCTAAATGAATAATATGAAAATATCTAGAAGTAAAATGAAAAGTAAAAAAAAAATAAAATAAAATAAAAATAAAAATATGGAGAAACTTCTATTTTTGTACTGAAACTATTTAAATAAAACTATTTGAATGAAAGAGCAATATTTGAATAAAAGAGAAAGTTATTTTCCTGATATTTTAAAAATGAATACAAAAGGTTAAAATAGTTTTGTATAACAATTCGTAAGTCATAATGGAACGAAGGGCGTCACAAACCCACATACCTGCTGATTCTTTTATATAAAGAATGATTTAATCATTTAATATTAACATTCATTAATCAAATGTTCGTTTTTATCTGTATTTTATTTTCTTGGATTCGAATTTTATTGAATTTCGATTGATTTAATACTAACAAACTTTTTTGTGATAATTATTTTATCTGTCCTTGTAATTATTCGATTTAGATCTTCAGTGCACTTGTAAATGAAATTTATTACAATAATTCTTCGTTTGCAAACATTGGAACATATAGAAATCTTGCTCTTAAATTAAGATAATTTTTCTGCGTAAATTATATCCTATATCAGAATGTATTTAACTAAATAATCTATTTGATATTAGGAATTTAAAAGTGCTATTTGGTTCTTATAAAAAGAACAATTTTTAGAGTTTCTTAATCTATTAATTTGTCAAAAAGGTGCAGTTTTTAATGTTGTTGTTTTAATTTTTTTTTCTATTTCTACCCTTTTCCCCCATTTTTGCTTGTGTGTGTGAGTGTATGTATTTTGATTTTATTCTGTTACTACGTAAAGAAAAATATGTAAATACATTCCAATTTATTTTAATAATAAAGAATAAAATTTAATTTGTGTACAAATGTTATAATAGAAAAAAAAATGTTTCTAACAAACGCATACTTTATTCCGAGATTTTAAACACAGATGTAAAAAAAAAAAAATCACAAAAAATAAATAAAAAATAAAAAAAATAAATAAAAATTAATCGATAATGTACCTTTGTATTGGGTTGGCAACTAAGTTCCCGCTGTTTGTTTTAGGACACTTCTTCTACCGGAATCTATATTCTGTTTTTTTGATCGAGTTAATTTATGTTAAATTTCTGATCATTTAAATGTAATGTTAGCTATAAAATACCAAGTGGGTAGGCAACTAAGTTCCCGCCGTGTTTTTAAATGCTTATATTTCTGCCGAATCTACATTTTTTTTTTTGGTCGAATTAAATTTCTTATCATTAACTCTTTGCATTCGTATGTCCAGGCTGACAGGACATCATCTTTCTTTGCAAAATTTGTTTTTCGCACCAGTAATAAAGGAAAATAAAATTTGCCTTTTTTAATTACAGCATTTTTGAAATTGTGTACTTGAAGGAAACTTCTTTTTAAAAGTGGTGTAAACCGAATAGAATTTGTGTAAGAAACGCCCGAGTCGAAAGGTTTTAAATGGAATGTCAACTATGGAATTCCAACTGGGTTGGCAACTAAGTTTACGCCGTTTTTTTTTTTTTTAATTATTTAAAAGTTTATTTTTCAATAAAAAATAACAAATAATTAATCAACAATGTATTCTCCCTTCTTGCTTACAACTTCTTCCCAATGTTCAATAACATTTTCAATACCTCGTTGGTAGAAATCCCCCGGTTTTGACTCGAAAAATTCATCCAACCAAGCTCTCAATTTTGCATTAGTATTGAACGGAACTCCGCGCATAGCATTTGATAGAGATCGAAAGAGGTGGAAATCCGTTGGTGCCAAATCGGGAGAGTATGGCCAATGCGGCAGCACTTTCCAGCCCTGCGTTTGAATGGCTTCCTAGGTCATAGTGGTGATATGAGGGCGGGCGTTGTCATACAGCAAAAGGACTCCATACTGCCGATTAGGTCTTTTCTCTTGAATAGCCGTGTTGGGTCGATCCATTTGTCAAACATAGAGTTCCGCGTTGACTGTTTGTTTCCGTTCAAGCAATTCGTAATGGATAATTCCTTCTCAGTCCCACCATACAACATCGTTTTACGTGGATGAAAATCTTGTTTCACACGCTTTGTTGGTAATTTACCGGGACTAAGCCATTCCTTGTGAAGCTTCATATTAATGTACAGGCACCATTTTCGTCGCCAGTAACGATTCGGTAAAGAAATCGTTGCTTGTTTCCATCAGTTGAGAGGTGACGAGCGAGCAAACCAGCGGAGTTTGTGGCTCGTTGATTTTTTATTTTGTCACTTAAAGTATGCGGAACTCATGCTCCAAACTTCTGAACCTTTCCCATCGAGTTAAGATGCTTCTCTATAGCAGTGTGGGAGAATTTCATTTTCTCTGTGAGTTCTCTTTTTGTTTGACGCGAATTTTCTTGCAAAAGTTCGTTTAACCCCTTGAGGGAGTGGGATAAAATATATCCCACCTAATTTAAACAAGATTCTCACCAGAAATTTTTGACTTTGGAGGAAAATCGTTCAGAAATTGCTTTTCCTTATTTAGAAATAAAAATTTTCGATTATTCCGGTGAGAATTCAATATTTAGAGATATTTTTGCTTGCCCCTCAATGGGTTGATCGCACCTCATCGAATTCAACTGGACGGCCAGAACGAGGTGCGTCTTTGATGTCAAAGTTACCATTTTTTAACTTGGCATACCAATCATGTGCGGTTCTTTCAGCTATGGCACCCTCGCCATACACAGCACAAATGTCGCGAGCAGCTTTTGCGGCCTCACAACATTGATTAGGAGCAAAGAGGAGAAGGTAGCGAAAATGCTCCTTTTTCTCAACTTGACACTCCATTTTATTGATCTAAATTTTAACAAAAATTAACTCTATCCAAAAAACAAAATATAAATTCCGGTAGAAAACTTCTATTTAAAAAAACTGCGGGAACATAGTTGCCAACCTAATAAATAGTTTTTCCATTTTGTATTTAAAAACATTTACTCCGGATGATGGTTTTAAAGAAAAACCGAATCGCCGAGTATAATTTATATGTTTATTTATATTTTTGTGATTTAAATTTTTTGCATCTGTGTTTAAAATCTCGGAATAAATTATACGTTGATTTGCAACCTTCTGTTATATTATCACAAATTTATTTTGTTGGTAAGCTTTGCATGAATATTAATTTTGAGATTTAGCTCTATCACTTATTCCTCAAAAAAGTTTTACAAAATTTGAACCTCTAATCATTTAAAATTTCAAAAATAAACAATTCGTGTACTTAAATGTCATTGGATATTTTTCTACGCAGACTGCAGTAAAATTTAGAATGTAAATTACTTTAAGTAACACATTTACATTAATAATTTTCTTCAGAATGCGCCGATGGCTCAGTTTTATATATTTTAATTATTTTTATTATTATTTGTTTTTAATGTCCTAAGGCATGGTAACTGTCTTTACTGTTATAAAGAAAAAATCAGTGAAATGAATACATGTTTTTTTCAACCAAAAATGTATTATGCTGGTTAATTTTTTCTTTAAAAAAATAGATTGAAGCTAAAATAGGTAAAGGAAAATGATAGGTTATATTATAGAAAAACGTGTTTTTTGTTTAAAAAGAGTTTTAATAAAGTCATTGAGAAAAGCAGAAAGTTTCCTTTAAAGGCTTTTAAAAGCAAATACAAAAGATTAAAATTAAATTTCTCAAAAAATAAGATTTTCAAATAAGACAAAGATTATTAAACAATCTGGTGCAGTAAACAATCTCCACAAATCTGTTCTTTACATTAAAAAAAAAATACAAAATAAGCTAATATAATTTGCATATTCATTACTTATATAAATGTATTTTCTGCGCAACATTTTTTTTTTAAATATTATTGGATTTGAATTTTATTCCATTAATATAACAAACTGTTTAACTAAATTTATCTTTTTGATAAATCTCATTTTAATCCATTATCATTGTAGGTTATCAATTATCTATTTTTTCCTTAAAAGAACTTATTACAAAAACTATCTTTAGCGAACGTTTAAATATTTAATATATTTAATTCACGTACTTAAATCAACGGATATATTTCTACCTAAACTGCATTCTAAATCAGAATGCAATGACTAAAAGAGCAGATTTGAGTTAATTAATTTTTTCATTAAGTATCGGTGATTAAGAAACCTATAGTTACGATAATTTTCACCAGCTCCTGAAGCATATAGCTCATCATTAATATTGATAAGAAAAATAAAAAGACATGAATGGCGTTTATAAGTTAATTCTATAAATAAAATACTTCCCAATCTTACAAGATCCTGCACTATTGAAAAATAATACAATAAATAATATGCAATAAAATTCAATTAAAAAAAGTATAAAATAGTGACATGAAAATATCAACAACAACAAAAAAATAGAAAATCTTTTTTTTTTTTCTTTTTTAATAAAATATGTAAGTGAAATTTGTCATTAAAGAAAAAAAATGTGTTTTATTGCTGTTTTGTAGGCAACCACAAAATGCTAAAAAAATTTTGTACGATAATGCACAATTCATAATAGAACCTGTAAAGTTAAAAGCACAAAAAAAATGCAGAGCCTCTCTCTCTCTCTCTCTCTTTTTTTTTTTTTTTTTAAGAAATGTGAAAATGTGTTAATAAAGTCTACATGTCTTGACAAAAAAAGGTATTTTTTCTGGCATATTTTTTTTTCTTGTGTAAGTGTTTTATTACATTTTCTTTCCCTTTAAAAACTAACCAAACTTATATCGTTGATAAATTGTATTCCTAAGCATATTTATAATGAAATATTTTTTCTATGCTCTGCCAAGCTTAGCAGTAAAAATTATATCTTTTTATAACCCAAAATAACCCAGTTATAAATTTTTTATGTAATTTTGCAGCTTTTCTGCAGTACAGTCACGTTTTTTCTGTTTTTAATGCCGGAAAATTATCTTAAAATTAATAAAATGTCAGTCGTATAAAAAGTTGTATTTTTCCTGTTGTACTAATCATAACTTGGTTAATGTGTTTCTTTAAAAGAAAGTATACAGACAAGGTCACATATAAATTTTTAAAAGTCGTTACTTTTTGAAAATTTATGGCATGAATATATATATATATAAACTTATTCGTACCTCATTTTGCACAATTCACGTTAAATCCTGAAGACATTTTAAGTAGATTTCGTATGAAATACTACCTATTACATTCCCCTATATGTTGGAATTTCTGAACATTTTTTGCAGATCTACACCGATCATGACCCCTAGAACCCAAAACCACCCTCAGTAAAAATTTTGATATATATATATATATATATATATATATAGAGAGAGAGAGAGAGATGTATATATATATATATATATATATATCACTTTCTTCTGGACACGATAACCTAAACAATTCTGCACAAATCTCTTCCAAACTGATACATAAAATCAAGGGGCATAAAATCTCGGTCAAGTTAGTTAATGGGCTAAATCGGACAAAGGGGATGGAAATAGGTGGGGGTTTTGTGAAAACCGTAAAACCTCCATAACTTCTTAATTTTTGTACATATCAAATCAGTTTAAAGTTTTTGTTACTTCTAAAAATAGGGCCCAAAATTTATGTATCACAGTTTTTTATAAAATTTAAAATGGGGTCAAGGGGCGCAAAAATAGGGTGTTTGGGAGAAAAAAATTCGTAACTTCGTCAATTCTCAATTAATTTTATTATAAATCTCCTAAATATTATCTACGAATTTTATATTCACAAGTTTTTGATAGGACTAATTCGTACCGAAAAAAATTAAAAACGAAAACAATAAGGGAGGGGGGGGGGGGTTGAAGAACAAAAAAATCCGTAATTCTGTGAATTCACAAGATATAAAATCCCCATGAATTCATCATATATCTTCTTAATATTGTCTTCAACATTTATATAGACAAGTTTTTGATAGGACCAATTCTTACAGAAAAAAAACAAATTAAAAATACATAGCGGGTGAAGAAAAAAAACATCCTATTAAGGGTGTATTCATATCGAAACTGCTTATTTTCTTACTTATTTTTAAATTAATTTTTGCTCTCAAACGCATCGAATTTGTAGATTCCTTTATTCAGAAACTGTATAATGTACCTTAATGATCGATTTTTTGATAGAGGCAGAATATATTTCAAATAATGATGTCAAAGTGGGCATTTTGAAATGAATTTCCCGAAGCGATTGTGTTAGAACCGAAAAGTATTGTCCTACTGAGAAAATAATTGTTTATTAATCAAGTTTTAATTAATTGAACAAAAGATAAAAACACGGGTCACTTATAAATTTCTTCAGAAATCACGTCAGCAAGTTTCACATTTTTTCTATTAAAAATGAATAATTTTTTTAATACCACCTTATCATGATTCTGATAAAACCAGCAATTATATAAAAATGAAATGAAAACTCGTCAAAAGCGGCCAGATAAAATTGTTAAAGTGGGTTTATATCTAATCATGATTTAGTTTTTTTGGTGAAATTAGTATGCTTAACTTCGAAATCTACCTCCGCCTGTAGGCCGGGACGGCTGGGATTTTTTTTTTCTTCACTGCCCACCTAAATCTAACAGGTTTAGAAGTAAAATACATCTCATCTTTTTGGAACATCCTTCATAAACTTCATTTTAGATCAGAAGTATATACTTCAGGTATTTACTTCAAGTATTACACTTCAGAGGGTACTTCCATTCACGAAATGCTGAAGTGAATGAACGACACCAGAATTTGCAAACAAATTTATTTAAAATAAGCAAAAGCTTTTGCTCACGTCCTTAATAAAAGAAAAGTTTTCATTCTAATATTCTGATGCCAATGTGGCATTTAGGGAGTAAAATTAGGATGTCCAAAAATGAACCACCGCCCTTCAAGGGGTTAAATAATATGTTTGTTAATTGAGTAATCGATTAAATTTTACTTATGTTTTGCCTATTATAACAAGTAACTATTACTTTAGCATTTATAATGCTATCTTTCACAGAAATATATGCATTTCAAAATTATATGTTTAGTAAATTTAAAATGATTCTAAATCTATCGAAATATTACATTATTTTTATCTATACTAATATTATAATGAAGAAAAGTTTGTTTATTTGTAGGAGGTAAGCTCTAGAACTACCGAACCGATTCCAAAAGTAATGGCATCAAAATGATGGTGTTAGACCCACTTAGGACATAGGCTGTATCTTATGTCCGTGCCACTGGCCAGATAGGGGTGCAGAAGCAAAAAACATTCTAAAACTGCGATTTTTGTGTTACTGAAGGGCTTAGAAACATGAAATTTGGAATGGTAGTTACTTATAAGATACAAATGATCTCTAAGAACATTTTTTAAAAACTTCGAAATTTAAAAGTTGTGAAAATGCGCGAAAAGCGTTAAAAAAAAAAACGTTCTAAATGGCGATTTCTACTCAATCTCAGAAAGTTCTGATTCAAATTAAAAAAAAAAAAAAAAATGGTGTGAAAATTATGGCGTCAGCCCTCGCTCCAACACAGACAATATTTTATGTCGGTGCCACTACCCCAAAGTGGGTGCAAGAACAAAAAACGTTCTAAGTTGCGTTTTTTGTGATACTGCAGGGGCAAGCATCTTGAAATTAGGCATGGTAGTTACTTATATGATATAAATGATCTATAAGAACATTTCTTTAAAAATTCTAAGTTTAAAAGGGGTAAAAATGCACCAAAAGCGTTCTAAAAAAAGTTCTAAATTGCCATTTCTACGCAATCTCAGAAAATAACGTTTCATTTTTTAAAAAAATGGTGCTAAACACGTTGTAAATTGCATTTTTCTTGATACTGAAGGTGCTAACAGCTTGAAATTAGGCATGGTAGTTACTTATATGATATAAATGATTTCTAAGAACCTTTATTTAAAAATTCTAAGTTTAAAAGGGTGAAAATGCGCCAAAAGCGTTCAAATTGCGATTTCTACGCAATCTCAAAAAAGTACCAACCGATTTCGAACGAAATGGTTGGAAATTGATGATGACAGCCCTTTCTCCAATATAAGATATATTTCATGTCGGTGTCACTATAACCTAGGGGTTCCATTAAAAAAAAAAAAAAAAAAAAAAAAAAAAAAAAAAAAAAAAACTTTCTAAATTGTGATTTTTGTGATACTGAAGTGACTAGCAACTTGATAATTACTTATGATAATTACTTATGAGATTTAAATATTCTCGCAGAACGGTTTCTTAAAAAATTGATGTTTAAATGGAGTGAAAAGGAACGAAAAATGAAAGAAAAAAACTTTCAAAATTGCGATTTCTACGCAATTACAGGAAATATAAGCCGATTTGAGAAGTAATGATTTCAAATTGATGGTGACCGTCCCCGCTCCAACATACCCCATATTTTACGTTGTTGTCACTACCACTTGGAGGTTACAGGAGCCAAAAATGTACTAATGTGCGTTTTTGTGTTGCAGAGGAGGTCTAACATTTTAAATTTGGAATGGTAGTTACTTCAATGATGCAAATGTTTTCTAAGAATTGTCGAAAGAAAATTCCAAATTTAAAAGGATGAAGTGAGCGAAAAGAGTTCTATAAGCGTTCTAAATTACGTTTTTTATGCAATCGTATGAAATACAAAATCGATTTCAAACATAATGGTGCCAAATTGATGGTGATATAACCTGTTCAAACATAAGCTATATTTTATGTCGGTGACACAACCCCTAAAGTGTTGCAGGATCAAAATACTTTCTAAATTGCGATTTTTGCGGTACTGAAGAAGCTAGAAACTTTAAATATAGCACGGTAATTACTTAAAAAATATAAATGTCCTCTAAGAACAGTCGAAAATAAATTAGAAATTAAAAAGGGTTGAAGCGAAGGGAAGGAGCGAAAAGCATTCTAAAAGTGTCCTAAATTACGATTTCTGTGGATTCTCAGGAAATAATAAACCATTACAGAAATTATTGGTTGTGAATCAAGGATGATAGTCCCTGATCCTATACGGGCTATATTTTATGCGGGTATCACGACCACCTGGTTGGCAGGAACTACAAGAATGCCTTTAAAAACATCTAAAAATTGTTTTCTATAGAATATTAGGAAATATCAGCCGATTTCAAGGTTTATGTTGGCAAATTAATGGTGACAGTCTCTTTTTCAACCTTTTTCGAGACATTCTATTTCAATTCTATTTCGGCATTTTATGTTGGTGCCACTAACACCAAATAGGTGGTAGACTGTTAAACTAGAGGCTTGGAATTTGACATGATGGTTAATTTTAAGATGTAAATGTGTTAAGGTGGTTTCTAAAAAATTCCAAACTTCATGTGAATACTGAAATGAGCTTATTAAAGGAGCATAAAAGTCTCAAAATACTTTCCAAATTATCATTTATTTAGATTTAGTTTTAGTTCTTATTAATTAAAATATCATTTATTACAGTTTTATAATGAAGTTTTGTTAAACTGAGGCTTAGTTTGTAATTTTTGAATTATTCCAAAAGGTGTAATAAAAACTTCTAATAAAAACAGTCATAAAAATATCACTTGGCATATTTCAACTATTACGCGAGCAAAGCCGCGGGGTTTGCTAGTAAACTATAAATGAAAATTATCGTAGTGGTTAATTTTTACGGAAAAGAATATCTACCAGCTAAAATAATTTAAAAAATTACGATGAAATAATTTTTTTGTATTTGTATTTAATTTAGAAATTATTTGGAAAAAGAAGAGACACGTTTCAAAGAGACAGTTGCTTTTCCTCCTATTGTATAAACGAGTACAAAAGGATAAAAATATTTCTGTATAACAATGCAGACTTCATAATAGAACGAAAAAAGTAACAAAAACACAAAACTTGTAATGTCCTTTAGAGAAAAATATAAAAAGAAATTGCATACTCATTAATCAAATAGAAAATAATTTTTCTGAACTTTTCTTTTATGGAATTAAAATTTTATGTTGTTCACATAAACGGATGTTGATATATAATGTTATCATTTTAAGGGGAGGGGGGGATCTGGCACTTGATATCGTAAAATATCACTGGGAGGGACGAGGGGTTGTATTTTGATATTGTTATCATTTTTTGTACAACCAATTTTTTTCCTGTTTTTTTTTTTTTTTAGTATTTTAGTCAGTTACCTATATTTATGGAAATACAAAGTTATTATTAAAATAATTAAATGATTTTCAAATCATTTTATTCCAAAATCTTAAATATCCCAAAGTTCGCAATCCCTATTCTTGTGCTATATATGCGCATATAATTCATTGTAAAGAAAACATCTCTTCAAAATGCTACTCGTAATATTGACGAGTAAAAAATGAGGAAAATGGTATCTACCGTCCCACAGTGGCGTGATCAGTAGCGACAGCTGCTGTCACCCACGGGAGCCTGGGTTCGAATCGTCGTGTAAGACGTGGATGTAATTGTGAATTGTCCATTTGTAGTTATATGTAATGGAAAAAAGTAATAAAATTGCTTCTGGCCTGTTGTTGCTTCTGTGTATGATAACGACCATTCAAGGTAAAAGCGATAGTTGTTATAGGCCTCAAAGCAATCTGTTTCAATGTAAATTGTGTGCACCTGTTATGTTTATAAGAAATTCTGCTTATCGCCGTTCAGGGGCAAGTGCATGAATACAGTATTGATTAAAAAGCTTTTTACAGTATTTTTACAGTATTATACAGTATTTGATATTTTACAGTATTGATGTTAAAAGCTTTATGTAACAAAAGGTTATTATTAAATATTTTTAAAAAGTAAGTATTTCTTTAAAGTGTGTTATAAATGTATAATCATACTTGCATAGTATTGGAAACGCATAAAAAGAAGAAGAAAAAAAATGTAAAAATAAAAAGAATTTTTATACCTTGATAACTATATCATTAGAGGGGGAATGATAATGTATGTTATCGTAAAGAGAGAAGGGGTGCAAAATTGTCAAAAAATTGATAAAGCTATATATGTACAGGCCCAGAATTCTGTATAGTTATATATGTGTGTGTTGCTGTAAAAGCACGAAGTCTGATAAATCCTAGCGCTTACTAAAATGAGTTAGTGAATGCCCGAAATATAGTTTTAAACACTTGCACTTTGAGCTTTTACCGAACCATTTTGGTAAATGCTAGGATTTACCAATATAAGTTAGTGGATATCCAAAATATGTTTTTATACCGAACCATTTCGGTAAAAAACAGGAGGTTTACCGAAGTACAAAACTTACTAAAACAGCTATAGTAAGTTTTAGTACAAAATCTTACTAAAATGAGTTAGCAAATGTCTGAAATACGGTTTTAAGACTATTAAATTATTATTTTGGAGCTTATTCCGTAAAATTTCGATAAATGCAATGATTTATTCTTTAAAATGTTCAAAGCTGTATAAAGGTAATTGCAATTTTTTTTTTTGTATATTCTTTTTACAGTTTATATGAAAAATAAAATTATCGTAATTTTGTTGAAGAAAAAGTGTAATCTGAAATAAAGTTGTTTTAAGGAGTTGACAGCAGTAGCAAAATCCCATTCATTCAATGGTTTCGGCAGTAGTGCAAATTTATATTTAGATAAAAATAAATAAATAAATAAATAAATAAATGCAGTACCTCTGTTAATCTAAAAATAATTAGTTATTTTTGTTTTTAAACTGCTTTATTCCACTTTTTAATTTCATTTTTTCACAAACGACCAATTTTTAGTTTATCTACTGTCAAAACTATTGAAAAATGACTGAAATCACGTAAATAGTTCCTGAGACAAAGATTACACAAATTCCATCTGTTTTACATGGTATTTTCTAGATAATTATATATTTTGTAGATAAATCGCGTTTTACCGCGTATTTATTTAAAAAATATTAATATAGCATTTATGTTTATATAAAGTAATTATAAAAAATCTTTCGTCTGGAACCTTTAAATTCATCTAAATACATCTCTACTAAAATTTGCCCAACCAGTGGCCGAGAGGTTATGCTCTCAAAGCTGGTAGACGGGAGATGCTGGGCTCGATCCCAATAGCGCCCGTCGGGCTAATCGTTCGGAGTTTTCGTTGTTTTCTTCGAACCATGGATTTCCATGCGTAAATACGTGTTAGGTTCCCTTAGAAAGACCCCTACGAAGGGCACTCCCCCCTAGGGCCTATATCCCATGCGTAGATGGCCATAAACAACAACAACAAATAACCAACCTCTACTAAAATTTAAAATTAATTTTGAATTTAAGCTGTATACTAAATCAGGAAGGGAATAATATGATAATACACTTGATATAATTACATTCTTCATAAAACATTAATTACCCTGCATTGATAGAATTTAAGCGCTTATATATAACACGATTTTTTTTATTTAAATTTTTTAAAAACATATATAAGCTGTTATATAATATATGAGCACATAAAATACAATACTGGTTCTAATTGCCTCTTAATTAAAAGTAAACGAGCAATATATATATATACATATTTATTTATTTTGATTATAAAATGTTCCACCTCGTATCAAAAGTAATTACATTGATTACTGAATGATTAATGTAGTGTTCCTGCGTAATACAATACAAAATATGTTAGAGAAATCTTATAAAATGTTCAAAATATTCCTTTTAACACTTTCCAATATAGTTGAAAAGTATTTATGAATTCTTTTTCGTGATCTAACTCGCTTAAATATAGTCCGATTGCCATGAAATCGACATATGTTATTAGAGTTGTCTATGGTATGTTCGGTATGTGAAAAGGAAGCGAGTAACATTTGCCGTTCAATTACAGGAACGTTGAAAATAATTCCGTTACATTAAGATTTATGGGGAAAATAGTTTTCAGTGTATTTTAATAATATTACGCTATTTTAAACATATTGAAATTGATACATATCACTGAAATGTGCTACAAAGTTCTTACGATGAACACAATGTGAATAGAATTTATCGTTCATTTACAGGGACACGCAAAAGAAATAGGCTACAGGAGAAAATGAACAATAATTGAACTGTTGAAACCTACGAACAATAATTGCTGAAGTGCATTTTAAGTTGTGGTATTCGTTTTTAAATTTTATTACTTTTTAAATATTACTAGGCGTGTATAAATGCTATATATCACATGCAAGGCTACACAAAATATCTCAAGTACATTTCCGTTTATTGGTGGATATTGCTGAATGGAAATTTTCAAATCTGCTATGCTTTTAACTGAACTAATTTTTCGAATACTATACAGTATTCGCACATATCTATAGATCATATACAGGGCTGTTCAACGAAATCGTATATTTTCCCGAGTGTTCATGGTAATAGCAGAAAATGTGTTTTACAATGCGTTATGGGTTTTCTAAATTGTTCAATTAGACATCATATTTCACATTAGTAATAAGCGAAGTTTTTTTTATAGTATTAGGGATAAGTTGGAAGGTGCTCCATAATCTATGCCGTTTAGATGATACTTTTTGTTTGGTTCATTTTTAAATTCAGTGTAATATGCTAATCTATTTCTAATGTAGATAAGAAACCAGCAGACTTGAAAGAGATAAGCAATTCTGTATCTGAATAAGATTGCATATTGATTTCATTGAATTTTCTATAAATAAGTAAATGTATAAAAGATTTCACATAATGTGACATTCATATATAAATATTTACAAATTTAAAAGTATACTTCGCTTGTTTTAAACTTTAAAATAAACATATATGCAGAAATCTTTATTTTCGATGGGCATTACCATAGATCAAGAAGCAGTGTGATTTATAAATTCATTGTATTTTCGTGAATAAAATTGCTTGAAAACAAGCACATTTTGAAAGAGGTAGATTATTCTATATCTGAATAATATCGAATATTGATTTCATTAAATTTTCTCTAAATAAATAAAATGCAAATATGTGTTCACAAATTTGCATTTCATACATAAATATTTACAAATTTAAAAGTATACTACTCTTGTTTTAAAGTTCAAAATAAACATATATGTAGAAATTTTTATTTTGGAGAGACATTACCATAGATCAAGAAGCAGTGTGATTTCTAAAGCCATCGTAATTCCGTGAATAAAATTGCTTGAAAACAAGCACATTGTAAAAGAGATAGATAATTCTATTTCTGAATAATATCGAATATTGATTTCATTAAATTTTCTGTAAATATTTAAAATGCAAATAAGTGTTCACAGATGTGCATTTCATATATAAATATTTACAAACTTAAAAGTATACTACTCTTGTTTTAAAGTTCAAAATAAACATTTATGCCGAAATTTTTATTTTCGAGGGACATTACCATAGATCAAGAAGCAATGTGATTTATAAAACCATTGTATTTTTGTGAATAAAATGTCTCGATAAAACAAAACAATAAAAAACATAGTAATTAATTTTCACAAAAAATAGGGAAACGAGGGTGCATAAAAGAATTGTTTGGAAAATTCAGCAATAAAAAGAAAAAGAAAAAAAAATGTATGCGACAGCGTATTTTCTTTCGAAAAACTATTTTGAATAGAGTTTGTGTAAAAGAGAAAATTCCATTCTCTCGCGTTCTTTTTTTTTTTTTTTTTTTTTTAACGATGACAAAAGGTTAAAAATAGTTTTCTATAACAATGAAGGATTTATAATGCAACATAGGACGTTACATGCCTTAAAAGAATACAGATTCTCTTCATTAAAATCATAAGATGATTTAATATAATCTGCATATCCATTTATCAAATTGACACTTTTTTTAGCGTTTATGTTTTAGCACGTTCGTATTCACTCACATTAATCTAAAAGATTTTCTTTTATTAAACAAATATGGTTTGTTGATAAATTGCTTTTCTGCACATGTTAATTAAATATTTTTATTTTTTTATAGGAATGTTTTATAAATTTATTTCCATCAATCAATTTTTTATTATTATTTAAAATATGTAAATTACTTAAATACCTAATTTATTTTCTAAATAACTTAATTTGTGAGTCATGCAGCTATTAAACAGATAATTTCCTTGAAATATAAGTATTAAACAGCTTCAAAAAAATTATCATATATAGAGGATGATTTGCCTACTACAACATTTTGAAATTTCCTAAAGAAATGTTAATTAATAGGAAAATTAATCAAAATCACCAATAAATTTTATCACGTTTATCTTATTGTCCCTTTTTTTCACGCATTCATATTGTCCTTTTTTTTCATAGATATTATCTAAACATTATAAAATTTTCTAAACATTTATTTTAATTCACACTATATATCTAAAATCCTATTGAAACGACTTTAGGAAACGATTTTATGAAATGACTGATTAAACGACTGATTCAGTTTTACAGACATTTTTTCTAAAATATGGAATGTTTGGCGGCGAAATTAACAACAAATATCCGTATTGATTCACATGTGTCAAAAGTGGTATTAGAATTCTAAAATTTGAGTTTAGTTTTCGAAATATTAATTTTTTTCTGATTTTAATGAAATTTCGCGATTAATATTTGTTATGGCAAATAAATTATTCCACTTTTGTGGGAAAAGGGAAAAAGTGGAAAATATAAAGATTATTAAATTTCATATTTATCTTGCTTTTCCTATTAAAACTATCTTTTATTTCAATAGATAGTGATGACAATACTTTGATTAAATTATGTTTTTCAAGCAAATTCGAAGAAATAAAAACTTATTTTCTCTGTTCGATCTTCGAGAACCATTTTATTTAAGACAACAAAAAATCGTCTGTCATTTTCCTCCTGGACGTAAACTCCATTGACATACAAAAGAAAATAATAATTCCATGGTAGATTTTTTTTTTTTTCAGTTAGTTTACAAAGGCGCTGAAAGCCTTTGATAGTTTAGAGATAAAAGCACAATTTTCTAAACATTTATTTTAATTCATAAACTGGAATATTTTGAATAAATTTGTCTAAATGACGTCATTTATGTAAACGCTTAAGAAAGGGGAAAAATAAATTTGCAGTGATTATGATTTATTTATATCATATTGTCGTTTTTTGAAAATTTTAATGAAACAAATTTATAAAAACAATAATTCGTATATGTGAAAGAATATATGACATAATAATTGTTCAATTGAATGCAAGGAGGATAAAATTCCCTGTTTGGTTTTCTATACAATTTTAAAGAAAAAAATGGGAAAATGACATCATTTGACCTTTTTCATTGTCTCTCATTTAGAGCAATTTAAAAAAATTGCTGTTGTTGCTTTTAGAGAAATGCCATTAAAAATTAAAAAGAAAATATTAGTAGTTCGATAATATTAGTATTTTAATATTTTAGATTTAGAAATTTTAAGCGTTATTATTAGACTTTTAAACAATCCCGATATCTAAAATTAGTACATGAAATAATAAGTACCCAAATGAATGCAAAGAGAATAAAATTTTTCCACTTGATTTTTCTTTTAAACTTGATGAGTAAATAACATCAATAATGCGACAATGATATCATTTACTGTTTTATATTTGCATAATGGTGTATTAAAATATGAAAATAATTAGAAGCTGTTACTGCAGATATCTAAAAGTCGATCAAAACATAAAATATAAGCAAAAATTTTCAAAACACATTTTTGACACACGCATTTCCGAGGTTCTGAATGTTATTACGAAGCATACACAGTTTTTTCTATTACCCTCGAACGCAAAGGAAGAATATTGTCGATAGCATCGTTATAAAAGCAGAGAAGCAGCGACATTTTAAAACTAACCATTTTATATAAGCGGATTTTCAATTGTGCAACTGATTTTATTTATCAACTAGCAGACCCACCCGGCGTTGCCCGGGCCCGTGATGAATTAACCTCAAATTTGTATGATTTTGTACCTTTAATACCCTTTTGTCTGAATTTATATTTTTAAATATAAAAAATCGCAAGAAAAATATTAAATTGAAGATATGTACTATTTTGCGTAAGTTGATTATGGGAGTATATGCGTACCGAAAGCGAGCGGAACAGCGACAAAACACTCAGGTTTTTACTGATTTCGTGGACATTTTCAGACATTTTGTTTTGTAAAAAATATTTCTACCCCTCCGAACGTTTCAAAATTTTTATAGGAGATGTAAATCTGGTATATTTAGATGCTTCGATAAACATTGTGTTAAAATAAGGACGTTGACTAAAATAATAAATTAAGAAATTTGTTTAATTTACTATTCGAATAAAGTGGGTAGTGCAACCTTCCACCGAGAGGGAGCGCAATATGTTCTATACAAATATTACTCTACGAAATAGTGGTCAAAGGGCTGTTATAACTTACGTGAAAATTTCAAGTCGATCGGTTAGTTCGTTTTCCAAAATTTAACGAATCCGCGTTCATTCTCTATTAAAAAAAAGCGTTTTTGTTTCTTTTTAAAAGTCGATTTTTTTTCCATTTTGAACAAAAAGTTCTGAATCATTTTTTTTAAATTTACATACTCTTAATTAATCTACAAATATAGGCCGAGAAGCTAAAGTTTAAAATCTGTAAATGCTGTATTTTTAAAATTTTGGTTTAAATTTGAACTCCCATTAAAATTTTACCCTATGGTTTTTATCTACTCTCCAAAATAAAAGTAGGTGTTTTTCAAAGCAGAGATAATGTCTGTAACTTTTAATAAGTAGCATATATCTCATGACTCCCTCCAAAAACGGCATATAAAAAGTCAGAAACGCTAATTTTTTAAAAAGAAATCTAGAGCCCCTCCCTCCCACCCTGGAATTACACGCACCATTCGTTTTTACACTTTTTCTTTTGTGTTATAAACGTTCTTAAAGTTTCAAACAGACCGCCTTGCTAGATTTCCTAATTTTAACAAAATCGCGTTATGTTAGTTCTAAATTTCACCACCAGGGAGCGCACTCTATTCTTAACAAAAGCTCCTTTACACAACCTATCAGTAGATATGTTACACGAGGAGGTGGCGGTCTTCAGCAAGAATTTAAGATATTTGTTGAAATTACTATTCGGAAATAGTGGTAACTTAACTTTTGTCACATTTATATGTACTAAGTAGCATGTATCTGAGGACTCCGTCAAAAAAACGCACCTGAAACGGTATGAAACGCAAAGGTCAAAAAAAAAAAAAAAAAAAAAAAAAATATTTCGTCCCTCCACTCCCCCCACCCACCTGCCCAAAATTTCACTCGTCATTTTTTATAAACTTTTTCTAATGTGTTATAAACTATCTTAAAGTTTCAAGAAGATCGCTTTTTCAGATTTCCTACTTTAAATGAAATCGCGGGCTCTTAGTTCCAATTTCCACCACTAGGGAGCGCACTGTATTTTTAACAAAACTGTATCTGAACATAACTCCGTTACACAACCTATCAGTAGATATGTTACTCGAGGTGGTGGAGGTCATAAGCAAGAAATTAAGATATTTTTGAAATTACTATTCGGAAATAATGGTAAGAAACTTTTGACATTTTTTTTCATTTAATAAGACTCATTTATCTCAGGACTCCGTCAAAAAACCGCACCGGAAATGGTAAGAAACGCAAAGGTTAAAAAAAAAAGAAATCTATCGCCCTTCCTCCTCTCCCCACCTTCCCGAAATTTCACGCGCCATTCTTATATAAACTTTTTATAATGTGTTATAAACTATCTTGAAGTTTCAAACAGATCGCTGAAATTACTTTTCGAAAATAGTAATATCAAGACTTCTGAAATTTTTATGTCGAATAAGTAACTTTTATGCTGTATTTTTACAAATCGCTCGCCGTTCTGAAGAATACTACAATAAAACGTAACGTGGACTACCGTTTAAAACAAGCATATAAAAGAAATAAACCAATTAGTGAAATTAGCGCCCCCCACTCATAAATTAAGGGGTGCAAAAAGTTCTGTACGAACATCCGGCATGAGTTCCCACTGCCTGCGGTACTGTATAGTAGGCGGGCGATAAATTCGGAACATTTTTCTGTATTTAAAACATAAAAGAAAGAAATTAAAAAATGCGTTTAAAAATGCCTTTAAAAAAACACTTCTGAAAAAAAAAAATCATTATCAGCGTCAAAAATGAGAATTTAAATTCTATTAAAACTGTTGCTACCCGTTACAGCAGCAGAAAGCATTAGAATGCAAGGATTTATTGTTGCCAATTTCTAATTTCTAGTAGTAAAATAGCCAGTAAGGAGTATGCTAATCTTTTATTTAATGTTTAAAAAACACATTTCTTGCTATCTAAATAAATCAGCATCAAACAGTCACCTCCAATTTTCCGTAAACCAACCAAAATCGCCGATTTTTTAGCAACCAATCAAAGTAGAAAAAAAAAAAAAACAGAAAACAGTGCAGCAAACAAAAGCCTGCCAGGTTGTCAAGTGGTTGCTAGGTTGCGACGTCATTTGAAACTAATCCCTTCTCTTAAACGCTCATTATTATTAAATATATTTTCAAAGCATGTTTCACCTTCATGCTAAAATTTAATGTTTAGTTGAAAAAACAGTCACTCTTGAAACATTAAGCATTCAAATTCGTTTATTTAATTACATCCCGGTTTACTTAATTATTTCTGCGAAAGCTTTATACAACCAACCAACCGAAAGTATTCTGGGGGAAAAAAGGCGTACTTTTGATGAGAGTGATGTCCGAATATTAATTAATTACTCAGTTAATAATTAGAATATTAAAATTCTGAGGATATGGTGCATTAGAAGTGGCCTTGGACTCTTTTCAAAAAATTTTTGAACATCGTACGTGCCATAGATTTTGCTAGCCATCGCACACAGACAGACACACAGACAGACAGACGGACAGACAGACAGAGCGATTTGTTCTTTTATTAGTATAGATGCCAAAAGTAACCGTCAGCTGTAGCGGCAGCAACGGATGAGGAGATAGTAATAGAAAAATGCACAATTCAAACGGAAATGAATGGCAGCCCGATTACAGAAAATAGTCTTTGTTCTTGATAATATCATTTAATCTTCCATAACCTGCTAATATTTTAAAACAATGTACATTATCATGTTTTTAAAGTCGGAACGGGGGTTGGCGGGCATATATATATAAGTTGGCAAAAAAAAATCAAATGCCAATTGTCAGTTTGCTCAATATATTAAGGAGAACGAGTACTCGTTTTTTTATTAAACCAAAATCCGACTATGGCTGCTACTTAATGCATAATACATTTTACAAGGAAATGATTTTCTGAGTTCGGTTTTATGTTAAAATTGTATACATACAGGATGATTAAAAATAACGAGGACAAAATGAAAGTCAAAACCAAGCTTACAAATAGGATCAATAATAACATAGGAACAAGGGGTCGCATACGCCATCCTGGGCCGTTAGAGGGCGCTGTATGCAATTAATATGTAATAGGTAAAAGAAGAAAAAAACAAAAATAATTCTACATCGTTTTATTTATAATATATGTCCACGCATATTACACATTTAGGACGAATATTACTAGAGATGATGATCAAAGTTTTTGTCAGACGACTGGAGACACGCATTACATCGACGCTGCCTGGACTGGCGCACTTTCTCAAACATATCAGGTGCATATCGAACACATTCCGCTGCCGCAATATTTTTTCCTACTAAGTCTTCCTGCAACGAAACAGGTGTTTCGTAAATAAATCATAAAAAAAAACACATAAGAAAATATCTACTGGAGACAAATATGGTGATCGAGGTGGACATGTGATTGGTCCACCTTGGCCAATCCAACGCCTGGGAAAGGTGGCTTGCAGATGTCTTCTGACATGTCTGCCGCAATGTGCGGAGCTGCGTCGTGCTAAATTTATGCACGTCCAGTAGCTCAATTTGCTCATCTCGTCTTTTCATGGAAACGTCCTCTAGCGGCCACGGATAGCTTTCCCGACCCGAAGTTCTTATGCGATTTTTGATTTTTTTTTTTTGTATACCTGTTTTGTCTTTTCATTTTGGCCACGTTATTTTGAATCAACCTGTATATATAATGATCGTGCTGTTTCTAATTAAAGTATTTATATTCATAGTACATTAATTTTAGAGAAATGAATTCCAATTATTCATTATCCCATCGACCACGTTCTATATAAAAAACCGTAGCCAAACTATAGGCAAATGGGTATGATCGCGTAATTACATTCATTTGGCGTCAAATGTGTTTGTTATGTGATCAACGGTCTTTTAATTCAATGTTAAACAGTATTTTTATTGATTTTTTTAATTTATTTATTAGCTAATTAGTTGCCTAATGTAACAATTATGTCATTAAAGAGCGACTTTATTGCTGATAAAAGAGAAAAAATATTGGAAAAGTGCTTAGTTACGTGCCACAAATCTGGTTCAACTTAAATTTAAAAAAAATATTCACCAGCCGAGAGAAATATTTAAAGAAAAATAATTCAAAGGTATTTTTTTTTACATAAGCTCAGAATATCAAGACTGTTACTTTTTAATACAAGGTCTTCTAAAAAAGTAATGCACGATCTAGATGTTTAATATAATTTTTTGTAGTACGGACTAATTTTGGAATATGTGCTTGAAAATGCGGTGGACATTTGTGTATGGAAATCCTACCTCGGCATCAAATACCAGAACAGATTTGTTTGATTTTCTGAATTGATTTCTACCAGCCTCTCTCTCTTTGCAAAGTTTGTTCATGACCGTGTCTAAAAATGTTGCTTGTAAACACTTTGAAATGTTTAATCTGTCTCAAACTTACCTGAAATTGAGGACGTTTTTAGTAGGTTAAAGTGACCTATTTAAAACTCCATTCTAAAATGGGGCCCCACCAGTGGCCGAGAGGTTCTGCTCTCGAAGCTGGTAGACGGGAGGTGCTGGGTTCGATCCCAATCGCGCCCGTCGGCCTAATCGTTCGGAGTTTTCATGGTTTTCTTCGAGCCGTGGATCTTCCATGCGTTAATACGGATTAGGTGTTCTTAGAAAGACCCCCACGGAGGGCACTCCCCCCGGGCCTATATCCCTCGTGTAGATAATTGGCCGTCAAAAATCAACCCAACCCAACCCATTCTAAAATGCCTCTGTACATCAGATAAGATTTAAAATTTCTAGTACTCTTTAGGCAAAAATTCATTTGCAGAAAGCTTAGTCTGGTTTCAACACTTATTTCAAAGTTGTTAAGCCTAAAAAAAACAAAAAAAAATTACAGTTATTAGAGAATAACTTGTATATAGATATTCCAGGATGCACTGTGTATTAATCTTTCTTTATTTTTCAGCATATAAACATGTAGGATAAAATATTATTAATTACCAAGATCAATACAGTAGAACCTCTTTTATCCTAAACTCTTTTAACCGAAACTCTCGGTTAATCGAAATCCATTTTGAAAGATTTTTTTTTTTTTTTTTTTTTTTTTTTTTTTTTTTTTAACTATCCCATTTCTTGTGTGCAAAATCTATTTTGAAAGTTTTTTAAACTATATTTTACCTTGTGTGCAGGTGGTTGTTTCCGAACTACGAGTACATATAAATATTTTTCATACCCCTTTCTTAGAGTTCCTTTGAATTTAACTCTCGTAAGCTGTGGAGTGGAACGAAGAAAACGAACAAATTATCAGTCCTGAAGCTTTCGAATGTTTTGCAAAAGATTTTGCATGGCTGGAGTAGCAGGAAGACTGTGATACTGGTGAACTAATAATATTAAAAAACTCCGTGATAAAGCTTCAAAGCAAAGGCAATCGAAACTAAGACAAACAAAACATTTTCTCAAATCCTTGCGATATATGTAAAAGGCACTTAATTTCAAAATTAAAATTCAGCTAATTTATTCTTGTTTCTATTTTGCTATTGGTTTATTTCTATTAAAAACTTATTACCATAATAATAAATATTGCATATATTGCTCCTTAATCTTAAAATTGAAGCATTCTCGATTATCCGAATATTTCGATTATCCGAAAGATGGTCGGTCCCAATTACTACGGATAATCGAGGTTCTAGTGTATTTATATTTGAAATTGCATTATCCGTCAAAGTTATTTATTGATTTTTACTGTATAATACAAACGTGCATAATTTCATGTTACTAAGTCATTTAGATTAAAAAGAAATTTACGTGTAAAATTATTATCGGTACCACATTAAAGTTATTTTAAAATTCGTTGTAATTTAAATTTACATCGAAAACAAAATGATTGAATGTCTTACGTAACATGTAACTACTAGCTAATTGCAGACTCAGTTAAAGGTCTGCACGGGCCCGAGTCGGGTTTGGGGGAATTTTCATTCACGACTCTCGCGTCACTCCGGGCGTGGCCTTCTTTCTTCCCCGATTTGACCAGACCGGAGTCTTACTTTTTTTATAATATCTGGTCGCACCTGGTCATCACTCTTTCGTGGCCTGGCCTTAAAGCTTTATTCCGGGCGGAGCCGCGACTGACTTTCATTCTTCCTAGGTGCCTGCGAGCCGAAATTTTCCTGTCCGGTCCCGACACAGCTCATATGAAATTCATTGGTCGGATCGGTATGGATCTTGTAAAAATCAGTAAAATTTGACATAAACAAACATTTTTTTTTGCGAAACGTGTATATTTGTTAAATAGTCATTATACTACAATTGAAATTATAAATTTATTTTTTGCGAATATACATATAATTTCTAGGCAATAAATTTAAAGTATCTTTGAAGAAACACCGGCTTATGACGGAGTCCTCAATTAAACGTAAAAATGTGTTACTCCATACATAATGAATAAAATAACATATGCAAAAAGAATATAATAAATTTACGACTTTGTGTACCTGCTAATAAGGGAACCTGTCCATAATGGATTTTTTTTATCTCTATTCTGCGATTCCGTCTTCAGATTTTTAAGTCTCCAAGCCACGGATCTGAATTAACAATATTAACTGAAACATTTACATACAAATAGAGACTCGTTAACAAAATAAATATCGTTGTCCAGGGTTAGTTTTTTTGAAAAAAAAATATATAAACAAGCAAACAAAATTAAAATAAGTATCGTTTGCCAGAACTCCTCATAAAAGGCAATTTTTAACCATCTATATATATAAAACAAAGTCTGGATTTTGTATTAATCAACGCTCAGCCAAATCTACTGAACCTAAAATCTTGAAAATCGGGGTAAAAATACTTCTTATGATATAGAGTGCCGCTAAGAAAGGATTTTCCAAAATTCCACCCTTAAGGGGGGTAAAAAAGAGAACAAACTTAAAAAAAATTCCTTAAAAATCTGATTTTAGAGTTATTTTTCAACTGATAACATATTTTGATGTATTTTTGTATCCTGAATCGAATGGTACTAACTAAATTCTTTTAAGCCCAATAGTTCGAGAGATATTTCATATTTTTCTAATTTGGCACTATCTTTGGCGCCAAAACCTGAATTTTTCAAGTGATAATTTCTAAAAACTTATTCTTTTCATTCTGTTACTATAGCAAGGGAAAAAATTCAAATTGAATAATTTTTTAACAAATCCTTTTGGTTAAGTAAAAACAACTTCGTCAATTAGATAAAAAAAAATTCAAACGCCTCAAAAACTAAAACTAAATTAAAAAAAAAAAAAAAAAAAAAAACTGTGGTACTTTTTCGTTTTAATTTTCATTGCGATACCATGCCAAAATGTATGGTGTCGTGCCATATTTCAACCGTAATCGTGCAAACGATTTTTATTGCAAACCGTGCCACACATTAACATTTGCTAATTATTGAAAGTGAATATTTTTATGCTGGAATTTTTAATGGTGGAATTTATTTTATTCCATCATAATCTCGGAAAACTTTTTTATTTGTTATTTTTTGAATAGAAAATATTTATTACTCTTACTGATATAGATTTTACTATTTTGCAGTTATCTGATGATGAGGAAGCTACAATAAAATTATTTCAAAAGTTAGGAATTATACATATAAAAATGTTTTGTTCAAAAAACCATGAATGTCTGCATTGAATGAATGACATGTTTATTGCAATGTGAGACATACGTATTACGTACGCCATGCTTCAGTAGTAAAAGACATTTCCAATTTCAAGACTGCAGTTTAAATTGACTATATTTTATTACATGCAAAATATTTATTTATTCTTATATTTTAAGTATTTATTTTGGTACCCGTCGACCAATTTCGCCAAATTATATAAAACGCTAAACTACTCGCCAAATTATACAAATTGACGTAATTTTTATTTTAAATAACGAAAGAAAAAATAAATTAGTATAACATTAATAAAAATACGGTATTTCTTAGTTATCCCATCGACCAAATTACTGTCGCCAAATTGTAAGATTAATTGCCAATAATGGTTGCCATTAATTAATTAATTGGGTACTTCTTAGTTATCACGTCGACCAAATTACTATAGCCAAATTGTAAGATTAAATGCCAATAAAACCATTAATTCGACGTTTTATTTGTATTTTTATTCATGTTTTACTAATTTGTTTATTCTTTCGTTATTTAAAATAAAAAATTATGTCAATGTGTATAATTTGGCGATAAACATGGCGATTTTGGTCGACGGGATAACTAAGAAGTACCAAAAAGACATTTAAAACGTCGAAATAAAAATCACCTGATGACGTAAATACGTGTAACTTGCTCAAAGTCAAGTGAATGTGACATTTACGATCAACCATTATTGGCATTTAATCTTACATTTTGGCAATAGATTTTTGGTCGACGGGATAACCAAGTAGTACCATTATTTTTATTTATTTAAAAAATGGTACGTCAAAGTCTGTAATTTTCAAAAGTTATATTTTATAAATGCTCATTTTTTTATCAACAAAATTATTTTTTTTTCAAATTTACCATTTCATTTTTATGCCAACTATTACGCTTGGTGACAATGGTGTTGGCATAACAGGGAAATATCAAAACAGTTACTGATTTTATTTCAAATGTAAAGAAAAAGGTTTAATGAGCAATAAATATTGTAAATATCACTATAACTCAGATTCTACTGAACAGAATTTTGTAGAACTTATACTGTTAAATAGTAAATTTGGTTTATAAATGGTTTAATGTAAAAACCATCATTCTAAGTTACTACGGGAGTTCTAAAATTAGGTGAACTCGATTATGAAAAATTTCAAGTCAACTAATTAAATGCAAAGCAAGTTAGATAATATTTCAGGGATTTTTTTAATATTTATCTTATCATTCTGTGTTGTTTAGTTACGGAGCTATGCGGAAAAAGTTCTCAGTGGTACAGTAAAGAAAAGTGGAAGATATACGCTACAGAGATAGGTATACTAGAGAGTATATATGCTATAGTTATGGAAGTTGAGCTGAGTTCCTTAAAAAATTCAGAAGTGATGCAGTATATACCTACCCCTACCTCCCAGAGAGTTCTATAATCAGGTTAACGCGATTATGAAAGTTATATTTAACTATCCCAATATATATATAATGCAAAGAGAAATTTCATTTCGGCCGCTTATATCGTGAATTCTGCTGAATAGATTTTGACGGGACTTACATTGTTAGTTATATAATTTTTCAGAAAAGGCGTTAGTATAAAACATAACGTTCTACGTTGCTTAGTTAAATGATTATGGGGAAAGTTCTAAATGAGATGAACCCAATTTTGAAAGATTTGCTTTTGTTAAAGGTTCCACTGAATGAATTTTTATGGGATTTAAACTGTTAATTAGATCATTTTTAGGGAAGGTTTCGGTATATTTTCCAGTTTAAAAGATTCTGCTAAGTGGATTTCGATGCAACTTGATCGGTTAGTTAATTTTTCAGTGAATGTTTTAGTATAAAGCACATATCATTTGATGTTGCTTGGCTGTTAGGTTGCTTGATTGTAGAATCATAGATGAAAGTTCTAGAATCAGGCGAACCTAATTATTATGAACGATCAGCCTTTTCAATAAGTCCAATTAACAGATTCTGATGAGACTTGAATTGATAATTTTTCATGAACGCTTTTAGTATATTACATATTGTTCTATTGTTCTTTACCAAATCCTACACTAACAGATCAACTAAAGAAATTAGTCCTTAACAGTCTAAATTTTGTATGACTCAATAAAAGATAGCGTAATGACATTCATATTGCTTTCAGCAATTCGGTTGGATACACTAGGTAAATGTTCATATTGCTTTAAAACGCATGACCAAATTCACAGATATATTTTGTTTCATTCAAGATTTCTTTAGAAAAACCGACCAGCGTAGCGGGCGAAGGCGGCTAGTATCTCTATAAATAAAAATCTATGTTTTGCAGGAATTTACTCGCGCCGAGCAGATGGCAGCTCTCAATGATAGGGTGGCATTGATTCTAACTAAAACATTAGAAAAAATGCCAAGTGAAAAATATGGTATTTTTTCAGGTTTCTAAAGATTAAGAGCGCTTTTCGAAATGATGGGTTATTGGTAGGAAGCTATTATGTATTTTCGTTTGTGATTATGTTACATTTTCATTCTTTTAGGAATATTAGTCTACTTTTAGAATATCGATTCACTGTTTGAGACGTGCTTTTAAGAAACTTGTGATTTCTAATGTTACGATTTTAGTTAAGCTGACAATTGATGCAAATAATGAATGGAAACCAGTATATTTTCTTTGTTTAGACTTTATGCAAAAGCTTTCGCTGTCAGAAAATGTCATTAAAATTATATTTACATTTCCTTTCTACGTTTTGGTTCAGTAAGAGATAAACTATTGTATAGTTAGTTTTCCAACATATTTTTCTTATGTAGCAAACATTTATATGAGCATCACTTTCAGAGTTTTATGATTGACTAAATGTAGGTGCTAAATATTTAAATTGTAGCTGTATAGTCACTTTTTTGATTAATTTTTTTTTGTTTTTACTAGAAATATTAATGTATACTATTAGTTTATTTTAAATTGTGATGCCTACCGAAATATATCGGAATTCTACAGGGATATACTCAGAGAAATACTTTTTTTTTTTTTTTTTTTTTTTTTTTTTTTTTTTTTTTACGAATAACGGATATGTTTTATGAGTAGTACGATTTATAAGTTCACTTTTGTCATTCTTTATGCCGTATACAGAGTGTCTCAAAATTAATAATGTAGACGTTTATACGAAATAGAATGCACTTGGAAAAACACGGATCACCATACAATCCTCGGAGGCGACGAGCTGAAAAGAGTTGGCAAGCACATTTAATTGAGAAGAAGAAAATTTTAATTACACTACATTGAAAAAAAAATTCCATTTTTCATGCTAAATGTAATATGAATGACAGTTAGAAAACAAAATCAGGGAGCTGGAAAGTAAAATTCCCGTTTCACGATTAAATGTGATCAATTGGGAGGAACGGAAATTAAATTTGGCTTCCATGTGTAGAGTGATTTGATTTTGCATAATGGCTCACTCTTCTTCCTTAAAAGAAGGAAAAAAAAAACAGTCTGAGCTTACTTAAGCGAATAATCTCATAAAATTTCACAATGATTTCCAAATGGGCTGTTGAGTTAAAAGAAATGTCATTACAATTACTTAAAAATTTCAAGAAATTCTTTTGATGAAACATTTTTTACAAATTGTTAATTATGATTACAATTCATTAAAGAACGGCAATATCATACTCATACTTTATACTATCCATTTTACTGTCCTACATATTTTTTTTTTACTTCTAATTTACATTTTTTTTTTTTTTTTTTTTTTTTTTTTTTTTTTTTTTTTTTTTTTTGGTTTTCTAATGTATTTTTATTTTTTACTTTCTTCTACATTTACAAAAAAAAAAAAAAAAAAGTATTGGATTCGTGAAAATTTTCGAATTCCGGTTTTCGACGTTTTAGAAGGTCCTCAACACGTTATGGTAGTTTTTAGAAAATGACTGTATGTGAGTCTGTCTGTATGTGACAAAAATTTTAGCGGGCGCTTTTGCTCAAGAACGGAAACTCAAATGCATGGAATTTGACAAAACTTTAGATTAAGTTAGAGCTTAATGTAAACTGTTGCTGATTAGTTTTTGGTGTATATCGGCCAAAAGATGGCGCTGATATGCTACATTTTCACGATTTCCACAATAGCTCTATCTCAAGAACTAATTCACGGATTTTCATAAAACTTCAGATTCTGTTAGTCCTTGATATGAGTTCATGCTGATTACGTTTTGGTGTAAATCTCCCAAGCAGTGGTGCTGCTATGCTGCATTTATTACGATTTTCCCAATAGTTCTATCTCAACATCGAATGCACGAGTTTTCATCAAACTTCAGATCCAGTTTTCCTTCATATAAATTGATGCTGATTATATTTTGGAGTAAGTCGCCCAACAGGTGGCGCTGCTATGCTAATTTTTTCACGATTTCCACAATAGCTCTATTTTAAGAACTAATGCTCTAATTTTTGATCTAATGATCTAACTTCAGATTCAATTAGAGGGTTGACACAAGTTTTTGCTGCTTAGATTTTTGTGTAAACTACTAACAGGTGGCGCTTACATTCTGCATTTTATATAATTTACACGATTTTAGCGATAGCCATATTTCAGGAACTAATGCACGGAATTTAAAACCTCTAAAATCTTCATGATCGGCATAGATTGCCACTTAATTTTGGCACTGTGCTAGCGAATTTTGAAGTATTAACATGTGTATGATAGAAGAGAGTTTTAGGATTGGCACATCCGACTAGTTCCACTATATACCATAAAAGAAATTAAAACAAATATTTTCTTTTTTTTTTTCATTTTGAATGCGTTTTTTTTTTTTTTTTTTTTTTTTTTTTTTTTTTTTTTTTCACTTTACTGTTTGATTTGGTGTGAAATTGGAATTAAAAAATGTCGAAGCTTTCAGAACTGTAAAATGTATAACTTTTAAAGCTGTATCTTTTCATTACATTTATTAAAATTATCAGCTTTAAGAAACAGTTTCGTTAAAATTAGAACTGTATCTCCGACTTTCACATATGTTTCTGAGGATACACAGACCACGTACAATTTTTGTTCAAACAATAATTCTTTTTAAATTCGTCATGCAAATTTTGTGGAAACATGACCGAAATGCTGTTTTTATTGTAGGTGTAAAAAAGAAAATTTCATTTTTTGAAAATATTATTAGTCAAAAAACGGACCACTAAGAACATGCATTTAGTCATATTAGAATCCTTCTTCATTCATTGGTGATTTCAACTTGTCTCAATTTTTCAGTTCTATCGTATACGATTATACTAAACGTTTTAGACGGTTTGTACACCTAATGTATAGAAGCAATTCATTCTTAAACGGTATTTTTATAATTTAACTATACTCAGATAAAATTAAATTAATTAATTTTGCATAATTTTAATTAACTTTTCAATTAATTTTCAGCGGTGAAATTACGCTTGAAATTATTGAATAATTAACACGTGATTTATCATATTGCTTTCTAAGCGTAGAACCAACAGAGTGGAAAGCATCCTTGCAGGGGATCGAACCCTCAACCCTTGTAATAGCGCTTCAAGTGCCCAACCCTTTAATCTACGAGGATGAGAAGAGTGAGAGATGCTAAGCTGGGTATTGTCCTCGTAGCCTATTTGGTGGAGCGCTATTCCAAATATTCGATTCCCGGCTTGGGTGTTTTTCACTCTGTTGTTTTTACGCCTAGAGAGGAATGCGATAAAACACGTATTAAATATTCAATCAATTTTGCTTTTATATATTTTCATGACTCATACATAGAAAACGCCAATCCAGATCCAACTATTTCCAAATAAATATTTTAAATTGCTCTAATATTCACGATTAAACCATATTAAATTGAATAATACAAAGAGAAAATGAAGAAAGAAGTTCTAAAATCCTTTAGAATCAAGATAGAAATTAAATCATCAAATTACTGTAAAAAAAAAGTGTTTATTTGTATATAAAACTACTTTATTATGTTTTGCATTGACCACTGATGCACTTAACATTAGGAAGACTGCTTATTAACAAGAAATGCATTTCCGGAAATTTATGAATACAGAAAATACTGGAATCATTACAAATCTAATAACACAGTTACGTATTATTCACAAATGCAACATAAAATAAATCACTTAATATCCTAAAATCGGGTTACTAAATTATTTTCATAAAACTGCTCTTTACAAGATTATTAAATAATTTTTCTAAAGTATGCAAAAAGATTAAAAGAAAAGGGCTTTTATGATGTTTTATATCGGAGTCATATCTCTATATATTCTCCTAAAATAAACTAAATGGAAAACTTATTTTATCAGTTTTATAACAAAATGAATGCTTCTCTTTATTTCATTTTCAGATTTGCAAATTCAATTTATATTTACCTTAAGCGAAATATTTTTACCATAAAATGAATCTATTTAGCCTTACACTATTATTTTAACAGAAATATCGAAACTGAACCGAAATACCGGTTGCCATTTTGATTCTTTCCGAATAAAATACGACAAGATTTCATTTTAGCATGTGATGTCAGAATAATATTAATTATAATTAGTACAATTATTATTATAGATTATTATCATCCTCATATATCTGTTTGGTATACTATATTTAGGTAAATTCTTAACTATTTAAATATTATGCTGTGTGCAATTTGTGTAACTATAATCATACAGTACAATTTTTCGAGTTAGTCAAAAGTGTATTTATCAAGTTATTTTATATTTAATTTGATATATTTGTTGCGTTTATCATTCATTTCATTTGTAGAGCGTTTCATTTTGTTACATTCATTCTATACTGAAGTATTGAAGATAATTTTTTTAAGTTGATAATTGTTCTTAGTTTCACAGAGGAAGGTTTTTTTTAGATAATGGATGTATTTTTAAATATTGCAAACTTAATACGTTGAAAATTTTTATATATATATAAAAAAAAAAAAAAACTATTATAAATTTATTATAATTTCGGTCGGTTTGAAAGTTTCAAAAATGTACTTTTCTAATTAAAATGTCACAAAAATGCTTACGGTGATATTAACTCATTAACGCCGGTTGGCAAGAAAACTCCATTTATGTATTACGAAATTTTAAATGTGAAAACTAGTATTTTAGTACGGAAACTTTCATATTACCTAATCTCATACTTTGAGAGATTAAATGAGTTAAAATTACAATTATGGAAAAAGTGGTGTAAACTGGTGTCAAGGCATTAAAAAAAGTGTAATGAACTCGCCGTTAATGGGTTAAATGAAAACATTTCACCATATAGGAAGTAAACAAAATCCATTCACGACAATAGGAAAACAATAAAAAATTATTCGAGAAAACAGTAAAATATAATATTGCAACTACACTAAAAAATCATTTATTTTATTCCTTTTTGCATGCAGCAGAAATACGTAGGCCAACAATTAACTATATTTCAAAAGTTGTTGAATGTGGTGTTTACATCTGCTCTTATTTACTAATGTAAGTTAAATTTATTTTTTTAAAAGAAAGCATTTCAAATACAGTGAAACCCCGATTTAACGTAGCCCGTATTTAACGATTTCCCGCATATAACGTCATTTTTCACAAGTCCCAATTAATTTCCTATACTTGTAATATTAAAAAATCCCTGATTTAACATTATCATTTTAAAATATTTCCCGCATTTAACGTTTTTTCATCGGAAAAAACTCAACTAATTTTTTCTAAAATAGTCAAAAATTGTGATGAAAAAAAAATTTATCAATACGCGCAAAATTCAGAATATCTTTTGTTTTTGTCTTTATTACCAACTGCGGGTGCAATATTCGAAAACTCTCCTCTATTCCATCCACACCAATACTTATTTAATTTATTCGATTATGCTTTTTGTACTAGAAAAGAACTGATTCTTTAAACTTATCTTTTTGCAAGTGTAACTCGTGTTTTTTTTTCATACAGAAAATATTAAAATTTCTTTCAGAATTTCTAGAAAACTTAATAATAAAAAGTTATATTTGAATAAACATTTAATGAAAGAAAGTCAACAAATTAGTTCAGTGTGATTCAAAGAGTAGGAGAAAATTAAGTAATTGTTTTGTCAGATATTTTCCAACACGCAGAAGAATCTTTCACCACTTTTTAGAAAAAGAGTTTTTATATTAAAATTTTCTATTTTTGCTCAGGTCCAAACTGAAGAAGTATCGAGAGGTTCTTTAGTCTTCGTCTTATTACAACGAATACTGGACTCCTTTCAGCAGAGACTTTCACCATATCTGCAAATCGATATTTCTTGAGGTGCTAAAGAAGTATTTGATATCTATAAATGTTATTCTGTAATATCATAAAAATATATCTTTAATATCTAAAAATTTTATTATTAAATAATGATATTGCTCAGAGTACAATAGTGTTGTTCAGCAATGACAGAAAATATGTCACTTGGTTAAAAAATGGACATTTCACATATTAGGGAACTAGTCGGAGGTACCAATCTTAAAAGTTTCGTCCATCCCATTCAAGTGAACACTTCAAATTTCGCTACCACAGTGCCAAAATTAAATTGCAATCCATTGCCATTAGGAGGAGTTAAAAAGCATAACTTTGTTAAATTGTATGATTTTAAAAAGTTGATAGAATCATCATATCGTTGATAGAATTATCGAAAAAAATCTTTGAATTTTGGCTCCCACCCTCTGAAATGTTTGCAACAAAATTCCCAAATCAGACAGAATAAAATCGATAACTTTACGCAGCATACACGAGAGCTTAATAAGGATCTGTTTACGTTAAAGTGTAACAGAATATGAAGTTTGATTAAATTCCGCGAATTAGTTTTAGAGATAACGATAGAAAAAAATTTGAAAAATGCAGCATAACAGCGTCACTTATTACATGACTTATACGAAAACATAAACAGTCCAAACTTATGTCAAGGTCTAACAGAATATAAATTTGATGCAATTCAGTGAAATAGTTATTGAGGTATGAGTATTGCTAAAATCATGTAAATCCAGAAAAAGAAGGCATAGAAGCGACGCCTATTGTGCGATTTACAAAAAAAAAAAAAAAAAAAAAAAAAAAAACTTATCAGCACCAATTTATATCAAGGCGTAATTGCAGCTAAAGTTTCATAAAATTCCGTGCATTAGTTTTTGAGACAGAGGCTGACAAAAGTTTTCTCTCATACAGACAGACACACAGACTCACAGACAGACATACAGACTCACAGACATTTTCTAAAAACAGTCAAATCGTGTTCACGACCTTATAAAGATTATAAATACCTCGAAAACCGGAAGTCGAATTTTTCATGTAACCAATACATTCTTCTTATAAAGAGAGGAGAAAGTGAAAATCGCCAAATGTAAGAAAATAATGATCATGAATATCATATGGAGGGGAAGTGGTTTCACCTTGACCAATATTAAATTTATAGATTGCCTGATATTGCATCTCAGATTGTCAGATATTTGTGTGTTGTCTATGTTATTTATTCTTTTTATTCTTGTCAGTAAAATACTTAATTTTAAACGCAGTACATGCATTTTTTGCACATAATACTAGGGTTAGTTAGTTAACTTTTGAAAATACAAAACGTACTCCCGTATATTATTTCTTGCCGTATAAAATCAATATTTACTTCCTACACGCTCGTTGACGTATTTCGATGAGTGTGGTTTTGCATATGGAGTGCTTTTGGCAACTTTTTATTGTTCTACGCACTCAATTTAAATTTTAATTATCCCTAATTCGTACATTTTGACGCGCAATGAACAAATTTATTTCAGATGTTTTAATGAATCTCTAAAAAACATCAAATACATGATAAACAATGATAAACAGTATATGTGATGTTTGATCTGTTTACCCCTGGTTTCTCCTGGCGAATAAAGGGAAAATAAAAATATATTTCATTAATTATTCCCGATTCGCTTACCAGTGAGGTAATAAATATGTACTACTGCCATTTTTCAGTTTTGTAACAAGCGTACAAATATTTAGAAAGTGACAAAATGAATTATCAGTAGCGATTATGTCGTGGTCTTTTCGACGGTTTGTAATTACTTGTCAAAAATATACTTAAGAAAAAAGTTAGACCGTCGTGCAACTTTACTCTTGCAGAGGAGAAATATTTAAGTTCAGCTACATGAAATCTATGTTTTGTATTAATAAGAGAAGATAGCTTAGAGGACTATAGCTCATATTCGTGGGAAACATACTGGAAAGTGACTACAGCCATGTAAAATAGTCATTATATTAAATAATTATAATTGATAAATTAAAAATATGTATATATATATATACATACCAAAATATAAAATTAAATAAGTAAAATGATGCTATGGATTATTCATTAATTAATGTTTCTTATAAATAAATATGCAATATTATAGCATATTGATATATTTAAATCTCTGCCACAGCAATGCATAATCACTTAAATAAATATAATAATAAAATAAATAAATAAATAAATAAAAAGAGAAAACTGTTTCGAGTTGCAAATACTAAAATTTTATTAGAAATGTATATATAACAACACGTTTACAAAATAAAAAAGTTTTTTCTATGTTATATTTACTAGATTACCGGTAAATGAATACTATAATAATATTTTTTAACAATAAAATAAATATTTGGATGGCCTAAATATATCCGTAGGGATCCTGTTCATGTCTTATGCTCAGATTTCACCGATATCGATATACAGTGAAACTCTAAAATTGTACCACAAAATTTGAGGGATGGTACAGCATGCAAATAGAAACTTTTTTTTTTTTTTTTTTTTTTTTTTTTTTTTTTGTATGGGAAAGCTGGTAAAAGTCCATTTATTCTGTCATAAATACAGGTGTGTGACTCCATGGGATATATTGCACAGTTTACAAAAAGTAACGGGAATCTGTTGAAAATAGTGGTAGGAAAATTTAGAATAAGTTCTTTACAGTTAAAATTAATGAAAGTTCGGCTTCAACTTGCAGTCGAGATACTATATAATTATGATTGACAAACTACATTGCTAGTCCACGTATAAAAATGTTATTTTTAGCTTATTTTGAGCTTTATGTTAGAACTACTGAGCAATATATTATAACTTTATATTGCCCACACTGTTAAAAATTTGCAGTATTCTGGCAGGTCATTTAACCGTTTTTTCCGAAAACGGTTACACAACCGTGAATTTAACACTATTCTGACCATATTATTGGCCATTTTATGGTCAGAATGTAGCTAAATTATGGTTATGAAACCGTTTTATCAAAAAACGGTCGAATGACCTGCCAGAATGCTGCAAAAGTTTTTTAACAGTGCATATCTGTTTGAACAATGTAAAGTGGCAAAAAGAAAATAAAATAAAAAACATATTTACACTTTTAGCTGCAATTATATTTGTTGCTGTTTATTTGTTAAGATTTCTTTAAAACTTGGTACTGATGTCTAGATTGAATTTAAATTTTACCTTTCTGATAATTATCAGATTACAGTACGCTGAAAGTTTTTCCATCGCATTTATCAAAGATTTGTTGTAATTTGTCTTTAATTAGAACTTCATTAATTACTATAAGAGATCGAGCACAATAATTTGTTCTATGATCGTTAAGAGTTTATAAGAGAACATCCCTAAATAGATATGACAAAATTTCAAAATATATATATATATATATATATCGTGAATTATTTAAAGTATTTTATACTTTTTTTTCGAAAATTTCTGAATGGTGACACATGACTAATGAACAGTATGACGTGGTCATATTCTTGCTTGTCTGACGCTGCCTATCTAGATATTTAGATTAGAGGATATTTCGCAATAAGCTATGGTAATAATTTTCACCGTAAATTTTACATTGACATTTTTTTTTATAATGACCCTTTTTTTGTCAATTTTAATCTAATTTAATTTATTCTGGATCCGAATCCAAAAAAATGTTATTTATAAAAGATTAGCTCATTATTTGTAACTTACATACAATTACAGTTCTCATCTGTTCTGTATGAAGCAATATTTTAATTCATGTTTTATCAGTCTAATTCTAATTATGCATACATTTTACACATAAAGAAGTTGAGTAGTTAGAATAAATCATTCAATATCACTATTTTTTATTATCTAAAGGCAGTTAAGGACATAAAATATGTTTAATATAGTTCAAATATATTACTAATATCGATATATTAATAAATATATTTACTTAATGATATTGCTTTTTTATTAATATTAATGAAGAATATTAAAAGCTAGAACTGAGTTTATCTAAAAAAATCCTCTGAATCCTATGGCGTATGAATAATGCGATATTGTATAACTCTGTCTGATGTTATCAGGATTTGCGTTCCAAATGACAGTATTATTACTAATTTTTAAATATTTATCTGCGACTTTTTAAGGGGTCAGGTAACCTTTGAAGCTTCCAAAAATCTAATTTTTTTTTTTTAAATAGCTTATAATTAAATATTATTTTTTGATAACATTTAAAATCAAACCCCATACAAAAATTCGCATTAGAAGAGAAGTTATGTCTAAAACACTTTGAGCTTTTGCTATTTGATCAACGGGTTTTTCAATAATGAAGGGAACGAATATTTTTTCCAACTGGATTATATCATATTCAAAGCTGGAGTAGCACAGTTGAAGTTTATTCCAACAGAGCGAAAAATGTCCAGACCAGGGATCGAACCTGGATACTTGGCGTGCCGTGCCAATGCCTTACCTGTTAGGCTATCCGGACCGATACCTGGCTGACATAATTCACTCTTATTAGTTGGACTTGGCTGCGAACTGCAGCGCTATTTCATTCATCCGAGCTATAACTATAGCATTTACATGATGAAACTACTTCAACACGGAAACTCCTGTATACCATGTAATTAGGTCATAATGAAGGGAACGAATATTTTTTCCAACTGGATTATATCATATTCAAAGCTGGAGTAGCACAGTTGAAGTTTATTCCAACAGAGCGAAACAGGTAAGGCATTGGCACGGCACGCCAAGTATCCAGGTTCGATCCCTGGTCTGGACATTTTTCGCTCTGTTGGAATAAACTTCAACTGTGCTACTCCAGCTTTGAATATGATATAATCCAGTTGGAAAAAATATTCGTTCCCTTCATTATGACCTAATTACATGGTATACAGGAGTTTCCGTGTTGAAGTAGTTTCATCATGTAAATGCTATAGTTATAGCTCGGATGAATGAAATAGCGCTGCAGTTCGCAGCCAAGTCCAACTAATAAGAGTGAATTATGTCAGCCAGGTATCGGTCCGGATAGCCTAACAGGTAAGGCATTGGCACGGCACGCCAAGTATCCAGGTTCGATCCCTGGTCTGGACATTTTTCGCTCTGTTGGAATAAACTTCAACTGTGCTACTCCAGCTTTGAATAGGGTTTTTCAATCTTTAAAGCCAATTTTCCCAAAACAGCGATTTTGATCATTGCGCGCACGATTTCTGAAAAACGGTTGCCTAGAATTTCACGAAATTTTTAGTGGATGTATTAAACTTACAGAAGCACAAAATGATCTATTATTATGTTTCTAAAGGAAGAAGTTTAGAATTCACGGCTACTTTTGTATAAAAAAAAATCTCGATATTGCGAATTACTCTAATTTTTTTTTTTTTCTCGAGATCTACAAGTTTTATTTTTTTCATTGTAGGTCATTTTGAAAACACTTTATATCTGTACTCATTAAAAAAATCCTGGCTTGTTTCAGCCATTGAAATGGGAAAAATCATGCGCGCAATGCATGCAAGAATAATTCTTTCGTAAAAACTGTATTATCTTTAAAAATAAATTAAAAAAAACTATATATGTGTATACATTTTCTAACAACTTTGATTGATAAAATAAATCGTTCCTAACATGTGTTTTCAATTTTATAATGAAAAGTTAATTAGTTAAAGAATGACTGCAATTCTTACAGAGGTCACTTTTCCATGTACTTTATTGGTTCAAAGGTTACCTGACCCCAAACGTAATTACTCATTATTTATAATATGATTTTTTGAGTAAACGTAAGTAATTATGATTAGTGGAATTATTGCAATTATCTTAACCTTTTCAGGTCTGATTTTTTTTCAGTTTTGAGAACAAAATTATTTTTTGTTACTAATGTTAATCGTAACTATACAAATAGATTTACTGAAATTTAAAGAACATCTCATTGTCTGGAATCTGACGAATGTAGTTATTTTGCGCACTATTCAATTCATATTATTATGATAATGGTCTACGGAGGAGTTTTTGAGACGTTTCTAAAATATCGTATTGCAGCAGTATTTAACAGGTATTACAAATTTCTAATATTTTTGCGTTCTATTGCATATGATTCATTCGGAAAAGAAACCTGTATTTTAAATTTAAAGAGTGAAATATATGTTTAAAATAAAGCAATCGCCAACGGAGAAAACAGAATTAAGCAAACTTTTATTATTGTTATAATTGTTACTAAATGACAAAACATAAATAATACAATTAAATTTAAAAAATCAAAAAACTCGACTGCTCAAAAAGAGAACTAATTAATTATTTCTCACCAATGTGAATTATATTACATACCCACTTTTTTTATTTACCTGTATTGATGACTTTTAAGTTGTGTTTAATTGTTAGTTCCTATCTATAAACACGGTTTTGATGAGGTCTATAGATTTCCATGATGGTTAGAGTTGCAGTAAAGCTAGAGATCCTACCTACAAAACTTTCAGGTTGTATAATATTTTAACGGAGCTTCTGACTGTAAAATAGTCAATGAAACATCGTCTTCATTTTAAAAGACCTATCCAATAATATGCCTCTAAATAGGGGCGTAAATTCTTTTTTTGTCTTCACCGCCATTTTGTATTTTACGGCCGCGATTTTGAATTTATAAAAACAAAACCTAGCCTATAACCATCGGGCTGTTAAGACGAATCGATAGAGATTTCATTCATCAAAGTCCATCTAGCTGTTGGGATGTTTCGAGGGTATAAAGAAATCCACTTACACAGATACGTGTGAAACACACAACCCTTCTTTTCAGTCGGGTAATAAAGTCATAGTAAGAAATGTATAGACATATACTATCATTATTATATGTAGATAGTAACAAAAGTAATTGTTAAGAAAAAATAATACTCGATGAAAGACATGTATGATGAATAGTACACCAGACCAAAAGGGGTTAAAGAAACAAAATGGAGAGAGAAGTAGTTCTACATCATACCTGGTTCAGTAGTTTAACTGATCTATACAAAGTTTTAAAATCATCATTATACAAATGTAAAGCTTGTGGCGAGAGTGATAAATGCATCTCTTTAGAAATATTTTGAAAATGAAACATTGGATTTTATGTACATTTACGCAAATTGCGGATCTACGAGATCATCATCCTATAACAGGAAAAGTGTTTTTTTTTTCTTTTTTTTTTATTCATAAAAACGACGTTGTTAATGACTTTTGGATCCTTTAATACCGTTTCAGTGCAGCAGAAAATAAATATCATAAATATTGCGGTTTTTGATATTTTTCATGAATTTAGTTCCCCATTTGTGTTTATGTAAAGAGTAATTTAAAGAAAATAAATGTATACTCATTTTCAGAAATGACTGGCTAATTTTAAAGACATTAAGCGTAATGTGCATAATAAGTAATTTAAGGATTATATTTTATATTTCATACACAGAAAAGGTGCAATTTATTTTACTTTAAATTTTTAGTAGGATTGTAACATTTTTTCCCTTTGCGATGCATTTTTGATACGTTTAATAATATTCATTAAACAAGAATGGTGCTTACTAAGTAAAAATTCGTAATTTTGGCAAAAATACAAAAATGTATCTAATAGTTTTGTGATGTGAAATATACGAAGGATCTAACGAATATACAAATATCTTTTGTTCATAATTAAATATTTGAATACCCTAACTTTCTATTTATGTTAACTCACATATCTTTAAGATATGCCATTATAATAAAATTTGAGATAATATTTTGTGATGCTAGACGTACTAATTTATTGTACTTAATTCATTTGAATGAATGTGTCCACAAGTAAATTCGGAGCCCTAGATTACTGAGATGTCGAGATAGGTTCATGGCCCGTGATTTATCACTTTCATTTTACACAATCATCAACAGAAATCTTGTAAAGATTTTTTTAATACTATACTACCTACACTAAATGATAAGTGCATTCGTGTCTCAAGATTCAATTGAATTAAGTACAAAATATTTTTTTCTATATTAATAATAGAAAGATGTTTTTTCGTCTGTCGGTTGATCTGTAGAAATTTACCTCACATGAAGAATATTTGGATGAGGGTACAAGATTACATATCCAAATGCACCTAAGTATCACATTTTTCATTTTTAATAATTGGCCGAAATTTTAATTAAAAACCCCAGTGAAGATCGCAAAAAGACGAGTCTCAGACGTTTCGCTGATTATGCTTAAACTTTTATAGGTTTCATCAGAATTTCAGGAAGACAAAGGCAAATAATTCGATTTTTTCTGCATTTTGAAAACACGATTGTGATCCATCGTAGATCCATCGTAGTGTTCAAAAAGAAAAAAGGCGAATTTTGTTGCATCACCTTCTTTGGTTCAACATTTTCTTTCATTAAACATTCATTTCATTATTTAAAACAGAAGAATACTTACTACTTAAAAAGATAGATTTATTGGACTTAAGTTAATTTATAAATTTGTCTCATTAGCCTCCCGGATTTAAAAATAAATAAATAAATAAAATAAAATAAAATAAAATAAAATAAAATAAACATAAAGGTAATTTATTTTCTTCAAAAATATATTTATAATTCTTTAAAAAAAAATGTTGAACAATAAAAAAATTGATTCCATGTTGGTTCAACTGTTTATCGATACTTTTCAAGTTTCCTGATTTTCTGTATTTTTAAAAAGCCACATCCTCTTCCCGGACTTAATTACTCGAATCATTCAAAGTACTGTTCCAGTTGTGGTGGTGTCTTCGATTTTGAAAAAATATTAATATCTACTATTTCAGAAAGAAATCTCGAAGATCAATTCACGTTCATTGTCATCATTTCCGTTTTTTCTACATTTTAAAAAAGCCATTCGTTTCCCAGGATGAAAAAGAACACTTTCCTTCCGGTACGTTTTTGGTTCTATCGATATATTTGGTTTTAAAAATATTAAACTTAATTATTTCAAAAATTTATCTTCTGGAAGTCGTTACACGCATTTGACATAGAATTATTTTTTTCTCTTAGGTCCGTGGGAAATACCGTTTCCATTTTAAGAGAATTGAGCTTGTGAAAGAAGTTTCGTATCTCTTATTGCTGTGGGAAACTTCATTTTAGACGCAGGTTCTCAATAAAATGTAATTTATCATTTCGCGTTTTAAAAGAGTCAGGGGATGGTGCGCATTTTATATTATTTATGTTTTCTAACAATATTTTGTTCTAATTGACAGATTAATATATCTTAACGTCTGAAAGTAAACAGACAAACCCTATAACTTGCCACCCAGCAGTTTGTCTGGAAAGATTTTTATTTAAAAATATAAAATTATACAAACTGAAGGATTGTTTACAAAAACAAACCGGAGCCAGCTTAGCACATCTCGGACCTCAAACTCTAAGTTCCTTTGGAAATATTTTCGTGTGAAAATAGAAAATCATTTAACGCTGATTTTAAGTATATTTAAGGTTAGTGCGGGTGCCTAGGAAACACCGGGTGGTTTTAACTAGTATTTATTTAAACATTATAGTAAGACAAGGGGGCTCTGCCCCCTGCAAGCTACGCTCGCCAACCCCCGTTCAGACACCACAGAATCTAAAAACACGTTAATGTGATGGGTTTTAAAAATATTAGAGAAGATTGAATTATACTGAAAAAAAGCTGTGCAGATCTCCCTGTAAACGGGCTTTCATTCAATTCCCTTTGATTGCAAAAAAATTGAGAGCGAATCAGTTGCTGTTAAGACATCCAATGGTTGTTTTCGTTTTGGATTAAAGAGGATCAGTTAAGCATTCGCAAAGAAGCTAAAATAAAATGAATTAAGTATACAGAGTCTTTGTCTCCCGATATTTTAAAACAATCGATGTAAAAATAGCCTAAGTCATGTGACTATCATCAACAGTTCCGGGTGGACCACTTCGCTTTTTATACTCTATGTGCCATTTTGGTACTTTAATGTTAGCCAGGCTCAGGTGATAAGTCGCCAAATACTATTCTATCGCATCATTTCATCTATGTTATAATAGTTCAAGTCATCAACTGCCATAAACAAATACGGTCTGATCCCTTCGCTTTGGCGCCAGTTAAGTGCCGTTCCGTATATGATATTGGCGTCAGAAAAAAATCGCGCCAATATGGGGTCGTAAGTTTTCCATTTTGATTAGAAAATCAATTTTTTTTTCGAATAAAACTACATAAAAGTTGCCATGGTCGTAAGGAAATCTTAGTACTGTTACGCTATCCGTATACAAATCTCGCCAATAGCTTTTTTTTCAACTCGCCAGTTAGCATTTTTTTTTTCGAGTGGTAATATTTGCCAGATGTTATATACAGGACAGGTTTAGCGTGATTTTTTTTTTTTTTTTACGAAAATTTGGCGAAAACCTCATTTTCAAATACCAGTTACATACGCATTTTGGTATTACTTAGTTATCCCGTTGACCAAAAATCTATCGCCAAACTATAAGATTAAATGCCAATAATGGTTGATCGTAAATGTCACATTCACTTGACTTTAAGCAAGTTACACGTGTTTACGTCATCGAGTGATTTTTGTTTCAATGTTTTATTTGCATATTTATTAATGTTATACTAAATTATTTGTTTTTTTTTTACTTAAAATAAAAATCATGTCAATTTGTATAATTTGGCGAGTGTTTTGGCGATTTATATAATTTGGCGAAATTGGTCGACGGAATAACTAAGTAGTACCGAATTTTTAAATTATTTTCTATTATTTTCTAAAGGAAATATAAAAAAAATAATTAATAACTATAGAACAAAATAATTTATATAATTTAAAAAAGAAATAAAAGTAAATAAACATTTATTATTCAATAAACAACAATAGCCGGGTTACCATGTTAATCACAATAATGCCATTTTGGCACCAATTAGGTATCTCGGTGCGTAGACCATTTAAGGGAGGCCAAACTGATCGCCAAATTAGTTTAAAATAACCTTTTCTGAAATTTGAAAAAAAAAATATCTGTTATGATTAAAATTTGGGTTGCCATCATTACAAAAATATATTTAAAATTAGAAAAAAATTAATATTTCGAAAACTAATTCGAATTTAAAAATTCTAATACCAGTTTTGAGATCTGCGGATCAATATTGATTTTTGGTGTTAATTTCATCGCAAACTATTCCTTATTTTAGGAGAAATCGCCGTGAAACATAATCAGTTGTTTAATCAGTCGTTTCAAAGAATCGATACATAAATTCGTTTCATTTCAGCCGTTTCATATATCCGTTTCATAAATTCGTTTCATTAGGATTTTTTATATATAGGGTAGAAATAATTATCAAAATACTAATTTTGGGGATCGTTTCATGAATTCTCATTTAAGATTTTTCAAATCATCATACAAAACATCCAATATCTACATTTGCATAAATCCTTAAAAATTTCAACCGCATCATCTAAACAAACTAACACGTCTAAGTAGGCGTATTAGTAGTTGAGAAATTATATGATTTATAAAAAAAAAAAATTGGTGAACAATATTTTCCTTTTCTTTCTTAAAAATACGTTAAAAGGAAAAAAAACTTACAGACCTAACGAAATTTTCTAGTTGCATTGAAATCGTTCGGACAATATATGATAGCTCACCAATGCTTCCGATATAGCAAAGTACTATTTGTTATATTAAATTTATTTTTTTTTCTTATTAAACATCATTATATTTTAAATATTTCAATTATAATAATTTTTTTTAAATACTTCAATGATATAGACAAAGGAGTGGCCTAGTCGAGAACAGAAATGTCGAATGCGAAGAAATACAAATATATGAATATATATATATATATATATATATATGAATTACTGGCTCTGAAATTACGAAATCCCCCCTAATCAAAATTTGAGCAATATGGTTAATCTCTCCAACACTGCGAAAATCTTTCGTGAAAAGAATTGACAAGGTATAGGGAGTATTGAAGAATATTATTTTATTAGTGGGGTTTCTACGAATACGAAACGAGATCATAATAGAGTGAAATATCTTAGAATGATTCGAGCGAATGACTGCTTTCAATTACAATGTGCAAATTGACAATTAGTATAATTTTCACATAGTTAAAGGTCACGACATACAGAGAAGAAATGATGCCCAAACTGTTAATCTTTAACGCCTATATAAACATTGTAAGGGAACACTTTTTAAATAGTGTTACTTGATAATTGAAGAGTTATGTTAACATTTTCTGACAACTAATATTTAAATAACTATAAAATATCTTCTTTTTAATAAGTAATCAGTTGGTTTTACCAAATTAAAAATTCATAATCCAAGACTTCGCTAAAATAAAAATAGAAAAAAAACATATTTTTAAAAGTACATGAAAGTACTATTATATGTAGGTTTTGTATTGCATTTTTATAAATACAATTCTTATTAATATTATCAAATTTTAAGATTGATCTTTCTTAATGAATATAAATGTTTTTAGTATACTCCATAAATATGGGGAGAAATATGAAAATGTAAAAAAAAATGCTTACAAATTAGTAATTATTATCGCTCTTGAAAACAACAGTCCATTGTTCTAACCAGCTACATTTGACACTTTTTTTTAAATATTTATATCCCGTTTTCTTCATGTTGGATATTAACTATTTAAAGGATAAGCTATAAATATTTAAAAAAAAAATGCTTCTATAATAATGAATTCTGTAGCGCCTGAAAATAACAGTTCATTGTCTACATCAACATTTTCTTTTTTTAAAAGGATCATATTGCATGGAATATACGTATTCAAAGAAATTCCAAAGAGCTAGATATATAGATAAATGCATAGTTAAATATTTCGGATAATACTATATACGAAAAGGGTGTGGTTCATGTTCTAGATACTGAAATACATTCATAGTATGAGTTATCATTTTCATTCATTTTGTTTCCAGGATCTGAGCGGTTATTGACCCTCTTTATTTTCAATCTGATAGATTGCAAAAAGAAAAAAAAAGTCAAAATCTCAACGGCTGCATAGATTATATTTCACCGTGTAATCGATCTGAAAGCAGGCTTAATTATTTAATAAAATGGCTGCAAATATCATTAACATTTTTAATAAAAAAAAATTAAATGATGCCATGTACCCTAACATTACTATATACTGGGTGTCCAGAGAATAAGACCCTGATTTCAAAATTAAATATCTCAAAAACAAAGATCAATAGAGTTATGCGGTAAGCGGTTTGTTTATTAGCTAAGCTGTAAAAATGTTGTACATAAGTTTAAAAAAATAGTTGCAAAAACCGCTAATATATGGCGCTCTAATCGCAATGCCTATAAATTGTGTTTTGAAGTCGAGAGCCCTAGCGTCTCAATCCTAGATGATTTCCTATGGAAGAACGAAAATTTGAAAGACCGCTTTTTCGTTGGGGTGATGTGCAGGAGTGGAGGTATCTGGTCACAGAATTATTGCCTCAGCTTCAATTTTAGAGAATTTCCATTAATAGAATTTTCAATAAAAAGTTTAGCAATCATTATATAAGAACTTAAAAAATATTCTATTTGGATAATGTGCAGAAGCGGAGCCATGTGTTGACAGATTTGAGATTTGTTTCAAATTTTGTTATAAGCTACTTCGGTCGGGTTACCAATATCTCTGTGGTATGTCTTTTCTCTCCTAATTGGTAGATCGTGGAATCGAATCCAAGTAGAGGAGGATTTGAAAAAAAATGGAAATCTTTACTTTTTAATATTTATTTAAACTGTGAAAAAGTTTGAATAAAAAAAATCTAAAGTTTCTGGTTTTGAAATTTAATTAAGTTAAAAGAAACCCCTTTTTAAACTAGTATGTTGTGGCCATCACAAAACTTTCTTCTATATAAGTCACGTCAATTAAATTGTTTAAATAGTACCAATTCATATCACAATATATCTGAATTTGAAGTTTGGTGAAAATTCGTGCATTAGTTCTTGTATAGAGCTATAGCGAAAATTCTGAAAAATGTAGTATAGCAGCGCCACCTGTTGAGAGATTTACACCAAAACATAAACAGCACTAATTGATATCAAGGTATACCTGAATCTGAAGTTTGATGAAAATTCATGCATTAGTTATTGAGATACAGCTGTGGCGGAAATTCTGAAAAATGCAGCATAGCAGCGCCACCTGTTGCGCGATTTACACCAAAACATAAACAGCCCTAATTCATATCATGGTATACCTGAATCTGAAGTTTGTTGAAAATCCAAGCATTAGTTCTTGAGATAGAGCTATTGCGGAAATTGCAAAAAATGCCCAATAGCAGCGCCACCTGTTGAGCGATTTACACCAAAATATATAAAATGTCTATTCATGTCAAGGACTAACTGAATCTGAAGTTTCATGAAAATCCGTGCATTAGTTCTTGAGATAGAGCCATTGCGGAAATCGTAAAAAATCCAGCATAGCAGCGCCACCTGTTGAGCGATTTACACCAACACGTAATCAGCATCAAGTCATATCAAGGACTAACTGACTCTGAAGTTTCATGAAAATCCGTGCATTAGTTCTTGAGATAGAGCCATTTCGGAAATCGTAAAAAAGGCAGCATAGCAGCGCCACCTGTTGAGCGATTTGCACCAAAATATATAAAATGTCTATTCATGTCAAGGACTAACCGACTCTGAAGTTTCATGAAAATCCGTGCATTAGTTCTTGAGATAGAGCCATTTCGGAAATCGTAAAAAAGGCAGCATAGCAGCGCCACCTGTTGAGCGATTTGCACCAAAATCTCTAAATTGTCTATTCATGTCAAGGACTAACTGAATCTGAAGTTTCATGAAAATCCGTGCATTAGTTCTTGAGATAGAGCCATTGAGGAAATCGTAAAAAAGGAGCATAGCAGCGCCACCTGTTGAGCGATTTGCATCAAAAACTAATCAGCATCAATTTGTATCAGGGACTAACTGAATATGAATTTTTGTTAAATTCCGTGCATTAGTTCTTGAGATAGAGTGCCCACAAAATTTGTGTCACATACACACAGACAGACAGACAGACAGACTCACAGAGTCACAGACAGACATTTTGTAAAAACATGTTTTTTGGAATCTCTGACCCCTAAAACGTGTAAATCCGTCGAAAACCGGAATTCGAAAATTTTCATGAATCCAATACTTTTTCTTGTAAAGATAGAAGAAAGTAAAAATCATTGAGCATTTATAATAATGATTCATAAATCATTTTTTTTAATTGTAGAGAATAGTTTGAATGAAAAAATACAAAGTTTCTATTTTTAAAAATTTAATTAAGTTAAAAAATAATTTTAATTTTAAAAACTCGTTTTCATTTTTTTATCATTGGGCACAGAAATATGGTGCAGCTTCTAGCAATAGGATCCGACGTGTTCGAAAGGAATGCAGCATCCAAAATACTTTTGCTTTGACGTTGATGATATGACTTATCATCAATTCCTTTTAAAAAAGAAAATTTAATGCATAATTTCTGTCTCTAAATTTCTGTTTACGAAGAAAATAAATATATGCGTTGTTCTAAAACCATAGTATTATGCTGTGATTTAAAAATAAATTAAAAGTGAAAAATTACTTTTTTATTTATAATAATTCAGGTGTAAACAATAATATCAAAAAAATATGCCGTGATTTAAAAATATAAAAAATAAATAAAAAGTACAAAATTATTTTTCTAAATATATGCATTTTGATTTAAATAATTATACGGCATTCAAGATTGAATTTAATAAAATATTTAAAAAATTCTTATAATGATTTCTAAACTTTTTACTGAAAATTCTAGTAATTGAAATCTTGTAAAATTAAAGCTGATGCAATAATTCTGTGACCAGATGTCTCCACTTCAGCACATCACCCCAATGAAAAAATGGACTTTCCCAATATTCGTTTTTACGTAGGGAGCCATCTAGGAATGAGACGCCATTGCTCTGGATTTCGAAGCAGTTTACAAGTTTTGCGATTACAGCGCCATCTGTTAACGGTTTTTGCAACTAAATTTTGCAACTTCTGCATAAAATTTTTACAGCTTAGCTAATAAACAAACCGTATACCGCATAATTCTATTGATCTTAGTTTTTGAGATATTTAATTTTGAAATCAGGGTCTTATTCGCTGGACACCCTTTATCATTATGCATTATTATGCACGTTATTATGCATGTTATGCATAGTATATGCTCTTATTATGCTTTTCACAATTTTTACGATAAACAATTTATGTTATTATTTGAATCAATCGGTATGGTAATTGACAAAAGGAAACAGCAGAAAATTTATTTATAGTGCACACTGAAAGTAATAATAATAGATGATCTAAACATTCCTTGAAAATAAGTGCGTGGAAGTAATAAAAACAAACTTATGTGCATTATATGTACACTGCTAAAAAATTAGTGGAGCAAGCAAAAAAGAGAAGTGAACAGTGCAAGACAGCCATGTATGGGCATAAAATGGATAGTACAAGTGTATCAATGCGCAATACAGAAAAAAAGACGCAAAAAAATTGTAAGGGAGCTTTTATTCTTTGAAAAGACGAAAAGAACACGACAAGATGGCTTAGGGCAACAATTTGGTTTCATGTAAATGATAAAAAAAGTATTGTTTAGAAATTATGCAAGATTTTTAATATGGCGTGTGGTCTCCTCGAACAGCTAAGACTGCTGCACACCTGTTTTCCATGGATGCGATGGGGTTTTCGATAAGACTTTGGGGACTACTGTTCCACTGCTCAAGAATTGCAATCTCCAAGTCCCGGACAGTAAAAGGAGGCCTCGGTCTCGCAGCAATGCCTCGTCTGAGTATGTCCCAAACATGTTCGATCGGAATTAGGGGAGCATACTGGTCATTCCATACGCTGTATTGATTTAGCTTCAAGCATGTTTTCCACAAGACGAACTGTATGAAATGTGGCATTATCATGCATGGAAAAAAATAAATCACTAATTGTTGCAACATAAAATACGACATGAGGTCTCAGTATCTCGTCTCTATAACTTCAGACCGTCAAAGTGCCATTTCGAATTATATGCAGGCCCATACGTCCAACCATTCTGATTCCAGCCAACAGCATCAACCCACCTCGTCTGTAATGTGATCTTTCACGAACAGATGTGGGATTATTTTGAGTGCCTCTTTCTCTCCATGCCAACACACATCAGATGTCACATTCAGACTGAATCGAGACTCATCTGTAAACAGATTTTGACTCCAACAACGTTGCCTACAAACTCCATGTTCAGTTCCCCACCTTCTTTGGGCCGCACAGTGGCTTGAGGTCAACTGAATACTAACCATTGGCTTAAGTGTATAGAGACCACCCTGATGAAGCCTATTTCGGACTGTTTGACTGGACACCCTTCGTCCTGTGGCCAAGAACAACAGTGTTTGCTGCTGAGTAGCATTACCCGTTCCGTCTCGATGAGCTGTTAACAGGATATATCTGTCATCAGTTTCTGCTTTAGTACATTTTCGACCTTGCACTTGTCAATGATTACCATTCCATGTATTTTGGAATCGATTTCACAGCCTTTCATGGACACTTCTTGCGACTCCAACAGCGTCAACTACACTTCGTTGTGTTTCCCCAAATTTAACTATCCCGATAACACGCCAAGCCATTGATTGCGGTAAATCATGTTGTTGTGACATTTACAAGCAACTTTTTCTCAAAACACAAACTGAGCAATTGAATTTTACAGCTGAGGCAGCGAAACAGACATTTCTGCAAAATCCCAATTTCTGCACTTATCTACTTTTTCTAGTTTTTGACGTCATAAACTATAATTCACATGTTTTATTTATCTGTTTTCTACAACACTTTAAATTATGGATGTTTTATTTTACGTTACATATTGGTGTAAATATTTGCGTAATTTCGTTAAAACCATGTGCTCCCCTAATTGTTTTGAGCAATGTATATATATATATATATATATATATATATATACCAATATAATAGACTGATGTGGAACACTCGATTTTTTAAATTTTGGATAAGACGAGTTTTAACTCTCATGTCAGAATGTACGAGGTACATTCAGTAAATTCCCGAAATGGTCGCCTACATTCACGCAGGTGTTCGTTGGAGGGGAAATACCATTTTTGGAGGTTGGCAACACTGATAAGGAAAACACACAGGTATCTGGAATTCATTTCCGGTACAGTAGGCGTTAGCTTCGTACCATTTCTGACAAAGCGAATCTTTCGTTCGTCGTATTTTCAAATGTCGTCATAACTGCGGTGATGAAACATCAAATTCTGCGATTTGCTCGAAAAATCACCTTCTGAGACGCCCGAGATTGCTGAAGAAAGAATACGGAAAAGATGTCATGAAAAAAATCGGCTGTGTACCAGTGGCATAGGCGTTTACGTGAAGGTCGCACAAACATAGAAGATAATCCTTGGACTGGGCGTCTTTTCTCTTCCACCACACATGAGAATGTTGAGAGTGTTTGAGGGCGTCGAGCGTGTATGAAGACGCATTCCCGACGAATGTATTTCTGAAGGCAAACTGTCAATAATGAACTTTACCAAGAGATAATTAAACGAGTACGAGAAAGAACGGACAGACGAAAACGACCTGAAAAATGGGCAACAAAAAATTGGTTTATTTTACACTACATTGCTCCATCACTTCGCGCTCTGACTGCGAAAAATTAACTTTCCAGACACAGTGTTACCACTCTGGAATACCCTCCTTTTCCTCACGACCTAAAACCAGCAGAATTTTATCTGTTTCCATGGCTGAAAATAAAATTGAAGGGACACCATTTTATGGATTCAGACGAGGTGATCGAAAATGCGTCAAAGCTAGTGAAGAGCGTCTAAAAAAATGGACTTGAATGGTTTTGAATAGTTATAAGAACGGGATGCAGGAAGAAAGTACTTTGAAGATAAATAAGGTAAAATTGTTGATGTATTTTTTTAATAATTTGTAATTAACCTATTCCCTATATTGACCTATGGGAATTTTTTTTACCCTACCTCGTATATAAATATATATATACATATTCTGACGTGAGATTCAAAACTCGCCTTATCCAAAATAAAAAAAAATCGAGTTTTCTCTGTCAGCCTATTCTTTTGGTGAACCTGCACCGTCCAAACACTACAATTTAAAAAAAAAAAAAAAAAAAAAAAAAAAAAAAAACTAATTCATCGTGTGAATCTGGCATTGGAAAATCTTCGTTTAAATAAAAACCCATAATTTTTCGCGATTTTCCAAAATTTTATTTTCTGGCTAAGACGAGTTTTGAAACTAAAGTCCTCAAATTTAGATGTGATTGTTCAAAAGTTTGTCACATTTATTGTATATTTCTGATTTTAATATATTTAAAATGCCAAATATACGCAAAAAAAAAAAAAAAAAAAAAAAAAAAAAAAGATTGAGTATTATACCGTTAAGTCAAACCTAATTTGTTTTGAAAAAAGTGTTGCATTTAGGTCATTTATATTACAATTAAAGCAATTATTCAAAACCTAAATTTGATATCGAATACACCTAAATGTTATAATGCGTTTTTTAAATATCAGTTCACCTTAATATTATAAATTTAGTTATTACCATTTTTTAATACTTAATAATGTATTATGACTAAATGATGATACATTTAACATTCATTCTTTAAAACCGTATAACATTAACGATTAATAAACAAGAAAACAAGAATAACGGACTCATGCAATATCTATTTTACTGAAACAATGTTTATTACAGCATGTTCAACAAAATTATTTCATAAACTAAGATTTTTATACTTTGAAATACCCCAAACTTAACAATTGTGGTTATGTCACAGCTGCCAGATACTATTGTTTTCAATTGAATAAGTACAATTTGGACCAGAAAGATTACTTTATTTTTTCATGTTAACAATTATTATCATTTATTTTATAAAATTTCTGTTAGCAGTTTATTCGAAAACACCGTAAGAGTGCCAAAAATGTCTTGTTTTATTCAATTATAAAATTTATTATACACAACCACTGTACTTACTTCGACTTATTTATCGATCTTATTAGTCACTGCTTAATTACTCTCATTGAACAATTCACCCTCCTACTTAACAATTATATAGCTGCTAAACTTATTATTTTCATTAGGGTCTGGGATTAGTATTCTATCAAATAAGCTAAAGAAACTTTTCACGAAATTTGTTTTTTTGTTACTTGAAAATGTAGTGTTGAGTGGGGAATATTTTATTTCCTGTGGGCCTGCCAGAATGTCAATAAACCAGCTTTAACAACCTTCACAGATCGTTTAACTTTTGGGACTTTTTAGAAGGTCCCTTAAGCATTTTGTTAGCTAAAAATAACATCGGGAAAGAAAAGGTAAAATAGTAATGGGATTGTATTAAATAATTTATGTTTATTCAATAATGATAATATAAAAAAAATGGAAAAAGTATTACTAAAGACAATAATGGTGATAATTTACTTTGGTCTCTATGTAACTTGTTTCTAGAAATATTGGGAACGTATTTGCTTGCTTACTACCTCATGCTTTCAAATCATTTTTCCTTGTTTATATTTCTCCTTTATGTGATTAAATATAATTGAATGATGATATAATTGAATGCTTTGAAGTGTATAAAAGCATAAATTTCCTGTTTTGATCATTTCAATTAAGTAATTGTGTACTCTACTCAGCCAAAGAAAAACACTAATATATAATTACGTGGAAATTCCAAAATATAATAATTCTCACAAAGTTCAATTATTCACAATATCTTTTTTTCAGTAGAATTTTCATTTCATATATGTTAATATCACATCAATTTATCTTAGTATGTATACTGAAAGCTTCTGCGCATTTGAACGTTACAATTAGTCGCTAAGGTATTATAAAAAATTCAGAAATTTGAAGTTAGTAGCTAATGTATTATTTAAAAAAAATGACAAACCACAATGCGATACAGATTGCATAACTCTTATTCAAAATGTATTGTCTGTTAGCACTTACACTTATTGTAGATGAAACAGATCTTCAATATTGTCACATTGGCGGCGTGAGATGATGTTCAAAGGTTAATAACGAAATGTTAATCTCGATTTTGGTATTATCCACCCCCCCCCCCTCCTATTTAGGAAGTGTTTTCAAGGACTGGTATTTAATTATGCATACTGCAATGGGAAATTCTCTTACAAGGAGAGGGCCAACCTTGTTAATCACAGATTTTGATTATTTTAATATATGTTGCAGGGTAGAAGACCCTTAGTGTCAAGTTCAACGGATTTTATCCAATGTTCCTTAGTTCTTGAGAAACCGGGGGGGGGAGTCTAATATTAGTACACAACTTAAATACTTACTTTGCAACAACGATGATAGGTTAGTCGTAGCTCAGTTGGTATGGTGTTTACCGGCTGATTCGCTGGCCCGGGTTCGATACCTGAATTCGCTACATTTGTTTTTCTCATTTTTTGTTTTATAAGTTTACTTGTAAGTATAACTTAATAATCTCATTGTCAATTAAAATTTTTAATATTGTACATCAATTATAATTTTAACCTATTTAATTTTTTACTTTTAACTAAATAGTTGTAATAAAACATCATAAAACTGTTATTTTTTTAAAAACCACTTTTAAAATGTATTTCGTATATTCTTTATCGAGGCAATGATATTGAGCAATTGTGTCAATTCGTGATTTTAAAGAAACATCATTTACGCATTGCTTTAACAAAAGAAGTCAATGCGATAAAACTATTATTCTGTTTTTAAAGTAACAAGCATAGTTATATTAAAAATTAGCATCAGAATTAAATTACAACCGATTTTTTGCATATTAAAGATTTTTAAATTTGTAATAAGTATGCTTGCGCTTTCAATTATTTTGCTTTTCCCTTTATCTTCTTTCTGCTTTTATTTTTATTTTACTTGAATATTCCTTTTTTTATCATAACTAGATGGCACTACAACAGAATTTGTCACGACTTTGGAATTTTTATCATTCAGTAATAGATCCAATTTCTTTTTAAACCTCTGTAATGGATGAGAAATAATAGTTTACAAATAAGAAATGATAAATTTAAGTTTAACATTATAATTAATGTATGATGTTAAAATTTTTAATTGAAATTATTAAATTATAATTACAACGATATTTATAAAACAAAAAATGAGAAAAACAAATGCAGCGCATTCAGGTATCGATCCCAGGCCCTCGGATCATCCGGCTAACGCCATGCCAACTGAGCTACGACTAACTTGTACTTTTGGTTGCGAAGTAAGTATTTAAGTTGTGTACTAATATTAGACCCCCGATTTTTCAAGAACTAAGGGGCATTGGATAAAATCCGTTGAATCTGACACTAAGGGGTGTCTAACCTACAACATATATTGAAATAATCAAAATCTGTGATTAACAGGGTTGGCCCTCTCCTTGTTAGAAGAATCGATACAGTGTATTTCTCTTATATTTTTGATGTACTATATTTAAAGAATTATCTTTTGACGCCGTTTATTTTCACGAAACCACAATTGTATTAGTACATTATTTATTCAGGACATCTTTATTTATTTTTTCACTTTCATAAGTATTATCAAAAATAGTTAAAATACGATTGTTCCTACATATATTATTATGAGAAATGTTAAGTTCATCAACTGGAAGTTCTGAATTGCAAAAAGGGAAAAAAATCAAACGTATAGAATAGTTAGTAGTAAAATATTTAATCTTTGAATATTCAAAGATTCTTTATTCAGGTTTTAAAACGATGTTTTTATAAGAAATGTATTTTAACCCATTTGTGCCTGATTATTTTTTCTCAAATTTGTTCATAAAATCACTTCAAAATGTTGCAAAATGAACTGGAAAAATACTAAAAAAAAGTATGCTAAATTTTTTTAGTATTTATTTGATAAAATGTAAACGAAATAAATATGGGAATATGCATAATATTTGTAATAGTATAATATGCATAATTATATGTTTTGTTTAAATTTATATAAAATAAGCTTTTAAATTGTATATTACATACTATAATAAGTATTTTTAGGAACTACTAAATATATATATATTTAGTTCTTCCCAGAGACTAATATTATTATAAATAGGCTAATTCTAGGATATACGGCCATAGAGGAGAGATGACCAGCCTAAATATTTCAAAAACTATACCATAGCATAGCTGCCATTTTTTACGCTTTCTTGCTACCACTAAAATTTAATAGAGATTTTCGTTTTGTTTAATCATAAGATTTCAACGATTAAATAAGACAACATTCACTATAATATTTTAGTGGTAAGTGGAAAGCGTAAAAGTTGGTAGCTATGCCATAGATTGGAGCAGAAACTTTGTTCGTAAGAAATAGTTCAACCAGGGGGGTACCATTCGTGCGATGCGCCATCTGTAACGATTTCTTAACTGCTCGCGCATTACGTCATGTGGCGGACAGATTCGCCTCGCTTCGCTCGTTTCAATAGTATTCTGTATGCTGTTCTGCGTTGGAATTTTTTTTCTGTGAATGATTTTAATTATTATATTATTTTAACAGCCTTTTTGAAAAAAATCTAGTGAATGCCCTATATCAACGTGTTCTAATAACTCTCGGAGAACACGTATACAGATTTAACAATAGAGTACAGAGTCTCAAATCCGGACTTCGGAATTCTTTAAAATCTAGGCATTTTGATAACTGGCGATTATTATTCTGGAAAATCGCAAAAAGCCCCCACTAAAATTGCAAAGGACAAAATTTACTATATTAAGCTAAAATTTCAATGCCGAATTCCTTTTACGAATGTCAAAAAATTTCTGCAGAACGCGAAAAATTGCATAAAAGAATCGCGAGAAATTCAGAATAAACTTTAATGAAACAAAAAAAAGAGGACAGCATTTACAATATTAGACTAAAGGGTTAAAACAAGATTTCTTTCACAAATGCAGGCAATTCGCCAAGAAGTGGGGGGAAAAAAGTTCAAAACTCGCAGAGGAGAAAATTTATTATATTTGGCTAAAAGTTGGCAACCGAGTTCCTTTTACAAATCTCAAAATTCTAAAAATCGCATAAAAAGTTCGAGAAAAATGCGAAAATCTCTGCATGAACTCCGAATAAACTTTATTGAAAAAATGACAAGATTTAATACTATAATGTGCTATAAAAAAAAGCTGGATTCCTTTTATACATATAAAAAATCGTCGCAGAAAAAAAAAAAAAAAAAAAAAAAAAAAAAAAGAGCTGGATTCCTTTTATACATATAAAAAATCGTCGCCAAAAAAAAAAAAAAAAAAAAAAAAAAAAAAAAGCCGTCAAAAATTGCATAAAAAATTTAATAATTTTCTTTTGTTATTGGGATTTTTTTTACCTTTAAAAAAAATCCTGTATTAAAATACTTGCTTTAGCATTATCTTTTTTTTACTTTCTTTTATCTATAACAGAAGAAAGTATTGTAATCGAATTTTTATTTGACTTCCAGTTTTCGACGGATTTACACGTTTTAAAGGTCAGAGATCCCGAAAAACATGTTTTTACAAAATATCTGTCTGTCCGTATATATGTATGTCTCATTATAGCATCGGAAAGTATACAAAGGTATGTAAATATTTTTTATTATGGCCAGCAGATCCAGGTTAAATTTGGGAATATTCCACCGGGAGGGGGCGCTGTAATAGCGATTTTTGTGCCATTTTCATTATTGTTTCACCGGAAGGCGTACAAAGTTAGGCATAGATTTGAACCAAACTTCATACGTATATTTTTGCCTATTGACGCCAGATCCCAGTTGAAAATGGATATGTAACCCTGAAAGGGGGCGCTGTGATAACGATTTTTGTGCGATTTTCTCGATTTTTCGTAGTTCTGTTATACATCGGCTGCTGATGTAGCGACATGCTCTTCGTATCTAGCTAACTCGGCGATTCGCAAACAGAATAACGATAATATTTATTTTATTAAATATTATGTTCGTCTTACTCTGATCAATAAAATGAAGCAGAAATTTAAGATGAAAATAAATGTAGGGTTGAAGTATTAGCCTATAAGCAGTGCTTAATTTCCGTTGGACATTGCCGTTAATATATTCACTTTGATTCTCAGCTCCGCTACTTCTTTGTTTTTAGTGGAAATTTAAATATTGGTCTGAATTCACCGGCGCTCATTCCGTAGTTCAGCGGAAATAGTGTTTCTAAAAAATCAAAGCCTAAATTTTTATTTCTTTCCCTCCCATCTCAAATCTTTTGCGTTTTTTCCAACCAAAGCGCTTACGTATGCGACATAGTGTGTCCTGTGTAGGGATTTTTTTTCAATAGTTCCAGAACGGCGATGAGGAATGTCAGAATTAGTCACAACTGTTTCTGCCATATTTACTCGCTGCTTTTTATTCGTGTTTTTAAAATATTCTCTCTGATTAACTTTCTAGCTCCGCGCGGTGCTTAATTTGCTCCGAATATCACAGGAGCGCAGCTCCAGTACTTCTTTATTTTTAGTGAATATTTAAATATTAGTCAGAACAGACCAGAGTTTATAAATACTGCTCACCAATACAAAGAACTCAGTGACGAGTAGGATTTTCTGAAAATTCCCCACTCCTGATTTTAATGTTTTTGCTCTGTTCATTTATTAAAATTTATTATATATTAATGCCTAAATATGTGTCAAAAATATAAAATTTCTTTTTGAGGAAGACGAAATTGCCTTAAAATTTGCAAATAGTGTATGAAATATAAATATGCGTGTGTGTGGGGGGGGGAGGGGGGGAGGTTATACACTTTGTTGTTATTACTGCAGAATATTAGAGCTCCGGTACTTTTTTTTTTTTGCTAGAAACTAAGCCCTGTGTATAGATATTGTTACAGATATTTGAATCATATTGATTTTGATCCTGAATAAGCATAGTACCATTCGAAATCTTTTGAAAACTTACATCTAGTAATCAGACAATGGATTATTGTTAAAAGTTTTGTTTAATTTATTCTGTTTGATAATTCTAGTCTTTTTATTATTACTGCTGTGTCATCATATTCATATAATTTATCCATTCATTTTATTTTACAATTGTTTAAAAGTTTTCATTTGTACTTTTATGCATTAAAAATTTAATTTTTTTCGCGAATTTGAATGTAAACAAATGTATCGCGATATTATTTAACCATTATATATTTTATATTTAATTAACTCCAATCAGTGTTTGGACAAATTATTTTAAGGAAAGTGATTTCGTTCAATTTACTTTCGAGGATCTGCTTTTAAAAAAATTATTTACTTCATATTCCGTTCTTTTACACATCTATTTACTTTCTCACGGCCGGTCGATCTCCGATCTTGTCCGCCACGTGACGTTTCAGTCCTGCTCTACTCTGATTGGCTATCCTTCAAATGGAACAACCTTATGTAGAAGAACCTTGAGTTCAACGTGTTCATTCATTGCGGCATGCAGCTGTGTTTTTCAATTATAAAAAGAATGTGTAATTTTAATGTTTATTTAATTTAGCGGTTGGATGTTTTTGTTGAGTTAGGTATCTGAATGTTTTGCAGCACCTATGTTACATTTCTTTTTACTATAAGGCCTTTTAAGGCACGTATATAATTCAATCTTTGCTTTTAAGACTAAAGCAAAGTCGTACAATGACGGAGTGATGCTTTAAATTGAGTGGCCACCTTTCCATCAATTTTAAGAGAGACGGCCACCTATACTCAATATTTCAAAATTATACAGAGTGAGGATTTTAACTAAATATAATTGTTTTTTAAATGATTTCATATTTTTTATGTTTATAATTATATTAATTGATATAATTATTTAAATTTGAACTAATATAAATATTTCAATAGCAATATTATAATATGGCCTAACGATGTATTTTTGTTTAAGAAAATATTGAAAAACTTCGAAAACGTTCATTGCAGAAACAGATAAAATTGATAAAGAAACTTAAAACAGCGAGAAATTTAAAATAAATGCGAGAAAAGAACAAGAATCATGGCACTTCCAGTATCGAAGAAAATGAAATACATTTGAAATCATTAGATTCTATAGATTCCGGGGAAATAGAATTGGAGGAGGATCACTGTGTTGGTTGTGGAGAAGAATAATACCATAACCAAAAAGGATTGCTGCATACAATGCATAAGGTGCCAGATGTGTTTCCATGAAACGTGTACAAACCATCAAAATCTTTGCCGAAAATGTGGTAAAATTTTACGAAAAGAGAAGGATTGAAATTATACTTCAAATTTTGTTCATTCAAATTTTATTTTCTGATTTTCCGTGATATAATTGCATTTTTAATAATTTTTATGTGTTTTTCATTATTAACTATATGAAATGTGTTATCTTTTTCCTGTTTTAACTTCATTTATTCTTTCTTCTATTGGATGGTCATCTCTCCACGGCTTGAAGGAGAGATGGCCATTTAATTTCTGCCCTTTTAATTTCAATTTTGCTTCCCTCATTTTGTTCTCGATATTTAATTATTATTTGTCCAAAATATGATAAGTATCTGTATAAGAATTTCAAATATGCATTAATATACCTTGTATTGGCATTGTAAGAATTTTTATTACAATATTTAAAAACTATGGCCATCTACCCTAGAGTTACCCTATCCGTAATAATAAACAAAGAATAATCGTATTTGAGACTTAAAAATAATTTGTTTCATAATCCTCTTTAAATGGACATTACATAAATAACTGTCGTCTAAATGACTAATAAAAATATGTACCCATTCTTGCCTAGCTCCCTATAATTTCACGTTACAAAAATGGATAAAAAATAGGCTTGAAGGTATAATTTCACTATTTAAAAAAATACATATTTCAAAGAAATCTACAAGCTAAGATTGTGACATATTTATTTGGATCCTGTCGTCTAAATGACTAATAAAAATATGTACCCATTCTTGCCTAGCGCCCTATAATTTCACGTTACAAAAATGGATAAAAAATAGGCTTGAACGTATAATTTCACTATTTAAAAAAATACATATTTCAAAGAAATCTACAAGCTGAGATTGTGACATATTTATTTGGATCCTTGATATAAAAAACACAAATAAACTTATCTTTTACATTTCTCTATCTTAAAAAATGAAAAACCTATAAATTCCAAAAAAGAATTCACGCAAATAAATACTCATCTTTTGATGTCATATTTCAGTAATAGATAAAGACATTTATATATAATTATTTCATATAATTTTCATGTTATAAAGAAAATGAAAATAAAAAAAAAATTATTACAATTCGAAGCGTCCCAAAAATGGGACGCTAGGCATAAATAGGTTAAACCCGAAAAGAGTTATTGCGACGGTAATGTCTCATTAAGAGACTTTAGTTTCGAAAAGGTTGCAATGCAACAAAATTAGTGGAAACATTAATGCGACGTCTGCCTCATATATATACGACCTTTATTCTTTACCCGATCAAAGGCGGCGCCACTGTGCACATAGGAAGGAGACTTAATGCGCATGTTTGAATTTTCCCGAGGAGTTCCAGTGAGCACGTCGTTGTCTGCTGGCCGCTGAGGGATATGCTGTCATTTCGTCGGATTTTGATTTCTCTCAAGATGACTGAACCGGTTAAGCGAAGTATTGTATCAAATTTTGTCAAGCTTTGTGATTCTCAAAACGTAAGATTAATCAGGCGTTATAAGATGATAAATTAGGCAGATCATTCATCGCATCTGATTCAGAATTTCTTAGCTAAACATGGGATTCCAGGCGTTCGCCAACTTCTCTACTCTTCAAACATGGCTCCTTGCGACTTCTGGTTATTTACGGAATTGAAAACGCCATTGGAATGTTCCTGTTTTGATAGTAGAGATGACATCGACAGAATGCGACACCGGAGTTGAACACCATTCCAAAAAAAGCCTTCCAGATGTATTTTCGTCATTGGAAGGAACGGTGGGCTAAGTGTGCGGGGGCGCAAGGGGTCTACCTTGAAGGGGATCAGGATAGAAATCCCGTCAGGAAAATTATATTTTTCTCGGACGAAGATCGGATACTTTTCAGACAGGCCACGTATGATAAATAAACATGTATTTTTAAATAAGCATTCTACTGGAAGATGGTAATTAATGAAAAGGTGCACTCAAATTATTTCATTAATAAATTGTACCTTGGGCGTATTTCAATTTCATTAAGAGCTCTTAGCAATAATGTATTGTATGGTTTGAATAACATGAGATTATTAAGAGTGAGTCTGTTTACTGTAGATATTAACATTTTACTATGGAAGGAAGACAGACACACATATGTATAATAAATGTAAGAATTATATTATTATCAATATATGATATTATTAGTAAGAAGATCGAAGCAGCAGCGGTCGTGTGATAGCTTCATAGCCCAGATCCCGCCATTGCCGCATTTCGTTGTCTTTGATTTAATCAATTTTCCGGGGTTTTTTTCTTCTTTTCTTTTCAACCTGGCTTCCGCAAGAGTCTATGTAGACAAACACACATATGTATAATAAATGTTAGGCCTAACACGCCTATGTTTATTCCATTCAAAAATTTAATAGTATTGAAAATCAACGAAGCTGTGTACTAAAATAAATTAAGTTACCATTGTAAAAGAATATCCTTTTACAGAACAATATCTATTAATCTTAAAAGTAAGATGATTTTTACTTTAAATAAAGTACCCATCTTCTTAAGGTAATTTATTCGTAGTTTTATGAGCTATTTAATTTTGTTAACGTAACTTTCAACAGAATTGAATTAAATGAAGATTCCACTTAAACAATGAACGCGCTGCTACTTGGCAAACGTCCATTCAACCAAAGAAGAATCTAAAATTGCTGACAGCTAAAAAGAAGTAGCGAACCTTATTTTAATAAAATGCCGAATATAAAGGGATTAGCGCATATAAAACATACTTTATACAGTTTTTAATCAATGTTTTCCTAATAATAATTTAGTATCTAAAAAATTACAAGGAATAAAACAAATTCTGTGATTAATTGTAGCAGTGAAAAGAATATTATTATTGTTTACTAAGCAACATTTAATGGATTACAGATTCTCATTCATGTTATATGTAAAATTAATCTAAAATATTACTTGCTATAAAAGTACACGTAGGTATAGAAAATGCGCAATATGGTAGCAAAACAAACGCATTTGTGAATAATAAAATTTAGGTCTGACATAACTTCATTTATTCCATTAAAAATAATAATAACATTGAAAATTTTCTCATACAAACAATTAATGAATCTGAGTACAAAAATAAATTAAGTTACCATTGTAACCTTTAATGCATTACAGATTCACATTCCTGTTATATGTAAAATGAATCAAAAATATTACTTGTTAAAAAGGTACATGTATGTATAGAAAATGCTCAATATGCCTGCAAAACAAACGCTTTTGTGAATAATTAATTTAAGTCTGACATAACTACATTTATTCCATTTAAAAATTTAATAATATTGAAATTTTCTTCATACAAACAATTAATGAAGTTGAGTACAAAAATAAATTAAGTTACCCCTGTAAAAGAATATCATTTTGGAGGAAATGTCTATTCTGCATAAAAGCAATAATTTTCTTATTTTAAATAAAGCATTCATACTCATAAGGTAATTTATTCTTAGTTTTATGAACAACTATTTAATTTTGTTAACATAACTTTCAACAAAATTGAATTAAACGACATTCCACTTAAACAAGCAACGCTCTACCACTTGGCAAACGTCCATACAACCAAAGAGGAAACTAAAATTGATGATAGACAAAAAGAAATAGCGAAACTTATTGTAATAAAATGCAGAATATAAATGGATTAGTGGATATAAAAGATATTTTATGCAGTCGTTAATCAATGTTTTCTAAAAATAATTTAGTCCCTAAAAAATTAGAAGGAAGAAGAAAATTTCTGAGATTAATTTTTCTTGTGAGAAGAATAGTAACATTGTATATTGTAGCATTGTTGAAGGCATTAAAAAAAATTCCTTTTTTATATGTAATATTAATCTAAAATATTATTTCTTAAATAGGTATGTACGTATGGAAAATGCTTAGATGTATAGGATTGGGATATGTTTAGTCTATTTTTATCAGAATAAGATAGATAGATAGATAGATAGATAAAACATAATTATATAAGAAATTATTTCTACAAAGCGTAACGATTTTTTGAAAGAAAAAAAAAACCACGTTTCATTCTTAAAAGCAAATATATGTATATGCTAATATGTATATGTTAACCCTTTGCGGTCACGAGTCGGCAAACATCTGGACAATCTATATCGATGATTTTATTCTTATATTCTAATTGCACCACTACATTTTAAAAGTACAATTTTTAATTATTTTCTCTTGCACATTTGGCACACTACAAACAACATTTTTCTTAAAAAAAAAAGGTGTTGCCAACCGAATAAATTCGTGTAAGAGATGCCTGAGACTTCGATCGTTAAGTGTTAATATGTTAATACTCTATAAATAAATCTGTAGAAACGTTTGTCAAAAAATGTTTTTAGGGATTAATTTTTTTTAAAACATTGATTAACGACTGTTTAAAATATATGTTATATCAACTAATCGCATATATTCTACATTTTATTGCAATATGCCGTAGAAAAATAAATTAAAATATGTTAATTGATACTGCCGGACACGAAACTAGGAGACACTAAAAGAACACTACACGAGACAAGTATCAACAAAATATAGTTTTATGATATATTTCTTTTTATTTGTTACGATGCAGTGAAAATACTTTTTTCATATTTTTAATTACCTCTAGCATTGTAATTAATGTGATATTTTTTCATTATTTCGCAATATTAGTATATTATTTCTTGAAAGAATTGTATGCGTTAGAGCTTTTCAGATTCCATATTGAGATTTAGGAATGTCAAAATCTAAACAATTCACGTACTAATTCTTTCAAGGAAGCAAAATCATTATTTTTTATTCGACCAGTGAATCATCCCTTAACCCTTTCAAGGGCGGTGCTGTGCTTCTGAAACCACTTAATTCTAATTTCAAATGCACAATTTCAGCGGAATTTTTGTATAAAATTTGCCGTCTATTATTTATGTGAAATATATCCTTTTTCTTATTTCGAAATAAAATCATTCGTAAATTCCGGTGTCTATTTATGTCATCATTTTAGCAATGAAAGTGCTTTGCCCTTGAAAGGGGTAATTCTGAAACAAGTTTTTTCCCCCTTGTTCAATGTCATCAGTTTTCTTTACTAAAATGGTGTATTTCATTTTTGAAATGCCTTTGAAGTCCTTGCACTGGCCTGATGTGCGCGAATGCAGTTGGTTTATCACTTTCGAGTGCTGTACATGATTGATCTCTTTTAATTTTACAAAGGAAATATTTCGATTATTTTCAATCATCGATCATTTTTTCACACAATTTTAAATGACAAATGTTTAATAAACAGAAAATAACGTATCTATTATTTTATGAATTAAAACACAAAATAGCATTTTTGAAATAAGTTATCTAAGGAAGATATAGTATAAAAAAAAAAAAAAAAAAAAAAAAAAAAAAAAAAAAAAACATCTATATGTTTACTATGACAATTATAGTTAATCGTTTTTTTCTTACTGAAAGGGGAGAAAATATTTCCAAAAAATAAATATATCTAGAAAATAGTAGTGTGCAAGAAATAATAATATGACACGCCGAATGGTGTAAAATTATTGTCAGTGAAAAAAAAAAATCAAAATACTTTACCAAGTATTGTAATCCCACAATTTTTGTAGTTTTTATATATATTTCAAGTTTCAAAGTAAACACTTTTCTCAAAAGTTTCTATTTTCTTTTTTTTCTTTCAATCGATATTTAATAATATATCATCAATTTAATAGTTAGTAATCGATTCAGAAATTTTACATTTACAAAAACGTCGCTGAAAAAGTGATAAATTTGTTTCAAATCATTTTCCATAATTTTGGTTCGTTTCTTTAACTTCTAATTTCTTCTTTTCTTAACAATATCTACATTTCATAGGATGGTTTCTTGAATATCTAATGACACTATTAAAATATTGCATTGAATGATCCTGGTATGATATCTAATTTCATGACTGTTCAATTACAGAACATTTTTAGAGTTTCTTACATTAATCCCAAATGTGCAAGGACTGTTTATCTATATATCACGGGATTCTGGGAAAAAATGAGAATTATCAAGGTTTAAATTCTATATAGGTTTCACATCATGTAATGACGACTAAATGCGATAAAAATATCCTGAATATTTATTAAATCTCAAACATTTTAAAAACCAATTTTCATTTACAAAATTTACGTTTTGCTGTTTATATACAATGTGATATGGATCTTTTAATTTTTATAACCACACCAAACACATTCTAACACAAAGCAATCAATGTATGTGATATTTTTAACAGTTGTTGTAAGTCTGGAATTCTAAAATTAAATAAATAAATTAAATTAAAAAGTAATATAATGCCGTGAAATTTAGAGGATAAGTTACATAAGGTAGAGATCTGCACGGGCCGGCTCGCGGTCCTGGCTCGGGCCTATTTTCCTTTCCGGCACTCGGGCCGGGCCCGGGCCATACTTTTTTCTGAAGACTCGGTCCGGGCCTAGTCACTACTCTTTCCGGGCCGGGCCTAACTTATTTTTCTGCACAGAGCCGGTACTGGTTTCATTCCAAATCTTCACGGCCTAAAATTTTCATTCCTAGTTTTGAACCAGCCCGTATGAAAATCATTGTCTCGGCGTGACCTAGTCCGTTCAAAGGTCAGTAAAATTAAGCTTGGTACAATTAAAAAAAAAAAAAAAAAAAAAAAAAAAAAGAAAAAGCATACATTTTTAAATTGCCATTATTCTACAACTAAGCATTCAAATTCATCCTTTTTAAGGAATAGTAGATTTCTACGCTTATTAAAATATAGTTAAATTAAAATATAGTAAAACGTGTGAAAAAGAACCTGCCTATGACGGAATCTTGTTTTAAACTGAAAAACGTGTTGATCCATGCCAAATTAATATACTACTACGTAAGAAAACAATATATAATACATTTACACTTGCTAAGAAAGAGAACTTGTCTATAACGCATTTTTTTTTCTTCTCTATGCAATTCCATCATAGATTTTGCTGTATAGCATTTTTCAGATTTTTAATACTTCAATACATGGAATATGGATTAAGAATATTAATGATAACTGAAACATTTACATACAAGAAATAGAGATTCATTAAAAAATAACTATCACACCCTGTGGCACTTCTATAAAAATGAATATTATACACATGAAAAGTTAAGATAAATATTTTTGGCCTGAACTCCTCGTACGAGACAAATTTTTAACCAAATCGACGTAAAAATCAATTTTTTGTAAAAATTCACTCGGGCCTGGCCGGGCCAATAAATTTTTTTTACGGGCTGGGCTCGGGCCGAACTTTTAACTTTTCTACCGGGCCGGTCCGGGCCAGTATTTTTTTTTTTTGTACGGGCCGGGCCGAATTTTTTTCCTCTCAGTCGGGCCGGGCGCGGGCCTGGAAATGTCGGTCCGTGCAGACCTCTAATATAAGGTACAATTTTGCTTATTTGTACAAATTTTTGACGCAAGAAAATGTTTAATTATAGCGGAAACAAAACTTATTCAATATCATTAATTTCTAGTTTGAAGAGAGAAAGACTAAAGAAATGCTGCGTATCTTTCGTTAATTACACTGACAATCAAGGGACAGAAATGTGATTAAAATAATCAATTATCGGATAAAAAGGCGGTATTGATTGCTTTTTAGAAAACTTATAAGAAAACTTCCTGAAAAGGTACAATTATTTTCAATTTATTTTGATTTTTTCACATTACTAGAAAACAGTATTTTATCCCTTTGTCTTATTACTTAAGACTATTTCCAATTAAATTAAAAGAATGCGAAAAAGTAGTACTACGAAGCCATTTATTCATTTCGTTAATGAGACTTGATAATAAAAGTTTTTTGGAAAATGATTATGATTTAATTGTAGAAGTCTCACTCAAACACAAGCGTATAAGGCTATTAATCTACGTATAAATATTTTTTTTTTTTCTAGAATGAAAAAAATTAGATACAAAATCTGCTGTAGCATTTTCGGTATTTATAAAACTGTTATTAAAAACACGTTTCTTCCCAAAACATTAAGTAGTAATGTACAAAATGCATGCATACATGTATACACACACATACGCACACACACATACCGTCCTACCCGCCCTCGTCAGTAACTAAACTTTTTACCGACGTTTGGAATACCCACCGAAATTTTATTACTATTATTTAAATATTGTTATAGAATGTTAAGATATGCAAAATATACATATGAACACCAAAAAATTTCCATTCGAAGAAAATTTGTATTTTTTAGAACGAAAAGTTTGTGGGAGCAAAGTACCATTATTTAGAGTAACTCGGGTGTTACTCGTTTTGAAATTTTACACACTCAACCCGAGTAACTTAATCTCGAACTAAGATGTCTTGGGTGGTTACTCTATTATTCAATGAATTGCCTGGCAAAGTGTATAAAGTTATTGAAGCGTTTGAAGGACAATGAGTATTTTTCGAAAGGATGTTTCAAGCAATAGGGAAGAAATCGTTATGATTTCGATATGGTCATGCTTAATCATTTGCTATTGTTAATTAAAATAGTACTTAATTCACGTTATTATTAGTTATGGATAGTAATTGATGATTATTATTAACAAGTAGTAAATAATTGACAAATTGACTGCGGTTAGTTAATGATTGTTTAATACTATTTAATTAATGTCGTTTTTAAAAGAAAATTTACTCTTTTTTTAATAAATTTTGTTTAAAATATTAAATTTTGTTTAAAATATTAAATTTTGTTTAAAATATTAAGACGTATGTCATTGGCTGTAACAACTTCTTTAGGTAAGTCTTCTGAACAGGGTTGTTTTTTTAATTCGGTGCAATAATTGCAGAATGATGTACTTATGCGACATGAAATGATGCTTGATACAGGGGGGGGGGGGGATTTGCTGGTTGATGAACATTTTTCGAAAATATAATATTTGCAATGGAGACGAAAGTGTTATGATATAAAGATATTCATGATTAATGATTTTCTTACATTTGATTAAAATGGTACTTAATTGACGCTATTGGTACGTGGATAACTGTAAGTAATTGGTGAATATTTTTAATTGAGAAATAGTAAATAATTGACAAATGTTAATCTGTAGTAGTTAACCACTGATTAATATTATTTAAATTATGTCGCCTATTAAAAAATAAATAAATAATTAAAGTAACTTTTGTAAAAAAAAATATTCTTTTGTTTTTAAATTAGTAAAATATATGTCATTATCTCTAACAGAATGATTTTTTAGCCAGATCTTTTGTTCACAGTTGCTTGTTTAATTTGCTTAATTCGGTGAGTTAATTATAGAAGGGTGTGCTACTTATGTGGCGTAAAAAAATTTCATAACCTTCGGTGGGTGTAAGGAGGGCGCGTGCGCTGATCTGCTAGCTGATATCTTGCAGTATCAAAACTTTTCGCTTTAAAAGAATATATTGATTCAAAAAAGATGAGGCAAACTTAGTACCGCACAACAAGCAATTGTCTTATAGGATACTAGTGTCGTATAAACAAAAATCACTTTAACCCAAATAAATTTTTGTTCATAACTTTTAAAGTAATGAGTTTAGAGATTTCTTAAGATTTATCTTCCTTTAGGAAAAACGTCATGGCGATACCAAAACATTCTGGAAGTGAAAAGTCATTCTGTCAGTGACATTATGTGTATTTCGAATTACATTTTCCAACACAAAGCTACTACTTCAATGTTTTTGGGAGTTATATATTGGCACGACGTCCACTAACAGAACTTTCACTACTTCAATGTTTATATATACATTTCACACAATGCAAGCCAGCCCTGGTTAAATTTAACCATAATATGGATTATTTATACTTAAAGTTATGCGTAAAATCTAGGTTTTGTCTGGAGGGACGCAATGCTGCTGCAAGTGTGGCGGCTAGGCCAGTGTCCCCGCACCAGGAGCCGTCATATAGGGTAGTCTTCACCGGCGCTGTTAATTATATTCCTGCATTTTACTTTTATTTATTTTTTAATCACTGCGTCGTGCTAACTTCTAAAGGTGTTTATGTCATTATTCATTAACATGAGAAAATTCCGGTCGAAACTTCCTATACTAGAAGCAAATTTGAAATTATTTATCTTTCAGAATTTCTTTATGTATATATATATATATATAAACGATTTATGTGTTGCAAAATGGGATTAAGAGCTTACGTAAGTCACTAAAAGAAGGTCCCAAACTAATGTTAATCCTATCGGAGCGTTCATTACAGATTTCTCAATCGCATTTCAATATTTTTTATTTTATTTTATTATTATTTTTTTTATTTATTTATTTTTTCTAAGGAAACCCGAGGTTGATATGATATCCCATTGTTGTGCATTTGTACTTTTCTAATTTGAGACACAGTTTTTTTTATATGCGGATACATTCACATTTGGAAGTGGTTAGAACCGGTTGTAAAAATTAAACTGTCCTCATAAAAAAAAAAAAAAAAAAAAAAAAAAAAAAAAAAAAATCGAAAAAGTACAGAAGCACAAAAATAGATATCGACCTCCGATATCCCAAAACAAAAAGAAAGTTAAATATGTATAACGATTTCTGTAAAGATTTCTGCTTAAGTTTCTCCCATAGGTTTAACATTTTCGTTCGAGTTTCTCTGTGTGACTTGTATAAGCTCTTAAGACAAATTATTATTAAACTTTTTATTATTTAATTGTTTTTTTCTGGTGTAGAAATGTAAATATCGTTGGTTTATTGATGATACCAACATAATATACGAGGTTGTTTCTCAGATATGAAATCATATTAAAAAGATTTTTTTTTTATAATTAAAAATGTATTTTAAATGTTTCTTAGATTTTTTTTATAATAATAATGATAGCTTATGACTTTTTTTTTAAATTTAATATCTAATATCAGCAATACTACATATGTATTGATTATTTAAAGATAATGTTGAAACTCACTAAACATTCTTAATATTTTCTAAACTGTTGTTATTATTTTTTAATTGTTGAGTTATGAAAAAAAAAAGCATTTTTTTTTCAAGTACTTTTTAAGCTTGGCTGTTAACAGAAATGTGCAGTAACTTTTGGCAAAATTTATTACTCATGATATGGAGTATATACAGGTTGTTTTCAAATTGTCGAAATAATTTCTGTTTCTGAAATGGTTCAAATAGTTTTTTTTTTTTTTTTTTTCCAATGAACAATGACTGAAGGAAATGTATGTATAGCATATTGTTATATTGATAGAAAAAATAGATTTAAAAAAATTGCGCTGTTCCTTTGAGATTACGAAACACATAAATATTTACATTCAATGTATACATTTACAGACGAAACAATAAAAATAGTCCAGCATTTCTTTCAGACTAGTATTCGATAACGAAAATGAAACTTTTAAATAAGTTAAATAATAAATTAGTAAAATATTATAAATAATATTAAGAAAAACCCCACAAATTTTATTTGGCTGTTAACAGAAATGTGCAGTAACTTTTGGCAAAATTTATTAATCATGATATGGAGTATATACAGGTTGTTTTCAAATTGTCGAAATAATTTCTGTTTCTGAAATGGTTCAAATAGTTTTTTTTTCCCCAATGAACAATGACTGAAGGAAATGTATGTATAGCATATTGTTATATTGATAGAAAAAATAGATTTAAAAAAATTGCGCTGTTATTTTGAGACTACGAAACACATAAATATTTACATTCAATGTATACATTTACAGACGAAACAATATAAATAGTCCACATTTCTTTCAGACTAGTATTCGATAACGAAAATGAAACTTTTAAATAAGTAAAATAATAAATTAGTAAAATATTATAAATAATATAAAAAAAACCCACAAATTTTATAGACTTAAAATACTACTACGCGCATAAGCCAATCAATCTGTTAGAATAAAAAGGCTGCTGTAAGAAGCGAAATCATTGTCGATTGCTTATAGGCTGTTAACTTCTGGTGTGCAAATAATACAAAAGTATCTCTTTTAATAAATTTCAAATTTTATTTAAATATGTTTTTTATAGTTTTCATATAAAATGCTTTTAGGAGTTTCTAGTGGGTAATCTAAAGATATATAAAGATAAATTTGAAGAAATATATTAGAATTTTTACCAATATTCTGTAACTGCGATGTCCGGATTAGATCTTCTAGCAATTAAATATATACATATTCTTTCTTTCTTTTGTTAAGGTTGTTCTTAACTGCTCTTCTCAACAAGCAAAAAACGTTTTGACTTATTTACAAATTCATTTTTTAACGGAAAGATATAAAATTGGAAAGCCTGGCCATGGAAGCGATTTGGAATTGAACTATTTTTTCTATTTTTTGATCAATAAATTACCTATTGAGATATAATAAAATTCGATCACGTGAAAAACCCGTTTTTCGCCCGCTCTTGAGTACTCTTTCTCCCTTCGCGCGGTAATTCGGTTCAAAACTCCTACTTTCACATTATTTTCCGAAAGATCTATTGCGTTTGCAAAAAAATGGAAAAAACAGCTCGATTACATAGTTTCTGAACAATAACACCATCTAGTTTCATGCATCTTCCAACAAAAATAAATTAAAACTTATGTCAGAAACTTGCCCTTTTCGATTTGAGAACACCCTTAAGTGATTTTTTGCATGAAATGGAAATGTACAGTAGATATATTGATAAAGTATTTTACAAAACTGAATTTATCTGCAAATTCTAACAGCATTGATTATAACTGTCAGACATTTTTCCAGATTTTTTAATTTTTTTTTCAGGTTGTTTAATTTGATTATTAAGTATTCAAAATCAGCAGAAAATGTACTGTATTCATCCAATCAACAGAATTCTTATCTGGGATGCAATGTGGCTATTAAACAAATGTAAAACTTCTATAAAAAGTGTCTTTCATTCAAATCGCTCGTTCACTCTGCCTAAAATAGGGGATAGCCAGTCTTCATCTTATCCGTAAAATCTAGATTCATAGAATTTGAATTGGAAACTAAAAATAGAGTTAATATGTCTTTCGTGAAACTTTATTATCAATTAACAATAAAATAATCCACAGCCAGCTTTTTATGTCGGATTCTATTATAATTTTAAAATGAACAGCATATTTTAATAAAATGAGGCTGCCGTCTCGAGCGAATGTTAAACCTCTGGAAGATTCTCTTCAAATATCTCATTTACATTTCCATATTTTAAAATAACGTTTCTTGCATTTAATAGCTGTGGTTGATGCTTACATTCCCCCATTTTTATTTTTTCGATTTTGGCTACTGCAGTTTTTTTTTTTTTTTTTTTTTTTTTTTTTTTTTTTAAGGATGACACATTCTTTTTCGGAACCCATTCTGAAAGTAAAAGTTAACTTTATATATTTTTAAAGATTTGCACACAAAATCAAAAAAAGGGGAATAAAGCGATCGACCTCAATTATCCAATGAATAAATAAATAAATAAATAAGTCAAAATGCACACGAAATATTTGAAAAGGAACTTCCAAAGCTTTAATATTAGCTCGCGAGTGCCTATTCCTGAATGAACGGGAAAACTGAATAATAAAGATTTTTAGAATTTTTTGTCTGGTTTATATTTAATATGTGAAATATAATGGAGCTAAAAAAAGTTCTGGAAGTGAGCTGTAATTCGGTCAGTGACACCGTATGAAATGTGAACTACATTTCCAATTACGGAGCATGTAGTTCAATACTGTCTGGAGGTAGATAAGGACAACATCTTCCACAAATTGGTGTTTTATATTTACATTTCACACAATAGCAAGGCGAGTCTGATGAAATTTTACTGTAATATGGTTTATTCAGTGTTAAACCTTTGAGAAAATTTGTGTTTAGTCTGGAATGAGACACACTGTATTTTTCTCAGAAGAAAATGTTTTTCGACCTTTGTTTCCAATACAAAAATTGTATTTTGTAGTGGATTTTCGAATCTAACTAGAACAGCAATTCAAAACAAGAATTCATATTTTCAAGAAACAATTTATTAAAATAATGCAGGATTTTATTGTATATTCAGATAAATTTCAATTAAAAAAATAAATATTATAAAATCGACAGTTTTTTCTTGTCCTTGTCGAGATGCATTGATTATCAAACGAATGTTTAAATATGTGTAACAGATAAAGCGAAACATTATGATAAAGGAATACGACATTTTAAATTATTATTTTTTTTATTAATACAATTAAAGGGTTTATTTATTTTCTTTGAAAAAAAAATGTAAGAATATTTTCAGCTTTATCATATTCTCATTAAAATGTTTAGAAATAAAAGGATTATCAGAAATGGAACTGATGCATTAAGAGGCTACTTCCGTCAAGCGAAAGACCCGCTCGCTAATGCTAATCATATGAGTGAAATTTATAAAGATATCTCGTTTGCATATTTTTAAATGATTTTTTTTTTTTTTTTTTTTTTTTTTTTTTTTGCATTGGATAGCTGAGATGTACAAAGATGGGCAGCTGTACAAAGACAGTTTTTTACTTTTTCGATTTTGTTTACAGGTATTTTTAATGAGGACACTTTCATTTTCGGAACCGGTTTTGAAAATGAAAGCATCCTCATAAAAAAATAAAATAAAAAATAAAAAACGGCCTTTGTAAAGCAAAAAAAAAATCATTTAAAAATATTGAAATGCAAACAAGATATCTTTATAAATTTCTTCCATTGGATTAGCAGTAGCGAGCGGGTCTTCCGTGTGAATGAAGTAGCCATCCCACTTGTTTATGTGAGTATGAATGAGATCGGTTTCATTAAGCATTAATTATCAAAGTTTATTTAAAATGTTTATTTAGATTTCTATAAAGAATATTACCTTTAAGATTTTTGAAATGCTCAATGCAATACCATCATAGTTAAGTCATAAGGTTGTTCTCAAATCCAAAAGGGTGACTTTATGACATAAGTTTTAATTTATTTTTGTTCGGAAATGCATGAAACTAGCAAGTTTTGTTGATCCGAAACTATGTAATCGAACTGTTTTTCCCGGCTTTTTTTGCAAACGCAATAGATCTTTCAGAAAATAGAGTCAAAGTAGACGTTTTGAACCGAAGTTCCTAAAGAAAGCATAAAAACCAGTCAGCGAAGGGTAAAAAAAGTGTTTGTTACGTGATCAAAATCGCTTATAACTCAATAGGTAATTTATTTATTAAAAAAATGGAAAACACGGTTCGATTCTAAATCGCTTCCATAGTCAGGCCTTCCAATTTTATATCTTTCCGTTAAAAAATGAATTTGTAAATGTGTCAAAACTGTTTGCACTTGTTGAGCAGAGCAGTTGAGAGCCTTAATGAAATATCGACCCCCCCCCTCCCCCCCCAAAAAAAAAAAATGAAAAAATGTAGAACCAACAAGATAAATTTTTCAACCCCATACCTGACCGATGTTCGATCCGAAATATTTACTTTTTTCTATTTTTTTTTTGTTAGTTATTATCTTTATGCGCCAATGGTATAACAAGCTCTTCCGCCCCGGGTGCCAGCTGCTGTGGTGCTGGGAGAGAGGCACCCTGTATTTTTGACAAAAGAAAATGTTATTTGACCTTGGCTTCCTATATAAAAAATAGTTTGTTGTGGTGTGGTCTACCATTTCTTAAAGTTTGCCAGATATTATTATTTTTTTTTTTTATCAATCTATATTGTTACCTTTTAAAGGCGTTTGTGTCATTATTCATTAATATTATAAAATTACGATCAAATTCTTCTATCCTAAAATTAAATTTTGAGTTATTTGTACTTCGTAATTTCATGTTTTAATATCACCCATATATGTGTTATTAAAACAAAATGCTAATTAAACTTTTCATTGTTTAATTTTATTTTTCTGGTATAGGCTAAATAAACATCGTTGGTTAAATACTGATGCCTTCAAAAGTTTAACATTGGATTTTTTACCAACAAAATACAAACTCATGTGGCATTTTTGAGATAAGAAATTATATTAAAAATATTTTTTAATTTGCAATTAAAAATATATTTAAAAGGTTTCGTATTTTTTTCACTAGAAAAATCGCGTTTTTTAAACTTAAATATTTTACAATATATATATCAGAAGTTTATTATGAAAGTTTAAGTTTAATTTTAATTATTTGCTTAAATTTTAATACAGAATGTTACAAAATCAACATTTACAATTGTTATCGGTGCATATTTTGAAAAAAGGAAGCGTATTCTGAAATCAATTATACGTACTGCAATAGAATGTGTGCATTCTTTGCGAGAGAAAAATACGTTAATACATAACAAAAATATTAATGCATTAACTCATAATACAATACATTGAATGTTATTACAACTCCCCTATCTGAAACACAGAGTAAGGATACAACAGTTATCAAGGCTATTTACGTTTCCTGCCCAATTTCTACGAAATTTTAATTCTGGCATTTTTTATCACTTATTTACTACCCAGGTGTGAGTGACCACGGCCAGATGTTGGCAATCGCTCTAGGCAATAGCGGTTAGTTTTAGCCAGAAGAAAAGGGTGAATAGGGTTTTGGTCAGGAGAAAATAATATTTTTCCTTTTTGTATCTTTACAGAAGATATTCTTCGAAATTCTTTTAAAGAAAGAAAAATAAAATAGGAATCATAACCCTTTATTTTTTATAAAATGCATATAAATTTTACTATAATTAGTCAGATTTTAAAACAATATTAATAATTTTACATAACTTTTCTTTATAATTAATTGACAACATCAGCAATTTTGCATATATATGCATTTATAATTTTATTTTTCATTCAAAATCTCGAAATATTTTCACCACAATCATAAAAGTTTCATGCATTTTAATTCAGATTCCATAAAACTGTTGATTTATTATTAATAATATCTATAACAATAATTATCTATAATAAAAAACGCGTTAAATGTCACTTAAATCAGCTGTCCACACATATATAATCAGATATATATCTAATATATAAACATGGAGAAAAAATCGATATTAATTAAAATACATTAATGTTTTACTATATACCTATTAATACTTCAGTTTTCAAGAACGTGGACCAAAAAGCTTTTTCAGATGAAAGAAAATGAAAACAAAATTAAGATTTTCCTAAAACACACAATTTTTAGCAACTGTTTTTTTTTTTTTTTTAATTCTGTGGAAAATTAGCGTCGTAAAAACTTTTTTACACGTACAGTATAAAGTAAAATTTGCAAAATTATTACATTTGATCAAGGAATTTCGAATAGAATTCAAGCGAAATATAAATTCATTACTATATTCAAGTCACTTCAATGTAAAAGCAAAATAGTATTAATTTCTTATGTCGCACTTTTAGCCCTATCAACATAAGGTAGAACAATTAAACTGTAATTTAAGCGTACACAGGGTCAGTATTATGAATGGGAAAACGGGACATTGGTCCAAGATCCTATAAGCTTGAGGGGGAGGGGGGAGTCAGTTGGCAGAATTGAAAGAAATTAGCTGTTGAGTTTCATTGTTTACATACTTTTATGTCGTACAATAACAAGATAGTTAACTCTTAATCACCGCTACTGTGTTCCAGAAACTCCCATGCTTATAAATCTCATAATGCCCAAGAAAAGTATAACGCGACTTATGGGTTAATGCTAAATTATGAAAATCACAGCTAAAAAATGTCCAATCATACATGCAATTAAAAGTTATATAAGCGTGTTCCATTGTTTTTTTTTTTTTTTTGTGCACTGCAATTGGCAACTTGCACCTTTTTGTACTTTCACTAAGAAATTTTTACATCTAAACGTGTGTAATTTTTAAATAGTACTATTTTGGGTGCCATGGAACTTATCAGTTCTTAACATGGTTCTTATCATGGAACTTATCAGTTATTTTCTATAACTTATACATATACATCCTTAATTAAAATTAATTCCTAAGCAAAAACATATTTTTATTCATTGCTCTGTATCGAAAATCTTTAAAAAAATTAGGAATCTTTTTAATAGAAAAATTTGAAATAAAATTCCATTTTTTGATATTTAAGTAAAATATATTTGCAAATTTTGTGCATTTATGAATAAAATTAACTTTGTGAATAGGCCGGTAAAAAGTTTAAATTGTACCATTCGAGTAGAACCATAAAAGTTTCATATACTACACAACATAAGAATGGAGCCCCAAACAGTGTTTGTACTTGCACCCAGGGTTCACGCGTTATTGCGATAAAGAATTAAAAATTAGCAGAAAAGAAAGTCGGAAATTGTACGTCAAATGTGGCAAATGACGTACTATAGCTAGTTTTATAAACATTCAGATTTTGATGCAATAGCTGTTGCATTCTTATGCAAAAATCCATGAATATAAAATTTATTACGATTCTATGTATTAAATTCAGTAATACGGAAAAGATATGATGTCATCTTAAATCTGACGTACTCACCATGACAAAATTGAATCATGACCTATAAGGGGATATCATGGAATTAATTACGTATGATAGGATTTAATACAATGAAGAAAACTTTTATTAATACCTTTTTAATTTTTGATTCGGTTTTCATAAAATTTGAAATGACTCGACACAATTCTGCAACGATTATACATATTAAATTTTTAACCAGTCGATTGTGTAGTCTCTACGCTGTTATATGCGAGCAGACGGACGAACCAGATGACGACTATAGGTGCTACATATTTATATAATTACGATCGTATCTAATAAAAGAAGGATATAAAAATTGCAGCCGCTCAAAATCCTGTGATTTCTCTTGACATTAGATATTGAGATAAATACGATTGGAAAATGTTCATATATGCATACTGTATGTTCATATATGCATATGTTTGTGCCTGTGTGTGAAAATTTCTATGAAATTCATGAAATACGAGAAATGTTAAAAGAAGGGATTGAAGATTTAGTGGATATCCACAATTCACATCTGTATAAATTGGGCACTCTTGTGCGTAGTTTTTTGATTTATTTGTTTATTGTGAGAACCTCCAAGAAGTAATTCTCTGATTATATTTATATATTATATAAGTATATATCAATCAATAGAAACAAGTCATAGAGGAGCTCACTGAAGTTTTTGTTCTTGGAACCCTAAATTACTAAATTAGATACTGAATATAACGTTCTATGCATGGGAATTTCTTATTCTTTTCCGCCATTTCTCAGGAAATATTTGCAAGCTTTTTTAAATGCACATGGTCATACAATGATATTATGCATTCGTAGATTATGCATTCTTACCCTATATACGGCGACGTAGGTCAAGAGAACAGTAGGTCTTGTTATAAAATATTTCACATGTATTAATCATATTTTCAGATAGAGGGAGAGTTGATTAGGTGTGAAAGGACTCTTACACAAGTCAAAGAAGAATCTTTCGTCAATTCAATCCTAAACAACTAATCAAATATATATATATATATATAATTTAAACAGAAATATGCATTTTAAAAGAATTATAAAAGATGCGAAAACAATGTTTCAATATTAGAAAAATTTTAATGTCATCGTGAAAAAAACATACTTTCTTCTAAATGCCAAATGATAATAAATATATTTCTGGTTAAAAATAGTTTGTAATATTTCAGTATCATTTCTATGATATTTTTAAAAAGGACTTTTTTATTTCAGCTGTTTGCAAATAAATATTTCTTATTGATAAACAGAATTTGTACCATAATAAACTAAAATTATATTGAAAGTAACAAAATAAACTTGCACGTTTGAAAGCTTTCCTTTTTTAGGGGGGGGGGGGGGGGAGGCAATTTTATGAACCCTAATAATTGCTTCATATAATTTGCATTCCTTTTATGTAATTAGACTTATAAACGTATTTTAATCATGTATGTATACTTTTTTTTCAGTGTACAAAACAGACAAATAAATAGGTGCAATAATTTATTAGTATGAAATTAAAAAAAGAAAATAGAAATAAAAGTTTTAATAAAATTAAGAATAGATGCAGGAATTGTTTATCTTAGAAAATAAAAATTTGACAGAGCTATCAAAAATAGAATAGCGCATTCGAAAAAGAGAACGCACATAGCTTTGCCATTTTCTCGGTAAAAAGTTCGGAAGTTAAAAGAATATCAGAATGGAACATATGCATTAAAGCCACCCCCACTTGTTTATCTGAGTATGAACTAGATCGGTTTCATTAAGCATTAGTTATCAAAGTTTCCTTTAAAAGTTTCTTTAGCTTTCTATAAAAAATATTTCCTTTAAGATTTCCGAAAATCTCAATCTAATACCGGCATAGTTGAGCTTTAATAAAATATCTAAATCACCAGCCCATATAAAATAATGTCGAACCAACAAGAAAAATTTTTAAACCCTATGTAAACATTCCGGACCGACATTCAATCCAAAATTTCTGAATGGATTATATATATATATATATATATATATATATATATATTATTTATTTATTTATTTATTTATTTATTTATTTTATTTTATTTTTATTTTATTTTATTTTATTTATTTATTTATTTATTTTTTTTTTTTTTGGGGGGGGGGGGGGGGGGGTTGACAGCTGCGAGTAAAAGAGGCCATGAGAAAACGATTGCTCATAACTTAAGGTGTAACTCATTTATCGAAAAATATAAAAGCTGCTCGAATTCAAGTCACTTCAAAAAATATACCTTCCAGGGTGATGCTTTTACGCTTAAAACTAAATCATAATAGTCATTAGGTATCATTCAAGATATTTAAAAATTTATGGGAATATAAAAACATTATATCCAATTTTTAACTCTCTGAACTTATAAGCGTGAAATACTTACGTGTAAAAATTGCTTTGTGAATGCGTTAGAAAGATTCTTGTTACTTGAGTGGAGTATTTTTAGGTGCGTTGGTAATTATATAAATGCGTAGCACCTATAGTTGTCGTTCAGTCCGTCTGTCTGTCCGTCCGTCTGTCCGCATATAACAGAGCAAAAACTACCCAACCGAATCGTTTAAAATTTAAACTATATAATTGTTGCATAATTTTGTCGAGTCATTTCAATTTTTATGAAAATCGGATGTATAGTTTAATTACAGGGACAATCAAAAGTTTTCCGTTACATTACGGCCAATGGGAAGAAATTATTGCAAGTGCATTTTAATGATGTTACATCCTTCCGAATGGTCTGAAATTATAAATATATAATTGTTGCAAGATTTTGTCGAGTCATTTCATATTTTATGAAAATCGGATGTATAGTTTAATAACAGGGACAGTCATAAGTTTTCCGTTACATTACGGCCAATGGGGAAAAAATATTTCAAGTGCAAATTAATGATGTTATAGCCTTTCGAAGTACACTAAAATATACATTGTGTACAATATATTAAATAAAAATGAAAAAAAAAATTTATAAAACTAGTTATAGTACGAACGCACCTCATTTGCCACGTTTGACGAGCAGTTTCCAACTTGTTTCTTTCTTTAAAGATAACACTCTTAAATCGTACATTATTAACCATTTCCATATTGAGCAAGTAATATCCCTGTTTATTTCGGTTGCTAATTACTGAACATATTTTGAATAATTTACACATTAAGCAAGAAAAATTACAATTTACTTCTCTTGTTAGAAAGTAATTGCATATTAAGCAAGTAAAATCCCTGTTTACTTCGGTCGCTAATTACTAAACATATTTTGAATATCTGCAGGCTTTCTATAATTTCATAATGAAAAAAATCTTAAAGTGTTTTAAAAGAGAACACTGCTATCTGCCAAAATAACATATCCAAATTTCGTGTTAATCAAAGGGATTTAAGAAAATTTTTATAGAAAAGTAGAACAGACCAGAAGCGAAACAATTTTTCTTTTAATGTCATTAAAATTTAAAATCGGAATAATGAATGCAAACGGAAAAGGATATAAAATATCAATGTTACCATTAAAAATTATGAGTAGACATAAAATATATGCGCTTAGTGAAACGACTTTGTGCAGCGTATTTTTTAATACTTTTCAATATAAGCGAAAAATATTTTTTATTTTATCTATATATTTGTCTATCTAGTGTCTGTAATCTCTTGAAATATATTTCATTTGTAGCTTAAAATTTCCTTTAGTGATGGTTAACTTTTTCCCATTGAAATATGTTTTTATATACGTTTTTTAATGTTATGTAATTTTATATAATATATAACTTTTTATACAGAAAAAAAAATAGATAAATAAATAAATAAAATAAAAATCAGATAGTTTTGAAAAGCATGAAACTTAAATTAGAATTTTATAAAACAGTATTTTATTTCGTTATGTAAAGTGTATGTTTTTTTATCGCCCCCAAGTTTTAAAGTTACCAGCCAGAATTTTCTACCGTTTTAATGCCGTTATCCCTAGACTCCGATGTTAACATCCATTAACAAAGAAATCATTGACAAAAAAGAATTTGAATTAAAATTTGTTTATTTAACCCAGCAATTCAGTCTCAAATAAAATTGATTTAAGTGTATTAAATTCATAATTTTCTTCTTTAAACAAGAAATTTATTTTTACAAATTTGTTTGTAGTATTACAATTTAAAAAGAAAAGAGCTGCCAGAGAAAGTAGGTGTTCCTCCCCCTACCGATTCATTAAACATAAACCACTCAATCTTCAAATTTGACGTTGGTCTATTTTCTTCGATGGCTATAATGTCTATTGAAGGTATCCTCAAATGACCTTGATAGATTGTACTACATTCCTTTAATTATGCCCCCACAGATGTTAAAATTTGGGTAATCTTTAAAATTACTTTGAAAAAATTAACTAGTTATATTTTAACAAATAGTAAACTGACTGTCCTAAAAATCACTTCATACTTTTAAAAGGAGAATTTCTGAATGCATTTTTATGCACATTTCGCTGAATAAAACAATAATGAATTTAATCAATCTCAAGGGCACTTTTCAAAACAAAACAACAACAAAAGAAAAAAAAATCATGCGTTAAGCATAGATTATGAAACACTTTCGAACACTTCCTGAATGTTTTAATAAAACTTTGTTATTTAGGGAAATAAGGTAAATAAGATAACTAAGTAAACATTTTATAAAACGAATAAACATTTGAAAAACTGATTTCAGCAGTTACCGTCCATAGCCAAATATGCATTCCAATTGTTTTGGACAGACCTGTATTTTATCTGTAGGTTCATATATATTCTAGTTTGGCAAGATTTTAGCAATTTAGTTTAGCAAGAAAACGCATAACTGGTTGAAATTTCTCTTTCAACAATTTATGCTAATAGATGGAAACATACTTGAATACTTTTGTACAGCCCTGTAGTTTGCAAAGTACCTTTATTACACGCCACTATTTAGCTAAAATTTAATTCAAATTAAACACTCTTAAAACTACCTGAAATCACATTTCAGAAATTATTTACCATAGACAGCTATATTATGCAATTCGTTGCGCGGACCCAGTATATCATTTTCTCTATATTCTACAAACATTTCTTAGCAAACTAAATCCATTTCAGCTTAAAAAATGCACAACTCATTTAAAACCCACCTTTAAGCAATTTACGCTCATACTCAGTAACCCTTACGAATTCTTTTGTGTAGCTCTGCATATGAATTATAGCATTTATACACACCATATACTATGCATAAATATCGTGAAACATAAAAGCGCATAACATAATTAAAAATGCATGTCCTGCAATCATCGCTACTGTACAGTACTTCGGATACAATATAGTATCTGAAATCATTTGTGTGTCCCTGTAAATGCTATGCACTTCGTATTATACATGAAATACGTTATATTAAAACTCAGCGACGTATATCAATTTCATTATACAATATAACTACAAAAATCCGGCACCAACAGGACTGAGACTATGTCGGATTTTTGAAGGAATATCCAAAGTAGTAACTATGAATATCAAAAGTAGTCCTATATTCTTAATGGTGCCTTTAGCCATATTTTAATTCATTATTAAGTGATAATTATGTAAAAGAAAGAGAAAATTAAATGATAAAAAAACTTACTTTAATTGATATTTTCTATGTTACAGAAAAAAAATCTAATAAAGAATGACATTATTTCTTCTCTTGTAATTTCAGAAACATGGATGTCAACTTTGTTTGCTTCAACATTTTTTGCCTTAATAAGTTTTTATTTTTTTATTTTATACAAATGAAGAGTATCTATTTCGGAAACACAGTCTTGATTTTCTAAAGCATTGATTAATTCTCCAATCAAATGTATGCATTTTTCTAGTGACACCTTTTCTTCTGCCGGTTGTTCATGCTCGTCTTCTAAGCTGCTACTAGCATTATCGGCGGTTCTATTTAGCCCAGCGTCAGTTATCTCACTGTCCGTTAAATTGTTTGTTGTTGATGCGTTTTCTTCAATGCTTAGCCAATCATCTATATACCTATTTTCGACACTTAATGCATTTTCAGATTTTGCGTGTTCAATTCTCTCATAAGTTGCGGCCTTTTCACGGCAAATTCCTCATCATTGATGTCGCCGTTGCCGAAAATTCGTTCCGGCCATATATTGTGCCATTCATTCGCCAAAGTTGCCCCCAAATTTGTTCCCGTTGCTAAGCAACTGTGCAGCTCCCAGAAAATTTGTTCAGAAAATAATTGCCTCAGACAAATGAAAAAAATATGTAAAATATTCTTTTTTTGCATTTTTACTTTCGATGATGAAGTTTCTAATTCATAAAGAATTGCTATTTTATTTCTTCCATAGCTTGAAAGTGTGAAAGAAAAGGAAGGGAAAAGATGATTTTGATGCCGGATTTTTGAAGTTAACGGATTTCTGAATGCCGGATTTTTGAAGTCATACTGTATATGAAATAGTTTAACATAATTCGACTACACCGCAAACAATCCCACCCCCCTCCCCATACCATTATGTAACGGAATTCTATGTGTGGCCCTGTAAATGAATAAAAACTCTTCTTTGCACCGCATATTCTACAGAATGCATATTTTAGTGGATTTCATAAATGCATATCAATTTTACTATGTTTGAAAGCGTGTAACACAATTAAAAATCATTTGAAACGATTTTTTCCCATTGGCGAAAAACTTACCCCATGTAACGAAAAACTTTTGATTGTCCCTGATTTTTTTTTTCTTTCCCAGATATTTCTTTTTAAGAAAGATTCTGATTAAATGCGATATATGTTAAAATTTTTTTTGTTTCTTCTCTAATTATTTTATTTTATTTTATTTATTGTAATGACCTTATTTTTAAGCATTGAAAACCATATAAAACTATGAATTTCTTGAAAATACTTGCTACTATGCACTATGCAGTCGGAAAGTTGGCTTCCAAATAAAGATGGAATTTATTCATTCTTTAACTAGACATTTAATTATTGTTATTTAGATATTGGAGCTTGAAATTAATTTTTTCCCTAAAGCTTTAAGAATTTTTTTATAAATCGTTTTACTAATTTCAGTGTTCGCATCGTAATCCCAAGGCTGCGGTTTAGTCTGTGCCAAAGGCCAAGTGCAAAGGCCAAGTTGCAACAGGTTCCAAAGGCCTGTGCAATAATCAGGCCTTTGGAGTACTATTCATTTATAAAATAGTACAATCTAACAGAGTTCTGCTTTTTTCGATACTGTATTAATACAAATTGTTTAAGACTAATATATTCTATATGTATTGATTGCATTTACATTTAAGTGAAAGTAATAGTACGAATATGTTATTTGAAGTTTCTGAATAATAATTGTAATTAAATTTCGAAAAATTATGTTCTTGTCTAATACTTCCTTTATTTTGTTGAAAAAAAATTAAAAAATGGTTTGATAAGAAAAGAATATAGATAAACTTTAAAATGTGAGGAATTCTTCTCCTACAAAATTTTCTTAGTACACAAATTTAGTCCTTTTACCCTGGGGGAAGTTTTAGATAAAGTGGTCTATTATTTTTATCAAGTCTCTCTCTTATGTTATAAGCCGTCTATTCATCTGCCAAATGGGAGTAATTAAACACTAAATGCTTATACAACCTTCAATAATAAACATGTGCTACTATAGTATTTCATATAGTAAATATCACAAAATTTAAATAAAACTAACTAGACTATTTTTCAAAACTACAAATAAACGTCTAGAATAATTTCCTTTCTGAATAGAGCATGCAAATTTGTTTTGGATTTTATAATATTAACTTAAATATATTTTAAATCTGGTATTTTGTTTCTACTTTATGAAAATGTGGAAAACAACAATATTACTTCATTAAACCTTAAAAATACAAATTAGAGTCAAAGATAAAGCTATAAAAAAATAATAATAAGGAAAGAAAGAAAGAAATTTCGATGTTCACAAAACGCAATGGCAATATCTAAAAAGTATTTTTTACCCTTTAAACACTGTTATCTGTACATTATTCACCAGAATTCCCGATAAACCCGAGATCTCCCTCACCTTTCCCCTCAAAGTAAGTGGTAATAGGTAATATGTCCCACTTTTATAATATTACTTAAAAGAAGGTCTTTGTATATATAATGATGCGTACAAATAAATAATACATAGGTTAAAAAATGTTAATTAAAACATTTAAAACCAACCTTGATTGCTGTTTCATACTCGTATAAATGATTTTAACAATACATTCCTCTGATTTAAATATCTTATTTTATATTGAGCAAAATCGTGATTGGTGTAAATTGGATTTAAATAAGGAATCTCTGGAGATTTTCATGCCTAGAATTTATCTCTAAAAATAAAACGGAAGTAAGCTTTATAATTTCAGTTGTTGCTGCAATGGAAAGCATACAGACGTAAAAGACAGATCCTTTTTTAATTCTGTACAGTTTTCAAATATTTCATTCAAAACAGAAATGCATCATTTGAGCAGAAAAAAGGACTTTTCAATGCGATTAGATCCTTATTTGCTTTAAATAATTATAATCATAAATAAAAAAGTTATAAAATCAGTATTAAATAAAGAAATCATATAAAATCAGTATTAAATAAAGAAATCATTATTATTAAAGAGAAGCGTTAAATTAATGTAACTGCATTTCCGCCTGTTTTAAAGACTTTCACAATAGTACGCTGAAAACAATTTACTGCCTATAGCTGATATTAATGAATAATTAGTCTATAAATCTTTCCGTGAGAAATTACACATTTCACATTTTTGTTATATAATCAAAGAACGCTTCTTTTAAAAATTGCAATTGAAATTAGATTTATTACACAGATAATTGAAATGAAAAAGCAAGTTATTCGCAAATTTTAAAAAGTAGCTCATTGAATATTATAAACAGTTAGCATTAATTAAAATACAAAAAGCTTGCGTTAAGTCTTCTCAAAGCAACATTTTATATTGCTATACATTTTATTATTTTCATTTTACTTCCATAGCAATATTTTTATTATTCCCTTCACCATCATAAATGTGTGCAACACAAAGAAAATCATAAAATTTGTTTCATTAAATGCACATTTCTCTTACTCATGAGCTACAAAAATATTGCTTAGAAATTTGTTGTTTATTTTAAGCACTTTTGAAAAAAAGTAATAATTCAATTGAAAATGAATGGTATTATAATTATTAATAATGATATAAAATTGTATTATGTAAGTATATAAAAATTAAGCAGTTTTTGTCTTTGCTTATAACATAAATGCCCTTTTCAAAATGTGCAAATTTCGTCACAATCTGATATTTTTCTTTTTATCCCCATAAATGTTAAATGAAGAGAAAGCATTATTGAGAAGCTAACACATAATATCCAATTATATTTGTGAAATAGTAACACAATTACATAGCGATTTTAAATTTGAAAAAAGTATAGCATTAAAATGCATAAATTAAAATAGCAATTAATAATGGTAAAGTTCTTTCTCCCTTTTTTTTTTTTTTTTTTGCTTTGTAATTGCAAATATATATATATTAATTATAAATTCCAAATTTACTTCAAAATTGAAAATCTGCTAAAAAGGAAAATGTACCTAATATGTATCCTAATGTATGTGCTGTGGATTAAAAAAAAAAAAAAAAAAAAAAAAAAAAAAAAAAAAAAAAAAAAAAGATTGTTCGCTAAATAAAGGTTCTATTATGAGGGTTTTATTATGTATTCTATGAAGGGAGGGTATTCAGTTGTCAGCATTTATTATTTGCCACCCGTATTTTTTTTTTCAATGAAATATGGTCATCGCAAATATAAAACAAAAGAAAAAAGATATATATATATATATATATATATGAGAGGAGGTGAGTGAAAATTCGCCTTATCCAGAAAATGAAATTTCAGGAAATCGCGAAAAAACTCTGACTATGTCCATTGGTTTTCTTTTAAAATCAAGATTTTGCAATAGCAAAAATAGAGGATATGCAGGATAAACCCTGCTTTTTAGCAGAGTGTTGTGTTTCTTCGGTGCAAATTTACCATTAGAATAGATTGATAGGGAAAACGCGATATTTAAAATTTTGGATAACGCGAGTTTTGAAACTCACGTCCTCATATAAATTATGGGAGAGGCAGAATTTAAAAATTGTTAAAAAACTGAACATTAGCCTAAATAATCTGTATAAATAGCATACCACTAACTCAATCTGTATTAAAACAAAAGATAAAATCACGTACGTTTATTAATCTGTACACATTTAGAGATTAACATTGTCTTATTATTTAAAAAAAAAAAAAAAAAAAAAAAAAAAGAAAAGAAAAGAAAGAAAAACTGCATATAAACTTTTGGTAAACCTATTTTTTTTTTTTTTTTTTTCAGAGGAGCATATGAACATTAGAAATTTTGTAACTTTGTCAAATAACCACTAACTAAATCTGTATTAAAATAATAAAAAATATAAAATCACGTATAATTGTTTATGAATGTATACACATTTATAGATTAACTTAGCTTTGTCTTATTAGAAGAGAAAAAAAATCCGCGTATAAACTTTTGGTAAACCTATTTTTTTTTTTTTTTTTTTTTTTTTTTTTAATTTCGTACAACATGAACATTATTAAATTTTTAATTTTTTAACTTAAAATCACGTGTATTTGATTATTAATCCCTACACATTTATAGACTAACTTAACTTTGTCTTATTAGATGAAAAGAAATTGCGTATAAACTTTTGGTAAACCTTCCCTCCCCCTCCCCCACACACAAAATATGAACATTATAAACTTTGTAATTTTGTAACCTCGTCATTCCTTTTAACTAATTTGCATTATAGTAATGTGTAACTCAAGACAAATTTAGGACAGCAAAGTTATGTGCATTTTTGATATGCAAAATGTTATATTTCTTTTCTGTCTTACTAGTGCGCATATTCTTCCTCGTTAACGATGTCCCTTGATTTATTCTTTGAAGAAACACAAATTGAATAAAAACACACAGCGATAGAAAGAAATCACACGATAATCATTTGCTTAACAAATAAATTATTTTGGAAAATCTCTTATAAGGTAAAAAGTATTTTAAAAAATCAAAATGGAAAATTAAATGAAATCATTTTTATGTACACTGATACAAATGAAATTTTATTATGCCCCCCCCCCCCCCTCCTCCTTCGCACTTAAAAAAAAGTTCTTTGACCTTCGCCACGATATTGACGTATTCAAAACTTCATTTCTCTCCTTTGCTTTCCTTTTATCTTTCTTTGTAGTCTTCCTCCCCCTCTCTCTTTTATTTATTTATTTATTTTATTTTATACTTATCCAAATAATAAATAAAACTAAAAAAAAAAAAAAATTAAATATGAAATATTAATTCAAATGCATATTTTACTAATAGAGAAAAAATATTTTCTCAAATTAAAAGAGTGACTTCGTGTTAGTTTTCAAGAAGTTCCTTATTGAATGTCAAGCATTCTGAATTAAATTATTTTATTTTCATCAAAAGTTTATGTTCAAATTTATTTACAGCTTACTTTCAATATATATTTAGGTAATTACACATTTAGCGCATTTTATTTTCCGATATTACAGAGATATTGTAAATAAAAGTTTAATCTTAAACAAACCAAATTCATGAATTCAACAAATTTAATTTGATGGTAAGAGCATACATTCATAAATTGAGTAATTCCACATAAAATCTACACACATTGTTTGAATTATAATCATGCGAAATTATCTTTAATGAAATGAATTTCAATTTTGAAGTAATATCAGGATAATAATAATAATAATAAAAAGTCATTTATAGCTTTATCTTTATAATTTTAATTACTTTCACATTTTTTTTACTGTGAGTAAATCTTGCGAGATAATTATAATGAAATTAAAATGTCATTGTAAAAAAAAAATTAAAAGATTATATAAGCAAAAAACCCGAAATTGGAATTATTAGATTGACTCTGTGAGATACTTTTCAAATATTATTGTAAGCATTTCTTTGAAGCAATCATAAATTAAAAATCCAGAAAATCTCAAAGCATAAAGTATTCTCTCTGTAGAACCTGCGGTAATTTTCAAATACACGCATACACCCTTTTTTTAAAGAACACTATAATGATTTGCAGATGTTTACCGACCCGTTTCGGAACATAATAGATAACAGCATATTTCTCTTCTCCACTTCCAAGATAAGAAAACTTGTCTTTTCAACTTGAAAAACATAGTAAAATAAGTAAAAACAGCTTCTTATAGTAGAAGAGTTACCAGAATAATGTAGGTATAGGAAAATTTAGAATGCATACAAATGTTTTTTTTTTTTCGTTTCGCATCGTTTTAGCGAAATCATACTTTAAGGGATCAGGGTTTTATTTCAACCTCAACGTAATCAATGAAAATATCGAGATATAGAAAATTTTAGATCTTAGTGCTTTCGATAACTTTACAACTATAAAAAAGAAAGCCCTTTCTTTATCTAATTGATTTAAGAAATTGTAGACCAAAGTAATATTTCGTTCCCTTCTCTATAGGCAGACGTGATTGGTAAAGCGATTAGTAGATTCGTATAACAATTGTTTCAAATAAATCAGGCTTCTCGAATGAAAAAGTTATGCTATCAATACAACTTTCCTAACTTTATATTTCTACTTACAGATGTGGATCCATGTGTTATTAAAATATATATATTGGTTCTCAATATTACATATTTATTTTTTAAACTAAAGTTTAGGAAGTGTCAAACTGCGCTTTCATAAGATATACAGCGGAGTTTTTTTTATTCATGAATGTAAAAGAAATAATACGTAAGAAATAAAATCAGCAATTCGTCATTTCATTAGCTATTTCTCTAATATTCTTCACTCAAATTTCTATCAGATTTATTGAAGATTAAGGATTGCCGTTTAAACTCAATATCAAATTATTTTAATATGTCAAAAATATTTTTTCAAAATCAAATCGGCCATGTTTCATGCTTGAAAAAATATAATTAGCTGGAAATCAGCTAACACTTTTGTATAATGTATCTCATATTGCATTGTTAAATTATGCCTTTAATATTCATAACGTAAGTGCTTTTGTTTAGCAAAAATTAGACTTATTTTGATACAAACGTTATATTTAACATAGTTTAGTTATGGTATAAATCAACTTTCAACATTATATTAATGCAATATTAGTATTATTCTCACAGTATTTTGTAGAAGCGTTACCCTCTATGTATATGGTGATTTCTTCCATTTATCCTGCACACACAAAAAAAAAAAAAAAAAAAAAAAAAAAAAAAGCAGAAGGAAAAAAAAAAAAAGCAGAAGAAAAAAAATCCGGTCTTTTTCTGCAGAGCCTTTTGAATGTATTTTTCTATGACAATATAAAAGTAATTGTAAGCGTTGGATAATAATTCCCCAGGAATGATATTCAGTTGCAAAGGGTACAGTTTTATATTTTTATAACTTAGTTTTTATTAAATACTTGGCTTGTAAAAATCGACATAACAAGTAACACCAGTCAGGGCCGTAGCAAGGTCTTCAGAGGCCCCCCCCCAAACATATTTTTCGCCCCCCCCCTAAGATTATAGAGAAATATCTATATTTAATTTTCCACCCGAGTTCCATTTTATAACAATACCAGCGCAGTTTTGCTGGTCGAATTTTCCAAAACGAACTTCAAACTGAACGAATTTGTAGTTGGGCTGCACTGCTTTCGGCAGTGTACACCCATAAGGGCTATGTCCGCTCCGATCTTGAATCATACGAACCTTGAATCATTGTAATTTTTTTATTTAGATCCAGATTAAATTCAAATTTTCAACATTTCGTTCACGTTGCTACAGGAACAGATTTGATATTCTTACAGCGTGAATTTAATCAAAGGACTTGCAAAATTTAACTGAGAATTCTTTCATTTAGGAAAAAAATGTCAAAAAAATCGCCGAAGAACGCGAAAGAACGCCAAAAATTGCATAAAAATTTTCAAAGTTCATAGAGATCAAACTTTACATATATTGGGCTAAAAGATTGAAACCGGGTTTATTTTTTTTTTTTACGAATATTAAAAAAACTACCAGAAAAGTGAAAAAGCTAAAAATCACATAAAAATTCTCGAAAATTTTAAAAACAGCAGAGGACAAAATTTGGCAAAAAAAGTGTGAAACTGAATTCCTTTTACAAATGTTATAAATTGCTAAGTATTGCTCATAAACAAAATAAATAAATAAAAAATATGGAAGTCGTTTTCGTATTTTCAATTTTCTCTTCAGTTTGACAATGCCATCCGCGTGGCCCAGAAAGATTTTTCTAAGCAGAAAATATTCACTTATAACAATTTTTTTCCCGCTCGGATTGGTGCCTTTTATTAAATACATATATATATACGGATTTACTAATTAAAAAAAAAATACTTTTGGGATTTTGTTTTCATACATTCCGGTTTTCTCCAGTTTAAAATTGTCACCCAAGTTGAAATTTAAGAAAAAAAAAATACCTTCGGATAGAAGGTACCTTTCTTTGGGCATGGTTGACGGGTTTCCTAGTAGCTAATAATAAAGACAGACATTTGTCTGTCCACAGTTTTTCTTTGTCAGACCAGATGTTTTTCTGTTCCGTACAAAATTTGACAGGAAGGTTACCTATATGCCTAAGTTGCTCGAAACAGGTTTTTAAATTTTTTGATTCGAATTTTTTTCATTTAATTTTTTACGATATTTTTTGTATTTTTTCGAGTTTCGTGCTTTTTTCCCCACATTCATAAAAAGAATCTATTTTCAATCCATCTTTTCATTTTAGCCGAATATAATAAAGTAGTTTTCTTCGATTTTTAAATATTTCGCGAATTTTTTATGTGATTTTGAACTTTTTTTCGCGTATTTTTTTACATTAGTAAAAGAATCAGGTTTCAGTCTTTTAGCCCGATGTACTAAATTTCGTCCTTTTTGCGATTTTTCAATTTTTCACGAACGTTTTTTTTTTTTTTTTTCCTTTTTAAGACCCCTGTGATTAGAAGAGATTTTATCTCACATTTGAAGAAACTTTCGTCTTTAGAAAGGAAAATTTCTAGAGATTTTGATGTTTGATTCGCGACTTCTTCGTGTTATGAAGGAAAAAAGTCATACGTTCAGTTTCTAATCATCAAGTTCAGTTTCTAATAGGGAAAAGTACAATGCAGAAAAGTTGGCGGAACACTCCTGTGATTTGATTTGGCAAAAATGCATCTTCATATTTAGTAAGGATGTTAGGTAATTTTTATGTTAGATTGGTGAGTTCTCTATGTTTTCGCGGAAAATGAGAAAATCAAATCAAAGCTTTTTTTGTGTGTGTGTGTTTGAATGAAAGAAAAAGTTACGGAAAAAATCCTCAATTTACTGATTTCTTTCTTTCTTTCCTTTCCCCCCCCCCCTTTTTTTTTTTTCTTGGAGAGAGAGTGTAAAAGGAACCCAGTTTCTATCCTTTATCCCAATATAGTAAAAATTTTGCCATCTGTGGCACAGATTTTTGACATCCCTAAAAGGAATCAGGTTTCAGTCTTTTAGCTCAATATAGAAAATATGTTCATAGAAATTTCTGAATTTTTTACGAACGTTTTATGTGATTTTTAGCGTATTTTTGTCTTTTACGGCGATTTTTTTCACATTCCAGTTACAATCTTTTGGCTCGATATAATCAATTTTCTCTCAGCGATTTTTGAATTTTTGCCCAAATTTTTATAAGATTTTTACACTTTTTTTTTTCGCGCTTTGCGAAGTTTTCTTGACATTTTTTTTTTCTGAAACCGAAGAATTATCCAGTAGATTTTGCTGCTGTCATAATTAAGCTGAAGTGGAAAAATAACAAATTTGTTCCTGTAGCAACGTGAGCTACGATGCTGGAAAATTTTACTTTTATCTGGACACTATCACTGTTATCGAAAAAAATCATCGAAATTCGAAAAATATCGAAAAATTCAATGATTGTTTGATTCAAGATCGGAGCGGGAATATCCGGAACAGGTTTACTCTGCGGAAGGCAGTGAAAGCCCCCCAATGGAGAACTCCAAAAAATAGGTTATTTTTTTAAAAAAGCAATTAGCGCAGCTCTGCTAGTAGATTAAATAAATACACAATGTAATTTATGTATAGTTAACATAAGTAATTTATCGAGACAAGAGAAATGAAATGTTCAAAACGAAACAGGTCGAACATAAGGGGATAGGCGGCATATGCAATGCACATAGATGCCCACTTATTGGGGTCCCCAACGAGATTAAGAAACATATATTTTTTGAACATTTGAAAAAAAAAATGAGGCTTAAAAGTTTTGAATCTTGAGTTCCGAATTTTGCTCACTTTTAAGAGCGGCCCCAAAAAAGAAAATTTATAAAGTATTTAGAGCCTTCAAAACGTTTTTCATCTGGGCACCTTTAAAAAGAATGGTAGCTATAGAAAAAAAGGGCATGTCTGTTTTGGTTAAAAGAAGTAATAGTATTAAGAAAGTTTTTAACCTTATTGGGGCCCCAACAAGATTAAAAAGCATATTTCTAAAACATTTGAATAATAAAAATTGGGCCTAAAAGTTTTGAATCTTGAGTTCCAACTTTTCCTCACTTTTATAGGCCGCCCCAAAAAAGTCAATTAAAAAAGTATTTAGAGCCTGCAAAATTTCTTTCATCTGGGCACCTTTAAAAAGAATCGTGACTGTAGAAAGAAAGCACATATCTGTTTTGGTCAAAAGTAGTAATAGTATTAAGGAAGCTTTGAACCTTATTGGGGCCCTCAACGAGATTAAAAAGCATATTTTTAAAACATTTGAATAATAAAAATGGGGTCTAAAAGTTTTCAATCTTGGGCTCCAACTTTTCCTCCCGTTTATAGGGGGCATTAAAAAAGACAATTCAAAACAATTTAGAGCCTGTAAAATTTCTTTCATCTGGGAACCTTTAAAAAGAATGGTAGCTATAGAAAAAAAGGGCATGTCTGTTTTGGTCAAAAGTAGTAATAGTATTAAGAAAGCTTTGAACCTTGTTGGAGCCCACAACGATATTAAAAAGCACATTTTTAAAACATTTGAATAATAAAAATTGGGCCTAAAAGTTTTGAATCTTGAGTTCCAACTTTTCCTCACTTTTATAGGGGGCCCCAAAAAAGTTAATTAAAAAAGTATTTAGAGCCTACAAAATTTCTTTCATCTGGGCACCTTTAAAGAGACTGCTGGCTATAGAAAGAAAGCACATATCTGTTTTGGTCAAAAGAAGTAATAGTATTAAGGAAGCTTTGAACCTTATTGGGGCCCCCCAACGAGATTAAAAAGTATATTTTTAAAACATTTGAATAAAAAGATGGGGCCTAAAAGTTTTGAATTTTTGGCTGCAACTTTTCCCACCTTTATAGGGGGCCCTAAAAAAGACAAAAAAGAATTTAGAGGCTGCAAAATTTCTTTCATCTGGGAACCTTTAAAGAGAATGTTGGTTATAGAAAGAAAGCACATTTGTTTGAAGGAACTGATAGTATTAAGGAAGTTTTGAAACTTATTGGGACTCCCAACGTGTTTAAAAAGCATGTTTTTTAAGCATTTGAATAAAAAAGTGAGGCCTAAAAGTTTTTAATCTTGGGCTCCAACTTTTCCTCCCGTTTATAGGGGGCCCTATAAAAGACAATTAAAAAAGAAATTAGAGCCTTCAAAATTTCTTTCATCTGGGAACCTTTAAAGAGAATACTGGCTATAGAAAGAAAGCGCATGTCTGTTTTGGTCAAAAGAAGTAATAGTATTAAGAAAGTTTTGAAGCTTGTTGGGGCCCCTAATGATATTAAGAAGCATATTTTTTAAACATTTGAATAATAAAAATGGGGCCTAAAAGTTTTGAATCTTGAGTTCCAACTTTTCCTCACTTTTATTGGGGGCCCCCAAAAAGACAATTTAAAAGTATTAACAGCGTACAAAATTTCTTTCATCTGGGCACCTTTAAAAAGAATAATGACTATAGAAAGGAAGCACATTTGGTTGAAGGAAGTAATAGTATAATGAAGTTTTGAAACTTATTGGATTCCTAAGTGAGATTTAAAAGCATATTTTTAAAAAATTTGAATAAAAAAATGGGCTTAAAAGTTTTGAATCTTGGGTTCCAACTTTTTCGCTCTTATATAGGGGGCCCTAAAAAAGACAATTCAAAAAGAATCTAGAGCCTGCAAAATTTCTTTCATCTGGGCCCCATTAAAAAAATGGTTCCTGTAGAAAAAAAGCGCATATCTGTTTTGTTTGATGGAAGTAATAGTATTAAAGAAGTTTTGAACCTTTGGTTTCACCTTTTTCGCCCATTGATAGGTGCACCCCAAAAATACTAAAATGCCATTTATTTTTTAAGTAGAACTTACAGCCTTCAAAAACTTTTATAAAGAATGGTGGATATAGAAGAAAAGCACATATCTGTTTTCTATTTCTAAATCTGATCAAGATCTTTGACAAAAAAAAAAAAAATGAATTTCGATAAAACAAAATAAAATGTTATTAAAAATACATAAAAAATTATTTAAAAAGTAAAAAAAAACAAAAAAAAAAAAAAAACATTCGGCTGAAAGATACAATAGCTTTACAATAGCTACTGGGCCCCTGACTTTGCTCAGGCCCCCCCCAAATGGGGGGTATGGGGGCCGGTCGCTACGGCCCTGACACCAGTAGGCAAAACTTTAGCATTCAGATGTTTCAAGGATTTATGAAAAACGAACCTATTCATCAATAAAGCAGAAATAACAGAAGCAATGAACACATGGTTTTTTTTTTTTTTTTTTTTTTTTTTTTTTTTTTTTTTCCGCTAGTGGTATGGGTATTTCGACTGAAAACAACTTCAAGAGTCGGCATGCTATTGGCATTGAATAAAAAAAAGTAATTAAAAGCAAGAAAAGCATCCCCCCCCCCTCACACCAAAAATAAATAAATAAATAAGAAATAAAATGGCATGGTCAGATAAAGAAATGAATGCTGTCAAACATCTTTAATCCAAATACTTTGTAATAAAATATTCACCAGGAAAATAAGAAACCGAAAAATACTCAAAAAATCTAAGAGTACACTGAGAGATTTGGAGCAAATCTATTACTTTGTAACAGAATCAAATCATTTATAAATTTTTAACATATTGCTATAATTAATTATTCGGATATTAATAAATACTAATTCAAATGTTGGATGCTTTAAGTTAATATGCATTTCGACTTTAACATAGAAAAAGTAGTTTGATAAAGTAAATATGGCAGCGATAAAACTGCCAACTTTTTTGCTTTTCAGCTGCTCTACATTAATGCAATCTTCCCCTTATTTAATCCACGAAATTTGGCGATAGATAAGGCAAAAAATGCTTTTTAAAAAATAGCGGAAAGAAAAAAGTGTAAAAGTTGGCAGCTATGAAACTACCGCCTAAAAGATTTAAAAATTAAGTATATTAGACTGAATAAAACTAGATACAAGCAACACATCAATCAGACTTGTAACGTATGCTACTTTACATATTTGTTAAAGAAATCCTTCTATCATAAGTTGGTAGCTCTAAATCTGTTACTTTGAACTGAGCAGTGGCAATAACTTCAGAGAAATATTTAATGCACTGATTAAATACGAACATATATGAAGGATTTGGGCGTAAAAAAATGGTAAATGTGATTTATTATTATTATTATTATTATTCACATGTAAAGCTGTTAACTACATCCTGGCATCTTTTTAAATGTACAAGTTTTCTTTTTGAATCGTATGTCATAATATTATATATGAATTTCAAAAGTTATGCCATAAATTTTATATATAAATTTTAGAAAAGAAGACTTCTTGTATATAAATCCGATAAAGTAAAATGAATCATTCAAAATGTGTGGTACATAAGTGCAACTGAGGATGTTGAGAATACAGTCTTTAACACATTAGCTGTTTTAGAGGAAACAATCACGATGGTTCACGAGAGGATAGTTATAGTTTTCTTTAAAAAAACTCGAATCTTCATCTCGAAATTACATTTTATTATTTACTTATTTTACAAACGAGCCCTTAATTGTATAGCATTACGGTTGTTCTGAAATTAAAAGAAGAAGACTTTATGTCACCTTTCTGAATTAATTTTTGTTCGGAAAACATGGAATTGGCAAGTGTTATGATTATGTAATTATGTATTCTAATGTATTTTTCATCTTTTTGGTAAAAAAAAGAGGATCTTTCAGAAAATCTTGCGTAAGTTTGCAATTTGAACGGAATTGCCGGCCTCGACAGTACGGGAAAGGAGGAAATCTGCCGTCACGTATCAATAATTGCTTATAACTCCTTAAGTAATTTATTTATCAAAAAATTCAAAACGCCATTCGATTCCAAATTACGTTAATATCCTGGCCTGTCAATTTTATGCTTTTACGTTTGAAAATGAGTCAGAAAATGTGTCAAAGTTTCCCATTTTTGAGAAGAGAGTTAGAGAATCGCCTTAAGATAGGAAATAAAAAATTAAAATTTAAAAAATGACAGAGCTATTATAGTTTTCTCTTAAATTACAAAAGTAAATGAATCAGGATGCTCCTAAAATAATTTAAATCAAGTGCCGTAAAGTACCAAAAGTAAGCCCCTCTTTAGCAAACATGAAATTCTAATGAATGGGTGCTTATAATTGGAACTTTTGTGAAAAGGGTAGGGAAATTGTAACGGTGGGGGGAGGGGTATTTGGAATTTAGGAAATTTCGCAGGATTTGAACAATTTTAAAAATAAAATCAGATCAAATTAAACCCTCTTCCATAGAAGCTAAGTAGTTTCCATTAATAAAAATATTAAATTAATGAAGCAAGTTTACATAAAATAGTTAATTTAGATAAAGAAATATGAACAAATATTATAAAACTTTATCTCAATATAAATATCTATTAAATCTTATTAGTGCATAAAAATCAAGGTAAACATTAATAGTATAATATATTGAACATATGGCATTCTGATACAATGGTCAGTAAAGAGATAAGATAAAAGTAAATTGCATAAGATATATTCATTTAGAAGATATGGAAAAAAAATTCTTAAGGAATTTCCTGAAAAACACAGAAGGATTCAGAGCGCCAGAATATAAAACTTCAAGAGGAGGCCTTATAAATGGAACTTTTTCAAAAAAGAAAAAAAAATCATATATGTTGTGTGTGTGTGGGGGGGGGGGGGTGTCTTATATTTGGAAGAGGGCTTACTTTAGGTACTTTACGATAAATCAAAAGTAGAAAAATAAAACAATGATTGGTACTTTTGATTCACTATTTCGTAATAATATAATTTCCGTGTTTCCGCAAAATCTTCTCCTAAAATTTTGGGATTTATTCTGAGGTTTTTAAACATTTTTGCCACTGGCTGTCTACTTACAAATGCTTTTCATATTATCCAGAATACACTTCCCACCCTTCTTTTTGACGGCAGATTACCAGTCATTTCTGTGTGCTTCTTTTTCCTCTTTCCTTCGTTTTTTCAATGGTAAATTTATACAGTAAAATGGGAGGAGGGATACAGAAAACAAAGTAATCTATCCATGGAACAGTTTAAGTTCCGAAAAACGACAATCCTAAAACATTTTGCATATAAATTAATATAAAACTTATTAAAAAATAACAAAAATAAACTCTTGTTATCCTATACATTTAGCTACATCAACCATAAAAATCATAGTAAAATAACTCAAATATTATTTGTAGAAAAAAAAATGTATGTGTTACTAAAAAATGTAATACTCAGGGTTTGTAAATATCACGATATTTTTGAAAATATCAAAAATATCCGATATTTTGACATATATCATATATTTTCGATATATATCCGATATTTTCAAAATAGTAAACTTACTGCTGATAATAAATATTTTCAAGCATAATATAAATTAGAAAATAAAACATATTGCACATGACATGAGAACTTAAACAATATGATAAACGTGTTTTTTTTTTTTTTTTTTCCTTTTCTTTTGAAGATACAACTGTTACTCTATCCAGTTGTTGTCAATTATCTAACAGAGGAGGGTGGGAAATCGCTCGGTGTAAAAGCGATTAGTTTAGCTGGAACACATGCTTGTTAAAAAAGGGTTCTGGCAAAAATGATAGTGCATTTTCAACTTTACAGAATGTATTCTTTGGTTTGTTTTAAAGAAAGAAAAAAAAATGATATTCATAATCTTGTATTTTTTTTTTTAAATGTGTGTAAATTTTACAATAATTATTCAGATAATAATTCCCAATTTATTTAACAGCCAATATCAACAATATTGTATAAATATGTATCGAACGTTTAAACTTGGACTTAAAATCACGAAATAATTTTCCAACACAATCAAAAAAATTTCAGATATTTTAATTCAGATTCCACACAACTGAAGATTTATTAATATTAATATTTATCTATAAAAATAATTAACTATCATAAAAAATAATTTAAATATATCTTAAATCAGTTGTCAATATATATATAAATGTATATATATATATATATATATATATATAATCAAAGATATATATAATATATAAACAACGTGGAAAATTGATATAAATAAGAATACATTAATGTTTTATATAAGCTTTGGAGTTTTCAAGAGAGTGTGGGAAAAAATCACATGAAAGGAAATTAAACAAATTAAGTCTTTTCCTGAAATATACACTATGTTTTGCAACCGAAAAAGTTATTTAATAGTTTCAAAGTATTAATTCTTTTATTCTGTGAAAATGAGCGTACTAAAAACTTTTTTACATGTACAGTACAAAGTATAATTTACTAAAATATTACATTTTGTTTAAAGAATTTTCAGTCAATTTTAAGTGAAAATTTAGTGCTATTTTCAAATAAATGTAATGTGGCTGCAAAAAAATGTTTATTTATCTTTTGCACTTTTAACCCTACCGACACAGGCAGGGTTAAAACTATGGTACACAGGGTCGTTAAACCTATCTTGCACGTGCCATTTTTGACACATAACAGAATAATTTTCTAAACAAGATACGATGACATTAGACAAAATACATAAATTTAGATTATCAAATCTTGTCTAAATTCAATTGATTGAAAATGGGAGGGTTTTTTATTCTGCTTTATTAATGTCAAAACGCAGCTCAATATGGACTGAAAAAATTATCAAACAAATTTAATATTTGGAAACTATTGAAAAGGAAAAATTATTAAATATTATAAGCAAAAATGCCGATGCTGAAATATGACAACTTGAAACTTAATTACAGAGCTGTTTGTAAAAGCAGCTATTTGTCGTTTACGAATTTTCCCGTCTATTCATGCCTGCTATTATTTTCACAAACAAATAATATAGATAAATAAAAAAGAAAAATGCCCAGCTAAACTGATGGCATTGAGCTCACAGGCTATTCACACTAATTGTATATCATACTCTTATTTTAAAGAATAATGCCCCTCAAAAAAATAAGTGAAGGGGAATTAGCCCCCGTTTCACCCTTTATACTTAACCAGTGAATCTCCAAATCTAATCAGGGAAGCTCCTTATCATAATAAACCGGTATACAAAATTTGGAGCAAATCGAATAATCCTGCAAAAAAATACATTTATCTAAATTAAGGGGGTGGACTAGCCCCCCCCCCCCTTTATCCTTAACCAATGTATCCCCAAAACGAATCAGGGAAGCTCCTTAACATAATAAACAGGTATACCAAATTTGGAACAAAGCGAATCATTCTGCATGAAAAAACCGTTTATATAAATTAAGTGGGGGGGACTAGCCACCCTTCCCCCTTTATCCTTAACCAATGAACCCACTAAACTAATCAGGGAAGTTCCTTAACATAATAAACTGGTATGCCAAATACGGAGCAAATCGAATGATTCTGCATGAAAAACCCATTTATCTGAATTAAGGGGGTGGACTAACCTCGTTTTTCTCCCTTTATCCTTAACCAATGAACTCCCAAAACTAATCAGGGAAGTTCCTTAACATAATAAACCGGTATACCAAATTCGGGGCAAATCGAATGATTCTGCATGAAAAACCCAATTATCTGAATTAAGGGGGTGGACTAACCCCCCTTTTCCCCCTTTATCCTTAACCAATGAACTCCCAAAACTAATCAGGGAAGCGCCTTAACCTAATAAACTGGTATACCAAATTCGGAGCAAATCGAATCATTCAGCATGAAAAACCCATTTATCTGAATAAAAAGGGGTGGACTAACCCCCTTTCCCCCCCTTTATCCTTAACCAATGAACCCCCAAAACTAATCGGGGAAGTTCCTTAACATAATAAACCGGTATACCAAATACGGAGCAAATCGAATGATTCTGCATGAAAAACCCATTTATCTGAATTAAGGGGTGTGGACTAACCCCGTTTTTCCCCCTTTATCCTTAACCAATGAACTCATAAACTAATCAGGGAAGTTCCTTAACATAATAAACCGGTATACCAAATTCGGGGCAAATCGAATGATTCTGCATGAAAAACCCAGTTATCTGAATTAAGGGGGTGGACTAACCCCCCTTTTCTCCCCTTTATCCTTAACCAATGAACTCCCAAAACTAATCAGGGAAGCGCCTTATCACAATGAACCTAGGAAAAAATTTTGAAGCAAATCGGATGTTTCTATCAAGAGTTATCGCGTTACGTACATACGTACGTACGTACATATATACATACATACAGAGCGGGCGGCCACATTAGCTCTCAGGCTTTGATAGCCTGTGAGCTAAAAAGAAAAAAACTCAAATAATAAAAAAGAAAAGTGCCCAGCTAAACTGATGGCATTGAGCTCACAGACTATTCACACTAATTGTACATTATACTCATATTTTAAAGGATAATGCCCCTCAAAAAAAATAAGTGAAGGGGAATTAGCCCCCGTTTCCCCCTTTATACTTAACCAGTGAACCTCCAAATCTAATCAGGGAAGCTCCTTATCATAATAAACCGGTATACCAAACTTGGAGCAAATCGAATAATCTTGCAAAAAAAAAAAAAAAAAACATTTATCTAAATTAAGGGGGTGGACTAACCCCCCTTTATCCTTAACCAATTAATCGCCAAAACGAATCAGGGAAGCTCCTTAACATAATAAACAGGTATACCAACTTCGAAGCAAATCGAAACATTCTGCATGAAAAACCCATTCATCTAAATTAAGAGGGGCGGGCTAACCTCCCTTTTCCCCCTTTGCCCTTAACCAATGAACCCCCAAAACTAATCAGGGAAGTTCCTTAACATAATAAACCGCTATACCAAATTCGGAGCAAATCGAATCATTCTGCATGAAAAACACATTTATCTGAATTAAGGGGGGTGGACTAACCCCGTTTTTCCCCCTTTATCCTTAACCAATGAACTCCCAAAATTAATCAGGGAAGTTCCTTAACATAATAAACCGGTATACCAAATTCTGAGCAAATTGAATGATTCTGCATGAAAAACCCATTTATCTGAATTAAGGGGGGTGGACTAACCCCGGTTTTCCCCCTTTACCCTTAACCAATGAACCCCCAAAACTAATCAGGGAAGTTCCTTAACATAATAAACCGCTATACCAAATTCGGAGCAAATCGAATCATTCTGCATGAAAAACACATTTATCTGAATTAATGGGGGTGGACTAACCCCGTTTTTCACCCTTTATCCTTAACCAATGAACTCCAAAAACTAATCAGGGAAGCGCCTTATCACGGTGAACCTAGGAAAAAATTTTGAAGCAAATCGGATGTTTCTATCAAGAGTTATCGCGTTACGTACATACATACATACGTACATACATACAGAACGGGCGGGCACATTAGCTCTCAGGCTTTGATAGCCTGTGAGCTAAAAACTTAGATATCTCTAGTTCAATTTATCTTCTATTGAAATGATCTTAGTATGAATCTGATACTAATTATTTTTCATCCTCGATGTCACTACAGAAATCGCATTTAACCTTTTATTAGTTTCTAAAATGTATTTAATTCTATATCTTTTACAGTGTAAACCTACATGCATATTACTTAAAAACATTTTAATACTAATAAATAATTTTCAAGTAATTTTAATTTATTATTTTTCATTAAATTTATATTTTAATTGCACGTCGTTTTCATTCGGAAAAAAAAAAAAAAAAAAAAAAAAAAAAAAAAAAAAATTGGTATGCGGGTGTAAAAAGGTTCGCCAACCCTGGGCTAGAACAAGTAAACTGTGCTGAAATGTTCACAAGACAGAGGCATTAGCCAAAGATTGATGCACGGGGCATAGGTCCATGTCCGCATAAGCTTCTGTGTGTAGGAGGGCCGGGGGTCAGTAGGTAGAACAAAAAATAATATGTGTTGAGTTTCATTATTTATATAGTTTTTACCGTACAATAGGGTCCCAGTAACTTCAATGCATATATACTTCGTAAGGAACAAAACATTGATAAAGCAAATTACAGGTTAATACTACATCATAAAAATCACGTCTAAAAAAGGTCTAATCATACACGCATTTGAAAGCTATATAAGCGTGTTCTCGTGCTTTTTATTTTTGAACTGCAATCAACAAATCACATCTTTCTACACATTTACTGAGACATTTTTTGCGCGTAAAAATGAAAAAAAAAAAATTATATCAGTTTTTCGGATGTTGTGGAATCAAATAGTGTTTTTCCTATTAACTTAAGACTCTTGTCCCTGCCGGCGAAGACACTCGCGAGCTAATTCTAATCCTATGGGGAATGATTTTTCTAATATCTCGTTTGCATTTCGACATTTTTAAACATTTTTTTTTTTTTTTTTTTTTTGCACTGGATAGCCGAGGCCCGTCTCTACATCGCACGTTTTTACTTTTTCGATTTGGGTCGCAGATATTTTTTATAAAGTTACTTTTAATTTCAAAACCGGTTCTGAAAATGAAAGTGTCATTCTAAAAAATATCTACAACCAAAATCGAAAAAGTAAAAAAGGTGCGATGTAGAGACGGATCTCGGCTATCCACTGAAAAAAAAAAAAAAAATGTCGAAATGCAAACGGGATATTAGAAAAATCCATCCCCATAAGGTTAGCATTAGCTCGTGAGAGTCTTCGCCTGCAGGGTCAGAAGACTTAAGCATCTTGAATTAAAATTGATTCCTGACCGAAAACATGATTTTTCTGTCTGCCCTGTAACAACAAACATTGCGAACTTCAAGAAAACTTTTTTTAATAGAAAAATTGGAAATGCATTTCCCCTTTTTGTTATTTCAATGAAACGAAATTCGAATTTTGTGCATTTATGTCTAACATTGACTACGTGAATCCATAAAGTACCAAGTTTAATTTGTGTCAGCTTATTGAAACTATAAAATATAACACGTTTACAACATATTTCAACTTAATACACAACATAAGAATGGAGCTCAAAATCGTGTTTGTACCCAGGGTCTCCAAAATTCTAAGGCTTGTCGTGAATGTTCACGCGTTATGACAACTAATAAAAAAATATAAAATGAGAAAAAAAGCAGTACAAAATTTGTAATTTTTGCAATTCTTGTATTTTATATCAATACAAAAACCCTTAACGGGTTAAAAGTTTGTGACACAGCGCTTTATCTTATGCTCTAAGAATTTTAAATATGGAACTTAAAAATAATGATGTCAAATTTTGAGTGACGCTATGCTATTAATTATAATCTCTATACATATTTATTTCATCATTTTATTTTGTGATAATTGCATGTGCAAAAATTATGTTCAATTTAAAAAGATTTATAAAAGTTTATTCATTAATGCTTTATCATTCATATCTCTCTTAAATACAAAGCATGAGTTTTATAAGATATGATATCAAAATTTAAGTGATACCTTGGTGTGGCTTTAAACGATTTGTTTTAAAATTCAATTTAAATTATTTTTAGTTTGGCTAAGATATATTCGCACATCTAAACAATATTTTTAATTTTGCAATACACTGTTAAATATGTCACTTTCACTGAACTTATATAATGCATTGAAATATATTTATTTGAATAAATTGATTTATCCTTTGTACCATGCTATTAAAAATTAAAAATAAAATTTATGTAAATAATTATTTTGCCTCATAGTATCCATTTGAATATATTTCACTTAGTTTGGATACAATGACTCAAAAAACTATTTACATAAATTTTATTTTAATTTATGGCCTTTAATTTAATCCTTTGCACCCATCTCTCCAGCTTAATAAATAATTAAAATCTTTCAAACTTAATTTAAAAAAAAAAAAAAAAAATCTGCAACATTTGTTGCTCACTAACATAAATAAATAAATTAAGTCCTAACTTCCCACATTTCTCCTCTCCTCCCACCCACTACTCCCCCCCCCCAAAAAAAAAAAAAAAATCTTTACTTTTATACAGAAATTTCGATATATATTATCCTCCTATTCCTGAAAAATACTACTTTCCCCCTCCAGCCTAGAGATTTGAATCTTTAAAGCTTTTTAGAAAAACTAATCTGGAAAGTCTGTTGCTTAATAATAATAAAATAAAATATATAATCATGTACACTTTAAATTATTTTTCACACAATCAATTGATATCATAGTAGTTGTTCTGAGCGAATATTGTGTTGGCTGGGTTGTCGTCCAGATAGCTCAATTGGAACAGGACTGGCAATTAAAGCGAAAGGTTATTAAAGTTCACTTTAATTCAAGATGTTCAACCCCTTTGCGATATGAGTTCTTTGCTTAATTTTTAATCTTTTACCACCGGTTTTTCAAAACAGAAAATTTTTTGTAATTGAATCAATCGTAAAAATGCTCTGATTAAATAAGGTAAACTTTACAATTAAAAATAAGTGGTGAGAATAATGAAATATTCTGAACACCTTAATTGGCAAGTATACCGGTTGCTCGACCCCAAAGGGCCAAAGATGCTTTTTTGCTATTAATACCTATAGGATTTACAATATACAAAAATCTTAACCACTTCTGAGGTAAATAAAGTAAGTGGAAAAAAATCAAGGTGCAATACTTTGATTGATGAATTGTAAGCTGAGTAATTTGTGCCACAGAATGAAAAAATTATAAAGTTGTAATAATGCCTTCTTCAGAGCACTCACAGATACTAAATCTTTAGGGTTTTCGATGAGTGAATTACATATGAAGATAAATACGATAGATCTTTATAACACACACCTTGGGATGAGACTTTCTGCGTATTACAGAATTTTGCATTACATAGATTCATATTTCATTCATTGTTAAATTTACCTTGTAAAAGTGCTTTAAATTACATTCCTTGGGACCAGAAATAGTGAAAATTATAAAATTTTACATAATAGTATAGATACAGATTCGCAATATCTGGAAGGAGAAAGTGGATCCTAAACCTTAAAAATCGAGTGGTCACATTTTGAAACAAACATATAAAAAGAATTTAGTGTTTAGGTGGGGGGGGGGAGGGGAGAGGGACTAAATTCAAAGTGGAAAATAATTTATTTGATATATACATATGTCTATGTACAAGAAAACACAGACTAATTACATCAAACGAGTATGTTTAATTTAATCACAAAATTTTAAGCCATTAATATTTAAAGCCATTTTTAAACCTATCCCATATACATGCGTGTGTTTATTTGTGTATATTAGAATTTTCACAAAATATTAGCTCCCTAGAGTTCATTCTTAGTGAAGGAACTGGGTTTATCTCTAATCTTGATTTAAGTTTTGTTGCTGAATTTAGTACTTAACATCGAAATCTACCTCCGCCTGTAGGCCAGAGCAGGCAGGTATTTTTTTTTCATCTGGTAACTATTTTGTCAATATTTACATTAGTATAGTATAGTGGGAATCAAAAGTTGAAACAATAGTGTCTTTTACTAATACTAGGTACGGTTACAGAGAGATTTTGGATTTGTTGATACATAAGAAAAATGGTTCACAGAAAAAAAGATCCAATGTGGCTTTATTTTAGAGCAAAAATACTATTTTTGGAAAAGGTATAATAGCAATATGCAAATAGTGTGGTGATAAAATGATGGAGAATTATGACAAGAATGTAAAACACAAAGAAACTTGCAGCCTATGTGATAAAGAAAACATTCGTGAATTTGAATCAACAATGGAATACACATATACATTTAAAATTCTTTGTTGCATTTATTATGTGTGTATATGAGGGCATCAGAAGTCAAGGGGTACAAGCGAAAAAATTTCGATTTGGAGTAAATTCAGTTCAAAGATAATCGATGTTAAAGTTGAACATCACTAATAATTGACTGAATTGAAATAGGAAACTTCTGCTTGATTCACGTTATGGTCTAAAGTGTGAAAAAAGTAGAGTGCAATTTTCTTTAAATTTATAATTAATCAATATTGATCATTATTCGGCAAAAGTGGTTGATCTCTAAAACACAACACATAATTAGAAAATCACATATTTCTTCACCTGAAAATAAAAAAGCATATTTCCAGGTCGTCTGTGCGCAAAGTTCAATTTTTTTCAATTTTGTCACTTATACCCCTTGGCTTCTGGAGTCCTCATATTATATATATATTTTGGAATGAAAAATAAATAAGTTTAGATTAACTGGAAATTTATACACAGAAAATGCATAGATATATGTATAACAATTTAAATTTAATAGTAGAATAATAAAAGTTTAAGCTTTAAGTGAATCTTTTAAATTAGTTTGCAATAATTTTTAATTTTTATTTAAAATATCTTGAATTCTTATCTAGGAAATGTAACGAAATTAATAGAAATGTGTAAATCTATACTCAAAAAATAAATAAATAGATGCTTGTACATAAATAAATACACAAATAATATTAATAAAAAAATCTGATTTTTTTTTTTTTTTTTTTTAAAGTCATGATTTTTAACAACCCTGGTTCCCTGACGTTTTCAGAATAATGAAACCAGGTGAGGAGGTGATAGAAAAAAAGATAATATGAGATTAAATTTTCAGATCGACCTCATGGACGTACGATTTTGACTGGTTTTTCAGAGTAGGTGGTACAATAGTAGGGACAGTAAGATACTATTGGTAAAAATATAAGGTACTTTTTTTAGATATTGAATACAGAATTTAGACAGTTTTCGTGGAGGTATTTTTTAAACAAGCTTTTCTTTTAAAAAGAGAGTATCATGGATGCATTAAAAATAATTACATTATTTTTTTTAATGTTTTTTTTTTTTTTTTTTTTTTTTTTTTTTTTTTTTTCACAGTAAAAACGGTAGAAGAAATGCAGTAAAAGATAAAGTATGGAATAACAGTTTTAGAATTTAAACATGAATACTTAATTTTGTTAATTTACCATTATGAAATACCTTTTAAATTAAATTATCTTACAAGTTCATATAACGATGTTAACCAAGTTCTAAAGGAAGATGGCATGATATAGATTCTCTACATATTACTGCCGTTTTGAAAATGCTAGTGTATCGTCAAATTAAAACAACTATGCTCATACGAAAACCTAAAGTTTTCTGTTATTTTTAATGTATAGTTTATATTGTAACAACTTATAAGTTAATATATATATAGGTATTAATGTAAGTGTCATTTATAGGACATTTTGTCCTCTTTTCATGGAATGACTAAGTAAGGGTGCCCGCCATTTAAGAGTCAATCTTATGGAGGTTTTACTATATATATATATATATATATATGATGTGCGGGTATCATAACAGTTGATAAAACAATATGTATTTTCACTCTAATATTACATTATTAGTTACATTTCTGTTATTCCTTTGAATTGCAACACCTTAAAATAAATCTAAGCAAGTACAAGCAATGTACAAGCAAATGTAATACATAGTAATATATGTTTTTCCCCTTTGTTTACATAAAATGGTTTATATGGTTAGTTGTAAAAATCTGATGTCATAATAGGCAAGTGTGATATAAAGAAATGGAGTTTTAAAAACTCCACAAAATTTGTGTGACGTAAGTAATGGATGACATAATTTTTTTCTTTATTTCATTATTATATCATTCAGCATATCATTATTTTTAGCATAGCCAATGCAATCATTACATACATAATATAGTATAAAAGAAAAATATTCACACACGTTTGCAGCATTTAAGCAATTGATAAATCTTGAATACGTATGAGAGTGCAGTTAGACATAAATGCCTTTCTTTCTTTGTTTTTTCTTTTTTTACTTTAGCATCATAAAACTGAAATTAACATTTTACGAGTTCAGAATTAAAAAAAAAAAATTATCTATTTTGCTTGTTTTAGTAAAGAAATGAAATAATAAACTATATAACTTTAAGGTTATTGTTCTTAAAACACCTTTTTCTTGATCGACAACACAGAAGTTTTTAATTTCTAAAGATAAATGGACAAAACTTGACAGGTTGGATTACTGAAAAGATTTAATGCCGAATAACATTTTTCATTTTTTGACAAATTAATTTACTACAAATTGAGTTATAAGCGATTTCTATCTCAAGGCTATATTTACGTGCGAAAAATCTTTTTAAAATATCTTTTAACTTTTAAAGCATTTTCTGAGTTCTTCAGTATCATAGTGTCTGAATAAGAACACTTGCATTACATTTAACATTCATATAAAATTAAAAATGACTTCTTGTATGTGCCAAAAAACAGCCACTTTGGATTTAGGCACAGAGAAATATTTCACATAACGTAAATTTATCAGATATAAAAGAAAAAAAGAAATAATAATTTGAACATTTTTTTTAGATGATAAACCAATCCCAAGTTATGTGTACATATTTGAATCTCTCTTTTTTTATACTCATAAACTTCAAAATGAAACTTTTTTTTTTTACTTAACTGTTTTTGTATAAGAAGACGTATATTTTAATTATATAAGAAACTAATTTTGAATTACATTTGAATGCGCAATTATATCTTAAATTTTAAACAAAGTATTATTGTGTTTAAAATGTTATAATTATTTAAGGCTGTTCTCAAATCCAAAAGGGCAACTTTATGACGTAAGTTTTAATTCATTTTTATTCGGAAATGCATGAAAGTAGCAGGTGTTGTTCAGAAATGATGTCATCGAACTGTTTTTCCCTTTTTTGGCAGCAATAGCTCTTTCAGAAAATAGTGTCAAAGTGGACGTTTTGAACCGAATTTCCGAGCGAAAGAAGAATAAACACTCAAGGAAGGGTGAAAAACGTCTTTGTCACGTGATCAAAATCGCTTATAACTCAATGGGTAATTTATTTATCAAAAAATGGAAAACACAGTTCGATTCCAAATCGTTTGTATAGTCAGGCCTTCCAATTTTATATTTTTCCGTTAAAAAATGAATTTGTAAATGTGTGTCAAAATGTTTTGCGCTTGTTGAGCAGAGTAATTGAGAACAGCCTTAAATCACGATTTTTTTATTTTAACGAAATAAATCACGATTATTTTTTTATTGATTAATTTTAATTTTTTGCTTACATTTTTACACAGAATGATATAAAAACAACATTTAAAAACTGTTATTAATGCATTTATTTTTCAAAGAAAGGTATTCTGAATTTAATTATACATATTGATATGGAGCATTAAAAGCCAAAAACTGATAATGAATTTAGCATATAATAAAATAAATTAGTATAACTGGAAACATATTATATTGTTTAATATTGTTATAAAAAATTGCATTTTAAATTTAAGAATTTCACTGTTCAATTTTCCACGTCAGTACATTATCTTATGTATATAACATTTATACTTGAAAATTTGCATCCATAAATATTTATATCGCTTTCCAGGAATGTTAAATCTATAAATTATCTTTTATTTTCAGATATTTTTTAAATCGAAACCATAATATATTTAGTCTCTGTGAAAAAATACTTTTCATTGGTGTTTTTATTTGTACCGTATATATTCACATAACTTGGTACACACAAGTATTAGTTACTTTTTAAAAAATCTTTGACATTGTTTTGTCAGCTTAAACTATTAACACATCGTTTTTTATAATAAGAAATAAAAGGATTATAAACACATATTAACATTTGAATTAAAATAAAATGTATTCAATGGAATATTAGTTTTTTTAAATAAAAACGCATATAAATTTGTTAAAATTCGATCTGCTACAGATTTTCTTTTCTTCTTCATTGAGTGAATAACATTTTATTTATTTATCCATCTTATTTATCCATCTATTGTGCTAGAAATACCGGACCTATAGTTCGAAGAAATACTGCGATAAGATAAAGAATGTATTTAAAACCCGTTTTCCACTCATTCTGTCCTTGTATGCTCGACTCTAATGGTTAGCGGAAATATAGTCTGGTCAGTAATCAGTCACCGGTCATTAACAAAAGCAGCAAATAGAAATAGAATTTTCCACAGATGTCTTGCCTTGCGGCGCGGCGGCGTGTAAGGGGGGAAAAAAGTATTTCCAAGTGATTAGAGAAACAGCTTGAAGTTATGAATCTTGTATTAAATGCGTTTTTAAATATTATTATAGTTAATAACAAACAAATATAGATAATAACAACAAATTTAAATATGTTATAGAGAATAATCAAATAATCATTAATAATAATAAACACACACACACATATATATTATGCGGTGTTTATGTATTCATATTATTGGTCACTTTCATTATCCTTCAATGGTATTTTTGTACAGAAAATTTAATATATATATATATATATATATATATATATATACCGTATTTTATGGAAGAAACGCCGTGGCGTTTACGAGTTTAAAAGTTAATTTTTTTCCAAGTGCGGCGTTTACGATTTTTTATAAATACCAACTGAGTTTCCTTAATTAAAAAATTCATAAAAACATTTAAAATCGGATTTAAATATTTTAAATAAACTGAGACATCTTAAGATACTAAAAACGAGGCATCCTACATTGCTCAGAAAACTTTGATTAAAGTTGGGTTAATGTGATGCTGTCGACAAAAGTAGCGTTCCGATGGATGCGTCGTTTACAACGGGTGCGGAAATTACGATATTTTAAAGCTTATTCAGGCCATTTTGAGGAGTGCGGCGTTTACGACGGGTGCGGCGTTTACGACGGTTGCGGCGTTTCTTCCATAAAATACGGTATATATATATATATATATATATATTAGATTTATCGTGTTTTCAGTAAAAGAGTTGAGAAAAAAAGATTATCTTAACGGAATATACGCATGGAAACTATTAATTCATTTACCATTCCTTATTTATGTAAGCACCAACTAGATCGGCTGTATTATCAATTAATCCACAATAGTTTATCCAAATAGTGCATTCAGCTTTCATTAAAGAATATTACCTTTAAGATTTCTGAAATGTTTAATCTAATGCTGGAGAATGGAACCTAGAAAACATATCCCATTATTTTGTTTGTTATTGTTGTTTATTCATATAAGTTTAATGCATATAGAAATTCTGGATAGATAAGAGACATTTTTTAACTCCACAATAAACACTCTGGACTGGCATTTAACCCGGAATTTCTAGATGTTTTTTTTAAGAGAATTAAAGTTACCCACTATTTAAGAAAGCTTTATGACGCATTCCCGAATTCGGTTTTGTATGTAAACGCATGCGATTGGTAGCTGCTCTTTTTCAGAAACTAGGAAATCTGATATTTTTTTTTCCATTTTTCGATAAAAGCAGGGGATTATTCAGAAAAGGCTGTTAAAGTTGGCACTTTGAACTAAATTTTCAGACAAGGCAGCCAAATGTCGTTATGGGATAAAAATCGTTTAACTCGAGGTGTTTTTTATTTATCGGAAAAAAATGTACAATTCCATATCGCTTCAATAACCATGCCCGCAAGTATCATGCTTTTATGTTTAAACATAAGTCAGAAAGTTTCTCGTTATTAAGCGGATTTTTTTTTAATAGGCTTAAATGTTTAGAAAGCATGTTTTAGTATACTAAGGGGGCTTTGCCCTCTACTATCATCTACGAGCTACGCTTGCCAACCCCACTGAGACACTGCAAACTCTAGAAACACGCTAATTTGATCGGTTGTAAAAAGATTGCAGAAACTGAACTATAATTAAAAAAATCACTGGCGATCTCCTTGTAAATAGATTTCCATTCACTTCTTTTTGATTGCGAAATTTTAAGGCCGGATCAGCTGCTGTTAAACTACTACTGGCTGTTTTCATGTTTGATTAAATAAGATGAGTTAAACATTTGAAAAAAAAAGGGGGGGGGGTAACATAAAATGAACTGTGTAAACAGAGTCTTATCCTCCAGGTATTTTTCTAACAACGATATAAGAAAATTGTTTTAAATAAGACATTTTAAATGTATCGCTTTATATCTGATATAATTTTCACAAAATATTTCTTTCTCTTTTTAATATTCACGTGAAAATACTTTTGTTGTTAGAAAAAAAATATTTGCGCTTTCTTAAAATTCACAACAATAGTTTAAAATATTATCTCCAAATATGAAATAAATGTCTCGTGTAAATATATTTTTAAATTTAAAGAGTTTTACAATATTATTATTTTGTCATTTTAAATAGGAGATAATTTCCTCCAATTAAGATACGTAAGACAGTTTAATGGATTTGTTATCTTAAAATTTTCTTTCTCTTTTAATATTCACATGTACTAAATATAGATTTTATGACGTAATTTTCAATATTTTCCTGCTTTTAATAAATAATCATTTAATTCTAATTTGAAAGTTTTTTTCCCTGTTTATAATAGTCCCATGTAAATATATTTTGTTTTGAAGGAAATATTATTGTTTGCGCTGTTTTACAATTGGCAATAATTTACAATTGTAACTTTTTCTAAAACATGTAAAAAATATCTCTCAAAAAGCTGCAAATTTGGATTTTAATGAAATAAGTCCTCAAAAAATTAGTAAAAAAAAAAAATAAATGCAGTCGGCACACCGGAAACTTTTATGTGGCATATTCTTAGAAAAAATGATTAAATTCTGATGTATAGTTTTTGCTAATGTAGAACTTCTTTAATAGAACGATTTTGACCAACTTTAATATTAAATATCACTTAAAATAAAATTTTGATTTAAAAACGGTCCTCTTCAGCGTATTTATCAAACATTGCTCTATAATACTACCATTTTCATATTTTTGTGTGCAGTAATTTTCTTAATACTACCAAAGTAAGACCCCATGGCTCGAAAAATTCATTTACTGCGGCGGTGACAGCGTTAGTTACCTTTTTTTTAGAACACAGAGAAACATGACAATAAAAGAATAGGACTGAGAAACATTAGAAAATGTAACACACGAACTTGTCTGCTATTATTTCACACGTACTTTTCATTCATTCTATTTTACACTGAGAAATGGACTTTTATTATAAAGTTTTAAAATAGTTCTTGAACATATATCTATATACATATATAATTTTTTTTTTTCTGATGAGGTGGAGGGGCGAGATAAGGTGGGTGCTGTTTATGTTTTTCCTTTTTTTAACATATCATGTATTTATCTTAATACAATGGGTTTTGCCTTATAAATTTTTGTGTGTACGGAGAGAAGTTTTAAACCCATTAAATGCCCTTCTAAGCTTCTCTTTAAAAAATAAAGCATTAAAAAATATTCTCACTAAAATTCGAAAACTTATTAATCCTGTTCAAAATCTAAATATTTTTCTTCTTAATTTTTCATGTTATTATCTTAATTCTGCTTCATCCAGACCCCATATTGGTGTAGAATTCCAGTTAAGGAAAGTTTCTACAATGTAAAATTACCCTTTGTTCATCGTTACTCCCCCCCCCCCCCCCGTCTCGCTTATTTCTTTTCTTTTTCTATCGCTGTAGATACTGATATTTTATCTCCCTCCCCTCAAAGTCCACTCTTAACACCTTGGGGACGAGCGACCGGTATTCGTGCCGCGTAAGGTGCTCAGAATCAGTGATTATTCTCACCAGAAAATTTTTATTGTAAATTGTGCCTTATTTAATCCGAGCATTTTCCCGATTCAATGAGGCAAAAATTTGTGTTTTTAAAAACTGGTGATAAAAGATTAAAAATTTAGTAAAAGACGCTCGTCCCTATAGGGTTAATAAAAATATTGGAGTTATTAAATGGAGTTTTTCTTTTGCTTACTATAACATATCTATATTTATATCTAAAACTTTCGCGCTTTTCATGGCTGGAATGACTAAAAACCTGGATTCCGCTTACTTATATTTAAAAAGGTTGTACACAAATTCTGTGTTAGATACTGCAAAGACTACTAAGGGGAAAAAATGAAGGCAAATTGCTTGCTCTCTCTTTTCTACGCCTATGCAATGATTCCCAAGCGATCTGTGAGAAAATTTTGTTCTTTTTCTTGGAAGAAAGTCAAAATTCGACTAACTTACATTACTTTTTTTTTGTTTTGTTTGTTTATTTGAAACATTTTTTCGTGGAAATTTATCGAAACATAGTGGTTAAATTAAATCAAACAAGTTCAAATAATCTCATATTTAGAACGTCAGAGTATTTAATTTGAATTTCTTTTAATTTTTAGGGTTCCGTACTTAAAAAGTAAAAACGGAACCATTATAAGATCACTCCTGTGTCTGTCTGTCCGTCTGTCACAGCCAATTTACTCGTAAACTATGGAACGTGGAAAGTTCAAATTGGAGGAAGCAATAAAGACTATTGACCCACATATTTACAGATTATAAAACATTTACAAATATTTTTAGAAAAATGTAGATGAGCTAATGAAGTTGCTTGGGAAAAAACATCTTTTCTTTACATGTCGTGTGGGATATCGCGTGAAAGCTTTCGTAACGCTGAACTCAAAAATATATTTCTTTTAATTTTAGGTATTATATTTGCAGAGATATCGTCGAGAATGTAGTTCAAAAATATGCCTCCCCCCCCCCCCCCATCTATTTCCGAATCTACTGAAATTAAAATTATGAAAAAAATAGAGGTAGTAGACGTTAACTTAAACCTTGCAGGAAAATTATAGCGATTACCCTAGGTCACATAGTTTTTGAGAAAAGCGCATTTTTTCGTTAGACACAAATTTCGATTTGCGGGCATTCAGCAAAAGTGTTGATAAGCGCTTCCGGTACCTATCGTACCAGAAGTATAATAGCATTGTTGATAATGATTTTTGAAAAAAATAATCGTCGGTAATTAGCCGAGATGTTAACCCTTAAAGTCACGGGCGGTTTGGACACATATAATGACAGGGGCGGCGTACTCTATGTACCATCGATTTTAAATCCTAGATAACAACTTTTAATGATAAATTTGTGTAATGCAATGCCCAGTAGCAGTGTAAAAGCAATAAACTTCAAATTGTTAAAAGCAGATTAATTTAATTAGAATTAATCACATAAATACTATGTGATTCTATGGACTAGTTCGCATTGAGTAGGCCTCTCAATGCGCCTCCCAGGTCTTTAAAAGTTAATTAAAACATATCTGAAAAAACGCTGCACGGACCAAGGTGGCGTTGCTACTTTGCGACTTCCTTTCGAAGCGCGCTTAACAAAATTCCAAGTTTAAACTTTGGACAAGGGTTTTGTTTTAGTTCAACTGTAAAATGAAAAGAATATTACGACGCTAAATTTAGTTTAACCGAAAAATCCATTTAATCATTACTTCATATAATTAAATGAAGTTTAAAATATGCACTAAATTTACTGTCAGTACCAAATTAAGTTCATCATAAACAGATAAGATAAGATTTAAATAAGAGTTATACACAATAGCAATGTTTAACATTATTTAGGCTTTATATCTCTATAAACTTTTATGGTATACACATTCATACTTTTTCTAGTATATATACAGCTATACAAAACCCTACGTTGTGCAGTTTTTTACAAAGTCTTATTTTTCCTTCAGTAACGATTTTTTTTTATAATACAGTTAATAATTCATATATTTGTTGTACGGAGCCCTCTGAGAGCAAGCAATACTCGTACTTGACCGTTTATTTCTCTTTAGTTTTTGTTAGAAACAAACCATTCACTGTTAAATATTTTGCAACATTCTGGCAGGTCATTCGACCGTTTTTTGAAAAAACGGTTTCATAACCATAATTTAACTATATTCTGACCATAAAATGGCCAATAATATGGTCAGAATAGTGTTAAAAATCACGGTTGTGTAACCGTTTTCGGAAAAAAAAAACGATCAAATGACCTGCCAGAATGCTGAAAATTTTTAATGGTGTCCTTAAAAAAAATAAAAATTATTTTTCAAATTTGTACAGATACAACAATATTTATTATTGAATTACAAGTGCACCACATGAACCTTTCGCACTGTAATATTTAGGATTATTTGTGTAAAATTTTTTTCATTGATTTTTAATCAAACAAGCGGATATGAACCGATATGTGAATGTACGATATAAAAATCCTCTTTAAACACTTCGAACGGTACCTTATCCAACGTCGCACGTTTTGTATGTGCATAAAAATGGAATGTTCGCATTCGAAATACTATATAGTGACTGTGTATTATTAAATTCTAAGCTTTATGTAAGCTAATATAATCTTACATATTCTGTTCGAATATTTCGCAACTTAAACAAACTTTAAAGGAAAAATAATAATGAAAAATTTCAATTGCAAAGTACCTTTAATAATTTAAAATTTTCACAATTATTCTACCTGGATTTTTATCTTAGACTTAAAGTTTTCTGTAATTTTCTGTGCTAACTAGTTTTTATTATTATTTTTTTTTCGATAAAGGGGGCAGACATAGGTTCTGATTAAATGGTTTTTAGATAGCCGAGAATTTTTCATTATTTTTAGTTTCATTATCTTCTTAATAAATAAGATTTTTTTATTTCTAAAATCATTGTTTATTCAACATTTGCTTTATTAATATAATTAAGATATACTAACTACAATAAAGAAATTAACTACGACATTAAGATTTCATACAATTATTATGTAGTCCCTATTTAGTTATTTAATTTTTTGCACAATTACAATAATTCAAATTAATCTTTAAATATAGTGAGTAAAATTTTACTTAAAAAAAATAAATTTAACAAAGATATGAAAAGCATATCCGGTAGTTTTCACGACAATTTTCAAATATGTAGATTTTCTTCTGTTGAAAATGTACTTAAATGGGGAAAAAGAATCGATATTGAAATACTGTATACCGAAGAAACTAATGCACACAGAAGTTACCTTGATTGAAATTCAGCCGCTTTAATGAGTAACCAGTAAGAAACACTCTGAACTGTCCTACACTTCATTTTGAGTAACTAAAGTTGTTAAAGTACCAACGTACTGAATAACCAATTTAAATTTGACGAACTTTTACAAGTTACTAAATTGTATTAAGAAATCTTCACGGTGCAGCGCTATTGAAATTATGACTAGGACAGTTATAACATTTCATAATAACATAACATTAATTTAAATAATTTATTTTTCTCTTGTTAAACAATTTACTATTTCTAAAAATATTTAAACTTATAATGACAATGAAAATCGTTTAAATAAAATAATAAAAACTGAAATTTACCCGGAATCACGTTTGCGTGATTGGAGTCACACACAAAAAAATATATATGGTTAAAAAAGAATTATTTGTGATAATTTCTTTCATTAATTTTTAATCAAATAGACTATCTATGAAACTACATGTGAACGTGCGATATGAAAAGTTTATTTAAACCCTTCAAATGATAACTCATTCATCAATACTGTGTGTTTTGTGTGCGCATAAAAGTAGAATGTCTGCATTGGAAATACTATGTAGTGACTGCGTATCATTAAACTCTAATTTTTGCGTTACCTAATATAAGTTTACAAATTCTGTTCGATTATTTCACAGCTGAATTTTTTTTTAAAAATAAAAATAAAAATGACAAATTAAGGTTGCAAAATACCTTTAATAAATTAAAGTTTTCACATTTATCCTACCTGGACTTTTTCGGTAGAAATAAAGTTTTGTGTAATTTCCTGTGGTAACAAGTTTTATTTATTTATTTATTTTCTTTCAAGGAAAGAGGCTAACGATTAAGTGATTTTTAGATAGCCGGAGAAATTTTCATATATTTAGTTTCTTCTTAGTAATATATTAAAATTTTATTTCTAATACCTTCCTTTATTAAACATTTGTTTTATCAACTTAATTAAGATTTACCCACTACAATAAAGTAACTAAACTAACTACAGCATTAAAATTTCATACTGCTATTATATAACCTATATATATATATATACAGTGGAACCCGGTTAAGACGCTCACGGTTAATACGCGATCCCGCTTAATACGCGGATTTTTTCCGATCCCTTGAACATCGCCTATAAGGCTAATGCAAAAATATCACGTTTAATACGCGAACGGTTAATACGCGATCCCGCTTAATACGCGAGAGATTTCTGGTCCTTTAAGGCAAAAAATCACGCTTAAGACGCGAATTCATTGATCAAGATGCGAATTCCTTGTCTGCTTTCCAGTATTGACAAGTCAGTATTTCCAGTATTTATCAGATTTTTTATATTAAATTGAAAAACAGCAACTTCAAATAGTAATATTTACTTTATTTAATAACAGATTAACTAAGGCAAACATTACTAATCGGAAATAGCGGTAGATATTTGAATTTTAAAAAACCCGCTAAATTAGAAACATTGGAATTCTTTGATCCCGCGTCCTAACTTTCTGTGTTTTTCGCTTCGTGTATGTTTTCACTGTAGAGAAAGACGAATTCAGGGTACTCAGATATGTAATAAAATTAGGATTAAAGATGATTATACCTATTGTTAGTGAGGTTTTAAATGTAAGTTATATACCTAATGTGTTTTATAATGCATATTAAAGGTAAATAAAAATAATTAAATTAAAAAAACCCGACTGCGTAAAAAGCGAACTAATTAATTATTTCTCATCAATGTGAAGCTATTTTTTATATCACTTACCTATTTTTTTATTTACTTGTAATGATTACTTTTAAGTTGTGTTTAATTGTTAGTTCCTAACTATAAACACTGTTTTGATGAGGCCTATAGATGTCTATGAAGGTTAGAGTTGTAGTAAAGCTAGAGGTCCTACCTACACAACTTCGAGGTTGTGTAATATTTAAACGGAGCTTCTGACTGTAAAATAGTCAATGAAACATCGTCTTCATTTTGAAAGATCTATCCAATGTTATGCCACTCAATATGGAGCGTAAAAATGTTTTTCCGTCTCTACCGCCATTTTTCATTTTATAAAAACAAAACCTAGCCTATAACCATCGGACGGTTAAGATGAATCGATAGAGACCTCATTCATTAAAATCCATCCAGCCGTTCGGATGTTTCGAGGGTATAAAGAAATCCACTTACCCAGATATACGCGTGAAACACATAACCTTTCTTGGCAGTCGGGTAAGAAAAAAGAAACTCTTAAAGATTAAATAAATACGACTGAGGTTGTTCAATTCTTTTATGTTTTCTTTTCTTTTTGCTATGCTAACAATATTTTTTACAAAAAGATTAATAAGGATAATTTTCTTTTATAATGAAAAGGATAGATTATAATGGCACTCATTATCACAAGTACTAAATATGATTTTAACAACTGGGTTGTGCTTTCAAAAGTTTAATATTTTAAATTTTTTACCTCTGCTAAAAAAAAAAAAAAAAAAAAAAAAGGTTAGCTTGAAATTATTTTTTTTATTTTTTGGTTGTAACGTATTAATCTACATTAAAGCCGTTTAAATTCATTTTTTTTTTTAATTTTCAGTAGTTATTCTTAGTCGCTCCTAAAAAAATAATAATGAGTTAAAGTTGAATACAATTAAATTTCAATCTAAATATACCTAAAAGATAAAATTTTCAACCGTAAACATCTAACCGAAAGCCCTAAAGTTCATTTAGACGATTAGATGTGTAAATAAGCACAGTTTTTGCAACATTAAACAAATCTCGTTTAATACGCGATCCCGCTTAATACGCGACTTTTGTCCACTCCCCTGAAACGCGTCTTAACCGGGTTCCACTGTATATATATTTTTTTTTGGCATATATAAAAAATTTTAAGTTAATTTTTAAATACGTGTATAGCATGTAAAGTTTTACTTAAAAAAAAGTTTAACAAAAGGTATGAAATGCATATCCGGCAGTTTTCACAACGACTTACAAATGCATAGATTTTCGTCTATTGAAAAATTACTTAAATGGTGAAAAAGAATCAATGTTACAATGCTGCAAACCGAAGAAACCAATACACACAGAATTTGCCTTGATTGGAACTTAGCCGCTTTAATGAGTAACCACTAAGAAACACTCTGAACTGTCCTACCCTTCATTTTGAGTAACTAAAGTTGTTAAAGTACCAACGTACTTAATAAACAATTTAGATTTGAAGAACTTTTTCAAGTTACTAAATGGTATTAGGAAATCTTCACGGTGCAGCTCTGTTCTAATTATGACTAGGACAGTGATAACATTTAGTAATAACATAATATTAAGTTAAATAATTTATTTTTGTCTTGTTAAACAATTTACTATATCTAAAGATATTTAAACTTATAATGACAATGAAAGTTGTTTAAATAGAACAATAAAAAATGAAATTTACCCGGAATCATGTTTGCGTTATTGGAATCACACACACACAAAATATATATGGTTAAAAAAGAATTATTTGTGATAATTTCTTTCATTAATTTTTAATCAAAGAGGTTTATATGAAATTATATGTGAAAGTGCGGTATGAAAACTATAGTTAAACCCTTCGAATGATACCTCATTCGTCAATAGTGTGTGTTTTGTGTGTGCATAAAAATAGAATGTCTGGATTGGAAATACTATGTAGTGACGTGTATCATTAAAATCTAATCTTTGCGTTAACTAATATAAGTGTACAAATTCTGTTCGAATATTTCACAGTTGAAATAAAAAAAAATAAAAATAAAAATAAAAATAACAAATTAAGGTTGCAAAATACCTTTAATAAATTAAAATTTTCACATTTATCCTGCCCTGATTTTTTCGGTAGAAATAAAGTTTTATGTAATTTTCTGTGGTAACAAGTTCTTTTTATTTATTTATTTTCTTTCAAGGAAGGGGGCTAACGAAGGTGCTTATTAAGTGATTTTTAGATAGCCGGAGAAATTTTCATATATTTAGTTTCTTCTTAGTGTACATATCAAAATTTTATTTCTAAAATCTTCCTTTATTAAGCCTTTGTTTTATCAACTTAATTAAGATTTACGAACTACAATAAAGTAACTAAACAAACTACAGCTTAATATTTCATACTGCTGCTACACAACCTAAATATATATACATTTTTTTTTCATACATAAAACAATTTAAGTTAATTTTTAAATACGTGTATAGCATGTAAAGTTTTACTTTAAAAAGTGTTTAACAAAAGGTATGAAATGCATATCCGGCAGTTTTCACAACGACTTAGAAATATATAGATGAAAAATTACTTAAATGGTGAAAAAGAATCAATGTTACAATACTGCAAACCGAAGAAACCAATACACACAGAATTTGCCTTGATTGGAACTTAGCCGCTTTAATGAGTAACTACTAAGAAACACTCTGAACTGTCCTACACTTCATTTTGAGTAACTAAAGTTGTTAAAGTACCAACGTACTGAATAACCAATTTAAATTTGACGAACCTTTACAAGTTAATAAATTGTATTAAGAAATCTTCACGGTGCAGCGCTATTGAAATTATGACTAGGAGAGTTATAACATTTCATAATAACATAACATTAATTTAAATAATTTATTTTTGTCTTGTTAAACAATTTACTATATCTACAAATATTTAAACTTATAATGACAATGAAAATCGTTTAAATAGAATAATAAAAAATGAAATTTACCCGGAATCACGTTTGCGTGATTTGAATCACACACAAAAAAATATATATGGTTAAAAAAGGATTATTTGTGATAATTTCTTTCATTAATTTTTAATCAAAGAGGTTGATATGAAACTATATGTGAAATTGCGATATGAAAAGTGTATTTAAACCTTTCAAATGATAACTCATTCATCAATACTATGTGTTTTGTGTGCGCATAAAAATAGAATGTCTGCATTGGAAATACTATGTAGTGACTACGTATCATTAAATTCTAATCTTTGCGTTACCTAATATAAGTTTACAAATTATGTTTGATTATTTCACAGCTGAATTTTTAAAAAAAAAAATAAAAATAAAAATGACAAATTAAGGTTGCAAAATACCTTTAATAAATTAAAGTTTTCACATTTATCCTACCTGGATTTTTTCGGTAGAAATAAAGTTTTGTGTAAAATCCTGTGGTAACAAGTTTTATTTATTTATTTATTTTCTTTCAAGAAAGGAGGCTAACGATTAAGTGATTTTTAGATAGCCGGAGAAATTTTCACATATTTAGTTTCTCTTAGTAATATATTAAAATTTTATTTCTAATATCTTACTTTATTAAGCCTTTGTTTTATCAACTTGATTAAGATTTACCAACTACAATAAAGTAACTAAACTAACTACAGCATTAAGATTTCATACTGCTATTACATAACCTAAATATATATAATTTTTTTTTTGCATATATAAAAAGATTTAAGTTAATTTTTAAATACGTGTATAGCATGCAAAGTTTTACTTAAAAAAAAGTTTAACAAAAGGTATGAAATGCATATCCGGCAGTTTTCACAACGACTTACAAATGTATAGATTTTCGTCTATTGAAAAATTACTTAAATGGTGACAAAGAATCAATGTTACAATGCTGCAAACCGAAGAAACCAATACACACAGAATTTGCCTTGATTGGAACTTAGCCGCTTTAATGAGTAACCACTAAGAAATACTCTGTCCTACCCTTCATTTTGAGTAACTAAAGTTGTTAAAGTACCAACGTACTTAATAACCAATTTAGATTTGAAGAACTTTTTCAAGTTACTAAATGGTATTAGGAAATCTTCACGGTGCAGCTCTGTTCAAATTATGACTAAGACAGTAATAACATTCAGTAATAACATAACATTAAGTTAAATAATTTATTTTTGTCTTGTTAAAGAATTTACTGTACCTAAAAATATTTAAACTTATAATGACAATGAAAATTGTTTAAATAGAACAATAAAAAATGAAATTTACAAGGAGTCATGTTTGCGTGATTAGAATCACACACACAAAATATATATGGTTAAAAAAGGATTATTTGTGATAATTTCTTTCATTAATTTTTAATCAAAGTGGTTTATATGAAATTATATGTGAACATGCGGTATGAAAACTGTAGTTAAACCCTTCGAATGATACCTCATTCATCAATAGTGTGTGTTTTGTGTGTGCATAAAAATAGAATGTCTGCATTGGAAATACTATGTAGTGACTGTGTATCATTAAACTCTAATCTTTGCGTTAACTAATATAAGTTTACAAATTCTGTTCGAATATTTCACAGTTGAATTTTTTTTTTAAATTAAAATAAAAATGACAAATTAAGGTTGCAAAATTAAAATTTTCACATTTTTCCTGCCTAGATTTTTTCGGTAGAAATAAAGTTTTGTGTAATTTCCTGTGGTAACAAGTTCTTTTTATTTATTTATTATCTTTCAAAGAAGGGCGCTAACGAAGGTGCTTATTAAGTGATTTTTAGATAGCTGGAGAAATTTTCATATATTTAGTTTCTTCTTAGTATACATATTAAAATTTTATTTCTAAAATCTTCCTTTATTAAGCCTTTGTTTTATCAACTTAATTAAGATTTACCAACTACAATAAAGTAACTAAACTAACTACAGCATTAAGATTTTATACTGCTATTACATAACCTATATATATATATATATATATATATATATATATATATATTTTTGCATATATAAAAAAAAATTAAGTTATTTTTAAATACGTGTATAGCATTTAAAGTTTTACTTAAAAAAATGTTTAACAAAAGGTATGAAATGCATATCCGGCAGTTTTCACAACGACTTACAAATGTAAAGATTTTCGTCTATTGAAAAATTACTTAAATGGTGAAAAAGAATCAATGTTGCAACGCTGCAAACCGAAGAAACCAATACACACAGAATTTGCCTTGATTGGAATTTAGCCGCTTTAATGAGTAACCACTAAGAAACACTCTGAACTGTCCTACTCTTCATTTTGAGTAGCTAAAGTTGTTATAGTACCAACGTACTGAATAACCAGTTTAAATTTGATGAACCTTTACAGATTTCTAAACTGAATTAGGAAAACTTCACGGTGCAGCACTGCGCTAATTATGACTGGCCTAGTCGTAACATTTAATAACATACTATTTATTTAAATTAATTTAACTGTAATTATTTAAATCATTAACTATATATCAAAATATTTAAACCTATAATGATAATGAAAAATGTTAAAAACAACAATAAAATATTAAAAATACCTGGAATCATGTTTGTGTGATTAGAGTAATACAAAAAAAGTTATATGATTCGAAAAGGATTATTTGTGTTACGTTTTTTGATTAATTTTTAATTAAACGGGCTGATACGAAGCGATTTGTGAATTACGATATGAAAAATCTGTTTAAACCCTTCGAATGATACCTCATTCATCTTTGTGTGTTTTGTATGTGCATAGAAATGGAATGTTCTCTTTCGAAATTAATTAAAAAAATTATATCATTTAAAAACAATGTGCGACTCCTGTTTAATTGTCTACATAAGTTTAAATAATCCCTTTTTTTTTTTTACGTTTCCGTGACCATATATCTAAAAACGCCAAAAAATAAATATTATATATATTTATATTAATTCATCATGAAATTCCAGTTATCTATGAAACGTAAATCACAGCGGTATTTTTTTAACAGTCAGAGCCTGGTCTGATTTTTAAGATAGGCGGTGAATACTTAAAAAAAAGGTGATTTTTAAAAGAACGAATTGCACTCTGATTGATTTAATAATCATCTACATAAAATGTATGACATATATGAAAGAATGACTATTTTTAAAACTGAGGACATTGTTTTCTGCTAAATTAAAATACCAAAATTTCGTCCTATAGAGAAAATTGAGGTAAGTTACAGAAAACTGAGATTGGTAAGCAGCCAAAGACATTTTTAAAAAAAAATCTCATAAATTATGTAATCGGTATAACGGAATCAGGCAAGCAAAAAAGCATATCGAATATAAATAATTTTATTAAATTAATGTGTCTCTATATAAAATATTTATGTATTTATAAGTCTATATATATAGTTTTTTATTATTATATTATATTAGCTAAATTGCTGTTCATAACGTGGTTTTTCTAAATTCTGTTGCTTATGCATGGCTTTAGAAGGGAGTTCTTAAGCATTATCATTATACGCCTGACTAGTGACCGGGCATGCAGAGCAGCTATCCGGGCCTCCCCATTTGAGGGGTGCACCATGGCAGAAATTAGGATTTTCATTAAGAGGATGCTAAATGGTTAAAATTTGCCAACAGTTATCAATATTCTTTTTCACAAAAAACATTTTAAAAGATTTAGGAAGGGAGTTTACTCTCCTTTCCCCACTTGGTTCCTGTAACCCCTACCTCTTCCCCACCCAAAAAAAGAATGAGTTACGTCATCAGAAAACTAATGATTAAAATTGTGTTATAAGAATATAGTAGACAATAATTTTCAAGTGAAATTATTTATTGGGATTTTCCTCTTTAAAGGAGCATGTTAAAACAATTTATGATAACGAATAGAGGATGGTTGGTTGTCTTTATCCCATTTTATGACTTACACAGATAAGGAAAGGGAAAGTTCGCAAATATTTATATCATAAAACAATCCATCATTTTTTCTACAATTATCCACTTATTTTCCTACTAATATTTTTCTTAAACTTGTGGCGTCTTGTGATGATACCCTGTATACAGATGTGAGCACTTCCTGGTATAAAATTTATATATATATATATATATACTAAAAAAGAAAAATGATGTTTAATCTAGTCACTTAAGCATACTATTCACGAACAATTTCTATGGATAGACAGAATATTGGATCTTCAAAATGATATTTGCCCTGGTCACTACATAGTCTAAGTCCGGCTATGGATTTGCTACAATTTACAAATCTTTTTAGCTTAGTCGAAAAATAAGAATATATATATATACATTTTCCTTTATAAATATATATTATATAAATATTTCAACGAACGCACCCAATATAAAATTATATTGGGTGCGTTCGTTAATTAAGAAAATTTGTTAAATCTTTTCAAAATAACGACCTTTTCAAAATCTGAATAACAAGCATTAAGGTCACTGAGGGTATACGTTTAGTTCATTACAAATATGTGATGGATTTCATAGATTAAATTAATATCATTTGCAGTTGTTTACTTTGGTGTCAGATACACTAAAATAATTTCATTGGTATTCATTGAATGGTTTGGGTTCGAATCTCACTTGTGCATCATAAATGAATGATGCCTTAGCATCATCATACTTTACATTCCTGTGTCGTCACAACAATCCCCCCCCCACCCCCCCCCCCCAAAAAAAAAAAAAATTGAACGAAATTTGGGCATTTAGATTCGAAAATAATGACCATTTGAAAACTTAAATAACACTACAGTTAATGGAGCTATATTTGCAAACCATCATTTATATTATTATATATGACCATCGAATTATATTATTTTAAAATTATTTGATTTCAATAAAAGTCTTTTTCTTTGTTAGGCGAGACATTAAAATTTTTTGATGTCCTTGAACATAGGAAATACATTATAGCCCGTGGGCATTTTTTAATCTATGATTTCAATATTTTTTAACAATTTTGTTAAAAAAAAAGGTAACCTGTTGTTCTGACTCAGAAGTAGAGATCTGCACGGACCTATGCTGGAACGGCAGATTAAAGACAATTTTTAACGGGCAGGCCCGAATTAAAAATTATGGGCCTGGCCCGTTCATATCGGACCTATAAAATGATTAAATGGGCCGAGTAACCAGATATAGAAAGTTAAAAGTATCAAACTAAGCCGATAAAATACTAACAATTTTAAATGGACGTGACCGGTGTGAGGATAAGTATAAATGTGCTGCACAATTCGATGCTAGATTGCAATTTCGGTTTCGGTTTCTGCCGAAAATGTAAGCTTTGCCCAAAATTCTTTTTCGGCAAAAATGTTGCCAAAAAGGCAGCTGGACCGACACTCTACCAAAACTATCTGTATTCCGAAAATATAATTTTTTTCTTCGGAAGTTTTCGACATTACACATTGAGCTGTATCGGCTCAAATGAGACATTCTTTATTTATTTATTACTATGAACTTCACTGTTTACAATTTGCAGTCATTTCTGACTCAAAAGGTAAGTGCAAATTATAAAGCAAGCAATGCATATATGACGCTTTTCCCGTGCTCATTAAAAGCTGCAGACTTAATAGTAATAGAAATTTTTTTGTTTGAAATCGTAGAGGTGTTTCTAATACACTTTGATAAAGTTCTATTATAACAGATGATCATTTACAAAAATCATTATAAAAGATAAATCGAAGCATGTAACCAAAAACGTTTTTTAATTAGATGAAATTCGTATAATTGGAATATTATTCTATGTCGTAAATGAATTAATTACATCTTATTTTATATTAAAATAAAAAGTTTTGAATAGATGAGCAGAGAGCCAATTTGAACTACACATATAATTAATTACACGTATTATTAATAAATAATTCTGTATATTTATTTGCACAGAAAACATGTTCAGCGTAGAGATCGATATCGGGCAGTTACATCATGTCTGAAACTGGGTTTAATTTTTTCTGTAGGATCGAGTCAGGCCAGGATCAGGTTTACATTTTTTTTTTCTACATACTACTTCTGCGAGGATGGCCGGTAATAAAATTAAGAGGCTACTTCAGTCATGTGAAAACACCCGTTCTTTAATAATAATCCAATTGGAGAAACATTTTAAGGTATCTCGTTTGCATTTCAATATTTTTAAATGTTTTTTTTTTTTTTTTTTTTTTTTTTTTTTTGCATTGGATAGCTAAATGTTCGATCTCTACAAAGGCTGTTCTGCACTTTTTCGATTTTGTTTGCAGGTATTTTTAAGTAGAACAACTTCACTTTTGGAGCTGGCTTCGAAAGTGAAAGCATCCCCATAAAAAAGCCTGAAAACGAAATAGAAAACGTAAAAAACGGCCTTTGTAGAGATCGACCTCAGCTATCCAATTAAAGAAAATCATATCATGTAAAAGTATTTAAATACTAACGAGATATCTTAAAACATTTCTCCTTTGGATTAACCTTAGCGAGTGGGTCATATCGCATGACTAAAGTAGCCTCATCGGACAAGCAATTTGTTTTCTAAAAAGAATAGTAGTAATAATCAACTTTTGATAACGGAAATTCGGAAATATATCTTAATAAGTTAGAGAAAAATATTTTTTTTTCTCCTTTTTTTTTTATCATTTTTTTAGCTTCAAAATACAGCATGCTTTTAACAATTTTTTTTCTTTAATTTTGAACACATTAATGTTTTTAATGAATCTTTATTCGAATTTAGAGACTAATGAGTCTAAGTGATAATTAATGTTGCTATTATGTATGCTCTGGCTTCCAAACGTATAATAGTCTAAAATGTATACTATTAAATTTTTCCATAAACATATATTCAGTATACTAGAAAAGAATCCTAATTGTATGTTAAGAAAAATCGGATTTTTTTAATCAAAATTCAGTCTGGTTTGATTTCTTTGACTTTTGCTTTTTTATTGACCGGGCCGGGCCTAATTATTTCTCTCTCTGGTCGGGCGGGGCTCGGGCCAGGATATTCCAGCAGATATTCGGGCCAGATCGTACAGACCTCTACTGGGAAGAAAAGTGATGATTGAAACTAACAATTTGCTCAATTAATAATAGGTCTAAACACATTTTTTTTTCTTGCATTCACTGAATTTTTTAATTTATGTCAGAACTTTATTCCGCGAGAAGATTACGCTGTAAAGCTATGTTAACTAAAATCGTGAATTTAATATTTAAATTTTTATTATATTTAAAAAACTACACAGACAGATATTTTTCTACCAAAAAAGTAGTTAAATAGCGAGGAAAAACTTACATAGCAAACCTAAATAACAGGCGGAACAAAACACACGTGGGTTGCCAGCATTGGAATATTGTCGCTTTAGCGAGTAACCGCTAAATAGAGAGGAAAATCTTATATAGCAAACCTGTATTACCGATTAAACCAAACACACAAGGGTTGCCATTATTGGACTATTACCGTTTTACCGAGTAATTGTTAGGAAACTCCCTGGGTTTGAGGCTGCATTTTTACACACCGCCAGATGGCGTTATACAGATTTTAGATTTTGCATAACACACGGTGTGTATGAATGACTGTGGAATAACGCTTTTCTGAGTAACTTCGAAAAAAGTGGTGCAATGCATAGAGAAATGCCTCAGGAACGCCATGGTATGCTTAAACAAATCGAGTAACCGGCAAAAGTTACTCGAATTGAAATTGGTTACTCCTTACGTTGGTGTTTAAAGCACTTTAGGTACTCAAAAGGGAGGGTAGGAGAGTGCACATATATATATATAAGACATCTCGTATTTTGAATCATTAACAAACTTCATTATCTATAATAATTATATTTTGCAAGATAACACATTATATTTACAGTACTTCGGTATACCACAAGGTGGTTGTACATCCAGTTCATTATCAGACTTGTACTTATATCACTATGAACGTACTTTCACTAATAATAATCTTAATTTTTATCGTTATATTGATGACATAATTTTAATTGCCACTGATCAAACTAAAATTTCTCAATTTCCAGTAGATTATCCCACTAATTTGGAATTAACGGAAAACCTTTTATCTAACAACACAATTAACTTCTTAGATCTTAAAATTACAATAAAGGACAACAAAATAATAACAGATTTATATGATAAACATAAAGAATTTAAATTCAAGGTTAATATATTTACAAATTTTAAATCTTGTCTTCATCATTCTGTATATCGAAATATAATACTTAATCATTTATATAGAATAAAATGTTTATGTTCTTCTCATCTAATTAATAATGATATTAAAAAACTAATTTATGATGCATTAAATCATGGTTTTCCAAAAAAATTCATATATTCTTTAATATACAATTAGTACTTACATGATCTTTTAAAAAAACAAATTAACACATGCGTAAACAAAATTACAAAAAAAAAATATATAAAATAAGAAAATATTTATAAAAAAAAATAAAAAATTGTAAAAGAATAATAAGAATTACTATAGGATGGTTGGGTGGGTAGATGTTAGAGTATGGAGGAGGGTGGTGTTTTCTGGATAATAAGCAATGGTTATTAAAAAAATGATGTGGCATTTGAATGATAACTACATTGCTAATACACTTATTTGGATGTTGATTCGATATTTTATATGTAGATGGTGACGTTTTATTTTTATTTATATTTCAATTCACATTAAATTTATTTAGCTTAATTAATATTTAATCAAGTTAACAATTAACTTGTTTTTAATTTTTAGTCTACTCAGGACAATATCATATTAATTTCTAATAGTATGCTATCTTTATAGAGAATAATATGCATAATAAGTTTATTTGATAAAACTAATGTTATACAGTTTGCATTAAAATTGGGTTATTAGTTTATTATTATTATTATTATTATTATTATTATTATTATTCCTCTATACTTTTTAATATTGTTTAATTTTGAACTTAGTGTTCAATGATTAATTATCGGTTTTTTGTGTATGGTTGTCCCATATTCATATTCTTTAGCTTTTTTTTATGGCTAATAGGAAAATAAACCACTCACTTTATTTGTGATCTTTAGGCAATTGGTCATTAAAGAATCTGACAATCTTCTATAAACATCCATTTTCCCTTTCTTGTTCATTCAATTAATTTATTAATGTTTATATTTATTAGTAATTCTTAAAGTTATTTATATTTTGATTATATATAATTTATTTAAATTGTAGCATATAGCTATATAACATTACAATGTTATAACATTATTTAAATTCTCTGTATAGATTAAATGGGTATGGTAGTAGAATATATTGAAAGCATTATATTAACATTTGTATTTATTTAACATTTTTATCAATAATGATATATAATATGGTATTATTTAAATATTGGGATTTGTGTGGTATAACAATTGATATATTTTGAAATCATTAGCTTTTATTAGGTTTATCTTATGACATTTTGATGATAATAATAGTATTAAATTATCATACTAGTACTAGATGGCAGCACCAAAATTTAATTGCATTTTGTCTTCTGTTGCTTCTTTTAGAGTAAAAATTTCAATTTTTTACACTAAGTGGTACTGAATGATGGATATTGGCGATGTTGTAAAATAATAGTTTTGGTATTTTTCAATTTAGTTAACCCCTTCGGGACGGGAGCCTCTTACGAAATTTTTAATCTTTTGTCACCGTTTTTTAACCCTCCGACTGTCTTGGAAAAGGGCAAAATTGTAATGTTGTTTTCTCTGCATTTTGTTTTAAATGCTAAAAAAATTATTCTTTGAGAATTTTATAAAAAAACTTAATAACGAATATGAATGCAATCCTTGGAAGTATTAATCATTGTTCAATGTATTAAAAATACATTAAATCAATAGAATTATATTAATTTAAATATTGCTTGTATTGCAGTGAAACCTGGAGCTTAGTGAACGTATTAACACGGGCTTGTCAGTGAGGGGGTTAAAAACAGAAATTTATGTCTTCTTGAATCGAGAAGATATGCTGATTAAATAAGGCAAATTTTGCTGTGAAATTTTACTGGTGAGAAAAAAGAAGGATTCTGAGCTCTTCATGCGGCACGTATACGTGTCGCTCGTCCCCAAGGGGTTAAGAAATTAAAAAAAAAATTAAAAGTGTTTATAGGTATATTGGATGCTAATAATGTAATTATTTTCTATTTATATGACATTAATTGAATTTATCACGGTAATTCAAAATGGATTAACTGGATACATTAGGTATTAATATCTGTGTTAACTTAACTGTTAAAATAACCTTCAACTTATCGTGATTTTGGATACCATGTGCAGGAGTATATTTGGATAAAAAATGGGATTTCATTCGGTATGTTGTGTAAAATTACTATTTTGACATGCTATAACTTAATTATTTAAAGATTTTATCGTTTTTTCCATTTCATGGCATTAAATTATTCTATTTTCATATTGAAACTATTCTCTTGGTAATATTGGTCGTTTGCGTACAGGAGAAAAAAAAATTCAGCTTTAACTTTTTTCTCCCAGAAAACAACCGATTTGCTTATATCATTGAATTCTGTACTCTTAAAAACGTAATTCAATATTTAAGTTTTTCAATTATTTTTTTCGGTATCCACATTCTTCTTTTTTTCTTCCATATTAATTCTTGTAATTAAGCATAAGGCACTTTATTTTATACATACAGTTGTATATTATATGCTTGTGGTATCCATATTAAGTGTCATGGGGAAAGCTGTATTATTGTCATTTCATTCATACTATCGCGATTTTGATGGTGGTCGGTAATGTTTAATTAATGGTTATATGTATATATATATATATAAACATTAAGATCTGAAGATTTCTTGTTTTAAACACAGACTAACTCATATTTCGGTATCATTCTTTGATTTTAACAAATGACAGCTGTTCTTCTTTTCTATTTTAATCATTAATACTTAAACGACTGGCTGTGAACTAAATAAAGATGTATATTTACATAGAAATTGTAATTTTCCATTTCTCTCTCTCTCTCTCTCTCTCTCTCTCTATATATATATATATATATATATAAATTGAATAATTTGTTATGACCATGAGGATTGCATTGAGCATGTCTGAACTGATATTTTTCAATAAAGATTTATTCGCAATAGCAATTCGTGGATCAGTAAGAAATTGAATAATAAAATAATATGGGCAATCACACTGTATAATTAAAAATAACAATTATTTTTTTTTTGCTTTTATTTTTTAGCTACTTAAACTTTTATTTTTTAGTCACTTAATTCTCGCTCCCGTGATGATCAAGGGCTGTGTCTTTTATTCAGATTGTGCTTCCCACCAGTTTTATAAAATAGTGTAATTGAATTTATTATAATACCATTTTACGGTGTCATTAAATAAGGTGAATGTTTCATTTTCAAAAAAGTGGTGCCAATAAGCAACTTGAATTTTTTAACCGTAATTTAATGCGACCATTAATGAGTTAAGGAACATTTGTATTTTCATAGATAAAATGGTATATATATATATATATATATTTACAGGGTGCAATGTGTTATCTATTGTCGACATTTAATTTCTCAACCATTGGTCGTAGACATATAGTTCCGATTACATAAACGTTTCAAATGAGGTAAATATTCATGTTGTGGCATTATTTAAAGTAAAAAATCAATTTTATAAAAGTTACGAAATCTAACTTTTTATACGGTCCCCCAGTCGCTATAGTTATATTTAGTAAAAGGTTACTCCTATCACAACAGATATGACACAGAAAGTTTGACATCTTAATGCAAAATTTAACACATTTATTAAGTTTCAAAGTTTGAGATTTTTGCACATGATTTTGTCTTTCATTGAGGGATCAGTTAAAAGATGAATTAAAATATTTCAAGAAAAAAAATCAGGGTGCAATGTGCTTTCTACGGCGAAACCAACTTTAGCCGGTATCGCCAAATCGGGGTTTCACCAAAGAGAGTTACTTCATCTAAAAATTTGAGCTGACTTTTAGGGGTCAAAGCGAAGAATGAAATATTGAAATTAAACAGAAAAATAAATATTATTTTATTATAAAAACAGAAAACAACTATAAAAAATGAATACATCAAAGGTCGGAATCTACTAGAGATACTGCTCAAAGTGTTCTTCACTGGTGACAATGCACAATTGAATGCATGACAGTACTGAGTCCTATACACATTAGAGCATAGCAGGTATGCAAACTGTGCGACAGTCAAGGATGATGCGCTCCTTCAGATAAACCAGAGAAATGGTCTCAGTCACATAGACCTATGCATTGATGTAACCCCAGAGGTAGAAGTCCAAGGGAGTCAAGTCCGGCGAACTTGGTGGACACTATATCGAACCACCATATACGAGGACCAGCTGACCGAATTAGGTGGCCCGATACGCCCGGACGTTTGATGTTTTATGCGGAGATTGTCCCATCATGCTAAAACCACACCCGGCATGCATGTCAGAGAGGTAGCACTTCATATCAGTTACGACCGTGTTTTGTAGCAGATGCAGGTAATGATCGCCCGTTAAGGTCCCATAGTAGAAGATGATTTCAACAATCTGGGTTCCCCATAAACCGCACCACACGTGTCGTACTGTGCGGGCGATGTGGAGGTTTTCCAGAGGCCAGTAATGCTCATTGTGCACGTTCACCATACCACACCGTGTAAACATTTACTCATCTGCCCACAAAACGTCACTCAGGAACGACGGATTTTCCTCTAAGGCGTTGAGCATGAAATTCCAATAATAAAATCCTAGTGCGTGGTCACCCAGCATCAATGCTTGCACCAGTGTCGGATGGTATGGATGCGCATCATGTGCATGTAACAAAAGCCAGACCTGCTGACCACATGCCACGCTTATTTCCGTCGTGCACAGTTGTGGAATTAAAAAGGCAAATGCCAGCACTTGTTCCGGTGTCACTTGAACATTGCACCTTTCCCGGGTACTTGTTCTGGGTCGTGGTGAAACAGAGCCGGTCTCTCTAAGATGGTGCAATGCATCAGTTATAGTTTCATGCGTTGTATGTAGATTTTTAGGGAAACGTTCTGAATAAACACTCGCAGCATCACCGGCATTTCTTTGACATTCACCGAAAATAAATATCATTTCGGTATATTGCATATATGCGTAGCTTGCCATCACGATCTCAGCGCTGACTAGCATTACCACTGCTAGATTACTCGTGTTTTATCCCGAACGTATGGCCCTGCGGAGTTCTTGTAATTTGCATAATCACAATTTTAATTTTCGTCTGGTCGTTTGCGTTTCGCTACCATTTATCTATTCCTTAGTGAGTATGTTTTATTTTACGGTTGTCGATTCTACCTACTTTGACGTTTGAATGTTGTTCGATCCATAAAAGTTACATAAATATTTATTTTTCTGTTTAATTTCAATATTTCATCCTTCGCTTTGTATACGACCACTAAAAGTCAGCTAAAATGTTTTGATGAAATAACCCTCTTTGGTGATCCCCAGATTGGCGATACCGGATAAAGGTTGTTTCACCGTAAAAAGGACATTACACCCTGATTTTGATCTCGAATTACTTTAATTCATCTTTTAACTGATCCCTCAATGAAAGACAAGATCAAGTGCAAAAATCTCAAACTTTGAAATTTAATAACTGTGTCAATTTTTGTAGTACATATGTCAAACTTTTTGCATTATATCTGCTATGATATGTGCAAATTTTTACTAAATATAACTATAGGGACTGGCGGACCGTATAAAAAGTTAGATTTCGTAATTTTTATAAACTTGATTTTTTACTTTAAATAATGCCACAACATGAATATTTACCTCATTTGAAACGTTTTTGTAATTAGAACTATATGTCTACGACCAACAGTTGGGAAATTAAAGGTCGGCAATAGATAACATATTGCACCCTGTATATAAATTGAAGAATTTGTTATGAGGATGGGGAATGCATTGAGAATGTCTGAACTAATATTTTTCAATAAAGATTTATGCACAATAGCAATCCGTGGATCAGTAAGAAATTGAATAATAAAATAATGTACATAATCACATTGTATTATTAAAAAATATATTTTTTTTTACTTTTATTTTTTAACCACATAATTCTTGATCCCGTGATATTCAAGGGATTCTTTTATTCAGATTATGACTCCCATGAGTTTTATAAAATAGTGTAATTGACTTTATTACAATACAATTTTACGGTGTCATTGAATAAGGTGAATATTTCATTTTCAAAAAGGTGGTGCCAATAAGCAACTTGAATTTTTGAATCGTAATTTAATGCGACCATTAAGGGGTTAAGGAACATTTGTATTTTTATAAATAAAGTGGTATTCTTTCATATATGCAATGCATGCATTTTTTGCACAGAACTTCAGAACTTACGGAATTTATTGTTAGAGGTAAATGTCGTTTGGATTTTTTGTATGCATTGCTACAGGTTGATTGCTAAATAATTAAGTGCACACTAAAGACAAGCACTCATATTTAGCTTTTAATACACATTTTCCTGATCAATGATAAGCTGCAATATCAAAAGACCCCAGACGCTTTGGCGTACAGGGCGCATAAAACAATTTGCTATAGTTACAAGTCTTTTCGAGTTTTATAATATAGGGTGTATGCAGAGTCAGAATTACACTGATTCTATAATCACTCGGAATCATAAAAACTCGAAATGACTTGCAACTGTAAAAATTAATTTCATATAACCTGTACAAAGTATTTACGAATTTGTATAAGAATACTACGCATTAACATAAGAATATGAAAGTTACTAAGTTACTTTTGAATTTTCTCATGTTATATATATATATATATATATATATATATATATGTGTATATATGTATATATATCATCTAGATGTTTCTACCAAATTGAAAAGCACGTCCAGAAAACAGAAGCAAATTTCAGCTATTAGTACTGCCCTAGACACTCTCTAGATATTCGAAATTTTTCGGAATATTTTTTACAATGCAGTGTGCCTTTAAGAACATTATTTAAGATGGTAAATTTAAAATTCGTCAAGTGGAAGAAAATTATAAATGGGAAATTTTATTGGGTATAAAGAACATAACTCCATGAAATTCATTCTGATTATAAGAAAGAACGTTAGCAGGTGAGAGAACACATACTGCACAATCTCGATATCGCGAATCTCTGAAAATGAAAAAGAAATCGAGTTAAAGAGTTTTCGGTTTATTGCTGTTTTAATATAAAAAAAAGTATTGAAATATTAATCCACCTTACAAATTGCATTTTAGGCTAAAAATATAACGCAATAGATAAATATGGACAAACATAAACTAATAAACAAATGACTCATCTCAGTAAATATATAAAATAATAACATTTAAATATTTTTAAATGTGTATTCACATAGAATATTTTGATTAAAAAATAACCAATTGTTTGCAAAAATAAATTATTTCGAAATAGGCTTTTCCGCCAATCGGAATGGAATAATGAACGGGGATCTTCGTTGCTGCTAATTATTTCCACACGAAAACAACAACAGAATTTTTTTTCCGGTAGAAACTTGGAAAAGCTTATTTCTAAATATTTATGGAAATTTCCAGAAACTTCCGCTAAAAATGTAGGAGAAAATGTGTTAAATTTTAAGAAATCCAAGGTAATTAGTTCTAGATATCAAAGTTATACTGCTGCTGAAAACCGATTCAAAAACGAAAGTTTTATTGTATGTAAGAAGAATTTATACATATGAAAAAAAAAAATCATAAAATTAAATTATTTGATATGATCAATACTGACTCGAGGAAAAAAGTTATGTTTTAACACGCATCTTTAGCTAATTACACTGACAATCAAGGGACATAAATGAGACTAAAATAATCGATTTTTTGATTAGAAGGTTGCATCGATTCTTTTAGAAAAAAACTTACTATAAAACTTCCCAAAAAGGCACAATTATTTTAAATTTATTCAGATATATGCTCAGTTCTTGAACGTCGTTTTTTTGTGTTTCGTTTTATAAATTGAAACTTTTGCAACAGAATAATGGCAAATGATTTAAAGAAAGATGCCATTAAATCAAATCCCTAAAGAGATTTAGAAAGAGATGAGAAAAATTAATACATTTGTTTTTATGACTATGAACTAAAAAATTGGATGTGTATAACTTAGTATTTGTACTTTGTAGGAAAATCTGATTTTACGTAGATGTTAAATTATGTAAACTAATTTGGAAAAAAAAAGGTTCCGTGTAAGTTAGTTTTTAATAATCAAATCAAATTTATTAACTATTTAAACAATAGTATGAAACGATGTCGTCTCCATAAGAAAATCTTCAGTGTTCAAATGTATAATGGAATATAATTATGGAGAAATATAGAAAAAATTATAATGCAACGAATATATGGGAACGCCCACTGTTTCTCTTATGAGCATTAGAGCAAATTTTCATAAATACTTCTAATTATTTTATTAGAAAATATAATTAAGATAAAAATTGATATAATCAGTTAAATACCCTTCTGTTCCAATCACTTAACAAATATCTGATTTGTAACAAAAAGCATGTTGCTTGTCCATATAATAAATCAAAATTTTGTTACTCTTGTGAACAGAGTGATAAAAGCGTAACAAAATTTTGATTTCAAGGGCACAGGCCATTTCAGTTTGTCTAAACGATCAAAAACATCGTCTTTTTTAAAGTACCAAAACACAAATAATATGCAAATAAGATCTTTTTTTTTCTTTTCGGCCTAAAATATATATTCTTAGCTATAACATCCAGAAAAAATGAATGTTGTATATACAAAATTAATATTTAAATTTTATATTTAAACATTAATCGCACTAATTCCTAAATTAAATTCATTAAGGGCTGCGTGCATGATAAAGCTTTATATTATGTATGTAGAAAACAATTTTCCGACAAAATAGAATAATTACACACCTACTTCTAAATAAAAACCGAAATATATGCAAAATGTTTGGTTTAAAATTTAATTTTAGCACAAAATAAAAAAAAAAAACACAAATTTCTCAAATTTTTTTTTTCAAGTTTTTCAAGTGCAAAAGAATAAATAAACATGTATGTGAATACTTTTCGTGTTAACATGAAGATTATAGAGAAAGGCATATTTGGCTATTTTTTTAAAGCTGTACTTATATAGTTTGAAGGTAACAGTGCGCGAGAACTCCAGATTTACAGATCTGAGCAAAGCCCTTTTAAAGTTTCAATGTGAAAGGACTTTCAATTGTACTCACCGTCTATAAATGGTTATAACTCAAGAAAAAATGCAGATTTTTGAGTGGGTTTTTTTTGCATGTTGTTGAGAATTTTTTGAAAATTCAGAATAAAACAAAATCCGAAAACTGATTTTTTGAAAGTTTAAAGGTCCTGTGCCCCCGTAATATACAGACAAGTAAAATGCATTTTGTTACAAATGAGATATACAAGTATGTTACGTGAGTGCATTTATCTAATTATATATCAATTTTTATCTTAATTATATTTTGTCAGAAAATAATCGGAATTATTTATAAACAAGTAAGAAAAATCATGCGTTTAGCATAGATTATGAAACACTTTCCAACACTTCCTGAATGCTTTAAGAAAACTTCGTTATTTAGAGAAATAAGGTATATAAGAGAACTAAGTAAACATTTTAGAAAACACATGAAACATTTGAAGAACAGATTGCTGCAGTTACCGTATATAGCCAAATATGTATTCCAATTCTTTTGGACAGCCCTGTATTTGATCTGTAGGTTGATATAGATACTATATTATGGGAAAATTTAGTTTAGCAAGAAAACTCATAACAAGTTGAAATTTCTCTTTCAGCGATGTATTCAATTCTTTGCGTGACCCTGTATATCCTTTTATGTATGTTCCACAAACATTACCAATCAAACCAAACGTAGATCTGCGTAAAAAAGCATAACTCATTTAAAAAACACCTTTAAACAATTTGCAATCATACCCAGTAACCGTTACGAATTATTTTGTGTAGCCCTTTATATGAATTACAACATTTATATACACCATATACAATGAATAAATATAGTGAAACATAAAATCACATAACATATATAAAAATGCATTTCCAGCAATCATCGCTACTGTACAGTACTTCGGACACAATATAGTATCTGAAATCTTTTGTGTGTCCCTGTAAATACGATGCACTTCGTATTACACATGAAATAAGTTATAGTAAACCTCAGCGACGTATATCAATTTCATTATACATGAAACAATTTAACTTAATTAAAATACGCCGCAAACAATTCCCTCCACCCCTGTTTCGTTCTGTAACGGAATTATTTTGTGTGGCCCTGTAAATGAATAATAACTATTCTTTGCATCGTATGTTCTACAGAATGTATATTTTAGTGCACTTGATAAATGCATATGAATTTTATTATGTTTGAAAGCATGTAACATCATTAAAAACCATTTTAACAGATTTTTTCTCCATAGTCCGTAATGTAACGTAAAACTTTTGACTTTCCCTGTAAATGAACAAAACATGCTAGAAACTTTATTTGAAATAGGAATCGTGCTACGGTAGAGGTTACTAACATACAAAAATTTTAGAACGATCCGACTATATTTACGAAAGTTAGAGCGCGGCCAGACGGCCAGACAAACCGAAGTCATAAACACTTTTCAACTTTGTTAGAAAGTGTTAAAATTGCTCTAATTGTCAGAAGAGTAACGGATGGACTTTTCGGTATAAGAAATATTCTTATTGGATGTATTCAAAACATAAATATAACATTACGGAGTTAATTTTATGTTTTCTACTGTAACTCTAATGTTTTTCACGTAATGTTTATTATTAAATCTTGAAGCACTAAGTACTGATTGCATCTTTTATTCCGTCATTGTGAAGAGAAAGAAATTCATGAAGTACATCGAAGCACAAGTAAGTAATTTCTTTTCAATCTGTCGCGGATCACAATCTGAAAGTTATATTTAAAAATTTACTAAAAGTAGTTTTTTTGACTGTATTATCAATGTTTTTATCACCTGCAGAAATGGCTCCGAAAAGAATATATAGTAGAAGATACATCCTCAAAGCAATAGCAGTGGTCCAAACTCGTTTCATAAAATAAATGTACGCATAGATATCTAATGAAACTTTATAGAATTATTTTATATAATGTTCTCTTTTTAAAGATGTTATTCATATGCATACCTGTATGGCACAGAACACAATAAAAATATTCATATAGCATAAGCGTAAAAAATAAATTCGTAACATTTTTATATACCATATATTGCCCTATAATACAAAACACGTATGTAGAATAATTTAATGATTGATAAAAGGCTAATAGGTATATTTTTCAACATATTAATACATGGAAATTATTCCAGAGATAAACATTCGCCTTGCATACAATATTTCAAATGAAAATCAAATTTCAAAGAAATAGCTTAAGAGGCGCAAATGCCAACTTAGTGAAAAAGTTTCCATGCCGGGGACTCGAAGCTGGACCATCAGTATAGCGTACTGACGTTCTACCGACTAAACCACATGGAACGGTACCCAGCCTGGAAATTTTCTCACTATTATATGTTAGCAAGGCTACAAACACAGCACAAGATGGAATATTTATCGTTAGCCACCGACATCGGGCAAACACGAAACTAAATTAAATCCAGCATCGATAGAAACTATATCAATACATGGAAATTATTCCAGAGATAAACATTCGCCTTGCATAAAATATTTCAAATAAAAATCAAATTTCAAAGTAATTGCTTAAGAGGCACAAAGGCCAACATTATGAAAAAGATTCCATGCCGAGACACTAACCCGGGCCATCAGTATGGCGCACTGACGTTCTACCGACTAAACCACATGGAACGATACCCAGCGTGGAAAATTTCTCACTATTATATGTTGGCAAGGCTACAAAAGCAGCATAAGATGGAATATTTATCGTGAGTCACCGACATGGGGCAAACACGAAACTAAATTAAATCCAGCATCGATAGAAACTATATTAATACATGGAAATTCTTCCAGAGATAAACATTCGCCTTGCATACAATATTTTAGTTTTGTGTTTGACACATTTCGGTAGCTCACGGTGGCTTCTATCTTATGCTGCGTTTATAGCCTTGCCAAAATATAATAGTGAGAAATTTTCCATGCTGGTATCGTACCACGTGGTTTAGTTAGTAGAAGGTCAGTGCGCTTTACTAATGGTCCGAGTTCGAGTCCCGGCTTGAAATCTTTTTCACTATGTTGGCCTTTGCGCCTCTTAAGCAATTAATTTGAAATTTGATTTTCATTTGAAATATTGTATGCAAGGCGAATGAAATTAAATAAATACATTGATACAAAATACATTCATACAAAATTAGTCAAAATTAATACATTTTTTTTTTAAAACTTGAATATGAAAATTCACTTTATTTCCTTTCATAAGGTTTAATATGATAAAACAACAAAAAGTTCATTTTATGCCCCTTTGTACAGAGATGAAAAAAAAATGCAAATGCTGTTCAATGTATTTCAATTTCTAAGTAGAAACATAATTTTAAAAATATGCTCTTGTCGATATAATGTTAGCTGCAAATATTTTCTATGATACACTTTGTTAAATTTTGCATAAATATTTAATCTAGAAAGTAAATAAAAAAAATCCAATATTAAACTGGAACATATTACTTTTAATGCATGTTTTATTTATATTGATGCGATATTCAAATAACCTTTAATCATTACCATTTAAACCTGGAAAAATGTGTAAATAAAGCAGTTTAACATATAACAGCAATAAAAACACTTTAGTATGTGGCATTTATTCAAATTTATTTTACAGATATTTTTACACACACACACACACACACACACATATATATATATATATATATATATATATATATATTATGAAAATTTAGTCAGTTGCAATTTTTGAAATAAAATTATAATTTGATTAAAAGCAATTTTTTTTCTGCTTGGAAAAGGTATTTTTATGCAATAAATAATACGTATATAGAAGAATGTAATATATTTACTGATTAATAAAGGGCTTTTAAGTATATTTTTGAACATTCAAATTTTTCAATCATACAATTCAATTTTTCTCCTTTACAAAAATACAAATTATAGGTTCTAAGATTAGTTATTACATACCTATCAAAATAAATTACAATAATTGCATAAAAATGTTTAAGTAGCAATATTTGTCAATTAAATATTCTTTTTTAATAATGTTGTATAAAAAAATTTGCTTATTAATTTTCAAATAATTATATCCATGAACCGTTATTTAAAAAAATGAGTAATGCATAACAACATTAAAAAAGACCTTTTCTATATCAAAATTAATACCTTTAAAAAAATTGAATATGAAAAGTTACTTTATTTTCTTTCATAAGATTTAATATGATAAAATAACAAAGAGTTCATTTTATTCCCCTTTGTCGAGAGATGTAAAAAAATGCAAATTCTGTTCAATATATTTCAATTTCTGAGTAGAAACATAATTTTAAAATTATGCTCTTGTCGATAGAATGTTAGCTGCAAGTATTTTCTATAATACACTTAGTTAAATTTTGTATAAATATTAAATATAGAAAACAGTCTGAGAAAATAATTTCATATGAAACTGGAACATATTACTTTTTAATAAAGGTGTTTTTTTTCATTTATGGGATATTCATATAATCCTTAATAATTAAAATTTAAGCCTGTAAAAATATGCAAATAAAGCATTTTAACATGTAATAGAAAAATAAAACCTTTGAATATGTGTCATTTATTAAAATTTATGTTACAGATTTTTTCCCAACTATGTCTTTAAAAAATGAAAATTTCGTTAGTTTAATTTTTGAGATACAAATATAATTTGATTTGGAAGGCAATTTTTTATGCTCCAAAAATGATTATTTTTTTATTAAAATGCAATAAATAATATACTGCTCATAGCTAAAAATTTAATCATTTATTTACCTTTCACTAAATTTACTTAGTCAATCAAGGACATTTTAATAAAGTTCATGATATTCTGAATGTTCAGTTTGACGTATGACGAGAATATGGAGTGAGAATTACAAGGTGTCTCGTCAAGACCGCCCAAATTCTGATCAGATATATACCGCGCTTGTAGTAATTAAAAAATGCACAGAGAACTATACCGAAACGGCCATAGTTTTCGAGAAAAATACTAAAATAAGTCTATGGCGTCATATTCGGTGGAAGAGAAAAAATTTTTTGGAGACAATAATTGGTATTAGCATATATAGGAAGGTGTTCAAAATGTCCATCGTGCATATCGGGGGCCCGTGGAATGACTGAATGACTGCATACGTTGCAGCAGCGTGGTGACCACAAAAGTTCACGCTGTGTGAACTGGATCAACTAAGTCACTTTCTGTTGTAACCGGGACTCGAATACCAATTCCTTATGACTGCCTCATAGGCCTCGATATGCGCGGTGAATATTTTGCATATCATGTGTACGGATGTGTGTGTGTACGTATGTATGTGTGTATGTAAGCCCTCAATTTTAAAAACAACGACATAATGTATTTGGATATAACTACTAGAATACCTTTTTTAGTTGTATTAAACACAAACAATTTATCGCATCGTACTTAGTTGTTTACAGGGAGAGTAAAATATTTTAACATATGATTTCCTACTGCTTTTTCAAATTTAAGCAATAAATAATTGATTGACTTTATAAATGTTAAAAAGGGAGCATAGAAGGAAATAAAATCACTCGTTAAAAGGGTTTTAGCAATATCTTGAGCAGTGATTAGCTAGAGTGCATTTATAAATAAAGAAAGTGGGGACATATAAGATAAAAATGTGATTAGTCGATTTGGATTTTGGACAATATCAGAGCAATAAGCCTTAAAGTGCAAATACATATAAGTGAGCGATACATACACGAGTAAAATTCGATTAGTCAAGAATATTGTAGATTTGCTGAGTACTTCCTTGACTTAGCCGATAAAATGTTTGTTGAGTTTACCAATTCGTTTATTAAGATTTGACCAAATAAGTATTTCCGAGTTAATTTTAAATAGTTTAGAGAAAAAAAAAACTTCTATTTTCAGCCTGCGCCTGTGTATTTGAGCAAATTTCTCTCGTTATAAACCATTCTCGCTAAAATACCCCAATCGACGCTCGACGATAACACGTGTTTTCTTTTTTTTTCACGATTTCTAACAAGTCATTTATTACATCCGCCTAAAGTACTGCTATTTTTTTTTCACAATTTCTTTTTCAGTTCAGTTTAAAAGTGTGCGTTATTGGTAATGTCAGCACTACATAATTTGTCTAAACGACTAACTTCCACAATATAATGAAGATTTCCTGGTTATTTATTTATTTTTTTTTTTTTCAAGCTCTGTCAACTTTGTAAGGTTATTCCCACAGTATGGTCCCACAGTACGAGAAACAATTTGTTATTTTTCCTCTCACATATGATTAATTTCCATTTTTAGAAGAAAATGTATTGGATGAATAGAAAAAACAGGTAAAAACAAAAAAATTAGTAATTGTTGAAAAAAGAAATATTCTGTAAGTCCAATTTGTATGATGTTGTAATTACTTTTATTTTTGTATAGAGAACAATATTCAAGCCTAATTAAAAACAAAAAAAAGATTTTGACATCTATGTATATATATTTAAATTTATTAAATCTTCAATATTTTAATCTTGTAAAATAAGGATATCTCTATATCCCGTACAACCATTGGCGGATTCTTATTCTGTAGGCAATTGTGTAGTGAGAAACGTTGAGATTATCTGCGCAACATAACGCCAATTAGCTATGTTTGAATGAAAGGAACGTCCACGTAAAAAATATTTCTGCAGTAACCAACTACAAACTTTTTTTGTTTAAAAACAAATGAAAATTGATATTTTTTAATAACGAATGTATAAAATTAATACTTTGTATAAAAATAACAAAAATGCATAACGAGACTAATCGCGGATATGTTTGGACTTTTGAAAATCATATGCGGCCAGTATTTGCGGAAAATGTCACTTGGTCACAATCTGTGCTGGTACCTTCATCTTAATTTATACTGATTAATATGTATTTTGTTTATTAAAATATTTTAGAAGGAAATAATAATGTATAATCATAAGTGTACATATTTCTAAACATTCAACAGGAGAAACAGCAAAAATAAAATAATATGTAATTTTGCAAAGAACAAGATTCTATACATATTTATGTATAGATATTTATTAAAAATATAAACCAGTGTAGCATACATCTATTTAAAAAAAATTTTAAATTAAATATATATATATGCTTAAGAAATGTATTTCACTTATTTATCAAGACACGTTTTTTTTTTTTTTTTTTTTATGCATATTGGTTTCAAATGATAGAGCTTTTATTACACGATTAAAAACTTTATTTTTGCCCAAAGTGGGTTTAAATAAATCATTTGACCTAAAAAAGAATTATTCTAAGAGATACTTTTAGAAAGGCTATTAACACGTTTCAAATATGTCTTTCCAACCCGTAAATGCTTACAGCTTAAAATATTGCACATTTTAATGTTGGAATGCCGTCTAAAATTGTATAAATATTTACATTTGATTGTGGTTTTCTCTCTGTAATATTTAGTTTGAATTTTTTTTAAATGTACAAAAATATTCTTTAGAAGTAACCGGGAAGAGCTACACTTTAGGTAACGAATTTGTTTGAAAAGTTTATCAAGAAATATATTTAACTCATACAACTTTTTTAGACCTAAACTACTGCAATATTATTTTACAAATGAATGATCATTATTTCGAAGAATAATTTTAATATTATACTAAATGCTACGTTTTTGATACCGAAACACAGATTATTAGAAATAGTGTAATCTGAATACGATGGACCAAAATACAAATCACTGAAATTTCGAAACCGATCGTTTACCCCCAATTTTTCTATAAAAATAAAATTCTGTACAGAGTATAAACCCACGTACTAATTACGCTTTCTGTTTTTTACGAGAAATAAAAAAACTTTAAGGAAATTTTATTACTCGAACAAATATATATATATATATATATATCTGATGTTGGCTTAAAGAGAACCATTGGACAAACGGATCCATAATTCAGTGGAATATTTTGATAAAAACGATCGATCATTTACACATATGAATTTCAAACTATATCGTTGGCATATTTTACCATATAGTAGACATTTGTCATGAAGACAATTTTTCTTCGTCTACTTAAAAACGTGAAAAATTGTGGAACGTATAGTTTGATTTTTTATGTATATTTTTCCGCTTACATATGTTTAGCAAGTAGTTTCGAAGTCTTTAGAAAATATTAGTATTAACTAATATAAATAAACTATTATATATTTAATTCAAAAATGAAATTTGTGCGAAATAACACCACGTTTATCCAAACACGAATAAATAATAAATAAATAGAATACAAGGTTACGCACAGCGAAAATACTTCGGTCTGTGTTCACTAATTTAAAAATGAAATTATGTTTATTACGATATAAAGGAAGTTAGATTTCGATTCAGTTTCTAATTTTAAATGTAATATTAAGTCATAGAAAGGTCTGTCCTTACGTAGAATTGTTAAAGCGGTTCTTTTTTGCACAAAACATGTTTGAAACGGGGAAAACTGATTGAAGTTCGATCGTGGATTAGGTATCGTGTACATAAGCTTGAATATTGTTTCTTTTTGCATTTATTTCTTTTTTATTTTACAAAAAAATATATTTATTTAAAAAAAGTTTTAATATTATACGACAAAATTAATATTGCAAAACTAGTTTTAATGCGATTAAAGAAGTCCAGATACCATACTTTTGAGTAGTCATTTCTTTCTTATATAGATTGTTATGTTGTCTTCTCTTAATTTAACTAACAATAGTAATTATTATTTGTAAACAAATAAAAAAATTCAAAACGTATAAGCATTCATGATATTTTTTGTTGTAATGTGAAAGGAAAAAGTTCAAATAAATATACAGCTACGAAAACAAAATTGATGAAGATTTATGCTTGTTTGTATATGCATTTATATATACATAAACATTTAATTTATGTGCATTATTATTACTATTTATTTCAAACAATTTATTTTTGTCTGTATATAAAAATAGAAAAATAGCTTTTATATATAAAAATATTTAAATATTGAAAAAAATACTTCTGTATCACACAATAAAACTGATTGTCAGAAAATATGCATGAAGCATTCCCTTTTCTCGCAAATTAATTTTCTCTATCCTTCCACTTAAACTGTTAAAAATTGAATTTCACAATAATTCAGTTTAATGTACTGCAAGTTGTCCGAAGATAAATCTGAAAATTTCTTGTCTTTTTGACTTGAACAAAATCGTAAAAATCAAGCAAATATTAGGGTAAAGAACCTACCCTTAAACTGAATTATTGCGAAATCCTATTTTTCAGCGGTTTATTTGAAGATTAGAGAAAATGGGTTTGGCGAGAAAAGGAAATGTTTCATGCATATTTCCTGATAATCAGTTTATTGCGTGATGTACAAAAGCAATTTTTTTCAATATTTATGCAATTTATTTAATATTAAAAAGCTATTTTTATATTATTATATACAAACAAAAATAAATTGTAAGTAATAAATAATAATAAAAATGTATATAAATAAAATATTTATGTATATTTAAATACATATACAAACAAGCTAAAACTACTGAAAGAATTGAAATATCACGAAACCGATTTATAGCAACAATCTACGAATAGTATATATATATATATATATATATAACCATTAAAAATATTACAGACTACCAACAAATATAAAAAATAAATGAAATGAGCAGAAAAAGAGTAGTGGATATTTGTAGAACATAGACAGAATCTACATGTCCCAAATGCCTACAGTTCCACAAATAAAGTTTCCAGATGAAAGATTTTTAGAATAAAGATAAAGTGGTTTCATCTTCATATTAGCTATAAAAAAGCTAAAGAATATGAATTTGGGACTACCATCACACAAAAAATATGTATATATATATATATATATATATATATATATATATATATATACATATCTTTGCCTATCGGACAACTGTATGTTCAAACATTATGAGATCAAGGATATAAACCTGGGCTTCCCGGTCAAAAGAATATAACTAAAAACCACCAAGTTTATTATTTGTGATGTCGAATTCCTGTTTTCTCTGCACATACTAAAGACACATCGATGAACGAGGTATTTTTAGAATGTTCCTGTAAGCGGATTTTGACGTAGTATACATGTGTATCATTAAAACACGTTGTTTCATTAAAATAAAATGCAATTAATCAAAAATTAATTAAAAAATGTAACAACAAATAATCTCAAATTTCGAAGGAAATGTCTCGCACTAGTCTACTGTTTTTTTCCTTAAATGATAGCTTCAATAGATTTTTTACATTAAATATATGTATATATATATATATTATTTTTTCTTTGTTTTTGCGCCCACTAATAATACCAAAAACTATATTTATATGAAAAATAGCAACAATGCGTTAAAATAAAGTTTTGAAATTTCATTACGGCCTATCACCTCGACACAAATGCTGAGCTACTTATATTAATTTAACAAGGAGAGGGCCAACCTTATTAATCACAGATGTTTATTATTTTAATATATGATGTAGGGTAGAGACCCCTTAGTCTCAGGTTCAACGGATTTTATCCAACGCTCCTCAGTTCTTGAGAAACCGGGGGGGGGGGTCCTAATAGTAGTACACAAATTAAATACTTACTTTGTAATGAAAAGGATAGGTTGGTTGTAGCTCAGTTGGTTTGGCGTTTGCTGGCTGATCTGTGGGGCCGGGTTCGGTACCCGAACACGCTACATTTGTATTTCTCATTTTTTGTTTTATAAATATATTTGTAATTATAATTTAATAATTTTAATTAAAAACTTTAATATCACACATTAATTATAATGTTAACAAACTTAAATTTATCATTTGGAACAGATGTCATAAGTTCCCACGGCCGCCATCCTGAAATTTTTCTTGGCGTGAAAACCCCTTTTCCGCCAACTAGTTAATGTCGCCAAACACGGTTTATACGCATGTTTCGCTTCACCAAAATAAAATGTAAATAATAAGCAAAATTCGCTAATTCGTGGCAATCTTGAATGAGCGCTTCGCGCACATTAACCGAAAAAAAAACATCACTGCATTCAGAACTTCTCGCGGTATAGCATTCTCAAAATTCAGCAATTCTCGCTTTCTAGCAATCTCAAAACGTAAAAAACTCTTAAACCAGCAAAATATACATAAAATTATCAACATACCTTAACAGACATCTGCTTTCATGAAAGCTCCTGCACGAAATCTCTCTCATAACATCACCCTCATTTTCCAAAATAGGCTTATGAATACGCATTTGCAGGCACACTATAAACAAACCTACTTTTCTTGTCAAAATTTCCTCATATTACTTAATTACTTCAGCAAAAGCATTTAAACGGATTACAGAAACCATAGTCAGTCAAATACATCCTATAAATTTAACATAAAAATAAAAAGACAGCACGATAGAACACGATATCAAAATATATCCACAAAATCCCCCACTTCTCACGGGTTGCCAGAACACAACACGTCAGAACACACACGTCACACGGGGTTCCACATATCGATGTTGCCACATCCACAAACACCACCAACATGCCAACAAAAAATCGCCAAACAATTTTAAAAAACGGCTGAGGGAACATAAGACATCTAAGCCTATATATATATATATATATATATATATTTTTAAAACTAATATTTCTCATTCTTTAAAGAGGTTTAAAAAGAAATTGGATCTATTATGAATGACAAAAATTCCAAAATCGTGACAAAACCTGTTGTGTCGCCATCTAGTTATGATAAAATAAAAGAATATTCAAATAAAATAAAAATAAAATCAGAAAGAAGATAAAGGGGAAAGCAAAATATTTGAAAGCGCAAGCATACGTATTACAAATTTAAAAAACTTTAATATGCAAAAAATCGGTTGTAATTTAATTCTGATGCTAATTTTTAGTATAATTATGCTTGTTACTTTAAAAACAGAATAATAGTATTATCGCATTGACTTCCTTCGTTAAAGCAATGCGTAAAGGATATTTCTTTAAAATCACGAATTGACACAATTGCTCAATATCATTGCATGGATAAAGAATTATATGAAATACATTTAAAACTGATTTAAAAAAAATAACAGTTTTATGATGTTTTATACAACTATTTAGTTAAAAGTAAAAAATTAAATAGGTTAAAAATATAATTGATATACAATATTATAAATTTTAACTGGCAATGAGATTATTAAGTTATACTTACAAGTATATTTATAAAACAAAAAATAAGAAAAACAAATGTAGCGCGTTCATGTATCGAACCCGGGACCACGGATCAGTCGGTAAACGCCGTGCCAACTGAGCTACGACCAACCTATCCCTTTCGTTACAAAGTAAGTATTTGATTTGTGTACTACTATTAGAACCCCCAGTTTCTCAAGAACTAAGGAGCGTTGGATAAAATCCGTTGAACCTGGCACTAAGGGATCTCTACCACCTCATAACCTAATAATCAAAATCTGTGATTAACAAGGTTGGCCCTATCCTTGTAAGTGCAAACGGATTTATCTTTCGTAAATCTTAATCGTCCGCAGCACGACAGAGATAACTTTATCATGCTTTAAATTTATTTTAAAAACAATAAAAAATGAGTGAATTGCGATGTAGTTATCAAAGAAATTGCGATACAGTTTTCAATCAAATTGCGTTTGAATGTAAATTTTTTTCCCTATTGGACGGTGTAAAAATTTAAAATGTGGGATATTTAAAACATTTAAAAAATCGAGTAAAAATAAAATTTAATCATCTATTGTTGCCGCCGTCAAAATGACGCCAGTGTTGCGCACAGAGACGTTTGTCATTTGTAATACAGATAATACTAATAAAAATTATATTTTTTCTTAATTTCGAAAATTTTAAATCGCTATAATACAGAAACAAGTTGGAAATTGCTCGTCAAACGTGGCTAATGAGCAGCGTTCGTACTATAACTAGTTTTATAATTATTTTTTGCACCCCATATTGTACTGAATGTATAATTTTTTGTACTTCATAAAGTGCATAGTCTGTAACATCATTAAAATGCACTTCCAATAATTTTTTCCCATTCCCCGTAATGTAACGGAACACTTTTGACTGTCCCTGTAATTAAACTATACATCCGATTTTCCTAAAATTTGAAATAGCTCGACAAAATTTTGCAACAATTATATCTTTAAAATTTCAGACCATTCGGAAGGCTGTAATATCATTAAAATGCACTTACAATAATTTTTCCCATTGGCCGTAATGTAAAGAAAAACTTTTGACTGTCCCTGTAATTAAACTATGCATCCGATTTTCATAAAATTTGAAATGGCTCCACAAAATTTTGCAACAATGATATATTTAAAATTTCAGACCATTCGAAAGGTTGTAACATCATTAAAATGTACTTGCAATAATTTTCCCCATTGGCCGTAATCTAAAGAAAAACTTTCGATTGTTCGTGTAATTAAACTATACATCCGATTTTCATAAAATTTGAAATGGCTCGACAAAATTTTGCAACAATCATATATTTAAAATTTCAGACCATTCGGTTGGGTTGTTTTTGAACTGTTATATGCGGACGGACGGACGGACGGACTGAACGACGACTATAGGTGCTACGTATTTATATAATTACGAACGCACCTAAAAACCGTGTTTTAAAACACAGTTATATCGAAATGAAAATTATTATTCAATTTTCTTTTTCAGTTACAAATCTAGGAAGAATCCTTTTTACTTAAAGAAAAACTTTTGATTGTCCCTGTAATTAAACTATACATCCGATTTTCATAAAATTTGAAATGGCTCAACAAAATTTTGCAACAATCATATATTTAAAATTTCAGACCATTCGGTTGAGTAGTTTTTGAACTGTTATATGCGGACGGACGGACGGACTGAACGACGACTATAGGTGCTACATATTTATATAATTACGAACGCACCTAAAAACCGTGTTTTAAAACACAGTTATATAGAAATGAAAATTATTATTCAATTTTCTTTTTCCGTTACAAATCTAGGAAGAATCCTTTTTACTTAAAACTTGCACGCTTTAAGTGAACATGATAGTTATTTCATTAATGCTTTAAAAAGCTTACGAATTGTGCAGTCTGTATTTATTTGCATTACTTATTTTGTTTTGTTTTAAAAATCATTTAAAGAAACTAAAGGTTGATTAGAAGTTTATTAATTTGCGAAAAGTAAATATATATAGACATATATAAAATATTTAAATTACATATGGCTAATATCGGAAAAATAATTCATAATTGATGTGCGCTTTCTATTTATTTTAAGACTGAGTTACCGTACACAAAATGAATTACCGTGGAATATTTTCTAAGTAGAGATAGGAAGTTTGTTAAATTTTATTAGTCGATCATAAATTTCTTCTATAACGAATATTATTTAAATAAATTACTGGGCATAAACATCAAAAATTAGATGCAAAAGTTTGATAAAAATGATGGATTTTTTTTTCTTTTGAATATAATTTTAAATCTGTACCATCAGCATATTTTTCAATATTTTATGCATAGACATTTGAAAGTGTTTTCTGTTCACTTCAAATCTTGAAATATTTATCTGAAGCATCGTTTGATATTTTGACTTTTTACAGATTCATATATTCAGCAAATATACAATAAATTCCTTTTACTGATTATTTTTCATTAACATAAATAAATGATATATTTATTCAAAAACAAGTATGAACGGAAAGGAATATTGTAATAACAGCAAAAATACATAAATAAACTAAATAAAGTACTGTGCCCAAATAAATTATAATAAAATTCTTAATTGGTTGTTTGAAAATAATTATTTATATTAAGTGATTGATATTTTTTTTTTATAGATGTTACACTGTATCATATGAATAGTAGAGTATTCTACCCTTTTTACCCTAATATCATCCGGTTAAAAAAAAAAAAAAACACTAAAGAGATCATCTGGTGCATTTACTTTTTCCATATTTAAATACCCTGTAAATATTTGGACGATTTCTTTTAAAATTATAATTATTTACTTAAAAAAAAAAATAGAATGATTAATAAAAGAGCGAAATTAATTCATCACGTGATATACGAACTCATAAAATAAGCAATATAACTATTATCCCTTTAAATAATATATCAGATTTTTCTCATGAAACAAATAAGTCTTAGACATGTAAATATAGTATGCATCATAACTTTGACAGTATTAAATTGAAATTACAGTACGGAAAATATGCTTAAGTGATATTATTATGATAATATAATTATAAAGGTGTAGATAGACATTATTTATATAGACTATAAAATATATTTAAAAAGAATTAATTATTTTTTTTATCAATTTGTCTAACTTGATTTCATTTTATTATTATTATTACTAGCAGATCCACCCGGCGTTTCCCGGGCCCGTGATGAATGACCCTCAAATTTGTATGATTTTCTACCTTTAATTCCCTTTAGTCTGAATTTAAATTTTTAAATATAAAAAATCGCCAAAAAAATATTAAATTGAAGATATGTACTATTTGGCGTAAGTTGATTTTGGGAGTCTATGCGTACCAAAAGCGAGCGGAACTGCGACAAAACACTCAGGTTTTTCCTGGTTTCGTGGACATTTTCATACATTTTGTTTTGTAAAAAATATTTCTTCCCCTCCGAACGTTTCAAAATTTTTATACGAGATGTAACTCTGGTCTATTTAGATGCTTCGATAAACATTGTGTTAAAATAAGGACGTTGAATAAAATAAAAAATGAAGAAATTTGCTTAATTTACTATTCGAAAATAGTGGGTAGTGAAAATTTCAAGTCGATCGGTTAGTTGGTTTTCCAAATTTTAGCGAATTCGCATTCATTCTTTATTAAAAAAAGCGTTTCTTTTCCTTTTTAAAAGTCAATTTTTTTCCATTTCGAAAAAAAAGTTCTGAATAATTTTTTTTAAATTTACATACTCTTAATTAGTCTACAATTATAGGCCGAGAAGCTAAAGTTTAAAATCTGTAAATGCTGTAATTTTAAAATTTTGGTTTAAATTTGAACTCACATTAAAATTTTACCCTATGATTTTTATCTACTCTCCAAAATAAAAGTAGGTGTTTTTCAAAGCAGAGATAATGTCTGTAACTTTTAAGAAGTAGCATATATCTCACGACTCCCTCAGAATTCGGCATATAAAAAGTCAGAAATGTTAATTTTTTAAAAAAAATCTAGAACCCCTACCTCCTAACCTGGAATTTCACGCACCATTCTTTTTTACACTTTATCTTTTGTGTTATAAACCTTCTTAAAGTTTCAAACAGATCGCCTTGCTAGATTTCCTAATTTTAACAAAATCGCGTTATGTTAGTTCCACATTCCACCACCAGGGAGCGCACTCTATTCTTAACAAAAGTTCCTTTACACAACCTATCAGTAGATATGTTACTCGAGGAGGTGGCGGTCTTCAGCAAGAATTTAAGATATTTGTTGAAATTACTATTCGGAAATAGTGGTAACTTAACTTTTGTCACATTTATATGTACTAAGTAGCATGTATCTGAGGACTTCATCAAAAAACCGCACCTGAAACGGTATGAAACGCAAAGGTTAAAAAAAAAAAAAAAAAAAAAAAAAAAAAAAAAAAAAAAAAAAAATGTTTCGCCCCTCTCCTCCCCCCACTCCCCTGCCTGAAATTTCACGCGCCATTTTTTATAAACTTTTTCTAATGTGTTATAAACTATCTTAAAGTTTCAAGCAGATTGCTTTGTCTGATTTCCTACTTTAAATGAAATCGCGGTCTCTTAGTTCCACTTTCCACCACCAGGGAGCGCACTGTATTTTTAACAAAACTGTATCTGAACGTAACTCCGTTACACAAGCTATCAGTAGATATGTTACTCGAGGGGGTGGAGGTCTTAAGAAAGAAATTAAGATATTTTTGAAATTCTATTCGGAAATAGTGGTAACAAAATTTTGACATTTTTATATTTAATAAGACTCATTTATCTCAGGACTCCGTCAAAAAACCGCACCGAAAATGTTAAGCAACGCAAAAGTTTAAAAAAAAGAGAAATCTATCGCCCCACCTCCTCCCCCCACCTTCCCGAAATTTCACGCGCCATTCTTACATAAACTTTTTCTAATGTGTTATAAACTATCTTGAAGTTTCAAACAGATCGCCTTGTTAGATTCCCTACTTTAAATGAAATCGCGGCCTGTTAGTTTTACATTCCACCACCAGGGAGCGCACTCTATTCTTAGCAAAAGCATATATGAACGAAACCTCTTCACGCAACCTACCCTTACATACATCGATGGGGGGGGGGGGGGGATGTCTTAACCAAGAATTTAAGATATTAGCTGAAATTACTTTTCGAAAATAGTGGTATCAAGACTTCTGAAATTTTTATCCCGAATAAGTAACATTTATGCTGTATTTTTTACAAATCGCACGCCGTTCTGAAGAATACTACGATAAAATGTAACGTGGCTACCGTTTAAAATAAGCATATAAAAGAAATAAACCAATTAGTGAAATTAGCGCTCCCTCCCCCCCTCCCACTCATAAATTAAGGGTGCAAAAATTTCTGTGCGAACATCCGACATGAGTTCCCACTGCCTGCGGCAGTGTATAGTAGGCGGGCGATAAATTCGGAACATTTTTCTGTATTTAAAACATAAAAGCGAGCAATTAAAAAATGAGTTTAAAAATTTCTTAAAAAAAAAAAACACTTCTGAAAAAATCATTATCAGTATCAAAATTGAGAATTTAAATTCTATTAAAACTGTTGCTATCCGCTAATGCAGCAGAAAGCATTAGAATGCAAGGACTTCTAAATTCTACTTTCTAGTAGTAAAAGAGCCAGTAAGGATTATTCTAATATTTTATTTAACGTTTAAAAAACACATTTCTTGCTATCTAAATAAATCAGCATCAAACAGGCACCTCCAATTTTCCGTAAATCAAACAAAATCGCCTATTTTTTTAGCAGATATTATCGCTCAACCAATCAAAGTAGAAAAAAAGAAACAGAAAACAGTGTGGCAAACAAAAGCCTGCCAGGTTGTCATGTGGTTGCTAGGTTGTGACGTCATTTTAAACTAATCCCTTCTCTTAAATGCTCATTATTATTAAATACGTTTTCAAAGCATGTGTTTCACCTTAATGCTAAAATTTAATGTTTAGTTGAAAAAAAAAGGGCACTCTTGAAACATTAAGTACTCAAATTGGTTTATTTAATTGTATCCCGGTTTACTTAATTATGTCTGCAAAAGCTTTATACAACCAACCAACCGAAAGCAAGAGGAAACAAAGAAACGTATTTTTGATGAGGGATGCGCTATGAACCAACCAACCGAAAGTAATCTGAGGGGGAAAATGCGTACTTTTGATGAGAGTGATGTCCGAATATTAATTAATTACTCAGGTAATAATTAGAATATAAAAATTCCGAAGATATGGTGCATTAGAAGAGGCCTTGGACTCTTTTCAAAAAAATTTTGAAACTCGTACGTGCCATAGATTTCTCTAGCCATCGCACACAGACAGAGACACAGACAGACAGACAGAGCGATTTGTTCTTTTATTAGTATAGATTTTTAAATACAAATATCTGAAATTTATTCTCGCTACATTAGTTTTTATTTGCTTCATACAAGATAATTTGATCTTCAACATATTTAAATGTGACACTGTGTTCTTTTTTTATACATATTTTTCTTTTTTTAGCTGTATTAACTACAAATGAACCAATTAGTATGAATATTAATAATATGAACACAATTTTTAAGGAAAAGCTTATTTAGCAAGAATTAAATACGCTAGCTTATAAATTAATATTTGTGTGAAAAAGTTAAAACGTGTTATGGATAGAATTTTAATTAAAAAAATGAATATAATAAATTAGTTTAGAAGATTTTTTGTACTGTGTACAAATAAAAAGTATATTCTGTAAAGTATATGGTTGATATAGGTAAAATCAAGCATACTTAATATTTTCCTTTTATTTTCTTTTTGAAATAGAACCTCTATTCACACCGTAAATAAACGCACTATATTTCTGGATAGGATACCGTAAGGCTACGTACATGAGGTTTTATTATTTGATTATTACTTTTTTTTTTCTAAAACTTAATTTTGTTGAATCAGGAGCATGAAAATATATAACGCCGCAAAATATTTTTTTTTCAAAGCAATCTACTTTTTTACTACATAAATTTCTTATCCATATATTTTTCAATATTGCTTCCATGTATTTTTAAATGTCTTTTCTCTTAGGTAAAACTTTGAAAAATCTGTCGAAACGTGACGATTTGGTTTTTATTTTCTCAAATAATTAACATTTTAGAAAATTTATGAAAGATGATCTTCGACAACTTATTGATTAGTTAAAATATGTTTTAAGGGAATTTTAAAACAATGCTTACAACTATGCTAAATTTGTTTTTAAAAAAATGCATAAAATTCCTAACTGGAAATTTGAAAAGATTTCTAATTGCAATTTCAAAAAATTATATTTTAAAGCGTTCAGTATACGTACCGAGTTTTGTGTTAATTTAAAGGAAAATATTTTTTTCGAAGTGTATAGAATTGCGTAGTTCATTCAGTTATAAGTGATATAGATATATTTACTGTTTATCATTACGTGACTAGTTTGTCGAAATTTTAGAATTTAAAAAAATAATGTTGCTTATTTATTAGGTACTGAGATAATACATTACAATTTTGTTTTACTATTTTAGTAGAACCCTGCAACTCGCACAGCTCGAACGAGTACAGGACTAAAACCAATAATTTGCAGTTGAAGAATTGGTGACCATTTAAATTATGTTAACATTTTCACGAGCTACAGAAACAGTATCACTGTTAATACGAAAAAATCTTCTCTTCATTTTCATGTGATTTTCTGTGAAAAATAGTGTAGATTGAAGAAATAACACTGTTCTCTCTAAGAGGTGATATTTACAATATACAACGCCCTGTCTAAATATACTAATTATACATATATTACATGAATACAGACACACACAGATAAAAATATTAAAACAATTAAAATATAACTAAACGTAAATGTTTCTGCTATTTCCAGTCCCTGGAAAATCTTAAAGCTGTGTTGTATAATGATCTAAAGACTGCATATTTAGGTGAAAATGGGCTATTGGATTTAAAATCTAAATATTGCCTGGAAGAAGTACTTTTTCTATAAACAGAAGTTTTCTAAATAAGAGTATCGTTAACGATTTCTCTTTGGAGCAAACCATCAAGGAACTTGTCATTTTCAAACTCTATAGCGAACTGGATTGAAGAGTAAAAGGAATTTGCTTTGTTTAAAATCTCCACTAATTTATCTTCCTAAGCAATTATATAAACATCATCCACAAAAACGCCTGCTTCCAAAACGACTGCAATTAAAAAAAAATTATATATAGTAATTTATCAGTTTTTCCTGACAATATTTAAACTTCAAGGAAAGCTCCTACCTAATAAATTGTAATGGAAAATCCAGGTGTCTTGAAATAAAGAAAGAAAAATGTGAGATACGGAGGTTTAAAATACCAGCTTTGTCAGATTTACAGCTGAGCCAAGGAAAGAAAGCGGTTTACATATTTCGTTCATTAAATCTTTAATGCTTGACTTTGAGCCATATTGAGCCTTTTTTTTAAATTGCACTTTTAAAATAAAAAGGATATCTGAAGCAGTCGTTTCGAAAATTGCAGTAACTATTTCAATATATGTCGTGTTTTAACGAGAAAAAGAGTGAATTGCATTACTGCATGCCTTTCGAGTCCCATGAAAATACTAGTTTCTGTTGGCTGTGACTTAACTACTGCAATTTTGGTTAACCCCTTAAGGATAGCTAAATATTCGGAAAAAGTACCTATTTTTATTACAGAAATTGGGTAATCATAAGGTTTCTAAATAAAATATGCAATTCGTTTTTTTTTTTTTTTTTTTTTTTTTTTTTTTTTTTTTTTTTTCTCTTTTAAAGCGAAAAAAAAAAAATAAATAAAAAATAAAAAGATGTCACAGAACAAATCCACATTTGTAGATAAGCCATCATGCGAGAATTCTGTGTCTTAATGCTTGTTTTATACCATACAAATTAATGAAAATAAGACCTTTATTTTCCCCTTCTTAGAACTTTATTTATCATCATCACACAATTTTTTACAAATAATATTTTAAATACCATACATACATTGAATTTTGGTTATTAATAATTTTTTTGAGTGTGATATAGTTCGAAACGTACAATACAAAGACAAACATCACAACCAGCGTCAAAAATGAAACCCAAACAGTATTATTAAAAGACTTCACACTAAAATACCAGTTAAATTTTTCTGGTTTCAGAAGTTTTATCCAGCAATTAAATCTCCGGCCCCGAAATATGATGGGCACGAGAAATAACGAATGACACCTCAGCCCGTGATATTGACGGAAGCCAGAAATAAGGGGTTAAAGTTAATCGCACTCACATTAATAAGACTGTAATAGAATAAATTTCCAGTTCACTTTATGATATTATAACCTTAGTATTGGTATAATTAGAACGTTTGATAGTATAAAGTTGCAGTAATTTCACGAGTATTAGGAATATCAGTTAATACGATGACTGTGACAACTTCGTTGCTTCTCGTATTAATACATTTTGACTGTACTATTTTATACCCTACTGTCACATGATACTTGAGGTAAATTTAGAAGAAGAAAAAGCAATTAATAAAATATTTCAATGAAAGTGATAGAACATTATCAAATTACGTTCCCTTAAACGATCCTTGAACGATAATATGAGCCAATTATTTATTTTACTAATATAGACCTGCTTGTAAAATAAATCATATTTTCTAGATTATATCAGGCGTCCAGATGACAATACGACTAACTCCATTTTAAGTGGCGTTTTTCTTTTAAATAAAGGAACAGTGAAAATTTTCTATATATTTATACAGTGATAGAAAATTACCCTTGATTAAAAGAAAATTAATGAGTTCAATCAAAATATCCCGAGAAAAAATATTATATAGATAAAATATTTTTATAGTTACAGTAACTTTAACTGTTTATACTGAACATCTTCATTTGGTGGATATAATCTATTTGTGCACTGAGCGGCTCATATATGGGAAAGATGCTTGGGGAAATTTTATTCCTCGAACATTACCATGATCCCCCCCCCCCCCCCTATAAAAATATAAATAAATCCTGGGAAATATATGTATATATTTCCAAACAATTGCTTGTAAAAATGATCGATTGGACATGCATAAATTACATCTATGCAACCCGAATATTTTTTTTTAATATTTCAGACTTTTATCTTGAGTGTTTTCTACTTACTGACAACAATACAAAAGATTTTGCTTCTGATTCTTTTCTGTTTAATTAGTATAGTTAACAGATATCCGATGTTAATTAGAAAATATTAAAACGATTAATACTTAGAATACACGCCAGGAAAAATTATAAACAATTAGATATCAAAAATGTAATCAATTTTAATTAGGAACGAAAATAATTAATTATGCTGTTCAGCCTAATTCTGATATAAATAAATTTAATGCCAATTAATATGCGCCTATTGTTTGTTTTTCGTAGAAAGTTCTACTCACAAAATAAATCAGCTTGTCACATTTTCTAAATTATATACACAGAGAAAAGGTTAAAGAAATTCCATTACTTGATCATAACGTTCATTTTTCCCCAAGGTGAATTTAAATAAATCACTACCCCCCCCCCCCAAAAAAAAAAAAAAAAAAAAAAATATATATATATATATATATATATTCCCAGGAATATTCTGATAAGAATGATCGAGAGGTTCTTTCTATGGATTACAAACTATGTAAAATGCATATCTTTGAATATTTCTGATTTATATCTTAAATGTATTTTTTCAATAACAGAAGACAGAAATTTCTTAGAAGAACGCTTGTTGGTTTTCCGTTTAATGAGCATAGTTAACAAAAAGCGGGATTTTATCCTGGTTAATTACAAAATATTTTCTTAGAATATTTATCAATAAAATTATTTAAAAAATTGCCGTAAAAAATGCCATATTTGTTAGTTAAGAAACTGAAAGATATTCAGTTTAGCCTATAGCTGAAGTAAATAAATTAAATGATAATTAATCTGCGCACATTTTATTTTGGAATAAATTTCTGTTTTCAAATACATCAGCCTGATATATTATCGAGATTCTATACCGAGAGAAATGAATAGAGGAAGTTTTATTACTCAATCAAAATCTTCATTTTAATTTCCCCCCAAGGTAAATTTAAATAAATCACTAGGAAAAAAAATAAAATAAAAGCAATTCGCAGGGAATATTTTGAAGAAAATGATAAATAGGTTCTAGCTATGAATTACAAAGTATATAATCCGCATATCTTTGAATGTTTCAGACTTCCTGCTTAAAATATTTGTATCACTTTTTCAAAACAATTACTGAATTAATCTTTTGATGTTGTTTTATTCACTCACATATAAAACATTTTTTTTTTTTTGTTAAAAGCTTGACGACTATAATTAGCAAATATTGTTTGAATTTATATTAGTTAATAGCTAAATATTCAAACAAAATTTAAAAAAAATATTTACCTAGATAAAGTATTTTAATATTTATCATGGACGCATAATACATAGTATCTGGTAGAACGAGGCCCGAGATTTTTAAATTTATTTTATATTTTTGCTAGTTACCCGACTGCCAAGAAGGGTTACGTGTTTCACGCGTATCTGGGTATGTGTATTTATTTATGCCCTAGAAACATCCTAACGGCTGGATGGATTTTAATGAATGAGGTCTCTATCGAATCGTCTTAACCGTCCGATGGTTATCGGATAGGTTTTGTTTTTATAAATTCAAAATGGTGGCCGTAAAATACAAAATGATGGTAGAGACGAAAAAAAAAATTTAAGCACCCTATTGAGTGGCATATCATTGGATAGATCTTTCAAAATGAAAACGATGTTTCATTGACTATTTTACAGTCAGAAGCTCCATTTAAGTATTACACAACCTGAAGGTTGTGTAGGTAGGATCTCTAGCTTTACTGCAACTCTTCTAACCTTCATAGACATCTATAGGCCTCATCAAAACAGTGTTTATAGATAGGAATTAACAATTAAACACAAGTTAAAAGTCATCAATACAAGTAAATAATAAAAAAAAAAATTAGGAAAGTAATACAAAAAATAGTTTCTCATTGATGGGAAATAATTAGTTTGCTTTTTACTCAGTCGGGTTTTTTGATTTTTTAAATTTAATTTGTACTTGTTTAGTTAACTTAACCTGTTTTTTTATGGATGGAATTTTGCGATCGATTTTTTTACACCCACTCCCTGATAGGCTAGAATTATACAAATTATGTACAGTCGTGAAAAAAAATGTAAACACCCCTACTAACTCTGCAAAAAATTATTGTATAAGAAAGTTACTGGTACCACACGATTGGTAATAAAGTCTACTTTTAAATGATGTATATAAAATTTGCTTAGCGGGAGGACATCTACATATTGAAACGAAACATACCTTCGCTTTTGTCAATAGCAGTACATAATTCTGACAGCATAAATGAACTTTACCCATTCAATTCGCCTAAAAGCAAATTTTTATGCAATTCGTACCATAGGTTTCCGAGAAATTATTTTTTTTTTTTAAAGAGCGTATTATAGGGGTTGTATCCAAATTGAAGTTCGATACTCGATTGTTGACCGAGAGAGCCTCCTTCTTGATCAAGGTACTTAAGCACTACCCAAGTTATTGAAGAGTGCTAGATTACAGGATAGCATAAGAAATTTCAAAATATCTGGTCACTTCTATCATAGACGGCCCCTTAAACCATCATTTTGCCGTTTTTTAAGCATAACTTGAAAACTACTTGGTAGAAAAATGTGAAATTTTGGATTTACATAAAGCAGGACTTAATAAATCTAAATCCATCAAAAAAATTGTCAGTTGCAATTCATAATTTTTTCAAATATTAATTTCACAATTCATAATTCACATCATAAAATTATAAAAATTGCAACTTCAATGTATTTATGTTTGAGTATTTTTGTATTTTTGCTATACAAAAAATTACCACATTAGGAGTATAATTTCAGGAGATATTAATAAAAATATGAAAATGTAATTAAACATTAGAAGCACTAAATTTTGAATGTTTGTAATTCAAAAACGTATCATTCAAATGGCTTGACATTTGGTGTCTAGGCATAGTTTGACCCGAAAATTTGAAATATCTTGTTAAGATTGGGTATTGTCATTGAAAAGAAAATGAAGTTTGGGTTCGTTTTTATATGTAGATGGCCCCCTAAGCAAATTCTATATACATCATTTAAAAGTAGACTTTATATCCAATCGTTTGTTACCAGTAACTTTCTTCTACGACAATTTGTTGAAGAGTTAGTAGGGGCTGTTTACTTTTTTTTCCCACAACTGTACAAAGGTGTGTTTCCGATGACAAGAAAACCTTCAATATTGTTAGGAGTTAATTATTAATTCATACGTTAATTCTATGGCATTTTTCAATTAGGTACCCACATGTGATAAATCAGCAAATATACTCGTGCATTTGTATGGGTGTTGAAAAAGCAATGGATTTAATTAATTGAGAATAAATGCTCGCCTAAATAAGCCACAGTGCTATGAAACGGCCGCAGTGAAATATTTAAAGAGTTTAATGTAGAAAATAAATTATAAATAAAAAAGAGAGTAATATAAAAAATACGCTTTAATGAATTAATAATTAATTATCAATAAATTTACGATTACACAATGAAAAATAAAATTAAAGGACCAAAAGATAATTTAAATAATGTTTCATTTTTCTCTTTCTGGTTCTCTTTTGTTGTGAAATAAACAGAGCAAAACTATATTTTTTAATAAATCCATTTTCTAGCAAATGCTAAAAAATAAATAAATAAATAAATAACAAAACTGAATTTTTCAATATCAAGGTCGTTGCCTGGACCAAAATATGAATTGCAATTAAAGTATTCGGCGGTATTTTCAAGATGACCATTGGTTTCTTCTATAAGAGTGTTTTTAAGAAACTATTTTTGGAACTTCCCCATTATCTGTAGACCACTTTCAATAAAATAAACTATCGCCAGACTCTAACGCCAAATAAACAAATAAATAAATGTCACTAGAATCAAAAAAAAAAAAAAAAAAAAAAAAAAAAAAAAATCGGAATAACCCTATTTATCCAAGTGTCAATTACCAATATTTTCATAAAATAAATTTTAAAATATAGTAATGAAAACAGTAAAAAAGCTTTGTATATTTATTTATTTACATTATTTCACTTAATTATCCCTCTTGACGGGTGAATGGTTTGTGCGTCAGTAGAAACTGATCTATTGTATATAACTATGCATCGCAACATTTTTTTCAATACATTCTCTCTTTAAAAATTATGTCGTAGCCGTTTAGGTTGGTTGCCCCCCGGGTTAGTTTCGGTTCCTAAACGTAGCCGTTTAGGAATACATTTGTTATTTAAGGGGGATACTTTACTCATGCAAAAACACCCTCTCGCTTACTTTAGTCCTATGGAGATATTTTTATATGCAGGGTCATCGAAAAATAATGCTTAGATTTAAAAAAATCATAACATCGAAACCTTTTATGTTAAATGAGTAATTCTTTCACTACACGATAACTGGTGGCGCAAGTTTGGTTTAAGTTCACCAGAATTCGTTTGCATGTCTGTGTTATGCGCGGATTAGTTGCTCAGTCGTCAAGGTCAGCCGACGCGCCAGACTTCAGCTGCTCAGTACGATTTTGACAGTGCAACAAAAAGCACAGTGCGTGATTTGGTATGTGGAGTCAAAGTCAATAGTCAGTGTGCAGCGGCTTTTTCGGAGCTTTTTATTTGCACGGTGAACATCGTACTGGGCAGCTGCAGTCTGGCGCGTCGGATGACCTTGACGACTACTCAACTAATCCGCGCATAACACAGGCACGTAAACGAATTCTGGTGAACTAAAACCAAACTTGCGTTCACCAGTTATCGTGTAGTGAAAGAATTACTCATTTAACATAAAAGGTTTCGATGTTATGATTTTGTTTTAAATTTAGGCATTATTTTTCGATGACCCTGTATATCTCTTATTGCAATTCAATATTTATGTTATTTTTTTCTTTTTTTCCACCGTATAGCTGAGGTGTATCTGGACAAAGACCATTTTTTACTTTTTCGATTTCGTTTCCAGAATTTTTTTTAATTTTTTATAAAGATGCTTTCACTTTCGGTATCGGTTTTGAAAATGAAAATGACCTCATAAAAAAAGGCAATTATACAGATCAACCTCATCTATCCAATGTAAAAAACAATAATAATAAAATGAATAAATAAAGTTATTGGATACAATCGAACTAAGTGAAGAATTCCCTGGAATAACGAAATAATAAATAAATCTGTTAAACATCAGTAAAAATAGAGAAAAGCGTCGAATTGAAAATCAATAACATAATAAACAGCTCTAACGCATCTGACATCAAGCGAATGTGACGTCATGATCATGCAATTGCGACATAAAATCGAAGATAATATCTTAAATATGGCAATTGGCGATAGTTTTTTTCTTTTTTTTTATGGAACGATTTTTGAACAGTTGACTGGTAAGTTTACCATCGTGTTTTCCTGCTCCCAGTCCTTTTCATACTGTTGGATGGAGGAAAACATAATGGTAAACCTACGAGTCAACCTCTAAAATCGGGTTGTCGAAGATATGACTTGGCAGACCGATTGCATTTTAATATAAGAATCGAGGTTTAACTAATCCTAGAATTTCATCTTTGAACTCGATCAGGGGATTGTCAGTGGTGCCGCCTCTCTGTCTAGAATAAATACTTTGGAATGAGGCAGAAGCATTAAATAAGAATGCAATTTCAAACATATCTAATTTAAACACACTTTATTCGAAATGCAGTTTTCTTTTTTATTTCTACTTCGAATTTGCAAAGTAGAAATGTTAAGTAATATGCATGCCAGAGTGATTTACCTATAATTGTTTTTACTTGTATATGTATAATAACTTTAACATATTTTAAAATGCATAGTTGTAAACCATTATATAAAATATTTTAGCGGTATTTGGTAGTGAAATTTTACTATTGCATATTTTGGGAGGAGAAGTTCTGCTATACCATAAAAATATATATATTTATTTTTTAAGAGATATTTAGAAAGTTTTTTTTTTTTTTAAGTATAATTATACAGATATGAAGCAAAGACGTATCAGTAATAACGGTTTTTAGCTCGTTTAAATATGCACCGAAATGCAACTTTATAAGTATTCACATATTACTTTTATTTGAAAACTCCCGATAATTTTCGTAAATTCCTAACAAAAAAATAAGGACACAATGTAATATATTTATATATATATTTTTTTCTTTACACATCTAAATGAGTGACACAATTGAGAGTCTTAAAGTGTCTCAGGACTCTTAAAGCTTCAAAATTTTCGTAATTTTAATTGTTTTAGATGTTAAACTCTTATCTTTTTGGAACATTTTGTTATATTGTTTCCATCAAATTTCCGTTAAAACAGAAGTTATAGCTTTCAGATTTTTATCTCCACAATAACTCAAGGGGCGTTTCCAAAACATTTAAGTCATTTTTCTCCAGATGACGTTTTTGGGCATAACGCGCAGAATATCTCAAAAACGTCTGAATATACTTTCATGAAATTTTCTAAATGTATGTTTCATGTTACTCTGTATAAACGGAACCTAAAATTTCCTTTCTATTGTTAGAAAAAATATTTTTTAGTTGAAAGTAAAAAAAAATATTTGTATTAGCTAAATGCAACTTTGTATTAAAAATATAAAAATGCTTTAAATTAAAATTTATTTAGTTCCAGGGTAAATATTACAATCTGAAATATAATTAGGCATAAAAAAAATTCATTCTAGTTGCAAAATTTATTTTGAAATCCAGCGCGTAAGCCATACCAAGCGTATACCAATTTTCTGCTCGCCAAATGTCTGAAACTGTGGAGCCCCCTATAAATACTAATTCCGAATCTTTAAAATTTTTATATTCATAAAATGAAAGAACAAATTCATATCTTTTATCTGAATATATATATTTAATCATATACATTTTAAGATATTAAATGTTGAAAACGGTCTTTTTTTTTCCAATTTTAAGAGTCCTGAGAACCTTTCAGTTTAATAATATTTCATATAATTTTCAGATTAAGTATGAAAGCAGAAACTATTAATACGACACATCAAAGAAAATAATGCTTTGCTATCAGAAATGGATAGAATACCTTGGAAACAAATAAACAGATTAAAACATGGTATTTCTATTAGTAAAGTTTCTAGGAAAATCAGTAAAGTTCCTAGCAGTAAAGGAATATTTATATATTAGTAAATTTTGAAGTTGAAAACCATTTGACAGTAAAGCAATTCAAGTTTTTTGAAAAGAATATATTAAAGGTACAATATATATCCCGAGGCTTTTCGTCAGATTAATAATCAATATTATAGAAAGAGACATAGCATTAAATATGAATGCAATTTCGTATATTTCTGATTTAAACATATTTTATTCGTCATGGATTTTGAGTTTTCTTTTATCTTTGCACTTACGATCTTCAAAGGAAAAAAAAAAACATGTACACAATAGTAACTTAATCAATAGTTGTCCTTATTTTCGTATTTACAATATCAATAAGAAATATGTTTACATGAAAATTAGATAAGAAAGTATGGAATTTTATTAATTTTTCGTTTGCTGTTGTTGTTGAGAAAGTATCAAGCAAAACAAGATTAAATGGGTTATGTTAATACATATTAGCGAAGCAAATATCTATATATATTGAAGAAAATATTTTTTATAATTTTTAGAAATATATATTTATGTATAACACAAAAACGTTTATTTAAACGTTTGGCGTAATGTACGAAAAAGCGTTCATTGTTCCTCTTTAAATAACAAAATGTTAAGAATACACATAAGAAAATAAATCTTCCATGTCATTGTTATTAAATTTTGCAGAATAATCTAGAGGTAAAGACGATTTTATGTTCCAGTAACTTTTGAAGTACGAAATCATTTTAAGAGAAAGCAATTCAATGTTTTTGGAAGAATAGATTGAAGGTAAATTACATTTATAACCTGGGGCTTTTTTTCCTGAGATTAACAATCAATACTCCGGTATAAGACATACCCATTAAATATGAATGCAATTTCGTAAATCTCAAGTTGAAACAAATTTTATTTCTGATAAAGTTTCCTTTTCTTTTTCTACTTACGATTTTCCAAGTAAAAACATTAAGCAACATGCATGTCACAGTAACTTAATCAATTATTTTTTATTACTTGGATATCTAAAATAACTCTAAAATAATCTAAGAACTTCAGTTGCTTGCCTTCAGATAAATAGTTCGGAAAATTTAATAATATATCAATTTCTGACAAAGTCTACAACAAACAACATTAAATTTTATTTCAAAGTATAATGTTAAAAAGTTTTATTTTTTATATATATATAAAAGTCTATCAGTGTTAATGCAAATCAAATAATTTATCAATATATGTATAACTAAATTTTACAATCTATTTCTCATTCAGTCTATTTATACAGGATTGTTCAAAAGGTCATGCCCAAACAGCGCGGGTGGGTGTGTCAGGTCATGAACAGCAAGAATCACATTCCAACGGGGGGGGGGGGGGTCGGAAACGCTATCGTGACGATTCAAATCCATCTTGACCGTGACGCAATGTAAATATAACAAATGGGGTAAAAAGACCTTTATTTAACAAAAAACGTAATCGAAGTGAAAAATATTACAACTCATAACAAGTGCTCACAACGTGCCTCATTACCAATGATGATCGGCGCCGTATCGGCGCCGCATGGAATCACGAACACGTTCTAATTGTCCAGGATTCTCCCGAACAGGTGCCGCCGCCTCAGCGATCCATGCCAGGAAGTGTATGGTAGATGGAACGGATGTCTCGTACACCAGAGACTTAAGATATTCACAGAGGTAGAAATTAGGGGGTTTAGGTCCGGGGATTGGAATTGTCACGGTACAGGGCCGCCTCTGTCAATCCAGTGACATGGGCACATCATGTGAAGGAACTGACATACATTCCTGCGGAAATGTGCGGGAGTTCCTGTTATGAGTTGTAACATTTTTCATCTGTATTTTGCTCTTCGATTACGTTTTTAGTAAAGTAAAGATCTTTTTACGCCGTTTGTCATCTTTTCTTTGCGTCACGTTCACGATGCAATTGCACCGTAACGATCGCATTTCTGACCCCTTGTTTCTGTGTAATTCTTGCTCCTCATGACCTTACACATCCACTCGAGCCGTTTGGATACGACCTTTTGAACCACCCTGTATACAGGCTTCTAAAAACGCATATCTTCATTATTTTTCGTGAGGTGTGAAGATATTTTAAAAAGTAAAAATAATACTTTTTTCTTTGTAAATCACTTTCGCGATAACATCAAATTAAACAAATTTTCACAAATAAAGTAATACATCTTTTTCGCTAAGTAGACTGTATGAATTAAGGAGATATGTTCTTAGATATTTATATATTGAATTGTTTAGAAACAAAAAATATTTTAGTTCCTTGAAATCAACATTTAACATCTAAAGTTAAGCGATTAAGTTAAATTTATATGACGAAACAAAAATTTGCGTAAGAAACTTTGATCCGCCTAGACAGTTATTTTAAACTCAACTGAAAGTATCTTTCTTTAAAATATTTCAGTTACTGAAACTAATTGATTTTTTTCAATATCTACTTGATAATACCATATTGAAAAATCTTCTATTTTAACTCTTTAATATAATTTTAAAAGGATATACATTATTCCATTTAATTTTTTTTTACTTTAACTTAACCTTGGTTATACAAAACTATCTTATTATTTAAAACCCGGGCTTCATTTTCATGCTAGAACAGAATATAAAAATTCATACAAAGCGCCGATTTGTTTAGAAAAATTGAATTATGTTTAAAAAAAAAATCAGCATTTATCATCTGAAGTTAATTTATATTGCGAGATAAAAATTTGCGTTAGAAACTTTGATCCATTTACAAACTTATTTTAAACTCAACCGAAACTATCCATCTTTAAAATATCTCAATTACTGAAACTAATTGATTTTTCTTATTTTGTACTTGATAATGCAATATAGAAAAATGTTCTCTTTCAACCCTTTAATATAATTTGAGAAGGATATACTTTAACTCCCTTATTTTTTTTTTTTTTTACTTTCACTTAAACTTCGTTATCTTAAACTATCTTATTATTTAAAACCCGAGGTTCTTTTTCTGCTAGAACAATGCTATCTTGAAAAGTATTTTACTTTCAGTTCTTTAACATAATCTTAAAAGGCTATCTCTTCAACATAATTCGCTTAAACACATGTTCTCACATAAACAAGTCAGCTTTATTATTTATTAAAGGTAAGTAGTTTTACTATCATCTAAAATTCTTTTAAGTACACTTTAAATATTACCATTTAGCTACCGTAATCTTTAACATTGTTTTTCACATGAGCAAAATTACTATAACGTCCATAAAAATATGAAAAGGTAAAAGTTTTTAAAATAAATGTATATTTAATTTAATATATATTTGTTGACAAAATGAACAAAACTTTTCTTATTCGAAGAGATTTAAAGTAATGAATTGCCCTTCGTAAAGGATTATTGATCTTCCAGGTTTTTATTGATCACCATAGAAAGCTTCAAAAGAATTGCTCTTTGCTTTTCTGCAAAGTAAAGGGCTTTGCAAAATTGATTTGAACTGCGATGCTTGGTAAGTCACTCAATAGTTAAAGCGAAAGAAAGCAAAATTCCCAGATGAAAGGAAGGAAATATATACGAAGCAAATGAATCATAGGTTAAAAAATAAATCAAGACCCACGCAGTAATTTTAATTTAGACTGCAAATGTATGTTTTTAAGCCAATATTGGAAAAATAATTTTGGACAAAAAATAACGAAGGCATGTAAATGATCTTTTTGAAAGATTTTGAACGGAAAAAAATAATTGTTGCACTTTAAGATTTAACAAGTGTGCATTTACTCATATGTATCTGTATAAGAAAGAATGATCAATGATTTATGGTAATGATTAAGTGTTGGGGGTTTTAGACACTAAAAACGCATTTCTGTGTTTTGCAAGTCTGAAAAAATCCGACATTTCATAAAATTCAAAGTAAAGTATATCGGTGCGTTTTGGTCGTAGAATAATGAAATTTTAAGTTGCAGAAGTGTTTAACACAAGAGTATATTTAATTAAAAATATGCTTGTTGGCAAAAGTGAAGAAAACGTTTCTTATTTGAAGGGAATTTTGAAATGAACTGTCTTCCGTATAGGATTTATTGATCTTCCAGGTTTTTATTGAGCACCATATAAAGCTTCAAAATAATTGCTCTTTACTTCACTACAAAGTAAAGTTCTTTGCAAAATTGATTTGAACTGCGGTGATTGGGAAGTCACACGATAGTTAAAGAGAAAGAAAGTAAAACTCCCAGATGAAAGGAAGGAAATACCTATATAACAAAGCAAATAGGTTAAAAAATATTTCAAAACTTGCTCGGTAATTTTAATTTAGATTGCAAATGTACGTTTTAAGCCAATATTGGAAAAATAATTTTGGAGAAAAAATAACGAAGGCATGTAAATGATCTTTTTGAAAGATTTTGAACGGAAAAAAAATAATTTTTGCACTTTAAGATTTAACAAGTGTGCAATTACTCATATGTATCTGTATAAGAAAGAATGATCAATGAGTTATGGTTCATTAAGTGTTGGAGATTTTGGACAGTAAAAACGCATTTCTGTGTTTTGCAAGTCTGAAAAAATCCGACATTTCATAAAATTCAAAGTAAAGTATCTCGGCGCGTTTTGGTCGTAGAATAATGAAATTTTAAGTGGCAGAAGTGTTTAACACAAGAGTATATTTAATTAAAAATGTATTTGTTGACAAAAGTGAAGAAAACATTTCTTATTTGAAGGGAATTTTGTAATGAACTGCCCTCCGTAAAGGATTATTGATCTTCCAGGTTTTTATTGAGCACCATATAAAGCTTCAAAATAATTGCTCTTTACTTCACTACAAAGTAAAGTTCTTTGCAAAATTGATTTGAACTGCGGTGATTGGGAAGTCACACGATAGTTAAAGAGAAAGAAAGTAAAACTCCCAGATGAAAGGAAGGAAATACCTATATAACAAAGCAAATAGGTTAAAAAATATTTCAAAACTTGATCGGTAATTTTAATTTAGATTGCAAATGTACGTTTTAAGCCAATATTGGAAAAATAATTTTGGAGAAAAAATAAAGAAGGCATGTAAATGATCTTTTTGAATGATTTTGAACGGAAAAAAATACTAGCTGCACTTTAAGGTTTACGAAGTGTGCATTTACTCATATGCATCTGTATAAGAAAGAATAATCCATGAGTTATGATGCTTTGAATTTTGGAGATTTTGGTATATAATAACGCATTTGTGTGTTTTAAAAGGATGGAAAACTCTTAAATTTCATAACTTAAAAAAATTAAATCAAAACTTACGCAGTAATTTAAATTTTAATTGCACATGTATGTTTTAAGCGAATATTGCAAAAATAATTTTGGAGGAAAAATTACGTAAGAATCTAAATGAAGTGTTTGATAGATTTTGAACGGAAATAAATAATTCTTGCACTTTAACCCTTTGAGGGGCAAGCAATAATCGCTCTGTAATATTGAATTCTCACTGGAATAATCGAAAACTTTTATTTTAAAATAAGGAGAAGCAATTTTTCAACATCTCCGCCGCCCCCAGTTAAAAATATATAATTTATTTAAAAGTTTTTGGTGCGAATCTTGTTTAAATTCGCTGGGCTATAACATATCAACACCGCACCTCAAGGGATTAAGAATTCACAAGTGTGCAGTTACTTATACACGTCTGTACAAGAAAGAATAATCTCTGAGTTATGATACTTTGAAGTTAGGAGTTTTTCGACTCGAAAAATGCATCTCTGAATTTTGTGAGGCTGAAAAACTCTTAAATTTCATAAAATAAAAAAATATATATACATATAAAAACTTATGCAGCAATTTTAATTTAGATTGCAAATGTATGTTTTAAGCCAATATTGGAAAATTAATTTTGGAGGAAATACAACGTAGGAAAGTAAATGATCTTTTTGTAAGATTTTGAAGAGAAATAAATAATTATTGCGCTTTATAATTTAACAAATGCGCATTTACTTATATACATCTTTATGAGAAAGGAATCATCTCTGAGTAATGCTAATTTGAGTTTTGGAGATTTTGGACACTAAAAATGCAGTTATGTGTTTAGTAAGGTTGAAAATTCATGATAGTTCGTAAAATTTGAAATATTATAACTCGGTACGTTTTATTCGTAGAAGAATGAAATTTTAAGTGTTTGACTTATGACATTGAGAAAATATTTCTAAATATAACTAAAATCTGAATATAGAATACGACCGAAAACCCAGAATTAAATTATAGCTATTTTTTAAGTATTTTCAACAATTTTACAATTTACATTCCTATTATGTATACAAGTTTAAAAAGTTTATTTTTTCAATTAACGGTATAGTTTTTTTTTTAGTATTTTGAACAATTCTGCAATTTACATCCCTATCGTATCTCCAACAGGTAAAAATTTTAACGCCGTTTTAATAAGTTTGGGACACTTTGTATATGTGTTTCGAATATGTCAGAGTATATGGTTTAGATATATACAAATATGATTTATTTAAAAAAAAATATTTGTCGTGAACATTTTTGTGGGTTTCAATGCTTGGCGAAAAAACATTGTTAAGAATTGGTTTAAGAATAAAAATTATAGGGCATACAAAAATGGTTGATGTTTTAACTGTTAGACAATTCCTTAGAAAATTCTCATTTGGGGGGGGGGGGTGATGAAACTATACTAGTAAAAGAACAAATCGCTCTGTGTATGTGTCTGTCTGCAATGGCTAGCGTAAACTACTGCACGTAGAAGTCTGACAATTTAGGTGTGATTAGTCCAAGACAGGTTCTGATGCACCTGAGGCTTGGATTTTTAAATTTGTATGGGTCGGTGCTCCTGGACTCCAAGTTTCTATGCACTAAAGGGATAATAACATGCCTCTTTTCTACCGATCGTCTCATATTTGAGGCGAATTATCCATTCAGTTTTTACGCCATTTCTACATTACAGTTTAGACCTGGTACCCTTAGGAGATGGCCCGGCACAGGGCCCCATGAAATTTTAGTGCAATATAATGTTAATAAATTGCTTCCTTTAAATCCGATATTCATTGTTGGGAACCTTTTTTTCCATTTAGTTATTCTCCCGTTTCTACATTCTATTTAAGACCCTGGACTCGTTTAGGGTACCGTAGGACCCGGTCTAGGGCACTTGAACTTTTTGTTAGTCATGCATTTTTCCCTCCCTATTTTTTCATCTTCTCAGTACGTAATTTTAAAGTTGAATCTTGGACTCATCTCCCTTGACCAACACCCACACATTTTTATTGGGGCCCTGGGGCCTTTTCTTAAACATTTCCCCAAATTTTTGCGTATTTCTTTAAAATTACATCTTAATATTAATTCTTATCCTATGCCTAATTTTGACTAATGAAAGATATAAAACGCTAAGTTCTAAAACGTTTTAACATGCTTTCACATTAAGGCCTTGCTCTTAACTATTAGTTGGCCCCTTTTGGGCCCTATATTATAGTTCCCTTAAAAGAAATCCGATTCACAAGCTTTTTTTTTTCTCACAACTCCTTAGGTTCTCCAGGAATTACATGAACGACAAAAAAGAAAAAAAAAAAAATCAGACTACAGCTACCACCAATTTTGAACATTAATCGCCTTCTTGGATCCCTTGAAGCATCTTCTTTAATCCGATCTTCCTTTTTGGGATCATTTTTACATTTAGTTAATCCGTGTTTCTTCATTCTAGTTAAGACCATGGACCATTTCGGATCCAGTAGGGCCCGGTCAAGGGCCCCTTGAACATTGTGTGCCATGCATTTTCACGCCCTATTTTTTTCACCTTCTTATTACGTAATTTTAAAGTTGAGTCTTAAGCTCATCTCTCTAGACCAACACCCACCTATGTTTATAGAGACCCTAGGGTTCTTTTATAATAATTCTCCCAGTTCTTTGCGCATTTCTTTAAAATTATATTCTAATGAATAATTCATACCCTATGCTTAATTTTTACTAATCGAAGATCTAAAATGCTAAGTATTAAAACGTTTTAACATGTTTTCATGTTAGGGCCTTGCTCTCAACTATTAGTTGGCCCTTTTTGGGCCCCATATTATAGTTCCTTAAAATTAGTCCATTCACTAGCTTGTTTTTCTAACAACTTTTTAGGTTCTCCAAGTACTACATGAACGACAAAGAAATTTCAGACTTCAGCTACCACCAATTTTGAATATTAATCGCCTTCTTGGGGCCCTTGGTGCAGCTTCTTTAAAAATGATCAAAATTGTGCGTAACGCATACGTCATTCTGCGAATGGCAACACTTTGCAATTTGAAATGAAATTTCGGTTTTGCAATTTGCTCTACTGCAAATTTTTAAACTTTTAAACATTCCACATTTTAAATGTTTACACCGTCGTATGCAGAAAAAATGCACTTTTAAATGCAATTTGTTTAAAAGCTGTACCTTAATTTATTTTTGAGATATTAATTTTTTTTATAGTTTTTAATACCAATTTTCTAATCGTGGCAACTGAAGTACTTCATTTCTATTAAAAGTGGTTTAGTTATCTTTATTGATTATATTCTTACTGATGCCATTTTCTCATTACAATTAAAAATATCTGTAAAAAAAATTTGAACAGAAAATGACGTTACGCTTTAAAAAAGACACAATTTCCCACATGATGCTGTTATATTTCACTATTTTTTTCATTTCGCTGATATTCAGTTTGAGGAGACAATAAGCAAAATATGTCAATGACTGAAAATGATGTCATATTTAAAAGAAAACGATAATTTTATTTGATAAAACCAGATATTTCCCTTTGAATACGTCTAAAAGTTATAAATTTCTGGAATTTTTACGCACATGTACAGAGATTATACTAAGACTTCAAATCACAAGTGGGAATTTTAACATCGAAATTTGTAATAGTTGACAAACGTGACTTCAAGCTTGAAAATATATTTATTAATAGCCTATTGCACGTTAAAATGTTTTTAAATGGTTAATATGAATGTGATACGGGAAAATGACTTGATTCGGTTTAGATTTAAAGGGGGGGGGGGGATTCTATGATTAGGTCAAGGTGAAATCATTTTTGCCCATTTTTCATTCCATAATACCAAGCATCAATTGATTACTTAATCAAAATTATTTATCTTTTGATTATATGTTACTGTTTACGTATATGAATAAAGTTTAATTTTTCAATAATTTTAACAGCTGAAGTTTATGAAAATAGTATTTTGTTAATCTTAGGTTAAAATATGTCTTTGGAGAATTAAACTAACAAGTGTAAGATGGAATTTTTTATTGTAATTATTGTTGTCCATGTATTATAAATTTGATGCAATAGTTCCTTTATAAACATTTTCTTTCGTCGAAATTCGACGGGTTCCAACTCGTTACTTTAAAAACTATTAAAAAATATCTTTATAACCAACTACATGCCACTTTCGTCCGTTGCATCTTGGGGACTGTACAGGTCCCCTTGAAGGTTTTGCACTATAAATTATTAATATATTGCCCCCTCTTAATCTGATCTTCATTTGTTGAATCATTTTTCCATTTAGTTATTTTACCTTTTCTATATTCCAGTTAAAATCCAGGGCACTTTAGGGTTACGTAGTGTCCGATCTGGGCCCCTTGAACTTTTTGCGCGGCATGCATTTTTCACCACCTAATTTTCTCGAATTCTCAATGCGAAATTTTAAAATTGAGTCTTACACTGTTCTCCCCTTGACCAATACTCTCTTATTTTTACTGGACCCTAGGGTCCTGTTTTAAGCATTTCCCCTCATTTTTCGTGCAGTTCTTTAAAATTAAATTCTAATGATTAATTGAAACCCTATGCTTAATTTTAACTAATTGAAAATCTAAAGTGCTAAGAACAATCTAAGAATCTTTTAACAAGTTTTCCTTTTCGAAGACTGTTCTTTACTATCAGTCGGCCCTCTTTGGACCCTTTGTTATAGGTCCTTTATAAACGGTCCGATTCACTAGCTTTTTCTAACAACTTCTTAATTCCTCCTGCTACTACATGAATGACAAAAAAATTTCTCAGACATCAGCTACCATCAATTTTTAATATTAATCTCCTTGTTGGGGCCTTTGTTGCAGCTTCTTTAAAAACTATCCGATTGTATTACAATTTTCGTTAACATAGTTTCAGCGTCCTCCAGCTACTTTAAAACTTCTAAAAAAAATTCTTATAGCCAACTACATTCCAGTTAAGACCCCGGCTTCCAGGTTCCAGTCTTTCTTTATGCCTCAACTACCACTTTTTTCGAACATTAATCTCCTTTTTGGCATCAACTTACGTTTACTCACGACAGCCGTAAATTAAAAAACGCGGTACTTTAAAGGTAACTTTAGATAAGGGATTTCATCCGTTTATTAAATATCGTGTTAATGTTAAAAGTAAGTCATAAAATAAAAGTAAGTCATCTTCCATGGCTTGGGGACGCATTTCTTCCTCGGATTCTAAAGACTCAATTTCAACGGGATTTGGTTCATTTAACTTTATCAGCGATTATCAGCGATTATCTGTATTATAAAACTTTAACTTAGACATGAGTTACCAACATTTTCTAACAGTAATGATGCATTCTTTTTGGATTCTATGGGCTTGATTACTACGGGGCTTGACTCGCTCAGCTTGGTTTTCTATTGTCTCCGGACACGAGCGGAGCAATTCCCGTACATTGCTGCCTTGGGTAATGGGAACCTAGATTACAGGTGCATTCGGAAAGAAATTTGTTCGGAACACACTAGACACTGCGGAAGGCAATGATGACCTCCGAAATCAGGTTCTTTTAAAAGGATTTCAAGAGATATAAAATCATACAAACTTGAGTTTTGATTAAGTTTATAGTTTACGGACCCCAAGAAACTTCGGGTGGGACTGCTAGTTTTATAAAATGTTTAAATTAAGGGTATGATTGGAAAGCTTGATATTTTTATGTTCCATAATAAAATCCTAATAAAAAGGCATTGTAAATTACTGTTTACACACTAAGTTAAGTACCATTATTGTCTTTATAAAGTCATAATTTTACGTCCGTTACACAATAGAAGTTACATGTGTAAATGCCATTTTTTGTTTTTCATTGTTCAGATATTAATTAAACAAGTTACTGTTATGATTTGTCATTACTTAGTGTTGTTGAGAACATTAAATATATATACACCGAAGAGCCATTACATTATGACCACCAGTTTAATACGGCGTAGGACCATATTTCACCCTCAAAACCACCAACACCCGACGTGATATAAACTCGACAAAGTTCTTATACGTAGTATCAAGCTCTCCCCATTTGGTCCTGCAATTCTCGCACATTGCGAGATGGTAACCTGGTAGCACGAATTGGAATTTCCAGGTTGAACCACAAATGTTCTATTGGATTCATATCAGGTGAATTTGTAGGCAAGGATATTATTTGAAACTCATTAGAATGCTCTTCGAACCAATGCGTGATGATTTGACCCGTATGACATGGTGCATTTTCCTATTGGTAAATGCAATATACCGCCGGACACACTGTTGCTATGAATGGGTGCACCTGGTCTGTAACGATGTTCAGGTAGTGCACAGACGTCAGAGATTGTTCTACGGATATTATGAGTTCTAATGTGCTGCATAAAAACATTGGCCACACGATAATATAGCCGCCACAGGTTTGTATCCGATCAACTATGCCTCCGAGAGAAAGGGTTTCCGTTGGAAATGGGTGTATTCGCACGCTCCCATCTCTGTAATGTACCAGAAAACGTGATTCGTTGGACCATGCAACTTTCTTCCATTCTTCTTTGGTCCAATTCCGATGTTCATGGGTCCGTTGCACGCGTTGCTGACGATGATGAGCTGTCAGCGCAAGACCGTGCTTTGGCTGGCGGCTGCATACAGAATAGTGCAAGCGGCACTGTGTGTTGAGGAACACTGACTTAGACGCCACGTCACTGTTGTAGCTGTTGGTGATTTTGTCTGTTGCAGGTCTTCGGTCACAACGAATAATGCGTAACAATCTCCGCTTTCCTCTGGTATCAATGCGCCGTAGGCGAAACACCGCTGGCCGGAGACTTGTCGTTTAACCATACATACACTACTTTCGATATGTTTTTACATAAACTGCGCGAGAACAGCCCACTAAACGCGCGTTTCCGATATCAACGTTTCCAGTCGCCGAGCCATAACGATTTGACCTCTATTAAAGTAGGATAAATTTGCTGTTTTTACCTTTATGTCGCTAATCACGCTATGTTTTGAAATACAATGCATGGGCGCTTTATATTTTCCGACATAAGACGCGCACGCTCCATGGTTGTGCTTCTGTGTAAGCGCATTGTTATAGATGGAGGGTGGTCATAATGTAATGGCTCTTCGATGTATATGTTTTTTCAACGGGATAGTTTTGATAATTTTTACACTTCAATGAAGTAAGAAAAACTGTTGGTTTGTTTTATGTTACATCAGTTACAGAATTTTGAATTTCAATTTTTGGGACTAAAACAGATATTTAAATAATCTGCAAATGTGCAGGTATTTGGGTATATAGTTCTTAATAAGAAATATTTTAAATTGTAAAAAAAATAATTCTAGCTTTATTAGTAAATTTTCTACATAGTTTTGAAAACAAATTTCAATGATCAAGTGTTACGTCAGTTACGATGGAATTGACCTATTACATTCGGGAGGGGAGGGGGTCGGAAATTGCTTAAAAATTTCTGAACGTTTTTAAGGCTTCCTGCATTTTCATAATTTTTTTTTTTATAAAACTAATGTTAATTTAAATTTTTTTCCCGATTTGTTTCTAATATACACTTCATGCCCCTTTATTAGACATTCATCTTAAAATACAATTCTGTTAAAATTATTTTTGTTTACAACCGATTTAAGTTGTTTTACGAAACGGGAAACTACGGACAAACCGCTTAGAGGATTAAAACATGCTTTTAAAATAGTTTTATTATTAACATAAAAAAGAGTTCTATTGGACACAATTTTTGATGTTTTAAACTTCTATGAAGCATTATAAAATAGTTCTCAAGTAAACATTCTTATGTAGAACAAACATGCTTTACAGTGAAACGTGATAAATTAACAACCTTAAAATAATAATAATAATAATAATAATAATTATTATTATTATTATTATTATTATTATTATTATTATTATTTTACTTTTGTATGCATAAGCTCAATTACTAAGCTGAAACTTCCTATCTGAGGATTCAAAGCATACTAATAGCCGACATTACGGCTTGATGAAACTGATTAATACACTATAAAAACAAAACGGAAAGTTTCAAAAAATTAAAAAATTTGATGGCAGCAAAATAGACATTGTTTTTGAAAGGATTCTTTAAAATTGGAAAACATATTCGTTCTCACGTTTCCGAAAATGAAGTACGGTTTCCGGAATACTTAGTAACTGTGAATATGTTATTGCATATTTTCGTTTGTAGTAATATTATATTTTCATAGAATAAAAAGATTTAGATTTACCGTGTAGTAAAGCATGTAAAAATACAGAGTGTCCCCGAATTATCGGTCCAAAGTGTAAGTAAAGTTAAAGTACACATAAAGAAGCGATATTTGTATAGCAATGCGGGATCGAAAAAAAACAAGAAATGCGTAGTAAATTAAAATGATTGACATAAAAAATACAGAAAGTACTCAAATGTGTCACTGGCAGTGTCTAGCAAATGGTTGGCATATCTTTTTACAGATTCCAAGTGTTTCACGAACATTCGCAGCAACGATTGAAAGTCTTGCAATAGCGCCCTCATTAGAATCAATAGGTGTCTAATAGATGAGACATCTGACACCTTCGAAAGGGACACCTTATGACACCAATCACTTGCTAGACGATGTTAGGTATGTATCGAATTTGGTGGTGGTACATTTGAGCACTTACTGTAATTGTTATAGTGATAAAACTCCCTTCATTTCCTACACATTTCTTGTTTTTCGCCAAGACTCTTCATTTCCGACGCCATATTGCTATACCAAAATTGCTTCTTTATATGTATACCTTCGCTTACAAATCAATTCGGGGACACCCTGGATAAGCAAAATTGTATTTTCCCAATGTTTCTAGTTCAAATTGAAATGATTTTTTTCAGAAACAAAAACACGCACACAATGATTAACTATTAACTAGCTGTTTAACACGTTCTAAGCACAGAAGTTTATGAATTTAATTGTAAAACCTGAATTTAAAATAACTATTCGATTTAGATAAATATTTTTCTACTACTGTGCATTTTGTTTAATGAAATTTAATTTATCATGTTACTTTGGGTGCAGACGATAAAACGATATCTTTGGAATAAGGGAATAAATAGATTAAAAACTTTTGTTGATGTTTTTGATAAAATGTTTTATTTTTATTTTTGAGAAGTTAATAATTAAGCGCAATTAAATAATTGCTCATTGTCTGCATGCCAGGCAAAAGAATTATCGTAATACCAACTACAGCTTCTTGTATTGCAGCGTGGCGTACGTAATACGTATTCTCACATTCGTTAAAACGCGTGCGATTACGAGTTGAACATAAAAAAGGCAAAAATTTGTGAAAAACACAAAAAAAAATATATATATTTTTTTTTTGAAAAATTTCGAATTTTAGCCCTAATCGTTCGTGAAACCGTACCAGCAACCCATGTGCCAAATTTCGTAGCCCTGCGACCAGTGCTTTCCGTGTTTTGATATTACATAGATATCCGCACGGATTTTCATAGGGCAGATTCACCACTGCCAAAAATTTGCATTTTATTATTTAATTCCACGAGAGGATATTATATGTTAAAGTATTTCTCAAAAATATACCCATTCATTCTGCGAAAACAATTATATATGCATACATAGTATTCGTAATTACATAATTTGCTTATAATGCATGCACATATTTCGATTAGAAACAGTAAGTGTTTTATATTCATTCATTTGTTACATAGTTTCGGACACAAAAAAAATATTTTTGTAAAGTAATGCATCATCGCATTTATAAAGATGAAATATAGACGTTAGCAATGCGTTAATTAAAATTAAAATAACAGAAGTAAATTCAGCGAAAACTTATCCCAGTTAAAATTTTATTCAGTCCACATAATTAAAAAAAACCTGTCATATTACTCACTTAGTTTTGCAGTTTAAGATTTAACTTAATAGAGAAAATCGGATTACTTCTTAATTATTACAAAACAGTTTCAACTCAGTGTAATCGCAAAAGAACAAAAATATCTTCCTTCGCTCTATTCTCTTGTGACTAATTATTTTCAGTGAAACACATGCAATTTTAAGTGTTATGGAATGAAAAACGTTCTTTTAAATCTTAAAATAAATTAATCAAGCTGTGCATCAGCAACAGCTGGGAAAAGATGACATGCCTAGTTGTTGAATTTTCTTTTTATTTTCCAAAGTCATTATAAAACATAATTATAATTAGATTTAGTGTTTGAATATAATTTTTCTCGTCTTTTTTAATCCCAAGAGTGATGTAATATGACTTAGTTTTCATGTTTTTCCTTCCTGCTTAATATTCATTAAATTCGTTTAGTCTTTTCTTTTTATGTTGAAATATGATTATATATATATGTGTGAGATAAAAATGTATTTGTTCAATGGAAAAAAAAAAAAAAAAAAAAAAAAAAAAAAAAAAAAAAAAACATATAAACTGTGAAAATATCTCATTTTATTAAATTACTAAATTTTTAAGTCGTGATTTTGAAAATTTCTTAAATATATATGTTCAGGCCATGCAGTAGAACAAATATCAAAGTTTAATTATGAAATGTGTTTAAAGAATTCACTATTAGTTTGCAATATTTAAGGTATAAGAATAAAAATTTTCCCATTTGAAAAAACAGATGACTATCAGAATTTTTACTGTATTATCAGCATAATTTCCATGTATTAGATAATATTTTAAATTATATTTGATTTTAAGTAAAACATGGGGATACTTGGAAATTACTACTTTTTCAAAAATCAATATATTAAGTGGGAAAAAAATCACTGCAAATATTAAATCAATTTTTATATATTATCAAGATTTTTTATTCTATATACTTAATTTTTTGCGCTTTAGATCTAATGTGATTTAGCAAAAGATAGAAATTCCAAAGTATTTTTTCTCCAAGCTTAAAAGAAACCCAGTGGATACTTAAATTATTTCAGCAGAATTTAATTTTAACTGTTTAGAAATACCATATTCTGTTAAAGCAAACGCAGATCAATCACATTTGCATAAGTAGCACTTGGAGGAAAGTCCAAAACGCATTTTCATAGCAGTTTTTTTAATCTGAATGCAGGAAAATATAATTAAAATCCTTGAACAGTTGAAGAGTTCATCATCAATTAGGGGCTTCCTAGTTGCTGTCAACGTTACGCCCACTGTGAGTATGAAATGTCTTGCAAAAATAAATGAGCCATTGAGGGAAAGATGAAATGCAGTTAAAAAGTACTTAATAATATAAAATTTAGGGTGACATAAAGGAAAACTAATAAAGTTTAAAAAATGGGGTGTTTTCAAAAATATCTAAAAAATATAAAAGTTAAGAAAAAAGAAAATTTAAGCCTACATTAAATTAAAATAAAGGTAAACTTATGACATAAAATAATGAGTTTAGCTGTAGTTTAATAAACTACTGTGTAGTTGAAAAAAGAAAAATGAAAGAAACTAAAAATGAAGAAAGGGGAAAAAAGAGGCGTATATAAAAAAATCAGATAGAAAGAAAAAAAAAAAAAAAAAGAAAAGAAAAGAAAAGAAAAACTAAGCAAAAGAAATTAAAACTTATATATTGCACTAAAAAAAAGTTTAAATACAAAAATTAAAGTGAAAGTATAACTGTAGTCGTGAAATTACTGCGAAAGTGTAAAAGGAAAAATAGTTATTTTAAGGGTTTAATGATATAAAAGTTCAACATATCAGGATAAAAAAAAACATATCAGGGATGGGCAAAATGCTAGTCTATCAAAAAAAGTGGTAGTAGCGACAAAAAAAAAAAAAAAAAAAAAAAAAAAACGCACTTTTCAGGGCAGTTTTTTTTTCTTTTTAGAAAATTTAAAAAGTAAGAAAACAAATAAGAATTTAGAAAAGAGCGAACAGAAGTTCACTGGGGATCCATTAAACTGGAGTATTTGGGCCATTTCCGGTTCTGGGATTCGGAGGCATAGTCCAGTAGCTCCGCAACTATCTCATTAGGTACGTCATAAACTTTTGTGAAGAATTTATTGGAAAGTTTAATAATGCGTTTGCGCAAAGTAGTAGTTCTGAGATCTCTACGAATTGTAGAGTTACGTAGGTATCGAGATCCGTTACGGACAGTTCTAAGATTTTTATTGTATAAACGACTGAGATTATCAATAGATGTTTTGCAAGTAAAGCCCTAGACCAGACAGGCATAGGTGATAATGAGCCAAATGCAGTAGTTATATAATAAAAGTTTTTATTGATATATAGAATTTTACTATCTATCATTACTAGATACTACCATTAGTAGTCAGTAATGGTTTAAGTGCAACATACGCCCCTGCGACTTTGCCCCGAAAGGAGTGGATATGCTTGTGGTATGCTTGTTCCATGTTAGTTCATTATCAAGAATGACCCCTTGGTATTTAGCGTCATTAGACTATTCAGTTATAGTATTGTCAATTATCATTCTGTTAGGATAAGTTAGTATACTAGGCAAGTATACAGCAGTTGTTTTATTTTAACTGATTTTGGCTCCCCATAAGGAACACCAGTCCATAAAAGCGTTTACGTGAGTCTGTATGCACCGATGTAGTGTGTGCGGGTGGTGAGCCGAGGCGTAAATTAAAGTATTGTCCGCATATAAAGCAAGATAACTTTGGACAGAGTGTAGAATGTTGTAAAAGAAACGGTTTAATAATAAAGGACCCAGGACACTTCCGTGAAGGATCCCTGGTAAAATAAAGAAAATGGTAGAAAGAATGTTATTAATGCGGAAGTGAAAAAGACAACCGAAAAGGAAAGAATATATTAAATGAATAAGTCTAGCAGGAATTATAAAGCTACTTAATATTCAAATTTAAAGTTGCATTTTACATTTTATTTAAAGTGGGTTGAAATTATTTAATTTTTCTTAGTTTTGATGTCCTTTAACTGTAGTAAAGATTCTTTATTAAATTTTCTTCTGTAACTGCTATCGATTATAGCAAAAATAAGATTTTAAATCTGGTTCTCTAGATAATGTATGCATTGTATTTTCTTAATTGAAACAAAAATTAGTTTACCAAAAATTTTAAACAGGAGCTATAGGCTACTTTTATAACTGCGTAAATCGTATAATGATGAACAAATGATATTAAAGTAAAAAATGTTTTTTCTAAATCTTTTTTTAAGACTATTGGTGGTTTAGTTTATACAAATGAAGATCATGATTTTTAAAATGTTGGACAATAAGTTAAGATTTTCAGTTTTTGATAGTTGTTAAAGTCAATCATTTATATACTTTTATTTATTACAATTTTTCTCAGGTATTATTTCAAACAATGGGGTCCATTATACATGTCTGTGTTATATGCTTATATGCTAAAGTATAGTACAGTACAGGTATTAACCAAAATAAAACCTTCAGGTTTTAATTATATTGAGTCAATCGTTTATTTTATAGATTGTTTTTTATTAGATTTATTGATAAATTATATATTAAATGTACAACCAAGTTTAAACGAAACTAAAAAACTTGTTTTTTCTGATTCTGTTAAAATAATCGCATTGTATTTCGTACTTTAGCAGCTTTAAAATAAATGTAATTAAAATGTCTAAAAATAACTGCAAAAACAAAGAAATCATGTAGTATATTTAAACAGGTACACTGTTAAAAATTTGCAGCATTCTGGCAGGTCATTTGACCGTTTTTTCCGAAAACGGTTACACAACCGTAATTTAACACTATTCTGACCATATTATTGGCCATTTTATGGTCAGAATATAGTTAAATTATGGTTATGAAACCGTTTTTTCAAAAAACGGTCGAATGACCTGCCAGAATGCTGCAAAAGTTTTAACAGTGTATATTTACGGGTTGTTTAACGTGTTTTTTTTTTTTTTTTTCTCAGAAATCTTTTTAATTAGTGACAAAATTTTCTAAAGTAAAACATGAGCGGAATTTTTATTTTTACAAATACATAACAAGTTAATACCAAACTACTAAGGTTGAATAAAGATCACATAAAATAAGTATAAATTTACCTAAGAACATTTAAATAACACGAAGAGAGTAACATCTAAATTCAGTCACATAAATTGATATTGTTACACAAGAAAATTATTTGGTTTCTATTTTTTTCTTCCTTTAAAGTATAAAATTAAATGAAAATTGCCTTTTTACTTATCTTTCAACCTTTTACTATAAAGCTTAATGAATTTTGAAAAATTTTTAATTGTTCAAACAATTTTGAATAACCTCCGTTTTCCGCTGATATAGTCAATGTTTAAATAATATAAAACATTTTAGTTTTATTTGATTTGGTAAGAATGGAATTTATATATTTATGATTAAATGTAAATTTAAATATATCTTTTAAGGAATATTCTCTATCATGTAGCCGCAATGCGTTTTCATAATTTGGTAAATATTTCCGTCATTTTATTTTATATATAGCAATGTTATGTGTTTATCTTTAAATCTCTTTATAATATATTATTTATTATGAAAACTACAGACCTTAGCAATTCTTTTCACGGTCCAAAATTTCATTCGATATAATAATACAAATAGTTGTTATGACTATTCCTAATATTCCAGTACGCCTTCCATATTATAAATTATGCTTGAAATAAAGACTGTTAAAATAACAAGTGCTTCATTTTCAAAATATTGTCAAAATACTTTATGTATAATAAATAATAAATAAGGACTTTACGTTGTACACTTAATTGTCCTTTACGTATTTACTCAAATATAATACTTTTAATAATACACGTAAAAATACCTTGCGTATTTTCTTTCTTTATTTTATCTTAATAATTTACAAATCATATTCTAAGTTTGGGTCAATATTGGATATTTGATTGAAATTGGATAATATTACATTGCAGGAAAAAATAATATTACAAAATTGAAAATTTTAAATAAAAAGTACTGAAAAAAAGAGAACATTTGCAAACGTTAATGTCATAGGTGTAATGAAATATATATTTTGTACATGAATATGGTCTTAATAATTAAAAACCTTTTAACATCCTTTTTATATACCAAAATTATCTGTTTTTTTCTATGAGAATATATTTGCTTTAATTATGCCGAGTAGTATTTACGAACTACTTAGCTGATGCACATCTTAAAATTCATTTCCCTAAATATCATTATCAACATAACTTTATCTTTTATAATCAAATAAATTAAGCTATATAACCCCATTCATTTTATGCTAAATCAGCTTACTACATCTAATTTTATAGAAGAGTTATCTATTTTATTATAAATAATGTTTCAAGCTGAATAATAACGATAAAAAACTGTATTTTCTTTGAAGAAAATCTTTTGGATAGATTAAGAGGTGTAAGGTATACAGTGATAGATTTCCGAACATCACGCCATCTATCATTGCTATTAAATTCTCCTTCCTTCGGAAATACTTTAAAGAATTTCATCTTCTCAGATTAAAAAAAAATAGATATATGGTTGACACTGTGATTCCTTCTCTAAAAACTTATTTTGAACGAAATTTTTTGTAAGCTGAATTTAATACGATAGTTTAGATTTTTTTAAAGGAAAAATATGTTTTAGGATAAAATTTTGCCGCCAAAATTCGATATAAAAATAGTGCAAATTTACGAACTGAATGCCGGAGTTTAGCTCAATTTTTTCAAACAAAATATATGAGTACTTATGTACAAAGTGCGTAAATATCCTAATATCAAAAATATTATTTTTAAATAATTGTTTAAAATTATTCATCAGTTAATATATTTAAGAATCAGGTGATTATTTTCTTCTATCATCAGAATGTTTGTACTGAAATGAGAGGCAAAATTACTGTTACTTTAAAAATGATAATAATCAGATAAAAATAATTGTCCTTACAATAATTGCTTAATGACTTAATACACAAGTCATTCTATTTCACATAGAATTTTTTGAAAAATGAAAACATGAAATGCATTAAATATTTAAAATAAATTCGTGATTAGCGAATTCAATACAGTAAAATTTCTAATATTATTTCAACTTTCAAATATGTATCTACATTAATTACAGCATGAAGGTGAAGAAATGCACATTTAAACATATAACAGAATATGCTGATAAACATTATGAAACACTTGAAACGATTTTATGTTTATATTGTATATTTACAATCAAATCTTACACTGTTTTGTAAGACATGTTGGTGTGTAGCTAAAATATAATACATTTTAATTTAAAGCTCACTATTTAACATATGCGAATATATTTTCTATGTCATTTATTCTTAGAAATACGCCCCTGATAAAAAATAATTTACCGTTTTAGATACAGAAATAAATAATCGTATCATAACTGTTTGAAACAAAATTTAAACGTAGAATCCACAAGAGTTTTCGAGAATTTACACTAAAAGTTATATTAAGAATGATACGAATATACAGAGTAGAATTTCTTGTTTATGATTTATTATGTAATAACTATTTAACTTACTATAAACACAAATGATGGTGAACGATTTTTAAAGGGGGGGGGACTAAGTTTAATATCGCTGATTTGAAATTTTCAAAATTAAAACTCAAGATGAAATTCATTTTACGAACGCATAAAGATTTTTACGTATACTTGCCACTGTTTCGAGACACGATTTACAAAACGGATGTACGTTTTGGATTGAAACTGGCTATAAATTGAGGCAATACTTAATTATCCCCAAGGAATTAAACACGCGAACTATAGCTTTAAGCTTCTTTATCCTTCTGATTATATACAGGGTGTTCCAAATTTTGACCAACATATTAAATAGGGTAAAAGAAGGCATCGAGAGGATGAAAAATTACCACTAAACATGACAAACCACGCATCGCAACCGACGCTCACAAACCACGTATTTAGTCACAAATACAGTGTTTTTCATCCTAACTGAACTTCCAATTGACTGTAGTAAAATCAAAACATTACAATGAAAATACAACGATTATTTATACAACGATTACAACCTTATTTTGTGTGAACAGTAATAATATTACGAAAAGTTCTGGGTAAGCTGGGAGATCAAGCAATCGACAATACCATATAAACTGGCTATAGCAGTCTAAAATGGGGAGCGTCCTGTACATGCTGCTGGCACGCATAATAGAAATTTCTACCACTTTTTCTGATATTATCAAATTTACAACAGAGAGAGTGTCTGGTATTGAGAAAGACTAGTAAAATTTTATTAAAATATGCTTCAATTTTCTGTAAGTTATTACCTTCAACACAAATTGAATTAAGGCAGAACACTCAGATTTTTTTATTAATTACGTGGTGTACGACCCCATGCTCTATGGTAATTTTTCATGCTCTTGATGTATTTTGTCACCCCTCTTAATTTATCGTTTGAATTTTGGAGCACCCTGTATATTTCTATATTTATTTACAACTAATCACGGGTCATTTTCAATTTATTTATTAAAATTTAAAAGATGCCATGAGGCTCGATATTATAATACTGGTTTCCATGCATTTTGAAAAGAAATTATTGAATAAATAAAGTAATTAAGTGCATCAAAATAACAGAAAATAGCAATAATAAATTACATCATTTCTCTTCATTTCAATAGATATTTTAAATGAACTTTCAATACTTCCAGCGACAGAATTTTTACCTTAATGTATTAATATCATACCTTACGTATGTTTATATGTTATTTTATGTTTCTGTGCAATTGTAAACAATTGCATATATAAGTCCAACATGAAAATAAATAAATAAATAAATACTGATGGAACAGTGAAGCCCTAAACTACATAGGTTGACAGCTGTACTCGGTCAAATTCTAACACTGACCCAACTATAACAGAAAAAATGTTATATGTGAGATACAAAACAGTTTTCTGTATATATCCGATTTTCAATTCCGCCCTCAGAAAATCAACAATTAATTTTAATTGTTTGTAATTTCGTAATTTTCATCATTTCACTCCTCTCAGAAGAAAAATAAATACAATCTTTTATTTAATTTACTTTTACATTTAATATTATACATCTGTACTTGTTCACCACCGCCCCTCACATTTGTGTAAGTTAAATTAACACTTTTAAAAACTCTCATCAATTAATTGAGCCCATCATTTATTTCACCCTTCTTGTTAACCGCCAAAGATTTTATTTATTACAAAAACAGAATACAAATGAATTATCTTTTTTCCTTTGCATCCCGCAACACGTTATACGTATACTGTGGTTTTAGCTCAAAGCTTCTCCTTTAATTCTCACGTAGTTTATATGCAGGTATTTGCATCGGTATTCTCATACCTCACGTATTTTTCATTACAGATAACTTCCAGATCCCCTTTCGCAATGCAAGTCTTTGTCTAAGTCTTGTAACGTACTTTTAAAAAGCATGAGTAATGCTATTTTCTCGTTGACTTTCTGAATACAAGAATTCTTTAGCAAGCAACCGTAAAATATCTATGGCGTGTAACATAAACTCTGTGTAAAGTTTTTGTTTTTTGTCGCCAATACTTTATCTGCTCTCCGAATTATCGCCAATCCTTTGTGTATTGACTTCTGGTACTCGCCAACTGGTCGGCGATCTGTCCATTTGTGCCAACGTTTTAAATTCGACGCTCGTCTTCCAGCTGTCTTGCACCTCTCGCTTCCCCGTTGTAATTTCACGGCTTCTTAAAATGTCCCTTAAAGTCACTTAAAGTTTTTTTTTTTTTCGTGCTTTGTTATGCTCGTGGATATAAAGTAAACACCACACTAAACACTTGAATAGTAATTCTAAAACGTATTTAAAAAATACATAATTCTATTTTGAGGATTTCCTGAGCAGAAAATCAACTTAGGGTACATACACATATACACTGGCGGCCAAAATTGTGGACATTTTTTTAAATGTTCATGTTTATAACTTTGTATGCTTATAGAATATATTAATTTTCACTTAAATACAAATGTTTATAGATCAAATTCAAGGAGATTTATTGCAGAATAAATAAAAAAAAAAAAAAACATAATTAAAATATCTGCTTTACAAAAATGGTTACACTTACTTTAGTCTAAAATACAAACGCAATTAGTCATGAATGCTGAAGTGTATTGTAATAAAACCCTCCTAGCCAATCACAATGACTGTTCTGAGGACCAATCAAACGTCAGTAACTAAACAGTACTATGTTTTGATTTGTAAACGCGGTATTTTTCTGGATTGAATTTTGCAGAAGGATGAATACTAGTGTAACTAAATAGAATAATATATATATATTTTAAATATTTCTATTTTTGCCTTAATTCAAATAATTTAAAACAATGTCATCAACAACAACAGCTGATTGGACACCTACAAAAAAAAAAAAAAAAAAAAAAAAAAAAAAAAAAAAAATTGTCATATTGAGAGAAAATTGTCTCTCTTATGCTGAAATTTCAAGACAGGTTGGTGGATCTGTTACTTTACCTGGCGTAAGAAAGTTGCGCTTGCGTTGTGAAGAAACTGAATCAGTGATAAATAAGGCAAGAGCAGGCCGAAAAAAAATGCCCAAGTTCTTCTGACGATAGAAAGATAAAAATGATATGCCTCAAAGATAGAAGAATTTCATCAGATGCCGTTAGATGTGAAATGAATATGCAATGGTTATTTCATTTAGTTCAAGAACAATAAGGAGAAGATTAGCCGTTTTTAGGCTGAAAGCTAGAATTCCGAGGAAAAGAAATATTTTTAAACCTGCAGCAATGCAAAAAACGAATTTAGTGGGCAAAAGAACACATTAATTGGTCAGAAAATCAGTGGAAGAAAATAATCTCGAAATATGAAAGTAAAATGTCGTTCTTTGTTAGTGATGGGCAAAAATATGTGAGACGTAGAATAGGGAAAGATCTGCATCCTGATTGCATTGAGCAACTACAAAGAACCCAAGAAATGTCATGATTTATATATATATATATATATATATATAACCAATAATTAAACATAACCTACCACCATCAAAAACCGTAATATTATGAATTAAAGCTGTAAGTATATATAAAAAAAAAGATTAAATTATTTATAAGAATTATTATGGAAGAAAAATAAGAAAGTGGACACCGACAAATAATGGAAATGCTTATATATTGAATTACGTTTTCAAGGGCACAGAATTCAAAGATATAAGCAAAATGGTTGTTTTCTGTGGGAAAAATAAGCTAAAGCTAAAAGTTATTTTCCCCTGTGCCCTAACAACCATTAAAATCAAGTGAATTGATTAAAAATGAAAACAGAATAGAAACAAATAATATGAAATGGAAAAAACAATAAAACCTATTTAAATATTTATAGGATATAAAATGAAATAATAAACACCATACCGATTAATATTTTAGAATAAATCCACGCTCACATGGCACCCATATCGTAAAGATGAAGGTTAATAAAACAGTTAAGAAATCACAGTAATTGATACCATAGGATGCAGTTAATACATATTGAAATAAATGTTAAATAACTTTTAATATAATATAAAATAATATAAATAGAAAGTAATTACATAATTAAAATGCACTATTAAATTAATATAAAAACCGTTAAACAATATCGTCAAAATTTAGCTAAAAATTCCCCCTGGTGTAGTAAATTATAACTGAAATGTAGCTGGAAGAAGTAAATCTAGAATTTATCGAAAAAAAACACAAATTGTGGTGCTGCCATCTAGTATTGCATTTATGATTTAATTGTCAAAAGACTTGCTTCAGTTGTAAGCAATTGAATGTAACAATTGTTTTATTAACAGCAAAACCAAAAAATATCCTTATATATAGATAATTATAAACTGAATATAAACCACACAATGTATTTAAAAAAAAAAAAAAAACTATTGTTAGTAAAATTTAAAAAGCATACAAAATATTCTATTAGCAAATTTATTTAAACTACACTAAGAATTTAAATAATTCTAGAACAACGATAAAATATAGCATATAGCTATATGCTATAAAACAGAATAAATTCATTAATAATTAATATAAATAATTATTAAAAATATAAAAATCTTTAATAAAAACTATTATATATAAGATAATTATAAAAAATATATATATATATATATATATACTTTTACTCTCGGATATAAGAAGGCGTTATAATATTGGTAATCCTGATTGAAAATTTGTATCTTTAAATAGCAATATTTGATACTGGATCACAATATTATTTTTACTTGTTATGGTTTTGAGATAATAGTTTCTAAATAGATATAATAGGCATACACAATAATCTCACTAGAGTCAAACATTAAAACTTAAATTTTGAGCTACTTCAAGATCGGAAAGAGTAATAATTCTAATCCTCTTAAAAGTAAATTTTGCTAGGTAGAAATTTTTTTGCAAAAAAAAAAAAAAAAAAAAAAAAAAAAAAAAAAAAACGCGTAATAAATCTTTGTTTTTCGATATTTTAATCATAGTTATTCTAAAAAAGGTAGACAGCATGATTCTATTCTTCTTTTAATATGCTAAACAGAAAATATACTTTGAAACTTAAATCCTATCCTTATTAATATTAAAATACCTATCCATGCATTTCTACATCCCCATCTTCATATTTATTCCCTTGTTTTCAATTAAAGTATTATGCATTTATAGTTTGTAAAAAGTATTTCTCATTCGTTGAGTTCTGTGCCTCGACAAGAACTTTCCACTTGATGTATTCTGGTGCTTCAGAAGATTTTCTGAACACTTTTTCGAGTTTCATGCATCATTAAAGAATCAAAACATGATGAAAAATGAAAAGAAATATGTATGGCTTTGAAATATCGCGTTTATAATACACTGACGTCCGAAATTAAGGACCCTGCACATTCACAAAATGCTAATTTTTAAGTAAACGAATTCTCAAAAGGAAATAATATAATTCAAATAATTACTATCCCTACAGTACAGCTAGTCCATATAACATCTCATTCATGTCACACATGGTCACAAGTGTCACAGTCACTACGGTGAAACAAAAAATAGGAAATTCCACACGTCTCATTATGAGTCTCAAATGATCACTATATGTGACTCCACAGAGACGTCAATGTGACTGATGTTTTGTGACGAGTCACCAGGTGACATTACAATGTAGTTACGTTGTGACTCTCATGTGATTGTCATTTTTAGACTCAATTTCAAAAACATCATGAACGTTGCATTATGATAAGTCACCAAATAATATCACATTATAGTCAAATGGTGACTTTTCACAAAATAGCACAATGGTGGCTTCACAGTAGTCTCTCATTCAAGTCATCACGTGACTTTAATATGACATTATTTGGTAACTTATCACGATGCAGCGTTCACGATGACTTTGAAATTGAGTCTGCAGATGACAGTCACATGAGAGTCACAATGTAAATACATTGTAGAGTCACATGGTGACTAGTCACAAAGCAGCAGTCACAGTGACGTCTCAGTGGAGTCACATATAGCGGTCATTTGAGACTCATAATGAGATGTATGGAATTTCCTATATTTTGTTTCACCGTAGTGACTGTGACACTTGTGACCATGTGTGACATGAATGAGATGTTATAAAGACTAGCTGTGCTGTAGAGATAGTAAATATTCGAATTATATTATTTCCTTTTGAGAATTCGCGTACTTGAAAATTAACATTTTGTGATTGGTCTTTAATTTTGGACACCAGTGTAGTTTTCAAACAGATAATAGGTACAGTCAATTACCTCACAGGAATCAAGAATAAAAACTTCAACTTTGAGCTACTTCAAAATCTCAACAAATACTAATTTCAATCCTTTTAAAAGCAATTTTTTCCACATAAAAAATAATTTTTCTTATAAAAGACATAATAATTCTTTGTGTTTCGATATTTCAATCATTGTCATTCTAAAAAAAGGTAGACGCCATGATTCCATTTTTTTAAATATGTGAAACGGTAACGATACTTTGAAATTTAAATACTCCTATCGTTGCTATTTTTTAAAATATCAATCCACGCATTTCTTTATCTTCCTATTTATTCCCTTATTTCACAATTAAAGTAATATGTACTAATAGTTTGTAAAAAGCATTTCTCATTCGTTGAGTTCTGTACCTCGTCAAGAACTTTCCGCTTGATGTACTCTGGTGCTTCAGAAGATTTTCTGAACAGTTCTTCCACTTTCATGGGCTATTAAAGAAGAAAAACATGATGAAAAATGAAAACAAATATTTATGCCTTTGAAAGACGATAGAAGATAAAAATTTTATTTACTCTTTTTATTTTCTAAATTAGCCTTCTTAAAAAATAATAATTGCTATATAAGATTATGACTTGTGGAGGTTTGTTTTAAAATACAAAAATTAATGAATTAAGCATTTCGTCTTTTAAGAAGAAAATTTAATTCAGAATACATTAAGATACTATTAATTCCCTTGCAGCATATATACATTATACCTATGAAACTCGACGTAACAATAAGTTTTTTTTTCTTGTTGTCCTAGTTAGGAGGCACAAATCACATTTGAAATCTTCTAAATTTCAAAAAACACTTCCTCTGGTTCTTCCCCCCGCATTGTTGAATTTTCCATATTGACAAAAATGACTCATTTTTATGTACAAATATATAACCCATTTAGTATTTTATATGATTTTATTTAGAATTCTAACATAAAATTTTTGATGTAGAAAATATTTTTTTTTTGAAAAAAAAAAAAAAAAAAAAAAAACGCTTAACAAATCGTTGTTTTTCGATATTTCAATCATTATATTTCTAAAAATAAGTAGTCAGCATAATTCATTTTTTTAAATATTTGAAACAGAAACTATACTTTGAAACTTAAATCATATTCTTATTAATTTAGAAAATGTCAATCCATGCATTTCTACATCTTAACATTTATTCCCTTATTTTCAATTAAAGTAATACGTACTTATAGTTTGTAAAAAGAGTTTCTCATTCGTTGAGTTCTGTACCTCTTCAAGAACTTTCCACTTGATGTACTCTGGTGCTTCAGAAGATGTTCTGAACACTTCTTCCAGTTTCATGGGTCATTAAGAAAGAAAAACATGTTGAAAAATGAAAACAAATATTTATGACTTTAAAAGATGATAGAAGATAAAAATTGTATTTATTCTTTCTATTTTCTAAATTAGCCTTCTTTTTTTAAAAAAATAATTATTTCTATATAAGTTTATGACTGGTAGAGGTTTCTTTTAAAATACCGAAATTTATTTATTAAGCAATCTTTCTTTTCAAAAGAAAATTTAATTCAGAATATATTTAGGTATTATTAATTCCATTCAAGTACGTGCGCAGTACACCGCTAAAATACGACTTAACAATACGCATTGTTTTCTTGATTTTCAAGTTAAAAGGTTCAAATCACATTTGAACTCTTCTAAATTAACAAAAAGATTCCCTGTTTCTCCTCTCAACGGATTATTGAGCCTTTAATGTTAACAAAAATGAGACATTTTTATGTATAAATATATCACGCATTATTATATGATGAGTATTTTATATGATTTTTCTTGCATTTATAAAGAGAAAATTAATAGAAAAAAAGGCTCCCATTAGGCAATATATCTTGCTGAAAATAGTAAATATATCTTTAACTTTCACACAAAAACGATGTGTCATATTTAATAAAATACATAGTATTTATTTTGCTTTTTATTTATTTTTTATTAATTTCCATAATCTGTTTACGGTCTAATTCAAATGACTTTTAGTATAATCGCGGTAGAATGTTCTGTTACTCGTACCAGTGTTTTTTTTTTTATTTTCTTAATACAACTTTAACTTTCCACAAAAATGATAGCTCGTATTAAAAAAAAATATTTATCTTTCTAATTTTTATTCGATTCCATTATATGTTTTCTACCTTTTTCTCTTTCTATTTCAAATGGCTTTTATTATATTTGTTGTAGAAGTTTCTGTTACCACCAGACTTTTTTTCAGTTTGTTAGGACAACATGTTTTCTATCTTTGATATTCTAGGGCACCTTCTATTCTTCTCTAACATTGCAATGATATATTCTTTTATGTTCTATTTTTCATGTCTTTCTTATTTTTATCATTTAGATGAAAACCATACAGATTCAGTTTTAACAATGTTTTGGTAAACTCATGCGACTTTTAATGCTGCAGAAACTGCAACAATACGAGGATAAAACCGCAGTGGCGGCTTGGGACTGGCTTTTAATGTTGCACAAAATCATCAGTCAATTATATTAATACTTAGAAATTTTTCCAGAGAGAACCATTCGCCTTGCATACAATATTTCAAATGAAAATCAAATTTCAAATTAATTGCTTAAAAGGCAATTTTAATTTGAAATGTTGTATGCAAGGCGAATTTTCTACCTGGAAAAATTTCCAAGTATTAATATAGTTTCAATCGATGCTCGATTTAATTAAGTTTCGTGTTTACCCCATGTCGGTGGGTCACGATAAATATTCCATCTTGTGCTGCGTTTGTAGTCTTGCCAACATGTAATAGCGAGAAATTTTACAGGCTGGGTGTCGTTCCATGTGGTTTAGTCGGTAGAATGTCAGTGTGCTATACTGATGGCCCGGGATCGAGTCCCGGCATGGAATCTTTTCACTATGTTGGTCTTTGCGCCTTTTAAGCAATTAATTTGATATTTGATTTTCATTTGAAATATTGTATATAAGGCGAATGATTCTCTCTGGAAAAATTTCTAAGTATTAATACAGTGATGAATTTTAAAATAAACTTTTGCTGTAAATATAAAATCTTATCTTTTTACCGTACTTTTTAGAAAATATCGCTATTTTGGAGTCCTATTCTCCTAAAACATTTAAAATTTTTCCACTTAAAAAATAATGCTTATCAACTGACATATTTTTTTATTAAGTTCTATGCTTGATATTGAGTTCAAGCTTGATATTTAGAATGTGTAAGTTTTTTAATTTGTTGTGATTTGTTATTGCTTTATTAAATACGAACATGGAGACAACCTGATATTAATAAAACTATTATTTATAGAACGGCATGATAAGCCATATTTATTTATTTATTTTATTCCCGTGTATATTGTATTTTGTGAATATGAGCTAAATAGATTTGGTATGTTTTATAGGAGAAGACTGATCTATGAAATAGAAAAACCGAGTAAGAAAAATCATGCGTTAAGCATAGATTATAAAATACTTTCCAACACTTTCTGAATGCTTTAACAAGACATCGTAATTTAGGGAAATAACGTAAATAAGATAACTAAATAAACATTTTAGAAAACGCATAAAATATTTGAAAAACTGATTTCAGCAGTTACTGTCCATAGCCAAATATGTTTTCCAATTCTTTTGAACAGCCCTGTATTTGATCTGTTGGTTGATACACTGAAAAAAATGAAGTACTAAAAAAAGAGTAAACTGGCGTACTCATATCGAATTGAATATTTTTGGATCAAAAATGAACCTATGCTTTCTCTATTTTGAAACATCTCCCAAAATCAAACCCAAACAAACGAATAATTTTGTACCCTGTAATGGTTCATTTCATTTATGGCGGCATAAATGATGTTTATTAAGGCAAATATTAAATTATGCACAGTATTTTAAAAATAATTTAAAAGTGCTTGGAAATAATGATCTTGTCATAAAAATATTCGATTTGAGAATCTTGTTAATAATTTTGATATTTTTCTTAATAAATAATCAATTAAACATTTCTTGTTAATAACTTTGAACGGGAAATAAATGTCAGTACATTTTCACTTTAAATTTTCGGATTTTTTTTTGGGGGTGGGGGGCAGTACATAACGATTCATATTTGATCACAACCATGGAATAAAAAATGAGTACAAGTGTTTCTCAACTTTGACTACATTTGGATCGGAGCTATTTTGAGTATGTGACGCATTTAAAATTGAGTACTTTTAACTCAATTTTGAGTACCCATTTTTTAAGTGTATATATACTATATAATGGGAAAATTTAGTTTAGCAAGAAAACGCCTAACAGGTTGAAATTATTTTTCAGCAATTTATACTAATGCATGGAAACATACTTGAATACTTTTGTACAGCCCTGTAGTTTACCCAGAATCTTTATTACACGCCACTATTTAGTTAAAATTTAATTCAAACTAAGACAGTCTTAAAACTGCTGAAATCACATTTCCAGAAATTGTAATATATAGACGGCCATGTATCCAATTCTTTACATGACCCTGTATATCATTTTATCTATATTCTACAAACATTTCTTAGTAAATTAAATGCAATTCAGAGAAAAAAAGCATAACTCATTTAAAAACCATCTTTAAGCAATTTGCGCCCATACCCAGTAATTCTTACGAATACTTTTGGTTAGCCTTGCATAAGAATTATAGCATTTATATACACCATATACTACTATGCATAAATATAGTGAATCATAAAAGCGTATATCATAATTAAAAATACATCTCCACATCATCGCTAATGAACAGTACTTCGGATACAACATAGTATCTGAAATATATTGTGTGTCCCTGTAAATGCTATATACGTATTATTCGTATTATATGGTAACTCCGGGAGAGTCGCCGCATACGGGATAGATGCCGCACCCCTTGTATTTCTTGTAATTATGGTTAGATAGTCGTCAAACGCACAGTAAAGATGCGCAATGAGATTACTTTAACCAGTTTATAGCGTGAATCCCATTTCGACGTTTACTTGTAGAAGTACAATCCTTAATTTGACTTACGTGCATGATTTCACTGTCCAAACTTTTAAACACGTTATGTTTAAATGCTTTTCATACACTAATTACTAAATGCATGCATGATTTCGAAGTCAAAACTAAGTGTAGCCTTTGTATAGAGTACTTTGTGTATGGTTACGAGATTCCCCTTAGCGATGGCAGGTAACTGTGATGGCCGACCGCTGCACCATGCAAAATGGGATACATGCCGCACTGCTATTCCGGTATACATGCCGCAGTTTCTTTTGTACCCGATGATTAAATGTTATTAACTGTTCCTTTTCTTTTTGCACAGACTAACCATGTTAGGCATGTTATCAAGTTTACTAAAACCAAAGTAGAAAAAGGGGTAAATAAAAAGTAAAAAGAGCAAGAAAAATGCAAGTCACGATGATAATGATGAAAAATTGGATTACGCGTAACGCAGACGTTCTTTGCAAACTACTCCAAAAAAGAGGTCGTGTAATTAGCTTCGTTGTATCATGTGTTTAAATGTAGTTATATAAAGACTGTACTTTTTCGACACTTTTTCTGTAGATTGTAGTCAAAAAACAGGTGTCTTAGCTTATTCGGGACCATAGGCGCATATAAGCACCTTCATAAAGAGCTTACAAAATTTGTTTCTGGCACCAGTAAAAAAGAAAAGTAATATTTGCTTTGTTTATTTAGAGCATTTTCATGATTATTTAAGTAAAGGTAACTTCTTTTAAAAAAGTGGTACCAACCGAATAAAATTTTTGTAAAAGCCACCGGTCCCGAAAGAGTTAACGAATAAATTATGTAAATACAATTTAACTTCTTCCTTTTCCCTTTCTAATACATTTATGTTACATATTTGCTGAAATAATAATTAAAATTTAATGTAATAAAAAAAAGTCAATAATTTTAATAGTGAAAGTAGGCAACAATTATTGATTTGGATCTACTAATACGTTTTATTGTACTCATTTAGTTTCATTTTGTTATTACATCGTTAATTATAGTCCAGATATGAATATTTTTTTAAATATTTTTATTTATATTTTCATTCTGTTCTTATTATAAGCGCGGCTTAACTACCGCACAAGTGCGGTGCCTCAGCCTGAATGTGCGGGTGATGCGCTGCAGTGTAATGTTTAAAAAAATTGTTAAAAAACACTAATAATTTGCTTTGATTTTTTTTTTTTTTTTTTTGTCGCACTACACGTATTGTATATTTAACATTAAATAGCACAGCATGATTTTTTTTTATTTTATGTCCACCATGGTACTTTATACACAAGTTCAAAAAAAAGTACGGCATAAATCCCGGAATTACCCTACATGAAATAATTTAGAGTATGTAAACCTCAGCGACATATATCAATTTGATTATATATGAAATAGATTAACATAATTAAAGTATGCTGCAAACAATTCCCTAAACCCCTATATCAAACTGTATTTGAATTCCTTCTTTAGCCCTGTAAATGAACAATAACTATTATTTACATCGCATAGTCAACAGAATGCATATTTTAGTGCACTTCATAAATGCATAACAAATTTATTCTATTTGAAAGCGCGTGTAAAATCATTAAAAATCATTTGAATCGATTTTTTCCTATAGGCCGTAATGTAACGGAAATCTTTTGGCTGTCCCTGTAAATGAGCTAAGCATGCTGCAAACTTCATTACAAATAGGTATCGTGGTACGGTAAACGTCAATAACATTCAAAAATTTCAGGGCAATCGGAGTATATTTTCGAGAGTTAGAGTGCGGACAGATTGCTAGACGGACAGACGGAGAGACAAACCGAAGTCGTAAGCGCTTTTCAACTTGTGTCCTATATTATGTATCCTGCATTATATGAACTTTTAAAAAATATATACTAAAGCAGTTTAATCTATAACTTCCTATCAGGCATGAAAAACACTTTCCTTCATTGCTTAAATATCATATTTTACTTTTTAGTGCCAATAATTACGTGTATCAAAATCGTAGAAAATGAATTTACAATAGAAGAAAATTTAATAACCGATTCAGAATTTCTATAATTAAATGTTTGATTAAAATCACAAACAGAAAAAATGCTGACATACAATTTAAAAAAAAATAAGTATACCAATTTGAAAAACACTAACAATAATAATTAGTATTTATAATTGTACTATTATACAACAGCAAACTACAATGGATAAATTAAATGCATTATTAGATTTAACAATATCTCCAAAATATTTCCATATGGTATAAGGAATTCCCATTATTTTGTAATTTTGGCAAATGTTAAATCTTAAACATTGGTTTCAAGATTTAGGATTTTAAAAGATAATTTAAAATATTATTAGCTCTAAAAGAAAAATCTTTCAAATGTTTCACTACTGTAATATGTAAAAATACGTTTTCCCAGTATAATGTTAATTTCTGATAATAATCTGAAACAGTTTCGTAATCTCATGATAATCGAACATCACATTTAACCCCAAAATAATAATAACTATAAGCGTTAGTAATCAAAAAATAGTAAGACGACGAAAAAAAAAAAAAAAAAAACGCAAATCATTGTCTCAACACATTTTCAATCTCAAGTAAGTGTAAATTAATGTTTATATTAATTCCAGTATGAATGTAGGCATAAATCAGTCTCTGCACAGCTTTTTTTTTTTTCAAGCGATGGTAGATTAAGATATTTTTCTTTACAGTATTCGAATTGGAAAATATCGCTTCGGACAATCCCAGATCAGTCTCTTACAACATAAAACTATTTAACTCATAACATACAAATCAGGAATAAAATATTTAAATTAAATAAGACTTACATATACGTTCCATTAATATCAGTGTATCCTAAAATGGTCATTTCCTTATCTTAAATTGTTTTAGACGTGGTGATGTTCTAAACAGTGAACTATTTCCCTCGTCTTCTCATTTTCATTTTTTCTGTGGGCAGACGATTTTCAGCAGATGGTCTGTTACATATTTTTTGTTTCTGTATACAAGAGATTTGGAACTTCAATGCACAGTAATTTTCTGAAAGTATCGTTAATTAAAATTTTGTATTTGAAGAAATTTCCAATGTATTTAACCTTTTCTTTTTATCCGTACAAAGTAATTCAAGTTAAAATGTATTGTAAAGTTCCTTTTTTCTTAATAATTATAATAATAATATTCATAATTAGAGTTTATTAGATAAAACATTGTTTAAATTTTTAAAAGGTGTAAAATATATATATATATATATATATATATATATATTAATGGTAATAACGGCCTCCCCCCCTTTATTTTTCTTTTTTTTAAAGTAATGTTTGTTTTGCACAAATTCTGTACATTTCTTTTATTTTCGGAAAATGCTAATTTTATTTAAAAAGTCTGAAAGAAGTAGAATTTATGACGTGAATACAAATCATAAATCAAGAAATGCATAGATGTCTAAACTCTGAAGACTCTTTGTACGTGCTCATTAAAAGGTGCAGATTTAACTGTAATAGAAATTTTTTTATTTGAAACCAGAGAAATGTTTCGAATAACCTTGGTCGGTAAAAAAAAGAAAGAAAGAAAGAAATTTCCTCCCAGCAAACTAAATATGTAAAGTCTACAAATTTAATATTCCTAATTCTAAATATATTATCCAAATTGCTCCAGCATGTACCATTTTCTCGAGAAACACTCTTATAATAATGACAATCAGTGAAGGATTATTATATTAAACTGCAATGCTAGATAAAATTGAAATCATGAAAAAGTATACATTCACTGTCTTAGATATCAAATTGATAAAATAGGGCCTGGAAATTTAGTTTATTAATGCTTATATCGTGCACTTTATTTATTATCCACCCCCCCCTTTCGTGACGGAATTTACCATTTGCTATCCACTGATATATTTTCATTCCTTATACCGCTGTAACTCGGGACTGTTTAAAATATTTCTCTTCATTTTCAAAGATTTTTGAAGTTCATATTTTTGATACACCGTGACTTACAATATGGTGGGTTTTTTGTCACATATGTGACGTGACGTACATTACATAGTAGTGACATAACAGTGGCGTCACAATTTCTTTTAATTGCCAGAAAAATATAATTTTACAGTAAATAACATGTTTTGAAGAATTTTCGTAATTTTTTTAAGTTTTCTAAGAAGTTCACATCTCAGTCACAATGTGACATCACTGAGTGATGGCACTTTGGTCACAGATGTGACGTGATCACAGTGACTTACAGTGACGTCACAACGACGTCACCGTGACCATTCATGATATGAGGGGTAAGCAGTATGACTATGAGTCTCTTAAAATAGTGATGTATGTCTTGGAGGAACGGGGGGGGGGGGGGCGTTAAAGAATTCAGCGACATTTGCGTAACCTTTACCAGCAACTTTGAAAAGTGTGACATTGAACATCTATAAACTGTAATGCTAGTGTAATCAGAAATAATTTCCAGTTATTTATTGGAAATATACTGATCCAAAAATACAAGCTTATGAAAATGAACACCGAGATAAATAATCCGCCTTTTTCCGTCGTTCCAAAATTGATCAATCGAAAATTATTTAAGTTCAAACATAGCTATACACGAACAGAAATGCACATATGTAAAAGTAGGTAAGACTTTATTACAACAGAGTTAGCTTTTATGTTTGGAGATAAACAAAGAGATATAGAGAGACATTGTTTAGAGTAAAATTATTTACATATATCCGAAGTACGTTTAAATACACAAGTTAATTATTTAATAAAAAATAAATTATTACATAACCTATATTTACATTATTAGTTTTTTAATTATTAAATGTAAAATTAATCATAAACTATTGCGAAAAACAATCTGCAATTTGTGCAAATTTGAATAAAAATCTTGAGCGATCAAAATTCTTTACATATTCTTAATTAGGATGTTCTGAGAGGGAAAATATTTTTAATACATGGTCATACCATTTACTTCTCACAAATTATTAACTAAAAATTATGCTTATTTGCTCTTTATTCTGCCTTTTTTATACAGATTCTACATTTCCCATATTTTTTTTATTTTTTTTTTTTTTATCTTCTACATTTACCTTAGTTTAGTTCAGTGCCTTGTCAAGAGATTTTCGCTTGACTAACTTTCACGCTTCAAAAGTTTTTCTGAACAGGTCTTTTAATTTTCATGGGACATTTAAGAAGGAATACAACGTCAAAAATAAAAGCAAATATTATACCTTAAAAGAATGGCATAGTATGGATTTTTGATGCTTTCACTTTTTCTGTTTACCAAACTCTCAAATAGAGTATGTTAGACTCGAAAAGAACATTTTTGAAGAGTTAATAAAAACGTTCATTGTACTAAGCCTGGGAAAATTAATATTTCATGTTTATAGAACTAAGTTTTTATATTAAAAAATGCCATGTTATTTTAAGATACTTTCGAAGGGTTTATATAGCTATTTTTTTGCAAAACTGTGATGTAAGTGCATTTATAAAACTAGTAGATGTAATAGAAAATATTTCATTTTATATGGACATGCACATTAATTTTTTTTTTTTTTTTATATATATGTTATTGAGATGATTTGAAAAGAACTATGATAAATAAATCATTAACGAAAACAAATATGATAAATAATTCATTAAAAGAACAAATCAGATTCAACTTCATTAATCTTGATGTATCCACTTATATAGAGTGTATATGAAATGCTTCAACAAACTTAGGAAATGATCGTACTCATCAAGACGAACAAAAAATGCAATGGAACATGGGGTCAAAAATGACTTTTAAAGGGTGAAAATCGCAAAAATAATAAAAATATCGAAATCTCGCATGCTGATCTTCTGCAGAACTGGATAGCAGCACAAAGCTGGTTTTCCTTTCATTTTGTGCGTATCTGGTCAGAAATAGGTAACAAAAACTTGGAAGAAAGCCAAACAAATATGTTAGCAGGAATTCATGTATGTAGGACTCCCGAAGCCTTCGAGCGTGTCCGCCAGTCGTTCCTCAGGAGATGTACTTTGTATAATAATGCCCGCGATAAACACTTTGAATAATTGTTGTAAAATATTTGTTTTCTCTGGACGTTACGAGCTTTGTTGTACATATTCTGTGAAATAAATAATTTTATGGAGCGTTTATTTTTTGTTTCAGTTTGTCCATTTTCAAGCGTATTTTTCGAGTTTCATCATTTAAACGTCATTTGCGAACCCGTGTTCCATTACATTTTTTGTTCGTATCCATGAATACTAACATCCCTCTAAGGTTGTTGAAGCATTTTAGATACATTAGCATTTTAAGTATGGGAAAGTGTAGATAACCATTCCGAGACGAACCGTGTCATCTATGTATTTAAAACAAAAGGTTTTTTTTAGCCATCATCCCTGAGATTTCTACTGAACAGATTTTTATGAAATTTCTTTCAACTGGTGGCAATAGGATTGCTTCCATTGTTTCAGATATAAGAGAAATAAAGAAAAATATTCAGACACGTGCCTTTATGGAGGTATATATATATATATTTTTTACTAGCAAGTTTTTTTTGGATAAAAATTTCAGCATGTGTATTTTATTTTTATAAGCCCATCAAAATTCATATTTATTGCAATATCAAGAGAATATTGTCTGTTGCGTTTATTTAATCTTTATGCGTGAAGACTTGAGTAGTTATTTCATTAAAATTAAAAAGGAAATACATTTTTATTTGAATATACTATGGTTAAGCTTAAAAGTATGTATATAAGTATATAAAACATGTTTGAAAGGTTTACGCCGTTGCCTTTATGCTTAGATTGAAATGCATTTTTTTATTATTAAAACTAAGAAGAAAAATTTATATGTTTGTGTGAACGTAAGTTTCACTGATTTTTCATTTCTTAATTAAAAAGATTGGAATCGTAGTCTTTATTGATCATTGAACTATTTCAGAAATTGAATATTCAATTTAAAAAAAATAACCTCATGATATATATTTGTAGAAATCATTCGTCCTTTTTATTATGCACTTTTCTACGGTACAAGCCTTTCAATAATAAAATCTTCAAGCTGTTTGTTTGTAGGGAGTTTTATGAATATTAAATGCGGATCAACATTTCGTCATTTTTTGATGGGAGTTAAAGAGTATTTTTACTTATAAAAATGACTTCGTCTTTATACTTCGTCTGAGCCGTCTATTAGCTCCAGAGTACTGTTGATGATTGGAAACACGTTACCTGGTCTGACGAGTCTTGCTTTCAATTATATAGAGCGGATAGATGTGTGTAGATATAGAGACAACCTCATGAATCTATTGGCCCTACATGTCAACAGGGTACAGCGTAAGCTGATAGAGCCTCTGTGGTGATATTGAGTGTGTGACGTTCGTATAATATGGTGCACCGGATTCGTCAAGAGACGACTCTGACAGTTAAAGTGTACTTAAGCACCCTGTCCGATAACCTGCAACCATTTATTTTCATTGTGCATTTTGATGGAGTTGGACAATTCCAGTAAGACAATGTGGCACCCACAGGTCGCTGCTACCGAGAAGCTCAAGTAGCAGTCTTCTGACTTTGGGCATTTCCATAGGCCACCGAAATCGCCAGATATGAAAATTATTGATCATATTTGGGAACGTCGTGCTGTTCATGACATATTGACACTACCTCACATTCCTATGGATTTATGAACTGCTCTGCAGGATTCATGGTGTGAATTGTCTCCAGAATAATTTCTTACATTAGTTGAGTTTATGACATATCTTTTTTCGGCACTGCGTGGTTGTGGGCAAGGTACACGATATTAGGCATGTGTACCGGTATTCTTGGCCCTTGAGTGTGTATTTCTATTTAAAGAAATACGTGAGAGTAAATGTTTTTTGTTTGTTTGTTTCAAGAGAAATATTCTAAACATCAAGTGGACAACGCAACGTCCTTTTCACTGCTCGGAATACATGTGACTGCAGTATACGCTGTATACAAATGAACTCGTGCATGTTTAATTATTTTGTTATTATATTGTTTGCTTATTTTTGACAGATAATTTATTTTCTGTTAATGTTTGAAGTGCTAGATTAAATCAGCGAATACTGTAATAAAATTTAAAAAAATACTTGTAAAATAAAACTTATTTCAGAGAACCATTTATGTATGTCAGAATAAAAAAAAGCTATTATTTCGAATTTGGATGCGTTGTTTATAAGCGCAAGATATTATAAACAAATTGTTCCGTAAAGTTTCTGATTTCCAATCTCCTTAATAACAAAAGACACACATTTTCAAACTACAGTTTATATGTAAAAGTAGTCAAAATGAAAGCTTTATTTACTACATTCTTATGAAAGTGACACTAAATAACTTCTTGTACTGTTGATAATATTTTATGCCTTGATTTTTGCCATAATATGATTATTTATACTAAATGTAATAGTTACAATAGAACTTTGATGGGAATCTGAAACTGCTTACTTCATTTCAGCTGTATCATTTTCCGAAAATACATCATAATTCACAGATAAAATATCTTATTATTTCCAAACGTTATATTAGATTTTTCAAATGTATTTTATGTATGATTTATGCATCTTCAACAGCAGAAAACTTTACTCCGAAAGAAATGCATAAGAAAGTAAGTAATCATATGAAATAAAATCCAACTATTCCACCTATTCAATTTACGATGGTACATTTGTCTTGAATAGTTTGGACAGTTCTAATGAACAAGAAGCATGGGTAATTTGCTGTTCAAGATTGGATCCGATTTCTTTATTTTTCAAAGACATTTATTTATATGAAATATCATCGAATTTCCTTGTTCTTAGCATGAGTTTATTTTAATTCTTGTATTAAACTTTTGATTGCAAATGCTCGTTTGAAGAATAATATTTTAAAATTGAGTTGTTATTAAAATAATTATATAAATCATAATACTTTGAGAGCTAATATAGCCTTCAAATATTTATGAAAATATAAAATGGAAGAGTAAATAAACAAAGATGTGCCAGGAGCTTGTCATGTCAACAACAAAATATACTACAAAATAAGCTAATATCGAAAATAATCTTCATGAATATAAATTAGTTCAAGATTGTTAATTTTTAATAGTTGAAAATCCTTGACTGCTGTTAATCTTCGTTATTGTTAATATCCGAGTATAATGGTTAATAAGATAAGATGTCTTATATAAGAAAAAACTTCTGAAATTTACAATAGGTACATTTTAACGTTTCTCGTACACATATAATATATAGACGATAGGGTGAAACCCTTAGTTATTGACAGTAATTGATACTTCAGCAAAAATGTAACTCAAATACGCATTTTCTTGTAAAATTCTAGAAAGTAATGTCCTCTAGTGGCAACTTATTTGTCTTAACTGTCATAACTTGTGAAATAGTTATTGTTTTTCAAAATAGGGATGGTGTCAGTTACTGAAGATATTGACCATTAAAAATTTTTAAACAATATTTTTTAAACGTATCTGTACTATACTTTCAAAAATAAAGATAAATATAAAATAGATTTAAAACTTTGTAATAGAGATTTGAACAAGAAAGATTACTTAACGTGTCAGTTACTGGGGGGTTTCACCTTAGAGGAGGAATACCTGGAGAAAGAATCCCTTTGTTCTTCCGGTAAAAGTTGAAACCAACATGTTTACAATTTCAACACCAAGAGTGCGACTTTTTTTTGGCGGCGATCCCTTTCTTTGAAACTACCTGTTTCGCTGTCAAGCTGAGGATGCACGCAGACGAAGTATCGATCTCAGTGGTATCGACAATTCCAAAATAACAGATTTTTGATGGAAAAATCTGTTTGGTGCGTTACCCTCTCACCATCACGTGATGGTTAGAAGCGTAATCTTAGCATTAAAAGAAAATTACCAATTCTTGGTTCATTTATTGTTTTCACTTTATTTATTGTTGAAAAATATGTAAAACTACAAACAGAGTAAATTCTAATGGTAACAAACGCGGTAAATTAAAAATAAATAAATTTTTTATTTGTAAAAAAGAACATTTTTTCTTTCAATCAGATAGTTCACCAGCACTTTCCGATATGATCAACAACTATTTTTAATTTTATTAATTAGCATTGTTGCTGCTTTCCAATAGCTCATAGAAATTTCTTTCCTTTTTTAAATAAAATAATATATTAAAATGTTAATTTATCACAAAAAAAACACAACTACTTTCCCAGCAAACACATACCTTTCGGCAACCGATCGGACCGCAGCTGGCACTGTCGGTTAAGTGTCGGCCTAGGCACAGTGGTTTCGGTGAAGCGTTGGCAGCTTGTCGGCAATTGAAACATAAGAATCTGATTTTTCGACTGCCGGTTACCGTAATCGGTCCCTATATGGTTATATATCGGCAAGCGACTTACGCCGGCAAGTGACGCAAGACCGATATGTGATTTCTGATAGTGGCCCGATCAGATTTGCCAACATCGGTACAAATTCGGAATTTTTAGTCTTAGCCGACACTTCTTTTTTCGTTTTCTTAGTTTGGTTTGAGTTTCAATTTTGATAAGATATGTATATTTCATGTATTTCATATAAAATTCTAACAGTGATAATCAACAAAAAAAAAATGTCAAAAATAGCCTATATTTATTTATTTAAAAAAAGTTGTTGTTGAATTCATTTTAAAAAGGACTTACAATTATTTGAATCATCAAAAGAGTTTTTTAAATCGCTCCTTAAAATTATTATTCATTATAAACTTAATCGTAGAAAAAAAATATTCATAAATTAATTGAACTTATTTTCTAGCTATTATATTCATTTTAAAAGCAATAGCTATGTTTCTTATTTTATCTAAAAATCAAATTATTAAAAAAGTGTTTAAAATTATTTTACAAGCTATAAAAATAAAAAAAAAAAAACTACCCAACTTTTTAGCATTAAAAATTAAAAGAAAGATTCAAAAATCTCACACTTCTAAAAAAAAAAAAGGTAAATTAATATTTCTATTTTATTTTATGATTAAGAAATGTTGATCATTATTGCTAAATAATTACTAAAAATATATTCTACATTAAATTATCAAATTACAAAAAATGAACTCTTATTCTAATTAAAAGTAATTAATTACCAACTTTTTTTAATTAAAATTAGTTTTTTTTTCTTTTGCTACAAATATATATTTCTTGAATTAATACATTTAATTACATTATAATTCCTAAAGAGAAAATTGTATTAAGAGAAAAACCTCTGAAATTCACTTATTTTATTTAATAAGCATTCTTAAATTTATAAGAAAGATTCAGAAATATCCCCATTTAAAGTTGTCTTCCAAAAGAAAAAAAAAGATATAAATTAATATTTTTATTTTATTTTTTAATTAAAACTATTGATAAGTAACAAATTAATATTGCAACATACTCATTAAATATATGTTCTACTTTAAATCCTCAAAACGACATAAAATGAATTCTTATTCTAATTAAAAGTTATTAATTACGAACTTTCTATTTATTAAAATAAATTTTTCCATGTTAAAAATATATATTTTGTAAATTAACGCAACGCATGTAATTAGATTATAAATCCTAAAAAAGAAATTTGGTGAACTGAACAAAACCTCTAAAAAATTTTTTTAATAGTTAATTATTCTTATATATATATATATATATATATTCTTAATTATATCTATATCTTAATTATTCTTAATTATATCTGTATCTTAATTATTCTTAAATTCGTTTGCTTTAACGAATTCACTAAGGTATTTTCATCCACTTAAATATTAAATTAACTTTTAAATACACTCGCGTAAGACAATTACAAATAAATAAATAAAAAATAAAATAAAACACTTCAAAATTCAAATTTTCCCATCTACCACTTACCTTCAAGGACAACCAATACTTATCGATATGTCTTCCCCTTATGACCTCATATAATCCTCCCCTGATCAAGTCTCAGTGGCTGAGTGGTGAAGGCGTCTACTTCCTGCCCCTGGGTACGCCCCTCCCAACGCTGAAACACGTTCCTTCCAAATAGACTTCCACGACGGACCGGCTGCGTGCCTCATGAATTGGGCCGCATTCGCTCGGCGTATCAAAAAAGATACGGAACCGGTAGCGGCAACCGGTATCGTACCAATACCGCCGGTAGTGGCAAGCGGCTGTCGCCCGATTGCTTACCGATAGCTCTGTGTTTGCTGGGTTTATTTGGTAAATTTAAAATAAATTGATAGATTTACATACGAAACATCTCAGATGAAGTCCTCAGCAACATAAGCTAAAGACACATTTTTATTTTGATGTCGGTTTACATACTATAAAAATCCTACAATCCTCCTTTTAGTGTTCTTATAAACAAACAAATATGGGATGCACTAAAATAATATAAAATATTATAATGAGTTGAGGAATCCAAATTAAAGAACTCTTATCTTAAATGCGATTTTACACCATGAAGTTCTTTGATGCGAAAATTTACTTACTTATAAACTTTTTAAAAGGTCTTCCCCGTAGTGACAAATTTATCTTTTCTTTTTTATAATAGTTTTACACTTTCAGGACATTGCTACCCTTTACGCAGTGATTTTATTACTATACTCATTTCCTTGTGCAAAAAAAATTATCGTAGACTAATAACGATATTTAATTTTTTACCTTCTACAAAATATCTGAATCTACTACAGCACTTTTTCTATAAGAAAATTCCCAAATATGGTAATTTATTCAAATACATTTATGCAGCATATTACTTGTAAATTTCTTTACACAGCATATAGCATATTAAAATGTAATTTAACCAACGTATAGCACTACTGAAATGTTTTTTTGGAAAATTGTTTTCATAGAAGATTTTTTCATATCATTTTGTGTTACCCTGTACATAAATTTATTTATATTTAGTCACATCACTAGATATAGTTCTTTCGCTCGGCAGAAAAATACGTAAACGCAACTGTAAACACATATACAGCAATCCCTATTTGCGGAATGTAATATAAAACGTGTTGTAGAAATGTGTTATATACGAATAATTCCGAATATCACGTATTATATAAAATTTAATTCCACTTGAATACGCATATTACAACTAAAATATATTTTCGAAATTTCCAGTATGGAAGTATTGTATCCAAACCGTAATTAGCAATACTTTCCCATAGACAATTATTTGGTTTAGCTCGAAAAGGAAAACATAGGGGAGAGTAGCCATATTTGGACCGCCGCTTTGATTGGACCGTTTTCATTCCACCGTTAATTACAGGAAGAAACGCCATCTACCGCTGAAATCCTACTCATCATAATGACGTCATTTATGATTAGAAGGAGCACCCGCCGACCACGCGCTGTTTTTAGATAATTTTAAAAAACTTTAAGTTAGCAGTTTTGCATCAATTTTTAACATCTAATTTTTTCCTACTAAACGTAAGTGAATAATTTTAAACTAAGGTAAGTTGTTATGTTCTTATATACATATCTAAATTCGTCTGTTTATTGCGCATATTTTTCGCGGGGATTTGTTTGCTTTCGTTTTTTTTTCTTAATCTTGAGATTATCTGTTTTAAAAAATGGCGCAGTTGCCGTAATTGGGCCAATGTAAGTTGCTTAAATTGGACCAAATATACGATCCTAAATATGAAAAGTAAGTAATAAATTTCGAGGGCGGTAGGCTTTGTGCACTATTTTTTTATATATATATATATATTATAATGGATTACTATCTCCATGCAAGTTTTTTTTTCTTTTTTTGTATATCTGGACCAATTTCTTTAAACAGTTTAGTCCTATATAAACAAAAAACAAAAAAAAAATTACATGTTTATGCAATACATTTTGTTTGCAATTTCTTTTACCTTGTATTTATTTATATTTATTTTTTTTAATTCTTTATTCCTACAGCGTATTTGTCTTACAGAGTTCAATTCAAACATTTTCCGCCTGGAGGATACTTGCGATTCCGTGAGGGGAGTAGGGGGGCAGACCTTTTACAGTTCTGGAAGGTGGAATTACATTTTTTTGCTTTTAAAACGCATAAAATCTCAAACAACATTCCTATGAGAGTGGTTATTTCAAGGCTCATGGGGGGGGGGGGGGGGTGACCTGAATTCAACACTGTTTGAATATATAATGTTTGCGTTTGATTGATCGAAGCGTATTTTTCTTTCAATAGAGCATATTTTTTACACATTTTTTTACAGAATGTTGAAAATGTTAAAAACGACGCTGAAAAAGTGCCTGCAAGAAAAACACCTGTGACAGCAAATGCTGTTAAAGGTATAGTAAACGAAAAGGAGAGCGGAAGTTGTGAAGAAATTGACCTGGAAGAAGGCTGCAGCTATAAATCCCCTCCCCCCCCCCCCCCCCAAAAAAAAATAAAAGACCAAAACATCATTAGAAATTCTCTGTCCCTTGCTAAATTCAGTTAAATAAAAGTACTGAGGGAGCCAAAAAACAGTTATGTTAACATCTACGCCATATAAAGTAAACCTTGAAATGAAAAAAAAAAAAAAAAGACGACAAAAAAAGAATTTATTTTGTTTGATTGTTTCATTAATCGCAAACTTTGCTTTTAATAAAATTAGTTATATTCCCTAGTCATTAAAAAACTGATATTTTTTGGTCCAATTTAAGAGAGTGGGAGTCCAACTTAGGCGACCAGTTGCTTTATTTGGGCCACTTTTGACAATTTTTAAAAATTAAAATAAAATGTAAGATTTTCAAAAATAAATTGATTTAAAGATTTATTAGTTAGTAGTTGAATTGATTGACCCCGTGTAGTGATGTTTTGCAGATATTCCTAAAATTAAGTGAGTTACACCTGAAAATATCTGAAGTGTTCCAAATTCGGCGACTCTCCCCTCTTTTTTCTAATTAATATTCAAAGACTATTATATATCTGAATTATTTTGTGCGGCAATGTAAATGTTACATGCACAATTTTTTATAGAAAATATACTATCATGCACTTCAATAACATATATTATTTCCATTATGTGAGAGATAATATAACATCGTTAAAGGTTACTTGGAATAATTACTCCACTAATAGTAATTTTATGAAATACAAGCTACAATTTAAAAGATAACTAATATTGTAGTGCATATCACCAACGTATACAAATTGATTTATGTTGGAAATAGTGTAGCATTATTTAAATAATTAAATGCGTTTCAAACAATTACCCTCCCTAGACTATAACTGGGGGTTCCTGTAAACAAACAAATAATTCAAATTATACAGAAAACTGAACACTTAATTTCATTTACCTCTCAAATATATACTGAAAATGACAAAGTAATTGGATTTTTGTGCTTCATTGTAGGACACACTCACAAACACACATACACACATGCTCACGCGCGCGTGTACTAACATACGCCAAAATCTTTTCGTCTGTCCGCATTAAATCTTCAACTAAGGTTTTTGGAATAGCTTTCGACGATACTAAAATCATTTTAAATAAAATAAATAACGTCATTATAAATGCTCTAATATCATGTGTGTAAGGAAAATTGCAAGCACGGAAAATTTAAACAAATTTGTAAATAAAATAAAATAAAATAAAATAAAAACTTTCGTGTCAACAGTATGCTAAGGACATGTAAGACAAAGGATAAAAGCACATACGTAATTATTTATATTTTATACTTTGCAGTTTTAATAAATTTTTAATAAACTTTAGCAAGATCAAAAATATTTTTTGCATAAATGGCTTTCAGAGGTTTGTAATCCCAAGTTAATAACAGAAAGGTATTTAATTTTGCGTGATTCATTTACACAAAAGGTGAATTTTTAAATCTCTATAAATATTTATTTCAACGACATTGATTAACTTTTATTCTCTGAGGTAAAAAGTTTTAATGCATATCAATCTATTTTCTTCAATCCGCCTCTTTTACTGGTAAAACATCTGTTTATATTTTCCCCAATGTATCTTAAGATCTAATCACTTATTTCTCTAAAGACACGGAATTTATTTATTTTATTTTGTTTTATTTTATTTTTTGTTTTGCATTTTTAAGGATGAAATTGTTTTAAATTAAATATATTAATTATAATTAGTAAAACGTTTCAAAATTATATTTAAATATGTGTATATTTCGGAAGCTTAAGAAAAGAATGTTTTTTTGCGACTTTAGTTTTTAGCACATTTGTAATTTGTTGCATTCGTTTATATAATATGCTGCATTGAATTCCTTATGAACACTTTCTGATGTTTTAACTATATTAATTACGTAAATATTTAAGAAAATATTAATTTCTTTTTTTTAATCTATTGACGAGAATTGTCAATAAATATATGTGATAAACACGTTTTTTTAAAGAATATTTTAAAAGTGTTTTAAATATTTAACATATCATATACATAGATAGAGTTTAATACTGATAGATGCAGTCCCAAGTTAATTACAGATGGTACTTTAATTTTTATTCATTTGCAATTCATTCTTCATTTACATGAAAAAAAAGTCATTTGTAATTCTACATTAATATTTGTAAAAACAGTAATAGTAAGGTAAAGCGAGGAGAGTCTGCGCACATTTCAATAGAATAATAATAGAAAATCCAAATATTATTATTATTATTTTTTTTTTTTTTTGCTAAACTATGCATGGATAATTTTGATTTCGTTTGTTTTATATGCATTTCCATTGTTATTTTGTTGTTATGCTCTAATTTAATAGAATAGCAGTAATAAAACCAAGAAAACTATTTTGCGCAATCTCACCTTACAGGGCTGGTAAGATTGCGCACATGGCTAGATGAGATTGCACACATAGGTACAAGAGATTGTTATTAATAATAACTGCAATTAAACTGTTAACAATAATAATTACACTTAAATGACATTGTTGTAAAGTTTTTGGGAGTAAATATTAATGTATTAGGGGTGAATATTTCAACCTAATGTTTAAATAATAAAAATGAAATAATTTTAACAACAGTTAAAGAATTTTAATTTAAGAAGAAGATTGAAATATCAATAAAAGCAAGCCCTGCTAAAATTACAAAATAACATTAATGATAACATGTTTAATTTGAAATTTGTATCATTTTCATTTCCACAGTTTAAATGTATTTTGTTTGCTAACCGAAGTTGTTGCCGTCCGCAATCGATACACTTATCGTTATAAATCATGCACCTTTCGTACAATCACCTGCCACAAGCAGTATATTGAATTCAGTAAGAAGTCGAAGTTGTCTCCTGGTACAATTACAGACATTCAATACACTCATCCTCATTGACCTTCTTTTTTTTTTCTTTCAGTTTTTTTATCCAACTTTTTCTGGAATCACCTTATCGTCAGCTGTTTTTTTGTATGGCGGCATCCTTCTTAAGTTTTTTATAATGTATATTTTGTAGATCAGTAACATTACTTGCACTCTGTTTCCTTATGATTTCGATTGTATGACAATACTTGGAATAGGTGAAAGCTTTTCCAAAACATTGTATTAGAAAATTTGTTTATCTAACTGAATTAATTTATTAGAAAGTAATTGTTCATAAATTAAAAAATGTGTATAAATATTTATTTAATTTATTAACAAATATATTATTAATTTATTAACGAAAATAATTACATAAAATGAATTTAAAAGTAACTGTACTATTAATTTGTTAATAAAAGAAATATCTGCAAAAATATTTTTTTTTTGCAAATTAATTTGTTGCCAAATTTAGTTTTGATAATTATGTGTTTTTCATTATCATTTCAATTATCATTTCAAAATTGATTCATTTGTATGTTTTACACGTAATTTAATATTCATGCAAATTTATGAAAAATCTGCGTAATCTCTCCTAACACTGAAACTTGTGGGGAAATGCGCCATCTCTCCTAAGTAGCAGAGGCGCAAACTCTCTTTTGGTAGGAGAGATTGCGCGGCCTTTTATTTAAATATGGCCAATTCTAAAATGAATTGTTGGTGTTCACGTATTTAGTCTAGGTTAGTAGTTTATAAGAAATCGTTTAAGTTCAAAATATTTTGTACTACTGGCATTCTATAAACATTCTGACGAACAGTTATGAAAATTCAAGCACTTACATTGGAAAAAACAAAACAAAATAACAATGCTTTATCCAAGACGGTTGGAACAATCAATGTGCACATTCATGTATACACTGCTCTAATGCTGCTGCACGACTACCTGGAGTCGCTGCGCGCGCACGCTACTCCTTCCCGTCGAATCTCTTTGTGCGTGATCTGTCGTACCGCCCGATCTCTCCTTTCTTTACCTTAAATTTTCAAATTATCTTTCATAATATATAAACGGCTGAACATTGTAAAAATTACGTTTCATAGAGATGTCCAACATCATATTCATGTAACGACAAGTCTTAGTTTTTTCTCGAGGTATATTTTTAGAAATACAAAATTGAATGTCATGATATAGTGGGCAAAACGATCCCTAATATCAGTTTATTTTAATCGTTTTCTTTATTCCAAAGCACTTCAAATTTTTGTAAACTGAAATTTATAATTTCATTGAAATGTAATATTCGAATATTAAATGAAAATCTTTTCATGTTTAGCATTTTCTGTATGCGAGCACCGAACGCAACTAAAAGTGTTCTGAAAAACTAGTACTTTTGGGTTAATTATTATTATTTTTTAATTCTGTGCTTATTTTTAACATATACAATTTGATGCATATGCGTATAGTGAAAAGCTACATTGAATTGGCATGATAAATGCGATGATTATTTATTGTTTTACGTATATAAAGAACAAACATTTAAAGAAAAAATGAAATTAGTTTTATCTACAGAAGACAAATGGTAACAAATGCATGCGATGCAAACTTTTTATATACTACTTTTGTGATCGTTATCATATTCAAAATATTTAATACACGTCTGCTTTAATACAGACGGATGCTGTCACAAGTTAATTACCGATGACTACTGAATTTTGCGAGATTAATTTATTGTATATCAAAAACTTGCATTAATGTTTATACTGCGATGATGAAGTATTTTAATGCATATCAATATTGATATATATATTTTTTCATTTTTCAGTCCATCCGGTTTACTAATAAAACGTATGTTTATAGCTTTCGAAACGTCTTTTGATAACTAATCCTTTATTACTTATAAGACACTAATTTATTTACTTTTTTTTATTTATTTTACTTTTTATTTGAATTGAAAAAAAGGCATTATTTCAAATTAAATTTATTAATCAATATCAGTGGCAAGTTTTCAAATTATTTTTTAGGATGTACTAAACATATCATATAAAAAAAAAGTTTTATTACGTGAGAAATTGGTACCACATATGTAATTTAATTCATAGACTCTTAGCGACCCTCTGCATTGAATTGTGTATGACACAATATCTTATAATGTTTTAAATATGAAAATGACATAAATATTTAAGGATATAACGAATTTCTTTTCTTCTAAATTAATTAAAATCATGAATAAAGTATATGAAAAGAAAAATTAAATCTATGGAAACACTAAAAAGTCACATTTAAAAGAAATTACGACAGTACATACTTTTTGTCTATTGCTTTCAGATGATATAGTGTTTTTAAACGCAGAAAATCTAAATTATTTCTATTATTTATCTAAAATTATTTCTTCCCCTGCCTCTCCCTCTCACTTGGATTTTCATGAAGCATATTTTATTTCTAAAAATTCTGCTAATCTTGTCAATGATCTCCCATCATCTCCTTTCCTATCTCCAGCGTGGAAATTACTTTTGTAATTCTTTTCCCTTTTCTCGTGTTTCTTTTCTTTTTATTTTGAAAAAAAAAGGATCTTTTGGTTTTTTTCTTGTTTTATCCATTTTTCTTTCTTTCTTTCTTATTATTATTTATATTTTTTAATTTACTTCTTTTATTTTTATTTTTATTTTGTTTATTTCTTTTATTTCCATTTTTTCCCTATCAATTTCTCTTCTATCATTTCGGCAACACCTCTCTCTTCTGCATGTTCCTCTTTCAGTTTGCGTCATCTGGCGCATTCTTTGCGACATTCTTTACGACATTCTTTACTTTCAGTTCATTTTTTTATCTTGTTCGCTTGCGGACACGTGTTTGCTGTAGCTGATGACGAGCTGTTATGTTTTTAGCTCGAAACGCGTCCTGTGTATTGTTTTATTTTATGGTGATTTTTTATTACAAAGTTTTGTTATTTTAATTGCAGAAAATCTAACCCTGTATTGTAGTTGGTTTCCCCCTAGTTGTGTCTTATCAAAACATCTGAAGCCAATTAATTCATATAAATGTTCAGATTTGGTTCTCACAAATGATTCACACTTTGGTTCTCAGATTTGGTTTTGGACTCTCACAAAAACACGAAATAGTCATTCCTTTTTACTTTAGTATCACCCGCACAATCGTGCGGGTCAGGGCTTAAAGGGATAATTACTAAATCGTAAGTAACATCTTTCTCGCATCAAAAATTAATTCGTGGTCGAGTTTGAAGTCTCTGAAAAAGTCTCGCACTGTGGCAATTGTTTACGTTTATATGTGTGGTTAAATAAACAGTTTAAAGTTAAATTCGCCTCTGTTTTATTGGGAAAGCTACCGGACATCTTAATCATTTACTGACCACCCATGCGGCACCGCCTGCTTTCGACTACATCATGTATAGCTGGTGTTTCGATTGAACGGAGTCAATCTCATCACTATAAACAGTCGATAGTGTTGATTAAATCAGCCAATTGAAAGTTTTCTACCTGTCCGCAGCTGCTATTATTCCACCTAATTGATACTTCCAATAGCGATGTTTGCTCTAAGTGGTGCGAATGGCATACTACCTCAAATATGCATGATTATTATAGAGTAATAATCCAGCAGGATGTAGTAAAAGTGCGGCAGGATTCTTCGACTCAATCTACTTATTCTTTACGTAATATGCATATATTTAATACATGCATATTATAGAATATCATACATAATTATTACACATCATACATTATTCTTTATTATATATTTTATTAATACATTTTCAGTTTAATTTTTTTTAATGATGTCGTCCCAAGTTAATAGCACATTACTATTTAATTTTGCGAGATTTATTTACTCAAAAAAGGCGGTTTTCTTAAATCTATAAATATTTATTTAAGAGCCTTGATTAACATTTATCCCCTGAAGTGCGAATCTTCTAATGCATATTTAACTTTTCGTTTTGGAAATCACTTTTACAGATAAAACATGTGTTTTTATCTTCCCAAATGGATTTTAAGATTTAATCACTTGTTCCACAAAAGACAGACATTTAACATTTTTTGAATCGAGCTTCATGAAAGCAATTATTTTAATGGTGCATCATGTTATAAATGCTATCGATTCAATATCCAAACATCATATTATCCTTTCTATGGTTTAAGAAATAAATACATTAGCAATTTATATTTCATACATTCAATTAAAAGAATGATTTTATATATTTTTTTTGTTAGACGTTTAGACAGTTAAAGTTTGCTTTAAGATATCTTTAATAATTTTTTGTTTCTTTGTTTGAATAGCTATAACATATTTTTGATAACTCTTTTTTGCATAACTTCTAATTGTTTATATAAAATAATAATAATAATTCTCACTTTTCTAAGAAAGAGAAAAATAAATAAAAACACTAAATCTTTTCCTCATTATATTTTAACTAGAAAGGTAGCCCGTCAAAAATGACGGAAAATTAGATATAAAGTTATATACAACTCATGTGCAAGAATATGAGTTTTTCCCGCTTCTTCCGCAGTGATAGATGAAAATAACACATTTTAAGAACGAAACACATTTATGAAAAACTGTGTGCAGTAGAAGATCACTAATTTGCACAGTTTAGTTCCAGGTGTTGTGCGGATTTGAGGCTTTTTGCGGCCATGCCTATTCAATTTTTGTTTACATTTTTTTTTTTAAATTCATATATTGGACAATTTAGATTTTTAATTCTTAAAAATAAATACAAACCACACTTGAAGTAAGGTAAAAATTATTAAACTATCGTATACGATTTAATGAAATGGTATTACACGTGTGTGCTTCACGATCTTGGTTACGACGTTGGCGAAATTGACTACAAATTATCATAATCATAATGGTGTGGGCAGCTATATAACAAAGACGTAACCAGTTTTTAATGAAATTTTTGATATAAAGTAGTTTTCAAAAACTTGTGTAAAATTGCCGGCAGTTCTGATGATAGGAATAATATTTGTAACACTGAAGAGTTTCCATGTGGAATTTAGAAAAGCTTCTCCAAAAGAAAGGTCCTGAAACGGCATTGTAATTCCTCTAACTTCAAAGTTTAATCGGGCCCAGATGTTGCTTACTCAAATCTAATAAATACAGTTATTTTGAATATTACAACAGAATTAAACAATTACACTTATTTAACTTAAACACGCTGTTTCATCAATGTTATTTTTTAGTATTAAGAAAGAAAATTATTTAAATTTTTCAAATCATGTATTTATATTTTTTTTATTATTATTTAATAACTAAATAATGAAAATATATGCTTTTGTTCTGAGTTCATAAACATGACAATAAAGTAATGTAACTAAGAGACATTGCAAAATAAAATCTTTGTGAATTCAAACCATAAACATACGATATCGCCGCCATTTTACCTACTATGACGTCATAAGAATATTGTCCATTGATTGTCGGAGAACTTTTATCTCGATGGTTTAATGTTTTTTTTTTTTTTTTTTTTTTTTTTTTTTTTTTTTTTTTTTTTTTTTTTTTACGTTTCACGATCAATGAATCACTTGTGTTTGTTTAGTTTTATGGAATGAGATATTAGGCTGCCAGGGGTCTCTGCGGCCAAGTGGTCAAAGCACCACGCTGCTAATAGCTTGCGAGCATAAAAGTTTGTGGGTTCGATTCCCGCTGGTTCCATTGCACACACTCTTTGTGTGGAACTCCGAAGATGGGAAACTCCCGAGGACAAGGAACTCCCGACTTGTAAGCGGGCTCTCATGTCAGGCACACAAGTCATATGTTTGTTGTTCAATAAATAAATAAATAAATTAGGCTGCCAACCTAATTTCAACTGAAGTTATCCTGGGATACATGTACTTTTTAATCGAAATTAAAAACAATGCTTTGATATCGAAATAAAATGTTTTAGTTTATATAATTCCTTATTTCTATTAATTATTTATTTAGGTACTTTTCCATTATAGCTCATTTTTTAAAAAAGCTTGGCGCAACTCGGGCTTCAGAAAGTGAGACATGTTGTCAAAATATATAAACAGCTATGAAAACAAACCTAATGAATTTTTATTTTTGTGTATACATGTATTTGTTATCATTAATCCGTTAATAGTCGCGCGTTGGTCTTTTCCCCGCCCGAAATTCGTTATCTTCCTGTAACTCATTTCCCGTTAAAGTTACGATAGCGAAATTCCGTATAGCTGACCTTTAGTGTCACAGTCTTGTGTAGTAAAATTGCAAGTCATTCCTGCTATTTCTTAGCATTTTATCGCATTCTTAAGTTTCAATCGGTCTAAATGACCGCGTTGCGACCACTTGCGTTAGTTGAATTTTCACCCTCGTGTTCAGAATGTGTTCAGAATGAGTGTTCGAATTTTCACCCTCTTTCCCATTTCCGTGAAATCTGTGGGGAAAGTTTCTTCGAAGTACGGACTCTGTCTGTTGTTATTTCGTCTTTCTTTCTTTCTGCTATTTTACCCGTTCATAGAGTACTTATTTTACCTTTAGAATGTGACTTAAAATTGTTTTATTATATTAGTTGTGAAGTCAGTTCGCACAAAAAACTGATGGATGGTCACTTACATTTTTTTTTCATTGTCAAATATTGCGCGAATAAATTCTCTAATTGATAATCGTTTAAATATGGAAAAAAAAGGGAAATTCATCAACATTATTTATAAGAACTTGCTTTCCATTTATTACCGGAACATATAAATGAAAGAAAACAGACAATAACACTACCAAACCATTAAAAAAGAGAGAAGAGAATTTTGTGGGAATCAGTAAAAAAATTGCCGTATCTCCAAAATCTGAAAAGTATCGTTTTTGTACAATAAAACAAATTCGAAATATAAAACAATTTTGTCAGAAATGTAGTATGTATATCTGCGAAGAACATACATGTAATTTATTTATACAATAAGAAAAATAATGTGAATTTTATAATGTAGGTTAGAAATTACGCAAATAAAAATCTCCTTTGGATAATTCAGTGAATGTTTATAAATGTGAATGTTTTATTTTAAAAAATATTTTAAGTATTTTTCTAAAATTTTTCTATTGTTAAATTTTCATACTGTAAGTAAAAATACATTTTTTTTAACAATGCCGCAGAAAATGTTTTATTATTATTATTATTATTATTATTGAAACCCAATAGCGGCTTGGGGACGTTATCTAACAAATTTAAATTGTTGTCCTTTCCAGAATAGGAGAGAAAATTCATTTAAATTAAATTATTGCTGCATATTTATAATTTTGGAGAAAATTGTCTTATTGTTTTTATTATTTTAATGAATGTTATTATAAAACAATAAATTATAACATTAATACCTTATTATGAAATGTACAATTGAATATTTATTTTAATTAAATAGTTGCTGTAAAATACATCCCTATTAAGATGAACCTTTCAGTGATTCTATTAATTAAAATAATTTATCCATCTTAGGATTTAAATCTACAATTGCAGATGTATTTAAATTAAATATATAATTTCAATAACTTATTTATTAATTGCTTTATATAAGCGAAGTTCGTATCCGGAGTTTTTATTCAAGGGCGCTGCTCCCACCCTGAAATAAGTAGAAAAACTACAAATCGTGCATTTTCATTTGAAAAATGGATTTAATCACAAAATCTCGCGAGTCCCCCCCCCCCTCCACTCCCCCCTCATACACACACAGACACCCCACAAAATAAATAAAACGTAGTTACAACATTTACAATTTCGAAGTTAAGTATTTTTTACCTTTTTCTTTATTATATATATATATATATATATATATATAATTATACAATTTTAATAATATTTGGTTTATGTGGTGTTTGCGATTTCATAATTATTGGTCATTTTCATTATTTTTCAATGGTATTATTGTACAGAAAGTTTATATATATATATATATATATATATATATATATATTGTCTTTAATTGTTTATTGCATCAAATTTGATGGTTTTTCATATGTTTTAAACGAATTAATCGTTCGCAATATGCTGGTGAATTAGTGGTATTGTATTTGATTTTCTGTTGCATGTCATAGGTTCCATTTTTACTTTCAGTTTAATTGTTCAATTTAATGTCAGTGTAATGTATTAATGCTAAATTTATTAATTTTATTTTATTAAATGAATAGAGAGTGCCGGAGTATCATAAAAATCTACCTGACTCTGATTCTGTCCTTCCAAAAAAAAAAGAAAAAAAAACTATTACGAATTTAGATTCATATTCGTAAATGATTTCCTACTAATTATTGATTCATAGTAGCATCAGAAATTCAATCAAATCATTTACTATTTACTTTTAAGTATTTATGCAAAACGAAGAAAGAGTTATAAAAACATTTATCTAGATGCCAACTGAATATATACTTAAGCGAAATAAATAATTGCTGTAAAAAGTTGTAAAATGAATAATTGCTGTAATCTTTTAAAGTTCAGTCAATATTTTCACCCTACGTTATCCGTTTTCGATCATCTGATAACACCGCCAAGTTTTCCCTTCGTTTCCGGCCTGCTGGTAACGGCGGCAAATGGACCGAACGCGACTACTAACGTTCTAAAAAATGTCGCGACTACTCTCGGGTTTGGTAATACTTATCCCGTCTTTGGTTATCCCGTCGACCAAAAATCTATCGTCAAACTATAAGATTAAATGCCAATAATGGTTGATCTTAAATGTCACATTCACTTGACTTTAAACAAGTTACTCGTGTTTATGTCATCAAGTGATTTTTATTTCGACGTTTTATTTGTATTTTTATTAATGTTATACTAGTTTATTTGTTCTTTCGTTATGTAAATTAAAAATTATGTCATTTGTGTAATTTGGCGAGTGGTTTGGCGAAATTGATCGACGGGATAACTAAGTAGTACCTTATTAATTATTTATTTAGGTACTTTTCCACTATAGGGCACTTTGCATTTAAAAAATAAAGCTTTGCACAATTCGGGCATCAGAAAGTGCGATAAGTTGCCAAAATATATAAACAGCTATGAAAACAAATCTAATGAACTTTAATTTTTGTTTATATGTGTACTTATATACATAAAAAAATATTTTCAAAATACATATAATATTTTTTTATATATATGCAAATTACGGCACAGATATCATATATGCACTGGGGTACCTAACTGGCGCCAAAATTGTGTTATTTTTCCTGACATGGTAATCCGGCTATTGTTTTTTATTTATTAATAAATTGTTTATTTATTTATTTTCTTTTTTTGGCACAGATGTCATATACATTGACGCAATTTTTTTTCGACGCTAATTTGCAAAAACCTCGTTACCATATCATCTATATCCGGGTTACCATATCAGGTAAAATAACGACACTTTGGCGCCAGTTATGTACCCGGTGCGTATACGGCATTGGCGTAAATCGCGCCAAAACATATGTGCCTTTTTTTAAAATTATATAAATTGTTTTGTTCTATAGTTAATAATTAAACTTTAGCAAAGATGTCAAATACGCCTCATACTGGCGTGATTTTTTTTCCGAAGCCAATTTGGCGAAAACATCAACAGCATAAACAACAACATCCGGTTGACCATATCCAGCAAAATAACGACACTTTGGCGCCAGTTAAGTATCCGCTGCATATATGACATTGGCGTCAGAAAAAAATCGCGCCAGTAAGGGGCGTATATCACATCTGTTCCTAAACTTTTATTTATTTATTGTCATTTCCTTTTCAAAATAATAGTAAATAATTTTAAAATATATATGTAACTGGTATTTGAAAGCGAGATTTTTGCCAAATTGTCGTCAGAAAAAAATCACGCCAAACCCGATGCGTATATGACATCTGTGCAAAAATTACTTCTGTTTCTTTATAAAAAATGGGTAAATAGCTTTTTTTATATTAAATAAATGGTACTATTTAGTTTTCCCGTCGACCAATTTCGTCAAATTATATAAATCGCCAAACCACTCTCAAAATGATACAAATTGACATAATATTTATTCTACATGACGAAAGACCAAATAAATTAGTATAACATTAATAAAGATACAAATAAATCGCCGAAATAAAAATCCCTTGATGACGTAAACACTTGTAATTTGCTTAAAGTCAAGTGAATGTGAGGTTTTCGATCAACCATTATTTGCATTTAATCTTATAGTTTGGCGATAGATTTTTGGTCGACGTGATAACTAAGTAGTACCAAATAAATTGTATACATATGGAAAAAATTGCTTGTGAGTATGAAACAGTAAATAGGTTGTCAAATGATACGTTGCCAAACTTCTTTCTCGCCAAGAAATTTTCTTCGTCCGAAGTACTGTACATAAGCGATGATTGCTGGAAATGCATTTTTATTTATGATTTGCGCTTTTATGTTTCACTATATTTATGGATACTATACTGTGTTTATAAATGCTATAGTTCATATACAAGGTTACACAAAATAATTCGTAAGTTTTGCTGACTATGAGAGTAAATTGCTTAAAGGCGGTTTTTAAAGGAGCTATGCATTTTTATGCTGAACTGCATTTAGTTTACTAAGAAATGTTTGTAGAATATAGATAAAATGATATACAGGTTCCCGCAAAGTATTGGATACATAACTGTCAATGGATGATAATATCTGGAAATGTGATTTCAGTAGTTTTAAGAGTGTTTTAGTTTAAATTAAATTTTAGTTAAATAATGGCGTGCAATAACGGTACTGTTGGCTATGGACGGTAACTGCTGAAATCAGTTTTAAATTTTTTTTATTCGTATTCTAAAATGTTTACTTAGTTATCTTATTTACCTTATTTCCCTAAATAACGAAGTTTTGTTAAAGCATTCAAGAAGTGTTGGAAAGTGTTTCATATTCTATGCTTAACGCGTGATTTTTCTATCTTGTTTAGTCTTATTTTGCATTTATTTTATTTTAAATTTTTTAGTCTTATACTGCTTTACAGAAACTTTAATACTTAATGTTTAAACTTTTCGCCGCCCCCCCTTTCATATAGTACAAACTATAGCGCAGATAGGGCAAAATAATAGACAATTTGGATCTTTTCCACTATTGTCGCTTTGAGTTTTTTTTTTTAATGCTTGGTGTAATTCAGGCATCAGAAAGAGAGATTTGTTGTTAAATCATATGAACAGATATGAAAACAAACTTGATGAGCTTTTTCGTTTGCTTATATATGCATTTGGCATTACTTAGTTATCCCGTCGACCAATTTCGCCAAATTATATAAATCGCCAAACTACTCGCCAAATTATACAAATTGACATAATTTTTATTTTAAATAACGAAAGACCAAAGGAATTAGCATAACATTAATAAAAATACAAATAAAACGTCGAAATAAAAATCACTTGATGACGTAAACACGTGTAACTTTCTTAAAGTCAAATGAATGTGACATTTACGATCAACCACACTGTAAAAAAAATTCCGCAACGTTCCTGGGAAAAAAATGGGCAGCTGAGTTGCCCATTATTTCCAAGAAACATTTCTTGAAAATGACTGGAACTTTACTGTATATGTTAAAAACTTTCTACAGAAATGCCAGTAAGTTTCCTGCGAAATACCAGGAATATTTCTGTTGACAGCAAAACATTACTGACATTTCACAGCATGCGGGATCCGCAGACGATTTTTACATTTCCAGTTGACAATTTTCGCTTTATTATCATTATTTGTTAGAATGAAAAAATATTTTGAAATTGACATCAAATTTATTATTTATAATTTACACGAAAAAATAAATTTTCAGTTAAAATTCAATAAAGTAAATACCGGGTGTCCCAAAAAGGACTGACTGATTTTAAAATTCAATAACTTGTAAACGGTGACAGACATTTAAAAAATTCTTGCAGGAGGGTTATGCATAAGGTCAAAAGTTTTTTTACAGTGATTTTCAATTTTAGTTCGAATTACAAACAATAGATGGCGCTGTGATCAATAGACACTAAATTCAGGCTCGATTTTTGGTACTTCGTGGCCCGGATAATACATTTCCATCTCCTTTTTCTGCATGGAACAAGATAAAGGACCAAAAATCGATCCTGTATTTAGCGACTACTGCTTACAGCGCCATCTATTGTTTGTAATTCGAACTAAAATTGAAAATCACTGTAAAAAAACTTTTGACCTTATGCATAACCCTCCTGCAAGAATTTTTTAAATGTCTGTCACCGTTTACAAGTTATTGAATTTTAAAATCAGTCAGTCCTTTTTGGGACACCCGGTATATATATGATATATTGTTTCTGAACTTTGCTTAAAATATAAAAATATAAAAATGTAAATAATAATTAGAAAAAAAATCTAGACATAAAATATTTTGGATTTTCGTTAGTAATTATGTTAGTTTACAAGTTAGATAAAATACATATAAATTTTCATGAAAAAAAAAAAAAAAAAAAAAAAACCTAAACGTAATTGTACATTTTTCCGAAAAAAAAATTCAAATTTGCAGCAATTCAAAGTGTCAAATATATATCAAATTTAAATCAAATTGTAATAAAGTGTTAAAATATAAAATTAATTAAAAAAGAAAAAAAAAAGTCCAGAGGTAGCATCGAACTCGGGCCGTACGGGTGGCTTTCTGCGTCCACACCACGAAAGACACGTTGAGGGCTGCAAACTAATGGTTATTTGAAACGTATGCTAAACCTTGGCATCTAATTTCTGAAAATCTAAGTCCCATTTGAAGAAATCCTTTCACAAGAATAATTAGAGATAAGAACTCTAAAACATACTTTAAATTAATCAAAATCGGTGAGAATCATGTTTGATGGTCTCCTGGTTAATGGAGATCCAAATAATAGGTATATTTTTTTTACACGGTCTGCTCCTTAAACATTCCACAGACAAGTACGAGAGATAAGCTCTTAGCGATGTCACGGAGGTATTGTATTTTCATCTGAATTGTCTTGACAACAGAGACGTAAAGGATTATGTCGTCTATTGATTTATTTGCATTCCATATTGATTTTTTTACATTCATTTAAGGAATTCTTTTTCGACACTCGTGCGCGAGCAACGGATTATAGCAAAAAAATAATAAATGGCGGTGCAGCGTTTTGCTGTTTCCAACTTTTGTTCAGGAACGTTTCAGATAAGAAAACCAGAATTTCACAGGAAAGAGCTAAATTATTCTGAAAACCTGAGAAAAGGCGAAACGTTCCTGGATTTTACATGGAACGTTACAATTTTTTTTTTTACAGTGCATTATCGGCATTTAATCTTATAGTTTGGTGATAGATTTTTGGCCGACGGGATAACTAAGTAGTACCATGTATTTTATATGTACATTACTGATGCTTTTTATGTCCAAATTACTTACGTTTCTGTATAAAACTAGATAAATGGCTTTTATATGTTAAATAAATCGTAAAAATATCGAAAAAAAATGCGTGTCAGTGGATAGGTTCCCAGAAAATATGTTGCCAAATTTCCGTCTTCGCCAATGCACCTATACTGATAAAGTAAAAGCACATTAAAATCACGCAGTTAGAAGCTGAAGACAGGAGCTCAACGTCGCCTATTGGCGATTATTTTATTTGTAGCATGGGGAGGAAGATGTAAAGGTGTACATTTTTGTACATTACACTTTAAATTCTCACCACTAGATTTAAAAAAAAAAAAAAACCCTTAAAAGAGCGGAGTTTAAATTAAATTGCGGTGACTTCATTTATCAAAGATTAATGGATTTAAATGGGAATTTCGCCAGCTATCACCAAATTGGCTTCGCATATGACAACTTATTTTTATCGCTAAATTTGTCGATATTTCGCCAAGTTGGCCAACATTTGGCGCTACTGTGGTAACCCTGCATTAGTATATTTCAACAATTAGTCATTTCAATGAGGCGGTCCTACCGGAATTTTGAGGGACACACAGAGACTTGGATTTTATATAAAGAGATATATCGTTTGGAACTTAACTAGCACATAAAATACACTTTACTTATTTGTAGTAACGAGATAGATAATAGCGCAAAGGCAAAAGTAACTAATATAAACGGTCAAGTGCAAGTATAACTAGCGCACAGAGGATTCCGTACAATAAATATATTAAAGGTATCTATAAATATTATACAAACACACAAACAATAAATACAATAAACCCAACTGGAGTGAAAAATTACCCAGAGCCAGGAATCGAACCCGGGACCACAGTATACAAGACTGCTGCTCTTATTATTAGCAACTGTATTTTTACAAACAAATCGCTGCAAAAAGAATAATACCACTTTGTAAAAAACTATACAACGTAGGTTTGGTTATAGCTGTATATTCTAGAAAATTATTAATGGATATACTACGAAAGTTCAGAGAGATATGAATCGTAAATAATATCAAATATTGCTATTTTGTACAACTCTTTTTCTAATCTTATCCTAATCTGTTTATAATGAATTTTATTCAGTGATAACAATAAAAGCAATGTATATTTAAACTTCATTTGGAATTTCATAAACATAAATTCAACGTAGTAATAATATTTTCTTTTTCAGCTTACCTAAAGCAAAACCCTTTTTTAAAGTTTAAACTTGGCATTTCGCTAAAACGCTTTGAAATGAGATCGCAAAGTTTCAAAGCAGCCTTGGTCCCCGCCGCTTTTTTTCAGGTAGATTTCAATAAACCTTAAAAGACACGGTTGGCGTATTGAGAGAACCTCTCAATGCAAACTAGTTTCGAATCCCATAGTAATTATGCGATTAAATATAATTAAATTAGTCTGTTTTTAACAGTTCGACGTTTATTGCTTTTATACTACAACTGGACATTACGTTACACATATATATCATTAAAAGTTGTTAACTAGGCTTTAAAAGCCGATGACCCATAGAGTAAGCTTTCCGTGTATTTATGTATATCCAAACCGTTTATGTCTTTAATGGTTACTATCTCGGCTAATTATCAATCATTCTTTTGAAAATTTTTATAAACAATCCTTTTATCCTGCGACGATATGTACCTCCAGTGCTCCTTAACTTCTTTGCTGAACGCCCGCAAATTGAAATTTGTGTATAACGAGATAACGAGATTTTCACAAAAATTATGTGACCTAGGGTAATCGCTATAGTTTTCCTGCAAGGTTTAAATTAACTTCTACTACCCCTTATTTTATCACCATTTTAGTTTCAGTGGATTGGGAAAAAGAGCGGGGGTGGAATATTTTTGCATGACATTTTTGACGATATCTGTGAAAATATAAGACCTAAAATTTAAAGAAATGTATTTTTGATTTCGGCGTTACGAAAGCTTTCACACAATATTCAAAGAAAAGTTGTTTTTTTTTTTTGTTTTTTTTTGTCATCAAGTAACTTAATCAGCCCCTCTACATTTTTCCCTAGATATATTCGTTAATAGTTAATAATCTATAAATATATGTGTAAATAGCCTTTGTTACTTCAGCCAATTTGAACTTCCCACGTTCCACAGTTTTCGAGTAATATCGCTCTGACAGACGGAAAGACAGACACAGGAGTGTTTTTATAATTGTTCCGTTTTTAATTTTTAAGTACGAAACTCTAAAAAGACCTCATATTTCCATGAAGTTTTTACTTCATTTTTTTTTAATTTTTATTAATAGGAGTTAAAAATAATAATAAAATAAACACTCCATTTACACATTTTTGATATTGTAAAAATATTTATAACTATTTTTACATTTTTTTTTCTTTTTTGCGTTGGATTTTAAGAAAGAAATTATTACAATAAATTCATTAACAGTGAAAGTTTTTTTAATTATTTTTAACGAACCACTATATATTTTGTCATCTTAAGAAGAAATTGTTTTATCTCCATATTGAATTTCTACCAATTCTGTGCATAGGCTCTTCGCGACACATTGCTTGCATTCTGTATGACACAAGATGTTTATAAGTTTTAAATATAAATATTTAAGGAAATAATGAAATTAATTTCCTCTATTCTCGAAAGAAGGTAATAAATACATATAAACAACTGTTTTTTAAAGATTATTTTCACAAGATTTATGATAATCAAAATTTTGAGAGCATACATATTTTTTAATACATAATTATTATAGAACATTATACATCATCCTTTATTGCATTTTTAAAAATAATTTCCAGTTCAATTTTAAAATCTGTAATTCCGTGTTTCTAATTCCCAAGTTCATAATAGATGACTATTTAATTTTGAAAGATGTATTTACACAAAAAAAGGTTTTCTAAATTTATAAATGTTTGTTTAAAAGCATTAATTAACATTTATCCTCTGAAGTGAGAAACTTTTAATACATATATATCTTTTGGTTTTTGAAAATCCGTTTTACTGATAAAACACCTTTTTTTATCTTCAGAAATGGGTTTTCAGATGTAATCACTTTTTCCGTAAAGAGCAGAAAATTAACGTTTTTTGAATGAAGTTTCATGAAAGCAATTATTTTAATTATGCATCACATTATAAATGTTGTCGTTTTAATATCCAGACATTATATTATGCTTTCGTGGGCTTTAACAATTAAAAACATTAGTTTAAATTATAGTTTATTCTTTCAGCTATAAGAAAGATGTTGTATTCTTTTGAAATGATTAGACTTCTAGATAGTTAAAGTGTGCTTTCAAATATCTTTAATAATTCAATGAATAACTAATTTTCTATACATTTGTATATACTTTTTTACTTGTTTGAATAGCCTTAAAATATTTTTGATAACTGATTTCTGCATAATTTTTAATTGTTTATAGGGGGAAAACATACAATACAGGTATTCTTAAAAGGTAAAATAAATAAATAAAACATAGTTTTAATTTTTCAGTTATATGTGTACTTATATATATATATATATATATATATACATACATATATTAATACATCGATTGGAACTTTAGTGGTGCACAAAATACAGTTTATTTATTTGCATAAAAAAGATAGATATGATTCAAAGATGAATGCAACTAATAACATACTTCATAATTTTATGAAGTTTTTACTTCATTTATTGAAATGTTTATTTATTAATAGTAGTAACAAAATATAAAATACTAACTCCGTTTACAATTTTTGGATTTTGTAAAAATAGTTAGTTATTGTTATTTAATTAGTTTTATATTATTTTAGTTTTGCGTTGAATTTCAAGAAAGAAGTTATCCCAAATTAAATGCGACTGTTTTCATAATATACTTCGCGATTTACTATCCATTTCATCATCTTACGATATATTTTTAAATTTCTATATGAAATTTTTACCATGTGCGGAATTTGATGCATAGGCTTATCGCGACAAATTGCATTTAATTATGTATGGCATAAGGTGTTTCAAATATAAATCACATGCATATATAATGGAATAATAATTTTTTCATCTATTGAAGACAAAAGTTTATAAATATGTACAAACCGCACTTTTTACAAGATGATTTTTACCAGATTGATGATATTCCAAATGTTTATAGCACGCATATTTTTAATACATCACTGGTATACAGAATCATACATTATTCTTTATTACATATTTTTTTAATAATTTTTAAATTAACTTTTTCATTGATGAAGTCCCAATTTAATAATAGATGACTATTTAATTTTGCGAGATTTTTTGCACAAAAAAGATTTTCAAAATTTATAAATATTTAACAGCCTTGATTAATACCCTGGAATGCGAAACTGCTAATGCTTATTTAACTTTTCGTTTTGGAAATCCGTTTTACAGATAAAACACGTGTTTTATCTTCCCAAAAGGCTTTTAAGATTTAATCACTTGATCCATAAAAGACAGACATTTAACATTTTTTAATTCAAGTTTCATGAAAGCAATTATTTAACTAGTGCACCGTATTACGAATGTTATCAATTCAATATTCAGACATCACATTTTGCAATCTATGGTTTTTACAAATAAATTCATCACTTTAAATTATATTTTATACTTTTAATTAAAAGAACGATTTTGTGTTCTTTTAAATTTTTACACGTTTAGACATTTGAATTGTGCTTTAAATATCTTTTAAAATTAAGTGAATAAATAAATTTCTATACATTTTATCGTTTTTTTTTTTATTTGTTTGAATAGCTGCTTTAAAATAATTTTGATATTTTTTTTTTTCCCATAATCTCTAATTGTTTACAAAAAAAGTAATACAACCTAGATTTTCTAAAAAGGGAAAATATTAAAAATAAGTAAAAACATTACTTTAAGTTTTCCGTTCAATTATTTTCTCATACATCTTTTGGAACTTAACTGGCACACAAAATAGAGTTTATTTATTTGCAGCAAGCAGACAAGTGTGGTTCAAAGGCGAACGTAACTCATAATATATCTCATATTCTACTGATTTTTTTACTTCATTTCTTTATATATTTATTAATTGCAGTTTTAAAAAATAATAATAATACAAGCTCCATTTATATTTTTTGGATTTTGTAAAAATAGTTAGTTACACTTAGTTATTTAATTATATTTAATATTATTTTAGCTTTTGCGTTGAATTTGAAGAAAGAAATTATTCCACATTATATGCGTTAATCATTATCAGTGGCAGGTATTCGAATTATACTTCGCAATGCACTACAAATTTAATCATCTTAAGAGAAAAATGTTTAATTTCTATATGAAATTTTTACCACGTGTGTAATTTGAGGCACATACTTATAGCGACACATCCCATTGAATTCTGTATGAAACAAGAGGTTTTAATGTTTTAAGTTTAAATCACATAGATATTTAAGGAGCTAATGATTTTTTTTTCCTCTATTCACGACAAAAGGTGACAAATATATATATATGGTGTAGTAAATTATCGATTTGAAATGGAGAGTTTCTGTACCAAACCGTGAAAATCGTAGGTGTCTGATATAGTCTCACATTTTTGCGTTAAGCCCGCTCAGGTAACAATCCTGAAAAGGAGAGAATGCTGAAAATCCATTACTCGGTAATTACAGTTCGAATCCATGGAAAGACTTTATTACTTGATGACAGATTTAAGACTTGATGAGTAAGATGAGGTGGCTCCCCGCCAGCATTGCTACGTATAACCTCTCAGATGCAAGACTAGAGGATTAGTGACGCTTACAAAGCCAAAAAACATTTTCCAAATCGGTCATGGTGCGCCAACTAAAAGTTACGTTACGAATAAATGCATTCTAAAATTTAAAACAAAAACTGTCAAGGGTCAACAAGAATTGGCGCCGTCATCTTTAACCAACATACTGGGCAGTGATAGGCAGCCCTAAATTAAAGCAGTTGAAAACATTGCAGATATGTCATAATAACCTTATTTGTCCGGTTTCAATTTTTGATTTTTTTTTTTTTTTTTTTTTTTTTTAATCTGGCTTTCGCTAGAGAGTCTTTCATTTGGGACGTGGCTGGGGACCTAAGAATCTTGCTTCCGCAAAAGAGTTGGAGTAGAGTAGAAGACTAAAGGGCTGCGGACGAAGATGGGCCGCTCGCCGCGGCGGTTGACCCCCCCCCCCCCGCCCGCCCACCCCCAACCACCGCCGAGACTAATAATGAGCTAGAAGTAGCTGGGAGTCGTTCGGTAGCTTCATCGCCCCGAGCCCAACCCTTCGCGTTTTTCGATGTCTTAAATTTGTGTAATTTCCCTTTTAAATTTGTCCGGTTTCAATTTTTGATTTTTTTTTTTTTTTTCAATCTGGCTTTCGCTAGAGAGTCTTTCGTTTGGGACGTGGCTGGGGACCTAAGAATCTTGCTTCCGCAAAAGAGTTGGAGTAGAGTAGAAGAATAAAGGGCTGCGGACGAAGATGGCTTTTGTCCCCAGCTTTTGTTGTTATGATAACCGCAGTATGTTAAGCAGGCATTAAAAGTGAAACTCTAGATAATATAAAATGTAATTTCCTTTTATGATTTCAAAACTCATAAATCTAACAAATTGATTTTCCAAAATGAGTTAAATTAACACATCTGCTTGAAAGAATAACCGTTTAAACTGGGATAAAATAGAGTAAAATATATTGAATTTTGACAAAGCAAAAGAGAGCTTTCGTTTAAAATAAACAGACTGAAGGAATAAACATTAAAAGAGAGGTTTAAATTACCTTTTAATACATTTAAATTAATAAATTAGGCCTAATATATGATTACATTATAATATCGAAACAACTTTTTAACAAGATTTTATTCATCAGATTAATCACATTCAAAAGTCTTAAAGAATGCATACTTTTAACAGGTAATTGGTATAGAACATAATACATTATTCTTTATTGCATACACTGAAAATTAAAATGCCTGAAATGGAGTGTTCAATTTTCAGACATTTTAAAATGTCTGAATTTTTTCAGACACTTTTTGCGTCTGAATTTCAGACACTTCAAACGTCTGAATCGCATCCATTTTTTTGTAAGCATCATACGTAGCCATGTTTGACCACGTTGAATCCTGGAAAAATATTTGGCTGTGGTCCTACCCCTTCCCCCCCTCCCCCAATACAGCCGGATTTTTTGGTGCTCTCAGTTTTGGTATACAATTTTCGTTACGCTGATAATTTAAATCTTTTACGACATTGTACTGATTATAATCAATATCTTGAACTTCAGGAGTAGAACAAGATTAAAAAACAAAAAATATTTATCTAAATATTAGATTTTTTTAATTTATTTTGTTTTTAACCTTATTTTACTTCAAAAGTTCAAAATATTGATTATAATCAGTACAATTTCGAAACAGATTTAAAATATAAGCTTTACAAATATTGCACATCAAATTTGGGAGCACTACAGTCGTAGGGAGACGGGGCACTTCCCAGTTTGCCCATCCTTTAATGAAGAAGTACTTTTGCAAAAAACGAAACCCTGCATTATAGTTGTCTAAATTGAGATGTCCGGTATTCGGGAGTATCCGTTGTGGAGGTTAATGGAAATTCTCGAATAGCGAACACCTCTATTTAAAGAATACTTTTTTAATCAGCAGACATACATATTTGTATATTTTTACCTCATAAAAGTAGACATCTCCAATTATCGGACAAATTCCGTGGTCCCGAAGTGTTCGCTATTAAGGGCTTTTAAGGTACATAGATAAATATATATATATATATTATAATCTTGCCCTACTCTAAAATTTCAAAATATTTATTATACTCGGTTGAATGTGGAAAAAGATTTAAACTATCAGATGTACGAAAATTGCAAAAATCCCCCCCCCCCCCCCAAAAAAAAAAAAAATGAAAACTCATAATTTAAAAATTAGATTTTTTAAAAAATATATTGCCACATAGGCAATTTTACATATACATCACTTGATAATCACAACAGTCATTTAACTATGAATAATGAAAATAAATAAATAAATATTCTACTTTAACAACATTGGGAAAAAATTGACTTTGGTATTTTGTTAAAAATATTTGCGTTTTTAAACTTGTCCTACTCTAAAAGTTCAAAACTTTCATTATAATCAGTGCAAGATTTAAGATATCAGCTTTACGAAAATTTCATTCAAAATCCCCCCTCCCCCCCCCCAAAAAAAAATGAAAATACTTATTTAAAAATTATGTTTTTAAAAAATTTATATTTCCACATGGGCAAGTTTTTATGTAGATCAGAGGGTAATCACAAAAGCTATTCAACTATCAATAAAAACAAATAAGTACATATTCTATATTAAAAACATGAGGAAAAAATAACTTATGGTTTCCAAACTTCTTTCGTCTAAAATATATACAGTAACATCTGTCATTTTTGTATTTTTCGTATAAGTGCATATAAATAAAGTTACCACAATTTTAAATACGAAATCTAGTTATAGGTTTTTACTTTTTCCCATTAAAAATTTCAAATTACTTTTTTATTAAAAATAATAAAAAAAATCAGTATTAGAGTTGATTGCAAATCAAATACATATGTATATTTTTACAGGCAGCTTCATATAATAGACGAGTCTCATTTACCTTATTTATCTTTTTTTAATCTGCGGTTTTATGCCAGGAAGTAAGAAAGCATTAGGTCATCTTTCAAAGTTTTTTTTTTTCTTTACTTCCTTGTGGCCGTCGTTTACTGTGAGATAAGAATTATCCATTGTAACTAAGAACTGACATTGAATATATAATTCGTAATAAAAAACAACGTCATAAGTTTAAAAATATATACTTCTAGAATTAGTGGGGTTTTTTGCGAACAGATTCAAAACTAATTAAATTTCATGCAGGATTTTGTTTAGTACAATAAATAAAATCATAAAATACACTAATTTAAGTACTATAAAGAAACTTACTTCAGTTGCTGCAAGAGGTAAGAAAAATTCCTCGATTTGAAATTTCAAAAACTACCCCAGTGAAGGAGAAGGGCTTGCATCATTTTAGTACGAAATTCCATAATATATCCGACTAGCCATATTTAAAGAATGAAATGTTTCATCCTCAAAATAGGACCCGCCAGACAAAAGTTTCTTTTTTTTTTGCTAGCTTCGACAGGACGAAGATGAATAACACAATATTATTCATATAAATTAATACGAATTAACACTAAGTCCATTGCACACGCTTTGTAGAATTTCCGGGTGTAATCTTCAAGCTTCGTCTACTTCTGTTCTGTGTCTATCCCGCCCTTATATGGACGACAGCTTCTAAGAGACATTTGATGTCAAGCACACACGTCAGATGTATGTATTCAATAAATAAATAATCCAAGTGAATACGAATTTAAACCACAGAACTTCACATTCCGCGAAAAACGAATTAAAATACACGCGTACATAAAAACAAACTTCGTTTGAATTACAACGTATACCAACTTTGAACGTAGACATCTAAAACGCATGCGCGACTGGCAGTGCCCCAGTGCCCCCTGGTGGTTATTGCGTCGGAAGAATCAAAACGTCTTAAATTAAGACACGTTTAAAGCAATGAAGTGTCTTAAAATAAGACGTTTGCGGATATTTTAGACATTATTTTCAGTTCGTTTACACCATGGCCATAGTAAGACGCTTGTGTATCTTAAATTAAGACATCCATAGTGTCTTAATTTTCAGATTAAGACACTTAAGTGTCTAAAATTCTTTTTCAGTCACATATGTGTCTAAATTTAAGACGCTTCTATTTGCAGTGTATTGTCAAATAATTTTTAAGTTAAAATTTTTAATGAGTCCCCAAATGATAATAGATGACTATTTAATTTTGCGAGATTTATTTACACAAAAAAGGTTTTCTAAATCTATAAATATTTATCTTCCACCATTGATTAACATTTATCCCCTGAAGTGCGAAACCTTTAATGCATATTAATTTCTTCGTTTTTGAAATCTGTTTTATTGATAAAACACATGTTTTTATCGTCCCAAATGGTTTTTCCGATTTAATCATATGTTCCTTAAGAAAGACAGACATCTCAAAATTTTTTGAATTGCGTTTCATAAACGCAATTATTTTAATGGTGTATCATGCTATAAATGTTATTGATTTAACATACTGACATCATATTATCTTTGTTTTACTTCAACAGATAAACCCATTAGCATAAATTATATTTTAACCTTTCAATAGAAAGAAGAAATTTGTATTATTTTTTCTGCGATGTTTAGACAGTTAATATTTGCTTTCGGATTTATTTGGCAATTCAATAAATAAATAAATTTCTAAAAGTTTTTTTTTTTTTTTTTTTTTTTTTTTTTTTTACTTTGAATGGCTTTAAAATATTTTTGATAACTAATTTCTGAATAAAATCTAATTGTTTACGAAAAAATACTTAATTCAACCAGGTTTCTGTAAAAATAGAAAAAAAAAACTTTTCGGTTCATTTTATTTTTAATTTTTCGCTTGTTTAATTTTGCTTAATTGGCACACAAAATACAGTTTACTTATTTAAAATAACGAGATAGATATGGTTCAAAGGCGAATGTAACTAATAAAAGACCTGATATTTACCTGAAATTTTTAAATCATTTCTTTAAATGTTTATTAAAAGCCGTAAAAAACATAAATAATACATAAATTGATTGCGAACTCCTGATTTACTCTTCTATGATTTTGTAAAAATAATGTACCATATTTCGCACGTTATTGCCGTCAAGTTGACTGTATTTCTTTTTATCCGCCAGGATGCTTTAGATTTTTTATTTTATTTATTATTATTTATTTTTTTTTTACATTGTGCATATGTATAGCACATAGGTAGAGTTTATTACCATATTAACGCAAAAAGAAAGAGATTATTGCTATATATCATACAAACGCAGCGAAATGTTAAAATAAACTGAAAAAGTTGTATAGTAGAAAACACTAAATCGATGAAAGTGTTATAAAAGAGAAAAAAAAAACATTAAACCATAAAATTAATGTATATAATTATGTATATATTTCTTTACGGAGCTGTTGAATTGAGCATATGAAATATTGCCAGATTCACTGAAAAATAAACGAGGTGTTACAATGCGGATTAAACATGTATAAAAATAACTGTATGATCTGCCGACCTTACAATAATTTATTATATGAGCGATTTATAAATTGTATTTTTACATGAAAACACCAAAAATTAAAATATGTTTTGTGATTCCAGTTACATATTAGCGCATATAGTTTTTGCATAAAACGTCTTATGAAAAAGAGGAAAAGAAAAATTCCTTTACTGCGCAAAAAACCTTTGTTAATGATTTTTTTTTTTCTAAAATAGTTAAATAATATATTGTATTCGTTCTACTAAAGTAGATTTCATTAAAAATATTATAATTGAAAATAAGTTAAACCTATGGCCGTGTTATGCATTCATATTTTTAAAATATAATTTGTGGAAATTAATTAATTTGAACTGATTTATCCTGTGTACATTTTTTAAAAGATGTCTAATTTTCTTTTTGTTTTCAATATATGGAAAATTTATATTTCATTTTAAGTATTAAAATATTACTCAAATTCGTCAAGATTTTATTACATAAAATCTAAGCTGATAAAAGAAAGTTCCACTCCGTGTGTCTTGTTTTTCTGCGATGTCTAACAAAATCTATCACCTTACAAAGCTGAAATTTTTTGTGATCGTACTCTAAGGCCTCTTCAAGTGCACCTGAGGCGTTGAAGTTTATCATTTTTCTAATTAATCGAGATAATTATTAAACAAGAAAGAAAAATCGTGCGTCAAGCATTGAATATGAAACACTTCCCAACACATTCAGAATGATGTAAGAAAACTTCATAGTTTAATAAGTTTAAATATTATTTCTAATTCAACCATATGGAAACTCATAACACATTTGAAAAGCCAATTTCAGCTGTTCCATCTACAATCGGAAAATTATCCGAATTCTTTGAACAGCATTGCATGTGATTAAAACAGTTAAATTTAAAAGGGTTAGCCGAAATTGAAAACGCACTTCAGCAAGTATTACTCAAAGATAGTATTGTAACCGTTTTCTTTTGTGTGTCCCTGTAAATGAACGACAAATGACAATATCCTATTCTGTCGTAATCATCTTGTAGTGAAATTCAGTGATTTATATCAGTTTCAATGCATTTGAAACAGCGTAAGTCATTAAAATACTCTCTACAAACGATTTTTCCCCATATACCATAATGTAATGGAATTATTTTGTGTAACCTTATAAATGAAATATTAATCCCACATACTTCATATGCAATGCCAAACATGGTTAGGTTACCTTAAATATGGATTATCAATTGCATAAGAATCCGAGTATGTTTACGGGAGTTAGAGCGTGGACAGACAGCCAGACGGCCATACGTGCAGATGGGCAGACGAACCGAATGCATAAACACTTTTCAACTTTGTTGGAAAGTTGTAAAAAGAAAGTTAACTCTCTTCAAAAATTTGCCTTTTTTGTTACAAATTCGAAAAATCGCTCACGCATGCTCAGGAACCTTTTTACGCATCTGGAGAAAGCGAACATCGTAACGAAAAGCCGATCTTTCGATTTTGTTTATGTTTTTTAGGGTTTCGTTCATCCGACGAAACCCTATTTGTCCCCCTCCTCCGTCCGTCTCTATGTCACAGAGCCGGTTTTCAGAAAATATATATGTTGAAGATTTGAAATTTTGGATTTTGACAGCTGAACACCTTACATTAAAGGACAAATCATGAAATTTTGAAAAAGTTTTATATTTATCCCTCTGGGCTCTAACTTGTGTATTTTAAGCTTTTTTTTCCCTAACTGAGTCCCTAATTAAGTTTGAGACTCGAAATTTTGGATACTTATAGCTGAACACATCCCATCAAACAACAAATCATGAAATTTTGAAGAAGTCTTACATTTATCATCCTGGGCTCCAACGTGTGTATTTTAGGCTTTTTTCTAACTGAGCCCCTAATTAAGTTGAAGACTTGAAATTTTGGATACTTATAGATGAACACCTCACATCAAACGACAAATCATAAAATTTTGAAAAAATCTTATATTTACCCCTCTGGGCACTAACTTCCGTATTTTAAGCAATTTTTCTAACTCAGCCCCTAATTTTGTTGGAGAGTTGAAATTTTGCATAATTATAGCAGAATATTTGCGATCAGACGAAAAATCACAAAATGTTCAAAAGTCTTTTATTATTTAAACCTCTGGGCACTAACGTCTGTATTTTTAGCAATTTTTCTAAACTCCACCCTTTTCACCGGGGGTACTTTTTCAACTTTTGTCGACACTCCTTTGACGACTCTTTTATATTATGCACCGCAGCCGTACATATTTTAGTTCCAATTTTGACCGCAATGGGCCGACTACCTATATCGGGTGTTATGGGCCCGATCTCCTAGACTAATAGGATACTACGGATAGTTTGTAAAACGGAGTTTAGTTCGGATAGAGGTTTGTTTAGAGTACAGTGCGCACCCTGGTTGCGAAATGTGGAACTAACAGATTTTGCAAAATTATAAATTGTTTTGAAAGGAATATTAAACGAAACTCTCTGGGCGATCTTTGATTACACTTACCCACTTGTTCATAGTTTAGATTTACACTTAATGAACCAAACCACACTGTACAGTTAAAATTATATATATCATAACAATTAAAGTTAAAATTTGAAGATGTGTAAAAAAATCAGTACTCTTACGTCTTAAATGCCGCAATCAATTCGTTAACATAAAAAAAAAATCAAAAATGTCTTTTTTCCCAAAAAACCCTTTTCATGTCCCCCCGGGGCCCAATTTTGTAGGGGGCTGACGAACGAAAAATATGTTCTTAAAGCGGAAATGTTGTTTTATCCGATGGAGTAATCGGTTTTAAAAAATACATATCAGTTTGAAGAGTTACTCCAGACAAAATAAAATTGATTATTTATTGTAATTATCTTTGCGATTTACGTCTTAAATAACACAATCAATTCATTAATCTAAACAAAAAAGGGTCTTTTTTGCCGAAAAACCTTTCTCACGTCCCCCCGGGGCTCAATTTTATAGGGGCTGAGAAACAAACAATATGTTCTTAAAACGGAAATTTTCTTCTAACCGATGGGGTAATTGGTTTTAAAAAATACATATTTGTTTTAAGAGTTACTCCAGCCAATATAAAATTGATTATTTATTGTAATTATCTTTGATATTTACATCTTAAATGCTGCAATCATTTCGTTAACATAAAAAAAAAAAATCCCGAAAAACCTTTGCGACGTCCGCCCGGGGATCAATTTTATAGGGGCTGACAAGCCAAAAATATTTTCTTAAAGCGGAAATCTTCTTCTAACAGATGGTGTAATCGGTTTTAAAAAATACATATTAGTTTTAAGAGTTACTCTAGCCAATATAACATTGATTATTTATTGTAATTATTTTTGAGATTTTTTTAAAAAATTCAATTATTTCTTTGAAAATTTTTCATTTGTCGAATTCGACGGATTTCGATTCGTTAATTTTTATATGCAAATTCTACGCCGACGCACAAAAAAAAAAAAAAAAAAAAAAAAAAAAATCAAATGACGAAACTCACACTAGTTATCTTGAAGAGGAAAGTTCAGCTGAGGAAATCAGGAACTTTCAGAGCCATCTTTGAGAACGGTTGAAGAAATATCCTTTTAGTCGTACAATTTACGTGCGCGCTCTATCTGGATGGTTTAAATGCTGCTTTAAAGAAACCAGAATATTTATCATATATATTTTTATAAAAATATCGCGTTATAAAATAATTTTCCACGTTAATGAAGGAATGTTCGATTAAAGAACATCTATTGATAAGAGAAATCGAGTATATGATTTTATATCCAATCTGTTTCGGTCTATAAAACAGTATTTCATTTAAGTCTATAAATCATTATTAAGTAAATAACTATGCACAATTATGTTTCAGAAATTAAATAAAATGCTTACGTAATTTCCAATATTCATTACTACAATTATTCAGTTAATTAAAACCAAATATTTCTCAATTAATTTTAAATAGATTCGCACTGTCATATTATTTATGTCAGTGCAAGATATAAAACAGTTTCTTAAATTGTGTACGTAAATTGTGTGTGTGGGATATCCGTTAATGAAGAACAAAAATTTCAAAATTATATTTTATTCAATTTCAGTTTCAGGACAAAATAATTATTGGAGTAGTTATTTTTAGGTTAAGACTGTAATTTTAAACTTTTACCAACATTTAAGCTTTAAATGAACTGTTTTTATTTAAAGTTTATTTAATCAAAACTACAATTTGTTAGCATAGAATTGATTACATCGTATATCCTAGCCTGTTATTTGCCATTCTTTATGTATTTAGGTTTTACATACTACTTCATTTAATGCAATATTGTATCCACTTTCAAGTTTTTATAATAGATTAATCCAATAGTGAAATGCAGAAATTAAACAGAACATAGTATCTGTTTAAAACTCTTGCCTATATATGAGCATTCGTATAATTCCTGCTTAGAACATATAATGCCTTTCAATTACTCATTTTCAACGAAATTCAGAAGGCACGTATGCAATAGTAATTATTGCGTTCTTGCAAGTGTTTCTTGAAATTATAATGGGAATTTAACATTAATGGTTAAATTAATTAAAGTCCTTAATGGGAAACATCGTTTAATGCAGTCATCAAACTAACAAGATTTTCCGACAGAAATGAATTGCTAGGCAAAATGAATGATTTTTTAATTAAATCATACATATTTTCTAAATAAATAGCATAAAATCAGATTTTACATTAGATTCTATTTTCTGAAAATTTCTTATTGTAACATATATTGTATTGTATATCATATAAGGTATATTGTATTGTATATCATAAAAGGTATATTGTATTGTATATTATATAACTCTGAGTACTTAGTTTGTAGATGAATGGCATTTAAATTCCGTGTGTTTTACGTTTATTAATCCAAATCAAAACAGTATTATTCATACTGTACGCCAATATAGATTGAAAAATGTAAAATTGGAAATTGAACCAGCAATAGAAAAATGAAATAATAATGAAATGCAGCTTTCAGTAAACTGAAATCATCTTTAAGATATAATAAATCATTTAAAATATTATGATTTGCATTTATATAACGTAAATACATTGCAATTTACATTCTGTCTAACTATATATATATATATATATATTGTAATTTAAAACCCTTGGTACATATTACGTTTTATTTATCTTTTTTGCTTCAGAGCTACACTTTTAAAGACAGAACGTAACTTCATTTGAGAAATTCTTTCTACAATCAAATATTTCGAATCGAGATCTTTGAAATAATGAAGATTGTATCTGATGATACAAAAGAAACAACGAATGTGTACAGTTTTCTCCTAAACACACTTTCAGAAATATCCTACTTTTGCGGAATCAACACCACTCAGTTCATTTAAACTTTTATTGGCACAACTGTCCTTGACAGCTTTGACTACATATAAACTCGTACATTCGTACCGAACACATAATGAAGGTTATGGTATTTTTTCTGTATAGAGGCCTTGGTATAGAGGTCTGTATAGAGAAAATGGCCTGGAGAGAGTAGAAAATGTGGCGAAATATATTACGCCAACCTGTTCCTGTTTCACATACACAAGCAATTTTTTACAGCTTTTTCTTAATTATTGAATATAAAAAAGCTTTTATCTATTTTTATGCCCAAACAGAAGTACTTTGTATATATATATATATATATAAAATAATATATATATATATATATATATATATATATATATATATATATATATATATGTATCAATTATATACATGTACAAATGCATATATATACACAGGATGTTCACTCTCAACGGTGTCCAATGGCTAATTCCTGAACCGTTAGTCATAGACATATAGTTTCAAATACAAAAACAGATTTAAATGAGCTAAAGAAATATTTTAAAAGCGATTTGGGTCAATAAAGATAATTCTTAAAAAATTACGAAATTAAAATTTTATTACGGTCCCCGGTCCCCGGTCCTTTAAGTTGTATTTAGTAAAATTTTCCTGTTACACTGACAAGTAAGACCAAAAATATTCCCTTTCATTTTACACTGAAATTGACTGATTTATGAAACTTTTAAAATGCATGCCTTAAACAACTTTTCTGCAGCTGAACGCAGATAAGTTTCGTCATGTTCTGAGGGGTCATATACCAAGTGCTTAAAGTATTCGAAGAACTTATTCTATGTGTATCTGCGCTTTGCAAAAAATCGTACCAGCGTTACGATTGGGTTAACTTTTATTAAGTTTCAGATTGACTAAAATAATTGCATTTTAACAAGAATGTTTCATTTTGTAAGGATTTGAGACTTTTTCTTTTCATGATTTCTTTTAACAAATAATATGTTATTTTTAAAAGTTTTTATTTAACTTAAAGTATCGTATGTATGTTTTTCCAGTTCAAAATTTGTACTCGAACTTTCCAATTTCCGATTGAGATTGAATTTTACATACTGACTCAAATCCAATGACAATCTAATAGTATGATTTTCGGTGGTTACCATTTATACTTATTTTGCAGGATAACACAAAAAATTTCAGATAGATTATCACCAAGAAGTTTAAGAACAAGTTTTAGATTAGATAACACATGACTGCGATGGTTGTGTTTTTTAACTTTTATGAATTTTTTAACACTGAATTCGAAAATTACCTTAATTTTTAGGGTTCCGTACATAAAAAGTAAAAACGGAACCAATATAAGATCACTCCTGTGTCTGTCCGTCTGTCTCACAGCCATTTTACTCGTAAACTATGGAACGTGGAAAGTTCAAATTCAGGGAATTAATAAAGATCATTGACCAACATATTTTTAGATTAATAAGCACTCATAAATATATTTAGTAAAAAAGTAGAGAGGCTAATTATGCTACTTGAAAAAAAAATATTTTCTTTGTATATCATGTGGGGCTATCCTGTGAAAGCTTTTGTAACGCTGAACTCAAAAATACATTCCTTTTAATTTTAGGTATTATATTTTCAAAGATATTGTTGAAAATGTAGAGCAAAAACATGTTCCCCTCCATCTAATTCCGAATCTATTGAAACTAAAATTATGAAAAAATTAGAGGTAGTAGACGTTAATATAAACCTTCCCGGAAAATTATAGCGATTACCCTAGGTCACATAGTTTTTTGAGTAATTAACATTTTTCTGTTATACACAAATTTCGATTTACGGGCATTCAGAAAAAATGTTGAGCATCGCTGAATATACCTATCGTTGCAGAAGAATAAAAGCATTGTTGATAATGATTTTCGAAAAAAAATCATCGGTAATTAGCCGAGATATTAATCAATAAAGGTACGGTCAGTTTGGACATACACAAGGACAGGGCGGTGTACTCTATGCCTAGTTAACAACTTTTAATGACATATATGTGTAACGCAATGTCCAGTAACAGTATAAAAGCAATAAACGTCAAATTGTTAAAAACATACTAATTTAAGGAGTCTCGGGACTCAAAAAAGTGGAAAAAATGAAAGAAAGACCCTTTTCAATATTTAATGTCTTAAAATGTATATGATTTTAAAGCACAATTTTAACTGGGATGAAAGATATAAGTATTTTCTGTCATTTCATGTATTTAAAAAATTGCAAGATACAGAATTAGTATTTATAGGAGGCTCGAAACTATTAGACATTTGTCGAACAAAAAATTGGCATACCAGTTTACGCGCAGGATTACAAAATAAATATTGCAACTAGAATGAAAATTTTGGTGCTTACTTATACTTCAGATTGTAATAATTTCCCTGAGCTTAAATAAATTTGTATTTAAAGCATTTTTATATTTTTAATGCAATGTTGCATTTAGCTAATACAAAATTTTGAAATTTTCAACAGTAAAATCACCTAAAAAAATATTTTTTTTGAACAATAAAACGGAGATTTTAGGTTCAGATTATACAGACTAACATGAAATATATGTTTTGAAAATTTCATGAAAACATATTCAGAAGTTTTTGAGGTATCCTGCGCGTTATGCCCAAAAAACGGCATTTGGAAAATAATTACTTTAAAGTTTCGGAAACGCCGCTTCAGCTATTGAGCGGTTATAATTCTAAAAGACAAAACTTCTGTTCTAATGGGAATTTCAAGGAAACAATTATATCAAAATATTCAGATAAGATAGATGTTTAACATCTAAAAAAATTAATTTTTTTTTAAATTTTGAAGCTTTAAGAGTCCTGCGACCACTTAATCCTTTCAGGCACGGAGTAATTCTGTTTATAGACTTATGAAATAATGAACTCACACCAGAATTTATAAACGAATTTATTAGAAAATGCGAACTTGCTTATTTTCACGTAAATGATAAAAGGAAAATTTTAATTAAATATTATTGGTTCCGTTTGTCTGTTTTGGAATTAAAATTAGGTGTCCGTTTTTTAAGGGCATCGCCCTCGAAATATTTCATTAGAATGAATCGCATAAATACTGTGAGATTCACGATAGTTTGCATTAATTGTATGTCTGAATACGCCTCGAGTGACTTTAAAAGTTAATTAAACACCTATCTGGAAAAACGCGGTACGGACCATGGCGGCGTTGCAACTGTGAGACCTGAATTCGAAGCGCGCTTAGCACAATGCAAAATTTAAACTTTGAACAGAGGTTTTGTTTTAGCTACACTGTAGAAATAAAGGTTATTACTACGCTGAATTTAGTTTCATGAAATGCCAAATGAAGTTTAACTATGCACTGCTTTTATTGTCAGTACCGAATTAAGTTCATCACAAAAAGATTAGGATAATATTAAAAAAGAGTTATACGAATGGCTATATTTGATATTATTTATGTTCCATATCTCTTTTAACGTCCATGGTATACCCACTTAACTTTTCTAATATATACAGTTATACCGAACCCTACGTTGTATAATTTTTTACAATGTCTTAGTATTCTTTTAGCAACCTTTTTTTTTTTAAATAATACAATTACAAATTCATATATTTATTCTACGGAACCCTCTGTGCGCGAGTAATGACCACACTTGACCGTTTATTAACATCATGTCAGGATCTTTCGCAAATCATAAATTGTCAAAGTTAAAAAAATAAGAAAATAACAAAGTTAAAAAAATAACAAAAATCAGATACTATAAAATAGAGGAGATAACTGTATTTTTTATCTTTTGATAATTGATTTTTATACACTTTTTAGCACTAAATCTGAAAATGACCTTTATTTTTAACTGTCATGTTAGATTTTTTTTGCAAATCTTAAATATTAAAGCTAAAACGGATGTAGAATTGATTTTATTTTATTTTATTTTATTTAATATAATAATTTATTCTTTTTTAGTTTACACTGGGATTCTTACAGTTAAGCAGTGGAGGGGTTTGATGAGGAGGGGAGGAGGTTCATTTTTATCTTTGATTTTTTTTTTTTTTTTTTTTTACTTTGAAATTTACAATTTGCGAAATATCCTGAAATAATGGTTGAAAATGAAGTTTATTTATGGATTCGGCGTTAAAAAGTACTTAAAAATCAATTATCAAAATGATAAAACACAACAATGACATCCATTTTCTTTTACCAAATATTCGCTATTTTTTATTCTTTTAACTTTAAATTTTACGATTTGCAAAAAATCTTTATATGATAGTAAAAAATGAAGGTCAATGTCGGATTCCGCGTTATAGAATACATAAGAGTCAACTATCAAAAGCTAAAACCGTTTATTTTCATCATTTTATTTAACAAAAATTTTGTTTTTTTCCCCTTCTTATATGTATATAGCAACTATTTTATTTTGAATTAATATGTCAGTATGATTAAAGATTTCAAATTTATATTGTAATGTTAATTTTACTTTCAACCATTTTTTTTAAAAATATATCTGACGAAATTATATTTCTACTAAATTTGTGAATGTCCCCTATTTTGCAGAAAAAAATGTGCTCCAACTTTAAACTGTTATTACTAGGCCAATTTTAATCGAAGAATAACGGGACTTTTTTTTGTCTTACTTCTCAGTGTAACAGGGAAATTTTACTAAATATAACAAATAGGACCGGGGTAACGTATAAAAATTTAAATTTTGTAATTTTTTAAGAAATGTTTTTATTGACCCAAATCGATTTTAAAATATTTCTTTACCTCATTTAAAACATTTTTTAAATTGGAACTCTATGTCTATGGCTAACAGTTTAGGAATTAGTCATTGAACACCGTTGAGAGTGGACACCCTGCATTGTAAAGTTTCTTCCATTAAATGGCTGAATTTTACTCAATATAACTTATAGGACCGGGGAACCGTATGAAAATTTCAATTTTGCATTTTTTAAAGAAATGTTTTTATTGACCCAAACTGCTTTTAAAATATTTCTGTACCTCATTTAAAACATTTTGTAATTGGAACTATATATCTATGACTAACGATTTAGGAATTAGCCATTGGCCTCCGTTGAGTGTGGACACCCTGTATATTTAAATACAAAAGTTTATCAGGTTTGCTTTCATAACTGTTTATATAATTTGACAACAAATCTCACTTCCTGTTACTCGAATTCCGCCAAGCTTTTTTTTAAAAAATATAGCTATGGTTAAAGATTATTTTCATTGATTTTTCTATTGATATAATCTAAACCTACTTACATAAGGATTTTACAAGTTTACAACAAATTGACCTTAACATTAAAACACACATTAATAACCTAAATTGCAAAAGCTTAATGCATATGACAGATAAATTTTACTCCTTAGTATAAGTTCCAACTTCTACAGAGATACAATCACATTTTCAGTATGTACATTTACAATGTTATCTGTTGTGTCATTGTCACATTTTCTTCTACTTATATTCACCAAAGCATTATAGCATTATCAGTATGTAAAAAACTGTAGTTTAGATTCAATATTAAAGATTTATAGCTCATATGCGTATACAGGGTGTCCACGTATAATCTAACAGACCTTTATTTTCACAACCGTTGGTCCAAGATGCATACTTTCAATTACAAAAATTGTTTGAATAAGGTAATGAATCATTTTTAAAGCATTTGGTCACGAAAAACATTTATTAAAAAGTTACAAATTTAAATTTTTTTTACAGTCCCCCGGTCCTATAAGTGATATTTAGTAAAAATTTTCAGTGACACTAACAAGTAAGTCAAAAAAAAGTCCCATTCATCTAACATTAAAATTGACCAAGTTATGAAATTTTGAAATGCATGACTTGTACCACTTTTTTTCATCTTAAAACAGATGATTTCGGCCATGCTTTCAGAGGCTGTATATAAAGAAATTAAACTTATTTCAAGGTATTTGCGCTTTGAAAGAAATCGTAAAACTATTACGATTGAGTTAAATTTTATTAGTTAAGATTCAGATTAATTAAAATAATTGTATTTGAACATATGTTTTATTTTGTAAGGATTTGAGGCCATGATTTCTTTTACAAAAATTATATTATTTTCATAAGACTTTATTTAACTTGCAAAGATCGTCTTTCCAGATTAAAATTTGTACTCGAACTTTAACTCACTTTCAAATGTTCAATCGAAGTTATATTTTACATGCTGACTTAAATCCGATGACAATGTAATATTATTATGATTTTCAACCCTTACCATATCTTATAGATACTTATATTAGAGGATAACACTAAAAAATTCGGATAGATTACCGTCAACATGTTTAAGAAAGAGTTTTAGATTAGATAACATACCTGCGGTGGTTGTGTTTTTTAACTTTTATAATTACGTTTTATGCATTTTTTAACGCTGAATAAAAAAATTATTTTTTACCTTCACTTTTAACTATCATGTCAGGATTTTTCTCAAATTGTTAATTTCAAGGTTAAAAAATAGCTGATGATGTAATAGATGTAAAACTTTTTTATTCAGTTTAATTTTATTTAATTCAGTAATTTATTCAGTTTTTTGGCTTATACTGGGTTTCTTACAGCTAAACAGCTCAGGGGTCCGATGAGATTGGGAGAGGAGGAGAGATCAATTTTAACTTTCAGCTTTTTAACTTTGAAATTTGCGATTTGAGAAAAGTCCTGACGTGATGGTTTAAAATGAAGGTCATTTTCGGATTCAGGGCTAAACAAAACATAAAAATCAATTTTCAATCCTAAAAAACATGGCAAAATCCAAAATTTGAAAGACAGTGTAATCTAACAGCATTTTAAAGTATGTGTCATTTTGTAAATAATTCAGACTGTTATTTTTCATCCTTATTTAACAAAAATTCTATTATTTTTATTCTCTTATATGTTCAGTGCAAATTGTATATTTTTCAGCAATGTATCAGAATGACTAAAGATTTCACATTGATATTAAATTGCAATGTTAATTAACCTCTCAATTATTTTTTGGTTATATCTTTTATTTCTTCTACATGTACCCCCATTTCGCAGCAAAAAATATGCTCCAACTTTAAATAGCTATTAGTCGGTCAGTTTTATTTGTAGAGGAAATATATCGAGTATGCCTGATTATTTTCTTTATAAAATCGCTCAAGTCTGTGAAAATTCAGGCGTGTTTCATGGAGTTATTAGTTGCAACCCTAAACGCGCTCTTATTACTTTGGACGGCCCATTTAGCCGCTATAACACGAAAAGTAGGCCTTCCATGAGTTTCGGAAAACTGAAGTTAAAATAAGATTAGTCGAATTTACTTCGCATTAAAGATCTAACTATTAATTTAAAGAGTGATCACTTGATTTAACCCAACGACCATAATTATTTGAAGTGCGAAATCGCGTTTTGAATTTTCCCTATCCTTAGTATGTCAAAGCAGTACGCAGTACTGCGGGTTTTGCAGGATCGTATGCAAATTTCCCTCACTGCATACCGATTGGTGCACAACAAATGACGTAAGCCCTTCATTGATGAATAAAAGGGGCTTATACCAGATGTATTTAGTTTATATGTCAATGCTTCTAGTTAAAATGTCCACCAAGGAACTGTGCGTATAAATGATATTACTTTATGGCCAGTATAATCGGAATGGAAGAGAGGCTGAAAGGCAATGAGCAATTAAATTTCAAAATAATAGCCATCCGTCTAAAAACACGATTTTAAATGTTGTAAAGCGCTTACAAGAAACGGGTAGTGTTAAAAAATATCCTCGATCTGGAAGCTCAAGTACTTATGTCTCTGACGAGGAGATTTTGGGATATACACTTGCGTATCAACAGTGTAGTGTTAGGAATATCAGTCAAGCTACTAGCTGCTCAAAATCCTATTCATGGGTCGTTTTAAATATACATGGGACACATCCTTATCGACCGCTATTGATACAAGTGTTTTTGACGGGAGATGAAGATAGACGATTTGCTTTTAGCAATTTCATTATTAACATCTACAAATAGAATCGTCGTTTCTGAAAGACATTCTTTGGACAGATGAATGCACGTTTTCAAGAACTGATGTTGTGAATAGGCAGAACACACACTTCTGGTCCGTGCAAAATCTGCATGTCATACAACCCAACAATTTTCAATTGCGATGGCATGTTAACGTTTGGTGTGGATCTGGAAGGAAACGTTAATGGGGCCCTTTTTTATGACACTTTAACAAGTACAACGTATGTAGATATATTACGTGGACCATTATCTGACTTCTTAGATGATCATGTTTCGTTTGCAAATCTCACCAAGATATCGTTTCAACATGATGGGTCATCAGCCCACAAAACAGCCTCCTCCCGAACACTTCAACATAGCATGTTTCAAGATAACATCATACGTTATGGAGACTTGGTAGTATGGCCTCCTCGATCGCCGGATCTATATCCCCTAGATTTATTTCTTTGGGATTATTTAAAAAGCAAGATTTACGAAGTAGAATCAGTAAGCCGAGTAGATTTGCAGAATTGAATTTTATCCGCCATCACATGTGTCCCGCCAGTAATGGTAAAAAATGTTCAAGACGAATTTCTGTTACGTGCCCGTCTATGTAATATAGTCCAGGGAAGACACTTGGAACACATGTAGTGAGAAAGTATGAAAGGCGAAATTTATACACATTGTTTATTTCTATTTCGTTTTTATTTGAGCTTATCTGCGAGAAAGCACTTCTATGTTATTATTTCAAATTACTTTATTGAATTTGTGTGAGTTCTGTGCAATGTGATTTTATGTATTATACTAAATATGCATTTTTATTTTCAATACCAGTGATTAGACAAATATTATACTGTTTTTTGATTTGAATAACAACCCTTTTGTCATAATCACATCTAACTCTAAAACACCCTTGTCTTTCTGATAGGGGATATATTCGCATCTCTATTTATATACGGTCCCAATACTATGCATGATAACGTTGAAGTCAAATTTCTCAATTGATATTGGTCGTACGAATACGGAATTTTTTTGAGTATTCAATACTTTTGAATAGTTAAAACGTCCTTAAATATTATAGGAACTTGGGGCTCTATAAAAATTTAGGTTCTATAATTCTTCACAAAATTGTTTTTTCGCTTCAATTTTTTTTATCTTAACTCTGCACCTAATTTTGACCACTTTTGTAATCGGAAATATGAATGTAGGTGCAACGGTTGCGAAAATAAAGGTCGCTCAGGATATACGTGGACACCCTGTATATCGGCACTAATTTATAACGTAATTATTCTTTATTTTTTATAAATACTTTAGTTAGTTCTTCTTTTTGACAAAAAATGTTTTTTACCCAATTTGGGAATTTTTTTTTTTTTTTTTTTTTTTTTTTTTTTTTTTTTTTTTTTTTTTTTTTTTTTGTATTTTGAATGTTAATTGGTTCCATGGCATATCAGATTACATGAAGCTAAATATCACTTGCCAATAATATGTCTGAGTACAAAACAAGGAATTCTTTCAATACATATTGCGTTTCCAAGTAGAAGAGAAATTCAATTAAATTAACATTGTTATGTTAGCAATCAAACTCTCTCTATCCGAACACTACACCTACTAAAAAAAGAATATCGTTATTTACAGTGTTATCATTAAAAAGTATAAATGTAATTTGCATCCATTAGTTTAACCTTCAGAGGGATGGCAAACTGCGTGTAAAAAAATATACGAGTATTACAAAAAAAAAAAAAAAAAAAAAAAAAAAAAAAAAAAAAAGACGTAAAAATCAGAAAATTCATTGCGCTAATAATCTTCAGGTGCAGGGCGTCCAGCGAATAAGACCCTGATTTCAAAATTAAATATCTCAAAAATAAAGATCATTAGAATTATGCGGTAAACGGTTTGTTTATTAGCTAAGCTGTAAAAATGTTGTACAGAAGTTTCAAAAATTAGTCACAAAAACCGTTAACAGATGGCGCTGTAATCGCAATGCCTATAAATTGCTTTTTGAAGTCGAGAGCCCTAGCGTCTCTTTCCTAGATGGCTTCCTATGGAAGAACGAAAATTGGGAAACCGCTTTTTCGTTGGGGTGATGTGCAGAAGTGGAGGCATCTGGTCAGAGAATTATTGCATCAGCTTCAATTTTAGAGAATTTCAATTAATAGAATTTTCAATAAAAAGTTTAGGAATCATTATATAAGAACTTAAAAAATATTTTCTTTGGGTAATGTGCAGAAGTGGAGCAATGTGTTGACAGAATTGAGATTTGTTTCAAATTTTGTTATAAGCTACTTTGGTCCGGATACCAATATCTCTGTGCTATGTTTTTTCTCTCCTAATTGGTAGATCGTGGAATGGAATCCAAGTAGAGGAGGATTTGAAAAAAATGGAAATCTTTACTTTTTAATATTTATTTAAACTGTGAAAAAGTTTGAATAAAAATATCCAAAGTCTCTGGTTTTAAAATTTAATTAAGCTAAAAGAAACCCCTTTTTTAAAAATCATTGAGCATTTATAATAATGATTCATAAATCATTTTTTTTAATTGTAGAGAATAGTTTGAATGAAAAAATAAAAGTTTCTATTTTTAAAAACTTAATTAAGTTAAAAAATAATTTTAATTTTAAAAACTCGTTTTCATTTTCTTTATCATTGAGCACAGAAGTATTGTGCAGCTTCTAGCGATAGGATCCGAAGTATTCGAAAGGAATGCAGCATCCAAAATACTTTTGCTTTGACGTTGATGATATGACTTATCATCAATTCCTTTTAAAAAAGAAATAATTTAATGCATAATTTCTGTCTCTAAAACTTTGTTTACAAAGAAAAGAAATATATGTGTTGTGCTAAAACCAAAGTATTATGCCGTGATTTAAAAATAAATTAAAAGTGAAAAATTACTTTTTTATTTATAATAATTCAGGTATAAACAATAATACCAAAATATTATGCAGTGATTTAAAAATATAAAAATAAATAAAAAGTACAAAATTATTTTTCTAATTATATGCATTTTCATTTAAATAATTATATGGCATTAAAGATTGAATCTAATAAAATATTTAAAAAATTCTTATAATGATTTCTAAACTTTTTATTGAACATTCTATTAATTGAAATTTTCAAAAATTAAAGCTGATGCAATAATTCTGTGACCAGATATCTCCACTTCTGCACATCACCCCAATGAAAAAATGGACTTTCCCAATATTCGTTTTTACGTAGGGAGCCATCTAGAAATGAGACGACAGTGCTCTGGACTTCGAAGCAGTTTATAAGTATTGCGATTACAGCGCCATCTGTTAACGGTTTTTGCAACTAAATTTTGCAACTTCTGTATAACATTTTTACAGCTTAGCTAATAAACAAACAGTTTACCGCATAATTCTATTGATCTTTGTTTTTGAGATATTTAATTTTGAAATCAGGGTCTTATTCGCTGGACACCCTGTATGTTGCCATAGTTAACAAATTGTCATTTTTTCCATATTTACACATATTAAATGCAAAATTCAATAATTTTTTTTTTTTACTAAATGTTATTTTTCTTTTAATTTGACATAATTATTTATATAAATTATTCTATGCATTTGCATTTTTCACAGATTTATTTCTTTGGAATTTATCTCTTATAGGAATATGGGTCATTCTCACAATCTTTTGACTTTCAGAAATAAAAATCTGGTGAAATTAAACTTGTTATAATAACATTTTAATTTTATAGACGAATACCTTAATGATTGAAAATAAAGAAAAAATGGTCAGCAGCGAATTTTTTTTTTTATATTTAAGTGAGGTTTATCTTAAACTTGCGAGTGTAATTTTCTTTACCATTTTATCACTAAAACTTTCTATTTTCTTCTCAATTTTTACTTATAATGAATTTACACAGTACCCACAGGACATTCAAATAAGAAATAACAACAATGTAGTATTTTTAGTACTAAATTTTGGTATAACATTGTCTTAAAGGGGTGTTAAAGAAGGGACGGTATAGGAAAAAAGGGACAGTAAGGAAAAAAAAGGATGGTAAGGATGGGACGGTAAGGAGAATTACCACCTATTTTTCGGCGAATCATGTTAAGACTAAGTGATAGCCACAATGTTCATTGATTTTTAGAAAAAGTTATTTACATTGGATTAAATTAAAAATATATATATTTATCTCGAAAAGTGCAGGAATAAATCTTGGGGACGGTAAGACTACCAATAAGAACACGATGCTTGAAATTGATATTTATGTGCTGATTTAAATTCTGCAGTAAATTTCCTGTCAAAGAATTTTATACATTCTTTCTCTAATTTCATGAGACAAAATTTGAAAAAAAATATATAGCTGCGTCTGAAGTGATTTTCTGTATAATTTTAGCAAGAAGGACGGTAAGGAATCTAAAACCCAGGGACAGAGTTTGAAAAATAATATCAACCGTAAAAATGTGTACAGATTAATTTTGTGCTACATATTTATATAAAACAATAGTCTCAGTTTCGAAAAAAAATACATCGAATTACTTTTACTGAAACAATTTTATACAGAGAGCTCCAAACTTAAAAATCAGCATCAGGGACACGGGAAGGTATTGGAATATCCTGGTATATTTAGATCCTACCAACAACGTCTAAATCTTATTTATCTCGTTAATATTGTTATACAGTCATACAGCGGGATGTTCCCCAGTTTATGAAGAAAATAAATCAAAGTGCCCAGTTAAACTGATAGCATTGACCTCGCAGGCTATTCACACTTATTGTATATTATACTCTTATTTCAAAGAATAATGCCCCTCGAAAAATAAATTAAGGGGGATATTCGCCCCACCCGTTTCCTCTTTATACTTAACCAAAGGACCTCCAAATATCATCATGGAAGCGCCTTATCGAAAAATTCCAGTTTACCAAATTTGAAGCAAAGCGGATAGAAAAACCCATTTATCTAAATTAAGCGTGATATTAACCCATTGTTCCCCCCTTTATATTTAACCAACTTCCAAATCTAATCAGGAAAGCGCATATCAAAATTAACAGGTATAGAAAATTAGAAGAAAATCTGATAATCCTGCAAGAAAAATACATTTATCTAAGTTAAGGGGGATTAGACCCCCGTTCTCACCTTTATACTTAACCAATGAATCCACAAAACCGATCAGGGAAACGCCTTATCAGAATGAACCTAGGAATGAATTTGAAGTAAATCGGATATTTCTATAGCTTTAAGTACATACGTACAGTCGAGGAAAAAAAAAGTAAACACCCTCTACTAACTCCTTAAAAAATTATCGTAGAAGAATGTTACTGGTACCGAACGATTGGAAATAAAGTCTACTTTTAAATGATGTAGATAAAATTTGCTTAGGGGGGCATCTACTTATTAAAACGAACCATAACTTTGTTTTTTTCCATGGCAGTACACAATTTTGACAGCATAAATTAACTCTACACCCTTCAATTAGCCTAAAAACAAATTTGTATGAAATTCGTACCATAAGTTTCCGAGAAATTAATTATTTTAAAATGAGCGTATTTTAAGGGCTGTATCTAAATTGAAGTTCGGTACTCGATTGTTAACCGAGAGATTTCTTGATCAAGGCACCCCTCAAGCAGTCAATGAAGCCGGTTAGATTACAAGACAGCAGAAGAAATTTCAAAATATCTACTCACTTCTATCATAGACGGCCCCTTAAACCACCATTTTGCCGTTTTTTAAGCATAACTTGAAAACTAATTAGAAGAAAAATGTGAAATTTTGGATTTCCATAAAGCTGGGCTTAATAAATCTAAATCCATCAAAAAAATTGTAGGTTGCAATTCGTATTTTTTCGAATATTAATTTCATAATTCATATCATAAAATTATAAAAATTGCAAATTCAGCGCATTTATGTTTGGGTATTTTAGTACTATTGCCACACAAAAAATTACCACTTTAGGAGTATAATTTCAGGAGATATTAATGAAAATATGAAAATGTAATTTAACATTAGAATCACTCAATTTTGGATGCTTATAATTCAAAAACTTATCATTCAAATGTCTTGAAATTTGGTGTCTAGGCATAGTTTGAACCGAAGTTTTGAAATATCTCTCTAAAATCGGGTATTGTCATTGAAAAAAAATGAAGTTTGGATTCGTTTTAATATGTAGATGGCCCCCTAAGCAAATTTTATATACATCATTAAAAAGTAGACTTTATTTCCAATCGTTCGGTACCAGTAACTTTCTTCTACGATATTTTGTGTAGGAGTTAGTAGGTGGTGTTTACTTTTTTTTCCTCGACTGTACATACATACGTTCATACATACATTCGTACATACATATAGAACCGGCGGGCATATCAGCTCTCAGACTTTGATAGCCTGTGAGCTAAAAAAACACGAGAATATGTACTAAAAAAATATTATTCAGGGACTTAAAATTCAAAAGATTGTGAAAATGCCCTCTATATTCATCATATTTTAGCATAAACATTAATGAAACTTATTTATTTTAAATCTATTTGACTAATTAATGTTATTTTCTGTGTAAACTGCACAACATTTAAATTAGGAAGAACGGGTCTAAGATAAGTTAATCTTAATGTTAAACGCATCTTCTGCATATAAATTTTACTTAAAACGAAATATCGTAAAATTATAATTGTTAAATATTTCAAAATACTTCACATTAATCGTACAATGTTAAGGGACTGTTCCTGTTTTCTAAATGTATAATTTACCGAAATTTGCATATTTATTTAATACATCCAAACATATGGAGAAGAGGCTTCATTTAATTTATTAAATAGATATTCACAGTTTATTTCGCGGTTGATTTTTGGTTCTGCTTTGCCATGTTAGCATCTTAGGAAAGTCTTAATATGAAATTCTTAGTAGGAAAGAAATTTAAGTGATTTAAATATGCTTGGAATGTATGCATACATAAGGTTGATAAAGGGATAGGATTTAATGTAAAAAGATGTTATGAAAAGTTAATATATTTAGAAGAATTACACAATCTACCATTGATATGTTTTAATTTAGAATATCAGATTGTAAAATACAATCCTTCAGATTTTCCCATTAGCTTGTTAAATTCAATGTAAATTAATTTTAATGGTTATAAACTACTAAAATTTCCTTATTTCACTTATTATTTATACATTTAAATTTATTAGATTACATATCTACTTGATACTTTTAATATTTTCCAACACAGTTTAAGAATTATTTTAATTTTCTTTTATTTTGTTTGTAATCAGTCTTACATTTGTAAATAAAATTGAATTGCCACGGAAAGCATATATGTTATTAAGATTTACTTATGGGGTATTCCGAGGTGGAAATGGCGTGTGGAGCACATTATGATAGCTTTTAAAGAAATATAAATTAATAAAGATACATTATGAACAATAACTCCTTAAAGTAAATTTCAATAATGTGACACAGGTAAAACATAACTAAATGAATAATTATATTTAGTGATGTGTCTTACAACATGTTTAGCATAGTTGTAGGTTATGATCTGGGAGTAATATTTAAATAAATTAAGATACATATGTTTCAGTACAGACTAATCGACTGAACTGCGTTTGACCGAAGCTGTTCTTTTTACTGTACTGTACGAAATTGATATAGAGTCGAACCCGGTTAAGACACTTGCTGTTAATCCGCCATCCAGCTTACCACACGAATTTTTTCAAGCCCACAAGCCAACTTTTACATTGCCCATAAGATAAACTAAAAATATCACATTTAATTAGTGAACGGTATATACGCGCTGAAGTTTCTGTCTCTTGAGCCCCAAAATATATTTAAAACGTGAATTTCTAGAATAAGGTGAAAATTGCTTTTATCTCATTGGGCACTCTGTTTCGTTCAGATCATATACAGTTCTTTAGCGAAAAATTAGAATATATTATCCTTTGCAGTAGCTCAAAGAGCGTGTACAACTTAATATTTAAAGATTACTGCTTGATGTGCCTTTTTTCCGGGTGATTTCAATAACAATATGCTATGTATTTTGTATATGTTTATTTAGAGAACGGCTATTAATTTAACAATAATGAAGTTTCGGAAGAATATTTTATTAGAGTGTAAAAATGTTTCTCAATCTTATTGCGAGTTATGATTTTTGTTCTGTTTAAATTAGTTATGCAATTTTACAGAATTTTTTTGCTCATAAAACATGTAAAATATTGCATACAAATATAAACTTATAATCACAATTTATTTTTGAATATCGAGTCATAAGATTTAGTTCTAAATCATTTTTTGCGATTTTATTTTTTAAAATTCTTTGATAAACAAATAATTATTTCATGACTATGATTGATATTTTACGTCACATGTGTTCTTTGTCATCCACATTATGCGTAAAATTGTTTTTGTTTCATAATGTATATAATTAAGCATACAGAAACATATCGCCTTTTTTGCTGCATAAGCTACGGCTCAAATGAGTCCATTTCACATCAGAAATTTTATTTAATAAATTTTAAATAAAGACCAAACAGAAACATGTTACTTTTTTAGATAAAATTTCTGGATTCTGATTTCTGGATCTTGAATTTCTGAACAGATTTATATGAGCCGCTTCTTATTCGCCTGAATTTTTTTAACAGTTAAATAAATTACAACAAACAACAATATATAAACATACAAAATACAATATATAAACATATAACAAGTTATAAACAAAATAATACAATACATAAACATATAATAACATATAAACATAAAATATACAGCATATAAACATGCAACAGACAACATTTACAACAATAAAATACGTGGAATAAATTACATTTTAATAGTCAGTGTGTCAGAAGAGTCAATTATAAAATTTTTGATATATTTTAAAACAAACTGTGTCAGAATTAACTCAAAAGACTATTTTCCATTGAACATATTATAACGATTTCACATGTCTAGTTTTAGTAAAGTGACAGTCTCTTTAAATTCAATTTAATTTGAAGCAAATGTCGTCAACATAATTGCACCATTACAACAAGAGTTTCTTTGCTGAATAGTATTAGACTAATAAGCTTACACTAAAAGATTATGTCTAAGAAAAATGTAACATTCATTCCTGCTGGAACTAATTATAACTGTGAGTTATGATTGCTGTCATGTAAGGCTTAGTTATAAGAATAATAATGCCACAATCTTTCATAAAAATAAAAATATTTGTGCAAAAGGAATTTAATGAGGTAAAAAAAAAAATGTTCGCTTTAATTTCAATTATTTTATGAGTAATATAAATGAAAAAAAGTACATTAGTCCAGAAAATATTTAATTTTTTATTCAATTTTTTAAAACGGAGCATAACACTAATACGATTTAAATATAATTACAAAAAATAATTGATATATATAATTGTTAGTATAATACATAAATTTCCATATTTTTAATGTGTGTGTTTTTATTTCTTAAGAAGAACATTTATGAAGGAAATTTGTTTTCTTGAAGACATGTTGCATTTAATTTCATTTCTTTAGCGCCAATAAATATCTGAAAAAGCACAATTGTATAACAACAAAAAATTCGTGTGTCTTAAAATATTGCTTGTGAGAATACGAAAAAAAATATGCAAATATTAAATATTTCTAAGATAAAATGACTTGAACTAATCAAAGTGCATTCTTTTGATTTTTATTCATTATCAGCTGTAAATTTCGTTTTTAAAAACCACAACAAACCACTCAAAGTGGTACTTAAATATATAACAAACTTAAGTGTCCTGAATTTACTTTTCCAAAAATCTTTTTTCATTTAATATTTTAGAAAAGAAAGTGAATTGAGTCGTTTTTAAAAAAATATATAATTTTCATTATAGTGCGTCTTACCTCTTTCCTAATTACAATTAAAAGCTGTTTATAAAACTCCATTAATTTCGCATAATAATTTTGCAATCAATAAATTTACGTAGAAAAATACTTTAGAAAGTTTTAATCTTATACTTACTATCTGTTTCATTTGAGATACATTAAGATATAGATCAGGTTTCGCCAGAATGGAACGAAAACACTATCACTTAATTAGTCATTTCCGGAGCAGATGTCTCTATCTATTTATAGGGGAGATGGGGGCACATGTGAACATCGCAATTTTTCAATATTTATTATAAGTTTTTTTTTTTTTTGAAAAAAATTACTGTAGATTATAGCACCTGTAGACATATGGTAAAAAGGTTTTGAAACTCTTTGACATTTTGTTTGTCCTCTGAAGCCAGAACACTGTTTATAGATCTCAAAAGTAAAATCTTTGTCCCAAATTGTTAAGTGAATAACTTTATTTATTTATTCATTTATTTGAATTTGAGTATTTTAACATAAACTATGAATACTAATAAATATTTCTGACAAAGTTATTTTTCTTCTAAAACTGAGAAATGTTAATGATTCATCAATTTAACTCTAGCAGCCATGTGGGGCAGTTGTGAACAGACTAGTTGGGGCAGATGTGAACAGTTCGTAAGTGCCCCAATAATCATTCTGTGATTCTGTTCCTTTCAGTTAACTTCATGAGAAATAATGTCAGTTCCACTATCTATAATTTTCCTGAAATAGAAGATGTTTTCCTCACACAAAGTTTATTTTGTATTGAAACTTCCACAAACACATCTTTCAGCAAGTGCATAAAGAGCAACAAGCTCGTTTATGTTCAATTGTATTTTAAATAAATTTAATGTTTTCTAAAATGCAATAAATGTTATATATTATTTTACTAAACGGTTTACAACAATATTTTTTATGCATTGTTAATAGAAAAAAGTATAACGTTAAACAACTTTGCAATTTTTTTTTTTCATTTGTTTTAAACTTGCAATGATGGCTTACTTCCCTCTCTAAAGCAGTTATGTATTATGTGCTTTGAATCTGAGATAGATATAAGTAATATTTTAAGAAAGTAAAATTTTTAAACTGATATCTACCGTAAAATCCCGATTGTAATCCCCCTCCCTTCTTTCAAAATCAAAAGAAATTAGGCGGGGGGTTATAGTCGAAATTATTTTTTTAAATAACTGAAAAAACCATTCTTTAACTATAATTTACAAGGTAAATACAGGAGTGAGAATCTTTCGTATTGCGGCAGATTTCCGTTAAGTATTATGTAACCCCCCCCCCCCCTAAAATTTCCCCCAAACAAAAACCCCTAAGCAAAATTTAAAAGTTTTAATTTCTTTTTTAAAATTGCTTCTTTGTTTTTTTTTCTTAAATTTTATTGCAACAATACTTAATTAATCATCTAAGCCAACCCTCCCAACCTACTTATTTTCCTTTTATAATCTTTTGCTTAAACATATTACCCAGAAACAAGAGAAATATATATATATATATTGTTTATGGTGAACTTAATAGGTAATACAACTAATGATTTTGTTGACAAATGAATAACAGAATAAAAACACGTCAAAGGATATTTTTTCCTTGCGTTCACATGTCCCCCACGAGTGTTCATAACTATCCCGCTGATGGGGCACATGTGGACATTTTTTTGATTTTATAAAACTAATAAAAAATGTAAGAAAAACTATACAGGTGATTTAAAAAATTACCATATGTAAAAAAAAGTTCTGTTTACTATATTGTGTAGTTTTTGTTTATAGAAATTAATCCAGTTATGAGAAAAAGCTACATTTGTGCGAACTGTTCACATGTGCCCCCATCTCCCCTATATATTTTACTTGAAATTGTAGTTATTACTTTTACATTTAGTTCTAATATGATTGTCAAATTAGAAATTTTTTTATCCTTGTAATTAAAGATGTTTACGATTACAAAATTAATCAAATTGATAATTTAGATGTTTAAAACATATTAAGCATTATATTTTCTAATTAAATATTTTTTTTCGTTGGAAGAACATTCATATTATTTAACAATTTGGAAACCAGAAAGATGAGACTATTGAATTTTTCAAATTTTCGGAATAAGGAGATAGTTGAAATTGATATTTATTTGATTTAGTCAATTCTGACGAATATGCTACGTGTCAAGGAATTTTTCTGGAAAATACAAAGATATTCCTATAGAAAAACCCATCTTTTTTAATCGCGCGATTGAATAAATTGAGTTTTCCTATAGGAAGATACAGGTATTTTTACTGAAAAATTAACTGACGACGTAGCAACAGTATTCTTTTTTTTCCCCTGATATAACTGTTTCACCGATTTAAAAATTTACGCGAATACTGTCTATAATTAAAATGAGTTTAATCTAAGAAAGATCTGTAAATTGGGAATCGGATAAAATTCCTACAAATAAAATGCACGAAATCTTTTAACCTAACCTTCAGTAATTTTTCTGGAAAAAAACAAAACAAAAAAAAACAAAAAAAAAAAACAGTCATTTTTAGTATGGTATTTTAAATTTCCGCATTTAGCCATTAGCCCAGAGGTAGGGGAGGGAAAAAGGCCGAATTCGGAATTAAATTAGGGAAAAGCAGGAAATTGTTTTAATCCATTCAGTTTAGGTCTAGAATAAATGTACTAAGTCCCCCCCCCCCCTCGTAGTAGGTGAGCATTAGAAAATATGTACATATTTATAGTCGAAAAACAGTTTTTTTAAATTTAAATTACCATAACAATATCTCAAAAAAGACTAACTCTATAAAAAACATTGTCATTACAGATGTTGTACAGCATAATATTCTGAATAAAATGAGTGCCCACACTTAGTATTTTGGTGAATATTAAGCTTCTAATCCTGCTTCAAAGTTTAGCCTAAATCGCCTATCAAGAGCTTGAAGCCAGAACAGACCCAGTTATCCGTATACCCGATTTCTAATTTTTATATATATGTACTTTTCTATTTATTTAATGAGGCATTTATGGTGTTTTTGTAATTATTTTAGCTCATTATTTTGGGTACTTTGAGGATTACAGTTTACCTCTTTATTACGAGACCAGTGGTAGGGGATGAAAAAAAATGTCGAATTCAAAATTAATCTGTGGAAAGCTAGAAATTGTTTTATTCTCTTCGACATTGGTCAGAAATTAGCAAAAATATATGTATGTAAAAATTGGAAGCAAGGTATACTAATAATTTGGTCCCACCTGGCTTCAAACTCTTGATTAGCAATTAAGGCAAAATTTTGAAATAGAATTGCAGCTTTAATATTGAACAAAAATATTAATGTGGATACTCATTTCATTCAGAATTTTATGCTGTACAACATTTGTATTAAGAATGATTTTGATAGAGTCAGCTGTTTTGAGAGATATTGTTAAGTTAACTTTGTCTCTCCTGGCTTCAAGCTCTTGATTAGCGATTAAGGCGAAATTTTGAAATAGAATTGTAACCTTAATCTTAAAGAAAAATGTTAATGTAGGTACTTATTTTATTCAGAATTTTAATCTCTACAACAATGTTTTTGATATAGTTAGCTGTTTTTAAATAATGTTAATGAAATAAAAAAAAAACGCGTTTTTCGAAAATAAACATGTACATATTTTATAACGTTCACCAAGTACCAGGAAGAAAACATAGTACGATCACTTTAGACCTAAACGGGAGGGATTAAAACAATTTCTAGTTTTCCCCTAATTACTTCTGAGCTCAACACCCGGACCACGGAGCTAAAAACTTGAAGTAGAACTGTGACTTTAGTGTTCAACAGAAATATATATACTAATTTTACTCAGCATTTTAAGCTCTACAACATTTGTATTGACAATGTTTTGGATAGAGTTACTTGTTTTGCGATAATGTTATGGTATTAGAAAAAAAAAACGGATTTTTTTATTATATATCAATACATATTTCCTAAAGCTCACCTAGTACGAGGGGGAAACATAGCATTTTCATTCTAGACCTAAAATGAAGGGATTAAAACAATTTTCAGCTTTCCCCTAATTGATTCCGAATTCACACCCTAACCACTGGGCTAATCTTGACATTCAGACTGTTTTTTTACTTCTTACAGAACCAAGAATTTTAAATAACGTATTTTCAATAAATTTCATTTAAGCAAAAAAGGAAATCTTTTAGTTAAAATTGATTTCATATATCTTAATATGCGATAAGCAATCCCTTACGTATTCAAGCTTTCATTTCCTACATTTAGAATGTCAGTAAAGCAAATATACTCTTTGAGCTTTCCAAATAGATTAATAATCTGATATTGAAATACAAAAACTTTTTTGAAAAGGACATATTAATATTTCCTAGCTTTTATCTAAATATACGCATGATTCCTTCTATGTGCTTTATTTTTCTTTTCATTTCTTCCACTTTCAAAGACATTCAGAAAAGTTATTTGCTTTAGCTATTACTGCGCTATTCCAAGTGCTTCTTGAAATTATAATTTTACTTCAACATAATTGACAGATTAATTAAAGTACTAAAAGGGAAACTTATCTTATGGACTCATTAAATTAATAACCTTCACGTCAGAAATTAATTTCCAAAAGAAAAGAATAAAAAATTAATACCATTTTCTAAATGAATATCATAAAGGCAGTATTTTATATTACAATTGTATAAATTTTGGAAATTTTTTACTATGATATTGTCATAAAGCACGCATTTCTTTTGCTTATGAATAACAGTTAACTTCAGGGAATTATTTCTTACCTTTTGCAAATATCAAAATTTATACTACGGGTGTTCAGAATTTTTAAATTGGTGTACGTTTTAGATAATTTATGTAAATTAGCAATATATACTTGAGTGAAGAAGCTAAATAGCATTGTGGATCCCTGTTTAAAGCAAACAAAGGCATTCCCTAGGCTTTTAATGAAACATTGTTAATATGGCGAATGGTGATATTTCTAAACGTACTGTATATCATTCTCCTAAAGTATTCTGTCAACTGTATTCTAAAATTTGTTATCCGACTGTATCTTAACGTTTAAAACGTACCTTTTTAGACATTTATTGCTTCAAAATTAATAATTTGGTATGGAAAAAATTTAATCAATGGAACTTTTTTAAAATATGAGACTACAACTAAAAAATCAATTATGCAGTAGTCCAAATCAGAAAAAAACACCTGAGAATAATAAAAAACATATATGTTCTACCTGATGTTGCTCTATCATTTTTCAAATTGTACTAATGTTTAAAGAAACTAATGCTAACTGAAAAAATTTGTCAACATAGATTTTCTTGAGTCTTTTGTTCGTATTTTAACTGACAGGTTTCTATAGTCAAGACAACAACAAAACAGACTCTTTTCGGCGGCTTTATTTACACCTACCATTGAATTTGATTGTTGTGAAAGATACACTGAATGCATATACTCTACGGAAAACTTTATTATATGTTCTAGCTGATGTTGCTTTATCATTTTTCAAATTGCACTAATGTTTAAAGAAACTAATGCTAACTGAAAAATTAGTCAACATAGATGTTCTTGAGTGCTTTGGTCGTATTTTAACTGACAGGTTTCTATACTCAAGACAACAGACTCTTTTTGGAGGCTTTATTTACACCTACCATTTTAATTTACAGTTTAATACGTATACCTCAATCTACCGTAGACTTCAATAACATAATCACATTTTTTAAAAAAGGTAAAACTTTTATTTAACGCAGATTATTCATCTTTAACATCTACGGAGACATCATTATTTTGTTATCCTGCATTTTACAGGTGCATCTTTATTGAAGAATTATGCAATGTTGCCCATTTTATTATTTTTTAAATATGATAAACATAATTTCATAATACCATTTACTAATATATACTAAACGTGCGTGTATTACCAGCCGGAAAGGTAATGAAGTTAGGAGCCCTCATTAAATATTTAAAACTTTGCATAGCTACACCACAAATCATTTCTGAGACAGTTTAGTTACCCATTCTTTCATTTTGTAGGATTTTCAGCTACCTGCTCCTTTGAGTAAGCTTTTTTAATTGTGGGTAATTTTCGTATTTTTAACATATTGCTGACTGGAGATGGGGATCGATGTTTTCTGTACATGTGTATTTGCGGCGATGCTTTTGCATTTCATGTGCTACATCATTTCTCAAAAAACATACTAAGAATTCGCATTTTTACAATTAAATTATTATGCACAGAAATACTTAAATTAGAAACAATAGCATGATTGTATATATTCATTTATAATACTCGTGCAAACACTGATACAGAAAGATGTTCAGTTACAGAGTATAACACACAAGTATAATTCCCATATGTGAAGCTGCCTGATTAAAAGACGAACAGAAGCCGTCATCAACGTATTAAGAGTAATATATTTCAGACTGTTTTCTGATTGTATATGTAGTAAAAAATTCCACTTACCAAGATTGCTGGATGTTAAATAAGATTATTTCAAAACATATTTCGTTTATTTTTCTTTCAGAGTTGAAAAAAATTCAGATTTTATGTTCCACCAATCGTTTCTAATGCAGTTTAATTGATATCTACATTCCAGCAATCGTTGCTAATTCAATTTAGTTAGTATTTACATTCCGCATTCTCTCAGCTGTCGGTCTCTCTCCCACCTAACTCTGCGTCTACTAATAAATATCAAAATATCTATTTCACTTTCTTATCTGGCAAATCAAACCTAAATCATTTTCTATTATTACACTTTTAACTGTATGCTAATTACTGCACTTTTCATCCTTATTAACAGTGCAACTATTTTTATATTCTGTTTACTACACTATTTTTAAAAAATACATTTTTTAGTATATTTCTCTTGCAAATGTTGTTAAAGATTGTGCAAAAGATTTGTCTCTTAAAAAAGTGATTCGAAATAGAAAAAAAAAATAGTTGTCTGTTGCAGCCCTATATAAATGAATTTTAATATCATACCCTGAAGCTCAGACGGAATTACGATCATTTTAATTAATGTGGTTTTGTTGGCAATATGGCCAGGTGGGAGTAAAAATGTGTAGATGTGAAATTATGTTTTGTTTGACGTAATTATGTTCATACGAAATTTTCCGGAAATGCCAGTAAAGATGTAAAAAATATAAATATATGGCTTATATGTATAGTAAATACATGGCTTATATATCTAGTCAAAATAAATAAAAAAAAAACATAAAATGTTTAATATTAGTGGTTATCGTTTAATTATTTTTAAAATTGGTCAAAAGTTAATTTTGTTTTGGGATAATTGTTCTTTTATATGATTTATACTAATTTTGATTTTATTTCAGCTGTGGACATAATACATTCAGCAAATTACATTTTTTATTAAACAAACTACTACAGGTACAAATTGGGTTATTTTAAAATTAAAATTAAAATCTCGTGATAAAAGGATCTGCTTTGTTATTCAATTTTTATTTTTATTTTATACCAATTGAGGGGCTCACAACCATAGTAGACTAAGTTCGCTATTTTTTATATTTTTTTAATGAAGTAGTTCATGTAGAAAATGCTGTAAACTGTGTTTTATCTACTGCCATAATGCACAAAGTCTGTCGTTCGCATACTTTCTCATAGATTGCATCTTTGTCCAGAGTTGTAAAGTAATTAAAAAAATCTGCTCAACCATACTGAATCAAGTCCATTCATCAGTGTACTACTCTTACATCTGTGGTCCATTCTGGTCTAAATCTTGCTTTATTGCTATCGTTGACGTTGTAGTTTAAAAAAGTAGCGATTTCAAAACTTCTGATGAAAAATAAATGTTCTTGAATCATTAAATGGATACACTATGAATAAGAAATAATATTGTTTTTGATGACCACGCCCCTTCTCTCGGTAAACAAAAGGTAAACATACCGACAGTGATGTTCTTAAAAAAGTCATTATAAGGATAAAAAAAAACTCTAATCACATAGTTCGATCTTCGGCCTAGAGAGGAATGTACGACAAAGGATAAGACACCCTCGAAAGTGAACAAAATTTAATTTACACTTCAAGCCGCGAAGTAAAATACATGTAAATAATGTGATGAACTTAAGGATGGCCATATTACCTGCAAATTGGTTCTCTTTTCTAAATCAGAAAATGTACCATTTAATTAATTGAATAAATATTCAAATATTATTTTCTGTTTGATATGTGTTTCTCTCTAGCTGGGTATATTAGCATCTTAGAATCCGTCTAACATATTACAGTAGAAACATGATAGACATTTAAGAGGTTTAAATCTGCATGGAAAATACGTTTCGATACAAATGATAAAGGAGAGGATTTAATTTAGGAAGAACATATCAAAAGTTCATTTATTTTCAAAAATCACTCACGTCTGCTATTTGCAAGTTTCAATTTGAATGTGAGATTATAAAATATACTGTTTGCGAACTTTTAAGAACTTCATTATTTCATTTATTATTTATGAATTTTAAATATTTTTAATATAATATTTTTATTTTTTTATAATTTTTAATTTACTTTAAATATTTAACCCATTTACTTTTCATTGCTATTAAAAAAATTAATAGTGCGACACTAGCTCGTTTGTGCGTCTCTATGCGTCATTTCTAACTTTCGTAAATGAAATTAATTACCATATAATTGATATTTTTATAAATGTTTACTGTACACTGTTAAAAATTTGCAGCATTCTGGCAGGTCATTTGACCTTTTTTCCGAAAACAGTTACACAACCGTAATTTCAATACTATTCTGACCATATTATTGGTCATTTTATGGTCAGAATATAGTTAAATAATGGTTATGAAACCGTTTTTTCAAAAAACGGTCGAATGACCTGCCAGAATGCTGCAAAAGTTTTAACAGTGTAGTATTTCTTGAGTTGACTATAGATTGTGCAGCATATTATGCATGTTCACAGAAAACCATAAAAGAATTTATGTATATTGTGGTGTACAGATGTCTCAATCTGTGTAAAGTATATTTCAATGATATTGCATTGCTTTAAACATAATGAAATCTAAAACCTTATTGATACGCATTACAAACGCTTTCTATAATCTATGATAGCGTTTATCATTCTTATAAAAAACTGTAAAATAAATCGAATGCATTATGTATTATACATTGTAATCGCTTGAAATGTGTTTTTACAATTGAATTGCAAACAATGCGAGACTGAAATACAGGGTGACTCATAAAGATGGAACCCATAGCATATTTCCCGATGCAAAGTTAAAAAAAAGAGTCTTAAAATTAGATAACACAAGTTGAAACTCCCTGAGGAACGTTTTCAGAAAATAAACAAATAAACTTTTTATGCTGCCCACGTAAGATAAAGTTTCCAATTAGGAAAAAAAGTCCTCTTCTGTTTCTGAATAAAGCACAAAAAATACATCTAGATATCTGCAATATTCACAGAGATATACAAATTTAGATAACATAATTTTGTGGATGAACGCTATCTTCCATTCCAAATGCATCAATAGCACTTCGCTCAGAGATATGATTAAGTGGATTAGTAACGAAATTCCACTTTTAATATCTTTGTAAGTTTGTTAGATATTAAGATGCAATGTTTTGCGTTTTCTCAGGATATGTACAAGGAAATTTCTCCTAATTGCAAATATTACCCTACTGGGGCCGTATAAAAATTTAGTTTGTGTATTTTCTGAAATAGACCGTCAAGGAATTGCAAATCTTCAGGGGATGTCATTTAATTTTGCACCTTTTTTTTATAAAATTTTGTAATTGGATGTATATGTCTAGAGATAGGCTATTCCCACTATCATAATTATTCACGCTGTATGTCATTGGCAATCGCAACAGTATAAATGTTATTAGAAATGCTTCGTTCACCGATAATATTTATTTTAGGGACACAAAACCAGAATTCATTATTAACGTCTTTAAAATTGTAACTATTGGAGGGATTATAACTTGATGCGTCATTCAGAAAATTTAAATTTTAGAAAATTTTGTGGCATGTGAAATATCTATAGATAACATACAGGGTTGAAGCATACATATACTACCGGTTATCGAAGAAAATCACTGAAAACGCATCTACGATTGTGTTACGCGATTTCATGCTGTGTAAAATTTTTGTATAATGTTTGGTGAGTGTATTTAGTATAATGCTTGATTATGTAAATGAACTTTTATACAATGCTTTAAAAAAGAATCCAAATACACATCATATAATGCATATAGTTGGAGGAAGTATTTTTTTGATAACAGTTATGATTTTCCAATTGAATGAAATTTTATTTTAGTGCTATGTTGTGTATAAAATTTATAAGTAATATAGATGATTTCACAGGATTTTGAGCATACCAGTATTTTTTGGAATTTTGTCCTTGAAGTACTTTTTCCAATGATGTGATTTTTATTACTTTATGTGGTTTATATATGATTATTCGGAGATCGACCTCCGCTATAGCAAAATATGAAGTTCCATAACAATAATCGTTTGGAAAGTGTTTTCTAATCTATGTGTGGTGAATGAATTTTAGTTCTATCTTTATGGGGATGAGATTTTTCTGTTCCTTTAATTTCGCTATCAATTTTATTCGAAAATCTCTATAACAGTATATTTCAAAATATACTTGAAAAGCACTTAATAGTATTAAAATACATTTAAAAAGCATGTGGTTACAACCTATAATAAATATAAAAAATTATTTATTCTGAAGTAGTACAAATATTTAAACCACATGAATTTTACGCATCTATTGCATACAAGGTTTAACTTGGAATTTAAGGCATAAAAACTACTTCTTAAAAAAAATTCTTGATACCTAAAAATAAGCACATATTTTCAGACTTTCATAATTATTTAATCTTTAATACACATACAGTTTCACATTCATTTCAGTACGACCGCAATTTTATCATGAGATTTGAAAATTTTCTTTAGTATTAGTCATTTTATTATATTAGAATGTATAAGTAAATGCATACAGAAACAACATCCTTTAACAAATTAAATTTTATTAGATATACTTGTTATAGAAGCCTAATAATAATAAAAATAACTTGATACTTTTAAAAAGAAACAGTGACAGGATTTACTCCAAAGACTATTTATTATAAAGCTCTTTCTGAAAGTTTTGCACAACATCTAGTTTCGGTAAAGTAACAATCTCTTTAAATTAGATTTAAATTGTAGGATATGTTGTCAAACTAATTATAACATCATAACGATATAGTCTTTAATGGACCCCATTAAACTAATAAGCTTGCTCTAAAAGCGTATGCCCAAGAAAAAGATATTCTGGATTTTCGCAGGAACTAATTGTTACTAAGAGTTAAGATTACGACCATGTTAGGCTTAGTTACAGAAATATTAAGGTTGAAGTTTTTTAGGTAATACAAATAATAATTTGTGTAATCGGAGTTAATTTCTGTAAAAATGTCAGGGTGTTCATTAGGTTCAGCATATTTAAGTTTATTGGGGTGTAATTTTTATAAGTAGACACTTTCAAGAAACGTTACACGGTAATTAATAATTTTTTTTTACGTCACTTAAAGAACGCAACGTAGTGAAAATTCACGTAATGAAACAATTAGTGTAGAGTGTGATTTTATTTATTTATTTTATTTTATTTTTTGAAATTTTTCTTAAATAATTTTGCATTTATATGCCTAGTTATCATATATGTATTAAATAGTGCAGGATTTAAAAAGCGAAATTTGTATGTAATATGTTTCAAATTCTATATACCCAGTTAATAATTGCGAATTTTGTTTGTATGGATACATCCTCCTCAATGCTGCCATCAGTGACGCGAAATACTGTCATGAAATTTAGTTACTTAAAATTTGGAATTATTGCCGCAATAGCACAAAAATGTCATCATGAAATGTTTCATTATTTCATTGTCAATATTTTCAGTATATTTCTGCAATACTGGCATTTCGTTTCAAATAGTTTAATATGAACAACATATTTCTTTAATAATGGTATTCTATTGTAGACATATGCTATGTAATGCCAATATTTCTAGATTACCCATAATTATAAATAAATTAAAATAGCAATTAAAGCCTTTGTGCAGGATTATTGAAATGTAGTAAACCAACGTTTAAAATGCACAAATAATGCGTGACAAAGCAGCAAACAGCTGTTTCGAATCTACAGCGAGATTCTTCTTCAGTGCAAGAGAGGGAAAAAAGGAACAGCGTGCTAGAAAAAGCAAGGCTGAGCAAAATGATAGACAGAGACGCGCTGCCTTATATACCCTATGCGGGTAGCGAAAGCGCCAGAAACAACCAATGAGAGAGAAGCAGTGGAAACGACTGTGTGGACAAGTAGCGACATCTACCGGAAAAGGAGAGAAAATGAAACCAAAAAAGAGGAAATTAAATTAATGCTTTCCAAATACTTGGAAAATCTGGAGTACTAGATAAGTCATTGACTAAAGAGTGAGAATTTTTAATGATGTGGTAAGCTTCCCAAAAATCAAGATCAAGGTTAGAAGAACATTTTTGGATAATGGTGGCTGAGGAAAAATCGAACCTATGTTGAGAAGACCAAGAATGTTGAGCAATAGAAGAACGTTTGAGCTCCTGATTTTTAACATAACCTTCATGCTCTTTTAAACGAAATCTAAGAGCACGTTTAGTCTGGCCAATATAAGAAAGGCCACATTGGCAAGAGATTTGGTAAATACCCCAGTTATCTAGGCGATCAATGGGGTGTTTGAGATTTGAAAAAGTGATTTTATTAACAGGAGAAAAAATAACATTAAAATCAAACCTTCTTAAGATTTTAGCAACTTGCTGACTGATTTTAGGAAAAAATGGTAACACAACTGAAGTATTAGAGTTGGAATTAGAATGCTTTTCAGAATGGACGGATTTCGTCAATTTCTTATAAATAGAATCAATAATATTAGAGGAATAACCACGATCAACAGCAATAGCTTTGAGGTAATTAAGTTCAGCACTAAGTAACTGAGGAGTGGAACAAACATTGGTAGCCCGAAAAACAAAAGTATTGAAAGCAGCGAATTTCTGGTTAGGGGGATGAGAAGAATGCCTGTGAGGTGGAAGACTGACAGCAAAAGGTTTACGAAAGACGGTAGTCTGAAAGCCATTATCACAACGAATAACAAGGACATCGAGGAAAGATAGACAGTTATTGGTCTCAATTTCAGAGGTAAATTGAATGCAGGGATCAATGGAATTCATAATAGAGAGAATATGATTAATATCCGAATTTATTTCAACCAGGATATAAACATCATCAACATAACGAACATAGAACGGAAATTTTAAAATTTCAAAAAGTTTGACCTCAAAATAGTGCATATAAATATCGCATAAAATTGGACTAAGAGGATTACCCATAGCCAAACCATCAATCATGCGGAAGAAATTACCATTGAAAACAAAAGTATTTTGTGACAAGCAAGCGCGAGTGAGAAGGATAAGTTCCTTGATTTCAAAATAAGAGAAATGGAATTCACAAAGCCTGTTCTTGAGGCAATCCAAAGCCCCCTCAACCGGAACGTTTGTAAATAATGATTTAACATCAAAAGAATCCATCATGTGACCCTGCGGCTTAAAATTATGGAGTTTTTTTAACAAAATCAAAAGAATTCTTAACAGTGAAACAGTTACTGCTCAAAAGTGGGGAAAAAACAGAAACTAAATATTTGGCAAGCTTATAAGAAGCTGTACCCATACTAGAGACAATAGGTCTAAAAGGAATGTCAGGTTTATGGACCTTAGGTAAAGCATAAAACCTGGCACAATGCGCAATAGATGGAATAAGAGACTTCTTAAAGTTAGCAGGAATAATGGAAGAAGACTTGATGTCAGACTTAATAGAATTAATTTCACTAGTGGAAGGATCTTTGCGGATGTCCACATAAGGACCATCTTTAATTAATTTATGGGATTTTTCCAAATATGAAGATTTGTCGAGAAGAACAATCTGACCACCTTTGTCAGCCTTAGTAATGATTAAGTTTGGATCAGAACGCAAATTTTTCAGACATTGTTTAACTGGAATTTTAAGATTGGGCTTATAAACATTAGAATTGAAATCAACAGTATTGGCAATGAGATGCCTGATGGACTCTTTTTGAGAAGAAGATAGAGCGCGTAGAAGGTATATAAGGCAGCGCGTCTCTGTCTATCATTTTGCTCAGCCTTGCTTTTTCTAGCACGCTGTTCCTTTTTTTTCCCTCTCTTGCACTGAAGAAGAATCTCGCTGTAGATTCGAAACAGCTGTTTGCTGCTTTTTCACGCATTATTTGTGCATTTTAAACGTTGGTTTACTACATTTCTATAAATAAATTGTTTCATTTAGATTAAAACAATCTCTGAAACTTTTAAAATGACACAAAAAGTAAAAAGCAGATAATTTGATAATTAATGTAGAAATTGATTTTGTATTTTTCTAAAATATGTGTAAGGAATTTTTATTTATTTGGTTATTGATCAAACATATAAAATGAAACCGGATTAAAAAAATGTAAGTAAAATTTTCGATCTGTACATAATATATTACAGAAAAACAAAATGTTACAATATTGTTTGCATTGAATAATATTCAATGCAAACAATATTGTAACAGCGTCTTACAAATTTGTCCTAATTTTGGTTAATTGTATGTTTAAGTTATTTCACTAATATCACATCGATATCGGCAAGTAATTTTTTTCATATTACAGACAATATTTCCAGTGGAGTGAGGATGTTTCTGCAATATTTGAATTTCGTTTTGAACATTTCATTTATGAAGAATATTTTTTCGTAAAAATGGTATTTTATTGAACGCGTTTCGATCCACTATGCGTTGCTCAATCGCAAAATAAAATAACTGCATAGAGCGATCTATAGGAAACCAGTTATCTGTATGAAAGGCAGTGTACCCGCGTAGTTTAATTATTGGTAATTGCAGGCACTTATATTTAGGCTGAAAAATCACGCCGTTCATGTTTCATAATAGTTTTGTTCATATTAATTTTTGAGGGCAAGTGTTGAATGTCTTCAATAGGTCGTTTGAGTGCGTACTAGCGCGATATAACAGTTGGACGTGTCCAGAAAGGACGTAGTTGTTACAGCTATAGTTATGATGAATAAATTAATCTAGGTGTTAGAAAAACCGCTGAAAGTAGTAGGCCTGAAAACAAATCATGGTGAAAGCCACCACAACGACGGAGCCTATATATGTCTTCCTAGTTCATAAAAAGAAGCACAAAATACACTCCTGGCCAGATAATTGCAGACATTTCCTACGCTACCGGATAACGCGCATTTCTCTTAACTATTTTTAGTCGATGTGATAATGTTAGCGATACGCATGGAAGCATGTTTCATACATTTCAGTTAGTAAACGCAATTTTTACTTAAACAAAGTGGCTCCTAGCAGCCGGAAAATGCAGTGTGAAAAAATGAACGCCCCCTCTTTAAAAGGGAATAGCCATTGTTGTAAAAGTTTTGTATTTTGTGCATAAAACTTTTTTCATTGTTCATTGTTACTTTCATATGTTGCAAAAAGTGGCGATATATCTATTATATGTATTCATAATTTGTTATAAGTTACTATGTATATAGTTTTCAAGTTCTAAGTATGATATGTGTTTATACATCAGTAAAAAAAGTGAGTATGTATATATACATAGAAAGAGTCCATTAAGGATTTGTGTATAAATTTTATCATGAAGTAACTAAGAATACTGCTGGAAGGTAATTTCAAATATAAATGCATTTACTAATCTGAACTACTCGGGAGAATTTACAAAATTCTAAATAATTCTAAATAATATTCCATAATTATGCTTTAAATTCATGAAAGTGGATAAGTAAAATAAAATCCAATTAACATTTCCAAAAAATAGATGATTGTAGTATTATTTAAATATCTATACCCATTATAGTTAAACTGAATAAACTTGAATGCTATCAAATAATTTTTTAAGCCATACATTATTATCAGGTAAGAGATGGACTATTTAAATGGTTTTATAGTGTACACTTTTAAAACTAAAGATTGAAAAAGTAATCTACATTTTCTCCAGCTAAACTGCTAATTTTAAAAATATGCGATGAAAACATTTTTAACTTAAGGGAATACTTTAAAATATTTAAGATTTTATGATGCTTCATTAAGTTCAGAAATTTCTGTATATTATGTAATCACATTCCATTATCTAAGACATTTTATCAAAAGACAGCTTTAGCGACTTATCTAAACCCATTTGTGTTATTAATCCGTTCAAGTAATGAGCAAAACTTCAAAATACCAGCTTTAATCTCTCAGATGGCAGTTGTCGAATCGAATTGGGTACTGTAATTGTCAATTAAATGCTAAAATTGTTATGGATTAATTAAAATTGTTATGTTGATTCCTTTAGTTAGTGAGATTATTTGTAAAAATATTAATCCTTTTATCTTGAATAGGAATTTAAGATGTTTCATTAAATTCAGAAATGTCTGTATTTTATATAATCACATTCCATTATCTAAGACATTTTATCAAAAGACAGCTTCAGTGACTTATCTAAATCCATTTATGTTATTAATCAGTTCAAGTGATGGGCAAAACTTCAAAATACCAGTTTTAATCTCTCAGATGACAGTTGTCGATTCGAATTGCACACTGTAATTGTCAATTAAATGCTAAAGTTGTTATGGCATACATTTTGTGTAAGCTTTAACTTAGAAATTATTTTGATTCCTTTAGTTGATGAGATTATTTGTAAAAATATTAATTCTTTTACTTTGAAAGGGAATTTTTCAGTTAATGGTTGAAAATTTTCTTTATGTGTCCATTTGCTTATGAGCGAAAAATCATTATAAAATTATGGAACTGTTCTCTATTATTAGTAAAATCTATTATTTTTTTTAAGCAGTCGCATGTCAATTTTCCTCAGTTTTTGCCTTTTCTTATTTCCTTTTTGTATGCTTATTTCTCCTTCATTTGTTACAAAAAGAAATATAATTTTTTTTGAAAAATCTGTACTACCATAAACACATTTAATAGGTATGACACACACATATATATTAATATAAGGCTCATAATGAATATTGTTTATTTAAAGAAAATCTCAGAAAATTGCAAAATAATGAAAAAGAAACACTTTAAATTAATATAGCATTTAGATTTATTGACTGTGTATTTTTATATAAATAAAGGAAGTTTTAAACGATAAATATTATATATAATGGTCACGTTACACTTACTTTGCTGTAGTAGAGATTGATAACTTAAATGAATTTATTTATGTTTGTAATAACTCTATATCATTAAACTGCATTTTAAACAACAACCGCCGTTATGATATATTGTATAAAACTTTTTTACTTTGTATCAATTTAAACTGTATTTAAATACAACGGTTTCATTTTCAGTATGGTTGATGGATTGATATATTTAATATCTAATACCATTAAAAAAAATCCAGTTAGAGAAAAATAGACTATTATCGTTTAGTACACATGGAACGCTTAAGCATTAGGAGGTATTTTTACAAATACAATATCAATTTTCATTAGTTAAACTAAATTCGTCTACTTACAATGAAAAAAATATATCGGCTACATAATTATTAAAATGAACAGATATATATTTAATGGGTGTGATGAAACAAGCAACAGAAAAATACATATAATTAAAGATGTATATTTATAAGTTTCATCTAACAAGGAAAAACATTTATATGAATTAAGAAAATCCCACAATTTTGAAATATATATACAAATTTAAAACTTACTAATTGTAATTATTGATCAATTTTGAACTTTATAATTCTTTAAAAATTAAATTTTGTTTAGAACGATATCAAGTATGTTTAGAGCATTATACTTTCACATTAAAAAAATTGCATTTAAAATTAAAAAAAAAAATTCAAAAAAGATTTTTAGAAATCTTGGAGATTTGTTTGGCCCTGGATAATTGTTCCCATGTACTTGAGTAGATATTTTTCATTTAAGTTTCAAATACATGTACAATGTTTAAAATAAGCACGAATATTTTTATAAATTTTAACATATTGAAGTATATCTTATGATAGTAAAGGAATCAAGAATATTTTTGTGCATGGGACTTTTATTTTTTGCTTAGTTTTTTTACTACTTGAAAAGTTAAAACTTTCATTATTTTTTTAAATGTGGTTTACATGCATGTTGAAATCGCTTTAAAACTTATTAAAACTGAATAATGGTAAAAAGTAAGAAAACTGTTTTAGGATATAAGAGACGCCTTTTTATGTTTCCCGCATGCTAAAAAAATATTAATTTTAGTAAGCAATAAAAAAAAATATTTTTTTCCACTAGTAATAAAATAAGCATTGCCCACTATTCTAACAAATTTATTTTAGAAATTATTGTACATTGTTGTTCGATTGTGTTAACTATTATTAATAATTTATATTTTTATGTCGTTAAAATATTTATAATTATAATATATCTATTTATATAAAATCCAAGTCTCTGTGTGTCCCTCACGATTCCGGTAGGACCACCTCATTGAAATGAGTAATTGTTGAAAAATACTAATGCAGGGTTACCATAGTAGCGCCAAATGTTGGTCAACTTGGCAATAGCTGGCTGATTTGGTGAAATTCCCATTTAAAACTATTCATCTTTCATAAAGGAGGTCACCAAATTTTAATTTAAACTCCGCTCTTTCAAGATATTTTTTCAAAATCTATGGGTGAGAATTTAAAGTACATCTTTACATCTTCCTCCCGATGCTACTAATAAAATAACCGCCAATAGACGACGCTGTACTGTATGAGCTCCTAACTGCGCGATTTTAATGTGCTTTAGGTACTTTTCCAGTATAGGTGCGTTGGCGAAAAAGGAAATTTAGCAACATTTTCCGGGAACCTATCCACTGCTTGATTTTATATACATACGCATTTTTTTTTCGACATTTATACGATTTATTTATACGATTAAAAAAGCCGTTTCTCTAATTTTATACAGAAAGAGATGTAGTTTGTACACAAAAACATGAATAATATACATATAAAATAAACATATAAAAAAAACGCTCATTAAGTTTATTTTCATAGCTGTTTATATGATCTGACAACAAATCTCGATATTTTTCTGTTATACGGACACCATGCCAAAATGTATGCGGTACTTTTTCGTTATACGGACAGCATTGTCGCCAAGTGCAATAGTTGGCGCAAAATGAAAATCACGTGAATTGAAACGGGACAGATGTCATATTCGCCCCACATTGGCGCGATTTTTTTCGGTGGCCAATTTGGCGAAAACCTCAACAGCATAAACAACATAATCCGGGTTACCACATCAAGCAAAATAATGACACTTTGGCACATGTTAAGTACCTGTTGCCTATATGATATTGGCGACAGAAAAAAATCGCGCCAATATGGGGCGAATATGACATCAGTGCCTTACAAACTTTTACGAACTATTTTATTAAATCACAAATATATACTTAAAATAAGTGAACAAATAACTGTTATACAATAAAGTAATAAAATAAAAAATCATATTAAACTGCTGCCATAAAATTATAAATATCTTTCAGCATTGCAGTAAACATTTCATTTTTTGAACGAAGGCGTCGCCACATAAAATCTATGAGATACGACTCTAAATGATGACGAACAGCTCCCCGATGTCTTTTATTGCGCCATTTTGCGATGCCCCATATTCTCTGAACATTTGGAGTATGACATCCAGTATTAGGGTCGACAAAATTGTATTTGTGATTTACTGTGAAATGATCATAACCAGCACTTAGCAGTTCATCTGTTTTATATCCTTTCCGGCAATCTGTATAAATAATACAAGACTTTCATCTACTTCTATATTTTTATTAGGTCCACCGATTTTTCTATTTGGTCGTGAGCATAAAGATTTGCACAAACTTCTCTCGAATAACTATTCCATTCCACTGTTGTGTTGTGGTTCATATCAAGTTGCAGCTCACCAAACTCAATCGATGTCAACTCTTTGCATGATAAATATATAAACCACAAAGCATTAAGAAAAGTCACCCGCGATCCTTTAAACCAAGTTTTTTGTCGTATTCCTACGGTTTCTTCGCATGATCGTAAGCTACAACTCAATTTCGGATTTCCAGAACTCATCCATAATTTCATTTCATGATTTTTTGAACACAATCTTTTATTATGCAGAATTCCAAATTCCTGAAACAGTTTTATTACAACTTTCTCATCATCTGGTAATTGCCAAATGATAAAATCTATCTCAGCATCAGCAGTAAAAGTAAACTACAACTTTATATAAAAAAAAAAGCATTTTTAATTCGATTAATAGCAGATTAAAAAGCTTTCCAAGGTTAAGGTTAAACAATAATCATTCACGTGATTCACGTTTCATAAATAACAAGTCACAATGTTTCGCATGGTTTACAATAAAAATCTACGATCAGGGTTGAAATAATTGGCGCATTAGCATACATTTTGGCATGTTGTCCGTATAACGGAAAACATATGCTAATGCGCCAATTATTTCAAAATGCTAAAAGATATTTGTAATTTTATGCCAGCAGTTTAATATGAGTTTTATTTTATTGCTTTATTTTATAACAGTTATTTATTCAATTATTTTAAGTATATATTTGTGATTTAATGAAATAGTTCGTAAAAGTCTGGAATTTTCAAATGTTATATTTTTTAAATGCTCACTTTAGTACGACAATATCTTTTCCTTTATTTTTCAAATGCCTTCTCAATTCACGTGATTTTCATTTTGCGCAAACTATTACGCTTGGCGACAATGGTATCCGCATAACGGAAAAGTACCCAAATCTCACTTTCTGATGCCCAAATTACACCAAACTTTTTTTTAAAAACGCCAAAGCCCCTACAGTGGAAAAGTATCAAACTGTCTATTATTTTGCGCTATCTGTGTTATAGTTTATACTATATGCAAGGTGAGTGGAGCGAAGAGTTTAAACATTAAATATTAAAGTTTCGGCACAGATGTCATATACACGACGGGTACTTAACTGTCGCCAAAGTGTCGTTATTTTGCTTGATATGGTAACCCGGATGTTGTTGTTTATGCTGTTGATGTTTTCTCCAAATTGGCGTCGGAAAAAAGCGCTCGGCACAGATGTCATATTCGCCCCATATTGGCGCGATTTTTTTCTGACGCCAATGTCATATACGCAATGGGTACTTAACTGGCGCCAAAGTGTCGTTATTTTGCTTGATGTGGTAACCCGGATTATGTTGTTTATGCTGTTGATGTTTTCGCCAAATTGGCAACCGAAAAAAAATCGCGCCAATATGGGAGGAATATGACATTTGTGCCAATCGCTCCAATATGGGGCATATATGACAACTGTGCCAAAGTTTCTATAAAGCAGTATAAGACTAAAAATTAAGAATAAAATAAATGCAAAATAAGACTAAAGAAGAAAGAAAAATCATGCGTTAAGCATAGAATATGAAACACTTTCCAACACATCCTGAATGCTTTAACAAAACTTCGTTATTTAGGAAAGGCACAGATGTCATATTCGCCCCATATTGGCGCGATTTTTTCCGACGCCAATTTGGCGAAAACATCAACAGCATAACAACAACATCCGGGTTACCATATCAAGGAAAATAACGTCACTTTGGCGAGAGTTAAGTACCCGGTGTATATATGACATTGGCGCCAGAAAAAAATCGCCCCAATATGTGGCGAATATGACATCTGTGCCTTAGGGAAATAAGGTAAATAAATAAACATTTTAGGAAACGAATAATTATTTTTAAAAATTGATTTCAGCAGTTACTGTCCATAGCCCATAGTACCGTTATTGCATGCCACTATTTAACTAACATTTTATTTAAACTACTTTTAAAGCTACTGAAATCATATTTCCAGATATTATCTTCCATAGACGGTTATGTATCCAATTCTTTGCGTGACCCTGTATATCATTTTATCTATATTCTACAAACATTTCTTAGTAATCTAAATGCAGTTCAGCGTAAAACTGCATAACTCCTTTAAAAACCACCTTTAAGCAATTTATTCTCATACTCAGTAACCCTTACGAATTCTTTTGTGTAGCCCTGCATATGAACTGTAGCATTTATACACACGGTATAGTATGCATAAATGTAGTGAAACATAAAAGCGCATATCATAATTAAAAATGCATTTCTAGCAATCATTGCTTATGTACGTACAATACTGTGGAGAAAAGGGCACAGATGTCATATTCGCCCCATATTGGCGCGATTTTTATCGGTTGCCAATTTGGTGAAAACATCAACAGTATAAACAACATATTCCGGGTTACCACATCAAGCAAAATAACTACACTTTGGCGCAAGTTAAGTACCCGTTGCCTATATGATATTGGCGTCAGAAAAAAATCGCGCCAATATGGGGCGAATATGACATCTGTGCCGAGAAAAGTTTCTTGGCGAGAAAGAAGTTTGCCAACGTATTTTCTGGCAACCTATTTACTGCTTCATACTCACAAGCAATTTTTTGCACATGTATACAATTTATTTAATGTAAAAAAAAGCTATTTACCCATTTTAATAAAGAAACAGAAGTAATTTTTGCACAGATGTCATATACGCATCGGAGTTGGCGTGATTTTTCTCTGACGCCAATTCGGCAGAAATCTCGCTTTCGAATACCAGTTACTTATATATTTTTAAATTATTTGCTATCATTTTGAAAAGGAAATAACTATAAATAAATAAAAGTTTGAATAATAACTATAGAACAAAACAATTTATATAATTTAAAAAGAGAAAATAAAAGTAAATAAACAATTTATTAATAAATAAAAAACAATAGCCGGCAAAATAACACCATTTTAGCGCCATAGGTATCCCGGTTTATATCTGAAATCTGTGCCGTAATTTGTATATAAAAAAATATTATATATATTTAGAAACGATTTTTTTATGTATATAAGTGCATATATAAACAAAAGTAAAAGTTCATTAGATTTGTTTTCATAGCTGTATATTTTGGCAAGATATCTCACTTTCTGATGCCAGAATTACGCCAAGCTTTTTTTAAAAATGCGCTATAATGGAAAAGCACCTAAATAAATAATTAACAGAAATAACCAATTATACAAACTAAAGCTTTTTATTTCGAGATCAAAGCTTTGTTTCTAATTTCGATTAAAAATACATATATCCTTGGATAACTTTAGTTGAAATTAGGTTCACGGCTTAATATCTCATTCCATAAACCTAAACAAACACAAGTGATTCATTCATCGTGAACCGTAGAAAATATTAAATCATTGAGGTAATCATTCACAAAGTAAGTTCTCCAACAATCAATGGACAATATTCTAATGACGTCATAGTAGGTAAAATGGTGGCGGTATCATTTGTTTATGGTTTGAAATCACAAAGATTTAATTTCGCAATGTCTCTCAGTTACATTATTTTATTGTCATATTTATGAGATCAGAACAAAAGCATATTTTTTCATTATTTAGTTATTAAAGACGGAAAAAAATAATAAATGTGCATGATTTGAAAAATTTAATAATTTTCTTTCTTAATACTAAAAAATAACATCGGGAAGTAACAGCGAGTTTAAGTTAAATAAGTTTAGTTGTTTAATTCTGTTGTAATATTCAAAATAACTGTATTTATTAAATTTCAGTAAACAGCATCAGGGCCCAATTAAACTTTGACAGGACCTTTCTTTTAGAGAAGCTTTTCTAAATTCCACATACACATGGAAACTCTTCAGTGTTAGAAATATTATTCCCAGGACTGGCATAACATGAGAACGGCCTGCAATTTTACACAAGTTTTTGAAAACTACATTATATCAGAAATTTTACTAAAAACTGGTTACTTTTTTGTTATAGAGGCCCACACTATTAGAATTATGACAAGTTGTAGCCAATTTTGCCAAAGTCGTAACCAAGATCGTGAAGCACACACATATAATACCATATAATACCATTTCATGAAATCGTATACGATAATTTAATAGTTTTTACCTTACTTCAAGTGTGGAATTTATTTATTTTTAAAGCTTAACAATCTAAATTGTCCAATATATGAATTAAAAAAAAATGTAAACAAAGACTGAATAGACATGACCGCAAAAATCCTCAAATCTGCAGAACACTTGGAACCAAACTGTGCAGATTAGTGGTCTTCTACTGTACACAGTTTTTCATAAATGTGTTTCGTTCTTAAAATGTGTTATTTTCATCTATCACTGCGGAACAAACGAGAAAACTCATATTCTTGCACATGAGTTGTATATATCTTTATATCTAAATTTCCGTCATTTTTGACGGGCTACCTTTCTAGTATATATATATTAGTAATTTATTCAATCGACAATTTTTTGAATGACTCAGACAGTACTTAAGTCTAGATGTGCCAGATAAAACTGAAATACAAAATAAATTTAATTATTACAGATAAAAAATAAATGTGATGAATTAATTACATTTTTGTCAATTCTATAACAGAATATGCTTTGATAAAATGTTTTTACAAAATGGATAGATTAGTAATATCATTTTATAAATTAAAATATCGAGATAAATATTTGTTATTTTTTTGGTATCATTAATAATATCAAAATATTATTTTGGAAATTATATTTCGTATTTTAAAGATAATGTAAAGATAATTTTTTGCATTAATCGTACGTTTAAGTGAAAGAAAAGTAGTTCTTTACTTTCACTTAAAGAAATGTTACTCTCTTCTTTAAAGTACTATAAAAATACCGTTTTGATATTAAAAGAAATTTAACCGAATAGAAGAAAATATAGAAGCGGTTTTGAAATCTCATTTTAAAGTTAAAGTAATTACAAATGTTTCAGCTTAAAGCAAATTAAAAGTAATCATTTAAATTCCCTCTACATCCAGAGACACTAATTTTGTTTTTAAAATAAATTACAGTATTTAAGTCTTTTAAGCAATAAAATCATTAAAAGTGTAAACGGTTGTTATGATTAAATGATTCTAAGTCCCTTCAATGGGAAAAAAACATCTTAAAAAGCACGTGAACTTTATAAAACCGAATTTATTTAACTGAAAATCTGTTTATTGAGAATCTTGCAAAAGTTAGGTTAACATTTCAGAAATTTATTAGCGTGTGATAAAATTGGTCATTAAAATTCCTTTTCCATTAATTCATTATAAGTTGAAAATGTTTTGAAAATTGAAACTGCACATACAAATTGTAAGAAATATTGAAATGATATCCCATATTATGTATCTCAAAATTAAGTTTGTTTAATTTTTTTTTATGTTATAAAGCAAAAACATCTCTTTAAGTTACGTTGACGGCATATTAAGGATGCTAAGAAGTGAACCAATACATTTCATTTTTACTGCAATTTTGTTTTTAACTTCTAACCATTCCACATCTTCGAATAGGAAAAAAACATGTTCGTTTTAATGTAAGTTGTTTGAAAATTATATCTCTATTGACTGAGTTTTTACCGTAGTTAAATGACTACGGTTTTTAAAGTAATTTTCATGAAAGTTTTTATTTTTAATTTAAATCTTTCATCTTGCAGCCCGATTACGAAACATTAACCAATTTGTACTTAAAATAGTGTAAATAGTTTAGTGTCTGGTTATGTAGAATATTCCATAATAAAATTTAAACTTCATGAACAAAAAAGAAAAACAATAAAGTAATATAAAAAAGCAATTTATCAAATTATAACGACCATTTGGAAAACGATTTTTTCGAAGACTAAAATTTAAGATATAAAAAATCGCACGGAGTTGATCTTACATTAGGTACGCCATGAATTAAACATTAATAGTGCTATTACACGTAAAAATTGCAAGCCAAAAAAATCGCCTGCGACCCGTCAGATTTCATGAAACTTAAGTATTATCCAATTGAAACTTACGTAAATATCCAAGCATTTCATTGGCTGTTCGGTAAAAGGCTTTTCCATCGTCAGATTTCCAAGAAATCTGACGGTCAATTTTAAATGAAATTTCATTCTTAAACTTCTAAACATCCGACAATATTGCTTTTTACAACGTCGGATAGAGAAAAAAATATACTTTTAAATGCAATTTGTTTGAAAGATGTATCTCAATTTGTTTCTAAGTTATTTTTTTTTTGTAGTTTTTATTACTTTTTTGTCATAGTGGCAACAGAAGGTATCCATCGTTGTTGAAAGTAAAGGGAAATACATATTACTGTATAGACCAATCAGGAAACGAATAAAATGCGGATTAAACCAATAAAAATCTTCAGATATGCTTTTGATTTCCTACCCTGACGAAAACAATAACCATTTTTCAAAATGGTCAATAAATCAACAGACATGTAGTCGATTTACTCATTTAAAACAATCAAATAATCACAATAAAAAAACTGCTGTCATTAGCGGAATATTTGGCAATTTCTTCGTCTATTAATTCTGAGCAAGATGCTAAAACGGAGGAACGCTTTTAATAAACTCCAAAACTTCATTTGTATGTATAATTTACATTTTTCATATAAAATTGTTCTTCGGTGTTGTTAGTTTATAAACTAAAGACAAAAGTAGTAAAGTTACAAAATACATCTTTTTTTATATAAACAAGGGGGAAAAAATCTTGCGTCAAGCATAGATTATGAAACACTTTCCAACACATTCGGAATAATGTAACAAAACTGCACCGTTTAACCCCTTGAGGGGCAAGCAAAAATGACTCTAAATATTGAATTCTTACCGGAATAATCGAAAAATTTTATTTTAAATAAGGAAAAGCAATTTATTAACGATTTTCCTCCAAAGTTAAAATTATAAAATGTAATAAAAATTTTCTTGTGAGAATCTTGTTTAAATTAGGTGGGATATATTTTATCCCACCGCCCCTCAAGGTTTTAATAAATTAAAGTATTTTATGTTTTAATTCAACCATATGGAAATGCATAACACATTTGAAAACCCAATTTCAGCTTCTGAATTATTTGAGCTGCTCTGTATATAATACATAAATTTGTATCTATTATCAACTTGCATGCAACAATTTAGTTAAGTTAAGAAATACATATATATTTTAGTTGAAAATTCCCTTTCAGCAATTTCCGCTAATAAGGAAACGGTAGGTTAATTCTCTTGTACAACCCTGTATATGATTTACAAAATTTATATACAATGAGCAAAATGAAAAAAAAAAAAAAAAAAAAAACCTGTTAAATTTAAAAGCGCATAACGAAATTGAAACTACACTTCTAGCAATTATTACGCAAAGATAGTACTGTAACCGATTTTTTTGTGTGCGCTCCTGTAAATGAACGACAAATGCTATGAATGCCGTATTCTATAGTAATCATCTTGAAATGAAATCCAGTGATTTTTTATGAGTTTCAATATATTTGAAATACAGTCATTTCATTAAAATACTCTGTCAATGATTTTCTCCCATATACCATAAAGTTACGGAATTCTTTTTGGGTGCCCCTGTAAATGAACAATATCTCCCACATACTTCATATACAATACCAAACATGCCTAGGGCTAAACATGCCATCTAATAAGGTTTATCAATTGCATGAAAACCCGAGTATATTTGCGGGAGTTAGAGCATGGAAAGACAGACAGACACACCGAATGCATATACACTTTTCAACTTTGTTGAAAAGTGTTAAAAAGTGGAATTCACCTATATTCTTTAACACTCGAAGTTCAGTTTCGATCCTCCTGAATTTTTAGAAAAAAAAATAGTATTCAATCAGTTCTGAATCATAATGCTGTTTATAAATCTGCATTGTGATTTTTTTAAAATTATTATAATGGTAGTTAAGCAAGCTCAAAAATTCCGATTAATATTTTTGTAGCTGAAAATAAACTTTTCTGCAATTTTATATACATTAACATAGATATCACGTTTAGGCAGAATCAAATGAAGCGACATATAATTAATTATCGATTTCAAAAGCAGATGTCAGTTTGTATCTTTCCCACATATTACTTGTCGTTTTTAAAAGGAACAAAAAGCACTAAAATACGCAATTACTGTTTTTTTTATGAATCCAAAGTAAATCGAATCGCTACTTTAAATTATAAAATAAAGATAAAAAAGTATATTATTTTCTATTTAAAACTTTTTTTTATTGGAAGCAAGTACATACCATTTAACAATTGTTTGAAAGTTGAGATTATTGAATTTTTCAATTTTTGGGAAGATGAAGATCCAAATAATTGATAATTATTTGATTTCGTAGTTTCTCCGCTTTTCCCTAGAGACAAATCTTTCTATTAAAGTAAATATTTATTTCAATAAGTAACCTTTTAAAATTGTTTACTCTGAGAAAATAGATTGTTTTTCGCTTTTCTCCAATTATGCTATTGTGTAAGGAAACACGTGCTTCTTTTTTCGAAAAAAAAAAAAAAAAAACTTCTATTATCTAATAATTTGTTCACAAAACACTTGTTTTTAATTAATTTCTTTAAAAATATTTATTTTTAAATAAATAATTTTTTGGAGTAATTTTTTACATTAGATAAATTTGGTTTATTATGTATTTCATATTAATTATGCCCTTTACGTAATTTAATTTTGAGGACAGTTTGATTTAGATTACGCAGACGCAATTAAAGGTAAACATACATAATAAAATCAATTAAATTTAAGTATATTGAATATTGAAATTTGTCTGTCTGTTTGTTGTCAGCAACTCTAGAATATCAGCAACTCTAGAATATCCGCAATTCTAGAATACCTAGATTCTAGAATTCTAGAATTCTAGATTAAATAATGTATAAATAATCCAGAATAAATAATACATAATTACATTTAAGAAGATATAAATTCTAGAATAGCGCAACGCGCTAAATTAGCATCAGTTATTGACATGAATCCTAGGGCGTAATATAATGCAGTAGTATTGAAAAACTAGAATTATTTTCCGAGATATTATTTCTTTTTGTCATTTTTTATGGCATTTCTGTATTGGTTTTAACAAATTACTCTACGTTTTCTAAATAAAATAGAGAAAAGAGGAAATTATACGCATTAGTATAATTTTCTTATTAAGATATTTTCACATATTCAATCTTCATGAATCAAATTATTTTAGAGAAAAAAAATTCAGCTGTCAACATATTGACATTTAGAAATCATTACAATGTACATTTTTATCTTCATATAAAGAGGAAGATTTAAATACAGTGAAACCTCCCTGAAAGACCACCTCTATAAGGTGACCACCTCTCATAAAGACCATTTATTTGTTGTCATTAATTTTTTGTTATAGGCTCAATGCTAATTTTCCTCCATTAAAGGACCACTGTTTCTCGTCTCCCTTCGTGAAAGACCACATTTCAACATTTCAGTCGAAGAGTAGGATTACTTTCCTTTGCATGCGAAAACCTCGAAATTCCACCTCTCTCCGGAAAATTCGCTCACCTAAGTCTACTTCCTGAGACCTGGTGAATCAAGGTCATATCTTCAATAAAATGTGCATGGAATAACGTAAAGACACAAGCAATTACTTCAGTACTTATGGACTAAGCAATGTATCCATAGAAAAATACACTGATGATATCAGTGCCTTAGAAGATGAAGTGATTCAGTTATCAAACACAGCTAAACTTGATTATGACCCCTAATCACGTGAATATGTGTAAGCTCTTGAGTGTTACAATGATTTATCTGAAAACTGGAAGAATCGTGGTAAATAAAGTGATATAAAGTGATATAAAGTTATATAAGTCATCTACAGTGAGACTTTAAAATATTTATATTAAAAAATAAATTTTAGGATCATTTATAAAAATTAATGATACCACAATCGAGTTTTTTTTTAATCTATTATAGGATTATAAATATATTATATATTATAATATATATTAATCTATTATACATCTATTATATATTATAGGAATCTATATGTATTATAGGATAATGTATATTAAATATAAATCTACTAGCAAACCCCGCGGCTTTGCTCGCGTAATATTTGAAATATGCCAAGTGATATTTATATGTCTAATTTTTATCAAAAGGTACTAACTAAATTTTTATTTTATTAAAAGGTAATATTTTATTTTATTAAAAGTTTTTTTTTTTATTAAAAGGTACTTTTTACTTTTAGGAATAATTAAAACATTACAATTTAAAACACAGTTTGATTAAACATCATTATTACACTGCATTAGGCAGAAATGGGACTTAAATTAATAAAATGAAGTAAAACTAAATAAATGATAATTTAAAAAAATATTTTGAAACTTTTATGCTCAATTTATACGCTCATTTCAGTATTCATTTGAAGTTTTGAATTTTTTAGAAACCATCTTCTTACATCTTAAAATTAACCATCATGTCAAATTCCAAGTCCTACCACCTCTCTCAACATAAAGGGCTATATTGAAACAGGAACTGTCACCATTAATTTGCCAACATTAATTTTTAAATCGGTTTCTTATTTCCTAATATTCCACAGAAACGTAATTTAAAAAGCTTTTAAAGCCCTTTTTTAGAACGTTTGTTGTTCCTGTGAATCCCAGGTGGTAGAATCACCGGAATAAAATATAGCCTGTGTAGGATCAGAGACTGTTACCATTGATTCACAACTATTACTTTTAAAATCGGTTTATATTCCCTGAAATTGCATAGAATATAACAGATGTTATAGCAGGGACTGTCACCATTTATTTGCAACCATTACTTTTGAAATAGCTTTGGTATTTTCTTAGATTGAGTAGAAATCGCAATTTAGAACGTTTTTAGGACGCTTTTCCAGCATTTCCCCCCCTTTTTAAATTTCCAATTTTTTCAAAAGTGTTCTTAAATATCATTTATGTCTAATAAGTATGTACCTTGCCTAATTTTAAGTTGCTAGCCCCTACCGATCACAAAAATCGAAATTTAGAACGCTTTTTTGCTCCTGCAACGTCTTGGTGATAGTGATAACGACATAAAATAGTGTCTATGTTAGACCAGAGGCTGTCAGCATGAATTTCCTACTATTACGTTTGAAATCAGATTCATTCTTCCAGAGATATTTCCGACAAATCGGCATTTAGAACGTTTTTAGAACGCTTTTCGCGCATTTTGCTCCTGCATCTCCTCTGGGGTAGTGGAAACAGAAATAAAATATAGCCTATCTTGGAGCAAGATCTGCCACCATCATTTTTACACCATTATATTTGAAATCGGTTCAGTACTTCCTGAGATTGCATAGAAATCGCAATTTAGAAAGTTTTTTACAACGCTTTTTGCGTATTTTGACCCCCTTTTAAATTTCGATTTTTTTAGAAAATGTCCTTAGAGATCATTGATATCTTATAACTAACTACCATTCCAAATTTCACGATTCTAGGCCCATCCGTAACGCAAAAGCCGCAATTTAACGTTTTTCTCCTGCACCCCCTTTGGGGTAGTGGCACCGACATAAAACATCGCCTATGTTGGAGCAAGGGTTCTCACCGTCATTTTGACACCATTATTTTTTAAATCGGTTTGGTATTTCCTGAGATTGTGTAGAAACCACCATTAGAACGTTTTTTAGAACGCTTTTCGCGCATTTTCACCCCTTTTAAATTTCGAATTGTTTAAGAACTGTTCTTAGAAATCCTTTATATCCAATAAGTAGCTAATATTTCAAATTTCATATTTCTAGGCCCTTCGGTAACGCAAAAATCGCATTTTTAGAACGTTTTTTGCTCCTACACCCCCTTTCGGGTAGTGGCACCGACATAAAACATAGCCTATGTTGGAGCAAGGGTTGTCACCGTCATTTTGACGCCATTATTTTTTAATCGGTTTGGTATTTCCTGAGATTGTGTAGAAACCACCATTTAGAACGTTTTTTAGAACGATTTTCGCGCATTTTCACCCCTTTCAAATTTCGAATTGTTTAAGAACTGTTCTTAGAAATCCTTTATATCTAATAAGTAGCTGATATTTCAAATTTCATATTTCTAAGCCCTTCAGTAACACATAAATCGCATTTATAGAACGTTTTTTGCTCCTGCACCCCCTTTGGGGTAGTGACACCGACATAAAACACAGCCTATCTTGGAGCAAGCGTTGTCACCATCATTTTAACACCAATATTTTTTAAATCGGTTTGGTATTTCCTGAGATTGTGTAGAAACTACCATTTAGAACATTTTTTAGAACGCTTTTTGTGCATTTTCACCCTTTTAAATTTCGAATTGTTTAAGAACTGTTCTTAGACATAGTTTATATCTAATAAGTAGCTAATATTTCAAATTTCATATTTCTAGGCCTTTCAGTAACACATAAATCGCATTTTTAGAACGTTTTTTGCTCCTGCACCCCCTTTGGGGTAGTGACACCGACATAAAACATAGCCTATCTTAGAGCAAGCGTTGTCACCATCATTTTGACACTAATATTTTTTAAATCGGTTTGGTATTTCCTCAGATTGTGTGGAAACTACCATTTAGAACGTTTTTTAGAACGCTTTTTGTGCATTTTCACCCATTTTAAATTTCGAATTGTTTAAGAACTGTTCTTAGACATCATGTATATCTTATAAGTAACTAATACTCAAAATTTCATATTTCTAGGCCCTTCAGTAACGCTAAAATCGCATTTTTAGAACGTTTTTTGCTCCTACACCCCCTTTGGAGTAGTGGCACCGACATAAGATATAGCCTATGTTCTAAGTTGGACTCACACCATCATTTTGATACCATTACTTTTGGAATCGGTTGGGTAGTTCCAGAGCTTACCTCCGACAAATAAACAATTTTTTCCTCTTTATAATAGGAGTATAGATTATATCCATTCTGATTCAGACGACAAATCTATGAGTAAACAGTATCTATGAGTAAACAGTCGACAGTATCTATGAGTTAAAGCTTCTATTTCATGTCTAAAAACACTTTTTGTGATCGATAGAGTGATATGATTTCGATAACTATTAGATATTATACTAAAATAAATAATTTGTTTAAACAGATCAAAGAACGTTTAGAAACAAAAGTTTTAATGAGAAATTGTTCAAATCAAAGCAATTAATTCCTCTGTGTAATCGCTGTATAGTCATAAAATATAATAAACTAATTCAATAATAATTTTTTTTTGTAGTATGTATTTCATGAAACTTTGCTTTACCCATCACATCTATTCAGAGATCATTTCTCTGAAAAACAGATTTGTTATGATCTAATGAGTGGTTTCCCTATATGGATTTCACTGTATCTTGCTTTTAAGGGAAAATTTATTGACCTCTATTGCAAGAATTAAATTCAAAGAAAAGGAAATACAATTGTCTATTAATTGTTGTTGAAAGATGGAGATTGAAACTTTTCACAATCTCGCTAAAAGTTAAATGGTTAATCGGATTTTTTCTTATGTAAAGAATTTATTTTAATTCAAAAAGGTAAAACGTGTTTTTAAGATTATGAATGTGTCGTCATTTTCATTGGTCTAAGTACAAAAATTATAAGCCATATCTTAAAAGATGAATATACATTTGACTAAATTTTGCATCAAAAGTAATCTGCAAAACGTAATTTTCACAATTTTTGTTTATCTTTCATTGTAAATACGTTTTCTTTCTTGAAAGTTAGTACTGAGTAAAAATAATGTTAAAAGAGTTTCTAAATGTACAATAACATTTATTTCTTTTTCCCTTATGAAATCGAAAGATCCTATGTCATGTATATACAAAACATCGGGATTTCACTTAACTAGTCAGCGATAAATAAAGCGAAAATAATTTTCATTTAATTTGTAGATATTGTGGAAGATATAAAGAAAATATTCATGCGCATAATGTTGTAATGCTAGAATATGAAAAGAAAAAAATGCGTTTTCCATTTATTATTTCACTTTTGCTATTTTTGTAGACAAATGTAAAAATGTTTGCGAGTAAATATTTAATTTGAAGAAAAATCATGAACTTTTCCATAGAATTATGCAAATCAAAGTGTTTTTCAAAACTAATAGCACACTTTCAGTGCGGTTTATATGAGTTAACATTTTAATGTTATGGTAAATTTTAATTTTAATTAATTTATAAGTAATCGTTTAATTAACAATTACATAAAAATTAGTATGATCTTTATTTAAATAGTTTTACTTGAATATTTTTATTAATTGAATCATTAAAGAAACATACGACTGTTTATTAAAAAAAAGTTATTTTTGTTAGTTTTTTGTCAGTAAAATTCAAAGTGTACAAATTTTGTCATTGCGACATATCTCTTAAAATATTTCTTTAAAAATTTGGAATATTATATATAATTTTTTTAATTGCCATGTTTCAATAAAAATATTGCTAAAACTCACATTAATTTCACGCGCATTGTTTTTGACAAACTCTTGTTTCGTTTTATATAATGTCAATAAACAACTTAATGAGCAAATCTTTTTAATATTATCTCTTCTAAAATACTGGTTTCTGATTTGAAAAAAATCCAAAAATTTCTTTTAATCATTACTGTCTGATAAATGGAAGTTTTTCATGATAGAAAATAGGTTCTGATAAGGTAAATCTATCTAGTCAGAGAAGAGGCTTTAATATATAAATTCAATTCCAATATGTTTGGTTTTCTGAAACAGAATTTCCTACATTACCATAAAACTATAGTAAGGAAATTTCGATAAGTAGTATTATTCATGTAGAATTTAAATGAAGTGTGTACCTTATATTTATTCCATAGATATAGATATATACTAACAAATATATTTTCTGATAATGCCTGCTGCCAAACATTAATGATATAAATGCATAGTATATTAACTATAGAAATACAGACATTCAAAATTATTCTTTCAGCAAATATTTCGAGTATCTTAGGAAATTCCTCAAAAAAGAAGAAAAATGATATCATTTCTGTGAAGTGAATAAAATGCTTTATGACAAATCAAAAGTAAACATTTACTCATATTGACGTTAAAAATATAAATAAAAAGTCTGCAGAACTGGCATTTAAAATATATATATATATATATTTATATGTAAACTTCATTTAAGCAAAAGCGGCAAATCTTAAGATACAATTAATTCAAATTTATATCATAATCGGTGTGTTGCCATTCTCTAGGCGTTCAAATTGCTAATACTTATATGTTGCTACAATTCGGATTTTAGTACAACAAGGAATTCCAACCCGAGGTTCCCGGGGAACATAATTAAGGTGAATACTGTGTGTATATTTTTTACAGTTGAAAACACTAATAGATAATTTGCATTTAATATATATATATATATATATTTAGATTATTCGCTAATACCAACAATCATTTTTGTATGAAAAATAACAATTATGTATTGAAATGAAATTATGAATTAAATCGCAAAAGATCTCGAGCCTTTCTTATTCTGATAATTTTAGTGGTTTGAGTCTGATTCGGTTACCTGTCTTCAATTTGTGTTTTATTTATATTTTATTATTTATTTATAGATTGATAAAATTTTAATTTCGTTATGGAAGATAAGCCGGAAAAAATGCCTGAAAAACTATTTTATTTATATTAATGTTAGTTCAAACCGGTTTATCTTTTGTGATATTCTGTCTGCAAGTGACATATAGATTGTTAAAAATCTCGCTTGAAATTTATTTTTGAAACAATAAAAAATCGGTAAATTGCGATACAGTTTTCAAACAACTTGCGATATAGTTTCAAACAAATTTCTGTTGAAAGTACATTTTCCTCTGTATTCCACCGTATAAAAATGAATAAACTGTGTGGTATTAAAAAAGTAAAGAAAAAACTCAATAAAAGTTAAATTTAATAGTCTGTTTCTGAGATTCGAAAAATGCCGTTAGCGTTACGCACAGAGACGTTTGTCCTTAGTAATATAGATATGCAATCATAATACAGATTAATCTAACAGTGCATAAACTTATTTAATAGGATATATTAAAGTTCAAACCTCTTATGCTAATAAACGTATTCCTTTAGCACTTTTAAAGTACATAAATTGCTTTATATTTATCTATTTTAAACTAAATTCAAACTCAAATTAGCAATTATTATATTCTTCCAAATGTCTTTCTGGAAATTATAATGTGACTTTAGCATAGTTTGCTAGATTAGTTAATGTACTGAATTAGGAACTTATCATTAATGTAGTCATTAAACTAAAAAGCTTTCCGTCAAAAATGAAGTTATAGCCGAAATAAATCATTGTTTAATTTAATATTTCAATATTCTAATCATAAAATGTAAACGCATATATTAGCTTATGTTGTAATACAATTTCGTGTAACCTTTTTGACAAATACTTATTGTGAAAATACCATATAATGCACCGAACATTGTTTGTTGATGAACGATATTAAAATTCAGAATTGTTTTAGTTTACATATTGGAAATAGAAGCATTACTCAATACCAATGTATATTTCAATTTATGAAATGTATATTTCCTTTAGATAATTCAATAAAATTAGCAATTTAACCGTTATATGATAAATGAAGATAACATTATGGTATCTCAGATTCCAGAGAAATAAAAAAAAGTTTCTCGGGGCTTTATTAAAATCTTATTAGTGGTCTGATAACTGATACAGTCGGACTCCGTTATCCCGACACCCGGTTTTCACGTCACTCCGCTTATCACGTCAGGTTCTCAAAGTCCCGATTTTCAGTATATTATTTTAATGTAAATAAACCCCGGATTTTACGTCGTTGAATAATTTTCAACTCCGGATACCCCGACGGTTTAGGAAAACCCATCTTATAAACTCTGAAATTAAGCGGTAAGGAAAATCTGTCGAAAATACCCATTGAGACAAATGAATTTTACTTCAATCCTTTATCTGAAAAAAATAACCCACACACTATGAATGACCCACTTAAGCTCCAGATAGACATATCGTTCTACTCACGGTCTTTTTGTTCTGTTCAGCTTTCTTGTGGTTACACCTTACACGGGGTTTTTATCCGACTTAAACCGAAGCATTGCACTACATTGAAGTGTCTAGAAATTATATAACATCCATTTCTGAAATATCGAATATTGATTACAATTCCTTGTATAATATTGAAAAAAGAATTGTAGGAAGCATATCTAGGGATAAGCAAACCTTAATTCACCAATATTTCATGCAATAATAAAAAAACAAGTCATCATAAATCTGATTTTTATTCTTTTCTATTTTGTTTTTTGTGTTTATTTGGTTTAATAATAATGTTTTATTGCTTAAAACTTGCATGAACAGTTATGAATTTAAAATTTTCTTAAATTAATTAAAAAATACAGATTTTTATAAACATATTTTCTCCAACTCCGGTTACCGCGACACTCCGCTTATGACGACACATTTTTCTGGTCATTAGAGTGTCGCGATAACGAGGTTCGACTGTATTTCTCTTATGCTCCAATCTATAGTATTTTTTACCTGGCTATTATATGGTGTAAAATTTTATTCAATTTAAATATCTGCCAGTTTGATGCACAATACCCTAAATTTATCTTATTTAATTCGGACAAGACTTTCAACATTAAAAATTAATGCACCACAAAAGTTACTTCTACGAAAAAGTATAACCGGGTGACACAGCAAACAAAGACTGAGCACGAGAGCCAATGAAGATATGCAAATTAAGGGCAGGGAAGGGTTCTATTTCTTTGTCCAAACATTTACGTGATTTTTAAGGGTTTTTTCGCTTGGAAAGAAAATAGATCATCTACGGATGCTTTGAATTATATTTACTGACGTTTTAATTACATATTTAAATGCATTTTGTAAAAAAAAAATATGTCTTGTGCGACTGTAGATGCGCGACATGGACTTCCAGCCGGCTGAATATTTTCTTAAAGGCACAAGCATTCCAAAGTACTTTGTCACCATAGTATGAAAGCGCATTAAATGCACTTGATTTTATTACAAAATTGAGTTTTAAAAATAAATTTTTAGCGAAATAGTAGTCATTTGAAAAGAAAAATTTCGATTTTAAGATCTTTTTTTTATAATTTTGAGAGCTATAAAAAATGTTTTTCAATGAAAATTAAACTTTTCTGTGGTAGAATCTATCTGATGAATAAAACATAAGAGAAATCGGTCCTATAGTTCTCGATGAAAATTGTCTTCCATTTAAAAAGAAAACAGGATTTGGAGAAAAAAGAATTTAAATTTTACAATGGCATTAAGTTAAACGAGTGGCGTTATATTTTAGGTGCAAAAGATATCCCAAGGATTGAAATATCACGAAATCGTTTTAATGCAACAATTTACACATTTAAGGAATGCGAAAAATTAAAAAACAGAAAAGATTCAAAATGGAAGTTCCACTCAAGACACTGTCCAGCAACACAATTTGCTGTTCATTTTTTTAGATGTAGTCCTATTGCGATATAGTCGTGTAAAACTGACATTGCTGTGTCTGAAAATCTACTATTTAACGGGAAATATGTCGACAAAGTTGAAGTTGTCCATGACAGCTTTCAACATTTTTTCAAATCGCAGTTTCTCGCAGTCAGTGCATTACAACTGTAACTTTTCTATCGGCTTCATTCATAACGTATACAAAAGTGATCCACATAACAGGTTAATAAGTTTACATCAACTCAACATTTTACAATCCAAAGAAATCTTATTAAGTTAAATTTCAAAAGTTAGATAAATGTAAATGATGAATTTTACTATTGATTATTTGTTACGATATATTATATAAATGTAAACATCTTTTTCTAAATTCAGATTTATCGGACAAAGTAAAAATATGTGATGTCATGACGCCCGTTTATTGAAATCACACCTCGACTCGTGACCTCGATCGGACCTCGTCCGATCGACAGAAAACATAAGACACAGAAAAGCATAAAATCTGGTAAAAAATAAGAATAAAACATAAAATTTACAATCTACAGAAAAATAAACACACAATCACCTTTAAATCTCAAAAAACTTTTTAAAATGCGAATTTGGGTTGGTCTTTTTTATAAATAATACTTCACGTATAAAATTGTCTATAGTTAACGTCTTAAAAAAATTATTACTTTGTCTTTTGTGCAATTTTATTTACTCTTCTTATATTTTATATAAAGTTTTCAAGCTAGCGATTTCTTTTGTTAGTACATTATCTTTACGTGGACTTTTCACCAATATCACCACTATTTTAGGCCGCAATAAATCTACTTAACCTTTTTTTTCAAAATGGTAAAAACGGTGAATGTTGTCGCTAAAAAAGGGTGGACATCAAATTTCCAGGCACATATCATAATACTTATTTAACATTTTTCAATATCTAAGTTACCACATGAAAGTAAATTGGTTACGTAAACCTGATATAAATCCTTTTTTTTTCAGTACTAAATACATAATAACTTGTTTATCTAAATTCAAAATTTAAAAAAATTGTGCATGTGGCCTTAACAGCCAGCTTTCCATATTTTACACAAAAATATAAGCACCAAAATCCATAATTAAATCCGAAGATTGAAACTGTTCCAAAAGCAAACCTTTCCATTCAATGTTTTTATTTTTTAGCTGGCCGCCTAGCTCATCATGCATAATTTTTATAACTTTGAATTTTACAAAAAGCGTTATCATTTTTTTAGTACATAAAAAAGGATTTCTATCAGCAGTTACGCAGGCACTTGAATTATGTATGCTAACTTAGTTAATGTAAAATGTTAAATATGTACAATGATAAGTTTGGAAATTTGATGTCACTTCCTTTTTTAGACACAAGTTTCATCAATGTTTTTAAGAAAAGTTTTTATTATTATTATTCATTCTTCCTTTTCTTTTCATTTATTATTATTATTATTATTTTAAATAGGACTTTACCTGAAACACCTAAAAGATTTTTGTTTAACTGTTTAATTTTTTTTTAATTGCATAATAAATGCCGTACATCTACTCCTCCTCTTCTGGAAGCTCATACTTCGTTTAGACATTACAGTATGCTTATGCTTACTAAGAATGAGTTAAATTTTAAATTTATATTCGTGTGGTGTTTGATACATAATATAAATACTTAGGTAATTAATTGTATTTTTTTTAATCACACTACATAAACACACGTAACCCCTTTCTCCTGTCATCCGCCGAGTGATATTTTTTTCAAGAGAAGATAACTCTTGATTGATTTATTATTAATCATTTCGATAGAACAATATTTCCCTTTATAATGTAGGTATTAAAATTAAATTAGTTATACTTTAAAAATTACTTTAAAAATGCATTTTCATTTTGGAATACCGGACATCTTCTGCTGGTTTATACTTTGTATAGACATTACATAGACTTACAAATAACTAGTATAACTTCGACTTACGTCTACTAAGAATAAATTAATTTACATATTTACATTAGATAGTATATTAATACAAGATAGATCTTGATTGGTTTTTAATGTATTATTTCAATAGAAGAGTATATTAATACAAGATAGATCTTGATTGATTTTTAATTCATTATTTCAATAGAAGAGTATTTCACCTTATATGAAGAATATAAATAACACCAGGTACATGTTTTATCCATATAGGTTTACATAACCATATTATTTTCTGTTTCTTTAAGATTTATTCGAATTACGAAATACCGTTTTACGACTTTAGCTGAAACGACGGTAGATTTTTTAAATAAACTATTTAAATTTTATCGAAATCTATATTAAATTTCGTGAATTCTCCTCCCCCTTTTCTGTTGGCTTATACTTTAGTCAGACCTTACGTACAGTTACAATATACTTCCACGAATCAATAAAAAGGGATATTTACATCACTTTATAGATTAATATATAACAACATTTTCTACATGTTTCATTCAACGTTTCAGTACTTCAGAATATATTATTTCAAACAATATAAATAAAGAAAGATGCATTTTTTACAGGTTTAGTTTGTAATATCATGTTTATTTTCAGCTGTTTTGAAAACAACAGTTTTGGGAATTATTGATTTAAAACTTAACCAGATAGAAGAATAAGATTTAAAAGAATAATAGTTAATAGATTTAATATAATTATTAATTGAACAATTTAATAATTTATAGGTGTCTATATTTAACCCGTCAGCACATGCGCCCCTTTCATTACGTTATTACCCAAGTGAGATAAATCTCAACCCATTTTGTCTCCCATTATCCCTTTGGCTAAATGCGTTTTAAAAACAAATTTACTGTTCTGTTTCGTAAAATGCATCAGTACTATTTCTTTTTGGAAAAAAAATCATGCTTTTTATATTTATTTTCAGTCTTTGTTGCACTTTCTGTAAAAAATCACGTTTTTTTTTTATATATAAAATATGCAAACGGTTTTTTTCCCCTAAAAGTTTAATTGTTTCACGACATTTATATTAATTACATTTAACACCCCTTTCATCAATATATACAATAAGTTTTTATGTTAGTGTTTCATTAAAATTATTTTAGTGTATGTTATCCCATAAGAAATCAACATATCGAAATTAAACGTTTCTACACGAGCGGAATTTTTTATCCCAAGAGGTATATTTCGGACCTCCTGGCGAAAGGAAATTGTTTCACCCACCCCTTCTCAACCTTGACCTTGAAAAGTACAAGGAATGTCAGAAGCGTTCTCATAGAAAAAATAAAGAAGACAAATAAATAAAATAACCAAAGTCGTATTTATTTAATCTTTACGAGTGTCTTTTTTTCCTGCCTATAATATGCATTTTAAAACCCAGTGAAAAACCTCAGTAAAAAGCAGGATAATCTCTAATGATAATAATTTTTATAACGTTTCTGAGTAGCATGAATTCGTCTATATTTCTCTACTACAGTAGAAACATACACGGAGCGAGGAGACACAGAATTTTGGACGAAGGATCAAAGAATTGCAATTTTGCTAATTTAGAGGGGTTTTATGTTATTCATATATTTACCACACTATTTCCGATTAGCAATTTTAGCCTTCATTAATCTGTTATAAAATAAAGAAAATTATACTATTCGGAAACAGTGTTTTTCACATGAAGTAAAATAATCCGCCAAATTCTCAACCCTTGAGAGAGAAGAAATTCGCATTTCAATAAATTCGTTTCGCGTGATTGTTTCCTTGAAGAACCGGACAATTTTTCGCCTACTAAGCGGATATCGCGTAGTAACCTTTTGCGTATTAAACCTGATATTTCTACATTAGCATTATGGGCGATGTTCAAAGAATCGGAAAATCCGCGTATTATCCGTGAGCGTTTTAACTGGGTCCAACTCTAATAAGTTTTATTTAGAATTTGTATGTAGAAAATCAAACAGAACATCTATTTCGGTCCGAAATTTTCAATTGTATCCAGGTGGACAAATGTCTTAAATCAATAATTATACCACTATTTTACAATTCAATGACGAAAGAACTACAAAGTTATAAATAAGATTCATTAAACCAATTAGGTTCAATATTGTAGTAGAAATATTTGTTAAATCTAAATATGAGGGCACTTATGGATAGTAAATGTATAACTCGATAAATGTATGACGCATTTTTTATATTATTTAATATTTAACGAAGTATTATTATTTTACTCTATGTTTTTTTTTTTGTTGTTGTTGTTGTTGTTCCTTCTTTCTGGCTAATGTAGAGTATCTCTAGTTGTCCAAGTTGATAACAACAAGTTAATATGATGCAGAATATCTATAAAAAAGGAATATAAATTTATAATTTATTCAACATTATTATATAAATTTATAATTTATTCAACAACATTATCTTATTTCGAATATAAATGGATTATTTAAATTAGAATGTATGGCTCAAAGTTAAGTTGTTGTCTAAAATTAAACACACCTACTACATATTAATTTAACTTAATCCACAATACCGTAAAAATGTACTTCAGAATATTTCAGAATACTTCACATTAATCAAACAGAGATAAGTGACTACACGTAATTTTTAATGTATAAATTTATAAAATTTACGTATTTCAGAAATCGAGGAAAGGTTTCATTTAATCAATTGAATAAATATACACATTTTATTTGCTGGTAAATGCATGTTTCATTCCAGACATGTTAGCATATTACAATCTGCCTAACATATTCCAGTAGAAGCATGACAGACACGTAAATAATTAAAATATATTTGGAAAGTTTGCCTTCATACGGTTGATAAAAGAAGAAAATTTAATTTAGGAAGAATCTATCAAAAGTTAATTTATTTTCTAGAAATAAACATGACTGCTATAGATTTTTAATTTATAATATGATACATTAAAATATACTGGTTACGAGTTTCAAATATGTATGTTGCAATCATGCATATAGCCCGGTGGTTAGGGGGTTGAATTCAGAATTAAATAGGTGAAAGCTGGAAATTATTTTAATCCCTTCAGTTTAGGTCTAGAATGAATATGCTATGTTTTTTTCCCTCGTACTGGGTGAAAGTAAGGAAATATGTATAGATTTATTGTCAAAAAACACGTTTCTTTTACATACCATAACAGTACCTCCAAACAACTATCTCTGTAAAAAACATTGTCAATACAAATGTTGTAGAGCTTAAAAGTCTGAGTAAAATGAGTACCTACACTTAATATTTTTGTTGAACATTAAGGTCACAGTTCCAGTTTAAAGTTTTAGACCCGTGGTCAGGGGGTTGAATTCAGAATTAATTAGGAGAAAACTGGAAATTGTTTTAACCCCTACAGTTTAGGTCTAAAATGAATGTACGATGTTTTATTCGTCATACTTGGGTGAATGTTAGAATTTATGTACATATTTATTTCCGAAAAACACGTTTTTTTTAATTACGTTAACAATATCTCAAAACCGCTAACTCTATAAAAAACATTGCTAATACAAATGTTGTAGAGCTTAAAATTCTGAATAAAATGAGTACCATCATTAATAATTTTGTTCAACATTAACGTCGCAATTCCACTTCAAAAATTTTCAAATCAAGAGCTTGAAGCCAGGAGAGACCAAGTTAATTTAACAATATCTCAAAACTGCGCCCTTAATATTAACCAAAAATATTAAGTGTAGGTACTCATTTTACTCAGAATTTTAGGCTCTACAACTTTTGTATTGGCAACGGTTTTGATAGAGTTAGTTGTTTTGAGATATTGTTAAGTTAACTTGGTCTCTCCTGGCTTCAAGGTCTTGATTAGCGATTAAGGCAAAACTTTGAAATAGAATCAATTAGAAATCTTCGAAATGCCCCCTGCTCATTCCATATCAATGAAAATCACCAATATTTTTTTATAAAAGTTTGGTTTATATATAGAAATAAAATAGAGCATCGAATTTTATGTATTTGAATTTAAAGGAAAAAAAAAAAATGAAATTTTTTGAAATTTTTTCGAAAAATTTTTAAAATTTCAAAATTTTTATTTTTATTTTTATTTTTTGTAAATTTCATCTAAAATGTTATTCAAGGGTACATTATATGCATTATGGCATGCATTTATCACAAAAAAAAAAATTGAGAAAAAAAAGGGCGCGTCGTCTTAGAAATCTTCGAAGTGCCCCCTGCGCGTTCCATATCAATGAAAATCCCCAATATTTTTTATAAAAGTTTGGTTTATATATAGAAATAAATTAAAGCACCTAATTTTATATATTTGAATTTAAACGTTAATTTTTTTTTTAATTTTTAAATTTAGATTTTTTTTTTTTTTTTTTTTTTACCTTTAAATTCAAATATATAAAATTCGATGCTCTATTTTATTTATATATATACACCAAACTTTTATAAAAAATATTGGGGATTTTCATTGATATGGGATGAGCAGGGGGCATTTCGAAGATTTCTGAGACGACGCGTAAAATTCCATTATTTCCTCAAAAAAAAAAAAAAAAAAAAAAAAAAAAAAAAAAAAAAAAAAAAGTGATAAATGCATGCCATAATGCATATAATGCATCCAGTGTAATTTTTTCATGTATTTTGTTTTCAGTTACAACAACGAAAATTACTGAATATACATAAAAAATACTCACCATGAGAAATTTAATTCGTTAGAGGTAAATATTTAAAGTTGTACTTTAAAGTACCGTCAGTACACCATGGCTAAAATATTCTCGTAACAGAAAACCCCACATGATAATTCAAATAAAATTTAAACTCTTATAATTGCCTTTCAAAAATAGTTTTGTCTTAAAAAGGACATTCGCAAAACATTTTCATGTGAAAAATGTTTTCTTCAGAAATTTAATCTTCTTAAAGGAAATTTGACGAACCTTAAAACTGCGGAAGTACAAAAGAACTTGTTATTTTTCTTGTATATAAGGTAAATATAAATTTATATATCTATATTTAATGCAATTATACATATTTATTCATTAAAATAGTACTTTGTTGAAATTGAACTACCTAAAGAAGAATTTAAATGCAACACAATTTTTATATCCACAAAAGTATGATTAGATTTTTTACAAATATTAAAACGTTAATTTTCCCGTACAAAAACAGGAAACAATACAAAAAGTTTGGACAGACCCCTGATATATGATATCAAGGGTCTGTCTAAACTTCTCACACAGTTTTCTGTTTTTTTTTTTTTTTTTTTTTTTTTTTTTTTTTTTTTTTTAAGCTATGAATAATCTTACAAAGCATCAAGCATTAGTACGCTGTAGAACATGTCTGGGAGGACGTCTATCAATTATTAATAGGGAAACATAAAAAAAATGGATAAGTTATTGTTTTATGGAGTAATCAAGTTATTGCTAACAATGAGATATTATTTCAAGCAATCACAAATTGACCTATATTTTTATAAAACACAGCAGAAAGTTCCAAAATACAATTGTAGATAAATCACTATTATTTATTTTAATGGAGCACACAAAACAATCGAGTTACATTATCGTCTATGAACTGTAATTGCTATAAGTACGTTACAATTTGCGTCAAAAGATTTTTACATTCACAAAATTTTAACATGTATTATGATATGAATAATTTCTTTAGAGTGTACTAGGGGGCTTGGTGCCCTACGAGCTACGCTCGCCAACCCCCGTTCAGACACCGCAGTTTCTAAAAGCACACTAATTTGATCGGCTTTAAAAAGATTTTGAAAGATTGAATTATAATTTAAAAAACAGTGGAGATCTCCCTATAAACGGGTTTCAATTCATTTCTCTTTTATTGGGGAATTTTAAGGAAAAATCAGTTGCTGTTAAAATATACTATAGCTGTTTTCTTCTTTGATTAAATAAAACCTGTTAAACATTTCAAAATAAGCTAATATAAAATGAATTAAGTAAACAGGGTCTTTGACTCCCGGTATTTCTTAACAAAGCGAAAAGAAAGTTCTTTTAAATAAGGCATTTTAAGCGGGCTTTCATGTCAAGCACACAAGTCGTATGTTTCTTGTTCAATAAATAAATAAATAAATGAAAGACATTTTAAATGTATCGTTTTTAATCTCACGAAATTTTCACCAAACTTTTATTTCTCTCTTTAATATTCACATGAAAATACTTTTGTTAGAAACGTAATATTATTTGCGCTGTTCCAACAAAAATAGTTGAAAAGTTCATCTCGAAACATCAAATAAATATCTCGCGCAATTTTTAAATTTAAACTGTTTTGCAATATTATTTTTTGTTCATTTTATGTAATAAGTGTACTGTGACCTAAATGTGACGTAATTTCTCCTATTTAAGACTTTTAACGCATGTTAATGAATTTATTATTTTACAATATCCTTTCTCTGTTAAAATTCACATGTAAATATAGTTTTTATGAAGTGATTTTCTATAAGTTCCTGCTTTTCACACGTAATTATTTAATTCTAATTTGAAAGGGTTTTTTTTCTATTTATAATAGTCACGTGTAAATAAATTTTTAATTTGAAGCAAACATTAATGTGTGCGCTGTTTATACAGTTGGCAACAGGTTAAATTAGTACAATTTTCTAAAATAAGTAAAAAGTATCTTTCGAAATACTGAATTTGATTTTAAAATAGAATTAAAAGCTCCAAAAATGAGTCAAATTTACAAAATAAATGCATTCTGCACACCGGGAAATTATAAAGTATAAAATGATCTAAAAATGATTAAATTCCGATGTATAGTTTTTGCTCCTATAAAACTTTTTTAATGGAACGACTTTATTCAACTTTAGCATTAAATATCTCTTAAAATAATTCTTCGATTTGAAAACTGTCTGCTTCAGCGTGTTTATCAAACATTTCTCTATAACACCGCAGATTTTCATATTTTTGTATGCAATATTTTTCTTAATATTAACGGAGAAAGACCTCCGGTCACAAAAAATTCAAAACCGGCGGCGGCGGCGGCTGTGACAGCGTAAGTTATTATTTGTTTTTAGAATAGAGAGATACAGGGCTGCGTAAATGCATTTAGATACATTAATTAAACTTACATAGGAAAATTTCTGAAATCAGTTTTATACCTCAGTTATGTGATTAACAAAATTTCCGTATACTGTTTGATGTGGTTAGAACTAGAACATAAATAAAGTCTTACACAAAACTGTGACCAATGATATCATATGCATTCGCGTCTAATGAAGATTTTTAGATTAAATGTTTTTTAAACTGTGTTATATATTTACCATATTTTACATTCATAGTGTTGTGAGTGTAAAATCGTATACAAACGTTTTCGAGTTGATTACTGCTTCCGGTTTTTTCTAGTAGATGTGTATCAGAATGCTATTTGACGTTCTCTTGAGAAATGCATTCAATATATCATAATATAGAGGTGAAAATCAGTTGCATAACAATCTTCAGAATCAGTTTGCAAACATTCTTACTATATGTACGATGCATTACTTACTTATTTCTTGTTTTATAAAGAGAAGTTTATTTATTTCACTTAATGTATTTTCTCAATAACCTACATATGAGGATCTATGTAATCCTGTACTTAAGGACAGACATAAAAAATAAATTGGATTTTTTTTTTTTTTTTGTCAAAAGGATTTATAAGTTTGATAATGCTAAAGATGATTTATGTTCAATGTGTCAAAAATTAATTTAACCCTTTATCTACTGCATTATGACCCAATGTAATTTTTTCATGCATTTTGTTTTCAGTTACAACAAAAAAAAATTACTGGATATACATCAAAAATACTCACCCATGATAAATTTAATTCGTTAGAGGTAATTATTTAAAGTGGTGCTTTAAGGTACCGTCAATACACTATTGCTAAAATATTCTCGTAACAGAAAACCCACATGATATTTCAAATAAAATTTAAACTCTTATAATTGCTAAATAACAAGAACACACTTAAAATTTAACAATAAATAATATTAAATTCATGTAGTTTCATTTTACACATGAAAAATGAATAAAAATTCAAATTTGATGGTATTAAAAGAAAACAATGTGTTTTAGGTTTCGGTAATGTTAACAGTCCTTTAGCATTAGTTATACATAATTTACCCTAGTTTAGTTTTTTCTGTATGTTATAATTTTAATCTTAGCATTAGATATGCGACACCTATATTCCGAAGACAACATGTTCTCTCGCATATGCAATAATCACTCTCCACATATGCAATATATGAATTTATATATGCCATTTCTAGCACAGCAAAAAAGAGTAGTTATCACGTTTTGATTTCCTATAAAAATAACAATTAAACAGAAAAGGAATACCAGAAAAAAATTACTACACTACAATTTAATTATAAAATTATAAAGCAGATAAAAACGATGGATAACTACACAGTAGAAAAATAAACAAAACGTTTTTATCCAACACTCGGTGTTCTGGCGGTACCTATAAGCACCGTCGAGTAATTCAATTGTTAAATCAAATGCATACACCACTTACTTAAAATAACTAGACAAATTATATACTAAGATCATTATGAATGCATAAAAAGATCCAATTCTTATCTTATGTCTTTTACTATGTTTGCTGAAATAAAAAGACATGAGTGACAATCTGTACAAAAAGCCGGCACAAAGCACATCGACTGTTTCAAAGATAGCCTCGATCCTCGCTAAAATAATGAACCTAGAAATATTGCTGCCATTTATCATGAAAAAAGAGAGTTAAAAGTGTGTTTTTGCAAAGTGCCATTAGAACATTAGTAATATTTGCTATAGGATGAAAATTTAGAGTGGTAAGTACTGTCAGTAGATATAGGGTTAATTCTTTGATTGTGCGTATGATGTATTGCGAATCCCCCAGTTTTATACACCTACCCAGTAACTGACGCTTCAGTAAAAATCTCACTCATATAAGTAATTTTTGTAAAATTTTGCAAAGTGATAACTCATCTAGTGATAACTTATTACCCGACTGAAAAGAAGGGTTATGCGTTTCATGCGTATCTGGGTATGTGGATTTTTTTATACCCTCGAAACAACCCAATGGCTGGATGGATTTTAATGAATGAGGTCTCTATCGATTCGTTTTAATCGTCCGATGGTTATAGGATAGGTTTTGTTTTTATAAATTCAAAATGGCGGCCGTAAAATACAAAATGGCGGTAGAGACAAAGAAAAAATTACTCACCCTATTGAGTGGCATATCATTGGATAGGTCTTTCAAAATGAAGATGATGTTTCATTATTTTACAGTCAGAAGCTCAGTTTAAATATTACACAACCTGGAATATATTTTTAGTTGATTAATGATCTTTTAAGTATTGCATCATTTATATAAATTCGTAATAGTGTTTTGAAAAAAAAAAAAAAAAAAAAAAAAAAAAAACAATCCTTAAGGTAGTTCCTTGGTATTTCTTTCTAATCACATGCCTATTTGATCTATATAATAGATAAATATAAAAAATACAAATATGTATACGAAATTTATTTCAATTTATGAATTAAAAGTATTTATTCAATAATTCAAAATAAAATTTGTCATTCAATATTAAACACACACACACGCATATATAAATAAATATATATATATATTTAAATGTATGTAACCATGAATACATAAATATAATACATTATAATAAATTACACATTAATACGAACACATATAGGAAAAGTCGAATAATAAAAACCTTAAACATATTTTAAAACAAACTGTGATAGCCGTTACTCTAAAGGCTATTTGCTATTAAGTAATTTCTAAAAGTTTTACACAACAATCTAGTTTCGGCAAAATGTCAGTCTCTGTTAATTAGATTTAAATTTCAGCATATGTGTTGTCAAACTAATTATGTGTTAAAGGAGACAATGAATAGTCTCAATTTCACCCTAATCACATGTTTATTTGATCTGTATAATAGATGTACATCAAAAATACAGATATGTATAAACATTTTTATTTCAATTTATGAATGAAAATTTTTTGTTCAATGATTCAAAATATATAACTTTAAATAATGTTTCGAAATTCTAGAATACTTCCTTGTAAATTTCATATTTTAAATCTCTCGTGTATATAAAATTTCAATTTATAATTAATTTTAAAATTAGAGCATTTTTATTAGATAAAGTTTTGCCATTTAAAATTAAATATAAAATTTTAATTAATTTAAAATGTATTTAATCATGCATACATAAATAAAATACACTATAATAAATTACACTTTAATAGGAACACATATCAGAAAAGTTGAATAATAAGAACCTTAAATATATTATAAAACAAACTGTGACAGACATTACTTTAAAGACTATTTACTATTAAGTAATTTCTAAAAGTTTAACACTGCATCTAGTTTCGGTAAAGTGTCAGTCGGTAAAGTTTTAGAAAGGGTGCAGCCACCAAAATACTTTTGCATGACGTTGATGATATGACTTTTCATCAATTCTTTATAAAAATGAAATAATTTAATGCATAATTTTTGTACCTAAAACTTTGTTTACAAATAAAAGCGTTGTGTTAAAATCAATATATTATGCTGTGATTTAAAAATATAAATGAAAAGTGCAAAATTACTTTTTTATTTATAATAATTCAGGTATAAACAAGAATACCAAAATATTATGCCGTGATTTAAAAATATAAAAAAAATAAATAAAAAGTACAAAGTTATTTTTCTAAAGAATGTCTTTCCAAAGGCGGGTGTTTTACTGCAAATACTCTAAAAAATAGGAAAAAAGTAGTCTCAATTCGTGGAAGCATGTTATGCGTCTTTTCGCATTACACACCATTTTTATATATATTGTAACATTAAAATACATTAAAATTCATATAAAGCATAAATAACACATACTAAAATTGCTTTTATGTGCATATAAAAGGATTTAAAATACATTAAAGATACAAAGAGTTTGGTATCTAAACCATTTTTCGACCATTTTTCAACCAATAATGGTAAAAAAATGAGTTAGATTCCAAATTTGTTGTATTGTTAAGGTGTTTTTAATGCATTTTTAATCATTTGATATTACATATATATGCACTTAAAAGCAAATTAAGTACGCTTTATTATTTGTGCTTTATGCGAATTGTTATTATTTACTCAAGGTGAATTTAGTACTAGTATTCCTTAATTAACACGTTCACTGCATCCATAGGAATTTAAAGTGATCACCAGGATGCCAAAATTAAAAATAATAATTAAAGTGTTTTGCATGCTTTAGTTGTTCTAAAAAATACAGTATACATTATTCGGAGTAAGTTCACAAAAATATAGTGTTTTACAGTTATCTCAGGGTGCCACATACAAATATAAAGTCATTGCTGACCTGCTCACGATTTTATTTAATATTGTATGGAAACCTGTGACCCACGGGTGAAGCTCACGGCACAGAATGAAAAAAAAATATGCCCTCGGTGATGCTCATGGCAGTGAACGTTTTAAAATACATCTTTATTATTTTCGTTTCTGACGATTGTTTTCTTTATGTTTTCGTATTTTCTGCAAGACTTACTTTAATTACATGATTATCTAATATCTTGCATAACACAATAATGAAACTTCCAGAAAAACGAAGAGGTTTAGTACTTTAAAGAAATGTCGTATTCTGAAGGAATATGTTTAAACGAAGTCTGATTCCCCCATACCGGCAATGTAAAATTATTCATTTTCGATGCTCCGTGTCTATGAAATTATAAATGTTTTCATGTTGAATACTTTTACAAATTATTTTCATATACGGTGAGTATTAAAAAATATATATATTGTATCAGGAATACTTTGAAGAAAATTTAAAGTAATATCTTAAACATTTTTTTTTTGTCTTAATAAGAAAAAAAGCATTGCGACGCAGTATAAAAATCTTCAATCTCAGCTGTAAAAATTTTACTGTTAATAAAAATGTGTTTCAAAAATATTTATTCAAATACGTACTGCAGTTATGAGAAAAGTTACATCGAAGTTCAAAATTCAGTATTTTGTGAAAAAATAAAAATAAAATGAAGCAACTTTTTGGTTCACTGCAGTTCCATTCTTTTCTTCTTTAAACTTAAATGTAAAGAATTTCAAATTAGAAGACATGGAAATATTATAATGGGATTAGAACATGGAAAAATATAATGAAAAATATCAATGGATGGAAAACTCATCAAACACTATTGTAACAATTCAATATTGTAAATATATAACAATCTTTTTTTTAAGAGTTTAAAGATTTAGAGTGCACTTAATTGAAAGAGCTAACTGAATTTTCAGTTGTTTGTTTTATATCATTTTCCAAGCTGTAATAAATTATAGAATAAAATAAAATTATATGCAGTTCAATTTATTGAATCCTGCAATTAATTTTAAATATATATTTAAAATATATAAGTGCTCGATACTTTTAATCAAAGCATTGTATAAATGTTTAAAGAATGGATGTAAATATACGGATAACGTATTGAGTGTGGTGCACACATTTTGCAGAAGTCAGAAAGAAGCATACTGCTTGAAGGTAACATAATATTTAAGAATCTTTATTAATGTGGAAAATTCTGTCCCATTCACAAAAATGTCAATAAGGCAGTTTGTTTTACAAACTCGCTCTAAGTTAATGCAAGTTCAAAATTAAAAATAATCACTTATCAAGTTAGACTAGAAAAATTCCACGGTTAATTTTTAGAGGCGCATTGATGTCAATTCACAAATTAAAAACTTATAGAATACCTCAATAACTTTATTTTGTGCATGTTTAAAATTAAATTTTGGAAAATAAACTCATAGTTATTCAACCTAAAATGTTAATTTTCAAACTATCAGGTTAAAACTTTTGAAACTCAAGGGAATACTTTAAAATATTTAAGGATTTAAAATAGTTCATTAAGTTTAGAAAATGCTGTATTTTGTGTAATCTCGTTCCATTATCTAGGACATTTTATCAAAAAGACAGCTTAAGCGACTTATCTAAGCCCATTTATGTTATTAATCTGTCTAAGTGGTGCATAAAATTTCACAATGAAGGTTTTAATCTTTTAGATGGCAGTTGTTGAATTCAATTTTATCCTAAAACATTAAAGGAATGTCTGATAGTATTGTCGCACGCATTAAAATATGTTTTCTTTTAGAAAATATATTTCACTGCCTCTGCTCAGAAAAATAAAATATTTTACAATTAGTGACAAATTATTAGAACTTCAGAAAGTTTTTTTTTTTTTTTTTTTTTTGTTCTATCTGAGACATAAAAAATATTGTAAACATAATTTTTTTCGGTTTTCGGATTTTGACACGTTTACACGCTTTACTGATCACAGACCCCGAAAAACATGTTTTAATGAAATATTTGCATGTTTGTATCATCGAAAAGTGTATGAAGTTATGTATAGAATTAAAACAAATTTCATACATATGTTTTGGATAGGGCTAGGAGTTCTCAGTTGAATTTGGGGATATTCCAGCGGAAGGGGAAGCTGTTGTTTTTACAAAATGTCTGTCAGTCCGTGTGTCCTCTTCGTATTAAACAAAAGTGTATGAAGTTAAGCATAAAATTAAACCAAATTCCATGCATATATTTTTGGCTACGATCAGCAGGTTTCAGTTGGACTTGGAGATATTCCACGGGAAGGGAGTGCTGTAAATGCGATTTTTCTTCCATTTTCATTGCTATATCATTGGAAAGTGTCCGAAGTTATGCAAAGAATTCAACTAAACTTCATATAAAAGTTCATGACTATAGGCGTTAGGATCCATTTGGAAATGAGTATATTGCCACCGGAAGGACGCTGTGACAGCTAATTTTTATGTGATTTACGGGACAGGATAACGAAAGAACAAATTTTTTTGCTGTTGCCTAACAGTTTATCATAGACTCGAAGGCCTCGGGGGAGCTGGGTACCTCGAAGCCGTGAATGCGTGATGATATGATATAAGATTCGACTACCCAGAGAAGATGTGTGTGTGTGTGTGGGGGGGGGTCGTACTGTATCATCACCCAAGTGTCCAATATACCGGGTGTCCTAAAAAGGACTGACTGATTTTAAAATTCAATAACTTGCAAACGGTGACAGATATTTAAAACATTTTTGCTGCAGGGTTATGCATAAGGTCAAAAGTTCTTTTACTGTGATTTTCGATTTTAGTTCGAATTACAAACAATAGATGGCGCTGCGTTCAATAGACGGTCAATCCAGGCTCGATTTTTGGTACTTCGGGATCCACTGAATTCCTTTTAACCTTCTTTTTCCGCATGGAAGAAGAGAAAGGATAAAAAATCGAACCTGGATTTAGCGCCTATTGCTTACAGCGCCATCTATTGTTTGTAATTCGAACTAAAATCGAAAATTACTGTAAAAATCTTTTGACCTTATGCATAACCCTCCTGCAAGAATTTTTTAAATATCTGTCATCGTTTGCAAGTTAATGAATTTTTAAATCAGTCTGTCCGTTTTAGGACAACCGGTAGGTTTAACTTTTGACTTCTACTATGTTTTATTTTAAGTATTAATGTGTATGAGGTAGATAAAAGTTTTGAAACTGGCACATTCAATTAGTTTTCTTTATTAACAAAAATTATTACTTTTTCATTCTAGTAAAAAAGTGTGAAACTTTTGTCTTTCGTCCATTTCCTATATTTTCTTTTTTCTGCCTATTTTCATTTCATAACTATGAAATTTCATAGCACCTCGTGGCCCAGGGTCAAGTAAACAGAATTGGACACTGTAGGCCCTGATCCTTCATGGATCGTACAGTCACAGGTTTAGTTTAGTTTTTTTGGCTATAAAACTACATTTCGTTTTTTTAGTCAAATAAAACTTTTAAACTTTATGTAACCTCTTAACGGTCGCTTAATATTTGGAAAAAACATCAAAAAAGTAACTATTTTTTTATTACAGAAATTGAATAATTATAAAGCTTCTAAATAAAATATGCAATTAGGTTTTTTTTTTTTTAAGTCGAAAAAAAAATGTTATTGAACTAATTCCCATTTGTAGAAAAGCTATCATGAGGGAATTCTGTATCTTAATCTTTGTTTTACACCATGCAAATTAATGCGAATAAGACATTTGTTTTTCACATCTTAGATCTTTTTTTATCATCATCACATAAATTTTTACAAATAATATTTTAAATAACATATATACATTAAATTTTGATTATTAATAATTTTTTGAGTCATATATATTTTTAAACATGCAATACAAAGTCCAACTTCACAATCAGCGCCAAAAACCAAGCCCAAACGGAAATATTCAAAGACTTCACACGGAAATGACTTTAAAATTTTTCTGGTTTCGAAGTTTTTTCAAGTCTCCAGCCCGGAAATATGACGGGCACGAGAAATAACGAACGACATCTCAGCCAGTGATAATGACGGGAGCGAGAATTAAGGGGTTAAGGGGCTATGCATATATAACGTTATCATTTTAGGGGGGGGAGGGGTCTGGCACATGATATCGTAAGATATCTCTGGGGGGAGGGGGAGTTTGTCTTTTGATAACGTTATCATTTTTTATCCATTTTTATTTGTAACTTCGTCTTTACATCAAAATAATATACTATCTAGTTTTAGTATGTTATCTATTTTTATGAAAGTACAAAGTTATTATTAAAGTCATTAAATGATTATCAAATCATCCAATTCTAAAATATGGAACATCCCAACGTATGGCATTGCTATTCTTCTGTCATTCATGTATGCATATATAATCCGCTGTTCGACAAGCCATATACGAAGTATTTTTGAAATGATACTTGTGTTTACTAATAAATAAAAGAGAAAGACCACCTGTTTTGTTTATAAGAAGTTCTGCTTATCCCCTTTGAGGGGGCAAGTGCAAAAAGACATTATTACTGTTGAATACATTATGTAACAAAAAGCTATTAAATACTTTTAAATAGTAACTATTGCTTTTAAGTGTTATTTGATATATAAGCTGATATTTTATCGACTTTTCTTCCTTTGAATCAATAAAGTATGCGAAAAATATGTTTAACCATATTTGTACATTACTCCAAACAAAAGAAAAAAAATTCCCAAAATCTAAAGAATTATTATACATTGATAACGATATCATTACAGGGGGGGGGGGGATTCGAGGGATGATAACGTATGATATCGTAAGGGGGGGGGGGGGAGGGGGTCCAAAATTACCAAAAAGTTGATAACGTTATATTTGCACAGACCCTAAGGAATGAAACCAAATATACCACTTAGAAATAAAATGCATTTTACCTGCATAAATTTTCTGATTCAAAATACATTTATTAGACTTGAAAATACATGAAAAGTTGGTAGCTATTATATTTCATTTACATCTTGGAACATATAATAATTGCCGAAAAATACATATTTCTACTTTATTATAAGGAAAACATGTTTATATATTAATAGATTACTTATATGTATTTTTTATAAGTGAAAAGAAATTGAAATCGTTAAAAAAATTAAAAAATCATCAAATTATACGTTATTCATGTTGATTTACAATGCTTTCATATAAGCAAAAGAAGAATTAACCCAAAAAATAATGACTATGATAAAACCATAACACCACCATACAAAATGCGCAGCATTAACTATTGATAGCGTATATGAATTCCTTCCTGCTTGGTATAAGTTAAAATCATTATCTAGGATTTCAAGCGATTTTATGAATGTCCTATGTTTTCCGGTGCTAAAATGAGACGCGTGTTTAAGGGGGTGCGGGGCTAAAAATTCTCAAAACAATGCAATTTTTTTATTGGCTTAAAAAAATACTGAGTTTTTAGCATTAAATGCCGCAATCCGGATGCTTTTATCTTCTTTAGATCCAGAGATATAAAACATTTTGCCTAAAGAAGTGCTACATCAGCTGCCCTCTGACGAGAACTTTATGTATCTCAGAATGAATTGTTTCACGATTGGCCGACTTTAAAAGAATATATCTGAAGTTCCTTGCGAGATATATGTATGAAATTTTCAAAAGAGATTTTATGCTATATTTCCAACACATTGTCTTCAGGATTTTTAATTTTGAGTGATAATGGAGTAAGTATGCTAATTAAATCAAAACTCACTCATAAAAAAACTTCATTTTTTTACTTAACCCCTTGAGGAGCGATGGAATGAAATATATCCCACCTACAATTAATGAAGATTTGCACCAGAAAAAAAATTATGAAATTTTACTTTTCTAACTTTGGTGGAGAAAAGTCGTAAAATTGCTTTTGCTTATTTTGAAATAGAGTTTTTCTAAATTTCCGGTGGGAGTTCAGCAATACACAAATGCAATTGCTTGCCCCTCAAGAGGTAAAAATGTTTGATAAAATTCATAATCAATATTTTTAGGAATCCTGAAGACAAATTAAAATGACATATTTTTTGTACACCAAATTGTAAAAATTTTGTAGGTCGAGTAAGTACTTCCAGAGTTATATCAAAAATTATATATGTTATAATTTTTTTAATTTAAATTAAAAAAAAATACTTAAAATTTTTCAGATTTTTTTTACATGCAATATTTTTATTATATTAGGACATATTGAAAAAAAAAATCTGTATAAATAAATAAAAAAAATAGACTGCCACAGACCCCTTTAATACTGCAAAAATATTCTATTTAGTTTTCTTTCTTTCTTTTTCAGTTTTGAAGCAATAAAAGCAGCGAAACAAAGAGCGTTTCTTTAACAGATTCTGAGTTTGATTTCGTATTTTCAGTGTCAATAAGTATTATTAAATTTATATTTGCATTGCATCAAATGCATTATATGTTTTTAAATATTAGTCTTGAGAATCCTAAAAAATGGATATAGTGTTTAAAATCACTATTTCGTGATAAATTTTGAAACAACACATAATACATAACACAATTGACAAGTAATTTTCAAATAATTATCAGATATAAAAGTCAGCAATTTAAACGTTGGTATACTAATCAGAGTGATAACTAAATTGAAACAAATAATTCCAAGCGATGTTGAATTCATCAAGTGGCTCCGAGGACATCCCCCTCCCTTTGGAGCAATGAGATGTCTCTCCCGGGAAATTTGAGATTTTCTGTTTTCAATCGTCAAAAAGTGCAATTTCGCCCCAGGAACTCTATAATGTCTTTCCCGGAACTACAATTATTTTTTAGAATATGCACTGTTCGCTGATATTTTATTTAGTTAGAAGTAATTTAATACAATCATTATGGAAATGCATTAATTTCGGCAAACAACCAGTAAAATTTAGACAGAAAAAGTATTGCTGAAATCTGATTTTTTTTCCATTTAAATACATTAGGTTTCTCGAAAACTAAACAAATAAATTATTATTCACTTGTGAAGCGCATGCAATTATCTATGGCGGAAAAATATATTTTCATAATCTCTGAAATATTGTGCAAAAGCGAAAAAGCTTTCAAAAGCAATTTTTGTAAACCGAAATATTTCTCCTTTTAATTGCATAAACACAGAGATCAAATTACGTTAGAACAGACCGGCAGAGTGAACCGGCTATTAATTAATTACCCAAGCAGGTGTGCTTACTTATCTTTAAAAAAGTTTAGGATAAATATTACACTTAGTTTAAATAAGTTTCTAAAATGTGGAAAAATCCTTAAATGGGTAATTACTAAATATAATTATTAAAAACCACAATTTATTAATTTGGCTTGTTAAAGTATATTGAGTAAATTAATTCTAGATAAGTCTTTTTATTTTAACTTTAACCAATTACATATCATTTAGCAATTAGAAATCAGAAAGTTTTACATTATTGAATTGTTAAATTTTGGGATAGACGAAGATCTTTATAACAGATAATTATTTGATTTCGCAATTGTAACTTTTTTCCCTTGAGCCAAATACATTTATTGAAGTAAATATTTATTTTAATAAGGGATCATTTAAAATTATTCCCTCGAAGAAAATTGATTGCTTTTGGTTTTTTATTCAATTATGTAGTTCACTAATGCGACTTATACTTCTATTCTCCTAAAAAACATTATGGGTGCGTAAATTTGCTTCTCAGTGGATTTGGTTTCAATTCTTTTCTGTAAAAATATTTAATTATAGGAAATAAATTTGGTAGTAATTTTTTAAATAGATAATTGTTTCGAATGCATAATTTACAATAAATTTGAATTTATTTTCTGTAACTTAATTTTGTGGCTCATTTGATTTAAGTTGAACAGACAGCATGTTAAACTTGTATGTGGTAGAAAATTCTGGAGAGAAATGATGTTTAAATTTTAGAAAAAAAAATAAGGAAAAAAGTTGTAATTAATTTTTTTAGATTAAAGCAGAAAATTTATACAATTAATTGTGTATTTTTATATGTGCAGAGTTTTAGGTAGATTTCGTATGAAATACTACCTATTGGCGTCGTTCCTATGTGAAAAAAAAATTCTGAAATAGTTTTGCAGATCTACAGCGATCATGACCCCTAGAGCCCAAAACCACCCTCAGTAAAAAACTTTATCTATCTATCTATCTATCTATCTATGTATGTATGTATCTATCTACATATATATATCACTTTCTTCTGGACACGATAACTTCCACAATTCTGCATCAATCTCTTCCAAACTGATACATAAAATCAAGGGGCATAAAATCTCGGTCAAGTTCGTTAATGGACAAAATCGGACCAAGGGAATGGAAATAGGGAGGGGTTTTGTGAAAACCGAAAAAAACCCATAACTTCTTAAATTTTGTACATATCGAATCAGTTTAAAGTTTTTATTACTTCTAAAAATAGGGCCAAAAAGTTATGTGTCACAGATTTTTGATAAAGTAAAAAATGGGCTCAAGGGCGCAAAAATAGGGTTTTTGGGAGAAAAAAATTCATAACTTCGCCAGTTCTTAAGATATCAAATCCAATTAATTTTATCATGAATCTCCTTAACATTATCTACAACTTTTATATTCACAAGTTTTTGATAGGACCAATTCGTACCGCAAAAAAAATAAAAACGAAAACAAAAACAAAAAGGGCGTTTGAAGAAGAAAAAAATCCATAACTCCGTCAATTCAAAAGATATAAAATCCCCATGAATTTATCATATATCTTCTTAATATTGTTTACAACATCTATATAGACAAGTTTTGGATAAGACCAATTCTTACAGCAAAAACAAATTAAAAATACATAGCGGTTGAAGAAAAAATCATCTAAGTAAGGGTGTATTCATATCCAAACTGCTTATTTTCTGACTCATTTTACAATTCATTTTTACTCTCAAAGGTTTCCAATTGTTACCTCTTCTTACACAAAAACTATATAATGTACCGTAATGGTCAATTTTTTGATAGAGGCAGGATATATTTTAAAACATGCTGTCAAAGTGGGCCATTTGAACCGAATTTCCCGAAGCGGATTGTGTTGGAAAAATCATCGTACTAAGGGAGTATTCAAATCCAAACTGCTTATTTTCTGACTCATTTTTAAATTCATTTTTGCTCTCAAACGCATCCAATTGGTAGATTCGCTTATTCAGAACCTATATAATGTACTGTAATGATCTATTTTTTGACAGAGGCAGAATATATTTCAAAAAATGATGTCAATGTGGGCATTTTGAACGGAATTTCCCGAAGCGATTGTGTTAGAAACGAAAAATATTCTCTTACTGAGAAAATAATTGTTTATGTATCAAGTTTTAATTAATTGGACGAAAATTAAAATCACAGGACGCTTATAAATCTCTTCAAAAATCACGTCAACAAGTTTCATGTTTTTTCTATTAAAAATGAATCTGGAGAAAATTTCGGGTTGTTGAGCATGGAAAAGTATTTTTTTGAATACCGCCCTAACATGATTCTGATAAAACCAGTTATTATATAAAAATGAAATAAAAACTCGTCAAAAGCGGCCAGATAAAATTGTTAAAGTGGGTTTATCTCTAATCATGATTTGATTTTTGTTTGTGAAATTAGTATACTTAACTTCGAAATCTACCTCCGCCTGTATGCCGGGCCGGCAGGGGTTTTTAAATGTTAGAGTGAGTTTCTTTTTGGAGTTTCTTACAATCGAATGTAAACACTTCAACTGTAAATGTTAAATTTTAGTGATGGATAATTAGGTTTGTTTTATGTTACATAAAATTGTCGGGATAATAATTAATGAAAGAAACTCAGCAGAAATGTATGTATTTTGAAATAGTTTGGGTGGTCTTTTAATAACAAAACATATTATAGTTAAAAATTTGCTCAATTTGAAAGTTCAAATAAATTAAATTTCGGAGATAGTTTAATATTAAAGCACATATTTAATATTAAACTAATAATTTATTATTAAACACAAATAAATTATTGCTCATTCTCCTCCGCCCCCCCCCCCCCAAAAAAAAAACATTTTTTTGTTTTCTCATCTAAATTTTCTTTAACCCATATTAGACCACACCAATTAAATATTTTTGAAAATTTTTAAAACTTCAATTATATCATTAATATGCTGTAATTAAGTAGATACTAGCAAAATTTTGAAAAAAGTTTTTAATTTTTTAAGTAACTAGTTGTCCTATAAACAGGACATATTAGTAGGACACATAGTAAGGACATATAAAATGCATACAAAAACTAATTTTATGAGCAAATATTTTATTTTACTTTAAAAATACTGTTTATGTTGTACAAAAAAACTCTTTGGTTTCTCCAATAAAAAGATAATAATGACGGTAAAATTCTAGATGATAAGATCGCAATTCTTAAGGTATTTTTTAAATAGATTTTTTTCAATTAAATTTTAATTGGTTGCTTGTTTTTTTTTTGTTTATATGTTATACTTTTATGTATTTTAAAGACGTCATAACAAATTTCATCCAAAAATTTCTTATCAATTTTATTTAAAAAAATGAGTTTTAGCTGTCCTATTTATAGCGCAGCGGTCCAATATGGGTTAATGTCAACAAGATGCATTTTAAAATGTCCATATAGCGCATTTTATTTCACAAAATATTTATTTGAGAAAGCGTAAAATTCTGGATGCTTTTCTTATTGTTTAACCATCATTAAAAGTGGGTCAGCATATATCGGCGATAATAATACATGATATCCTTTCAATTATGAGACTATATTTTGAAGTTCAACGTTACTTTAATTATAAAATAGAATATTTCACAATTTTAACGATCTTTCTCTTTCTCGATATCGTTCAGACTGATGTTTTATGAGCATTTCAGAAAGATTTTAGAGTGCTATAAAAGAAAATGTTGTTAAAGATTTTCCATCAGACTCAAATTTTAAGGAATTTTACTTCCATTTTCTAGAAAATATGTGCACACACCGTGTGTTGCCGATAGATTTTAGGACTATGAATAAAGCAATTTTATCTACGTATTTTGTAATATTCATATGAAGAAAAGTACTTTAATGTTTACAAAACAGATTTTTTTAAAATAAACGATTTATAAATTAAATTAATTTTGCAAATTTTCAAATCTTCGACATGGATTGACTGACATCGTACATCCCATCTTTACGACATAATGGGTTCCCAATTTTCATCAAATTTTGGGATGCAAACTTTGAATTGCAATTACAATATTGTTGCAAGTTTTTCTAAATTTTAACGTGAATTTAAAATAAATAAACACATTAATTAAAGCGCTCAATGAATTACTTATCTTTTAATGAAGACAATAAACTTATAAGGTTTCCGGAAGAAATGTATGTCTAGGAGAAATCAACACTTATTATTTACATCATACAATGAATCGTAACACAACTTAATTTTAGAGCTTTCTAAATAAATAACGTAAGTTTATACTTTTTAATTTTATTAAAGGATTTCCTCTAAGTTTTTTCCTTTAAATTCTTCTTCCAGTGTTTTCCTTTATTGCACAGTTAAATTTCCAGTACCCAGGAGCTTAATTTTACAATACCAGTATAATAGTTACAGAATTTTTCAAGCTTGCATAACAGATTATTTTAATTGTAAAATGTACAAACTTATTAAATAGGTACATTAATATTTCGAATATCCCTCCCTAACATACGGATTCTAACAATTTGTTTTCGCCTAATTCCCGTATTTTGAACAAATATCAGAATACATACGTGCAGTAGAATTTACTATGCTCTTAAAGTGATTATAATAATAATAATAATTATTACCACTACAATTTAAAATAAATTGACAGATTAATTACTACTGAATTTGCAACTTATGTTTTAAAGAAGTCATTAAACTAACAATGTTTCCATTGTTCCTTGGAGAAATGACCAAATATTAAATTTTAAAAAAAATCATATCACAACTGAATCATATAATTTTCCAAATAAAAAACATCCACTTTATTTTACATCATTATAGGATTTAATTTTAATCCTCAGAAAATTCTTATTTTGACCTTAATTATATAACTCACAGAACATAGTTGTTGCTCAATGGCACTGAAATTGAATGAGTTATTTGTTTACGTAAGTTTACGTAGTTTTAAAAGTAATCCTTCACAAACTATATCGAAATTACAAAATGAAACAGGCATTTTCAGTAAAGAATAAAAATGTTCCGGGTAAAAATAATTTCTTTCATTTAGTCATCTTTTCATGAAGACATCTGTTTTAAATTTTAATGTTTACGGAACAAAGGACTGTAAATAAAATGTTTATATATTAACTTTAGTTAAAGATAATTTTCAGTTATTCGGTATGAAGTAGATTGCATCGAATATGCTTACCTATGATTTCTTAATATTTACGTATGGAACTCTTCGTGCTTAAGATTTTTAACAACAGCATACACCAGTTTCAAACTTTTACAATAAATTAACTTCATAGACTACCTAGAATTATTAAATATGCTGTTTTAATTTTTCAAATATATTTCTCTATATATACATTCGCATAATTCGAGTTAAGTATTCCAATTCCATTTTAATTGTTTTATTTTCAGCAAAATTATAAGTACAATTTATACGTGTTTCTTGGAACCATAAGGTTACGTGAGCCTACAGGGCTATGATTTTACGGTGTGTCTCTGTAGATTCTGGCAATTCAGATTACAAAAGCTAATTTCCAAGTGAATTAAAGTCCGAATCTTAGTAAAGGTGTTCAGTTAGATTCACTCTATCAGAAAGAAATTTTCAAAATTACATTTTAATGTCTAAAAGTAATATATATTTACCTAATCTTTTTTTCTTTATGGGTCCAGTTGCCTCATACAAATGCAGCAAGTGTACCAAGTAAGACTGGGTCCCACAGTTTTTTTTTTAATATGGGGCATAAGGTCCTGTTTAAAAATCTATAAATATCTTTAAAAATGTAAACAAGGCAGATCTTGTAAATTATACATGAATTAAACAGGGAAACTTTTGCTGCCAAGATGTCTGAAAAAAACCAAGTGTGAAATTATTAGATTCATTTATACAAAAACAAAAACAAACAAAAAAACAAAAAAAAACATACGAAATAATTAAGTTCTTATGTACCTTAGTACAGGCTATAAGTATAAAATATTTACATGGGTATTTAAGGAAATAAATAAACTCTATAATAAACTCTATAAAATAATTCTATTTTTCATTTACCTCAATGAAAGTTCGATAAGTTCAATAAACCTATGGACAATGTAACCATGTCTTTATATGAAGCAGAAATATTTTTTATTGGTTTCGATAATTTTCTTATGTCACTTTTGTCTCATGCACGCTTCTTCATCTGTATTGTAAAAGTTCATGGTTTGGCTGTCTCCCTTAAGAAATTTGGTTTGATACCCACCAACATGCTTTTAAAAATTTATATATTGTGTACTTTTAATAAGGTATTATATAATTGTCTTTATTGAAAGCAAAAAATTTCCCATAGTAATTTCCCATAGTAAGAGAACCTCCAAAACATTCTTTATAACTCCTAGGTTAACTGAATCCCACATCAGTGTTGCCGGATTGGGGCCTTTTTGTCAACAGATTGTCGATAGTCACCGCTTTTTTTAAATAGAAATATACGGCCTATTTAAAAATAGATTAAAAATTCTGAAAAATAAGGCGAATTATACTATTTAAAAAAGTGGTGACAGTCAAATAATGTGAATTAAAAAAGTCCCCAATCTGGCAACACTGTCCCACATGGTCCAGTTACACCTGATACATGTCCCAGTTACCGCACTCTTAATACATTTATGGGGTAACTGGAACACCGGCCGTTCATTTGAAATGTGAAGTAAATATGTATAGATACCTACTAATATTAATACATAGCTGCCAACTTGTACGGATTTTTCCTACCACAAAAATTTTATAGAAATTCTTGACTTATTTAATCGTTAAAATTGTCTCAATTTCGGTGATTCAATTAGGTAAAATTTTTTATTAGATTTTTATGGTATGAAAAATCCGTACAAGTTGGCAGCTATGTTAATATATTTATATGCCTAATCCTTTTTAAAAAAATTGTTTAATAAAAGTACTTATCGTATTTTAATAAAAAGCCGAAGAAGTTCAACCAAATCGACGTCGTTTGTAAAAAAAAAAAGAAACAAAGATTTTCGGCAAAATATTACAGCAAAAATGCTGAATTATGATTTATTAGACACACGTTGTTTTGAAGTGGAGATTAGGGTGCATTGTTGACAAAATCTAAAACTTAAAAGACATCAACGGTTTTTTTTTTTTTTTATAAAATAGCTTATGATACAGTTACCTCGAGGGTCCAGTTACCCCAGTTTACCTTAATGTGAATTGAATTAAAGGTAAGAAACAATTTTCATTTAGCCATCTTGACATCAAGACATTTATTTTAAATTTTAATATTTAGTGAACAAAAGACGAAAGAAAGAGAACGAATATTATTTTCCAAATTCATTAAATCATATTCAAGGCTGGAGTAGCACAGTTGAAGTTTATTCCAACAGAGCGAAAAATGACCAGACCAGGAATCGAACGTGGATACTTGGGGTGCCGTGCCAATGCTTTCCCTGTTAAGCTATCCGGACGGTACCTGACTGACATAATTCACTCTTATTTCTTGGATATGGGTGCGAACTGCAGCTCTAGTTCCATTCATCCGAGCTATTATTATAGAATTTACATAATGAAAGTGTGTTTTACGCCAAGTATCCTGGTTCGATTCCTGGTCTGAACGGTTTTCCGCTCTGTTTGAATAAACTTTAACTATGCTAATTCAGGATTGAATATGATTTAATCCAGTTGGAAAAAAAATTCCCTCTCTTTATTATGACCTAATTACATGGTATACAGGAGTTTCCATGTTAAAACACACTTTCATCATGTAAATGCTATAGTTATATCTCGAATGAATGGAAATAGCCCTGCAGTTTGCAGCCATGTCCAACAAATAAAAATGAATTATGAAATCCCAGCATCGTCCTGATAGCTTACAAGGGTAAGGCGTTGGCACGGCACGCTTAGGTATCCACGTTCGATTCCTGGTCTGGATATTTTTCGCTCTGTTTGAATAAACTTCAACTGTGCTACTCCAGCCTTAAATATGATTTTAAATATATGAATTTTATTTACGAAAAAATTTCAATTCTTCGATATGAAATAGATTACATGGAATATTTATATCTGTGATTTCTCATTATTTCTGTATTGGAACTCTTAATAATTAGTGGTCATTATAATTTTAAAACAACATCATACAACTTTTTCAAAATTTTAAAATGCATTAAAGAAATATTAAACTACGTAGAATTGTTAAATGTCATACATTAATTTTCCAAATTTATTTATCTTCACATGTATTCGCATATTTCAAGTTAAGTACTCCAAATCCATTTTAATTTTTTTATTTTCAGTAAAATTATAAATACAATTTATACGTGTTTTTTGAAGCTATATTGTGAATAAAATTCATATTTCTATCTAAATAAAGTACTAAAATGAAACTTATATTTTAAAGCAGTAATTAATGTAACAAGCTTTCAGACAGAGAGGAGTTTCTTAGAGAAATAAAGAATTATTCAGTTAAGTCACACAGTTTTCTAAATTAATATCAGAAATACATAATTTAACTTGCATTATATTTGAATTCCACAACCCCCCCCCCCCCCCCATAAATTTATAATTCTGAGGCTATCATAGAATACTCAGAGTTCATTAATTTTATACTGCTGGTCAATTTACAATTAAAAATGTGATTTTGATCATTTTAATAATTTATAAGTAAATGTTATGAGACAAAAATGGAATAAATTTGTTAAATCTCAGTTTTGACAAAGTAACAATATACATAGAGATTAATTAAATGATTACCAAAAAAGAAAGTCGTTGATTATATGTCTAGAGGATAATAGATAGCTGTCTATATATTTTTATAATAATATAAACTTGTATACATTTTGCGATTTATAAAAATATACATTTAGCTACTAATTACATAAAATTTATATTCTCTATACAATCAGTCTTAGCTTAAAATAAAGTCTAACTTAACTTACATTCAACATTCTTTTAATAATCTAAATTACAAAGAATTAAGAAAAATGCAGGGAAACGTTTCTATAGATAATTCCCCTCAATTTCCGTATGGCGATTAATCATTTTCAATCCCCTCTGTTTGGCAGAATCAAAAGCTGTTTTAAACCGTTCTATGGTATTATGATAAAGTCAGCCAAAAAATGATAATATAAAGAAATAAAGAAAAACTCTTTCCTTTGAATTGCAATTTCTAAATTATCACAAAATAAAATCCCCGTATAATTGGGAATTACGTTTTCTCACAGCTGTATTGATAAAAAAAAAAAAGGTTTGTGTGTGTGTGCTCGCGCATGCACGATGGATAAGTAAATATAGCGCACGTAGATATTTACAAATTTGGTTTTCGATAGACAAATACAGGTCCAAATGCACCTTGCTCTCCGATTTTCAGTTGTCTCATTAGATAATTTGTTAGTATATGTTTTATAAAATTTGCGTGTTTCTTGATTTTCTATGTTTGCGGTGAACTTGAACCAGTTATAAAAGTAATCGAAATTCAGTCTTTTAGCTCAGTGTGATGCATATTTTTGTCTCCTTAATAAAGTTTATTTAGAATTCGTAAGCAAACTTTGAGTTCATCGCGAATTAAGAATATCCTCCTTTCACCGAAAGTGAGGACATTGTTTTTTAAACAGATTTCTTTTCGATCCCTTAGAGATCGAATATTTTATTTTAAATTCACGTATGGGAGAAACCTTCGGGAATCATACAAAAAATAAAAATAATAATACTTTGAATTTATACGGATTTTTAAATGCATAAAGAACATGAAAAATTTCTCCCCGTGTAATGAATGTACAGATAGTGTACCTTACGTACTTATTTGCTAAGGTAACTATTGATGTGAACTTATTATTGGCGTTTCTTGAATGGCAAAATTAAGTAATTTCGTCATGAGTAACGTCTTGTGGTAGTTTTTTTCCCTGCGCGTTGAGAGAAACGTAATTGAAATAACAAAAAATATTATTTAAGAAATTAAATAACTCTGACAATTTTGTTGTTGTTCTCCGTAAGGTGAGTGCATGTAGCCAGGCATGGCCCGAAGCCCCAGTCATGAATGACTCTCGGTATTGTAGCGGGAAAATTTTCTCTCATTGCACTAAATTGCTAAATTACCCAGGTGCTAAATTTTTCTTCGCTTAGTTGGGCAGTACAAATATAACTCGCTACCGTGGTGGGCAATGTTTTATGTTTTTCAAAAGATTGATTTCGAATAATAATTTTATAATTAGTAATTTTTTTAGAAAAAATGATGATTGCAAAATTTAAATTTTCTAGTTGAGTTTTAGGTTGTATATTTAAACAAAAGAAAAATCAAATGATAATAACATTATTTTAGAAGTTTAAAATAATAAACTGTTGAATTAATAACTTCTGAAATTATAAAAAATAAAAGAATTTTATTTCAAAACTTTTAGTGTTAAGTAATTTGAAATTGAATATCAGTGCGTAAATGTATACATATAAAAACATATTGCATAAGAATTGGTAGTTAACCTTTCAAATTTACAATTTTGTTCATTTTTATTTATTTTCAACACAGCTTGAAAATACTAATGCATGTGTATCCTAAAATATATATGTTATCCTTAATATTGAACGATTCTTAATATCGATTGCTACAGGTATGATTTTTATGTGATGTTTTCTGACAGAATAGATTGAAACATTAACTGTAAAAATGCTATGCCAAATATTGTTAAGCTGATAAAGAATAAAGAATAACTATATTTATCCATAAAGTAGATACTGTCATAAACAATGCAGATGTGCATTATTGACAAGTGATTTTGTTTTAAATTGAACCAGACACTTGGGTGGGTTGAAACATTACTGCAGAAATGTTCAAATATAAATTTTCAAAAATTTGAAGAATAAACTTCTAATATAGTGAACCATACTGTGGATACGCTCATATTTTGCTAACAAGGGCTAACTGGAAAGGATGTCCGTTTAAATGCAAACCGTACAAACTACCAAAATACATAAATGGATATTTAATAAAATATTATAAGTGTAGGTTACACCCAGCGTTCTAACCCCAAGAAAAACAGAATTTCTTACCTTAAAACATCATATTAAGAATATCTAGAACTAGTTCTGTTTACCTGTTAGATTACTCAATTTTTTTATGAAAGTTGAGAATCATTTTCGAAGTAGAATAACAGAGCGGAATTTTAAAAGTTAAGAAGAAGGCTAATAAAGTTCTCTTATTTCTTTAAAGCAATAAATAGTTTAAACTAACATTTTTAACTGTGCATGATGCATTTTTAATATAAGATTTTAAAAAAATTTAAAGTAAAATGTAGAGATTGAAAATGCAGAGAATCTACTTATTATGGAGATTTTTTTCAGCAATGCAATTTTTCAACCGCGAATTACACAGACGTTTTCAGTTTAAATCGATAATTATTTGTTATTACATTTTTGTATTCAGTAACACAGCAGTTAAGTATTTTAATTTTCTGATTAGTAATATTGAACACAAAAACAATGAAATAAATTATACACATTAAGTGCAGATAACTTTAGACAAATGGATCATGTTTTACATTTCATACTGAGGAACATATAATTTATGCAAGTTAAATAATTTTTTGCGCAGACAGTTATTTAAATTTCTTTTGAATTAATAGATAAATTATTTTATTCATAGCTAATATAGGGGAAGATATAGCCTAATATAGCTGTAGTTTGCAAAATGAATTTTTATTCTAGAAGACTCCTTCTCTTTATATACTCGTACTTGACACTTGTCTAAAGTAAAAATGTTAAGAACACATATAGATATTTCCTAAATAGTTAATTCAAAAGTTATATCATCCTTATTATAATTTCAATGAACAACTAGTGTTTTACATGTGTCTAAAGAAAAAGCTATTTAATATACATAGATATTTTCTAAGTAGGCCAATTCAAAAGTTAAATGCAATGAACAAAATATTACTCGTCAAATTAAATTTTCTTTCTAATTTTGTGAAACATACTAAATAATAAACGGTCAAGTGCGACCATTACTCGCGCACAGGGGGTTCCGTAGAATAAATATGTGAATTTGTAATTGTATTAAAAAAAATAAAAAAAACGTTGCTAAAAGAATACTAAGACTTTGTAAAAAACTATACAACGTAGGGTTGGGTATAATAGTATATATTAGAAAAGTGTAAACGGGTATACCATGAAAGTTCAAAGAGATATTGAACCTAAATAATATCAAATATAGCTATTCGTATAACTCTTTTTTTAATATAGTCCTAATCTGTTTATGATGAACTTAATTCGGTACTGACAATAAAAGCAGCGCACAGTTAACCTTCATTTGGCATTTCATGAAACTAAATTCAGCGTAGTAATAACCTTTATTTCTACAGTGCAGCTAAAACAAAACCTTTGTTCAAAGTTTAAATTTGGCATTGTGCTAAACGCGCTTTGAATTGAAGTCTCAAAGTTGCAGCGCCGCCTTGGTCAGTGCCGCGTTTTTCCAGATAGGTGTTTAATTAACTTTTAAAGTCCCTCGAGGCGTATTGAGAGATGCAATCAATGCAAACTATCGCGAATATCACAGTATTTATGCGATTCATTCTAATTAAATCTTTCGAGGGCGATGCCCTTAAAAAAACGGACACCTAATTTTAATTCCAAAACAGACAAACGGCACCAAGAATATATAACTAAAATTTTCCTTTTATCATGTACGTGAAAATGAGCAAGATCACATTTTCTAATAAATTCGGTTATGAATTCTGGTGTCAGTTCATTATTTCATAAGTTTATAAATAGAATTACTCCGTGCCGGAAAGGATTAAGTGGTCGCAGGACTCTTAAAGCTTCAAAATTTAAGAAATTTTATTTTTTTTAGATGTTAAACTCCTATCTTTCTGAATATTTTGATATAATTGTTTCCTTGAAATTCCCATTACGACAGAAGTTTTGGCTTTTAGAATTATACTCGCTCAATTTCTGAAGCGGCGTTTCCGAAACTTTAATTATTTTCCAAATGGCGTTTTTTGTGCATAACGCGCAGGATACCTCAAAAACTTCTGAATATTTTTTCATGAAATTTTCAAAACATATATTTCATGTTAGTCTGTATAAACTGAACATAAAATTTCCTTTTTGTTGTTCAAAAAAATATTTTTTTTAGGTGATTTTACTGTTGAAATTTTCAAAATTTTGTATTAGCTAAATGAAACATTGCATTAAAAATATAAAAATGTTTTAAATACAAATTTATTTAAGTTCAGGGAAATTATTACAATCTGAAGTATAAGTAAGCACCAAAATTTTCATTCTAGTTGCAATATTTATTTTGTAATCCTGCGCGTAAACTGTTATGCCAATTTTTTGTTCGACAAATGTCTAACAGTTTCGAGCCCCCTATAAATACTAATTATGTATCTATATCTTTTATCCCAATTAAAATTGTGTTTTAAAATCATATACATTTTAAGACATTAAATGTTGAAAATGGTCTTTTTTTCATTTTTTCCACTTTTTATATTCCCTAGACCCCTTAAATAAGTATGTTTTTAACAATTTGACGTTTATTGCTTTTATACTGTTAGTGGACATTACATTACACTTATATATTATTAAAAATTGTTAACTAGGCATAGAGTATGCCGCCCCTGTCCTTGTGTATGTTCAAACTGACCGTACCTTTAAGGGTTAATATCTCGGCTAATTACCTATAATTTTTTTCGAAAATCATTATCAACAAGGCTTTTATTCTTCTGCAACGATAGGTATATTCATCAATGCTCAACAATTTTTCTGAATGCCCGTAAATAGAAATTTGTGTATAACAGATAAATACTAATTACCCAAAAACTTCGTGGCCTAGGGTAATCGCTATAATTTTCCGGCAAGGTTTATATTAACGTCTACTACCTCTAATTTTTTCATAATTTTAGTTTCAGTAGATTTGGAATTAGTTGGGGGGGGGGGGACATATTTTTGCGCTACATTTTCAACAATATATTTGAAAATATAATACCGAAAATTAAAAGGAATGTATTTTTGAGTTCAGTGTTACAAAAGCTTTCACATGATACCCCACATGACATACAAAGAAAAGATTTTTTTTCAAGTATCATAATTAGTCCCTCTACTTTTTTACTAAATATATTTATGAATGTTTATTAATCTGAAAATATGTGGGTCAATGGTCTTTATTACTTCCCCAAATTTGAACTCTCCACGTTCCATATTTTACAAGTAAAATGGCTGTAACTAACAGACAGACAGACGGACAGACATACACAGGAGTGATCTTATAATGGTTCCGTTTTTACTTTTTAAGTACGGAACCCTAAAAATTGATTGAGGTCCTTGTTACGATGCCATCCTTTAATTTAGAAAAATGGTAAAATAGTAATAATTTTTAAGAGAAAGTCCACAAACATTTTTGTATACAAAATGCATAATTTAACATCCATGACTGAAGCAATTTTTATATACTATATATATACAAATTGTAGGTTCATTATTAAGACTTGTCCATTAAATTCAATACATTTTGATTTGAATTTTGGCTTGTTATAAATTATGTATTTATCTGCAATACCAGTATTGCCAGTCGGCTACTTAAAAAAAAATCGGATTGCTATATTGCTACCACTTTTTTAAATTGATAAAATTCGCGGTTTTTAATGAGTTTGCGGATTGAGTTCTTTAAAAGGCGGTAGCATTCTAGAATTCTCAATTAAAAAAAATAGCGATCTGGGAACACTGGACACAAAATGAAGATTGTAATTGAATAGCAATGATTAAAAGCATCATAGCAATATACAGCCTTTGCCTAAGTGATCCATCGTCTTTAAAAATAATGTTTATTTACTAGTATACCACGTGCAAAGACGGGTGATGCATAAAAAGATACAGGCACTCAGCAGGTTTTTGGTACATACAGCAAATCTTTAATGTGCGCGCCTTTAGTTACCCGACACACATCCCAACGGATTTACAATTCCGTCCATATATTCAATAGCATATTTCCGTCAATTTCCGTCACAGCAGCAGTGATGCTTTCTTGTACGCGAGCCACGAGGCTGGATTTTATAAACTTGTTGAGTGTATGAATCTTGTCATTTACCACCTGTCTTGGTAGTTCGTATACCTCTTCATACACATTGTTTTGAAAACTGATGAATAATTTAGGTTTACCTGTTTAATATTGTCAAAACGAAGTTTTTTATCAAAAAGAGTTTATTAAACATATATGAACCCTAACAGCTAAGTAGCAAATGTTCTGTTTTCTACTTGCAAACCGATAACAATGAATTTGTTCAAAACATGTTCTTGTGTAACGCTAGAACTGCTATCTGTTTACAAAGACCTTAATAGTTAACTGATATATCAAACATATATAAACCATAACTATTAACTAGCGAATGTTCTGTTTCTTACTTGCCAACTGGTAATGGAAGAAAGTGTGCAAAACATGTTCTTGTGTAATGCTACAGCTGCTATCTGTTTACAAAAACCTTAATACTTAACTGATTTATTAAACATATATAAACTCTAACTGTTAACTAGCGAATGTTTGGTTTCTTACTTACCAACCGATAGTGCAAGATTGTGTGCAATCATGTGTTTGTGTAATGCTGGAACTGATATCTGTTTACGAAGACCTTAATACTTAACTCATTTATAATCATATATAAACCCTAACTTTTAACTAGCGAATGTTCTGTTCCTTGCTTGCCAACCGCTAATAGAAAAAACTGTGCAACACATGTGATAGTGTAATGTTGTAACTGCTATCTGTTTACAAAAACATAAATACCTAACTGAATTATTTTTCGAGAAAATTCCCTTTTCCCTCCGTTTTCCATTAGAACCCAAACTCATCTTCACGTATCTGAAAAGGCTAAAGAAATAAAGCATGATATAATAATTTGACTCATAATTTACTTAAGCGACTATTTTCTAACGAGTACTCTAAATATTTTAAACAACAATTAATTTCGATAAAGTGGCAGTCTCTTTAAATTAGAACGCAATTGCTACATATGTTTTCAACCTATTTAAATCATAACTACAAGATCTTCTTTAACAGATATTATATTAAACTGTTTAACTCACAAGTTTATGTCTAAGAAAAAGATAACGTGGAAATTTATTATATATATATGGATTCTCACAGGAACTAATTATAACTCAGCAGTAATGTTGTAATTATGTCAGGCTTAGTTATAGAAACAATAATACCGAAACTTTTCAGATAAGTAAAACAATTTGCGCAAAGGGAATTAAACGATGTAAAAAACGTTAGCATATTAATTATTTTAGATAATGTATGGTTGCGGCAAAAAGAAAATTTCAAATCCACATTAGTTAAGAATAAAAAATAAAGTGTGTCTTCAGACTTTTTAAAGGCATTCTAAAAATTTTAAAAGGGGGAAAATAATAAGACATTTCATTATATTTGAAACTATTAACTATAAAACATATTTTTTTTTGTAATTATCTTAGATAGATTTATATTTATGCATCCGTCTAAAAAAGACATTAAAAGAGTTTTAAAATTGCAATGTATAAGGAGTTTCTCCCGCATTGTCCATGTCATTTAAATGGTTTGTTTAAAAAATGCACTTGCAGAAAATCTTCAAACTTTCATGATCACAAAAGTTAAATTTCATTTAAATAAGACGTAATCATGTAAAATTTTACCTTCCATATTTTAACTATTAATACATAGAAACAAAGTTATAAGAAGACAAAATAGAGAACAAATAGGCTAAACTACAGTTAGATTTGAAATCAGCTTTTAAAAGGTCTCTTCCCAATAAAAAGTTTTAATCGTTTCACATTCTATGATATTGGTAGCGAATTGACATATCTTTTATTTTTTTAAACGATAATATCAAAGATATCACATCGCAATACAATGATATCCTTCCTTATTGTGTGTGTTTTTACACAATTATGTGAGGGATAAAATCCTGAATCATTAATTGCATATATATATATATATATATATATATACCCTATACATATGAAATCCTAATGGAACGAATTTATGAAACGATTTTATGAAACGACTGATTATGTTTCATAGCTATTTCTACTAATACATCAATTATCCATATTGATCCGAATATATCAAAAATGGTGTTAGAACTTTCAAATTTTAATTTGTTTTCGAGATATGAATTTTTTTCTAATATTAATGGCATATTATTACAATGTCGGAAAAAATTAACATTTTTCACATCTATAAATTTACCAACTTACAATGATAATATTTCGTAATGTTCCACAATATTTCAAAATAATCGTAAATCTCTAAAGTGACGTATAAAAATTGAGGCCCCCAAAATTTGTTGTGTTTGGCAAAGGCCATTAAAACCGCGCTTACATCTGTCCTTGCTAATAATCAAACAATTTAAGCACTAAACCATTTAATTCCAAAGAGGTATTCTGAATTAAAATGTAACATCGTAAAGTTATTTAATTTTTGTAAAAATTATACAATGCAATGTTTTCCAAAAAATATAGTCGTATTTCTATCCTAAAAAAATACAGAAAATTACAGCCTTTATATGTTGATTTATCCTTGGTTTCTAAGCGCTTTCTTCAAATACATTATCTATCGATTTAAAATACATTTAAGATGATAAACATTTTCTTGAAAACAAGCTTGCTTTATATGCTTCTCGCTGTTTATTTATTATCAACATGTTTAATACAACCTTTGTTTACATTAATAATCATAGAGTTGTTGATATTTTCAAAACATTTTTGCTATTATTTTTTTCTTTTTTATTAAGTTTCTGTTCGATTAGTGTATTATCCATCTCGACAGGCAGAATTTTTAAAAGAATATTTTATTTAAGAGAGCTATATCATTATATCTTTATCGCATTTTTAGCGAACGTTTACATGGATTCGTTTGTAACGTAACTTGTGTGTGCAATAGCATTAAATATTTAATCTAATAATATTCGAGAAATACATTTTGATTTTCTTAAAAACAGAATTTCTTTCTGTTTAGTTGTATAAGAAAATCGTCTGCTCATACCCAACCCCATCTGCATTCAAGGAAAGATTCATCGTATCATAGATTAAGGACCAAGATGGGACATTTACGGCAAAATGTGTAATGGCAACAGTAATAGCGTCACTATCGGCAAGGGGGAAGAACTAACAAACTCCGAAATTTACCTATGTTAAAGAAATATTTTTATCCTCTATGGTTTGAATATCTATTCGTTCCTAAAACGAAGAAGGTGTCAGACGATATTCTATTCATGCTTGCTTTATTTATTTAGCTGTTTTTTTTTTTTTTTTTTTTTTTTTTTTTTTTTTTTTTTTTTTTACCGTACTTGTATTGTTTATTTTTAACTTACAAAATGATAATTAGACTAATAATATAAAAGAAAGCCGCCAGAAAATTCTGTTAAGAATGCAAATATGTAAGTTTATAAGATTAAATTGTAAAAAATCAAATTCAGGTATGGTGTCAATTTATTCGTATCGAATAAAATTTTATTGAGTGTATGTCAGTACCTATATTTATTTTTAACTTTTAGATTTATACAATTCTAAAAATTTGTCGAAAGGAATTTTACCCTATCTGTAATATTATTATTATTATTTCTTATATGTTAATATTATAAACATATTTGAATTGATTGTACGCTATTTACATTAAAAACAATATTTTTATTTTATCTGTGAGGAAGTGAAAATGCGTAAATTTTAAAAGATTATTGTAACGATTAATACGTTAAACTTCATAAATATATAAAACACGGGCTATCAAAATTTTCCTGCCTAAGGGGAATAACTATGAAATTTTCTGGGACTTGTAGAGTTCAACATTTCGTATACTTTTATATTACACCATTGCTTTTGATATACAGGGTGTCCGGTCTCAACGGTGTCCAATGGCTAATTCCTAAACCGTTAGTCATAGACATATAGTTCCAATTACAAAAATGCTTTAATTCAGGTAAAGAAATATTTCAAAAGCGATTTGGGCCAATAAACATATTTTTTTAAAAATTACGAAGTTTAAATTTTTATACGGTCCCCCGGTCCTATAAGTTATATTTAGTAAAATTTTCCTTTTACACTGACAAGTAATACAAAAAAAGTCCCGTTATTCTACGATTAAAATTGACCGATTAATAGCTGTTTAAAGTTGGAACATATTTTTTGCTGCAAATTGGGGGTCATTCACAAATTTAGTCGAAATATAATTTCATCAGATATATTTAAAAATGGTTGAGAGTATAATTAACATTGCAATATAAATTTGAAATCTTTAATCATTCTAACATATTAATACAAAATATACACTTTGTAATAAACATTTAAAAAGAAAGAAAAAACAGATTTTTTGTTAAATAAAATTGTGCTAAATTAACAGCCTCAATTCTTTGCAAAATGATACGTATTTTAAAATATTATTAGATTATACTAGCCTGCAAAAGTTGGGTTATGTCATGTTTTTTAACTTTTGATAATTGATTCTTATGTATTCTGTACCGCTTAATTCGAAATTGACCTTCATTTTTAACCATCACATCAGGATTTTTCGCAAATTGCAAATTTCAAAGTTAAAAAGATCAAATTTAAAATTGTTTCTCCTCCCTCATCTCATCGGACCACTCAGCTGTTTAGCTGTAGGAATCCCAGGATAAGCAAAAGTATTAAATAAAAAAGAAAAGTTTTACATATGTTTTATAGTATGAGATTTTCGCTATATTTTAACTTACACATTTACAATTTGCAAAAAAATTCTAACGTGATGGTTAAAAATGAAGATCATTTTCTGATTCAGCGCTAAAAAGTACGAAAAAATAAATTACAAAAAGTTAAAAAACACAGCCATCTCCTCTACTTTATAGTATCCGATTTTTGTTATTCTTTCAATTTGACAATTCATGATTTGCGAAATATCCAATATGATGGTTAAAAATTAAGGTAATTTTCGGATTCAGTGCTAAAAAATGCATAAAAGTTATAAAACCCAACAATCGCAGTCTTGTATTATCTAATCTAAAACTTTTTCTTAAACTTCTTGGCGGTAATCTATCCGAAATTTTTTGTGTTATCCTGTAAAATAAGTATAAATGGTAACCACCGAAAATCATAATAATATTAGATTGTTATCGGATTTGCGCCAATATGTAAAATGTAATCTCTATCGGATATTTGAAATTAAGTTAAAGTTCGTGTACAAATTTTGAACTGGAAAAACATACATACAATCGTTGAAGTAACATAAAAACTTATAAAAATAACATAATTTTTGTTAAAAGAAATCATTAAAGAAACAGTCTCAAATCCTGACAAAATAAAACATATGTTATTTTAGCCAATCTGAAACTTAATAAATGTTAACTTAATCGTAATACTTGTACGATTTTTTTCAAAGCGCATATACGCATGAAATAAGACCTTCGAATACTTTAAGCACTTGATATGTGACCCCTCAGAGCCAAGCCGAACTCGTTTGTTTTCAGAGAAGAAAAGTGGCAAGTCATGCATTTTTAAAGTTTCATAACTCGCTCAATTTTAGCGTGATATGAATGGGACTTTTTTTGTCTTACTTGTCAGTGTAATAGGAATATTTTATTAGATATAACTTATAGGACCAGGGACCGTATAAAAATTTAAATTTCGTATTTTTTTAAGAAATGTTTTTATTGACCCAAATTGCTTTTAAAATATTTCTTTACCTGATTTAAAGCATTTTTGTAATTGGAACTATATGTCTATGACTAACGGTTTAGGAATTAGCCATTGGACACCGTTGAGACCGGACACCCTGTATAGCATTCAAGACGAAATTTTTACCTAGTATTCGTTGCACTTAAAACCGTTCACTAATCATGTAAAAAATAAAATTAAAAAAAAAAAAAAAAAAAAAAAAAAAAAACATATATCCGTGCATGAACATAGAATAGATATCAGATATATAAAATAGAATGTCTATTCTATATTCATGTATCGGTGTAAGATTCTATCGAAAACGTAAACATACAACTTTAAAAAAAGAAAGATCACAATAAGGTAGATACTCAATAATCAGCATACTACAAGGATGGGGAGTTTCTTCCCCATTGTCACTAAGGGCGCTACGATCGCAATCGCATTACCATTACGCTCTATGGGAATGTCCGATCTTGGATGTTAATCTATGCATCGTATCAGCAATTCTTTGTTCAGAAAGTAATAGTATAGAAGATTCCTCATTAATTACTTTGAATTTCACTTGTTGATACTTTTTTTATAACCATTGCATGTATCGGAAGCTGATATATGCAAGTATGAATACTTACTAGCTATAAGATATAAGTACTAAGGTGGTCACAAGAAATCCATTTTCAAATTTTTTCGGGGGGACCCCCCAAAAAGTTGCCAATTGACTAGAAAATGAGATTGGCTAAGTTTCAGCTCATTTGGATAATATTAACCCGTGCCTCATTGAGGTTTAAGTTTGAAAAAAACGTGATTTTTCGCAAAAGAATGCTGTTTTTCTTTCATGAAATGAATACAATTAAACCTAGGAACATAATGCAGGTCTCATTTTATAAAAAAAGTTTTGATTTGACGAACCACACACCATTTTTTTTCTAAAAATGTATAGATTTAAAAATATGTGCATTTTTCAGGACCAGACTTCACCTGAATCCTAAAAATTGACTTTTTATGAAAACGCGAAAAAAAAAATTGTAACATTGCATTTCATCTGCTTTCCACCTTTTGTTTTTCTTTTTTTCGTTTTGTGAAGTCCAATAAAGTGTTTGATTAAAAAAAATTCCAAAGAAAAGGAAAAAAATCGAATTTTAAACTGAAAGAATTCGGCAAAGGAAGTATAGAAATGAGAGCAAATAATGCTCAATTGCATTTTATTATTAAAGTTGTGTTACAAGAAAGGAGGCATAATAAAGAAAATAAATTATTTTCCCTTACAATTGTCACGTTAACCCTTTCTGGCACAGAAAAATTCTGTTCGTAAAAGGATGAAATGATGGTTTGACCCGGAATTTACAAACGACATTTTTAGAAATTAAAATCACATTACTTTAACCTTTCATTGTAAAAGCAAAATTTTATTAAAATATTCTTCATGCCGATTGTAAGTTTGGAATTAAAATTAGGTGGTCCCGGCGTGGAACACTGCGCCGGAAAGGATTGAAGTGGTAATGGTTTAGATAAGGTGGCTTATGTTGACTTTTTTTACCAAAGTATTATCTAAAAATGAAAATGCAACTTGATCCGAGTTAAGATACCAAAGGCGGTTTGTCATTCTAGCAAGTGCTTTGTCTGTAACCTATTTATCAAATTTTCTGTAGTAAACAAGTGATTTTATTATTTGCAGGTCTTGAATTGGGGGCTAAAGTGGCAGTGGAAGTATTGAAGCACGCTTTTGCATAAATATTGATTAAAAATAAGAAAAGATCTCTGATACCTTCTTTTTCTAAATTTGTTATTGAAAGATGATCCCTGAAACAATATATTTTAAGAGAATGAATGGCCTGTACCTCCATCCATCTGACATGATTAAAAGTACCAGGTGCTTTGAAAAAAAGTCTTTTGCAGGAAGGAGTTCTATAAAAATTAAAAAAAGTTGGATAAACTCTTTATAATCATCCCTGAGCTGTTAATTTTAGTTCCTGTAAGAAAATTTGAAATTTCTTCTGAATTAACTATTTATATCTAGTATTTCATCTTCAGTAACATTTGTATACTTACTCTGGTTTAATTTAGACCACCCAATCAGAATTGTTTTTTTTTAAATATCTGGCTGAGGGGCAGTGATTATGCCCATTTTACAATCAAGAACAGCTTTCTAAATTATGCTGGCGGCATGGTAAATACAGAAGACTTTTCCTTTAATAATTGCTATAGAAAAATGCAGGTTAACTCTGAGGCGACCTGTGTTTACTGCAGTTGTATCAAAAAATATTGCCTGTATTTTACCAACTTCCTCCCACTCTTCAACTGCTGAAAATACAGCTTTCACCTGAATTGTTCCGATACTATTTTCAAGTTGAGGAACTCGTAGTAACTGTTCTTCATCCCCACAACTAATTAAAACTTTTATCCACTCTACATGTTCTTTATTCAAAAAATGGTGAAGCAGTTTTCCACCCCAGTGAACAACAGTTCTTTCTAAATGGGAATTTTAAAATCTGTTTTTGATAAGCTCAGTTTTTTGTTTACGAAACAGTTATTTGCAGAGTCGATGTCTGTGGTTAGCTAGTGGATGTATTCTAAGTCTAGCAGCTTCTCTGGCGTTCAGTTCATTTTGCGAATATTATAAAATAAAATGCATAAAACTTGACAATTACTTAGCTGATTACTGTCGATGATTTGATGAGACATGTGGCCAATATAAAAAATCTTACATTTCTGCCATCATATCAAGAGGGGGAAGGGGTTTTACTGAATGTTTCGTCAATTCTAAAAATAGATAACCATAACAGATAACAAAAACAGCCTTGTAATAAAAGGAGAAATTCAGAGGTTCAACTGCAACACAAATCGAGAAGCTCGCTCTTACTAGACACGTAACTAGATAACTAATAATCAATTATAACTCGTGAAATATTTTTAAAGTTACAAAAATTGTTCACTTATTTTTGCCTATTAATAAAAATGATACAAAAAATTATCAAAAGTAATAAAATTTTTAATTTGTCATTTTTTACCTATGTTTCAAAAATGCAGTTTGAGGGTATGGTTCACTAGATGTCCTGAAAAATACTAAATGTTCATTAAATATAAGTTTTCATGAGAGTAAAAGTTCAAGGAAACAACAGTTTCTATGAAATAAAACAAGAATCAGGTTTCTAAGACAAATATTTTTCACGTAAGGAAAGAAAAACGACAATTTTTTGCCAAAAATTGCAAATTTTCAATAATTCAACCTCGATGAGGCACGGGTTAATATTATTTATTTGAGCTGAAACTTTGCCAATATCATTTTCTAACTAATTGGCAACTTTTAGGAGGGTCCCCCCGAAGAAAACGTTAAAAAAAATTTTCCCCATGTTGCTTGTGACCACCCTAATAAGTACGTATGTTTTCAAAATGTAAGTATGTGACTATGAAATTAGAAAAGCATGTACGAGTGCGTACTCGTATTATAAATGATAAGATTAACTAAAATATAGTGCACGAAGTCAAATTAACACTAAACTTTTGTGTTAATCTTGAACCACTCTTGCGCCTTAACGAAATTTTTCAATAAGCATTTTTTCTGTAAGGTTATTATAATTCCCAAGACGTTTATCGTCTCTTTGAGCATTTTTTACCTGACTGCCAAAAAGTGTTATGTATTTCACGCGTATCTGGGTATGTTGATTTATTTATACCCTCGAAACATCTCAACGGCTGGATGGATTTTAATGAATGAGGTCTCTATCGATTCGTCTTAACTGCCCGATGATTATAGGCTAGGTTTTGTTTTTATAAATTCAAAATGGCGGTAGAGACGAAAACATTACGCACTCTATTGAGCGGCATAGCATTGGATATGTCTTTCAAAATGAAGAGGGTGTTTCATTGACTATTTTACTGTCAGAAGCTTCGTTTAAATATTATACAACTTGGAAGTTGTGAAGGTAGGATCTCTAGCTTTACTGAAACTCTAATCTTCATAGACATCTATAGGCTTCATCAAAACAATGTTTATAGATAGGAATTAACAATTAAACACAACTTAAAAATCATCAATGCAAGTAAATAAAAAAAATAGGTAAAAAATATAAAAATATAGTTTCACAATGATGAGAAATAATTAATTAGTTCGCCTTTTACGCAGTCGGATTTTTCGATTTTAGACATTTTATTATTTTTTTTTTTTATAAATATTACTTCAAAAATAAATAACTTTAATACTGTTTTTGCATTGTTTGTCTCTCGCATTTTTTGCAGACTTTCTTTCATATAGGAATTAAAGTTGAATTGAATGAATCACTTTAAAAAAATAGCAAGAAGTAACTCTTTTAATTCAAGTCGAAAATTAAGCACAGGGATTACTTCAATGGTTCTATTGTGTACATCTTTAAAACTAAACTTTTGAAATAATCTTAAAATTACTCGACCTAAAATGCTAATTTTCGAAATTTCAAGCTAGAACTTTTGAAACTGGAGGGAATACTTTAAAATATTTACGGATTTAAAATAGTTCATTAAGTTTAGAAAATCCTGCATTTTATGAAATCTCTTTCAATTATCAAAGACATTTTATCAAAAGGACAGCTTAAGAGACTTATTTAAGCACATATGCGTTATTTATCTGCCCAAGTGACAAGTAAAATTTCACAATAAGGGTTTTAATCTCTAAGATGACAGTTGTTAAATTGATTTTTGTCTTGAAACTGTCAATAAATTGCTGGCTGTATTGAGACATGCATTATATAAATGTTTTAGATAAGGCATAAATTTCATATTCTTCTTTGTAGAGAGCGATTTATAGAAATAATGATGTTTATATATATATATATATTTCGGAATCCATATTCTTCTTTTTTTTCTTCCATGTTAATTTTTGTAATTAGGTATAAGGTACTTTATTTTATATATACAGTTCTATATTGTTGGTTTGTGGCACATTTTGTTGTCAATCATTCACAATATTGCGGTTTTTGATGATGGTCGATAATGTTTAATTAATGGTTATATATATATATATATATATATATACATATCGAGTAGTTTACAATATGTTAAATGGTAATGTAGAGGAAATCAAAGGTTTGCTTACGAGAGAATAATTATAACAATTTTAATGGGGCTTTTTTTCTTTTAACCCAGCATTACACGGGCGAGAAAAACGAACGGGGTTGCTCACGCTGGGTATGTCATACTCATGCGGTTTCTTCCAATTTTTCACCATAAAATCTATATAAAACATAAAACATAAACCACTAGGATAAAAGAAGGGATAATAGAATTTTAAACATATATTAAACATGTTACTTACATTTATTTGTGCATTCGCTGCATATATCTATAGTGAATGCACACGCGAGAAAAACTGCCGATTTTACTCGCTCTGGGTATGTCATACCCATGGTGGTTTCTTCCAATATTTTTACCTTAAAATATACATGAAACATAAAACACTACAAAAAATGAAGGTATAATATAGTTTTAAAGATATATTAAAAATGTTATTTACATTTATTCTGTAAATTACTTGCGTCTATCTGTGCCCAGAGCTGTTACAGAAATTCTCGCGCTGGGTGTGAGATACCCATATGTGGCGATTACGATAGATCTATATTTCGAATTATTTAACCGCTTTCCCCCCTCTAAGATTATGACCTTCGAGGCAGCTACATAAAGACTCATAAATTTCTGAAGAAAAGTTAGGGAGAAAAACTACAAAAAAGCAGCACTAGGTGTGACATGCCCAGCGCGATCAAGCTCGGGTTAAAAATTAGAATTCTTTTCAGAAGTTTTGTTTACCAGTGAATAATTCTAACCATCTTAAAGGGGCTTCTTAATTTTAACAAGTAAAACTCTTTTCTGTGATTAGCATTAAGCGCTTGGAAGTCATAATGTTAAAGGAAGCATTTTAAATTGTTTCGCATGAAATATTTATAAACATGTATTTAAGAATTTAGTAGTTTGTTTACGTCTGAAATACATACATAGATTTAACAAATAAGCAGTAATAATCCATATCCAAAACTTGTTTACACATTCAGAATTATTAAAATATATTCTTAATATTTAATTTTAAATGAATAAAGTCTGTTTAGGATTTTTTCATTCAAGTTTTGATACTATTTTCCTTGAAACATGAAATATTTATTTAAAGAAACTATAGATATATGAGTAGTTGCATAATTAATAACTATGATTCTTTTAAAACTAAATATTGATTCCTAAATGAACTGTTGTATATTATCGTTTTAAAGCATATTCTTGAATTATTTTGCTCATAAAGTTTTTCCCAATTTAAAAATTTAGAAGATTTATGTTTATGCAGCGAAATAGAATCTAAATATATGCCGGTAGCTCAAAAGAAAGCATTTATCCAAAGCTAAATATCATTTACAACCCTAATTATAATTGAAAGAAATGCTTAATAACACATTCTTTCAGGAATTACTAGTAATAGCAATTACATGTATGGCTAATTGTTTAATGCATCTCTTATCTCAGACAAAAGAGATTGAAATATTTTAATTCTATTCTTTAATAAAACATTAAAAGACTATACTTCATGAAACAATAAAAATTGACATTTATAAAGATTATTTTTTGATGAAAATATTAACTAGGTTTTTCTTCAATCTAATTGAATGGTGGCAAATTTTTCATTACGTGGGTTAATTTAAACAGCATTTTCTGCTTATGACATACATCTTGATGGTATTCCCGTATTTTTTAATCAACGCTCTTTATATGAACTAGTCAGTAACTACATAAATGAATACGTCTATTCTTTCTTTTTCTTCTTTTAATTAAATCAGCTAAGTAAAAGTCTCATTAATAACTTCTCAGTTTTATATTTTAAATATGATTAAAGAGTCCATGCTTAAGAAATTTATTTCAATATTAGTCACACTCAATTAAATTCTTGAAATATATGTACACTGGAAGAAATTATTAAAAGCACAACTATGAAAACTCCTACAAACAAAATGATTTTACTGGTAAGAATTTGGAACTTACACAAGTTCTTTGAATTGCAACTCCTGATATATATTCAAAATGCAGAATATCATATTTCCCTCCCTCCCCCCCCCCAAAAAAAAAAAAAAAAAATTAAATAAGAATATCAGAAATGTGATAAGAAGTCGGTCAGAGGAAAGTGTGTGTTTGTTTCTATAACATTTCAACTGCACGTAGAGAAAGTTTGTAGTATGTGTGGACATCCCTAAAATGAAAGAAAAGCTTAACTGCTTTATTAGCTTACTGTAGTCCTTTTATTCTAACAATTAAACAATATTTCTCAGAATACTTTAGATTTCTCCTCAATGACATAGTCTACTTCGCACGCATAAAACTTTTATCAAATTTGTAAACTGCGGTGTAACGAATATGAATATCATTTACCTAAATGACAACATTGAACATGACATAGTAACTTAGTGCTTTTGATTCGTAAATTAGAGTAAGCATAAAGTACCTCTTTATATTTGTCCTTCTAATTTTTTCATGTGTGTGCGCATATACATATATATATACAATGTGCTTCAACCTATAACAAATCAAAGACATATTATGTGAGAAAGTTGTATTTCCATAAATCGAACAATCATAAAAGATTTTGAAAGTCCACCAAACAAATTACTTTTTTCCGGCGACGTTTAGGCCCCACTAGTGGCCGAGAGGTTCTGCTCTCAAAGCTGGTAGACGGGATGTGCTGGGTTTGATCCCAATCGCGCCCGTCGGCCAAATCGTTCGGAGTTTTCGTGGTTTTCTTCGAACCTTGGTTTTCCAAGCGTTAATACGGGTTAGGTTCCCTTAGAAAGACCTCCACGAAGGTCACTCCTCCCCTTAGGACCTATATCCTATATTATTAGGGCCTATATAGTGTTGATAATTGGCCGTCAAAAACACAAACGAGCAAACAATTAGGGACGTTTAGTTCACTCTTGCCTGTCTGGGAAGGTTCCCTACGTCGCCATGCACAGGAAAATAGACGACATTCCGTATTAGTATGCTCGTATTTAGTACCAGTACATTTGGAAATGAGTCACTATAATTTGTTTAGTACGTTTCGGCATGATTGAAACCTAAAATTATCCTGAACAACAAACATACAATGTAGTGTTTCCAGAACACCACCTACTTACAACTTGAATGTGCTAGAACACACACATAACTACAGCCGAGCCACTCATCAAACATGTGTTCTATGGTCCAGAGTTAATCGCACAGCAGTTTAAAATTATCTCTTTCATATTTTGTGGGTGTTATGCACATTAAAATTGGGGCTGGGTATTCAAAAATTCTCCCTGTATATATACACATATATACAGGGTGTTGCAGAAATCGACCGACAAATTCAAAGGGGCCATAGTAGACATCAAGTGGATAAAAAATTATCATAGAACATGTGGTTGCAAACCACATTTAGTTGGAGAAAATTGCAAAAATCTTTTTGAAAGGTGTGAAGTCGTGTGTAAAACAAAACTGACCGATAATAAGTAAAAAAAAAAATTGACGTAAAGAAGGATTGCAATGCAGTACAACGTCAGAAAAAAGGCGACGGGACATTTTTATAGGAATTGTCTGAAGTTGCGGCAGCTAAGGTCATTGCACAACCAACAGCGACAGACGCAGGATTACCGTACACGTTCAGATATAACTACAAATCTTCGATCAATTCCTACAAAAATGTCTCGTCATCTCATTTCTCACGCTGAACTGTAATGCATTGTAATTCTACTTTAGGTCAAATAAATGTTTTTCATTTTATTATCGGCCATTTTTTTTCCACTTGACGTCACATGCTTCATAAATATTTTTACGATTTTCTCTTATTAAGCGTAATTTGTGATTCCATGGTAATTTTTCATCCTCTTGATACCTACTATCACCCCGTTTAATTTGTTGGTTGAATTAGGCAACACCCGGTATATGGTATATATAAATATAAATTCTTAGGGAATAAGATTGTAGAAAATTCACTAAATGAATACTATCACCCAGCTTAATTTGTTGGTTGAATTGGGCAACACCCGGTATATGGTATATATAAGTATAAATTCTTAGGGAATAAGACTGTAGAAAATTCACTAAATGAATACTATCACCCCGCTTAATTTGTTGGTTGAATTGGGCAACACCCGGTATATGGTATATATAAGTATACATTCTTAGGGAATAAGATTGTAGAAAATTCACTAAATGAAAAAACTTCTATTATCATGCGCTGTTAAAAATATTTACTAAGAACTGTTAATTCTGTTTACTCTAAGAATCCTCAAATGTTCAAACAGCTGGAAAAAATTATTTGTCAGTCACGCGCATCCCGTTTCAGTAAAGACATTTCAACAAGTGCCTTTGAAATTTACCCTTCAGTTGAATCATGTTATTGCTAAGAAATGTGACCGAAACAATTGTAATGTGATTTAACCTTTGTTCACAAAGCATACTTTTAGACACATTTTTCAAAGCCAGTGCTCAGTGACTGCAGCGACCTCTGATGTCCAATCTCAGAACTATTTTTATAAACCGGTGCATAACAAATTCCATACCTGTCTGTCTAACATACCCTTTCTTTCACTCTTTCTTTCTCTCACTGTTTCCCAGTTATGTCATTTCAAAGTTGTGGTATCCTTTTTGAAACACCCTGTATATATGAAATTGATAAACTTAAAAGGTACTTTCAAGAACAACAAATACAAATGAGACACATGAAAACTACATTATCTCTAGCTTCTATTAAATTTGAATATATTTTATGTAAGTGCTGACCAAATGGAAGTTTAACTTATAATCTTTATGATTGAGAGAAATATAATGACATCCATTAAGGAAAGTTGTCTGAATTATTGTCCACTTCTACGAACAAGTGAGAGTGACAAACATGAAAAGGTTTTCGTTATTAATAAAGTTGAATAAAATATGAAAGTGACATTACCCTCCAGATACTAATGACTCATGAAATATCCATTTAACTGTTCATTTCAATCAATTTCTAATTTGACATTTTGTGCGTTATCTCTTCAGAAATTAATTAACCGGTGAAAAATGTTCCTCTCCAAATTACTATTCTAATTAATCATATGCCTAAAAAATAGCTGTATTAATCGCTACAGAAAGAACTGGATAATTTTCCCTAAATCTATGTTGTTTTATAAAATCAATCTAAAAGGGAGAAACATGAAATGAAGAAGAATATTTAATGTTATTGAACTTATTTTTTTTTGCGAAATACAACTTATAGAATTACATAATGCATCCATAAATACAGGGTGGTTCAGAACTATGTGTCAAAAATGTAAAGGCAGGTAGAGGGGACCTAAATAAGGTGATCTCGTACAGGAATGTGTGTGCGGAAATGCAGCGTTGAGGCAGTAGAGCGCGTTGTTGAGTTCAGTGTGTAAAAGCACTTCGCCGGCTTGAATAGTGAATCTTCGCATGGATTTCGAGCCCCATGCGCTGTTACACGAATGCGGAGCTTGCTTGCATTTCATGTATGGGGCTACTCAGAGGATGTACATGGAATTGCTCTCGGGTAGGAATTTGCTGGATCGCTGAACATTTGAGCGTTTTCATGGGGAGTTGTGCTAGAGTAGATCGTTTCATGCTTCGAGGCGTGATACGGGCAGTGGAAGATATCGCATAATACTTACTGTGAAAGAAGTAGTACTACGTAAAGTAGAGGATACTCCTTCAACAGGCTCGTGAGCCGTTAAACGCTCAGTGTGTGAGAGACATTTCCTTGTGCAGCCCCATACATAAAAGGCATGTCCGCAGGCTCCGCATTGTTGTAATGATGCACTTGCTCGAAACCCCGGCAGGGAATGACGATTCGACAGCTTTAACGCCGAACTCAACAGCGCTTTCTGCTGCCACAACGCTGCATTTCCGCATCCACATTCCTATACGAAATCTGCATATTTAGGTGCCCTCTACCTGCCTTTACATATTTGACATATAGTTCTGAACAACCCTGTATATCGCAAAACATGCAACCTGTTTATTTAAAAACAAATACAAAACAAATACTTTATTTATCAGTAAATATCTTCTTCATCCCTTTTTAAAAATCGAATTATTCTAAATGAAATGCTGGTTAATTGAATAAAGTATATTAAACGTGAATAAAGAGTATTGATTTTTAAAATAATTACGTATTGTTAAATTTGAAAACACGTAAGCGGCAGAGTTATAGAAAAAGGTTTAGAGAGTTTAAAATTAATAAACCGAGAGATGTAGAACAACAGGGCGATGAAGACACATAATTATAAGTAATAACAAATACATTTTACTTAAAAATATATGTTTAATAATAATTAATCACAAAGAATTTGTTATTGTGGAATTTCAAATTTTTAAGCGACACAGATTCAGATAGAGATTTAGAGAGATTTGAATAAACAACGCGACAAGGCTAGAGCGACAGGACTATAGCGACATAAATGTATAATTAATAATAAACAGTTTATAAAAATATTGTAATTAATAACAATTAATAACTAATTATTTGTTATTGCTGAATTTGAAATTTTAAACGACAGAAATTTATAGAGTTTTGTATAGAACAGCGCGACAGTATTTTAGGAATAGATATTGATGTAGAAAATTTTGGAGAAGAATTAAAATTATCGATACATTATAAGATTTTATTCCCACATTTAATAACTATTGCTTTTAGTACTAGAACTTACAGAAGGAATCTGCATTAATTGCATCATACACTGACATCAATTATGAATTTTTTTATTAATTATGGTAAACTTCTACTATCAAGTGACACTGACAAACGCAGAAAGGTTTTCTACATTAAAGCCGTTAGTGAGTCAATTTCCGAATTCCGCTCACTAATGCTAAATCTAAGGGCGTTGAATGCATTTTTATATTTAAAATATATCCGCAGGAAATTAAAATTTTAACTCTATTTTTTTTTTCATTGTAATATTCCTAAAAAATGTTTATGTTTTTCCTAGTTTCTTAGTTAGTCAGTTAGTATCTATGCTTTTATTAATGATGTATGAATGGGTTAAAAGATGACGAACTGTGAGTAAGGTTTGAACACTTCATATAAAATTAAGTATATATTTTAGAAAAATATACGCAAAAAAAAAAAAAAAAAAAGTTGGAAATTGCACGTCAAACGTGACAAATCAGGTGCGTCTTTTCTATAACTAGTTTTATAAATATTTTTTTTGCACTGCATACTGTACTGAATGTATATTTTAGTGCACTTGCTAAGTGCATATCAATTTCATTATGTTCGAAAGGCTGTAACATCAATAAAATGCACTTGAAACAATTTTTCCCATTGGCCTTAATGTAACGGATCTCCCTTCAGATATTATATTTTTTATGAATTATCCATTTAAACTGCTATTTTTTAATTTTCATTAATCTCTAATCTTGCGCTTCCTACATTACTGTCTCTTTTGAATTTAATTAGCAGGCAACAATTATTATATCCCAATGACTCTTCTCTTTAGTAATGACCTAAGCAGAATATTTTTGTGAGAATCATTGTATTTTAAAATAGATTAATTAGTATTGCGCTAAATGTTCTTGTAAAAACAGCAGTAAAATATGAAATATTAAATTTTTTTCCAGTGCGTATGACTGTATTTTTACTAAGTATCCTAATTATGTTTTGTGTGTGTGTGTGCAAGTGAACATGATAACAACTAAAAGGTACATCCAATTCAGCAAACTACCGCATCAAGAAAAATATAGAATTTCGTACAAATCGCCCAGCATAATAGGTATTTAAGCATTTTTCAATTTTTTTACTGATTCTATAGTGAAAATACCACAGTAAATGTGATAATATATAAGTGATATATATAATGCTACGAGGAAATCAAAAATCAGTAGGAAAGAGGATTCTAACCGGGAGGACATGCGTTTGAATCCGACTAAGTTGATCGTATCAGATATTTATATATATACAGGGTGACAAGAAATAACTTGAACACACATGATACATTATAACTTTAATGCTAATGAAAATATTATGACCAAACTTCAAAATAAATATGAATACATTATTTTGTCTAATATATTTACAAATTTTCAAAGTGGCTACCTTTAGCCTTAATATGGAGCTTTAAACGTGTCACAAAATTTTCGGCTATGGGCCTCAACTCACTTACTGATATTTTATCTCATTCTATGCATAAGGATTTCTTTAGGGATGCCAAAGTTTTATGAGGTTTAGCACACACTCTTGTCTCCAAGATGAACCAAACAGAATAATCCATTGGGTTCAAATCTGGAGAATAAGGTGGCCAACCTTGAGCTCCAGTGCAGTCAAGAAAATGTGTCCTTTAGCTCTGTGTGCGGATGCGGAATCCTGTTGGAAGGTCCAACTTTTGTTTACAAAGAACTTTTGTGATTAAAGTAAGACAACATCTTCCAAAACGAGTTTGCGATATCAAAAATGAGTTTGCGATTTGTTGATTAATCGTTATCCCGTGATCAACAAAAACAAGTGGTTTTTCTCCACTAGCACATATCCCACCCCAAACCATTATAGATTGGGGTTGTTGACGTCGTTCATCAATGCAAGAATGTCCAGGTGCTTTTGCTGATCAAACTCTATCATTATGGCTATTGTGAGCGTGTTCAATCGAAAAAGGTTTCTCATCTGTGAAGACAAGTGTTTGCCATCGATCACTTGCGGCCCGCTGTAACAGTTTTTTACGCCTTTGAAGTTTTGTGCGTTTGTTCTCTGCTGTTAACTTTGAGCCTCTTTCATTTTGTTAGGGTGAAGACCAAGCTCTACTCTTGCCATCAAATGTGCGGTTTCTCTGTTGAACTTCATCTCTTTAGCAACCTTTCTCATTGAAATCCTATGATTTCGTTAAACTCGCATTTTGATAACAACCCGGTTAGCCTGATGTGTTAACGGTGCGCTTTCTTCCTCTTCCTGGTCTGTCACCATCATGTCTGAGTTCTTTAAACCTTTTGATTGTGTATGAAACCGTCTGCTTAGGCCTTTTCTATCGTTGAACAATTTCACATTGTTTCATTCTTTGCGAATGTAATTCAAGTATGGTACATCGTTCGTTAACCATAATGGTTATCACAACTAATTTACTTAGGGTAGAGTAGCCATATTTGGACCGCCGCTTTAATTGGACCGTTGCCATTCTGCCGTTAATTACAGCAAGAGACTCCATCTACCGCTGAAATCCTACTCACCAGAATGACGTCACTCATGATTAGAAGAAGCAGCCTCCTACCACGTGCTGTTTTCAGACAATTTAAAAAAAAACCTAAAGTTAGCTGTTTTGATCTAATTTTTTCCTACTAAACGTAAGTGAATATTTTAAAACTAAGGTAAGTTGTTATGCTTTCATATACATATATGAATTCATCTGTTTATTGCGCATATTTTTCACGCGGATTTGTTTGATTTCGTTTTTGTTCTTAGTCTTGAAATTAACTGTTTTAAAAAATGGCGCAGTTGCCGTAATTGGGCCAATTTAAGTTGTTTAAATTGGACCAGATATGCGATCATAAATTTGAAAAGTAAGTAATGAATTTCGAGGACGGTACGCTTTGTGCACAATTCTTTTTATATTTTATAATGGATTACTATCTCCATGAAGTTTTTTTTGTATATCTGGATTAATTTTTTTATATACAGTTTAGGCCTATATAAACATTAAAATATTTTTACATGTCTATGCAATAAATTCTGTTTGAAATGTCGTTTATCTTGCATGTAATTGTATTTATTTTCTTTGAATACTTTATTCCTATGGCACATTTGATTTACAGAGTTGAATTCAGACATTTTCCTCCTGCAGGATAGTTTTTGATGGAAGACTTTTTACAGTTCTGGAGAGTGACTTTTTTGCTATTAAAACGCATAAAATCTCAAACCTTGATGAAAATGTTGAAAAGGATGTAGACGGACTGTCTGGAAGAAAAACACCCGTGGCAGCAAAAGCTGTTAAAGATATAGGAAACAAAAAGCAGACAGTAAGTTGTGAAGACATTCACCTACAACAAGGCTGCAGCTACGAATCCTCGCCAAAAGCCAAAAAAAAATCTTTAGAAATGTTATTTCCCTTGCTAAATTCAGTTAAATCAAAGTACAGAGGGAGCCAAAAAACAGTTGTGTTAACAGCATCGTCATATAAACTAAACCTTGAAATGAAAAAAAAAAGACAAAAGGTTTTACAGCACAAAAGCAATGGGAACATAAAGTTTTAAAAAATAGGCGTAATGCAATTAGCAAGAAAATGATGGAAGAGAAGAACTACAAACATAATGTAAAGAAAAGTTATGTTGAAAAAAAAAAAGAAAAAAAATCTGATAACTTAGAATCTAAAAAGAAAAATCTAGACAGTGATGATTGATTTTGACTAATTTGTAAGAAAAATAAAATAGCAGAAATGATTCAGTGTGCAGATTGCCATATACGGTTCCATGTTGTATGCGCTGGAAACAAAAACAATAAACAAAATTCATGTATAAGCTTTGCATCACTCCTTACATGACATTCAAGTAACTGACAATTAGTTTCATAATTTCTATTCTTAATTACTGATAACTTTGATTTATATTTTGAATACATTTTGATTTAAACCAATTACTCTTATTTTCAGATATTTGATTTCATTATATTTCATTGCTGTTATTTTGCTTGATTGTTTCATTAATCGCAAACTTTGCTTTTAATAAAATTAGTTATATTCCCTAGTCATTAAAACAATCTGATTTTATTTGGTCCAATTTAGGAGACTGTGGATCCAACTTAGGCGACCAGTTGCTGAATTTGGACCACTTTTGACAATTTTTTCAAATTAAAATAAAATTTAGATTTTCAAAAAGAAATTGATCTAAATATTTATTTAGTTAGTAGATGAATAGATTGACCCTGTGTAATGATCTTTTGCAAATATTCCAAAAATTAAGTGAGTTACGCCTGAAAATACGTGAAGTGGTCCAAATTCGGCTACTCTCCCCTACACCTGTTTATTAGCTTTCTAGAATCAATTCGTTATGATAATAACTTTATAACTTTAGTGGTTGTACAGATTTTTGGTTTGAAACTTCGTCCAAGTTATTTCTTGTCACCCTGTATATATATGTGTGTGTCTGCTCCATAAGGCTGCTATCCACTGAGCTTCGAAATTACCCTTGTGAATGTTAAGTTTATGGGCAGTTGATGTACTTTTATATTCAAAATATTACCTCAGGAAATTAATATTTTTAATTTATTCTTTCAGTGTTCTTTTCTTAAAGGATGTCATTTTTTCCTTAGTTCCCAAAATTATTTCTAAAATCTATGCTTAATTTAATATTATATGTTTTAAAAACTGATGAGATGGAAGTGAAATTTTGACACTTCATATAAAATTAAACGAAGATTTTACAAATATTTTGAAAACTAAGGAAAAAGAGACCTCCTTTAAGAAGAGTACACAGAAAAAAGAAATAAAAAATATTTATTTCCCGAGGAGATATTTTGAATGCATAAATGCTTCAAATGCCCCATAGACTTAACGTTACCGAGGAGAAATCGGAAGGGGAGTGAATGGCAGCCTTCACACTATACAGACGGCAAACAGTATAGCCAAATCTGGATGGTTTTTTATACAGAAATTTCAAGTTCACACCAGAATATGTTTAAAGTTAATTTTCTATTACGTTCTTCACGAAAACTCATTGATTAGTATCGTAACCAAAAACAACTGTTAAATCGTATGTTGGAGAATTTATAATTTCTTAACGATACCTTTATAAATGACGCACAAAATCGATAGCCGTCGTATCATATTTGCCAAGATTTACGCTTTTTTCCTACCACTATTCTTGACCAGAGAAATTTGTCTCATTTAGTCATCGAAAACATAGGATTGAATAAGGCAAAATTTCCTGATTAAAAATAGTGGTAGGTAAAAAGCGTAAAATTTGGCAGCTATGCGCCTTATATAATGTTAAATTTAAAAGGCAAAATTCCATTTCATTAAAAACTTACGTCTAAACTTGTTTCATTATTAAATCTTAATCTATCAATTTAAAATATGATCAATATTTTACTTGCTTTATGATTGAACTATGAGTAAAATATTTTCATTTCTAAAAGTTCTACAACAACAACAACAACAACAAAAAATAATTTTAAATTAACTCTTCCATTTTTTTTTTTTTTTTTTTTTTTTTTTTTTTTTTTTTTGTATTTATGTAAAGTATTAAAAAATAAATATTACGATATTTTTTTTTAAATTAGACTCAAATTTATTTCATATTAAAATAAATGAATAGGAAGATATTTTTTTATCACCATTACTTAGTGACATCATATTCAGTGACATCAATTAAGGAAAGTTGTCGGAAATATCACGCCCTTCTAACAAACAACTGACGATTTCAAACATTAAAATATCCATTTTTTTAAATGCAATGGATTAATACACGATAGTGACATTTTCCTTAAGACACAAGTATCTCATGAAATATAAATTTAACTGTTCAGTTTCAATAAATTTCTAATTTCACATATCGTGTGCTAACATCTTATCAATTTTTTGTATATAACATTTTATAAAAAACTGATCAATTATAAATAAAACAATGTCTATTAATTTAAAATTGCCTCTTATATTACGTTTACTATTAATTAGGTTTGAATTTCATTCATAATTAAGCTAATTAAATAGATTAACATCCAACAAAGAAATAAATTATGGAAAGTTGTTTTAATTATTGCGCACTTCCATGTATTCAGACTAGCATGAAATGCTTTCAGTAATTAATAAAGTGGAGCAGTATTTGAAAGTGACATTTTTCTTCAGAGTAATGTCTCCTGGAAAAGCCAAGAACTGTTAATTTCAATCAATTTCTAATCTGACATTTTATGTTTTAACGTCTCCTCAAAATTTAACTAGCTGGGGGAAAATATTCATATCTAAAATTTCGTTTTAGTTAATCAGAGACTGAAAAGAAGTTGTTATCGTAATTACGGTATTTAGAGACAGTTGAAATGGCCTGATGATGCATTTTAAATCGTAATAAATATAGATTTGTGACAGCGTTAGACATAACATATTTTTAATATGTAACATAAAAATGAATAAAAATCTTTATATATTTATCTAAAAATATACAGCTTTTTTTTTATATAAATGCCACACAAATATTTATTTTGAATCATATTAATTAATTATGTATAAACACAATAATCTGATTGCTAATTTATTCAAACGAGTTGTAATTTTTCCATCTGAGAGAAAATGTGCCCAAAGTAGGACTCGAACCCAGAACTCGCGGCTTTAATTGGCAATGCACAACCATTTGAGCTGTCAGAACGATACCCCAACCAACACAATATTTGCTCAGATCAAACATTTGGTCATGACACTTGCGCGGTGATTTTAAACAGCACACCAGAATAAACCGCAGGTAAAGGAACTCCAACGAAATATGAATGAGTAATTACACATTAATTAATTACTATTAAACAGAATCATTAGATTATTAAATTATTCAAAAGAGTTGTAATTTTCCCATATGAGCGAAAAATTATTATTATAATTAATTACTTACCAATCATATGATTGTGTTTAATAATAATTAATTAATGTGTAATTACGCATACATGATTTGTCGAAGTTCCTTTACAGGCGGATTATTCTTTTGTGCATTTTCAAATAGTAAATGTCATGACCAAATGGTTGAGCTGGGTGAATATTGTGGTTGCTGGGGTGTCGTCCAGATAGCATAAATAGTAGAGAATTGATAGAACTCATATTTAGATATAACTCAACATGTGTACAGAGAATAACAAGGTTTAAAACGAGTTCGTTGGCCAGTTCCATCCTCCATCTTGTTTCAAAATGGCAGCCTTTTAAAAAATTTAAAAAGATTTTTGAAAAAAATTAGAAACGGAAAAATATTTTTTTCTTAAATGATTGACCTTTATACATGGATTTCTGTGTATCATTTGTTTTGTCTTTATTATAAAAATTATTTGAGTTTTTGCAGTTTGAATGTCTAGGATGGCTAACACTTTGAAACAATCTGATTTTTGACATGAGAAAGAACACGTATTTATTAACAAATTTATATGTGACTAAGCAGGTGTACAGGAAATACTAATTTCTGAATGGAGTTCGTTAGCCATCTTCATTCAGCGTATTGTAAAAACTTAGTCATAAAAAAAAAAATTTAATTTAATAAGGGGACAAACAAAATTTGAAATACAAAAAGCTTTTTTCTAACTGTTTGTCCTTGATATAAGAATTACTGAGCATTTTTTTTTTCGATTTCATCGTAAAAATAATGCCTGATATATAGTGGTTTATAAACTGCTAGAATGAAGCTAACTTAATTATAGCTGACTAATTTAGCGAATTTCTTATTCAGAAATTACGAAAATTGATATTGAATCATATGTAACCGGGTTCCACTAAATTTATATTCGTGTGTTTCAGTAAAGTAAGTTAGATTTTAAAAACAAGGTATATGAAAGCTAACTTTGCGCCCATCCATAGAGCAGAAGGACAAGTTTACGTCGAATTCTGCTGAAAAAATACGAATATATTTTTCGGTCTATGCTATTATTATGAGTAAAGCTATTTAAAAAAATGTTTTGCTCATTGTCAAATTTAAAAAGAATTTCTTACTGTATTAAAAATGTAAAGATCTATACTATTTTACACTATTGTGTTTTAATATGAGATTTAAGTGTTTTATTATTAAACGCATCTAATTTCAATTTTGCATTATTTAGTGTTAAGCGTCGTATATTGATATCAAAGCTTAAATTGTTTAACTGGTGTTTTAAATATCGGTATGAATACATCCCTTTCTAAAAGGCAATAATAATGATTTTAAAATCTATCAAACAATTTATTTCTCATTAGTATTCTTAACCTATGCACGATAAATAATAATTGTGAAGGAAAAACTCATTGTAGAATTTTTGGAAAGATATATTTGGAAAGATAAAGATCTCTCAAGAAGTAATGTTTTAATATGTTTGACCGTTGGCATTGGAATTGCTCCTTCCTCAAAGGTTTAAGAGAAAATTCTTTTAATTATCGCGCACTTCTACTAATGAGAGACAGTGCTTAACATCAAAAGTTTTTCGCTAATATTAAAGTAGCATAAAATATGTAAGAGACATTTCTCTTCAGATTGCGACATCTAATGAAATATCCATTTTACTGCACATTTCAATCTCAACAACCAATTTCTAGTTTGACAATTCCGTGTTATCGCATAATCAGAATTTAATTAGCAAGTGAAAAATGTTCCGATTCAAAACACTGTCCTAATTATTAAAGAAAAGAAGTTAATATCTTAAACGCTGGAATTTCGAAATGAACCTTTTTTTCTTGTAATGTGAAAGTGATATCAATTTTAGAGTAAGATATATTATTTTTAAACAATCAAAAGTGAAAATATAAATTGTAAATTAAATGTATTTTCTTAATAACAGTTTTTAAAACTTGTCTAAATGAGCTAAAACTCCTTGAAGTATCCCAAAGGGAAAAAAACGAATATGATTTATGATAATTGTGCTAGCGTTTGCAAACTTAGTTTTTAAAAGATAATATAAAAGTAATTAAAACATTCATATATTTATTACAAAACATACAGCCTGTTTATTTTTAATAAATGCAATATAAATATAACTTTTGAAAGTTTGCATTAGAACAGATCTCCATTTTTTACATCACAATAAGCAATGGTAACACTGATTTCTTCTGACTGCGTTGTGTTTGTTTAAAATCTGAGAGTGGTTACTTACTAGTGGTTATTTAGTAAATCTATCTACACTACTAATAAAAAGAAGTAAAGTTTGTGTGTTTATTTTTATGGAGTAATCTCTAGAACTACCGAACTGATTTCAAAGGTAATGACATCAGAATGATGGTATTAGTCCTTTCTCCAACATAGACTATATCTTATATCAATTCCACTAATCCAAAGAAAATGCGAGAGAAACAAAATCTAAAAATACGATTTTTGTGTTAGTGAAGGACCTAGAAACATGAAATTTTGCATCATACCTACTTATAGATATACATGATGTCTAAAAGCATTTCTTTAAAAAATCGAAATTTAAAAGGGGTGAAAATGCGCGACGTTCTTAATTTCGATTTCTGCGCAATCGCACGAAATATCAAACCTATTTCAAAAGTAATGGTTGCAAATTGGCTATATTGTATGTTAAAATAGCAATTAAAGCCTTTGTGCTCAGCCTTGCTTTTTCTAGCACGCTGTTCCTTTTTTTTTTTCCCCTCTCTTGCACTGAAGAAGAATCTCGCTGTAGATTCGAAACAGCTGTTTGCTGCTTTTTCACGCATTATTTGTGCATTTTAAACGTTGGTTTACTGCATTTTATATTGTATGTTGCTATCACTACCACCTGTGGGTTGCAGGAGCCAAAAATATTCAAAAATTCAATTTTTGTGATACTAACGGATCTAACATGTTGAAATTTGGCTTGGTAATTACTTAAAAGACGCAATTGCTTTCCAAGAACAGTTGAACGAAAATTCCAAATTTAAAGGATGAAGTGAATGAAAAGCGTGCTAAAAGACTTTATGCAATCTTATAAAATACTAAACCGATTACAAAATTAATAGTTGAAAATTGGTGGTGATAGAGCCTGCTCAAACATAAGCTATATTTTATGTCGGTACCACTACCACCTGGTGTTTGCACAAACAACATATGTTCTAAAAAAGCCTTTAAAAACTTTATAAATTCCGTTTTCTATGGAACATTAGGAGATACCAATCAGGTTTCAAAATTAATGTTGACAAATTAATAGTTACAGTCCCTGTTTCAACACAGGCATTTTATGGTTGTGCAACTACCAGCAGATAGGTTGTTTATCGTTAGACAAGGATATTGGGATTTGACATACTGGTTAATTTTAGATGTAAGTACGTACTGAGAACGGTTTCTAAAAAAAAAATCAATACTTCAAATGAATACTGTAATGAGCGTATGAAATGAGTATAAAAGATTCAAAATACTTTTAAAAATATCACTTAATTGGAATTAGTTTTAGTTCATGTTTTTAATTTAAGTCTTATTTCTGCCTAATGCAGTTTATTAATGACGTTTAGTCAAACTGTGGCTTAATTAGTGATTTTTGAATTGTTCCTAAAAATATAATTTCTTCTAATAAAAATTGGACATACAAATATTACTTGGCACATTTCAACAACTATGCAGCAAAGACGCGGTTTTTCCTAGTTTTTTGTAAATCAAAACACCTTAAAATTACTTTTTTGAAAAATGAGTTGTAAAGTATTGCAGAATTTCTAATGGTATAAATTAGCATACATTTCATTATGGGTTGTATGTACATCTATTAAGATATAAGTCTTTTATATTGATCTGATTCAAAGTAAATGGAAAATTATTGTCCGATAGCTTTAATAGAAGGGACAGTCAAATGAAAACGAGACAGACTAAATAACGTCTATTCCGCGGACGTTGGTAACGCAGGTCCGTGCGTTTAAAGTAGTACCCTCTATAGGGAATCAGGAAGGAAGAGCGCGAGCGATGACCGCTGTGCCATTTGTCTATTAGACGCACTCTAATTGAGGTGAGGGAATCGTGTGTGCGTCAGAAATAACTATGAAGCATGGGAATGAGGAACAGAGATGTGTAATGCGTTTTTTGACTGTGGAAGGTGTGTCAGGAAGTGCAATTTATGTCCGAATGCCTGCTGTGTATGGTGAAAACAGTGATTGTGGTTTGAGTTTAATAAACGGTTTCGAGAAGTCAGAAGTTGGAAAAGGCTGGCTCATAGTGTCATTACCACTTCTGTCGTTGTTGCGGCGGATGCTAGCGTCAGAAATGACCGATTATGGAAGACATTTGACTCATGTTGTGTATTAGTCACGGTACTGCGCACGCCATCTTGACATCGCATCTGGAGTACCTGAAAATCTATGTGCAGTGGGCTCCCCACAGCCAGACGGAGGAAATAAGCTAAGTCTAAAATTAACAAGATAATAAACAGTTTAGTTACTTTTATTCCATCTGTATCGCTTTGATTTGACAACAGTTTATCTACATTTTTCCATCTGTCTCGTTTTCATTTCACTGTGCCTTATACCATATAAAGACGTTAGTATAGAAACGACATTTGAATTATCGAGCAATTCTTCACATAATAGTAATAAAAAATGATTTCAAGAAACCTCTGTCACATACATATTTCTTTACAGATATTTAAAAATGATAAGGAACTTTTAAGTAAAAAAAATCGCATACCACAACTGCAGAATTTGATATTGTTTCTTATAGATGTAGTCAAAATGCCTTAAACAAGTTGCTTGAAATTAGATTTGCGTTTGCAGATAATTTAACTTCTTTATACAATGATATAAATGTTATCATTAATTTATATATATATATATATATATATATATATATATATATATATATATAATTTGGTATAGTTTAGTTTCGAAACAGTTGCTTCAGGTTGTTTCCATAAAAATGCATGAGCATTGTCATTAATTGAATTTATGGTTAAAACTATTTCTAAAATATGACTCAACCAAAATTCAGTTTCTGGTTCAACGTATTTTCAAACGAAGGTCCAACTTAATACCAAACCATAGTAGAAACAATTACCAAATTATGGTTTAACCTATAACCAAACCATGGTTCAAACAAAGAACCAAATGATGGAGAAATATTTTGACATATTATGGTCGTAGCTACACTTGTTCTATATTTTGATGAAACGTTGAACCGAAATTTTTAACAGTGTATCTGAATCTTTGACACGAAAGATATAAGATATCAGAATTATTCTATTGGCAAAAATTAAACCTACTAAAAATTTATATTACATTATTATGAATGGTAACCTTACAATGAAAAAATTATTAAAAGATCCTTGAAACATATATGTGTTTTAACGATATTTTAAAAGCCAACATCAACGACTTGTTCTTATTTTTTCTGGAAATAATCTAAACCTGCATTATTTCAAAAATACTCATTACATTTTGTGCAAAAAAAGTTTCACCAAAATAACCCAGTAAGATATCAGAATCATCCTACTAGAAAAAAAATATACCTGCTAAAAATTTCTGATACATTATTATACTTACATTTCAAAAGTTTGTCAAAAGTAATAATAATTAAAAAAACACAAAAAACACAAAGCAACATATTATAAATTTATGTTTTTACGGTACATTTACATTAAAAAATATATTTTTAAAAAAGAACCTAAACAAAATCTTGTACAAATTTTATAGTAAGCTTCTTCTGAAATCCAATAATAGGATATTTTGCAATCACGCACCTCGTCATAAATTTTTATATTACAACTAAAATGCATATACAAAACATCTGATCTATAAATTTGTCAATACTTATTTGAAAATACAATTTACAGTTATATTAATCAATAATTGCACCGCAAAAAGTTAAACAATTTGATCGCTTTAATACATGCGCCGATGTCTTTTTAAATCGAAAGCTTAAGAAACAAAAACTGTTTGATCTAGTTTTCAACTTATACATATCTACATTAATGCAATCAAAAAAAAAAAATATATTCTCCTAAGCAGACGCATTTGATCGATAATATCTGGGAAAATGGTGTTTCCGTTCACTATTAGAGAGCGTTATGGTGTGGATGTAATTCCCAAAGAACTTCCTGTTCCCGCCTTATCATCTGTTTTATGCAGTAGATTGTCGAAGTCGTATCTATTCAACTAGATTAAAGCTTTATTTCTTCTCGTTAGACTAAAAAAAAATGTTTTTCAATTAGCAGCAAAACTTTTCTAAATTGAGTTTCTTTCAATGTAGAATTACATTTAAAAATAATTCTTTATATAAATGTAATTTCAGAATAATAGAAGAATTTAAATTGTTAAAACTGTTTTATGTTGTTACCCATATGATTAATTAGAAAAATCAATATAGATTTATTTCGCATTTTAAGTACAGTGTGATTAAAAATGAAAGGTATAGAAAACATTAGCAATTCCATTTATTTTGTCACATTCTTTTTCAATCAATCTCTTTACATATATATAAATAATATTTAACACATTAAGAATATTTTTTTCCTGTTTCTAGTTTTTGATATTTTGTTATGATGTTAACGTTAGAAAAAAACCGCTACTAAAACCTGTCAAAGCAAAACCTATCTGTAACAAAAACGTGACTTAAACGCAAAAGACTCATGTTCGCATCAAAATAATACCATAGAATTACACTTTTTCTTAGAATAGGTGTTTTATGTTTCTATATTACCTTTGTATTTTTCATGGCTTCGCATTATTGAAATAATAAAACAAATAACTGCCATCTATATTTTGTCAATAAGCATCCTTCATATTTTAATTATCCGAAAAAGATTTCGATATGCCATAAAATGCTAAAATAGACTAAATACTTATTTAATATTGTGGTGCACATTTATTCCAGCGTTAAATGTAATCTGTTTTAATGCACTCTACAAGTTCAATCTGATCATTTGCGAGTAATATTCTGGGTGATTACTAGAGTGTTGCTTTGTATGTTAGTGGGTTTCATTTGTGAGTCCCTTTCATAAAAGTGTCTGTTTGAGTATTAGGCAATATTTTTACAACGGTATAACGCGTCGAGAAAATGAAATCTACGCAAAATATCTCTTACTTAATCATCACTTGAATGCCTTGGATATATATTTATAATATGCAATAATATATATAATTATTTTTTTATAATAAGTAAAAATAAACATCCATTCATTAAGTTTGCTACGCCATACTTTTATTTCATAAACTGTATATGGAAATAATGGGCTCAACAGTCATAGACTTGAGTAGTCGGATGTACCAATCCTAAAACTATCTTCTATCTCATACAGGTAAATACTTCGGAATTCGCTATCACATTGCCAAAATTAAATACCCATCATGATGATTCTTAGAATACGAAATTCCGTGCATTAGTTCTTGAGATATGACTGTGGCTAAAGTAGTGTGAATAATGCAAAATACAACAGAGCAGTGCCACCTGTTGGGCAATTTACACCAACACATAATCAGCACTATTTCATATCAGGGACTAACTGAAACTGAAGATTGGTGTAAATACGTGTATTAGTTCTTGAGATAGAGCTATTGCAGAAATCGAAAAAAATGCAGCATAGCAGTGCCACCTGTTGGCGATTTACACCAAAAACTAATCAGAACCAATTTGTATTAGGGACTACCTGATTACAAATTTTTATTATATATCATGCATTAGTTCATGAGATAAAGCCCCCAGAAAATTTGTGTCACACAGAGACAGGCAGAGACTTACAGACTCACAAACAGACATTTTGTAAAATCATGTTTTTCGGGATCTTTGACCCCAAAAACGTGTAAATCAGCCGAAAACCACGGAAGTCGAAAATTTTCACGAATCCAATACTTTCTTCTTGTAAAGCTAGAAGAAAGTAAAAATTAATATACGTACGTATCTCAATTTTAATGTAACGCCTGTAATTCGAAAATGGCAATCCAACTGAAATATATTTTCCATGATAATACTAATACTAAGAAATCAAGAATTGGAAGAAAGCAAAAAACAAATAAGTTGAAAACTTCAACCTGTAAAAAAATTTAATTTAAATTATTTTCACAGCGATTCATGGTTTCTTTAATAATAAACTTTTTATGGAGTTCAAGATTTCCCTCCAATGAAATTCAGATATTTGTTGCATATCATACAATTAATAAATCTTAAACAATTAGAATTCTTTGATGTAGTATGTCGCAGAATTTCAGAATTTTGCATAACCACATATCCATGGATTTACATTTCTGTAACGATTTTGATATGTTCGAATTAGTAGTCGTAGATTTCTTTTACATTATCAGACCTGCTAAGTCTCCGATTTTTTCGATACCAGTATTTTAGTACATAAAACTTCTATGATATTAAAAAACAACATTTTATATAATAGAATAATGGTGTGAAAAAAGCCGGATACATGGCAACTCTGCAAAATGTTCATATTTTTGCGTTTGTAGAAATATTAATCTGTACGATATACACGACGTGGCGTATAAAACGTGACACAGTAGGCTAGCCTATCACAAATAATTGCTGTTTGTGATCTCAGTAATGACATTTACTTTAGCCATTGCTGATTTCAGTGTTTTTGGATTTTTGGTGTTTTCGGCAATTTCTTGAAATAACTTTTTAGATTCGAAACTGCGTTTCGTTAGTTTATCGGCTGTTAAAATTATAAATCAGCTATTTCGGTAGTTGAATTTTGGTGGTTTTAAATGTATTTAGTATAATTATTTTTTTCGATTCATAATTTTTTTTTCTTTCTTTTCGCATGCAAACATGTTTGCATTTTTATTGCATTTCATTTATTTGTAACTATCATAATTAACAAGTGATATATAACCGGCACTATTCTGGTGGAGATCAGTGAAATCTCATTACTGTATTCAGATTTGTAATGGCCTCAGCCTATTGGGGAGCACACTACACTGTTAAAAATCTGTAGCGTTTGCTGCATAGTCACTTCACCGCTTTCATATAAAAAGATTACTTGACTATATTATGGAGCATTCTCATTGGTCAGAATAGAAATATTCTATAAAAGCGGACGAGTGACTATGAAGCTAAAGCTGCAGATTTTTAACAGTGTAGAGTAAACAATGCCATCTCACCTCTCGGAAAGCTGTTAAGTAAAAAAGTCCTTCCGGCCAGTGCCGGGAGGAAGAGGTAGCTTTCATAATCCTTATTTAAAAAAAGCCAAATTATATCATTCAAACACACTAAGCTCAATTTAGTGGAAACCGAATATAGGAGATTCAATACTAATTTTTATCAATATAATGAATGAGAATTTCGCGAAATTAGTCAGCTTTATCCAAGCTGGTTTTATTTAAAAGTGATTTACATTTGTCCGCCAAATTCGGCAATATCTTGATGTGCCCGCCATTTTAAAACAGCACTTTAAAGTAACATATATTTGGCTGCCAAATTCGGCAATTTCTTAAAGTGCCTGTCATTTTAAGAAAACATGGTGGGTGAGGCTAAGCAGTGAACTTGGTCGAGACCTTAGTAATTGCTGTGCACATGCTCACTCACATCGGAATCGGTTAATATATAGGAGCGCTGTCGCATGCAAAAAATCAGATTTTTCAAAATGTCACCCACAATAGAAATTGAAACTGCTATATCTGAGCCATTTTTTAAGGTAAAGACAAACAAAAAATGCTCCTGAATCCTTATATCAAGGCCAAATACTTAAGAAAGAAACCTTTTTCAATTTCTAATTCTTTTGCACCTCACTTTAAATATATATATATATATATTAATTTAATGGTCGCCATTTTGAAACAAGATGGCTGATGAATCTGGCCAGCGAACTTGGTCGAGGTGTTGATGTATACTATCCACATGCTTCTTACATCGAAATAGGCGAATACGTGTGTTATCGCGTGACAAATACAAGATCGTTTCAAAATGTTAGCCATGCTAGAAATTCAAAGTGCTATAAATCAACCATTTTTTAAGATATAAACAAAAGAACAAATTTTCAGAAACAAAAACTGCTCCGGAATCTTTGTATCAAGGCCAAACACATAAAAAAATCTTTTTCATTTTCCAATTGTTTAATACCTCATTTTGAATTTTAAATTTAATTTTTTTAAATGGCAACCCTTTTGAAACAAGATGGCGAATGAAGCTGGCCAACGAACTCGCTCGAGACATTGGTATGTACTATGTACAGACCAAGTTACATCCAAATAGGTTCATAATTACGCCTGTTAGCGCGTGACAAAAATCAGGTCGTTTTGAAATGTCAGCCACAAGAGAAATTCAAAATGCTATTACTCAGCCATTTTTTTTAGATATAGACGAAAGAAAAACTGTTCCGGAATCTTTGTATTAAGGTCAAACACATACAAAAAATATCTTTTTCACTTTCCAATTTTTTGGTATCTCATTTAAATTTTTTTATTTTTTAATTTTTTTAAATGGCCGCCATTTTGAAACAAGATGGCGGATGAAGCCGGCCAACGAACTCGGTCGAGATATTTGTATGTACTATGTACACATCAAGGTACATCCAAGTTGGTTCATAAATACGCCTGTTATTACGTGAGAAAAATCAGGACGTTTCAAAATGTCAGCCACGCTAGAAATTCAAAATGCTATAACTCAGCCATTTCTTAAGATATAGTCGAAACAAAAACTGCTCCCGAATCTTTTTATCAAGGTCAAACACATAAGAAAAAAATATTTTTTCAATTTTTAATTTTTTGGTACCACATTTCAAATTTAATTTTTTCTTAAAAATTTAAATGGCCATTTTTAAACAAGATGGCGGATGAAGCTTACCAACGAACCCGGTCGAGACATTGGTATGTACTATGTATAAACGAAGTTACATCCAAATCGGTTCATAAATACGCCTTTTATCGCGTGACAAAATTCAGGACGTTTAAAAATGTCAGCCACGCTAGAAATTCAAAATGCTATAACTCAGCCATTTTTTAAGATATAGACGAAACAAAAACTGCTCCGGAATCTTTGTATAAAGGTCAAATACATAAGAAAAAAATATTTTTCCATTTTTAATTTTTTGGTACCACATTTCAAGTTTTAAAAGTTTTTAAAAATTTTAAATGGCCGCCATTTTGAAACAAAACGTCATATGAAGCTGGCCAACAAACTTGGTCGAGAGATTGGTATGTACTATGTACACACTGAATTACATCCAAATCGGTTCATAAATACGCCTTTTATCGCGTGACAAAATTCAGGACGTTTCAAAATGTCAGCCACGCTAGAAATTCAAAATGCTATAACTCAGCCATTTTTTAAGATATAGACGAAACAAAAACTGCTCCGGAATCTTTGTATAAAGGTCAAATACATAAGAAAAAAATATTTTTCCATTTTTAATTTTTTGGTACCACATTTCAAGTTTTAAAATTTTTTAAAATTTTTAAATGGCCGCCATTTTGAAACAAAACGGCGGATGAAGCTGGCCAACGAACTCGGTCGAGACATTGGTATGTACTATGTACACACCGAATTACATCGAAATCGGTTCATAATTACGGGAGTTACAGTGTGACATAGGTCAGATATATATATATATATATACATATATATATATATATATATATATATATATATATATATATATATATATATATATATATATATATATATATATATATATCAATTTTGAACGGAGGGTGGTTTCGGGGTCTGGGGGTCATGATCGATGAAAATATACCAAAATTTTTTGAAAACGCTTTCCTCCGAACGGCTGCAATAGGTAGCTTTTTTGTAAAGAAAGCTACCTAAAAGAGTGATGTGCAATAAATATGATGGGAAAACATTATTTTTGCGAATTTATAACGCTTTTCACAATACTGTTTTAGTAGATTAACATCTAAAACTTTAGGAATGAAATATATCTGTAAAAAAAATTCCATTTTCGTCCAAAATCATCGCAGGCGTATATTGCGTTAAATTTTATTCAAGCGATACGCACATTTTTGTGATTAAAAAAAAAAGGCGGGAGTGGTATGGTGAGGACGTCCGCATAAAATCAATCATTTACTAGAACATAATATGTGTTGCAGTGAAAACAATGACAACAATGTTTTCTAATGCTAATATGTTGTGAATATGAAAAATTTTTATCAATATTTTCGTTACTTTCATTTGTGTGATACCCCGGTTTCAAAACTCATTTTGCTTTTAAAAAATTTTTCACATTTGTTTCAGTTTAAAGAAGCTAATCTCAAGCATTATTATTACGTGTCCCACCATTAAATTTCCATTTATTTCGTTTCCCGCAGACTATTTATGTATATACAGCCCTTTGAATAAGCATTATGATGAAAAAACGAAATTTGTCGAAAATATTACACTCGTGAACAACAATATGGGTAAACCTGACAATGCGAAAGGGGTGCTTACTATGTAAAAAAGCACGTTTATTAATTATTGTATTAGAAAAAAAGAATTAAAATCCACTGCACCATTAAACGCGTCTGCGTTACAATTGATGTTATTTTAAATTAGCATTAAACCGCTGTCTAGAAGATTTTTAATTAAGTATTGTATTTTTCTTAATATTATTTAACGATATTTTACTTTTTATTGTTTTTATTATTTGATAAAGTAATTTTACAATTTTGAGACCATGAGTGAAGGATCTGTTACCGATAAAAATGTAACAGCGACAGGCAAGAAAGAGTGGCTCAAAGCAACTCAAAGTGTGGGACCACTTTTTTAGATTATTCAAAGTGTATTTATTTATTTTGTGAAGAAACTAAGTTTGCAATTTTTCAGAGTTATGAGCTATAGAACTATTGTTAAATTCCCATGAAATGGAATGAGGTTTTAAAGTTTATAACAAAGTATTATAGTTTTTAAAAAATCATCAAACTGGAAGATGATATCGCTCACCCGAAAGAAATGTTGCACAACTCGGAGAAAGTAAATTTCACAAGAGAGGCAAAAGAAGATTCGCAGGATTTTACTGTAACATAAAATTATAGCACTTAGCTTTTCACACAGGAATAAAAAATTTTCATAAAATCGTAACACCCTTGAGCATGAAGAAGTAGAATGAGGTTTGGATGGTTAAGTAATTTTACCTCCCCACACAATACACCCCTCTTATGATGTTGCAAATGGACATATAGTGACATATAGTAATAAAGTGATTTTCCCCATAACTACATTTATAAAAAAAGTTCCGCAAAAAGAAACACCTATGACAGATCTATTGGTGGAATAAAACGCAAAATGAATTTTTGCGATATCTGTCACTTTTAATGCGGTTGAGCGATGTGAACTGCAATAAATTATTTATAATATCCATATCATAACACTAGCCTATCGAATGGAGTTAATATTAATGTAGATTAAAACGATGCATGATAATTTTATAATTTTGTGTTCTTGATCCGGATTCTCCAACTTTTTTTTTCAGAATTCAAGCATCACTGTCTATTTAAAATAATAATAAAATGATTATTTTCTGTACAGTTAAGCAATACTACATGTTCTTAAAAAATATTAAGCCATATTGGTATACTCTGGGATATTTAAAAGATATTTTGCCTTCGTAGTAATGGATTAAAAAAACAAGAAGAGTGAGAATAATAGAGTTATTTTAAAGGGCATGGCGAATTTTAAATATTACACCAAATACAGATAGTTACTATTAAATAGTAATATAACGTTTGTATAATAAAGTGCTCCTAAAATATATATATATATATATTTCCATCTTTTGGGGAAATCAATCTGAAAACATTTGTTATAACAAAAGATGAAATGATAACCTAGTGACATAAAAAATATATATTCCTCAACTATACATGCAGATTCAGTTGTTGATAAAAGATATTTTGTTAGAAAGGTAATATGAGTAAATATCAGAGCGAGAGACTGAATAAATTATTTCCATAAAAGACATATGGATGCAATAGTGTAGCAAGCGACAGATAATAAAAGATTTTGCATTGTTACATAGTTTCACTAAACAACTATGGAGACTGCTTATTGGAATTGTACTTTAAACATGATAAATGGATAACTGATTTTGTTGCATCACATTACCATCTTTATTGTATAACAATGTAAAGTGCTACATATTAAATGTTTTATATAATTTAACGAAGGAAAATATTTTGGAATACTAATTACCAGATCTACAGAATAATATAAAAATATGTTTTATAATTTTCGTTCCTCTATTTTATTTTTCCCTTGTCAGGGCTCGTGCGAATCCTTGAATTTCCAGACTAAGAATTCTTCGGTACCAGTATTTTCTTATGGGAAATTTCTTTTTAAATAACACGAAATTTTGTCCGTTTAAACTAGATTTTTTTTTTTCTATAAAAAAAATACTCATATGTGGCATTTAAATTAACGGTAATCGTAGAACCTTGCGTGTGTGTGTGATGCGTTTCTATGATGAAAACATTTTTTTTTTCCATATCATAAGCAGGTTTTCTCCACTTATATGAGAAAACAAATTAAGGCAAATACTGAAGTTAAATTTTCCAAAATTCTTTAATATAATTTTTCAATCCCAAACAATTTCTTTAAATATACATATGAAAAAGACTTAAATGTCAATTATTACGTAGATGCACATTTTATTTTTTTTTCTTTTTTTAACAATAAAATTTCGCATTCTTTTAAATACATATTCGAATACACTGTTAAGCATGTCAGTTTAAAACAGACTCCCACTGCTGGATAAATACAAATACCTATAATATGGTTATTATTTAAATATGAATCAATCCAATATGTGAATGTAATTTGCTTTGGTGGTTAGTACCAGAACATTATTAAATATTATGCGTTGTCGTGAACTCTGGCCGGAACTATCAAAATTAATTTAATATTAACAAAAACATTTATTCTAACTGAAGTAAAACTTAAATTATTACATTTAAAGACATTGTGACTATTCACGTAAATAATTCCGACGTATGAGTCCAAGATAAATAATCCAATTAATTAAAAAAAAAAAAAAGAAAAGCACTAACAATCCAAAACACTCTAAGAACTAACCTGAAGCAAGTCGACGAAGAAGTAGCAAATAAATATGAAATTAACATTTTAAATTGTGTTCAGTTACAATTATTTTTAAAACTAATTTTTATGTACAATTATTTATCAACACAAAATAAGAAAAAGAGAAATATTACTTTAAAAAGAAAAAACCATGTAGCTACTCCTATTAATAAATGTTTCATATAATATCCTTTTTTTTTTATCAATTTTAACAATCGCTCATCCAGTTTGTTAAATTAAACTAACAATTATTATTAAATATAAAATAATTACTGATATTAATATAACATATTAATTTCAGTATTGAGATTAAGACATCGTCCATATTTGCATAGACACGGACATATCAGAAATTGGCCTAAATATAAAAATGCTAATAATTTAGGAATTTTTAGAGTGGAACTTAATATTTTAAACAAAGCTATTAAAATAGCATAAAATAGTTAAAATAGCATAACCCATTATAATATGATGTTGGCGGATAGTCAAATATAATAATCCACTACTCAGAATATAGAAGATCGCCGCAGACTATCTCTATTAAACCTGTGAGGGGCAAGCAATTAGGTTTGTGTAATGTACAATTCACACCAGAATTTAAACGAAAAATACTTCAAAATAAAGAAAAGCAATTTTGTTCAACTTTTTCCACCAAAGATAAAGAAGTAAAATTTAAATGAAAGTTTCTAGTTTGAATCTTCGTTAAAATTAGGTAGGATATAACATGTCGCACCGCCCCTCACGGGGTTAAAATTTAAGTCAGAATTTTAAAAGAATATATCAGAATCATATCTGAGTACTGGGTAAGTGCTTAAAATATCTTCTGCAAAATGCTTAAAAAATCTTCTACTATGAGTCTTCTGCAATTAAAAATAGGTGAGAGACAGTAAGTGCAATAGAATCTAGTAGCAAGGTAGGTATAGGCTCGTGGTTAAAAAAACGGTGCGCCATTCTGTCCAAACAGAACCGTTTCGATCATAAATATATGTCTTATTATCTGAGAGCTAGTTAGTTTCCATTCTCAGAAGGACGGTAATCTTAACGGTAATTGCCATCGACGGGAACTCCCTGTCTGTGGTTGTCCCAAGTTGCCTCGACAAGCACGGGATCATACCTGAGCTATCGTAAATTTACTCGCATTAAAACTATCGGGCTACTGCTACATAAGCGTTTTCTTTTGCCATCATGTCTGTACCGCTTAAAAATATACTTGGATTTATTTTTCCTTTCATTATTTGTTAAAGGAGAACTGTTAAAAAAAATCTAAAACACATATTTAATATTCTTATATATACACCTAAGTCTATATATGATGCAGAGTTACTCAAGACCTTTATTTTTGTGTCCAATAAAAGCCTATAGGTCTTCCATTTAATTTGTTATAAATAATTAAATTTCGGATTTCAATGTTTTTGCGCACAGCCCAGACAATACTGGTGTGGTAAGACTGGAAGATTTATTTTCTGTCAGCACCCGTCTCAGCATCTACAAGAAACCTTCAATCATCTTCATAATACATTTACTTTGATACCAAAGTTACAGTCATTTAATATCCTCATAAAACATCGTTAATAGTTCTTCATAGATTTTTTCCAGTTTTAAGATAATTACTTTTGCACTTTTATCTAAATTTTCAATATGAGTTCCATATTACTAAAATCCTGAAATCCTTAACAATACACATGGAAAGTTCTACTATTTCCTTGCAGGAACTCGTTACTTCTTTATATTTCACATTCATTTACTAATTAGAAGCACTGGAAAAATGTTATGTGTTTTTCAAAGGCTATTTCCTCCAGTAATTGTTCCTTTAGTTTCTACACTTGAAGCATAACTGAAAAGCGAAATCTTTATTCAACGATTTAACAAACCATTTTATACAACAGATTTTATCCGTAAAAGGTGTTTTCAGGTGTACAAGGTAAGCAAATCCTTGAATATACACATTAAATAAAGTAAGAATAATATAATCGTGTATTTCATTTAAAGCATTCTAATGCAGAAATGAAATTAAATACGGATACCCAAAAAATCTGCTTTTATCAATTAAAATGCTGATTTCATAATAATATCCATACTACAAAATTTATACTTTACTGAAGGCTTATTTGACAATATATTTTACTAAGTATAGGTTGAAATTGAATTTTTAAGTGCATTAAGGATATGAGCATCGGAGAAAATCAACAGAGTCTTTAGAAATACGAGGACAGGCCACTAAGTAGATCAAAAAAGACAATCAAAAAGGGAAACCAAGATACATGCTTAAAGAGCTTGTTTATTTATCTTTATAATCGTCATTTATATTGATACATGTGCCCCATCTGTTTATGAGTTTTCTAATACCTGTTGCATAAAAGTCTTTGGACTGCACTCTCAGCCATATGTGTAGCTCACATTCAACATCTGCATCAGCCGGTTGTAGACTAAACCATGTGACCCCCAAGTTACAGTTACTAATGCTGTCTATTGTTGTTCGCCTGTCAGCTCTAACCATTTCCTCAACCTTCCGCACTGTTTTTTCTATCCCAATCGCAACAGAACGACCAGTTCGATCTTCGTCAACAAGTTTTGAACCCCCCTACTCATCTTGTACAACTGTTGTCTCATAAATTCGAAATTGACATCTTACAGTTGGACAGTGCTTCCACCTTTTGCCATATTTGGAAACAATTTACTTTACGACTTTACCTCGTATGTATTTCTGCGTAAAAGAAAAGTTTCGTTCAACGAATTAAGTATTCAGAAGGAGAGGAAATAACAAATGCTAAACTTTTAAGCACATTAAACTGCGAATACTCAAAAGTGCAAATAATGAAAATCGACCTAACTCCTTTGTTTATGAAAAATATTTCTAAAGCATCTGTTATAATAAATGCTGCTGTGATAATCTAGTAACAGAAAAAATATATTCTGGAGGAATTCATGCAGATCCAATTACTGATAAATGATCTTTCTTTACCTAACAAATATGAGAAAAAAAGATGGAATATAGAAGTGCAAAGCCGAAAGATATTACTTCCCCGAAAAGTAGCCGTATGAGATAATATGGTTCCAATAAAAGATAATAACAGTCATATTTCATTTCATATTGTTTAACAGCACTCGATTCTGCTTATTGGAATATTTGTTTTTTGAACTTAAATTATTAATTTAATAAGTGGAATACAGCTTTGTCATGATTACACGATTATAAAAATAAATAAATTAATTAAAATCTTACCAAGGTTAAATAATTTCATTTTTTTATTATTTTTATCTTATTTTTTTAAATAAAAATGTATTTTTAGGTGTGTTCGTACTTTTATAAATACGTAGCACCAGTGGCGTGGCGTCCGGTCATCGCTGGATGCGGCGATGACCAAGCAATATTTTAAAACTCTTAATAAGCTTTTAAAACTCTACGATCCACTTTTAGCAGAACATTTGGAGTTCATGTATAAGTGAAGGTAAGATTTAAAGTTTCTTTTTTGAACATTCAACCATTGAATTTTAGAGTTAATAATTTTTCACCACAAACTTAAATAATTGCGATGACCACCGAAAATTTTCACGCCACGCCACTGCGTAGCACCTATAGTCGTCGTCGGGACAGTCCGTCTGTCTGTCACTCTACTCGAATATATCAGAGCAAGAACTACCAGACGAATTGGTTTGAAATTTAATATATGTAATCGTTGCAGATTTTGTCGAGTCATTTGAACTTTTATGAAAATAGAATCAAAATTTAAAAAGATATTAATAAAAGTTTTCTTTATTATATTAAATCATATCATACGTAATTAATCCAATGATATCCCATGATAAGTAAGGGTTCTAGGCTGCCATGAGGATTACGTCCTATTTAAGATAGGGGTCATGTAATTTCTGTATTACTGAATTCAATATATATAATTGCAATAAATTTTGTATTCATTCATATTTGCATAAGAGTCCAACAGTTATTGAACTAAGATCTGAATATTTATAAAACTAGTTATAGCACTAACGCATCTCATTTTACACGTTTGACGTATAATTTCTAGCGTGTTTAAATATAAAGATTCTTTCAACATAGTGGAATTAAATAATTTTACTTTTTTTTTTTTTACTACTTTATTAATTTCAGAGAATAAGCTAAAGTGCATCATTTCTCTTCTTACTAAACGTTCCATTGTATCTTAGATTACGAAAATATCGCAATTTTCCGCAGCCATCGAATGTCACAGCCCACGATACTTCCACCCCCACTGAGTTATCAGGTTGTCAAGTTAGGCTGGTTTCCATAAATTGCCAAATGCGCCATGCCATCAGAATATGCCAAATAGAAGCCGAGAACAGTTGAGCACTGCTGCTTGCCTCTTTTGTTGTCAGCACCCTTATCTGAAAAAATAATTTGTAAAATATCCAATACTATTTCACAAACATTCTGCGACGACATAATAATGCTTTAAATAATAATAATAATGCATAATAATGCATTCTGTGGGAGACAGTTAAGCTTACAGTGTACCAAAGCGACAGGCCTGATTACCAGGACATAGGTGAAAAATCATTACTTTCCGAGATTTGACAACAAAGTAGGCTTGATTTTTTGTGTAGAACATGAGAAATCATATGTGTTTTTTTCCTTGAATACCCTCTTGCCAAGTTTTAAAACGAAATGATCGGATAAGTAGGAGAAGCAGCTGTGAAAACTAACAGTGATTAACTAATGAAAATAGTTGTTATTTATAGACAATTTTTTGTATTGTTTTGATTCAAAGACTTTTCATGCTTTTGCAATAAACACATTTAAAAGAAACAGTATTTTTGGATTTAAAAATGACTAAAATTAGAGATTTTTGAGTCAAAAATGTATAAAATTAACACTTTCTATAAAAGTAATAAAAATTACTGCTGTGATTGGGAATTCTGAACGGACCTGATAAACTTTGAAATTCGCTTTGTCAATATCTGCAAAGAAAGCCACTTCGTCACAGAGTGCGGCGGCCAAACAGGAGTGTCGTTGAACCCAACGGCACATAAACATTGGAAAATTAGGGAAACAACCTCTGTTGTAGTATACACATTACGAAATAGAATCTCTGTTTCGTTTCATTATATAAACAATACAATTTACTGTTGTAAACTATCGAATTACTTGCGCGAAGTCACAGAGGTATGATGCAGAGCCATATGTGACACATAATAAAATGTCCCGAACTGTCACACCAGATATAGCATCCAAATGATGCTCGAAAGGTCAACGACGATGAAAACTTTCCGAGATCTTCTCTATGCCCTGAATCTGTTTGTTATATTTGAACCAAGATGTAATCGAGGTTTTGCGATACAGGTGATATAACGGCAATGAGGCTTTATCTAGATTTCACAGACCTCACAATATTAGATCATCAATCTTGTATCATGAGTATTGAATTATGACTGGGAATGTGCAATATCACGCCAGCTTCACCCTCTCGTCTGTTTATAATATATCTCTATTGCACATGCTGTAGACAGTTATGTAAATGCATCTATATTACAGGGATCATTTTGCATGATTATTTTTCATTCCACCAACCTACAGCTCTAAATCAGTTAAATTTGTTTTGAAATCACCAAAAACAGTCAAGTAATTTAGTTTTTTTTTTTTTTTTTAATGAAGAAAAATGTAGAAATAATTTAAATAATTTAAAATACTATCTAGAAAAAAAAAGAAAACGAAAAAATCTTACTGTTATTTTCACTTCCAACGAGCAGTTTGTCTCACAAGAAATACGTATTATATTAGATCATCAATCTTGTATCATGAATATTAAATTATGGCTGGGAATGTGCAATATCAAGCCAGCTTCAACCTATCATCTGTTTATAACATATCTCTATTGCACATGCTGTGGACAGTTATGTAAATGCATCTATATTACATAGATGTGAACAGGGATGCTTTTTACATGATTTTTTCTCATTTCACCAAACTATATCACTAAATTACTATAATTTGTTTTGAAATCAGCAAAAATAGTCAAGGAATTTAGTTTTCTTTTTTAAATAGTGAAAAATATGGAAATAATTTAAAATACTATCTAGAAAAAAAGAAAACGAAAAAAATCTTATGGTTATATTCACTTCCAACGAGCAGTTTGCCTCACATGAAATAAATAAAATATTAGATCATCAATCTTATATCATGAATATTAAATTATGGCTGGGAATGTGCAATATCAAGCCAGATTCACCCTGCCATTTGTTTATAACATATCTCAATTGCACATGCTGTGGACAGTTATGTAAATGCATCTATATTACATAGATGTGAATAGGGATACTTTTTACATTATTTTTTCTCATCCCACCAAAATACATCGCTAAATTATTTAAATTTGTTTTGAAATCAGCAAAAACAGCCAAAGAATTTAGTTTTTTTTTTTATGGTGAAAAATGTGGAAATGATTTAAAATACTAACTAGAAAAAAAGATAACGAAAAAAATCTTACTGTTATGTTCACTTCCAACGAGCAGTTTGCCTCACGAGAAATACGTAAAACATATAGCCATAGTAAATGATGGTTGGTTTATTTAATATGAGCACAATGATGTCATCTTTTGCTCACGGGGACTAAACATTTCGTGAGCCCTGTTTAAAATGATATACGACACATTGAAAATATTCAGGTAACAGTTTGAATCGACCGCAGCAACTACAATACGGTAGCTAGCATATTAACCACTAGACAAGCTGTATAAAGGAACTTCTGACATCATTATTATTTATCATTTCATTAACTATGGATATATAGCACATTTCACAATTTCAGGACAGGCTATGTCGCCTGAGTTTAAATTCACTTGATTTATTTTTCTCTCCCTCTGTATATATATATACATGATTTTATGAGCACATTTTAATCGCTATGATTTTCCAAAAACAAGCATGGAAAAACAGTTTTTTCTTATATAGAGTTTTATTTTATCACTAGCTAACCCTCCCGGCATTGTTCTATCCTGTGATAATAGCCTTAAATACAACTGATATACACATATATATTTTCTTTCTTTTTCATTTATTTTCAAACATGTGATTTCATTGTAACTGTAAATATATATATATATATATATATATATATATATATATATATATATTAAAAACACAAAACAAATAAATGCAGAAAAAATATGTCAATTATATGTAACAAAGAAAGCATTTTACTTTTTTTTACTTTCACTGTCAAAATATGCATTGAAATAGGCATTCATTCCAAATACATATCTACAAAAACGAGTTTCATAATAACATTTTTTTTTCAACTCCCGAAGCATGTCCTGGTAAATCCGGAAATAAGCATTCTACGATTTTCTGTTCCTCGAAGCATATGTTCGTATCCGTCATTTATAGTATGAAATGTCAACAACATAAGTTCATTCATAAGTAATTTTATGTCGCAATAGATCTCTGTAAATGAGATAGTCTATGTGTATGTCATGAAAGAGATTTTTTTTCTCGTAGGAAATAAACTTGAATTTCCAAAAATGTTTGAATTTCGTATTTTTGCTCTACTTATATGTATGATATAAAATTGAACATCATGCTCAAATGTTAAATTGTCTGTTAGTAAAATGCATTACTTAAATACCGTTTTCTTTAAAATGAAAGAAGGAATAAAATTTGTTTTTAGTGTAGAAACGTTTCTGCTTTTTAAAATTGTGTTTAATTTTGTATGTGATTCTTTTTTTCTTTTTCTTTTCTTTTCTTTTCTTTCTTTTTTTTTTTTTTTTTTTTTTTTTTTGTCTTAATTATTTTAGATTATTTGAACAGTCTACGTAATATTTTGACATTCGAATATTATTTTGTACTATAGATATATTTAACGTCCGAATTTAAAATTTAAGTAATTAAATAAAATAAATAAAGACAGATTGGATTACACATAAATGGAATCCGGCACTTTGTACAGTAGGCAGGGTGTAACCACAATAAAAGCCGTATAAATGAAATTCGATCGTTATTATTATGTACGATTTCATTAACCATAGAGATAAAGTACCTTTCACAATTCCATGAACTATTATAATATAGAAATATATATATTATAATAGAAATTTTTATCTAAAAGCATACACTTTTACAACAAAAAATTCCTTAAACACAAAAGAAATAAATTGAGACAAAAGACTTAAATTAAGTTTAACGAAGAAAACATTGTATGTTCTTTTAATTTTCGCTGTTAAAATATACATTGAAACATGCATTCATTCAAATACATATACTATATATAAAAACGAGTTTCTTAATAACATTCTTTTTCAACTCCCGAAACATGTTCAGCAAATCCGGAAATAAGCATACTTCAATTTTCTATTCCTAGAAGCATATGATCCTATCTATCGTTTATGGTATGAAATGTCAACAAAATAAGTTCATTCATAAATAATTTTATATCGCAATAGAACTCTGTAAATGAAATAGCCTATATGTATCGTGAAAGGGATTTTTTCTACTAAGAAATAAACTTGAAATTCCAAAAATGTTTCAATTTCGTATTTTTGCTATACTTATAAGTATGATTTAAAATTCAACATCATGAACAAATGTTAAATTGTCTGTCAACAAAACGCATTCCTTAAATACGGTTTTCTTTAAAATGAATGTTCTAAGACGGAATAAAATTTGTCTTTAGAGTAGACACATTTCTGCTTTTTAAAATTCTGTTTAATTTTGTATTTGATTTATTTTTAACTTAGTTATTTTAGATTTTTTCATCACTTTACATAATATTTTGAATTTCGAATATTACTTTGCAATGTAAATGCATTTAGCGTCAGAATTTAAAATTTAAATGACTACATAAAATAAATAAAGTAAGACACACATTATAACACATAACCATTATTTATAACACATTAATGTGATCCGACACATTGCACAGTTACCAGCATGCTAACCACTAAAAAAGCCATATAAATGAAATTCTAACATTTTTATTATTTATTATTACATTAACCATGGAGATAAAGTACATTTCACATTTTCATGAACTATTATAGCGCCTGTTTCAGAAATTTACTTCATTGATTTTACCATACTTCTGAATATAGATGTATATGTTTTTATATGCATACTAGGGGGCTCTGCCCCCTGCAAGCTACGCTCGCCAACCCCCGTTCAGACACCACAGAATCTAAAAACACGCTAATCTGATGGGTTTTAAAAATATTAGAGAAGATTGAATTATACTGAAAAAAGCTGTGCAGATCTCCCTGTAAACGAGTTCCCATTCAATTCCCTTTGATTGCAAAAAATTAAGGGTGAATCAGTTGCTGTTAAGACATCCAATGGTTGTTTTCGTTTTTGATTAAAGAGGATCAGTTAAAGAGGATCAGTCTTTGTCTCCCGGTATTTTAAAACAATCTCTATAACAATAGCCTAAGTCATGTGACTATCATCAACAGTTCCAGGCAGACCACTTCGCTTTTTATACTCTAGGTGCCATTTTGGTACTTTAATGTCAGCCAGGCGCAGGTGAAAAGTCGCCAAATATTATTCTATTGCCATCATTTCATCTATATTATAATAGTTTAAGTCATCAACTGCCATAAACAAATACGGTCTGATCCCTTCGGCGTTCATATGAGAGTTTGGCACAGATGTCATTTACATCCCATATTGGCGCGATTTTTTAAGGACGCCAATTTGGGGGAACACATCAACAGCATAAACAACAACATCCAGCTTACCATATCAAGCAAAATAACGATACTTTGGCGCCAGTTAAGTGCCCGTTCCGTACATGACATTGGCGTCAGAAAAAAAAATCGTGCCAATATGTGACTATAAGTTTTCCATTTTGATATCAAAATTTGTTTTTCGAATAAAACTACATAAAATTTGCCATGGTTGCAAAGAATTCTTGGTACTGTTGCGCTAGCTGGATGCAAATCTCGCCAATAGCTTTTAGGTAGCTTTCTTTACAAAAAAGCTACCTATTGCAGCTGTTCGGAGGAAAGCGATTTCAAAAAATTTTGGTACATTTTCATCGATCATGATCCCCAGACCCCGAAACCACCCTCAGTTCAAAATTGATATATATATATATATATATATCTGATATATATATATATATATATATCTGACCTATGTCACACTGTAACTCCCGTAATTATGAACCGATTTCGATGTAATTCGGTGTATCTCGACCGAGTTCGTTGGCCAGCTTCATGCGCCGTTTTGTTTCAAAATGGCGGCCATTTAAAATTTTTAAAAAAATTTAAAACTTGAAATGTGGTACCAAAAAATTAAAAATGGAAAAATATTTCTTTCTTATGTATTTGACCTTTATACAAAGATTCCGGAGCAGTTTTTGTTTCGTCTATATCTTAAAAAATGGCTGAGTTATAGCATTTTGAATTTCTAGCGTGGCTGACATTTTGAAACGTCCTGAATTTTGTCACGCGATAAAAGGCGTATTTATGAACCGATTTGGATGTAATTCGGTGTGTACATAGTACATACCAATCTCTCGACCGAGTTCGTTGGCCAGCTTCATCCGCCATTTTGTTTCAAAATGGCGGCCATTTAAAATTTTTTTAAAAATTTAAAATTTGAAATGTGGTACCAAAAAATTGAAAATGGAAAAATATTTTTTTCTTATGTATTTTACCTTTATATAATGATTTCGGAGCAGTTTTTGTTTCGTCTATATCTTAAAAAATGGCTGAGTTATAGCATTTTGAATTTCTAGCGTGGCTAACAATTTGAAACTTCCTGAAATTTGTCACGCGATAAAAGGCGTATTTATGAACCGATTTGGATGTAACTTCGTTTATACATAGTACATACCAATGTCTCGACCGGGTTCGTTGGCCAGCTTCACCCGCCATCTTGTTTAAAAATGGCGACCATTTAAATTTTTAAGAAAAATTTAAATTTGAAATGTGGTACCAAAAATTGAAAATTGAAAAAATATTTTCTTCTTATGTGTTTGACCTTGATAAAAAGATTCGGGAGCAGTTTTTGTTTCGTCTATATCTTAAGAAATGGCTGAGTTATAGCATTTTGAATTTCTATCGTGGCTGACATTTTGAAACGTCCTGATTTTTCTCACGTAATAACAGGCGTATTTATGAACCGACTTGGATGTACCTTGGTGTGTACATAGTACATACAAATATCTCGACCGAGTTCGTTGGCCAGCTTCATCCGCCATCTTGTTTCAAAATGCCGGCCATTTAAAAAAAAAAAAAAAAAAAATTAAATGAGATACCAAAATTTGGAAAATGAAAAAGATTTTTTTTGTATGTGTTTGACCTTAATACAAAGATTCCGGAACAGTTTTTCTTTCGTCTATATCTAAAAAAAATGTCTGAGTAATAGCATTTTGAATTTCTCTTGTGGCTGACATTTTAAAACGACCTGATTTTTGTCACGCGATAACAGGCGTATTTATGAACCTATTTGGATGTAACTTGGTCTGTACATAGTACATACCAATGTCTCGACCGAGTTCGTTGGCCAGCTTTATTCGCCATCTTGTTTCAAAAGGGTTGCCATTTAAAAAAATTAAATTTAAAATTCAAAATGAGGTATTAATAAATTGGAAAATGAAAAAGATTTTTTTTTATGTGTTTGGCCTTGATACAAAGATTCCGGAGCAGTTTTTGTTTCTGAAAATTTGTTCTTTTGTTTATATCTTAAAAAATGGTTGATTTATAGCACTTTGAATTTCTAGCATGGCTAACATTTTGAAACGATCTTGTATTTGTCACGCGATAACACACGTATTCGCCTATTTCGATGTAAGAAGGCATGTGGATAGTATACATCAACACCTCGACCAAGTTCGCTGGCCAGATTCATCAGCCATCTTGTTTCAAAATGGCGGCCATTAAATTAAAATATATATATATATTTAAAGTGAGGTGCAAAAAAATTAGAAATTGAAAAAGGTTTCTTTCTTAAGTATTTGACCTTGATATAAGGATTCAGGAACATTTTTTGTTTGTCTTTACCTTAAAAAATGGCTCAGATATAGCAGTTTCAATTTCTATTATGGGCGACATTTTGAAAAATCTGATTTTTTGCATGCGACAGCACTCCTATATATTAACCGATTCAGATGTGAGTGAGCATGTGCACAGCAATTACTAAGGTCTCGACCAAGTTCACTTCTTAGCCTCATCTACCATGTTGTCTTAAAATGACAGGCACTTTAAGAAATTGCCGAATTTGGCAGCCAAATATAAGTTACTTTAAAGAAAAGCAGCTTGGATAAAGCTGACTAATTTCGCGAAATTCTCATTCATTATATTGATAAAAATTAGTATTGAATCTCCTATATTCGGTTTCCACTAAATTGAGCTTCGTGTGTTTGAATGATATAAGTTGGCTTTTTTTAAATAAGGATTATGAAAGCTACCTCTTCCTCCCGGCACTGGCCGGAAGGACTTTTTTTCAACTTGCCAGTTAGCATTTTTTTTATTATTATTATTATTTTTTTTTTTTCGAGTGGTAATATTTGGCCAAATGTCACATACGCACAGGATTTGCGTGATTTTTTTTTTTTTTTTTAACGAAAATTTGGCGAAAACCTCGTTTTCAAATACCAGTTACATATGCATTTTTGATATTACTTAGTTATCCCGTCGACCAAATATCTATCGCCAAATTATAAGATTAAATGGCAATAATGGTTGATCGTAAATGTCACATTCAATTGACTTTAAGCAAGTTACACGTGTTTACGTCATCAAATGATTTTTATTTCGACTTTTTATTTGTATTTTTATTAATGTTATACTAATTTATTTGTTATTTCGTTATTTAAAATAAAAATTATGTCAATTTGTATAATTTGTCGATTTATATAATTTGGCGAAATTGGTTGACGGAATAACTAAGTAGTACCGTATTCTTTAATTATTTTCGATTATTTTCTAAAGTAAATATAAAAAAAATAATAATTATAGAACAAAATAATTTATATAATTTATAAATGAAATAAAAGTAAATAAACAAAAATAGCCGGGGTACCATCTCAACCTTTTCTAAAATATGATAAAAAGTATGTGTCTGATTAAAATTTTAGTTGCCATCATTAGAAAAATGTTTATAAAATTAGAAAAAAATTAATATTTCGAAAACTAATTGGAACTTAAAAATTCTAATACCAGTTTTGAGATCTGCGGGTCAATGCTGATTTTTGGTGTTAATTTCATCGCAAAGTATTCCACATTTTAGGAGAAATCGCTTGAAACATAATCAGTTGTTTAATCAGTTGTTTCATATATCCGTTTCAGAAATTCGTTTCATTAGGATTTTATATAGAGAGGGTAGATATATACATGCTTTCTTTCTTTTCATTTATTTTCAAACGTATGATATCATTTTAACTGTGAATATATATATATATATATATATATAAAGATATATATATAGAGAGAGAAAGATATATATATATATATATATATATAGAGAGAGAGAGAGAGAGAAATATGTATATATATATATGTATATATATATATATATATATATAAAGAAATTCTTATCTAAAAGCATACACTTCCACAACAAAAAAAAAATTATCAAACACAAAACAAATAAGTTCAGACCAGACTTAAATTACTTGTAACAGCACGCTCTTTCTATTTTCACTGTCAAAGTATACATTGAAACATGCGTTCATTTCAAATACATATATACAAAAGCGAGTTTCTTAATAACTTTCTTTTTCAACTCCTGAAGCATGTCCTTGTAAATCCAGAAATAAGAATTCTGCAATTTTTTTGTTTCCCGAAGCATATGTTTCTATCTATCATTTATAGTATGAAATGTCAACAACATAAGTTCATTCATAAATAATTTTATGTCGCAATAGAACTTTGTAAATGAAATAGGCTATGTGTATATCGTGAAAGGGATTTTTCTCGTATGAAATAAACTTGAATTTCCAAAAATGTTTGAATTTCGTATTTTTGATATATTTATATGTATGATTTAAAATTCGACATCAAGAACAGTTGTTAAATTGCCTGTCGGCAAAACACATTTCTTAAATACAGGCTTCTGTAAAATGAATGTTCTAAGAAAGAATAAAAATTGTTTTTACTGTTGATACATTTTTGCTTTATAAAATTCTTTTTAATTTCATATTTGATTTTTTTTTCGCCTTCATTATTTTAGATTTCTTTCAACAGTTTATGTAATATTTGACATTCGATTATTATTTTGCAGAAGATATGCATTCAATGTATGTATTTAAAATTTAAATGACTAAATAAAATAAATAAAGTAAGACAGACTTGAATACACATTAGCATAAAATTTGTAATTTTTTTTTTATTAAAATCGTTTCAAATACATATAGTACATTTAGAAATACAAAAACAAAGAACAAATAGAAAGACAAATGAAAATACAAAAGAAAGTTTCTGCCCGAATTGAAATATATATATTTTTTTTAATAATTCCATTTTACGTATATTTTTAATCTTCTTGCATGTGTATTTTACTATACAAATTTCATGAATTTAAGTGGATTTTTCTATTTCATGCATTTTGTGCATGACGAAGTGTTTAAGTATACTTCGTTAAATGTAAGTTTCACTGTACATATATATGTAAATCATTATATAAAAACATACATTTTCAAAATAAAAGAATTCGTAAACACAAAAGAAATAAATCCAGACAAAAGTTTTAAATCATGTGTAACGAAGAAAACGTGTATGTGCATTCTATTTCCGCTCTCAAAATATGCATTGAAACATGCCTTCATTCCAAATACACATTTTAAGAAAAACGAGATTCCTAATAACATTCTTTTTCAACTCCTGAAACATGTACTTGGGAATCTTGAAATAAGCATACTATAATTTTTTGTTCCTCAAAGCATATGTTCCATCTATAATTTACTGTATGAAATGTCAACAACGTAAGTTCATTCATAAATAATTTTATGTCCCAATAGAACTCTGTAAATGAAACAGGCAGTGTATATAGTGAAAGGGATTTTTTTCTCGTAGGAAATAAACTTGAATTTTTGAAAACGCTTGAATTTCGTAATTTTTCTATACTAATAGGTATGATTTAAAATTCAACATCATGAATTTAAATTTTTATATTGTCTCTCAGAAAAACGCATTTTTTAAATACAGGTTTCTTTAAAATGAATGTTCTAAGAAAGAATATATATATATATATATATTTTTTTTACTGCAGATACATTTTACATTTTACTTATTTAAAAACTTAATTTATACTTATTTTACATTTCATTCAACATTTTCTGTAATATTTTGGCATGCGATTATTAGTATACTAAAAATAATTTACTTGAGTAATATCGCTTTTAAATTTACCATTTAGTCATATTATTTTTCCAAAGTGTCATATCTTACAAATATTGAATAAGAAGCAACATAAATTGATGGGCTTGCTGAAAAAAAAGGACATAACCTCATTTGTATACTTTAGGGAAATATTTCAAACTAGCCTCCTTTGGGACCAGTTTGGCCTCCCTTAAATGTATGCTAAGCATTGTATCATGTTATTTTTATTCATAATTTAATTTACTTCCTCAATCCTTCGTCAAATCGGAAGATTCTGATACAGAAATCATGAACTCGGTATTTTAATGTTAGCCGGGCGCAGGTGGTAAATCGCCAAATATTGTTCCCGTCGTATTTTTTTTGTATTTCATTAATTTCATTTAAAATATAATATTTTCACTAATTTCATTTAAAATACATAACTTTAATTTAAAACTGAAATATTTAAAATTTATGACTCTCAATTATTTCTTAAAAAACAGAAAAGAAAAGTGTAACGCTCGAACAATACGCACTCCATCATATTTTCTCTCCTTTTCTTTTTTTTCTTTCAAAAGAACAGACAAGCTGAATAAATTAGACTTTATGAGAAGAGAAGAAAGTTTTACAGAGTTGTTGCCGACAAGGCATCTGAGCTAAGCCGTAATTTTAAATTAACTGAGTTATTTTGTAAATAGCAACATCTAAATACGTTGTAAATATTAAACTTATTAGTCGATGAAAAGTTATCGAGTTTTAATTTGTAACTAAGATAGTTTCCACCCCGGATTCTAAATAATATGTTACAAAAGTAATAAATAATACCATAAACCATGACATTTAATTTCAACATCAAATATTTGATTTCATTTACCACGCGAAAAATTATTTATAACAATCGCATGAATTGGACAATTATAATACTGATGACAAGATGGGGTTAGAACAATATTTGGCAATTTATTACCTGCTCTAGGTTAACATTAAATTACCAAATTTGCTCCCTGGCATATAAAAAGCGAAGTGGTCCATCCGGAACTGTTGATGGCAGTAACATGACTTAGGCTTTTATTATAGAGGTTATTACTTGCGCCGGGCTAACATTAAATTACCAAATTTGCTGTCTGGCATAAAAAAAGCAAAGCGGTCCACCCGGAACTGTTGATGAGAGTCATATGACTTAGACTTTTATTATAGAGATTTAAACATATTTTTTTTTTCATTTAAACATTACCCCATCCACGTATTGATGTTTTGCCACCAATAAGTAAATTACCTATAATGAGTAACTTTTTTAAATAAGAAACTGCATATCAGAAAATTAGGGCTATCAATTTTTTGTAGAAGACACGTCATTTTTTTTTATTTTTTGTTATGATATTATGTTTTTTTTTTATTATAAGTAAAGATGTTATAATGCTTTTTTCATAAATAATCAAGAGCTATCAGAGATCAAAACTATTTTTCACCGTCTTTCTAAATTATAATGGATGAAACATTCGATAATTTGTATTTTCTCTTAACTTTTATAAATGTAGATAAATTTATTATTTAAAAATGACCACTGCCAATCAGAACATTTAAAAAGATCCATAATTTATTCCTTAGGTGTAAAACAATATAATTGTAAATGAATATAAAATGTAATAAAACATTAACATCAATTCACATATATTAAATTGTTCATCTTAGATCACGAAGGCTTTCAGCAAGAACCTGGCCATCATCCAGGGGATGAATGAAAAAAATTCAGTAACTTCCTGAATGCACATTGTTTAAATATGGATTTGAAACGAAACCTTGAAAATTGGGGGATTGTGTCTATGGATCGAGATGGGTTATTCAAAGCCAAAATGCGCTATTAGCACCTAGTAGATTAAACCAAATTCAGCGTGGTACATGGCATGAAAACATATCATTGCATGAGTTCTTTCCTCTACTTAGTATCACTATAGATTCAAGCAGTATATATGTGTTGCAGTATATACTTACTCTATAATCCCTACTTTGTTGAGAAAAATATTAATAAGAGCCTGAAAATTTGACCGAGATCTGTCACAGGTTCTTTCATTCTATCTTGTAATTTCCGGGTTGTCATTCCTACATATATAGCTCTTTTATTTTTGTTTTTATCGTTAAATAGTATTCTATATATTCCTGCTTTGTCATGCTTTATGCATGGGATTTATTTTTCTGTAAGCCAGATTCTCTTGTAATTTAGTACCTTAGAAACCCCCCCCCCCCCACACACACACACACACGCAAGGCACTCCCTTTTGGGCCTATATCTTTTTAGCATATAAACGACCGCCATAAATAACACCAGACTGTTGTAATTTAGTTCTTTGTAACGTAGTTCTTTTTCATTATTCTGGTTCAGGGAAGATAAATCCCGTGTAGGTATATAGGGGTATAGGGGTAGTGGTGTATAGGGGAGAATAGTACACAGAGAGACGAAAATTATTATATTTTTTATAACAAATTATTAACAAATGACGACGATTTTTATTCGTTTGAATTTCTTTTTGCTACATTTTTAAGCTACGTATTAATGTATAAATGATTTTAAAAAAGTTATTTATAAAAGCACAGAAGCAGCATAACGGAGTATCGAAAATAATCTTATTGTGTACCACAAGTAGTACACAGTGAGACAATGTACATATTTTTATAAATCATATATTATTTTTATAACTCATACACTCTATCAATAATTTTCTGCAGTTGATTATTTCTAATTAATATTTCTAGATTTTCAAAATATTAAAAATATGAGCCTCGGGTGGATAATGCCAGACCTTGGGCTACCTTCATGCAAATTTTCAGCCTCTTACGTTTAGTAAATTTCCTTAGCCATCGCACGCCCACACACACAGAGAGAGAGAGAGAAAAAAACCTTTTTTCATTAATAAATAACTTTTTTTAACATCTGAACCACCTGTACACTTTCATTACTTTGTAACAAAATGGATTCCACATCTGTTACATCAATTTCATCACTTTAAAAAATTTATGTCGTTTTGCCGAGATAGTATATTATTTGATATAACTAGGTTTGGTTAATTAAATATTGAAGGAAATAAATTCTTAAATAGACGTTTATGTAGATTTAACCACTATAAAATAAGGAATTATTTACTATTTTGTCGGACGAGTAACTGAAGTGCCGAAACTACATCCTCGTGTTGCATAAGATTAGATCGTAATGTGTGTGTACCAGCTAGAAGAAAAAGTTGCAACTATATGCCAAAGTGGCTGCTGTCTCACAGTGTACTTCCCTACCCTATATCAATCCCATTTAAAGATAAAAATAAAATGAAAGATTTACACATGTAGGAATGACAATCAAGAAATCACAAAGTAGAATGAAAGAATATGCGACAGATAATCAACAGGAAAAACAGTCTACGGCGTTATCTCGGTTAAATTTAAAAACACGGATATTGATATATTTTTCAGCAAAGTAGGGATTGTAATGTAAGTAAATGATTGTAACACAATCATACTGAGGAAATCCATAATACTAACTAGAGCAAAGAACTAATGTAAGCATATGTTATCATGCCATATGCCACATATTTGGTTTAATCTACTTGGTGTTAATGGGGTATTTGGTTTTGAATAACCCATCTCGCTCCATAGACTCCCCCTCCCCCATTTTCAAGATTTATTTTCACCCTCGGACATTTAACCATTGAGCATTTTGGAAGTTACGGAATTTTTCTCTTTAATTCCCTTGAAGATGTCCAGGTTCTTTTTCAAAGCGCTCGGGAACTCCGGCGAACTTTTTTAATATCTGTGAATTGGTTTTAATGTTTTAAAACCTTTCATATTATTTTTCACCAATTTTAGAAATGAATAAATAATGAATAAAGCTAAATGTTATCGGGTTTTGATTATTATACAGAGGTCGCACCTATCTTGAAAGCGGGAGCGGGGGGGTTATAGTGAATGAGACCTGGCTACGGTCGTTTGGGCTCGGTTCCATAGTGATGTAGCCCCGTCTCATCCACCGTCACAAACCTATCACAGAACTGCTTCAGGTCTGCTCCCATATCTCCAAAGCAGCATTCCCCTCAACCCTAACTTTCAAGCAAGGTGCCACCCCTCACCCCTAAACCGAAAATAAATATGTTAATATAGCAGCTACGGTTCTGAAATTGAGCATATAGGCATCTAAGAGATTAGACTTCAATATTCCACATCAACCATCGCAGTATCAATATTTTATACACAATCAGGACAATAATTATTGATCCACGCTGGTAAATTCTGCAATGTTATTTTAAACACGTATTTAGTTCTTCCATAATAAAAATTAGACAAGATCATTATAAACTACAATGAATGTTGGCAGTTGGCTATTTTTTTAATTCAGATTTCTTGATTGGCACCACTTTTTTGAAATGGTAAAAATCTTTTCTTTTTTTTTTTTTTTGTAAATGACATATTATGACATATTTATATTATTATTTTTTCAAGGGGAAAGTTATCATTACAAAAAAAGTGGTGCCAATCAAGAAATCTGAATTTAAAAAAAAATAACTCACTGGCAACACTGACTACAATGTATTTCAGGTAAAATGGTCCGTTATTTTTTTTACCGCATTTTGAAAGCTAATATTACTAAGTAATTTAACAATAACAGCATTATAAAAAAAGGGGGTAGTAAAGATCATTGAAGAAAATCTTTGAAAGAAATGTAATTGGAAAAATCGTTGTACCAAACTTCTATGTAATATTTATATGAATACTAATTTCAAAATTGCGAACATGTCATTAATATTTTATACACATTTTTATTATCTATAGAGCGTAATGTAGAAGAAATAATTTCAAATTTTAGTTAATTTTGATGCAGTTCAGTAATTACGCACATATAATTTTTATCATATTTTAAGAGTAAATTTGTAAAAGTAAGTTATTATTTGCTAAATCATACAAAAAATGTGATAATAATTTTTTCATTATTGTTTCGTATATTAATTAAATGATTATCTTTAAGAATTCCTTTTATAAAATCTTTGTGAACAATTGCAGCACTTAAACACATTTTCTTTCGCCTTAATGCTAAATAGAAGAAATAATTTTAAGCCACAGCTAACTGTTATGTGGTATAACGTTTAAACATGCTTATTTTTTTGTCAAGTTCTTAAAACACATTTTTCAAAATTAGTTTTTTTAATTACTGAATCCTGAAACAACAAGTGATAGCATTTAATTAATTGTTATTTTTACTGTATGTAATAAAATAAACATTATAACAAATTCCCATTAAAGAAGAATCAGATTGCTATAAAATTTCTCAATTTATTTCAAAGCTGTTTCAAATACTTCTAAAATGAAAACCGGAGGAAATCATTTAAAACTACTACTAATATTTTTACAGTTCAACCACTTCGTTTCCATAATTTTTTTGTTGCATTTAATTGCCAACATTTAAATTCAGTAAATATTTATAGAATTCTCGAACAAAAATTATTTTTAATATGCTGCCGCTAAGATACACTTGTATAAAAAGCACATTTATCCATGAAACAATAAAACGAAGAGAGAAATTTAGGAAACAAGGCACTTGCACCGATAAAGATATTTCCTCATGAATATTCATTTAAGCTTTTTACCAATCAGATAACAGATAAAACATTAAAAGGGAAATAAAAATATAAAAGCATAAACGCTAAAGAAGTATTTAAGCCAATAAAGTCTTATAATATAAAGAACAATAAATAATTTATTATAATTCGTGAAACAACAACAACAACAACAAAAAAAAACATAAGATATTTTATTTTCCCTATCTTGTATATACATTCATATTTAATGTTTGTGTTTTTATTTTTTCAACAACAATTTTTCTAACTTCGCAAAACAACTTATTTTCAAAAATTACAAAATTACTTATTTTTATTTTCATTACTTTCGTTCTTTGTACAATTTTATATATATATATGCAGATTTCACAAGGAAATATTTTAAGAAATTTATGTCGAAACTTGATGCAATAAATACTGAATAAATGCAAAGATTCCGATATGTCATTATAAATGGCATATAAGAATCTAAAACATACAAAAACATATTAACTTTTAAAAGTTGGGAAAATGTATATTCAGTTTTAGGTAAATAAAATATATCCCTAGAACGTCAACTAATACATACCATTTCAAGCAAGATATTATTTTTTTAATTCAAAAAAAGGAAATGAATTGCAAATATATTTCATAATAAATACTTTTAAAATTATATTGGATTCTTGTGCAATGTTACATGATCAAACCATGTCGTGTTTCATTCAAAATATTTCTCCATCACATTGAAACAAATTATTTTGAAATATGACAGCATTTAAGACATTTTATGACAGGTGATACATATTGAAAATTCGTTCAATTGACATATTTATACGACCGTTGTCAAAGTTAAATTAATTTGTAATATTTATGTTTTATACATTAATTTTATTTTCGACAATATGAGAAGTTGAAGTCTATTCAATTTGAATGTATTTCTCAATGTATAGTTGCGTTAAAATGTCAATTAAAAAATATGCATTATTCAAATGTAATTTAGATACGTGATAAATAATTTATGTTAAATTTTATCCGGTTAATTATTTTAGAAAATAAAGAATAATCTAGTCGCTGCTTTTATTGTGGTAAATACATTTTAAAATTTGTTATATATATATATATATAAACATTAAAATACGAAGACAAAAAAAAAAAAGAAATGTTCTGACTTATTTTGAAGATGCAAAGATTATAATTCACTAACAAGTGAAAAAACTGAATTTGCTAATTCAAGTAGTTTAGATATTTAAGAAATAAATTCGTAGCTTTTGTGCAGCAAAAATACTAAACAAAATTAAAATCTATCGTGCATGCTAGGTTATGTATACTTAAACTCTATATCTACTGAAGTACATCGCGGTTTATTCTATCAGAGTTTATGTACAGTCAAGGTATTAGCAACGAAGTTAAAACAAGTCGGATATTGTACGTTAAACGTGGCAAATGCGTTCGTACTATAACTAGTTTTATAAATATTCAGATCTTGGTGCAATAACTGTTGCACTTTTATGCAAAAAATGCATTTATACAAAAATTATTACGATTATATATATTAAATTCACTAATATGGAAATAATATGACTCCATATTAAATAGGACATAATCACCATGCAACCTAGAATCATTACCAAACATGAGATAACATTGAATTAATTAAGTATGGTAGAATTTAAAAGGATGAAGAAACTTTTATTAATATCTTTTTAAGTTTTGATTCAATTTTCATAAAATTTGAAATGACTCGATACTGTTTCGAAACGATTATATATATTAAATTTTAAACCATTCGGTTGGGTAGTTTTTGCGCTGTTATATGCGGAGAGGCGGACAAACAGACGGACGGACAAAACGGCGACTATAGGTGCTGCGCATTTATATAATTACAAACGCACCTAAAAAGAGCAATTTTAACGAATAGAAACTGCTAAAATCAGATTCTTTTCATATAAAACTGTATTATATATACGTTTGATCTCTAAATGTGATAGATAAAATAAAGTGGTGTATTCTATTCCCTTTACTTTTTAAGTATTTTAAAGAAAAGGATTATAACAATTCTGCGTATTTCAAGCTTCACGCAACATAAATCTATGCCTAAAGCAATTTTTGCGATACTTACGATATCTAGAAGTGCTGTCAATGTTAAAATATTTCCAAAATTTACATACCTTAAAAGCAATCAGCCTGACAAATAATTTATAGACGCGTTTAATGCTTATAACTAAATATCATCTGAGAATTTAATCTAATGCTTTGCATGCAATGTTAATATTCTCGAAAGAGGCAGTGAATCGCACTTGTGTGCACATTACAGAATTTCAACGATCGTGATCTGGGAGTGAAAATTATGTGTATGACCCGTAGAACTACCGGAATGTTGATAGATATATTCGAACTATGGTTCTTCGTTGAATTAATCAGAAGCCATAGACAAGATATTTTCAATCATAATTTATAGGTAGTGTCTTAATCTTTAATGTTCTAGAAGTAAACAAGTGCGAATAATAAGCCAAAATTACGTCCACTACTGGTCCATACTTACATCCATATCACAACATTAAAATATTTATTTGCTTAAAAGGCGTTATAAAAACACATTAAAAGTAAATTAAATATGTATATTTGCATGTTTCAACTCTTTTATTGAGTCGTCATCAGAAAGTATAACAGAAAATTACAAATACAATGACTATGAAAAATGGAAAAAAAATCATCTAATATAAACAAGTAATCATATAATGCGCCTTATATTTTCGCGATCTATTTTACTCATGCGTATTAAGATCTATTACGCACGTGATCTATGATCGCTAAAATATAGGGCGCTTTATAAGATTACTTGTTTATATTCGATGATTTTTTTCCATTTTTCATTGGCATTGTATTTGTAATTTTCTGTTATACATTCTGATGACGACTCAGTAAAGGAGTTGAAACATGTAAATATAGATTTTTAATTTACTTTTAATGTGTTTTTATAACGTCTTTTAAGCAAAACGATTTTTAAAATTGTGATATGGTCTAGAAATATTTCAAGTTAGCTGTGATTTGTATGTTACTTTTTTAAAAAACAATATTTGACGTTTCTTAAAAAACAAATTAAAGATAAACATAAGATTATTTCTTTTACTTTAAGAACAACGTACATTGCCCAAAATTAAGAGTTCTTAAAAAAAATAAAAAAAGCTTTAAATTTACAGGCATAGTTTAAATGTTTTCGTCAATGCATAGAGTGCCTTAAATAGGAAAAACCATACAGATTACAGTAGGAGGAAGTTATTGTTGCACAAATAAATATATTCTTCTAAATTAAACACATGAACCAAGTTATGTCAACTGATCAATTTTGAAAAAAAAAAATATATGATATTACTGATGAAAAAAAAAACTTTAAAGTTAAAAGTAATAAAGAAACGCGTAAATTTAAATCATTTTACAATTTCAGAAAAATAATTTTAGGCAAGGTTAAAAATGGAGAGTTTAGACCATAAGTTTGAGTAATACATATATATATTTTTTTCTTTTTCTCAATTTAGACATCACGAAACATTATTTAATTTATAAATATTAAATATAGATTCACATACATTTAAACAGTTTAAATTAAAAACTATGAATATTATTATTCATGCTACAGGTTTTCTCACACTTAAAATCTAAGGTATTACTCATAAAAGCATTTTAAAGAGACGTTTTTCAGAGTTTTGTAGATTCCTGAATTAATCTTCTGAAAACATCTTTTATTTATATAAGGATAATGGTTTTCCCTTGTTAAGTTTATATCAAAGTATAACCATTTGTAATGTACTGTGATTTGTTACCGAGCCTTTTTCAATTATAATCTTAGTAGGAATTTCATTATAACACCAATCGCACACAAAAAAAATGTAAATTCAAACTTCATAAAATTCTTTCTGTAAATATCAAATATTTATAGGTAATTTTTGTAGTTTTTGACTAAGTATGAATTATTGAGTGACGAATAATCGAAAATCATGGCTTTTATAGTAAGAGTAATAAAATTTATGTATTGCAGATAATATTAATTATGGATTTCATAAGTTAAAAAAAAACAAGATTTTTTTTTTATTTATTTTCATATAGTTTACATCTATTTTTATAGTTGTAACTTATTTTAGCATTTAACAAATCTTCAACGCGTCCATGCTGAATTTAGAAAGTAGATAAAGCTCTTTATAAATAAATTTAAAATCTCTGCAAACGGAAGAGTGTTTTGAAATATTTTATTCGCTGTAATGCTGATACACGCTTTGAAAGAACGGGATAGGCATTTCGATAAGTTCGTTTTTTTTTTTTTTTTTTTTTTTTTTTTTTTTTTTTTTTTTTTTTTTTTTTAGATGGTTGTGAGAAATAAGACTACCTTGTGTTCGAGGACTAAAAAATCAGTGATTTCCATATAAAGATGAATGGGGTCTTCTACAAATATCTATTCAGAAAACAGTTTTTGTATCCGGTACCTTGTGACTTATTTGATATGTTTAAAACTGGTTTTTAGAATAGGATGATTCTAAAAGTTGTTACTCGATGTAATTGTTTTTGTTTTTAAATGATGCGATAAAGTCTGAATTTGTACAACAAAATCTATAGTGTTGTATTATGTAGACTAAAATTACAGTTGTATTCAAGAGAAATTATTTGAAAACATTGCATTTTTTATCAATATTTTAATAAATACTTTAAATATTTTAAAAGGCATGTATAACTTGTTCATAAAAAAATGTATCATTTTTAATCAAAACCTGATGTAACAAATATGAAATCATTTCCGTCAAAATTAAAGATGCACACGCTTCCTCTGAGAAATGAAGAAAATAAATGTTGTCACAGCTCCTAAGTAAAAATATTTGTACCAAAAAATGTGCCTTTTTTTATATAGAAAAAATTGGATTTTAAAGTCAAACTGGAATATGAAATCACATAATAGCCCATTGCTTTAATAACAAATTTCAAATTTATATGGAATCTTCATGTCAAGTAAGACAAGTATATAATATCATATTAGATTCCAAATATTTATCTAACACGTCGAAATAAATTATTTTGAAACGTGATAAAATTCAGGAAACAAATTTATGACAGCTGATGTGTAATGAAAATTCTTTTCTAAGGCATACTTGTATATAATTGTCATCGAAGTGAAATATCAGATTTTCTTACCGTTAGACATTTATTTGACTTTTTTTATTCAAATGTATAATTTGTAAAACATTTATTGAATTTGTAAGTCATAAGTTTTTTTTTGTTTCTTGACATGTATTTTTAAGAAGCTAAAAATTTCATATTAAATTTAATATATGATAGTTTACAAAATGAATGTCGTTTTGTAAATAGTTATATGTCATTTTCACAAATGTGCAATACAAGGATCAGAGGTCTTTGTATTTCATAACGTTAAAAAAATAAATGTCATGTTTAAGTGAGAACGTTGAGAGAAATCATTTAAAAACTCTTTTTGAAAAATTGTATCTTATTGTTAAAAAAATAGATAGACTTTTAAAGTTTATTTATTTTAAATACAATTTTACATAAGCTTTGAAATAATTTGCTATTCTGGTACATATTTCTTTAAAAAATTCGGATACTCTTAAAAACAAAAAAAGTTAATTTCGTCCTTTAAAATGCTTCAATAAATATATGTTTAATATATAAGAGAATTTATATATAAGAGATATAATATATATAACCCATTTACAGTGTATTTATCAGATCTTTACTTTAAATTTTTGAATCAGCAGATGTTAAAGTTTGCAATTTTATTAGTGAAGGATTAAACTTGTATTTATACATTTTAGTATTAATCATGGTCCTTCTTTTCCAAAAATATAGGAAAACTTTATTTGAAAGTAAATTATATTTCGATATTTTTCCCCTATAACGTAAGATAGCAATTACTAATGTACAGTCGCGGGAGAAAAATAAACTACACCTATTAATTCTGCAATAAATTGTCGTAGAAGAAAGTTACTGGTACAAAAAGATTGGATATAAAGTATACTTTAAAATGATGTACATGAAATTTGCTTAGGGGACATCTACATATCAAAATCAACCCAAAATCGTTTTTTTGCTATGGCAACACCCAATTTTGAGAATATATTTTATTTATGCGATTCAAACTCTGTCTACACACACAAATTTTAAGTCCCTTGGATGACGAGTTTTGAATCATAAACATTCAAAATTTAGCACTTTAAAAGTTAAACTACATTTTCATAGTTTTATTACTAACTCTTGAAATTAAAATTCTACTGTGGTAACTTTTTCTATGGTTATAATAATGAAAAAACAAAAAAAAAAATACATTAAATTTATAATTATTATAATTTTATAATATGAATTGCGTGATTAATATTCGAAAAATATTAATTGCTATTAAAATTTTTTTGATGGATTTATATTTATTATGGCCCTGCCTCATGCGCATACAAAATTTTAAAATTTTCTTCCGAGTAGTTTTCAAATCATAAAATGTCAAGATGAGTGTTTAAGGGGTCATCTATGATGTGCAGAAACGACTATTCGAAAAAATATGTTTCATTGAACATTTGGGCTTGGTTTACGATGCCTCGTTGATGTTCAATTTATAGAGGGTTTTTGTAGTGTAAGTCACATAGCTAATAACTGCTATTCTTGTTGGCCACCACTATTTTCGTAAGGTTTGCTTGGTATTATTCAATTAATGAGATATTTCTCATTAAATAAGTCACATTTTTCTGTTGTAAAATACTGGTATCCAAAAATCGTAGCATGCGACTTACACTACAAGTACATATGGAAATAGCCAGATAGCAAGTCTGTCTGACGATGAAAACAAAGCGTAAACCATATTTCAATGTTTGGCGATTTTATGCTGACCTCAAAGATAGCTAATTTCAAATGAAACAATAGAATAAATTAAATCATCGGATTATTAACCGTATTTCAAATGATAATAACGAATGTTAAGTTAGTTCCATGTGTTTTTTAACATAAATTTAGTTTTTGTTCATCGAATAAATCGGAATATAAACCATACTAACATATCTCTAATGATCTAACAAGACACAATCTCCTCCCCCACGTCAAATAGAGCTTTGTCGAAAAAAAAAAGTTTTAAAAATATGCCATTAGCAATTGACTTGGGATTTATTTTCAGATTAAAAAGCAATTTGGCTGGAGGGTTTTTTTCTGAATTCTTTACTTCATTCTATTTTTTATTCTAAATTTTATATTTGGTAATATTCTGCACGTTCTGGAATAAATTTAGAAATTAAGTAAATTAAATAAATTCAAAATCTGAGAAAAAGCATTACAAAATTACCTGCAAAATTCCAATCGCATTCACATATTCGAAAACTTTTGTAATTACAGATACCTTATATTTTTAAAAATCGGATAATTCAATACTTTGATAACATTATAAAATGAATATTGAAGAGGATTTTACCGTATGTAACAATAGCTGAAACATATTAAGTGTGTAAAATGGTCATATTGGTAAAGAAATAATAATATAAGTGACTTTGTCATTCTGTAGCATTTCAACTATTAAGTGCCAAACTTCAATTTTGATACAGCCCCTAAAATATTCTCATTTTAAGATAATTAATTTATCTGAAACTTTCCATAGGAATTTCAGGAAAATTTATGCTTAGGCTAATTTAAGGCTGTAGAATTTATTTATCATATCGAAATTGGGTATTGTCGGTGAAGAAAACAAAGTGTGAGTTTGATTTGATATATAAATGCCTTCCTAGGAAAATTTTATATATATCATTCAGAAGTAGACTTTATATCCAATCCTTTGGATCCAGTAATTTTTTACTTCAATAAGTTGTTGCAAAGTTAATAAGGGGTGATTAGTTTTTTTTTTTTCACTATTGTACTGCATACCACAAAAGACAGATATTTTGAGTCGTCTCCTTATTATCTCTATTAAAAGATTTACGTTACCTTCTTAACTTCCCTTTCTCACCTCATCCCGTCAAAACGCGTGCTGGGTCTCATAGGCCCGGGCGTTTTTAAATTGATGCGAAAAAAATCCTCCAAACTGTGAAAATGTGCCAGTCTACCAGTACTTGTTCCCAAGGTTATTCTTTCTTTGTACTTTTCAATGTTAAATTGCGGGGAGATATATGTAGTCAAAAAAAATGTATATCTAGCGTCAGATCCCAGTGTGCGCTCCTGCATTTATATTTTTACTGCGTTGTTGTGAAATATTCAAAATTCATCGTTATTTGAGCTATAAAGATAAACTGAAACATTTGGAAAAGTTACTTTTTGAAGTTTCAACAGATAAAGAATCGATAAATTAAAATAATGATGAAGATATAACTGACGAAGAACAGTTTACTGCTCACGAATCCTCTTCAGAAGAAGAACTTGATTTAGATGGAGAAATTAGATAACAGTTTGGAATTAAGAGCTCCACGAGAAAAATATATTACATATGTCCAGTTGAGAAGGATATAAAACACAAAATAACATAAAAAATATGTGAAAAAAACGTATGCGGCGAACACGGCTCCATTATAAGCAATTTCTGTCAATAACCTTTATTTTTGTAATGATGCTTTTGAAGTTTATATGTAAGTATTTAATAGTATCAATAGTATAATATTATTATAATTGATGTAACAAATTAATAGTGTTAGTTAAGTAATCTTGAATTTTTTTCATGTTAAAATATATTTCAAATACGTACATTAAGTTATTTTTTAAAAATACATATTTTTCCATTTTTTAGATATTTTTTATCAAGCGTGTTTTCTCATTATTCCTATTTATATTTTATAAAATGGGGCAGCAAAAACTATATGTTAATGATAAAAAATTAAATGTTTTTAAAACAAAAGTGTTTAAGGTCCTCTGAGACCCACCGCGCGTGCTCGTGCCACTTTTAAGGGCTCGAGTTCGTCCGGGTTAAATTTGAGCAAGTTTTGATATGAAATGTTAACACTTTTGAATAACAATGGGAAGTGGTTTTGATAACTTCCTTCATTCTGTGTGCGATAGAAAATGGTTCTGTGATTGAATACTGTGATAAGAGGAACATATTGTTTTTTTATGAAATGCACTGGTTTTATTCGGCATGTAAAATTATAGTCATGAATCATAAAGCGTCTTTAGGCAACCACTTCATGAAATTACCCCTAATAACCTTAACGATTGCATTTATATATATTTTAGGGTTAAACGTATTAGGAATCTTTAAAATCTAAATATATACATATATATTTTTAATAATGGTGGACATGAAATCTGTTTGAAAATTTTTATGCATAAAAATAACAAATTGGTATGGAGGAGTGTGGATGTTTGAAATTTATTGTCATGATGCGGAGTTTTATACTACATTGAAAAAGATTTCACCTTAAAACTAGGTGAGAGGCGGTGAGATATATTATGTCCTATCTAATTTAAATCAAGATTTGCACCAGAAACTTTTAATAAAATTTTACTATTATATCTTTAGTGGAAAAAGTATCGATAAATTGCTTTGATTTATTTCGAAGTGAAGTTTTTCGAATATTCCGCTGTGAGCTCACCATTTCAGAAACACAATTACTTGCCACTGAAAGGGTTAAAAAATGATCGATAGATGGTACCACACAAATACATTTTGTAAAGTTAAGGTAAAGCATGGAGAGATTGCGCACAAAGCGGTTCAAGAGATAGGGGTGGCGTGAGCGCGCAGTTACAAAAGAGCAGTAGTGGCGTGTCTACTTGAATGTGCAGGTTAATTGATTCGAGCATCTAGGATAAAATTTTGCAATTTTGCTCTGTTTTCCCAAGGTACGTGCTTCGATTTCCATAACTATTCGTAAGAATTTCCATACAATGCAAATAGTACAAAATATTTCAAACTTAAACTATTTATCAAATTCTACTAACCAGGACTTACGGTGTGAACACAACGGATAATTTTAAAAGCGGCCGTCTTTGAATAAAAGGTCGCGCAATCTCTGCTACTGAAAGAGTAGAATTTGTGCATATTTAGGAGAGATGGATGAGAACTTCCCATAACTTTCCATGCAAGGAAACATTAAGCAGCTTATTGGTAAATTTACATAAATTGCAAATTACATGTAAAACATATGAATGAATCAATTTTGAATTATTTGCTGTAATATTTTTTTTGAAATATATGCTGTAACTTTTCAAGCACTGATTCTGTGAAATCGGATTCAAGCACCAATGCTTTAAAAGCAAATTAACCCATTAATGCCGTTGGTATGGAAATCTGCCATTTAAGTAATACGAAAATTTTAAATATGAAAACCAGTATTTTAGTAAGGAAATTGTCATATTACTTAATCTCAAACTTTGAGAGACCAAATAAGATAAAATTACAATATGGGAAAACTGGTCTCAACTGGTACCTATGTATTAAAAATGTGTAAAAGAAACTCGGCATTAATGGGTTAAAGCAACAAGTGAAGACAAACTCGAATTCTCTCTTCTCATGTGTACCACGCAGTCAATAACAACGTGACTTTACCCAGACTTGAAAAATTTTACAGCACTCTGAAAGACACCAGCTTGTAAATTTTACAGCAACTGTGTTGGAAACCGTGGTGCCAGCACATTTTGCTGTAAAATACAGAATTTATTTTTACAGTGTACGTTTGCATACTTCCAGAAAAGGAATTTAAGTTATACCTTTCTATGAGTGACATTTTTTTATTACCTTTACTTGTACTGTTTAAAACATCAAACATCAAGAATTTTTGTGAACGCATCACTTCTGTATTATTATCTAATATAAATTTTAATATTTCTAAGGACATTCTGCCTACCATATATAACTAAACTTATAATAGAGATTCTGGTTCTGTGAATAGGATTTTCTCTACTAAGTCAAAATAATGCCATTAACCTAGCATAAGTTGGTATAGTGAATTAGTTAATAACTAATACTTAGACTCAAGCAAAATTTTCAAAATTGACCGCATAGATTTTTAAAATGAAAAAAAAAGTTTACTATTTTCGTTAATGCATTTAAAATCGTTGTGTAAAATATTATAAAGAATGTCTAAGACTAATACCACAATATTTAAAAAATATATAATGTAACGCTATACAGCTTAATTAAAATTTCTATTAAAAAATGTTGAGACTTGAAAAAAAAAAAGTATTTTTATAAAGTCCATGAAAACAATTGAGCAATAGTTGAGAATTGATGACCAACACCGAATAAATACATAAAGGATAAAAATATGTATTATACAAACAAAAATGCTATCAACAATACATTTAAATTAACTTAATCTAAAAAACCAATCAACCTCGATGTAAAAACGTTTAATCTAGTAATTTTACACCCATTGGGATTTTAATATAATGCCTTCCATTCAATGCTAATATTCCTCAAATAGGGAATGAATTGCACTTGTGAAGGATATTATAGTAATACAATAATTGCGATCTTGGAATGAATACTATGCGTATAATCTGTAAAATACCAGGATGTCTATAGATATAGTACTCGTACATTCCAAGTCCGTTCTCGAATTAATCGGATGCTATACGGAATTACAGAACTCTTCAGAATATATAGCTACCAAAATTGTTGCGGCTGCAATAGTCTAACATAATAGCAAGACAATGAAAAATAAACTTGTTATACGGACGTGGATAAATAGTTACACGGACATTTTATGTATGCCCAAGGACATTCTGTACATATCCACCAGCTTTTAAGTGCTGTCCATAATAAATAATTAATTGTCTCAATGATCCTAACCTGATAAAGCAAATAAAGATGGCTTCAAGACACTGCAAATTTTAAACTATTTTTAAATTATGCATTCAACTTCTATACGAAAATCTGGAAACCATTTCACTCAATTAACGTGCCTAGTGATGGGACATGTACACACCAGCGCGACAATTGTCACCTCTAATTTTATTAGTACTCTTCCTATTATTTACTAACAGAATTTAGTGACTAAATACGGTAATAATACTATAATGGTGACAACAGGGTCAGGATAACGTCTGAAGCTAAGGGAAAGAGTATTATTTTGGGGCACCCTTTCACGAAAGACAATTTCTCTCAATTCTACATTCATGGAAATGTTTTAAAGCCACAAATGTTATTCCCACGACGAGATTAGCGGAGTTCGGATATTCCATTTTTTTTAAATGTACTTTACATGTAATGTAGATAGAGTATATATTTGTGGCATATATAGAAAAATCATCAGGAGGCCGTATAATCGTTTGACAGGCCTATTGATCGAATTCAAATCAACCAGATAGACATTTTTTCTGAAGTAGTGTCGATTTACTCTTGTCTGGTTCAACCTACTCCACCAAAAAATATTAAAAAAGACATGTAAAAATATATATATTAGCAAAACCCATGCTTTGTTTGGATTCGCGAAACATTATTTAATAAGATAAATATTTGAAAGTAACAATATTTTTTAATATTATTTTTGCATCTTTATTAAGCAAAAACGTTATTTTATGTTTTGGCGCATTTTAATTTTAGAAATATAAATTCAGCCAAATAACTAAAAATTCCCTAAGAATTTTTTAGTTATGATATAAGACTGCTATAAATAAAAATATTTTCGAAGCAAAATTTTACAAAATATTTTTTTAATTTTTAACTAAAAGCTCTTTTAAAGATGTTTTTACATCATACAATAGTCTCTGGTGGTTTCTCAAATGGTTTGAAATATTTATGTTTCCACACTTTGTAATTCACATCAAATAATCTTTAATAGCAATCGTAGAATAATATTTTCGAAGAAAGGTTGAAGAAAGTTACTTCTTCAAAACCCTATTGTCTGGAAAAACATTTGAAATCTGCTCTCGTTGATATTAAGAATTATTAACTGTAAAACTTTTCATTCTAAACAAATAGGTGCTGCTATCCAACGTACAATTTATTCACAAGTTTAACATAAAACTCTACGTTTCGGTTTAATCTTTAAAACCTTCATCAGGAGAAAAAATTTCTAAAATATAAATCGACAACAAACTCTTTACATGCTACATTTTGAAATCAATTCAAAATACAAAAGTTTCTAATGAAAACCTCTTACTTCTAAATAAACAGTTCAGTGGCGCCATCTTTTAACCAAAGATGCAAACGAAGAAAGAAATGCTGAAAAAAGTGGAATTTTCATTGACTTTTCAAAATTCAAAGCCATATTTCTGGGATGTGAAATGAAACATTATCATTACACACTTCATGGTTTCTTAGACGAATTTATAAAGATTCACGAATAATAGCATTGCGCGGAATAACTTGCTTGGAAATAACTTTAGCATAGTCAAAGTCTATAAATGAAAAGAGTCCTTTATGGTAGCTTCTTGAGAGTGCTGTAGAAAATTTACGAAACTTCAAATCGTTTTTATGTTCCTGCAATCTTTCGAAAAATCGACGTTTAGTCATACCAATATAGGAAGAGGTGGTCCCATCTGTAAATTTAAAGGGAATTTCATACACCCCAGAAAAAGATGAAAAAGGAATTGGATCTATTTTTTTACACATAAGATTAAACAATGTCATAGAATTAGAGGCAACAAGTTGAATGTTGAATTTCATTAAAAACTTTTGTAAAGTTAAAACGGGGGCAAATGGGCTTGTGAGTGCCAAGGTCCGGGGCGTGGGAACCCCCATGTTATCTAATGTTAAACCTTGGGATTTATAAATTGTAACTGCAAAAGCTAACTGCAAAGGAAATTTTTATCTTGAGAATTTATATTTCCATTTTTCAAGAATTTAGTTATTGATGGAATCGAAACGTGCCATTCTCATAAGTTGAATGACTGTAGTTTTCAAATTTAACCATGATTATTCGCGGCATCTGGTCTGGTGGCCCGTGATTTTCTTTATAAATAATATCTGCAACATAGCCTAAAGCTACGTTTACTAAACCTTTTCCTGTCCACAAATTGCAACGTAACATTACTTTTAGACCCAATTGATAAAGTAAGAAATAGTTTAAATCCGTTTGTCATTTCAGAATCGGCCAACTTTGCTTTAGTACAATTATGAAGAGTTTGAATCAAGGAAACTGATTGACGCAGTTCAGTTAGTTTTTCCTTATTATATTCTTTTACGTCTTTATTCGTTGAAAACAGCCTAATTGCCTCTTTAGATAAATGCTGTTTGCTTTTTGAAAGAGACTGTAAGCTTCGATTCATTAATATTTCATAATCTTCAATAGTGCATTCTCCATTGCTAATTCGATCAACTATGCTTCAAAATATTTGTTGAGTTTCATCTTACCGAAAGGATAATGATAAAAAAAATATTTTTGAATAGTCGAAGAAAATAATAATTGTCCTTCCAAAAGAAATTTACTTCCTTGATTTTTGTCACTGTAAAGAGGCCTGTCATTTACTGGAGGTAGTTGTTTGATATCTCCAAATAGATATAAGAACATTCCACCAAAATTTCCACCTTGTTTCGATGGCACAGCACAACGTAATCGTAAATCTATTTTTCGCAAAAGACTGCATTCTATCATACTCATTTCATCTATAATTAGGAATTTACAATTTTGAAACTCCTCCTGAAGTTGACCAATCGAAAATGGACTAAGAACTCTTACATTTTGATTTAGTCCCAATAACAGTTTTGATTGAATCGTTGATCCATTTATATTGACTGCGGCAACACCAGTTGGTGCAAGCAATCGAAAAGAAGATGGACCAAATGTATCATTTAATCAAGAAGTAAAGTAATGTATTAAAGCTTGCTTGTGACCTGCTTTTCCTTTGACAGCAATTCGTTTTATTGGCATTTCTCGCCTATGACCTCGCAATAAATTGAGCTGTTCTTCAAAAATATTTTTTATTTTTTTCTTTTCATGGAAAAATACGAAATTTGGTAAATTAGAAGGAACATTGACACAACCATTTTTTCACTGGCTTTCATCTTTTCATTTTCAATAAAATTCTGTAATTTAATACGTAAATCTTGATTTTGAATAGTATGCAGTTATACTTTACATCATTGTCCCTTCTGCCCAATCTAGTTCATCCTGTGTATTTTTTTGTCTTGAAGCGACATTCATCCAGTCAAATGGTTGATCTATTTCAGTAGATTCTATTTCTTCAAACTCTTCTCCATCTTCTAAACTTTGTGACAGATAGTCCAAATCTAATCTCTGAATTTCATTATTCTCAAAATGCTGTTCATACAGAACATTCCATGAAGTATTATTTTTTGGGATCATATTTCAATTTCGGTATAATTCTGGGATTTTTTTTTTCTGATTCTGAAAATTTCACCGCGTTTATAAACGTTTGTGAAATAATTCTGCAAGGACATATTTTCAAATGTCACTGGGTGTTCCTCATACTTTTCCAAAATGTTTGAAACGGATATGCTTCCATCCTCTTTATTCATATCTAATTGTTCCCATGCGTTCCTTTCTAAAATTATGATGGCAAACTGAGACTATGACTTATATAAAGGCCATCCATTAAAACCCAAAATATTTCCTTGGCAGAATAATCACGTTCAGCACACATTTTTATTAAAATCTTCTGAATTATCTGCTGAAAAATTATATTATCGAGTGATTCTTGAACTGTTTGTCTGATGAAATATTTCATCCCTTCTTAGCTGGGTTCACCTTTGCTAACATATTTAGCAATATATTTTAGAACTGCGTCAATGGAAATGTCTGCTTGGGAATCCATGTTTGTTCGCCAAATTTTTAAAAATTGTGGACCATGACTGTTTAAATAAGGACTATTTCTTTTCGAAATGTATTCGGGTTAACCCTCTCGTGCGTAAATTATTTTTCATTATTTTTCATTATTCACAAAAAACTTTTTTTCGTGATATTGATTCGTTTTTTTTTTTTTTTTTTTTTTTTTTTTTTTTTTTTTTTTTTTTGTGATAAATGAGAAACCATTATAAAATAATTTTATTATTGTACTGCATGCTAGGTATTATCTGTCCATAAATCAAATCTCCATAAATGAATGTTGAAAATTTTTTTGCTTAGTAATGTAATAATTGTATGACCTCATATGAGGTCCGTATGCATCAGAGTGTTAATTAGTAAGGAACTGAATTTTACTTTCGTGAGAACATTCTTTAGGAAATTTGCAACGGCATGTGACTTCAAAAGAATCTTTTTTCTTTCTCCGGCAATAAGCTTTAGAGAATTTATGCATTTGTACTGCACGTATTAAGTGATTATATTCAGCAGCTTCATCAGGCACATTCGTAAATTTAAATTTAGATGGATGTATATCATAAACTTGATTAGGACCTGGTTGCAAATTCGATATGAATTCGTGAAAGTAGTTTACAATTTTACGTATCTTTTCATCATCATTTGAACTAAGATTGTTTACATCAGGAACATCTTCAAACCAGAAAAGACGATGCCTGTGAGGACTTCCTCTATGTTGAAACTCAATACGAAACCAAAAGTCCTTGACATTGAAAAATTTCTTGAAAAAATATTTCATAAAATAAATCCAACCGCTTATGAAAAAAGTAAGCAATGATTAAAGGATTGCAATTCAACAATTTTGATTTTCTGGTGAATTCAGAATTTTGGTTCCGATTAGTGTAATCATAGTCTGCATCAATAATGCGATACATTGAGAAATTTAAAGTATTGAGAAATGAAATGAGAGATTTAAAGTATTCTTTTGGTGTAATTTTGCAAACTCTAGCATCTCTAAGATCACCTCTTCCTCTTGGAAATAACGTTGGAAAAGCTCCACAAATATATCCATCACATAGAAGTTCATTTATAGGTTTAGTATCTATCTGAGGCCAAGGAATGACACTGCATTCATTATTTAATTCTTTAATATCTAACGTACTATTTATTGCCTCTCGATTACATCTGAAAGTCATATTTGGGGCTCCGGATTCATCAATATTATTTGTCCATGGACATTGATCATCTGCTGAATTCAAAGTTTTTTTCAACTGATGGTAAATAAATCTGCTGTTGCTCTCGACTGAGTATTATTCGCTGAAAAATATTTTCATTTTCGGGTAAACTTTGCAAATTATTTTCATGAATAGTTATATGACGATTCAAAGGATTATTTTCCTTTAGATATTCTAAAGAAAACTTAACGTTTTCACGATTTACTGTAAAATCTTTGAATTCTTCACCATCTTGTCTTCTAACAAAGATGTACTGTGATATTGTATCTATGGAATGAAGTAATAAAGTACAAAATTATGTAATATATTGATGAAAATTAATAATTTGTCCACTGTATCCGAGCTGACAAACTTTTATGTGATAAACCGTAATAACTGGATGAACTTGGGCAACTAATTGCTCCTCAACGAAAGTTAATTTCTTCAATATTTCCGGTTGTGGACATGGATCCATATTATTAGCTATAGAAAAAACATTTAGTTCATTATTTACTATACATTTATAGCAAATTTTACAAGATCCGTCAGATTCAATATGCATGTCAAACCAACGTCGATGAAAAATTTTACAGAAATATAATTAAATTTTTTTTTTGTATCTTCGAAATTTAAAGCATATTTCCGAGCAAATGCATTCTCCGTCAGAAGAGATTCGTCATGTCGTCGTTTTTTTGCGTTGGTATCTAGCCTCATGCCTTAAACCTAATCATGTTTGCGTTCTTTTTTATCAGTAAGTGTACGTTTTCTCAGCATTCTTTATAATAGAACTAATACATTCCATAAATTATTTTTAAACGGCAAGCATATTAAAAATAATACTAATAGTAATTACTTCTTGATAATAAATATGTTCATTTGGTTAAATTTTCAACCTTCAAATTCGAATAACACTTCATATAAGGATTTAACAATTGATTTTATTCGTTTACAATTTTTTTTTGCCACTTTACAAAAAAAAAAAAAAAAATCATAATATAATTTTTTTAAATGCGCATGTTTCGTCTGCGTAAATTATTTCACATAATAACAATAAGTTGCTTATTTGAATTCATAACACTAAAAAATACTTAATTTAATGTAAATAATTGAATTTTCACTAATTTTAATTCATTAAAAATATGCTATAATTTTCCTAAAAACAAAATTTCCCTTAAAAATTTCATAAAGATACCGTGAAACTATTATATGATTAAAAGGAATGAGAACCAAAATATGCGCCATCTCCAACCAATCTTAATGAAGAAATTATCCAGTTAAAATGTATATTTTTCTCTCAAATACCATACATTTTTAATATAAGAAAGTGTAATGTAAGTAAAGTTTTAAGATGTAGCCGGTATTACGATAATTCTTTTACCTCACATGCAAATAATCAGAGATATACATACTACGTATGCCACGCTGCAATATTAAAAAACCCAGCGGGAATTACGACAATCCTTTTACCTCACATGCAAATAATTAGAGATTATTTAATTCCGCTTAATTATTACAATTGTTTTTGTTTTTTAGATAAAGACAAACATTTTATCACAAACATCAACAAAACTTTTTATTATATTTATTCCTTAGTCCAAAGATACAGTTTTATCGTCTGCGGCTTTAGTAGCATGATAAATTAAATTTTATTTAAAAAAATGCTTAGTAGTAGAAAAATATTTTACAAAATCGAATAGTTATTTTTAATTTTGGTTTTAGAATTAAATTAATGGACTCTCGTGCATAGAACTTATGAAACAGCTAGTTAAATTTAAAAAACAGTTTTTGATGTATTTTGGCGGAGTAATAAAAATGTATTTTATTTATTTAATTAATCATGATTCTATCTATAAGTAACAACTCCATGATTTATTATTTTTTCTTCTAAAAATGTACGTGTTTCATTTTTTTTTATTTGCAAAAATGCGTCCGTAATGGAAAAACATGTAAAATAAATTAATTAAAATAATATTTTTTTCTAAGTTATTCTGTAAAAAAAAATAATATTGTGCAAATCTATAGATTATAATTTATTTTTATGTATAATTTCAAGTCAAAATACTAAATTGTTTTTTTTTTTTTTTTTTTTTTTTTGTAACGTGTACGACAAAATGCAGTTTGTGTAGACTAGTAAAGGATTCGCATGTAATTAAACACCCCATTTTACAGTAATTTTTTGTAGGCCCTCTTAAATTTTTAGAGGAAGCTTGTGATTCATGACCTTTTGGTTAATCATCCCCTGGGTGACAATTTAAAACGCTACAGTGTCGGTGTATATAACCGCGTCTCACAATATCACCTTTCAAAGTGATCGGTGTATAAAATTATAAATTAATTCTGACTCGTAAACAGCACTGCACAGGTCAGTCAATTGTTGATTCCACAGAAAAAAGTACTCATTATCAAATTGAAAATAATTTATCATAAATCGGATTCCGGCATCACTTTACCTAGTTTTTTCCGTAATTAAAATCACCTATATAAAACAATGAAAATAAAGATAACAATGCATGTCTGATTACCTTAGAATACAAAGGAAAAAAGGTACGCTAAATGAATCTATTTTTTATAGCATGTCAGATAGCTCAGAAAATGATTTTTTTCTCATGAAACTACGTATGATAAATCATAGAATAAAATTTGTAATTCCACTTAAAACGTAGAAAGGCAATTTTGCACATAAAAATATCTTATGTGGGAAGTTAAATACTTAAAATAGCTTTCAAAATTCAATTAAATTTATTTCATCTGTACCTTATACCTCCAACAAAAGCAATATATAAAATGTTTAGATATGATTATAGGATAAAGGACATAACAATAAATACAGTTTTATCTGAAAACATATTCAACTGATAAAAAATTATTTTCTCTTGCATGTACCTGAGATGCTGTCAATCTGATATATTATTTTATAAATGCATTTAGTTCATATAACATAAATAAAATGAGAATACAATCTAATGTTTCGAATGCTATCTGAGTATTTTCAAAAGCGGTATGGAACCGCTTTTGTCAGTACATAAATGAAATTTAACGCTCGTAATATGAGAATGAACATTATATAATCCGTAGAATCGACTGAATGTTTATAGACATCTTCCAACTGGTTCTTCGTTGAATTAATCAGAAGTCATTTAGAATTACTCAGTATCCTCGATTATGCGTTTCGGGTTATATTTGTTTCTAAACATGAACTAATGAACAATTTAGTGTATTTATATTCTATTTCCTACATACTGGTAAAATAATCATGTAACAGATCAAAATGATATAATATGCATATTTCTGAATACAAAGAAATTTTTAGATTGAATTTCACTTTGAAGATGATAGTAGCATCTCAGAATTTAACACAATGATTTATGTGTATTGTTAACCCTTTATGTACTGAATTATGAATTCATAAATATTTTATCTTCTAAAGCATTTTACATAAATTTTTGAAACTATATTAGAAGATTTACATAATAATTTAATAAATTTTAGAAGGATTGAAGGATTTAGAAGGATTAATTAAATTTGTATTTATAGTGATTTTGTTCAATATTTATAACTCCAATGAAATCTTTTATTTTAAATATTTTTCTTTATTTTGTAGAATTAGGAAACCTACAAATATAATTACTTACAACAGAAATATAGAAATATTTCCGAATTGGAAAATTCACCCCCCCCCCCCCCCAAAAAAAAAAAAAGCTGAAAAGATGCAAAGGAAAAAGAAATCATCATTTTAAAAATATTTCCGTTTTGTGTAACCGATAGTGCTTTTGGAACAAGATAAAGTAATGTATCTATAATTCATTCTTTATTACTACTAATCGATTTATTAAAGGAATTTTATAACAAGTTATTTTAATGGTACTTATAAGTACCCTCTTAATAGTCTCAAAAGGGTTTATTAATCATGCCTATAAAATAAATTAACCCCCCCCCCCCCCACTGACAATCCCGTTTTAACACGTTCACTAAGTTCCATTTTGCACTGAAATATAAGCATTATTTAAATTAATATAATTCTATTGATTTAATGAATTATGAATTTAATGAACAATGATTAATACTCATAAGGATTATATACAGAAGCGTTCTATTTATATCGCAATACCTTTTTAATCCGACGATCCAATAATTTGCATATTTCTGAGTACAAAATTTTATTTTTATTTCCACTTGATCACCAGTCTTGATACTTTGAAGAGGATAGCGTCGGATAATTTAGCATAATGTTTTATATACATTATTAATATTATACAAAATGTTTGATAACCCAGCTGATTAAAGAAATTAAACAGTATGAAGCCAAAGTTGAAAATTATGTTTATGATTCACAAAAGTACCTACAGACATCTTCGAACCATGCCCTTCATAGAATTAAATTCTGTAGAACTTCTGAAGCATTCTGTATGCATTTAACTTTACATATTAATTACTAAAAAGGTCTTACTTAATAATTCACTGTATGTAAATTTCGCAGCATTTAAACACAGTAAAATATGAACTTTATTAAATATTTTATGTACAAAGTTTCATGCATAGAACTTTTTTCCGATAGCTGTCAGTTACTTAAACATGCATTCTTTAAACATTCAGTATTTTTAAGTGCATCTCCCTATCTTCATTTATTGTACTGAAATACTCGTTATTTTTTCAATTCTACATATATTGGGAAAATGTGGCGTAATACAATATTAAAGTAACATCCTGAAAATGTGAAAAATTGTTCATAAACATGCATTTGGATTTGAAATGTAACTACCATTTTATCTTCTAATTCTTATATAAAAATTGAAAATATTTTGTTTGTTTTTGTTTAGGCTCATTTATCTGTTTTTTTTTTTGTTTTTTTTCAACTGAAAATGCTTCGAGAGAAAACCGTTAAAAGTTAGAAGTAGAACACAAGTACAATTATTTTAACTGCAATCACATTGAAAGACTATTAAATAGACACACATATACTATATACAAAAATATCATTAAATATTTTACAGGATTTTATCACATATATTAAATCGACTTGAGCTATTATTTAATATATGCATTTAATGTTTATAACATCATATCAACTGAGAAATTAATCTAATGTGCTGCATGATTTGTTAAGATTCCCCAAAGAGTTACTGAATCGACCTTGTGAGAATATTACTGAAATTGAACGATCTTGAACTGGGAATGAAAAGTATGTGTATGACCCATAAACCTACTGGAATGTTAATAGATATCTTCGAACTGCAGTCTTCCGCTAAGTAAATCAAAAGTCGTAATGTATAGAGTTGCTGGTGTATCTTGAATATATGTATTGGGTTGTATATGTTATAAACACGAATTAATTATTCATTCAGTTTTCTCCTTTAATCGTTCGCTTGTTTTGATCGGTGTATTAATGCAACATCAACTTTATTTTAAGATTTAATTATCTTGCCGAATATCTTACAAAATGTAACTTTGAAATAAATATATACAATTATCCGCATTTAAATGAGAAAGAAATTCCATCTTATAATACATATTCTGTGGTGGTAGTTTCATACATCAAAAGCAAACGTTTAAAAAAAATCTAGTTTATACATATATATATATATATATATATATATGTGTGTGTATGTATGTATATATATTTCCCTGAAAAACCCTGATATATATTTCCCTGAAAAACAAAATGCTTATAATGGAAATCAACATTCAATAGCAAAATTGAAGAAACATTGTTTCATTTTAAATGATGTTTAACGTCTCGTAAATATATACCATATTTTTTTTTAAATAAAAGGTTAAATATTTTCTAATTTTTGCTTACTTAAGATTAAATTAAGGGTCTTTACATATATAGCGCTATCAACGCTTTGACAATTTTGGACACACTCCTTCCGTACGATATCATACCATTATCCTCCCACGAGACCCCTCCCTCCTCCTCCGAGATGATATCGTTTTTAATGTGCAAATTATTTTCCTTTTTTGTGCTCTTTGTAATTATTTTCTTTTGTTTTCACCGATACACAGGTATTGTTATACATGTATTATTCGCTCACTTAGTTGATTAAAATGTAGAGAAGTTAGTAAAATACTACTATTATATATGGAGTAACGTTATATTAAATAATATTTAAAATAAATAGCTGCTATTTAAAAGTATTTAATAATTGCTTTTTGTTACATAAGGCATTCTTAATGTCTTGATCCACTTGGCCTTCACAAGAAGGAGAAGAAGCAGAATCTATCTTGACAACAAAAGAGATAGACAACATTCTTTCTCTTTTCTTCACGTAGAAAACACAGCTAGAACCAATTAAAATGTACCTCGCACCTAGCTCTTTGACCAGCGGATTATATATGCATACATTGCACATATGACAGAAGAATAGGAATACCAAACGTTGGAGTATTCTACAATTTTTTAATTAAATAATTTTATAATCATTTACATATAATACAAACCTTATGTAAAAAGAACAACGTTAAAAGCACCAATAATTTTAAATTTTAAGCATACCGGTTTCGGTAGCATATAGCAGCTCCGTTCTGAGTGCTAAGGATGGAGGAAATTTGTTCACATATATAGGAGAGATGGAAATTCAATTTAAAGGTTTATGGACTAATAGGGAAACAGAGGGGTGCAACATACTTTTGACTTCAATTCGATTAAAATAATCTCTAAACCTACTTCTATACACAAACTTCCTTGAAGAATTTTATATTTATAAAAATTTTGAAAATATTGTTATTTGTGAATTCGCTGTAATCTCCCAATATCAGATTGTTGGAAATATTACATAATTTTTTTAAAGCAATTTCTAACTTCTTCGGTTCCATGTCTTTTCCTTTTGGCTGTTACCTGTAATCCTCTGTTTTCTTATTGGTCAATAAAACTTTGACTTGATTTCCCACCTATCCTATATATGTGAGTAAATTTATTCCTTAGCACATCCTTAGCACAGAGTGATGTTATATGCTACCGAAACCTGTATGCTTAAAATTTAAAATTATTGGTGCTTTTAACGTTGTTATTTTTTTTTTCTATTATATTGCATCAAGGTCTATCTTAATAATTACAAACCTTATAAAATAATATTAAAATTAGATACCCCATTAAAACAGCAAACGTGCTATTTTGAGATATTAGAAAATGTTTACAAATAAAAAGAGTAAAATATGTTTCGATAAAAAACGATACCGATATCAAAAGACTAATAACCGCTCCCCCTAAAGTGATGACGTTAAATATGCACAGCCCCTAATAAGATATGCATTTACAGCTTAAAACAGAATAGTGTTAACTTAAAGGGAACCGGAAGTCAATATTTTATTTTTTTATGTAAAGACATTTTTTAATGATTTTTCCCTGAAATATATGAATCTATAAAATTTACATTTAAGATAAATATTTTTTAAAATTTTGAAATTAACAAAATAATAATTTTAAATTTTAAACTCGCATAATTTTTTATGTAATTTAAAAACAATTTATCCGATTTCATTGCATTTTCTCTACTGTGTGCAGAATACTTATCTTATTAATTTGCGTTCAGGTTTTATAAACATATTGATTACAAAAAAAATTATATTACATTAAAAGGTAAAACAAAACTGTTTTTGAGAGAGATCTTTAATTCGAGTTATATATTTTCAAGCTTTTTTCATAAAATAATAAATGCTGATTACAATTTATTAAAAACATAATATAAAAACTCTGTATAAAATTACATATATTGCAAGGAAGTTTAGATAAATCCCTTTAAAGAGGGGACAAATAATGAGAATATCCTTCTTAGATAAATGTACTTAAAGTCTTAGTTACGGGCGGAATAAGACTGGTAGTTCAACACAAAAGTTGCTATATCTGTTCATATGATCGTAATAAAATTATGCAGTTTGCTTTATTTAATTTATTTAGCTTTTCAGTTTTTTATTATTATAGTAGCAAACAAAAAAGGTTTTTTTTAACCTCCGGGCCGCTTAAAAGTTTAATGTTTACCAGGCTATTCCACTACCCTTGCAATTTCATTAATTAAAAAAAAATGGTCGAGAATGTTAATGGATATTTTTGAACTGCAGCCTTCTGTTAAGTAAATCAAGAGTTGCATGGAATTACTGGGGTCTCCTGAATATAAGTATCGGGTTGTATATATTTATAAACAAGAATTAATTAATCATTAAATGTTGTCCTTCAATGGTGCTCTTCTTTTGATCTGTATATTAATACAGCATCTACTTTATTTTAAGTTTGAAATATATTGCAGAGTATTTTACAAAGTGCAACTTCAAAATAAATGTATGCAAAGTAAGAGGACAATATTCGTGTTTTAATTGTGAATGAAATTTCACCTTCTAATACATATTCTATGTGAGTATGCGAATATGTGAATGTAAAAAATGTGCACGTCCAATATAATTACAAGAAGTATTATTGATAATGCCATATTGCATTCCTTCGTTAAATTTCTTAGAGATTAAAAAGATCAGAGATCAGAGATCATATACCATATGTGAAGTTTCACAAATACTTTGTGTATCTTAATTCCATCCAGTCTTTGGAAAGTTTACATTTTAGAAAAAACTTTAACGGATCCTCCAAAATGTTGCACTCCACAATATAAAGATTGATTTGAAGTTATTTTAATCTTCACAAGTATTCAATGTAACTCTTGGTGATTTAGAACTCTTTTAATTCTAAAATTAAGTATTTATCACGGTCGTCCCAACATTTGACATTGAATGTGACATTGAATAAGTGTTATTTTACCTCGAAATTCTGTTAAATGTCAAGAACTAGGTGCCACGAAAATATGTTTTCGATGCTGTCCAATAAGTAATAACCACATGGAGATAAGGGAACAAGGGACCTTCAAATTCATTTTTTTATTTTTAGGAAATTCCACTTTAAATACTATTCAAAGACACACTATATGAATTATGGCATATATTTATGACACAAAAAGTAAAAAAAAAAAAGGAGAAAATTTTAGGCTAGGAGTGCACAATCTTTTTAAGAGAAGGGCCACTTACAAAACTGCCTGGGTTGTCGAAGACCACATCAGTAACACGAAGCAAATTCTAATTCAAGGGGGGTGATCTGCAGCCTATAATCGGATAAATAATACGATTTTAGAAGGGGGCGGTTATCCCTCTAAGTTCCTCTATCCAGCCAAACATATCCAATTCAGTTGGTAAGGATATATCAGTGTTTACATTTGTATGTATAACAGATATAGCAAGGATTATTTTCAAAAAGTGATAATACTCTTTGACTTTTTTGGGGAGACTAAATTTAATTTTATTAAAAATGCTAAAAAACTAGCATAGGCATGAAAGTGGCTAGCGCCGAAAAAAACGTGATCTTTATGAAATATGGGGGAGGAGGAGCAGACCAACAAAATTTGATATTTTTTTCGCGTCTGATCACCGAAATTTGCGATTTTTCTGTGCCTGATAAACGAAATTTGCAGTCTTACCGTGCCTGATCGACAGAATTTGTAATTTTTCCGAAGCCAATTGACAAAATTCGCGATTTTTCCGAAGCCAATTGACAAAATTCGCGATTTTTCCGAATCCTATCGACGAAATTCCCGATTTTTCCGAAACCGATCGACGAAATTCGCGATTTTTTCCAAGCGTGATTGACAAAATTCCCAATGTTTTCGTGCCCGATCAACGAAATTCGCGAATTTTCGGAGCCCGATTGACAAATCTCACGATTTGCCGTATTCGATTGACGAAATTTGCGATTTTTCGCCCCTGATCGACAAAATTTGCTATTTTCTGAGCCCGATCGATGAAATTCGCAATTTTTCGGCACCCGATCAACGAAATTCACGATTCTTAACTGACTGACGAAATTTGCAATTTTTTTCCCGCGGCAAATTGAAGAAATTTGCTTCGCGATTTTTTCTCGCAATAAACTGACAAAACACACGATTGTTCTGCAGCCGATAAATGAAATTTTAATTTTTTCGCGCATCATTGACAAAATTCGTAATTTTTCAGTACCCGATCAACGAAAGTTGCAATTTTTTCACTCCCGATCGACGAAATTCGCGACTATTTCTCGCGATAAACAGGCAATTTTTCCACGGCTGATTAACAACACTTGCAAATTTGCCCGCATCATCATCAAAATTGACGATTTTTTCTCTGTTCGATAAACGAAATTTGCAATTTTTCCACGTACGATCGACAAAATTCGCGATTTTTCCGAGCCCGATCGACAAAACTCGCAATTTTCCGTGCGCGATTGGTGAAATTTTCGATTTTTACCGCGCCTCATCGACAAAATTCGCGATTTTTCCTTGCTCGATAAAGAAATTCGCGATTTATCCGAGCCCAATCAACGAAATTAGTAATTCTCAACTGGCTGACGAAATTTTCAATTTTATCCCGGCAAGTCGACGAAATTCATGATTTTTTCCTGTGACCTATGGACAAAAATTGTAATTTTTTCCATTTATAAATTGACGAAATTTGCGGGCCACACGTTATCCCATCGCGGGCCACCGGTTGTGCATCCCTATTTTAGGCATTTTCATGGCTATTTTATGCGTTATGGAGAACTTTTCAAAATGCCCGATGCGCTTTCCATATCATTTAAAATCAGCAATATTTTTTATGCCAGTTTCGTTTACGTATACAAACAAAACTCTGCATCGAATTTGACGTATTTCAATATAAAGGTGAGAAAAAAATGTTTCCTAAATTTTTTGAAATGTTCGCATTTTTGCATTTTATTTTTGCACGTAACTAACATTAACTTTTCCAATTATTTTTAGTTTCAAAAAACTATGCGCAGTTTTATTTGTATATGTATATCAAACTGGCGTAAAATATATATATATATATATTGGGGATTTTAATTGATATAGAATGAGCATAGGGCATTTTATAAAGTTCTTTATAACTCTTAAAATATTGAGGAAAGTTTCTTATTTTTCTCAAAAAAAAATTTTTTTTCAATTTTTTGTGTGATAAATATGTGCCATAATTCATATAGTGTGCCCTTGAATAGTATGAAAGTGCAATTTTAAAAAATACAAAAATGAGTTTGAAGGTCCCTTGTGCCCTTAACCCATAACCGGAAACATGAAAATTCCGTGCGCAAACGGAAACATATATATAGCAGTCTGTGAGATTGCAGTAGTGAGACTGCTAAATTACAAAAATTGCTATAAAATTAAAAAATAATAAATCTTAATAATTTACCAAATAGTAAACTTAAACACTTAATCTTTAATAGTAATGCATTAACAGGACCAATTTTTAAATATAACAGCATAAAAAATAAGTTTTGAATGTCGGAGACAGAAAATATTTTAAAATTACAAATTATTATTCAAAATATTACATTTTCTACATAATAATTAAATAAATGCTGTTATTATTATATATTTCGGTACAATATGAATTAGAAAATAAATAGTAAGCAGTAAAATTAACAAAACATTTAATAGTCAATATTGCAGCATGTTCTAAATATCTGCAATTTTTATGCATTTTCTGACAATGTTGAGTCACTTTGGTATTCAGAGTTTATATATTCATCATGTGAAATACTTTCAGCATAGGTTATGTCTCTTCCTACTTCATCAAACAATCGCAAAACAGTTTCTTCAAAGTATTTATCACTGTAGCGTACCCGCTTTAACGGCCCCTTGATATCAATATCACAGAGCAATAAATTACATAAACGGAAACACGCCGTCTGACAGACTGTGGTGAAAATAAAATAATTTTTCTTTCAATAACTGAAAATGCGCAGGTGTTGAAAATGGGTCAGGGAGGCAGAGAATCAGTAGCATATGGATTAGAGTGTACGTGATATGATTGGGGACGCGTTCATTTTTGTGCAAAGGGTAGATATGTGGATGTAACCGTCTCACACATTGTACGTTTCCGGTTAAGGGTTAAGTTGGAAAAGCGTGGGGTCGTAGAAAATAGGTTTGTCATCTCGCAAACACATCAACACCAAAAATGAAAATACTTGAAGTTATTTTTAATATGGTGGTACGAAACATTCTGCTGTATTCAATTTTAATATTAATCTTTCCAATTTCCGAAAGTAATTATGATACACCTTGAATGTATGTAGGGGTGCATTTGTTTCAAATAGGAATTATTTATTCCTACTGTATATTCAAATACACTATTACATTCTTGATTGTTACTTAACCATGAAAATATTAAAAATAAGTATCTCAGTAGCTACATAATTATAGTGAACACATAAAGAGCTTTTCTATATTTACTTAAAATTTCCTATCTGTACAAAAGTAGGTTTATTTTATAGTATAAATTATCTTCAAGCAACCCCATATTTTTGTTAGTTTATCAATAAATTGTTATGTATTGAATATATACAGTCTATTAAATATATACAGTCTAAAGAGTTCCTTGGTGATTAATTTGCGTAAAAAAATACTTTGTAAGTTGATAATTATACAATTATTGTTGATCTTTCACTTTAACTATACCAAAATATATCTTGAAAGAATATTTGACATGATTTGTTAAATTTCCTTAAATTTTATATTCACATAGAATGTTAAATTTTCCGTGTAATCAACACCTTTATAAATCACGGTATAAATAGATTGTTTACTTTATAACCAGTTTAAAAGCAATCTAAATTTTCTTAACATGTAAGAAAGATATATATACCATTTTTAAGGAAATCTCTGATATATAACATGGAATTTAGTTTAAGAAACATACAATATATTTCGGTTTCCTTTTATTCCACACTCATATAAGAAAAATCACTAATATCGTAACATTTAAAAACAGAAAGATGATTGATATATTTATATATCACGACAAAACTAAGTTATTAATGCGTAGCCCATCCGAGAAATTATTTAAATTTGTATGACATGTAAACATGATTCATAAATATTTTTTATTGGAAATCTCACATATATTTTTAATACAATGTTATCTTAATATAATGTTTTGCGACAGGAATTTTCGCAAGATATATAAATACAGACATAAATAATGCATAACGTTACATGATTCCATGACTAGCTGCCGTCAACACCTCGTGATTTAACTACTGGATGGTTGAACTTGATGCTATATCTTCCTTTAACCCTTTGTTGATGTTTTATGTGAATCACTATTTCACGTCTCAGCTCCAAAATTCGTAAATAAAAAGTCCGAATCTCTTCATTAGGATGAGCGAAGCGAACCCTATACTAAGCTACACAAATTACATTTTGTCGTACACTTTACAAAAAAACTATTCAGTATTTAGACTTGAAATTAAACATAAAAATACATTATGATCTGTAGATTTGCGCAATATTGTTTTTTTACAGAATAACCTTAAAAAAATTATTATTGAAGAAAAAATATAAAAAGGTCAGACCCGACTCAATTGCTACAAGAAATTCAGGTTTTTTATAACATACAATTTAGACTATTTTCTAGAATACTGCATAAATATTTATGGAAAAATTTAACAGTAAATTTTAAATTAATACTGTATGTTTTCAAGCCAGAGCATACAGAACAGCAATGCTAATAATCACTTAGACTCACTCTTATGCAAAAATGTATGGATACAAAATTTATTATGATTATATAGATAAAATTCAGTAATACGGAAATAATGGGACACCATATTAAATAGAACATCATCACCATGGCAACACAGAATCATTACCTAACATGGGATATCAATGAAATAATTACGTATGATAGGATTTAATAGAATAAGCACCATTTCAACCTAGAATGATTACATATCATGGGATATCATTGAATTTATTACGTATGACAGGATTTAATACAATGACGTAAACTTTTATTTAATATCTTTTTAAGTTTTGATTCAATTTTCAAGAAATTTGAAATGACAAAATTTTGAAACGATTATATATATTAAATCTGAAACCATTCGGTAGGATAGCTTTTACGCTGTCATATGCTGACAGACGGACGGACAAGACGACGACTATAGGTGCTATATAATTACGAACGCACCTAAAAAGGATATTTTTAAAAGTATTTCTATGTAATTTATTAAGCTATAATTCCAAATTTTCCGTTGCCAAAAGTTCATTAATACAACCACTATTTTCACAAAACAAATTGGTTGCAAGACGAGGTTACTTCAGTCAGGTGAAAAGACCTGCTCGGTAATGTAAATCCTTTGGGATATTTTTTTAAAGATATCTCGTTTCTATTTCAATACTATTTTTAAATGTTTTCTTTTTTTGCATTGCATAGCTGAGGAAATTTTGAAATTATATAATAAAAATTTTATTTGAAAATTATACAGTTATTAAAAACATATATAAGATTTATTTAATATGTATTTTTAGGGTTTCGTTCATCTGGCGAAACCCTATTCGCCTGGCTCCTGTTTGTCTGCCTGTCCGTCACAAAACCCGTGCTCAGAAACTATATATGTTGGAGACTTGAAATTTTACATACTTATAGCTGAACATTTCAAATCAAACGACAAATCATAAAATTTTTAAAAAGTTTTATATGTACCCTTCTGGGATCTAATTTGTGTATTTTGATCTTTTTTTATTAACTGAGCCCCTAATTAAGTTGAATACTTGAAATTTTGCGTATTTATAGCTGAACACCTCACATCAAACGACAAATCATAGAATTTTGAAAAAGTCTTATATTTACTCCTCTGGGATATAACTTGTGTAATTTAAGCTTTTTGTTGTAACTGAGCCTCTAATTACGTTAAAGGCTTAAAATTTTGCGTACTTATAGCTGAACACCTCATATCAAACGACAAACCACAGAATTTTGAAAAAGTCTTATATTTACATCTCTGGGTTCTAAATTGTGTATTTTAAGCTTTTTTTTTTTTTTTTTTTTCTAACTGAGTCTCTAATTAAGTTGAAGACTTGAAATTTTGCATACTTATAGATGAACACCTGACATCAAATAACAAATCATAGAATTTTGAAAAAGTCTTATATTTACACCTCTGAGCTATAATTTGTGTATTTTAAGCCTTTTTTTTTCTAACTGAGTCCCTAATGAAGTTGAAGACTTGAATTTTTGCCTACTTATAACTGAAAACCTCACATCAAACAACAAATCATAAAATTTTCAAAAAGTCCTACATTATTTACCCCTTCGATCTCTAACTTGTGTATTTTAAGCAATTTTTCTAATCTCCCCCCATTGCACACGGAGGGTACTTTTCTAACTTTTGCAGAAACCTGTTTGACACCCCTTTCATATTATGCACATAGCCAAACATATTTTAGTTCCACTTTTTACCACCAGGGGGCGTCTACCTATCTCGGGCGCTGTGGACCCGAACACCTCCACTAATATACCTACGGATAGGTTGTAAAACGGAATTTCGTTCTGATAGAGGTTTGTATAGAATAGAGTGCGCCCCCTGGTTACGCATTGTGGAACTAACAGATTTTGCAAAAGGATAAAGTGTTTAAAAAGGAATATTAATTGAAACCCTCTGTGCGATCTGTGATCATACTTACCCACTTGTTCAGTATAAATTTGTTGTTTAAATGAGCTCTTTTTCCTATTATTTTCATAACTTAAATGGTATTATTACTTTTATTAATGATTTAAAATCTAAAAAAAAAAAATCCTTTTTGTTGCTTTTTGGTAGTATTAAATCATCTAAGTCACACCCCCCACACAGACGCCTTCACCGCCTCCGGAATACACATTAGGAAGGGGGGAGGGCACGGAACAAACTCAACTTATTTTTTCCCTGTTTTTTTCTTTGTTTGACGTCACTAGCATAACCTGTTTTTCATCCAGGAACAAATCACTTATACCTCACCATCCATCATAATTTATGTTATGTAATCTCAATAATGAAAAATAAACGAATAAAATGAAATATTTTTTAATTATAACATTCGCGTCTTATGCATACAATCGAATGATATTCTGCTATAAGAACGGCCAACCACGAATTCCAGTGCCCTCGGTTTTCACCAAAATATCGTTTGCGTTTTCGGCGAGTCATGCGTATTAAGTTTCCGGTCCATAGTTCTTACTTACTCCGTGGTTATATCATAAATAAATAATGCAAATAATGCTGAGGAAATTCTTAGCTATTTGGCTGAATTTACTTTTCCAAAATTAAAATGCGCCAAAACATAAAATAAAGTCTTTTGCTTAATAAAGATTAAAAAATAATATAAAAAACATTGTTACTTTCAAATATTTGTCTTATTAAATAATTCTTCGCGAAATCGAAACAAAGCATGGCTTTTGCTAGTATATGAACCAATACTTCTGAGAAAACTTTATTATTTCAAATATCTTATTTTGATTGTTACCTTTATCGCGTAAATATATTGTGACATATAAATGAAATAAGCATGTAATAAATTACAGCTAACATAATCATAAGAAAATCGAGAATAATTTTATTCTATATTTTTTTTAAATTTCTGAGGCATAATTTGATTTACTTTATAGCTTAAATTAGTCTTGTAACTATTCATTATTTGTTTTTTTGTTTTTTTTGTTTTTTTGTTTATGAGAAATAATCCATGTTTGAAAAACAACCAACTCTATTTTGCATAGACAGTTTCACTTTCCATGTAATTAATACATTTATAAATCATTAACTAGATTGTTTTATTTATAACCAATTAAAGAGCAATCTAATTTTTTTTTAACAAGTAAATACGATAAATATACCCTTTTTCAAGAAATCTCTGATATATGACATAAAAAATCACAGTTTAAAAAACGTGCATTATATTCCTTTTTTTTTTTTTTTTTTTACTTTATACTCAATATAAGAAACATCACCAATACAGTAACATTTTAAAGCATAAAGATAATTGATATATATATATATAACGACATAACTAAGAGTTGCAGAGAAGAGAAAAGTTGAAGATCTGCAGTCGATCTGACAAATAATTTAAATTTTTATGACATGTAAACATGATATATAAATCTCCTTTACTGGAAAACTCACGTATATTTTTAATACAATGCTATATTAATATAATGCATTACGACAGGCATTTTCGCAATGGAAAGAAATGCAGACATAAATAATGCATAAAGTTACATGAATCCATGACTAGCTCCTTTCTACACTTCGTGATTTGACAATCGGAGGGTTGTTTTTGATGCTGCATCTTCCTTTAACACGTTGTTGATCTGTTCCGCGTATCAACATTTCACGCATCGGTTCCAAAAATCGTAAAAGAAAAGTTTGAATCTTTGCATAATCGAACAAATTCTTCTGGGAAAACTTTATTTGTTGAAATACCTTATTTTAACTGTATTATTTATCGCATAAATAGGTTGTGGCATATCCATGAAATAATCATGTAATAAATTGCATATAACATTAACATAATCATAAAAAAACGTGTAGTTTTTTTTTCTATAGGCGTAATTTGATTTATTTTAAAAAAACAATTGCTCAAGAAATTACTCCTTATTTATATCGTAGATTATATGTAAATTTCCGTGTTTTCAAAAGAATCAAAAATATTTTTCAATTCCTACTATTAGCTCACACTCTCCCTTTATTTATTTATATATTTATTTATCTTGTTCAAATTTTCAATCGTTAATAAAATACTTATTATTCATCCTATCAAGTTGAAATAATTTTTTTAAAACTTGTACTGGATGACAATTGATGTTAATACAGTTTTTTCAAATATTAATTAATTAAATTTTAATTAATTAATTTTAGTTTTGCATGGGAAACAAAATGGCGGCCGTTGGTTATTGAAGATCAATGAAAGTATTTTCAATAAAGGGTTACCATAGGGGGGACCCTGTTCTGTCGCCAAATACCTCGAAGTTTATCTCCGAATTTGGCGGCCAAAATGAGTCGCCAAAAGTGACGCCAACTTGGCGATACCTCTAATATTTCGCCAAATTCCATTAGAGTTCCATTGTAAACCTACTTGCTTATAGAAAATCATCAAATTGAGATATTTTAGTGCAACAAAAACTAATATTAGCTTAAGGGATTACTTTAAATTTTTCTTTGATGGCCTAAGTAGGAATTGACTTTAAAAACAAAATTTTTATATTACTTGTTCTATTAACCTGGCAGTAGTCGATTGTCGGTATTCTTGTCGCCCATATAATTTATCTTCTCCATATTCTCATAACTCATATCTCCTTACAAATATAATGGAAAACTATCATACCGCTGACTTTTAATGTTTCTCCACCACCATAGTGAAGTAACATTTCTGTTTCTCCTTCAGGTAGATTTTTACAAGCACTGTTGAAAATGGTTAAAAAGTCTACGCAACCACCCCTAATATCAGTTCATTGATAATTTTTCTCATTATTCCAAATCTTATGAATAAAATGTATAATTTAAGTAAACTGCAAATTTATAACTTCATTTAATTGTAATATTCGAATATTAAGGGAAAAACGTTTCTTATTTTACATTTTCTGTATGCGGTGTGTGTGTGTGTGGGGGGGGGGGGCTGCAAAAAGGATGAGTGCAACTAAAGAATTGAAATATTTATGTGATTTGTAGTCAGTTTAAAATATAATTAAAATTTCATAAATATGTAAACAGTATATTACTGGAAAGCAATGTGATCGCAGAATTGAATTTTATTTTATGTAAATCAGTAGTAAAAAGTCATACAAAATAAAAAAAAAATCTAGGTATGTCTAAATTTGACAAACCGAAAGTATCTGTAATTAAATTAATTAGCATTAAAAAGCTAAAATACTTTAACGTTATCTCGGATATTGATCATTCTTAGAGCCTTTTGTAGAAAATTTTGTGTGTTTTTCAGAAAAATTTGGTATGACAAACTGTATTCTGCCAGAAATGTTTGTCATACGTATTTTAAGGAGATGGCTGAGAATAAAATTTCACCATTATTTTGCTTTGAATTTTTTCAGTTAGCTCTTTATTTCGCGTCTGGAAGTCGGTCAAGTGTCGACAAAGGGGACGTATCATTCATACGCGACTGCTTCATGTAGTCTGGCAGTGTTCTAATAAAGATTGTCATACCAAGTTTTTCTCAGAGAGCACAGAATCTTCTGTAAAACACTCTATGAGTGATCAATATCCGCGATAACGTCAAAACATTATAGTTTTCAAGTAATAATTAATTTAATTAAACATGTTTTCGGCTTGTCAAACCTAGTCATACCTAGCTCTTTTTTCGTGTGGCTTTTTACTATCAATTTTATATAAAACATTTTCAATTCAGCCATCACGGGGTTTTCGATGCATCGGCCAACACATTATAATAATTATAACACAAATAACATATCCCAATGCGTTGAATTTAAAAAAATCAAATTATAATGTATTTATTTAGTTAAAAGATCGTTTTATCGTATAGACTTATTTGTACAAAACAGAAAAAGAATCATTATATCAAAATGTATGCAATTTTTATATTGATATTCCACAAGGAATAAGAATAATTTATTTCATTTGTAGTCAATTTAAAAATTAGCTGAAATTTGTTGACGCCCAAACATGACACAGAAATCCTTTTACTAACAATCTCGGATATTTTTTAATACAATGCTGTCTTAATATAACGAACTGTGGTAGGCATTTGCGAAAAAGAAAGAACTATAGAAATAAAAAATGCATAAAGTTACACAATTCCATGACTAGCTTACTCTCTGAACTTCGTGATTCGACTGCTGGATGGTTGTTTAAAATGCTATTTCTTCTTTAAACAGTTTCGAGAGTTGTTACGTGAATCGCTATTTCACGCTCTGTTTACAAAAATCATAAAAGAAACATCTGAATATTTTCATAAGTGAATAATTTTTTTTAGAATATATTATTTCCTTTGGAAATAGATTAGTTTAATCTTTAATTTTTGTTATATTTTCAATATGCTAAGAAATAAGTATTTGTTTAGAGACAAACTATTACAAATATTACAGTATGTTAGAAGGAAACATAATTATTCTTAACTATAATTTATCATGTAATTTTTTTTGCGCATTATCTTTATTATTCTTATGTAATATCTTAATTTGATTATTATTTGTATTAGAAATATCCATAATGCTAAAATATGTATATTTTTCTTCAGAGATAAACTTTTAAATACATTAGAATGAATAATAATTATTTATTATCATAATATGCAATTAGTGTTATAACTACATTATATAATTTTATTGTAATCAGATTAAGAAATATTCGGAATTGTTTTATCAAGTAAACTTAATTTATAACCCGTTTTATAAGAAATTTTAAATAGATTACAAACAAAATCATGTTTTAATAAACATGCGCCGTATTTTATTTAATTTAAATTTGTTACTCACTTTCTAGTAATATAAATACAACTATTATAATTATATATCACGGCAGAACTAAATTATTTATTTGATTTCTAGTCAGCTTATGATTTAATCCAAATTTGGTTGAAGTGTAAACATGATAAATCCTTTTTGCAGGAAATTGTAGATATATTTTTATCACAATGCAGTCTTAGTATAATACTTTTAGACAAGACAGGAAGCTCATCAAGAGAAATAAATACGGACATAAATAATGCATAACATTACATGACTCCATGACTATAGCTTGCACTCTGTAATTTAGTGATTGAACTATTGAATGGTTGTTTGATATGCTATTTCTTCCTCAATAATTTATTCATTATTTATTGCATTTATCTTTAACACATATACATAATCTAGTATACACTTGACATAATCATGTAACAAATTAAATATAACTGGATAGCATTATCATAATAAGATTATGTAGAAAAGTTTCTTTATTTCTATATATTTTTTTTAATATTTTCTGCCTGCCTATATTGAATTATTTTATAGTTAAAATAAGCCGTATAACTCTTCTGTTCTTATTTAGAAATATTATTGATAATTTTCTGATTTAAACACAGTAACAGTTTGCTTGTTTTTATTTTAATACAAGGTGGCCATAATTATACTGATAGTACTCAGAGTGTTCTGTAGCGCGATCTAATTGAGAGAATGACGCCAAATTTTGTAAGAAGATTAAACAAGATGGGGGACAAGGGGAAAAATTAGTTCCAAATGTCACCGCTAGGTGAATGTGTAACGCAAAAGAGAGTGTTACTGCCGAATTGAACTTGAATTAAATCGTAAATATGCTAAATCAGAAGTAATTTTATTTCAGTATTTATTCTGCATTTTTTAACTCTCTTTTCTATTACAGAGCGCCACATATACCCCTAGCGGTGACTTTTGGAACTATTTTTTCACGAAATCCTTCGTCCCCCGTCTTGTTTAATCTTCTTACAAAATTTGGCGTCTTTCTCTCAATTAGATCACGCTACAGAACACTGAGTACTGTCAGTAGAATTATGGCCACCTTGTATAATAATACACTAATTTTAATTGCTAAAAGGCATTAATTAAAACTTCTATAAAGAGTAAAAATAGGTTAATTCAACAGTTTATATGTTTCGTCTCTGTCCGTGTCCTTTTCAAAACAAATAAGAAAAAAATATTCTAAAATTGCACGAAGTATGAAACGCCTTCATTCAAATCTTCACTTATTCTTTCATATTATGCATGTTATTTTTTAATTTTACTGGGATGTTTATTTTATTTTCGTAATCATTGAGTAATTCTATCATTGATCTTTACAAAAGTTTTGGTGAATTCAAAGACGGTGCATCGTTACATATTGAACTTTTTCGTGTTACAATATCTATGGTTTCTCTTATATTGGATGGGTAGTATAGTCTGGAGGGGAAAATTAAATTACTTTCATTGAAATTTATTTGGATGGTTTCATCTTGATATAAGCTTGCTAGGGCTGTGGTTTTTCTGTTGTATTTAACCCTTAAATGCCTGATTTTTCAAAAATCAGTGTAATAATGTTTTTTGGCTTTCATTTTTTAAATAAATCATGGAAAAATAATTTTAAAAATTATATTTTGTTTTAACTATGGTTTACGGCTAAAAAACAGTTTATTACTAATCGGCAATACTGGTCTTTAATTGAAAAAATTATTTTCCTTGATAAAATTCTATAATATTAAACACACAAAAATTTTAGGAACCATAATAAGAAATAAATTTTACTTGCTCACTGCAAAACGAAATACGGTATTTCGCAAGCTTCCAAGCAAAACAAAAAGAACAAGTATCAACAATTGAAAAAATAAATATATCTTTATTATTAAACAGCACAGGTGTTTCCATCTACATGTTGAAAATCGATTTAATAATATTTTCAGAATGTATTTTAAGGGCAACATTAGGCATTATAGCTTTAATATTATTCTAATAGTATTTTAGAAGCCTAAATTGGGTATGTTGCTGAAAAGCAACACCCGACATTTAAATGTTAATATCAGATACACGCTCACTTTAAATTTAAATTTCATTTTAGTCATACCAATATAGTAATTCTTCGATCCGCCTGCTCTAATATATCTCATTTCATATACATCTGAGTAATTCCCAAAATTAATTGGGTCAGTTTTTGTGCAAATGGTATTCTTTAATTTCGGAGAGGGTTAGGCAACTAAGTGGATTTTGAAACGCTTATGGCTATATTTTAATTTCTGAAAAAAGGTTTGAAAATATTGGATACTATAAAGTTTGTATTTTTATGAATCAAACTACTCTTCAGGCTTCTTATTATTGGCAATATCCACGATTAATCTATTAATAAGTTGAACTTAAGAACCATTATTATGAGCAACCATGGGAATATTATCTAATTCATTATCCAAATTATTTTCAGTATTAAAATATTTACAATATTTACAATAGCACATACTTCTCCATTGTTGTTTTTGCATTTAATATAGATGTTTCATAATAACTAAAGAATAATAACAAGACATAGCACTCAAACCGCATTAAAATTTAATTAACTTTTATACTTATATTACAAATGGAAATGATATCTCAACTATTTTACTTATATATCAAGACATATCTGAATTAATTATTTAATGTGTAGCAGTTGAAAAAAATAATATAAAATCTTGTTGACGGGTAAACATGGTACATAAATATACAAAACATAATTAAAAATGTATATAACTTGAAATCTTAGATATATTTCTCATGAAACGCTGGTTTAATATAATGCTCCGAGGCAGACATTTCCGCAAAAGAAAGACAGTCATAAATAATGCATAACGTTGCATGATTCTATAGCTAGCTTGCCCTTTCTACTTCGTGATTTGACTGCTGGATAGTTGTTTTCGATGCCATTTCTTCCTTTAACAATTTGTTGAGTCGTTACGTGAATCACCATTTCACGGTCTGGTTAAGAAATTCGTAAAAGAAATGTCTACATCTTTTTCATAACCCAACCGATTCTTCTGAGAAAACATTCTTTTTCATTGCAATATCTCTTTTCGATTATTATCTTTATCACATATTCGTATTACGCCAGGAAATAAATATTTCTGCTATTCAAGCACACTTTTAAACATAGAAAAATAAAACAAATATTTCTTCAAAAAAATTTTTTAACATTTTCTAATATAAATGAAAACTATTTACCGAGTGTTCCAAAAATGACTGATGGATATTAAAATTCAATAACTTGCAAACGGTGACAGATATTAAAAAATTTTTTGCAGGAGTGTTATGTATGATGTCAGGAGTTTTATTTTTACTATCATTCTTGATTTTAGTTCGAATTTCAAACAATAGATGGCGCTGCGAGAAATAGGTGCTAATTCTAGACTCGATTTTTGATACTTCGGGAACCATTCAAATCATTTTAATCTCTTTCGCATGGGAGAATAGAGGTGCCGAAAAATAGTGCCTGGATTTAGCGCCTATTGCTTGCCGCGCCATCTATCGCTGCTATTTGTAACTAATACTAGGAATCGCAGCATAAGAACCCCTGACATCTTACATAACCCTCCTGCAAAAATGTTTTCGATACCTGTCACCGTATGCAAGTTATTCAATTTTAAAATCCATCAGTCATTTTTGAGACAACCGGTATGTCTTCGGTTTGTCTGGCCGTATGTATGATTGTCGGTCTGTCGTTCTCTAGCTAGCGAAAATACACTTGAATTAGAATGAGCTTGGTATGTATTATAGAGGTTTACCATAGGACATTTCTGTTGAAAATGGAGAGTGCAGCGCTTATTATTCATTTGCAGAGACGCACAGAATAATTTCGCTACATTTTGATTTAAAAGGGAACAAATGTTTTCAGTGCATGTCAATAAAGAAAAACTACTTCACGAGTAATGAAATGAATATATAGAGTGTCCATAATTTAACGATCCTACTTTAAAGTTCCCTACAGACAAAACTATTGTTCATAAAGTTGTGAAATTTTGTGAAAGACGTAATAAAGGGATGGGAATTCGTTTAATAAAGAAAAAAGTTCAAAATTTTGCCCCTAGGGGGCGATTTTTAATAAATTACACATTTAGCATTATGATAGTTTAGAAATTTTATTTACAGGGTGTCCATAATCAAACGACCCTATTTTAAAGTTATTTACATACTATACTATTGTTCAGAATGTTGGGGAAAATTTTGTGTAGAACATAATAAAGGCATGGGAACTTGCTTTAGAGGTAAAAAAAATAGGAAGCCGTTTTTTAACGAATTATACATTTAGCATACATTTACGATAGCTTAATTAATTTTGTTGAAACAAAACATCTTCTGCATGACGGTTATCATTTTCAGATATCAACTGGAATCGTAAGTAGCTTATTCCACAGTTAACGGCAGTGTGTTCTGGGAAATGCTAGGAACACGTCGTGAAATGATGTCTATAGAATGAGATTAAGTTAATAAATAAAATTTCTATACTATCGTAATGCTAAATGTGTAATTAAAAATCGCCCTCTGGTGGCGAAATTTTCAACTTTTTTTTTTTTTTTGCTTAGATAAATTCCCTTCCTTGTATCAAGTCTTTCACAAAATTTTCCAACTTTATGAACAATAGTTTTGTCTGTACACAACTTTAAAGTAGAGTCTTTTAATTATGGACACCCCGTACATTATTGGGATACAATATAATAGTCCTCCTGTATATTATAGAGTGTATTTCATAGTATCAAACATTCATTTACAGGTTACGCAAAATATTCCGTTGCATTATAGCCTATGGGGGAAAAATCATTAGTGGTATATTTTAAAGATGTTAATATATTTTAAATATAATGAAATTAATATACATTGCGGAGTTGCACTAAAATATGCTTACTGTAGAATATAGTGTGCTAGCATTTATTTATTCATTTACAAGGACAGAAAAAATGAATTCGATTACAATACTGACTATGACCGATAATCGTGGGACGTGCGTTTCCAATGCGCTATGCGTTTTTGAGCTTAAGGGTGTCCGGGACACAGAAATCTTCAATTTTTTTTTTTTTTTTTTTTTTTTTTTTTTTTTTTTGATTAAAAATTTCTCTGCCATTTTCTGCTTAAAATGATGTTTAAATCATGTTTCTATCTTAATTAGAACAGGAAATATTATTATTTTTTTTTGTTTGTTTTGGTTTGCTTTCAAAATCTGCCTTTCAAGCTATGGTTGTCAAGGAAACGAGTTCTTGTGAAATTGCATTTTTCTTCATGATAGGTTTTTTCACCATTTCTCATATTTAAATCTGATAACTCGAGAACCGTTAAAGATACAGGGTTGAAACTCGGAACATATCTTTTTCAATTATTTTACTTTACTTTTGAGCTAGCATATTTGAAAAAAATATTTATTTTTGAAAATATGATTTTTTTAAAAAAGTTGCACCACTTTTTTTGTAATTTTTTTGTTAAATATTTTTTATTTTTTTAATTAATATTTTTAAAAATACTGGCTCTAAATTAAAATTTATATATTTCTGTTTATTTAAATGAAAAAAATTGAAATTATATAAATAATATTTCGAGTTATAACGATTTTAAACAACCCCACTTTTTTAACAAAATTTAAAATTTAAATTTTTTTTAAAAAGTTATGAGAAGTTTTATCATGAGGTTTTGTTTACAAATGATATGGTTAACCATCACAAAAAATTTCAAAATTTTAACTCAATAAATAAAAATTTTCTGAAAATGTGTCCCGGACCTCCTTAAAAGGTTTTAAGTATATTAGATACCATGTATAAATTCTATAGCTTATTTTCTATATTACAGATTAAACTAGGCATATTTAGTGGAGAATGGCGCCGTGCGAGTTTTTAATAGCGCCGTGCTATTTCTTTATCCCATCGAGCTATTTTTTAAGTTCGCCGAGCTATTTTTTAGCTACGCCGTGATATTTTGTATATGAACTGTGCTATTTTTAAAATTCGTTGACGATTTTCTGCGAGCGTCGAGCTGATTTTCCGAGAGACAGGGGTGATTTTGTTCCGAAATACAAATTTAAGTGATTCAGTTCTGAAAATTTAAAAAGTCGATCATTAGTCTGAAAATTCATCTCATAAAAAAATACTCATTTTATATTAAATTAAAATCCTTATAATGTCCATTAGCTACGAGACAATCGTGTTTCTGTGAATATTTTCGTCACAAATTCCCATCCCCAAATGCAGGGTCGCCATTTTTAGAGAGTTCATTTATTGGGGCAGTACAGGGGCAGGTTTACTCGAAAATTTAAAAAAAAAAAAAAAAAAAAAAACATCGTGGAAGAATCCCATGCCTATGAAAAATCTATTCACTTCCATTTTTGTAGTACAAAAATTTACAGCTTCTTGCCCTATTTTCAGAAAATCCCTAACTTTCATAATAACACAAATATATTCCAATGACACAAAAATATTTCAATTAAGTAAACAGAAAGGAATGTCAGGAAACCAATGCGAAATGAATAACGGGAAAAGATACAATTCAAATAACGCCAGACGAAACAATACTTTGCCCCGTATCTCTGGCTTACAGCTAACATAATAGAACAGCTCAATATTTAAAAGAAAAATCAAAATAATAAATAAACATACAAATGTTCATTTACACGAAAAGTATATTTGTCCTGCAAATTATGAAACTTGTTTAAAATTGTCTTGATTTCCTCCGGATTCCAACTTCGGTAGACAACGAATGCGCCTAGTGCACCATATGGCGACAACCTCTTTGACTATGAGACGAAATATAAATTTACGTTACAAATTAACGTTAAAAATGCCAGAATATGCAAACCTTGAGCAGACTAGTTTCGGTAGCCTATATCGTATGTCCGTTTGGCTCTGAGAACGGTAAGCTAAAAGACTACCCAAACTAGTCTGCTCAAGGTTTGCATATTCTGTCGTTTTTAACGTTGCTATTAAATTTATATCACGCTACGCCAAGTAAAATCTTAATAATTATGAGCAAAAATATTAATTAATAAATTTTAACTTGATTTTTTTACGTTTTCTTCTAACTGAAATGGAACATTTCTGTTTATCTGCCTTGGAAGAAAAGTTTTTGTCACATAGCGAGAACTGATTAAAAGAAAATTTTCCGTTTATTCCGGTAAAATTTTATATTTCCAATCAGAATATGAAGTTATCGTTAATAGATTGAGATTTCACAAAAAATCACATACGGAATTTTTATATGAATCGAACCATATTATAAGCCCGCTTTTTAACATTTTCCAACAAAGTTGAAAACTGTTTACGCATTCGGTGTGTTTGTCCGTCTATCCGTCTGTCCACACTCTAACTCCCGTAAATATATTCGGATTTTCATGCAATTGATAAAGGTTACTTAGGGTCACCAAAGCATGTTTGCTATCGTATATGAAATAGTATGAAGTATTAATAATTCATTTACAGGGGCACTCAAAAGTATTCCATTACATTATGGTATATTGGGGAAAAATCGTTTGCAGAATATTTATTGACATTACGCTATTTCAAATGTATTGAAACTGATATAAATCACAGAATTTTACTACAATCACGTTAGAACAGGGTATTCATTGCATTTTTATTCATATACAGGGACGCACAAAAGAAATCGTTTACAGTACTGTCTTTAAGTAATAATGACTGTAGTGTAAGGTATACGTTTTTAAATTTAATTCATATTTTGCATGCTACTCATTATATGTAATTTCTATACATCCTATACAGGGCTTCTAAAAAGTATTCACATACCATTTTCCTTATTAGAGGAAATTGCTGAAGGGAATTTTCAACTGCATTTTGGCATGCATGTAGTTAAAAGATACAAATCTATATGTCATATACAGGGTTACTGAAAAAATCGGATAATTTTCCGATTGTTGATGAGAAAAGATAAAGTTGTGTTTCCGTTTCCTTATGATGGAATCAGACGCAATATTTTAATTTTTTAAACGGTGCAGTTTTGTTACATTATTCTGAATGCGTTGGAAAGTGTTTCATAACGCAAGATTTATTTTCTTTCTTGTTTACGTTTAGAATAAGAATGTGTTACATATACAAATATATTTCAGGACGTGAGTTACAAATTCGCCTTATCCAGAAATTCAAATTTCGGGAAATCGCGAAAAACCTCTGACTGAATCTATTGGTTTTTATTAAAAGCCAAGAATTTACAATGCCAGAATTACACTATATAACTATTTTTTTTTTTTATTGTAGTGTTTTTCCATGCGGATTCACCAATATAATACATTGACAGAGAAAACTCGATTTTTAAAATATTGACTAAGGCGATTTTTGAAACTCACGCCCTCATTTCTAATTTTCTTTCACCTAATAATTATGATTACTTTATTCCAGTAAAAGTGCACGTTTATGTCCCAAATGACGAAATTTCACTTGCCAGTTAAATAGTACTAGAAAGGCTGTACGTCTGCGTTATGTCATATATTATTACTTATCGTCGTACTGTTTGTATAGAGGACGGTGGACGTATAAAAACAATTCTTCTAATTTTCAAGATAGAGATTTAAAATTTTGTGCAAATATACATTTCACATTAAGTATATAGAAAACCTTAAAAGAAATTTCCAAGCTTGTTATAATTTTAAGAAATTTTAAAAATTTCTAAATTTTAAAACTAAATTTTAACATACTCCTTGCGTCTTAATTTTTTAGATATTTCCTCTATTTTTGATTTTAATCACGTAAAACTCTATTAGAAACAAATCTGTGTATCGATTTTTAAATCCCATAAATAGTTAATTTTTAGAGAAGTTTTTTCTGAATTCCATGTCGATTTTCATCAAAATTCTGCCTTTTAATAAGTTAAAAACTCAAGTTTAATTAAATTAATGAAGTCGAATTTTAAAATGCACACACAATCACTTTTAAATCAATATTAGGATTCCCCCTTATCAGCTTCTTGAATTTTGATCAAAAATTAAGTAGGAAGGAGCATTTAAAAAAAAAGCTAAAGCATTACTATTGAGAAAACAGATTTAAAGTTTATTAAAAGGCCAAAAAAATGTTTATGAACAAAATTAAAACACTTGTAACTTTCCGTAAACTAATCGCATCTGCATGCAGTTTTCCACGAATGACGTAGTACAAATTGGGGAATAATAATGCACACAAAAAGAAATGCCGATCTTGGGTCGATTTTTACTCAAATAAAGGTCCACGGTCCCCTTAACTGCCATTCGAATGAATTCGAATTTTAAGATGCACACACAATCACTTTTAAATCAATATTAGGATTCCTCCTTATCAGTTTCTTGAATTTTGATAAAAAATTAAGTAGGAAGGGGCATTAAAAAAAAAAAAAAAAAAAAAAAAAAAAAGCTAAAACATTACTATTGAGAAAACAGATTTAAAGTTTATTAAAAGGCCAAAAAAAATTTTATGAACAAAATTAAAACACTTGTAACTTTCCGTAAACTAATCGCATCTGAATGCAGTTTTCTACGAATGACGTAGTACAAATTGGGGAATAATAACACACACAAAAAGAAATGCCGATCTTGGGTCGATTTTTACTCAAATAAAGGTTCACGGTCCCCTTAACTGCCTTAACTGTCATTCGAATGAAGTCGAATTTTAAGAAGCACACACAATCACTTTTAAATCAATATTAGGATTCCTCCTTATCAGTTTCTTGAATTTTGAAAAAAAGTAAGTAGGAAGGGGCATTAAAAAAAAAAAAAAGCTAAAACATTACTATTGAGAAAACAGATTTAAAGTTTATTAAAAGGCCAAAAAAATGTTTGTGAACAAAATTAAAACACTTGTAACTTTGCGTAAACTAATAGCATCTGCATGCAGTTTTCCACGAATGACGTAGTACAAATTGGGGAATAATAATACACACAAAAAGAAATGCCGATTTTTGGTCGATTTTTACTCAAATAAAGGTCACGGGTCCCCTTAACTGCCTTAACTGCCATTCGAATGAAGTCGAATTTTAAAATGCACACACAATCACTTTTAAATCAATATTAGGATTCCTCCTTATCAGTTTCTTGAATTTTGATAAAAAATTAAGTAGGAAGGATCATTTAAAAAAAAAAAAAGCTAAAACATTACTATTGAGAAAACAGATTTAAAGTTTATTAAAAGGCCAAAAAAATGTTTATGAACAAAATTAAAACACTTGTAACTTTGCGTAAACTAATAGCATCTGCATGCAGTTTTCCACGAATGACGTAGTACAAATTGAGGAATAATAACACACACAAAAAGAAATGCCGATTTTGGGTCGATTTTAACTCAAATAAAGTTCCACGGTCCCCTTAACTGCCTTAACTGCCATTCGAATGAAGTCGAATTTTAAAATGCACACACAATCACTTTTAAATCAATATTAGGATTACTCCTTATCAGTTTCTTGAATTTTGATAAAAAATTAAGTAGGAAGGAGCATTTAAAAAAAAAAAAGCTAAAACATTACTATTGAGAAAACAGATTTAAAGTTTATTAAAAGGCCAAAAAAATGTTTATGAACAAAATTAAAACACTTGTAACTTTGCGTAAACTAATAGCATCTGCATGCAGTTTTCCACGAATGACGTAGTACAAATTGGGGAATAATAACACACACCAAAAGAAATGCCGATTTTGGGTCGATTTTAACTCAAATAAAGTTCCACGGTCCCCTTAACTGCCTTAACTGCCATTCGAATGAAGTCGAATTTTAAAATGCACACACAATCACTTTTAAATCAATATTAGGATTACTCCTTATCAGTTTCTTGAATTTTGATAAAAAATTAAGTAGGAAGGAGTATTTAAAAAAAAAAAAAAGCTAAAACATTACTACTGAGAAAACAGATTTAAAGTTTATTAAAAGGCCAAAAAAATGTTTATGAACAAAATTAAAACACTTGTAACTTTGCGTAAACTAATAGCATCTGCATGCAGTTTTCCACGAATGACGTAGTACAAATATGGGAATAATAACACACACAAAAAGAAATGCCGATCTTGGGTCGATTTTTACTCAAATAAAGGTCCACGGTCCCCTTAACTGCCTTAACTGCCATTCGAATGAAGTCGAATTTTAAGATGCACACACAATCACTTTTAAATCAATATTAGGGTTCCCCCTTATCAGTTTCTTGAATTTTGAAAAAAAGTAAGTAGGAAGGGGCATTAAAAAAAAAAAAAAAAAAAAGCTAAAGCATTACTACTGAGAAAACAGATTTAAAGTTTATTAAAAGGCCAAAAAAATGTTTGTGAACAAAATTAAAACACTTGTAACTTTGCGTAAACTAATCGCATCTGCATGCAGTTTTCCACGAATGACGTAGTACAAATTGGGGAATAATAATACACACAAAAAGAAATGCCGATTTTGGGTCGATTTTTACTCAAATAAAGGTCTACGGTCCCCTTAACTGCCTTAACTGCCATTCGAATTTAGTCGAATTTTAAAATGCACACACAATCACTTTTAAATCAATATTAGGATTCCTCCTTATCAGTTTCTTGAATTTTGATAAAAAATTAAGTAGGAAGGAGCATTTAAAAAAAAAAAAGCTAAAACATTACTATTGAGAAAACAGATTTAAAGTTCATTAAAAGGCCAAAAAAATGTTTGTGAACAAAATTAAAACACTTGTAACTTTGCGTAAACTAATCGCATCTGCATGCAGTTTTCCACGAATGACGTAGTACAAATTGGGGAATAATAATACACACAAAAAGAAATGCCGATCTTGGGTCGATTTTTACTCAAATAAAGGTCCACGGTCCCCTAAACTGCCTTAACTGCCATTCGAATGAAGTCGAATTTTAAGATGCACACACAATCACTTTTAAATCAATATTAGGATTCCTCCTTATCAGTTTCTTGAATTTTGATAAAAAATTACGTAGGAAGGGGCATTAAAAAAAAAAAAAAAGCTAAAACATTACTATTGAGAAAACAGATTTAAAGTTTATTAAAAGGCCAAAAAAATGTTTGTGAACAAAATTAAAATACTTGTAACTTTGCGTAAACTAATAGCATCTGCATGCAGTTTTCCACGAATGACGTAGTACAAATTGGGGAATAATAATACACACAAAAAGAAATGCCGATTTTGGGTCGATTTTTACTCAAATAAAGGTCCACGGTCCCCTTAACTGCCTTAACTGCCATTCGAATGAAGTCGAATTTTAAAATGCACACACAATCACTGTTTAATCAATATTAGGATTCCTCCTTATCAGTTTCTTGAATTTTGATAAAAAAATAAGTAGGAAGGAGCATTTAAAAAAAAGCTAAAACATTACTATTGAGAAAACAGATTTAAAGTTTATTAAAAGGCCAAAAAAATGTTTGTGAACAAAATTAAAACACTTGTAACTTTGCGTAAACTAATCGCATCTGCATGCAGTTTTCCACGAATGACGTAGTACAATCTGGGGAATAATAATACACACAAAAAGAAATGCCGATTTTGGGTCGATTTTAACTCAAATAAAGGTCTACGGTCCCCTTAACTGCCTTAACTGCCATTCGAATGAAGTCGAATTTTAAAATGCACACACAATCACTTTTAAATCAATATTAGGATTCCTCCTTATCAATTTCTTGAATTTTGATAAAAAATTAAGTAGGAAGGAGCATTAAAAAAAAAAAAAGCTAAAACATTACTATTGAGAAAACAGATTTAAAGTTCATTAAAAGGCCAAAAAAATGTTTGTGAACAAAATTAAAACACTTGTAACTTTGCGTAAACTAATCGCATCTGCATGCAGTTTTCCACGAATGACGTAGTACAAATTGGGGAATAATAATACACACAAAAAGAAATGCCGATCTTGGGTCGATTTTTACTCAAATAAAGATCCACGGTCCCCTAAACTGCCTTAACTGCCATTCGAATGAAGTGGAATTTTAAAATGCACACACAATCACTTTTAAATCAATATTAGGATTCCTCCTTATCACTTTCTTGAATTTTGATAAAAAATTAAGTAGGAAGGAGCATTAAAAAAAAAAAAGCTAAAACATTACTATTGAGAAAACAGATTTAAAGTTCATTAAAAGGCCAAAAAAAATGTTTGTGAACAAAATTAAAACACTTGTAACTTTGCGTAAACTAATCGCATCTGCATGCAGTTTTCCACGAATGACGTAGTACAAATTGGGGAATAATAATACACACAAACAGAAATGCCGATTTTGGGTCGATTCTTGCTCAAATAAATGTCCATGGTCCCCTTAACTGCCTTAACTGCCATTCGAATGAAGTCGAATTTTAAAATGCACACACAGTCACTTTTAAATCAATATTAGGATTCCTCCTTATCAGTTTCTTGAATTTTGATAAAAAATTAAGTAGGAAGGAGCATTTAAAAAAAAGCTAAAACATTACTATTGAGAAAACAGATTTAAAGTTTATTAAAAGGCCAAAAAAATGTTTGTGAACAAAATTAAAACACTTGTAACTTTGCGTAAACTAATCGCATCTGCATGCAGTTTTCCACGAATGACGTAGTACAAATTGGGGAATAACAATACACACAAAAAGAAATGCCCATTTGGGGTCGATTTTAACTCAAATAAAGGTCTACGGTCCCCTTAACTGCCTTAACTGCCATTCGAATGAAGTCGAATTTTAAAATGCACACACAATCACTTTTAAATCAATATTAGGATTCCTCCTTATCAATTTCTTGAATTTTGATAAAAAATTAAGTAGGAAGGAGCATTTAAAAAAAAGCTAAAACACTACTATTGAGAAAACAGATTTAAAGTTCATTAAAAGGCCAAAAAAATGTTTGTGAACAAAATTAAAACACTTGTAACTTTGCGTAAACTAATAGCATCTGCATGCAGTTTTCCACGAATGACGTAGTACAAATTGGGGAATAATAATACACACAAAAAGAAATGCCGATCTTGGATCGATTTTTACTCAAATAAAGGTCCACGGTCCCCTAAACTGCCTTAACTGCCATTCGAATGAAGTCGAATTTTAAGATGCACACACAATCACTTTTAAATCAATATTAGGATTCCTCCTTATCAGTTTCTTGAATTTTGATAAAAAATTAAGTAGGAAGGGGCATTAAAAAAAAAAAAAAAAAGCTAAAACATTACTATTGAGAAAACAGATTTAAAGTTTATTAAAAGGCCAAAAAAATGTTTATGAACAAAATTAAAACACTTGTAACTTTGCATAAACTAATCGCATCTGCATGCAGTTTTCCACGAATGACGTAGTACAAATTGGGGAATAATAATACACACAAAAAGAAATGCCGATCTTGGGTCGATTTTTACTCAAATAAAGATCCACGGTCCCCTAAACTGCCTTAACTGCCATTCGAATGAAGTGGAATTTTAAAATGCACACACAATCACTTTTAAATCAATATTAGGATTCCTCCTTATCACTTTCTTGAATTTTGATAAAAAATTAAGTAGGAAGGAGCATTAAAAAAAAAAAAGCTAAAACATTACTATTGAGAAAACAGATTTAAAGTTCATTAAAAGGCCAAAAAAAATGTTTGTGAACAAAATTAAAACACTTGTAACTTTGCGTAAACTAATCGCATCTGCATGCAGTTTTCCACGAATGACGTAGTACAAATTGGGGAATAATAATACACACAAACAGAAATGCCGATTTTGGGTCGATTCTTGCTCAAATAAATGTCCATGGTCCCCTTAACTGCCTTAACTGCCATTCGAATGAAGTCGAATTTTAAAATGCACACACAGTCACTTTTAAATCAATATTAGGATTCCTCCTTATCAGTTTCTTGAATTTTGATAAAAAATTAAGTAGGAAGGAGCATTTAAAAAAAAGCTAAAACATTACTATTGAGAAAACAGATTTAAAGTTTATTAAAAGGCCAAAAAAATGTTTGTGAACAAAATTAAAACACTTGTAACTTTGCGTAAACTAATCGCATCTGCATGCAGTTTTCCACGAATGACGTAGTACAAATTGGGGAATAACAATACACACAAAAAGAAATGCCCATTTGGGGTCGATTTTAACTCAAATAAAGGTCTACGGTCCCCTTAACTGCCTTAACTGCCATTCGAATGAAGTCGAATTTTAAAATGCACACACAATCACTTTTAAATCAATATTAGGATTCCTCCTTATCAATTTCTTGAATTTTGATAAAAAATTAAGTAGGAAGGAGCATTTAAAAAAAAAGCTAAAACATTACTATTGAGAAAACAGATTTAAAGTTCATTAAAAGGCCAAAAAAATGTTTGTGAACAAAATTAAAACACTTGTAACTTTGCGTAAACTAATAGCATCTGCATGCAGTTTTCCACGAATGACGTAGTACAAATTGGGGAATAATAATACACACAAAAAGAAATGCCGATCTTGGATCGATTTTTACTCAAATAAAGGTCCACGGTCCCCTAAACTGCCTTAACTGCCATTCGAATGAAGTCGAATTTTAAGATGCACACACAATCACTTTTAAATCAATATTAGGATTCCTCCTTATCAGTTTCTTGAATTTTGATAAAAAAATAAGTAGGAAGGGGCATTAAAAAAAAAAAAAAAAAGCTAAAACATTACTATTGAGAAAACAGATTTAAAGTTTATTAAAAGGCCAAAAAAATGTTTGTGAACAAAATTAAAACACTTGTAACTTTGCGTAAACTAATCGCATCTGCATGCAGTTTTTTACGAATGACGTAGTACAAATTGGGGAATAATAATACACACAAAAAGAAATGCCGATTTTGGGTCGATTTTTACTCAAATAAAGGTCCACGGTCCCCTTAACTGCCTTAACTGCCATTCGAATGAAGTGGAATTTTAAAATGCACACACAATCACTTTTAAATCAATATTAGGATTCCTCCTTATCACTTTCTTGAATTTTGATAAAAAATTAAGTAGGAAGGAGCATTTAAAAAAAAAAAGCTAAAACATTACTATTGAGAAAACAGATTTAAAGTTCATTAAAAGGCCAAAAAAATGTTTGTGAACAAAATTAAAACACTTGTAACTTTGCGTAAACTAATCGCATCTGCATGCAGTTTTCCACGAATGACGTAGTACAAATTGGGGAATAATAATACACACAAAAAGAAATGCCGATTTTGGGTCGATTCTGGCTCAAATAAAGATCCACGGTCCCCTAAACTGCCTTAACTGCCATTCGAATGAAGTGGAATTTTAAAATGCACACACAATCACTTTTAAATCAATATTAGGATTCCTCCTTATCACTTTCTTGAATTTTGATAAAAAATTAAGTAGGAAGGAGCATTAAAAAAAAAAAAGCTAAAACATTACTATTGAGAAAACAGATTTAAAGTTCATTAAAAGGCCAAAAAAAATGTTTGTGAACAAAATTAAAACACTTGTAACTTTGCGTAAACTAATCGCATCTGCATGCAGTTTTCCACGAATGACGTAGTACAAATTGGGGAATAATAATACACACAAACAGAAATGCCGATTTTGGGTCGATTCTTGCTCAAATAAATGTCCATGGTCCCCTTAACTGCCTTAACTGCCATTCGAATGAAGTCGAATTTTAAAATGCACACACAGTCACTTTTAAATCAATATTAGGATTCCTCCTTATCAGTTTCTTGAATTTTGATAAAAAATTAAGTAGGAAGGAGCATTTAAAAAAAGCTAAAACATTACTATTGAGAAAACAGATTTAAAGTTTATTAAAAGGCCAAAAAAATGTTTGTGAACAAAATTAAAACACTTGTAACTTTGCGTAAACTAATCGCATCTGCATGCAGTTTTCCACGAATGACGTAGTACAAATTGGGGAATAACAATACCCACAAAAAGAAATGCCCATTTGGGGTCGATTTTAACTCAAATAAAGGTCTACGGTCCCCTTAACTGCCTTAACTGCCATTCGAATGAAGTCGAATTTTAAAATGCACGCACAATCACTTTTAAATCAATATTAGGATTCCTCCTTATCAATTTCTTGAATTTTGATAAAAAATTAAGTAGGAAGGAGCATTTAAAAAAAAAGCTAAAACATTACTATTGAGAAAACAGATTTAAAGTTCATTAAAAGGCCAAAAAAATGTTTGTGAACAAAATTAAAACACTTGTAACTTTGCGTAAACTAATAGCATCTGCATGCAGTTTTCCACGAATGACGTAGTACAAATTGGGGAATAATAATACACACAAAAAGAAATGCCGATCTTGGATCGATTTTTACTCAAATAAAGGTCCACGGTCCCCTAAACTGCCTTAACTGCCATTCGAATGAAGTCGAATTTTAAGATGCACACACAATCACTTTTAAATCAATATTAGGATTCCTCCTTATCAGTTTCTTGAATTTTGATAAAAAATTAAGTAGGAAGGGGCATTAAAAAAAAAAAAAAAAAGCTAAAACATTACTATTGAGAAAACAGATTTAAAGTTTATTAAAAGGCCAAAAAAATGTTTGTGAACAAAATTAAAACACTTGTAACTTTGCGTAAACTAATCGCATCTGCATGCAGTTTTTTACGAATGACGTAGTACAAATTGGGGAATAATAATACACACAAAAAGAAATGCCGATTTTGGGTCGATTTTTACTCAAATAAAGGTCCACGGTCCACTTAACTGCCTTAACTGCCATTCGAATGAAGTGGAATTTTAAAATGCACACACAATCACTTTTAAATCAATATTAGGATTCCTCCTTATCACTTTCTTGAATTTTGATAAAAAATTAAGTAGGAAGGAGCATTTAAAAAAAAAAAAGCTAAAACATTACTATTGAGAAAACAGATTTAAAGTTCATTAAAAGGCCAAAAAAATGTTTGTGAACAAAATTAAAACACTTGTAACTTTGCGTAAACTAATCGCATCTGCATGCAGTTTTCCACGAATGACGTAGTACAAATTGGGGAATAATAATACACACAAAAAGAAATGCCGATTTTGGGTCGATTCTTGCTCAAATAAATGTCCATGGTCCCCTTAACTGTCATATACATGTCTACCCGTTATTTAGTTATCACAGCATTTTGTATGGTGATTAACAATTCAAGTCATTATATAGTAGCATGTAAATGTAGATAGTTTCTAAGTCATTATAATCTGGCATTTTGTAGAATATGAAGGGTTAGAGTATTTTCCACATTTTCTTAGTTTTGTCTGGGAATATTTTATGTAATCAAACAACAACTAATTCAGGTTCTTTTAGACATATTAGAATGTCACATATGTGTAATTTTCTTTCAAATAGATGAAAAAAATTGACTTGAAGCACAAGCTCTGTTGCGTAGTTTAGGAAATGTTATTGATAGTATGAATAATATATTCAATTTTCATTTTGGTTTGTAAACGGAAATTTGAATGCATATCGAATTTATTTATAAATACACCACATGGCACAACATGAAAATATTTTTGACGATATATAAAATATTACTTTTAGTAATACTGTGAATGTAAGTAGTAATCTTTTTTAACTGCAGTTTTTCACCAATTTAATGTTGTGGAAATATTTTTATAAACATTTGTTGTAATAAATGTATATTTTGTTTTTAGAGTTTTGTGATTTGTGTTTTACTAAAACATTTTTATTTTTTAACACTTTCCAACAAATTAAATAATGATGATCTACAGTTTACCTATATATTTATACAAAAAAGATTGATTTAATGTTCCTCATCTAATATTGAACAAAATGCGTAAAATATATTATGTTTCGAAAGCAAATACGCATTACGCACAAGTAATCATTTCACAAGTATATCATTTCGGGTAAACGATAAAGTGATTAATGTCATTAGCGCAATTTTAAACCGCATTTCAAGTAAAGCAATCTACTACAACAAAATACCTATAAATAACATAGAAGTGTTTTTAATTTAATTTCTTGGGCAGCATGAATCTTGAGAACTAAGATGTAAAATTACACTTTCATAACACATAATGATTTTATTTTCATTCTCTGATGCTTTAAAGACGACAATTTTTATATAATATAAATAGTTTATTATGTTTTTCGCACATAAATGAATTTATGCTAATTTAATCACATTAACACAATTTATTATTTCTAAAATAATTTATAAAAACTTTTCTTAACTCAATTTACAAACCTTAAAATTGGTAAGACTACCCAATAAATTTGTATTATTAAAAATAGAAATTCACAAAAAGAAAAACTTTTTCTATTAAATTTTAATTCAATATGCTTACCGTTTTCTACGCACATGAATTAATTTTATGCTAATTTAATCGCAGTGAGACAATTGATTATTTAAACAATAATTTATAAGAACTTTACTTAACTCAATTTGCAACGTTTTAAGACTTAAGATTATCAAATGAAATAATTTAATTTTATTGAAAAGCAAATTCGTCCAAAATATCATATTCCGTTAAATTTTAATTCATTTTGCTGTGTAGAACAAACTAGTTTTATATTGATTCTTCTTTATTCTGCTTATCTAAATGCAACAATTAAAATAATGATTCTAAAAATTACTTTCAACAAAATCATTTGAATTAGTATTTTTAAATATATATTTTAATATGTACTCTTAAAATTTTTTAATTAAAATAAATTAAACATCATTCAAATAATCTTTTTTACAATTTTTTTTTTTTTTAATTTAAATCTCATTTTCAATACATTATTACTTTTCAGTAAAAAGATATATGATTAAAATATATTCTGAGCTTATCCCTTAAATTATTGAATTTTTATTTTGTTCCGAAAAAAAATTATACATGATTCTTAGAAAGGTTTATTACACAGGAAAAAATATGAAAAAAATCAAAGATACATTTTTTCGTATAATACGTCAACTTTTATGTTGCACATCTGCAATTGAAGTAAAAACTAAAACAGGGTTCATACTCTTAAGGGATTTTTTCAGGACAAATATCACTAATTGTTTATAGAAAAATAAATTTAGGTTAAACGCGCGAAATTTCGCTTTATTTAAGAAGCGATATTTTTTCATGAAAAAATACTGGTAACGAAGAATTTCTGGATCGTGAAATTTCAGGACAAGTACGACCCCTACTAAAATATTGAAAATTAGTAAATATATTAATAAGTATGAATCTAAACACCTTATTTTATATACTTTTATATTTTGTAAAACTTAACTCCTAAATGCATTAATTATTCTTTTAGAATTATGTTTTTTATTCTTATGTTAAACATTAGATACCGGAAATTTTAAGATAGATTTATAGATCTTTCAGTATATTTAGTACCTTTATATATATATATATATATATATATATATATATATAAATTTTACATGATTAATATTTCTATATAAATATAGTTTTTGATAAAAGTTAAATAAAAAGTGATACAGATATGCATAACCCTGCAAATAAAATTTAATCCAAGACTTTTTATGTTCATATCGTATACTTCTTTATATTTCCTATTGTTATTTGAAATTATTGCATAAGTGTATTAAAAAAAAAGAACATTAAAGCCACTTTCCTTAATATTTAAATATAAATAAACATAATTTAATAAAATCATAAATATTTAAGAATGTTTTTTAAATCAATTTATAAAATATAAATTTGTTAAACTCCTTAATGTTTTTAAAGCCACTAATTAATTTTCTTCTTTAAAAAGGAAATTCACTTTCCACTAACTAATTCCTTTAAATTCTTAATTCTGCAACCCATTGTTTTGCGATATTAAATTTCATTAAAAATTGAATAACGAAAATGACATGAATATTTTTTATAATATTTTAATGTCTCTTTTTATTGCACTAAAGCAAAGCAAAGCACAAAAAAAAAAAAAAAAAAAAAAAAATGATGTCCTCATATTTCTATCCAAAAATTAATTTCCTCTTTCTTAAGATTCCAAATAAAATAATAATTATAGTGACATGTGTAAAGTCTTTATTAAATATTTAATTAAATGCCAATTAAAAAACTCGCCCATCAATTTAAAGTAAGAGGAAACGATTCAGCTTTACGTACGGTTTTTGCAAGTAAAGTAAAAATTTAATTTAACGATTTAGAAGGAAAAAATTCTCCTATTAAATAAATTTTTTATGCAGGTAGAAATAAAATGCTTTTTTTTTCTTTTCACTTTCTTCTCGATGCCTTTTTTCTCTATTCGTTAACTTGTTTTTACTTTTTCAGAAAATACAGGTGATGATTTGAAGGGAGATAGAATAACGCTATCGGATGTAGTGGATGGAAATTTCGAACCGAGAAGATTCAATGGTAGCTGGATTGCAGGTAGAAATTAAAATTTTTAAATTATTTTTTAAATAATAATTTTAATTATTTATATACATTTTGCTCTGATTGACGAAGTATACGCTTTTTTCTCAAAACTGTAATTTAACAGTAAAGTAAAGTACGGCAGTAAGTTGTCTTAATTAATCGACTAAATCTTCAAAAATATCGATTAAATTTAAGGCTAATGACAGACGAACGTCTTTTTGCACGCTTATTTTTTCGCTTTTAGTGCCTCACTACACATGCTAGCAAAGGTATAGGAAGGCACTAAAAGCGAAAAAAAAAACATGCAAAAAGACGTTCGTCTGACATTAGTCAGGCTATTGTTAGACGAACGTCTGTTTGCACGCTTTTTCGCTCTTACACCATCCCGACACATACTAGGGAAGGTGTATGTATGGTGTAAAAGCGAAAGAAGCGTGCAAAAAGACGTTCGTCTGACATTATCCTTAGAGTGGTAAAAAACTGTCAGCTATGCTTACTTCTCTTAATAGTTTTTATCTTGTTCTCAGTTTCTGTCTTTTGTTGTTGTTAATTTATTTATCTTGTTCTCTAAAAAGGTAAATGCATAAAGCATACATTTATGTGGACTATATTGAATTTACTTAAATGGAAAATCAGAAAAGTAAAATAGTCTGTCCTTCTTTATTAAAATGCTAATTTATTTCTGCTTCCATAACAGTAGCTCTACCTCGTGTGAGCTACGCCTGCCAACACCTATTCAGACTTCGCAGTCTCTAAAAACATAGTAATGTACTCTGTTTAAAAAAATATTATAAGGTTACAGAAGGTTGAATTATATTATCACTATAATGACGGCTATCTTCTGTAATCGGGTTGCATGCTTTTCTGTTTAAATAGTGTTTTTTTTTTCGGTTACCATGGACTCATCCATCGCTGTCATAAAATCGATGACCGGTTTCAGAATTGATAAGTAAGATTAATTACAAATTTGAAAATCAGCTTTTATAAAATGGTTATATTAAGATTGTCTTTATCTTTCTGACTTTTATGACAACGCTATGGACGACATCCTTCCTTTAGATTCAAGGTCAGAAAACTCTGCTTGAAACAGCTTTTAGAATTCAACGGTATTATTATTATTTTTTTTTTTTTCAAAGTTGCTAGTCGCACTAATTTTATACCATCTGGCGTTACACTAAAATTCTCCGGAATGAAATTCGTTTGAAATGTATAGTTTAATATATCACGTACTTTTCACTATTGAATGCATTTCTCATGTAATATATATTTTAAAATCTTTTTTCTCTTTTAAGATTCATAAGTACATATATTATTTAATTTAAAAGTATTTGAAAATGTTATTATTTGAGCTTTTTAATTATGACGCAATACTCACCATTAAAAATTTTTCATGCGTAATAATTTAATTATTGTAGTTGCTTTAAATATGACGATATTTAACATTTCGGAATTTTCATATGCCATAATTATTAGCTTTAAATGCATTTCGTGTGTAATAATTTTATTATTTTAAAGTTTTCGTACTTTTTTTAATATTTACATTTTTTTGGCATAATTTTTCCCATTTTTTGCTTTTAACTCGTGATCATAAAATTCTTATTTTAGAATTTCCTTACTGTTTTTAAAAATTTCACTTTTAAATTTCTATTTGAAAATGACAACAAAAAACATACGTAATTTTTATGTTTTCAAATTTTCCTAAAAAACATAATTTAATTACAATGTTGTTTCACTATCGATTGAAATAAAAGATAATTTCATCTTCAATTTGAAAAGTATGAAAAACATGAAATCTAATAATTCCTATAATTTTTTACTGTTCTCCTATTTTTCTGCAAAAACGGATTAATTGTTTTGCCATCATTAGACAAATATCATTAAAATTAGGAAAAAAAAATAATATCTCGAAAACTAATTCAGTTTTAAAAATTCTAATACCATTTTTGATATACAGGAATTATTACGGATAATTGTTGTTAATTTAACTGCTGTTGTTAATTTATAATTAAGGTATCATATTTGAGGAGGAATAGCTGTGAAACATAATCAGTCGTTTAATCAGTTCTTTCTTAAAATCGTTTCATAAATAAGTTTCATTAGCATCTTAAATATATATATATATATGGCGCTATAGCAGCACACATCAAATGCAATAAAAAATACTTCAACATTTCAAAATAATTTTATTTTTTTTTAAGTATTTTATAGTTAAAAATTTTTTTGCAGATATGCACCTTCTTTTTGGAGTTATGGTGTTTTGGCATTTTGAAATAGTGAAGTATATATATATATATATATATATATATATATATAACATTTGTGAAACAGATACAAAGTAATTAATAACATGAATGAATCATTCAAAACAAAATGATAAAACAACAAATCAAATAAACAAATCAAATAACAAAATGAATCATTCATTTCACATGAATCATTCAAAGAAATGATTATGATTTCTTCGTTTGTTCTATTAGTAAAAGAAATAAAAAGGAACTGATTTTTCTGCACTTAGATCTGTGGAAAGTTTTAATGAATTATTCATGGATAATTCTTTAAACGTTATTCTCGTTCATGATTTTTTGTCAGAGGGTATTTTTTTTTTTTTATTCGGAATACAGGGTGGAGAAGGAAACGATTGATATAAGTTAAATGCTTTTAATGAGAGAAAAATCATACTCTTAAATATTAAACGAACATAAGCAAGCAATTTGAAGATATTTTACTACCTATTACTAAAGTTTTTTTTTTTTTATTGCTTCAACTTAACCATTCTTTAATTCTTTTTTTTTTAAGTATTGGTGGATAAATTTGAATTAAAAACATTTATGGCCATATCCCAATGAGCCTAGCGCTCTAGATGTTCGCTGCAATAAGTCTGAAAAATAGATATTACCCATAAAAGAATGCCCCCAGTGATAAATCTTATTAGTATCAACTGTAAGCGTTGTAGATTGTTGGTTCAAGGTCACAAATAAATTGTAACTCAAACCAGAGTTTTCGCTGCTAATCGCCATTGCGCGAAATCACGACAAAATGCTTCATTTGGCGAGTAAACGAACAATTAGTCTAGCCAAATTGCGACTGGTTAATTTCTGCTTTTTTAGGTAGATTTCGTAAGAAATACTACCTATTGCAGTCGTTACCATGGTGCGACTTTTGAAAAATTCCTTCATAACTTTTTATTATATGACCCCAGGAACCCAAAACCACCCCCACCTAAAAAGTTTATATATATATATATATATATATATATGTGTGTATGTACTAAATTTTGTCCGCACAATAAAAGTCGCAATTATGCACGGATCGTCTTCAAACTTGCCAACAACTTTGAGATGGCTAATATCTCGGCGGGGATTGAAAATGAGCAAAATCGGCCCAAGGGAATGGAAATGGGGAGGTTTAAAATTTTGAATACCGTCTTAACAAGATTCTGATAAAACCATCTCTTACACAATAATGACAGGAAAAAATAAATATTTTTCATTATAGCAGTTGCCAACAATTAAAAAAAAAAACAATAAAATTCTCACCACAACAATTGCTTTTCTATTGCAAGATATTTCACGTGAAAAAATAAATAAAATAAATAGTTTGACAAATTGAAAACAAATTGAATTTTACGTCATAAGTTTTCTTGAGCAAGATTTCAGAATGAAAACTCAAAATGAAATAAATAGTTTGACGAATTAAAATATATATATATGACATCATATTGGAAATATAATGTACCTCAGCAGGTGAATATGTAACGTCATGTGAGTTTGAAGAAACGTACTAAAACATTATAATAACCCGACTATGGAAATATTAACATATTTTAACACTTTGAGGTTTTCTGAATTTGTTTTAGCCATTTTTAACCCTATTCCATGTACAATGTACATGCGTGTGTGTATTCGTGTATATCAGAATTTTCACAAAATGTTTAGCTCCCTAGAGCTCATTCTTAGTGAAGGAACTGGGTTTATCTCTAATGTTGATTTAATTTTTTTTTTTTTTTTTGGTGAATTTAGTACTTAACTTCGAAATCTACCGCCGTCTGTAGGCTTGAGCCGGCAGGGATTTTTTTCTGTTTATATTGCTCTATTTATAGAGATTAAAGATACTGACTGAACACCAATTCAGTTTAGCAACAGCCAAAGACACAGAAAGAAATGAAGAGCTAAGTGGAAGAACAAGTTAAGTAACAAAAATTACATTTGAAAAATTTGAAGTGAAAGTTTTTGCTGTAAATTTTAATAATTTATTTTCTGTTTGATACCATGCGTTTAAAATATTAACAGGTATGGTATTAAACTCTCTCAGAAAAACTTATTCATATTTAATTTTCAAATATTAAAAATTTTTAATATTATTGACATTATTAAATATTAAAATATTAAATATTAATTAATAATGTCTTAAAACTTCAAGACTAAACAGAATCTTAGTATTTTAGCTTCACCATTTGATAGGATACCTCATAACGCTTTCATCCAAAAGGTAAAAAAAAAAAAATAGAAAATGTAGCATAACATGTCCATCCACTCAGCTCTTCAATTATGCTATAGGTATTTTTCTGCTGTCGGTTAATCATTATTTCATTTAATCTCTGGAATAGTGAGTCGCGACACACAAAAACACAAACAAAATTACTCGCATCAAACGCCAAATAGAGAACAGTTTTCTGGAATGCGATGTTGACATTAGCCATTTTCGATACTATATATTAGTTTTAAGCAAAGTGTCATTGTCCGTAAATTTTTTTATCGGTTTGAGTTGATATCTCGTAGCAGTTTTCAGTGTATATTTTTGGTATGTTAAATGAAAGATAGATGTTTTGAAATTTTATTTAGACAGCTAAAAGAGTGTCTGAAACATTTACATATTTAGGATATATTTATAATGTACATATTTATAATAGTTTCTGTAACAGATAGTCGAATTTCTATTTCATGAGGATTTAATTAAGGAAAAAATAGGTTATTTTAGAATATTTTGAAAAAAAGGATACAGTAAGAGGTTAAAGATAGATTTTTCTGTGTTTCACGCTGAATCTATTTTTCTAACTTTTTTTTCATCTGGCTACCGATTTATTATTATTATTATTATTATTTCTTAATCGCCGAACTACTAATATTGGTCAAAGGCCAGCGAGAACCCTCAAACAATTCTTAGATAAGCGCGAGTACTGCTTTGTTATTTACTCACTTACAGCGCCACATACGCAGAATGGCGACTGCTGAGCGTAAAGTGTAGCTTTGCTGAAGATTTTAAAGCCGTTGCAATTTTTTCCTTTGGGCCTTTATAAAAGATCGTTTTTACGTTCAGCCTCTACCTGTTGATTTGACTGAGTTGAAATCCAGAATTGAAGAAGCTATTGCTTCCATTACTCTGGACTTGGCAACCAAAATGTAGGACGAACTGAACTTGCATGTGTACCGTATAAGTAAAGGTGCACATATTGAACATTTGTTTAAAAACTAGGTTAGTTTATCTTGAATTTAATGTATGATTTTTTGTAAATAGTCTCTCTTAATAATCTTATACTATTGAAACTGGAACATTCTTTTCTGGATACCCTGTATTATGACTGCTGTAAAAAGGGACATTATCCTTCCACTACCCGCCCTTGGCGACCAGTTTGGTCTCCCTTAAATGTATGTTTAGCATATTGTATTAGTTTACTTTTATTCATAATTTAATTTACTTGCTCAATCCTTCGCCAAATCGGGAGATTCTGGATTCTGATACAGAAATCATGAACTCCGTATTTTATGATAGCCAGCTGCAGGTGATAAATCGCCAAACATTGATCCCGTCGTTTTGTTTCTTTCCTTTTTGCATTTCATTAATTTCATTTAAAATATAATACTTTCACTCATTTCATTTAAAATACATATATTTAATTTAAAACTGAAAAATTTTAAATTTATAAATCGGTTATTTCTTTAAAAAAAAAAAAAGAAAAAAAAAAGAAAAGAAAAAAGAAAAATAAATAAATAATATCATAAACCATGAGATTTAATTTCAACATCAATGCTTTTTTTTTAATTTATCACGCGAAAAATTCTTTATGATAGTCGCATGAAGTGGACTATTATAATACTGATGGCATGATGGCGATGGAACAATATTTGGCGATTTATCACCGGCCCCCGGCCAACATTAAATTACCAAACTGGCCACCTAGCATATAAAAAGCGAAGCGGTCATCCCGGAACTGTTGATGACAATCACATGACTTAAGCTATTATTATCCTTCCATAAGTACGGTTCTTTGCAAAGAGCCTGATTTCTCAAATAACCTACGATATACATATTTTTCGCAAGGAATTAGCTTATAACAATATTGAACAGCTGGCAACTTTCACCCTTTTTACATACCACTCATACTTAATTGAAATCTTTTTTTTTTACTGTATTGAAGATTTCAGCGATTAACAACGTCTAAATTTACTGTTCAATTTTAGTGGTAAGAAAAAAGCAAAAATGAGGCAGCTAAGCAATATGTCTCATGAAGCACCAGCAACAAAATGCGTAGATAATGGTGATGATATTTATAACTATTCATTTATTTAAAATTTCTAAATCTTTCGTAAAAAATAAGAGAAAATAGAAATAACCCAGAAAAATGTAATTGGATGATATTATACCGCAAAAAATCACAAACTTAAATGAAATATTTATTCATCCCAGTGCAAGGATACAGAAAAACGTCCATGAGGTAAATGAGGCATCGTAATTACAGACCGGAATTTAAAGTTAAAGATATGATTATAATTTTCTTCTTTTGCTCTAAGAAAAAATAATATTTAAAAAATAATTAATATTGCTACACTTGAATATGCGTTATTTTTTAAAGGAAGATTTGATGAGTCTTTAAATATTATTCCTGGTCTTGATCGTAATTAAAAACTTTTTTTAATACTAAAGAATACAAAAAAATGCATTACGAAATAAACTTTTAAAAGTTATTTCTAACGGTTATTTCAATACAATTTTATTTATCTACAATCAATCTACAGAAAGTTAAAAACAACTATTGGAGATAATTTTAGCTATATTTGAGGTTTTATAATAATTGCTAGTTCTTTCCATGATTGAAGCATTCTTTTTTTTTCCTTGTTAAGAATCTAAAGAAGAAGTCGCCGTGATTCAGTGACGACTCTGCGGTTATAACGAAACTCTTTCTATAAAATTTCATTATTCTGGCCGTTTCTTAGAGAAAAAAAAAAAAAAAAAAGAGAAAAATCTATAAATGGCATTTTTTTAGCCTATGATTATGAGTTACTTCAAGCACAAGTCGTAGCAAATACATGGATGACCGTAATGATGATTATAATTATTTAATGCACATACATATACAGAGTGTCCCTAAACTTATGATACATACGTTAGGGGGTTATAGAACACAGCTAGACAAGCACAAATCACCATCCAATCCATCGTCGGAACGCAAGCCGTAAAGCGCTAGAGGGCGCCTCTCAGCGACCGCAATAAAAAGGATGTTCTCCACAGCTGTCTTCATTCGTTCTATGGATCATTGATGAGATGTATGCGTACTCAAATCAGGAAAAGGTCGAGATGCATTAAGTGCACAGAGCGGCAGACGGCAATACAAGGGTAGTCCAAAGGTTGTACCAATCAGCTGGCCGGCCCGCTCACCCGATTTGTCATGACTGGAATTTTTCTTCCGGGGTCACATGAAGAGCCTCATCTAGCATGATGGCCCCGTAGATTCCGTTGAAGACCTTGTTGCCCGGATATCCATAGCTTCTGACACCATACGAAAGATGCCTGGTATTTTCACCAATGTACGGCGTCACTCCATCGACGGCGTGAGATCTGCGTTACTGTTGGCGGCGCAATTTTGAGCAGTTGCTGTGATGGGGGACGTACGTGTTGTTTATTTTCATTTTATTAAATTATAAACAGAAGTTCTCTTATACGTCCATTAAAAATATTTAAAAAATATATATTCTAAAAACACACTCAAAATATATATTAAACATTTAATTGCTAAAAAAGAACGTCAAATGTTAATAAAATACATTAAAAGATCTTAATAATTTGACATGTTTCGATTGAATTTACTCAATCATCATCAGAAAAACAAATAAACACTAAGATGGAAAATGACAATAAACTATTACAAATGAAATTTAAAAATAAATAAAAATCACGCGCGTAATATTTCACGTTGCCATATTTTATTTTCAAATTATCTAACAATTCAATCCAAATATTTGGGATTTGAAATGACAAGGAATCATTGCAGACCATTGAGTTTCTGACGAAAATTTCAATAAATTCTCTAATAAAAAGTTGCAAATAAAAATCTGACCTATAAATTAATCATAAGATTTATATTATAAATAACATTTTTATTTGCAACTTTTTATTAGAGAATCTATTGAAATTTACGTCAGAAACTCAATCGTCTGCAATGATTCTTGTCATTTCAAATCCCAAATATTTGGATTGAAATATTAGATAATTTGAAAATAAAATAGGGCAACGTGAAATATTACGCGCGTGATTTTTATTTATTTTTAAATTTCATTTGTAATAGTTTATTGTCATTTTCCATCTTAATGTTTATTTGTTTTTCTGATGATGACTGAGTAAATTCAATCGAAACGTGTCAAATTATTAAGATCTTTTAATGTATTTTATTAACATTTGACGTCCTTTTTAGCAATTAAATCTTTAATATATATTTTAAGTGTGTTTTTAGAATACATATTTTTGAAATATTTTCATTTTGTTGAATAAAATATTTTTCTTCATATTATCGCTTTCCTTTCATTTCATCGCTGTCTATCTTCTTTCGCCCCACTTTGTGCCACAGTTTGTTTCGCGCTCTAGCTTTTTACGACTTGCGTTCCGACAATGGATTGTGGGGATGCTGTTTTGTGCTTCTCTAGTTGTGTTCTATTACTCCCTAACGTTTGTACCTTGAGTTTAGTGACACCATGCATATTTTCTAAATGAGAAATAATATAAGAAGAACAAGAAAGAAAAATCATTCGTCAGGCGATTACTTTCAACACTTCCAGAATACTTTAACGGAACTTGTATCTAATAATGTAAAAATATACCTAAGTAAACATTATAGAAGACGCATAAGAATTTTTCAAAATATATTTCACAATAGTCGGAAACGTTTTTTTCTGCAGTTCTCCATATGATCTATAGATTTGTACATATTCTGCTCAATGTGTAAAAATTTAGTTAGATTAAACATAACACAATTGAAAATTCTTTTGCACAGCGCTATATGTTACCACCAGATTTTTACATGCGACATATATTAAAGAGATTTTTAATTCAGGCAAAGACACTCTTAAGGCTGCTCGTTACTCAATTTCCGAATTCCCCTATGTAATATTAAATCTATGGACGTTTGATGGATTCTTATATTTAAAATATCTCCTCGGGAAATTAATATTTTGAACTTCTTTTTTCTGTGCCCTCTTCTTAAAGGATGTCTCTTTTTTTTCTTAGTTCTCAAAATATTCCTAAGTTCTATGGTTAATTTTATATGGTGTGTTAAAATTTTACTCCCAGTTCATCCGCTTTTAACACATAAAATGTTGAATTAAGCATCAATTTTTAAAATGTTTTCATAACTGAAAAAAGGAGATTTCCTTTAAGAAGAGAAAACAGAAAACAGAAAAAAAATTATTAATATCCCGAGGATATATTTTAAATATAAGAATGCATCAAACGGCCATAGACTTTACATTACGGAGGGAAATTTGGAAACTGGTTGACGAGCAGTCTTAAATCTACTGAAGTCACATTTTTGAGAATTACTATCCATTGGTGGACATGTGTCCAGTTTTTTTTTTTTTTTTTTTTTTTTTTTTTTTTATGGCCGTGTATATGATTTTATTTATGTAGTACAAACATATACTGCATCTTTTTCAACTTTAAAATACATAAGTCAAATTAAAAACAAATTACAGCAACTAACGCTCATTATCATTAATTCTTACGAATTCCTTTTCAGAGCCATTTATATGGTCTTTAGAATTTATACACTCTATTTAATGTGCAGAAATTTATTTAAACATAAAAGGCAAAGGTGCAAATTCAGGAATCATCCCTAATGAACAATTCTCCAGATAAAGTATTCTATCTGAAATCTTTTATGAACACCTGTAAAAAAAGATAAATGCTATGCACACCATATTGTACTTATATAGCATCCTGTAGTAAACTTCAGTAATGTATACAAATTTAATCATGTTTGCATAGTGCAACATAAAAAAATATGCTGCGAACACTTTTTCCTCGTAGATCATTATAAAAAAGAACTGTTTATGTTATCCTGTAAATTAAATAAATGCTTTGCGCCAATATCCAGCAGAAAACATTTTTTATTGCACTCAGATATTCATATTAATTCCATTATATTTGGAACAAAGTAACACCATTCAAATACGCCTCAAACTATTTTCTTCATCAACCATAATATAACAGAATAATTTTGAGTTTCCCAGTACGCCTACTGTAAGTGCTACATATAAAATATTTCATAGTAATAATATTCTAGAGCATATAAATTATGTATATAAATTTCATTATGTTTAAAATTATTTTACACTGTTAAAACTCACCGTGAATGATTTTTCCCCATAATGCTACGGAGTACTTTTGTGTACCCATTGGAATGAAATGTGAAATCTACCCTCTTCATTTATAATACCGAACAGATACATACTATATTAGTTGCATGTTAATCCGAGTATATTTAAGGGAGTTAAGTCACGGACAGATAGACGGCAAACGGAAAAACCGATCTCATAAATACTTTTCAACTGTGATTGAAAGCGTTAATAATGAAATTCAAGATAACAAAATAAGAAAATGTCCATATTGATTTTAATGATTTTTTTTATCCGCAGCAGATATTACAATATAAGGAAAAAGAAATAAAAAAATCATGCAGAAAATAGATTCAAGGTAATTATAGACAGGAAGTTGGTGTCAAAGAAAGTCTTATAAATTTTCTTGTTTTGTTTTAAGAATACAGTAAGTGCTAAATGAATTGATTTTTCTTCACATGAGTCTGTGATATTGCTGACATTTCTTTAAAAAAATTGCTGAAGAACACTTCCTTTTAACATTATCCTAAATTTTGATAGTAAGGAATATATATGTGTATATTTATTTCAGTATATAAGATAAGAAACGAAAATTTTGGCATAAGCAATTCGAATTTCACTGTTTCTTAAATGCAGTGAAGAATATTACTTGAAAATAACATGAAATTTTTTTTTACGTTAAAAAACATTCATCTAAAAAGATATAAATAACTTTAATTAAAGAAAACAAACTTTTAAACAACTTTAACTTAATAAAATTAACAAAACTTTAAAAATACTTATAACAACTACTACCATAAAATTTTACTTAACTACAATCATTCTATAAAAAGTTAAAATAAGTTATTGTAACTTAAAAAATTGTCATTGGTTCTTTTTCTGGTGGAAGCTTTTTCATAATAGTTTTATCACCCTTTTTCAGAGTATTTCAAATAGTAGCTACACTCCATCTAAAACAATTTGATTATTTACATTTATACAACTGTAATTAAAAATAAATAAATAAGAGAAACAAATGAAAAAGAAATAAATAAAAGAAATAAAAAACTTTAATTAAAATAAAACTTTAAAACAACTCTAACCTTAAAAAATTAAGTAAACTTAAAAATACTGCTTTGAAAAATTTTAAAAATATTTATAACAACTACTACAGTAAAAGTTTGCTTGACTACAATCATTATATAAAAAGTAAAAATAAGTTAATACAACTTTTAAAAATATTATTGGGTCTTTTTCTGATCGAAGCTTTTAGGTAGCTTTCATTACAAAAAGCTACCTATTGCAGCCGTTCGGAGGAAAGCGATTTCAAAAAATTTTGGTATATTTTTATCGATCATGACCCTCAGACCCCGAAACCACCCTCCGTTCAAAAGTTGATATATATATATATATATTTATAGTAAAGCGAGGAGAGATTGCGCACAAAGAGATTCGACGGGAAGGAGTAGAGTGCGCGCCCAGCGACTCCTGGTAGTTGTACAGCAGAATTAGTGCAGCGTCTACATGAATGTGCACATTGATTGCTCCAAGCGTTTTGGATAAAGCAGTGCTATTTTGTTTTGTTTTTCCAAAGTAAGTGCTTGAATTTTCATAACTGTTCGTCAGAATTTTTATAGACCGTCACTAATTCAAAATATTTTGAACTTAAACGATTTCTTATAAACTAATAACCTGGGCTAAGTATGTGAACACAAAAAATTCATTTTAGAAGCGGTCATATTTAAATAAAAGGCCGCGCAATCTCTCCTACCAAAATATGAGAGTTTGTGCATCTGCTACTTAAGAGAGATGGCGCATTTCCCCATAAGTTTAAGTGCTAGGAGAGATTACACAGCTTATTCATAAATTTGTATGAAATGCAAATTACGTGTAAAACATATGAATGAATCAATTTTGAAATAATTTCGGGAAAACACATAATTATCAAAACTAAATTTACAACAAATTAATTTGCAAAAAAAATACTTTTACAGATAAAAACTTTATTATTAAATTAATAATACAGTTGTTATTAAATAAATTTTATGTAAATATTTTTGTTAATAAATTAATAATATATTTTTTAATAATTTAATTAAATATTTATATATATTTTTTAATTTATGAGCAATTAATTTTCTAATAAATTAATTTTGCCAACTAAAAAAAATTTTCTAATACAATGTTTTGGAAAAGCTTTCACCCATTCCAAGTAGTGTAATGCCATCGAAATCAAAAGGAAACAGAGTGCAACTAATGTTACTAATCCGCAAAATATACATGAAAAAAGACTTAAGAATGATGCCACTACAATTAAAATAAAACAGCTGAAGATAAGGTGCTTCCACAAAAAGTTAGATAAAAAAACTCAAGGAAAAAAACCAAAGGTCAATGAGGATGAGTGCACTGAATGTCTGGAACTGTACCAGAAGAAAACTTCGACAACTGACTAGATTCAATGTATTGCTTGTTGCAGGTGATTGCACGAAAGATGCACGATTTACAACAATAAGTGCATCGATTGTGGACGACGACAACTTCGGTGAGCAAACAAAATACAATGAAACTGTTGAAATGGAAATGAAGTAATTTTCAAGTTAAACATGTTATCAACTAAATTAATGTTATTTTGTAATCTTAGTAGGGCTTTCTTTTTCTGATATTTTAATCTTCTTAAATTAAAATTTTTAACTGTTGTTAAAATTCTTTCTTTTATTTATTATTTAAAACATTTGGTTGAAATATTCACCCCTAATACAATAATATTTACTCACAAAAAACTTTCAACAATGTCGATTAAGCGTAATTATTATTGTTAACAATTTAATTGTAATTATTATTAATAACAATCTCTACTACCTATGTGCGCAATTTCTCCTACTCATGTGCGCGTTCTCAACTACCCAGTAAGGAGAGATTGCGCAAAATATTTTTCTTGGTTTTATTACTGCTGACCTGTCAAATTGCAGTATAATAACAAAATAACAATGGAAATGCATAAAAAACAAATGAAGTCAAAATTATCCATGCATAGTTTAGAAAAATATTAATTTTTAGATTTTTTATTATTATTCATTTGAAATGTGCGCAGACTCTCCTCGCTTTACTATATATATATCTGATATTTGTCACACTGTAACTCTCGTATTTTTGAACTGATTTGGATGTAACTTCGTGTATACATAGTGCATACGAATGCCTCGACCGAGTTCGTTGGCCAGCTTCATCCGCAATATTGTTCCAAAATGGCGGCCATTTAAATTTCTTTGAAATTTAAAATTTGAAATGTGGTACACCAAAAAATTGAAAATTGAAAAATGTTTTTTTCTTATTTGTTTGACCTTGATACAAAGATTCCGGAGCATTTTTTGTTTCGTCTATATCTTAAAAAATGACTGAGTTATAGCACTTTGAATTTCTAGCTTGGCTAACATTTTGAAAAGACCTGATTTTGTCACGCGATAACAGGCGTATTTATGAACCGATTTTTATGTATCTTGCTGTATACATAATACGTACCAGTGTCTCGACCGAGTTCGTTCGCCAGCTTCTTCCGCCATCTTGTTTCAAAATGGCGGCCATTTAAAAAAAATGATTAAAAATTTAAAATGAGGTACCAAAAAATTGGAAAATGATAAAGATTTTTTTTTTTTTTTTTTTTTTTTTTTTTTTGTATGTGTTTGATCTTAATACAAGGATTCCGAACAGTTTTTGTTTCGTCTATATCTAAACAAATGGCTGAGTTATAGCAATTTGAATTTCTATTGTGTCTGACCTTTTGAAACGACCTGATTTTTGTCACGCGATAACAGGCGTATTTATAAAGCAATTTGGATGTTACTTGGTGTGTACATAGTACATACCAATGTCTCGACCGAGTGCTTTGGCGAGCTTCATTCGCCATCATTTTCAAAAGGGCTGCCATTTAAAAAAAAAATTAATTTTAAATTTAAAATAAGTTATCAAAAATTGAAAAATGAAGAAAAAAAAATTATATGTGTTTGACCTTGATACAAAGATTCCGGAGGAGCTTTTATTTCGTATATATCTTAGAAAATGGTTGAATTATAGCACTTTGAATTTCTAGCATGGATGACATTTTGAAAAGATCTGATATTTTCCACGTGATAATACGCGTATTTATTAACCTATTTCGATGTATGAAGGCATGTGGATAGTATATCGTAATGTCTCGACCAAGTTTGCTGGCCTGCTTCATCAGCCATCTTGTTTCAAAATGGATGCTTTTAAATTAAATAAAAAAATATATCTAAAGTGAGGTGCAAAAAAATTAGAAATTGAAAAAGGTTTCTTTCTAAAGTATTTGACCATGATATAAGGATTCCAGAGCATTTTTTGTTTTGTCTTTATCTTAAAAAATGGCTGAGATATAGCAGTTTCAATTTCTAATGTGGGTGATATTTTGAAAAATCTGATTTTTTGCCTGCGACAGCACTTGTATATATCAACCGATTCCGATGTGAGTGAGCATGTGCACAGGAATTACTGAGGTCTTGACCAAGTTCACTCGTTAGCCTCATCCACCATGTTGTCCTAATATGGCAAGAACTTCAAGATATCGCCGAATTTGACAACCAAATATAAGTTACTTTAAATAAAAGCAACTTGGATAAAGCTGACTAATTTCGCGAAATTCTCATTCTTAATGATTTGGTATTGATACAAATTAGCATTGAATCTCCTATAATTGGTTTCCACTAAATTGAGCTTCGTGTGTTTGAATAATATAAGCTTGCTTTTTAAAAATAGGGAATATGAAAGCTACCTCTTCCTCCCGGCTCTGGTTACCCACCAGTGACCGAGAAGCAGGTAGACGGGAGGTGCTGGGTTCGAACCCAATCGCGCCCGTCGGCCTAATCGTTCGGAGTTTTCGTGGTTTTCTTCGAACCTTGGATTTCCAAGCGTTAATACGGGTTAGGTTCCCTTAGAAAGACCCCCACGAAGGGCACTCCCCCACTTAGGGCCCATATCCCTCGTGTTGATAATTGGCCGTCATAAACACAACCGACCAACCAACCTCCCGGCTCTGGCCGGAAGGACTTTTTCATAATTGATTTATCACCCTTTCTCAGTGTATTTAAAACAGCGGCTAAAATAATTTGACTATTTCCATTTTAAAAATATTATGTATGTCAAAAGGTCTATTATATGTATATATATATATATATATATATATATATATATATAACGATTCTAAATATATACAAATTATAAATGACTTTTTATGCAAATTAAAAATGGTGTATTAACCTTTGCAAAATTCGTTGAAACAGATCATCATAACAAGTAAGATTGAAAATATAACAGGTCATAAAAATTAAAGGATAATGAGAAAAAATATTCTCACTAAGTTAGTGTCGCAGCCAGTGCCCAATTCTGCAATTATTTATTTTCATTAAATACTACTGAACTCAAAACTGCACTTCCGCAGCGTCCATTAGGCAGAAAATATGCAAATTAGATGATTGGCAATGTGGTGCGCAATAGAAGTATGTTGGAATTGTTGTCTGTAGTGTTGTTTAAAGTGAATGTGGTGTCTGTGTGTGATCAGTATTCATTAGTTATGGCTAAAACACATAATTAAAGTTAAGGTCAAAACTGGCGAATAATTGATAGAATCGAGGAAGGTCAAACACAAATGGAGGTCGCCCAAGATTTGAATATCCCTCAAAGTGGCATATCAAGAGCATCGAGACGCTTGTTAAGCACTGGATCCGTTGATAGACAGCCTGTGCGAGGGAGATCAAGAGCAACAATTGCATCAGAGGACAGTATTCTGTCATTGTGGCTCCAAGAAACAACGAAGCGACTACAAGAGATTTGGTTTGAGCAATTCAGGCTGCCATAGAGACTCGAATTAGCCGTTCTACTGCTGCAGGAAGGTTTAACAAGAGTAAACTGTGTGCGAGAAAAACATTTAGTTTGTGTCCCACTCACTCCAGCGCCCAAAGAAGCCCGTTTAAACTGTTTCTCTCGTCATGTTCAATGGAGCCAAGAAGACTGGGCTCAAGTATTGTTTACTTACAAGTCCAGATACAGTCGTAATACTGATTCTAGACGTATTTTGATCTGGAAAGAGGAAGGAACACGCAACTTACCTTCCCTTCCCCGTGAAATATCATGTTCGAAGCCAGTCTTCTTAGCTCAATTGAACATGACGACGGCAACAGTTTAATCGGGCCCCTTTGGAAGATGCAGTGTGTGGGACACAAACTATAGGTTTTCTGACATACAGTCTACCATCGCTAAGCCTTCGTGCAGCAGTAGAACGGCTAATTCGAGTTCATGTCACAGACTGTAAGTCTGAAACCAAATATCTTGTAGTCGCTTTGCGGTTTCTCCGAAGCGACAATGACAGAAAGCTGTATCGAATGCAGTTTTTGCTCTTTGACTCCCTTGACCAGGCTATCTATCAACGGATCCAGTGTTTAATAAGCAGTCCGCAGCTCTTGCTATGACGTTTCTAGGTATATTTAAATATTGGGTGAATCTTCATTTGTGTTTGACCTCGCTCTATTCTACCAATTATTTGTCCCACAAATTATTTACCCACTTTTGTCCTTCACTTAAATGATGCCTTTGAGCCATAACTCATAAATACTGATCACTCTCAGACATCGCATTTAATTTAAACAATACTACAGACCAGAATTCCAACATATGTCCATTGAGCACCGCGTTGTCAATAATCTAATTTGCATACTTCCGACGCCAACGCATTCGCGGAAGTGCAATTTCATATTTAATAGCATTGAACTGACATAAATAATATCAGCATTGGGCATTGGCTTGCAACATTAAATTATTGAGCATAATTATTGTCATTATTCTTTAATTTTGATGACCAATGTAGTAAACATTAAAAAATAGAAATATTTCTGGAACCAACGTAGAATCATGAAGCAAAAATTCCTTCAGTTCCACTAATAACATGTACGGTTTCATTCTTACATAAGCTATTACAAGCTCAAAAATGTAAAATTTGAGCTACAGTACACAATAAATCCAGAAACAGAAGCCAGAAATAACATATGATAAAAATTGAAATGGATTAAAACAGATTAAAAATAGACAGCATTATATATATGTATATGTTCGTATATATATAGAGAAAGTAAAGTTTTTAAATTATAAAAAAATCAATGAGTTTAAGGCATATTTTATTGGCAGCAGAAATTGAAATTTATTTAAAACGCAGAAAATTGCTTGATAAAATAGATGCAATAAATTACACAACGGACCTTAACTATTAGTAACTTAATACATTTACATTTTTTCAATGAATTGATTTTAATTTAATCTTCTGTTCTAAGAATAGAGGAAGTGGTGAAAAGAATTCACTTTGCTTCACTTAAATCTACGCTATTCTTAAAGGAATTGCTGAGTAGTCTTTCTTTAAACATTATTCTCGATCTCGATTATAATTATGATAATTTTTTTTCAGTATGAGAAAAGCAAATATTGGCAGAAGCAATTCGAATTTAACTTGGAGATTAAATCCAGAGAATAATATTACATGAAAGAAATGGCAAACTTAAAAAAAAATATTTCTAACAACTATTTTATTTAACTAAAATCCTTATATACACAGTAAAAAACTGTTACCGTAGCTTAAAAAATAATTAGTGTCTCTTTTGAGTCTCTTAAAAATATATATATATATATATATATATATATATAAAAATATTGCCATTTTTTCGTTGAATTAAAACAGTGGCTGCTCTGTCACTAAAACAATTTGATTCTATATATTTAAAAAATGTATTTTCCGAATGATAAAATAAAGGGATTTAAAAGATATTAAACCATAAGAAATCAATGTTTTTACATTTTATTGGAAACAGATTCTGTTATATATTAAAATCAGTAAACTTATAAGGCGAAACGAATCCAAAGTAATTACAGACAGAAATTTGAAGACAAAGAAACGTTTTTAACTTTCTTCTTTTGTTCAAAGAATAAATGAAGTGAGAATTGATTTTGCTTCAATTAAATCCATGATATTTCTTGAAAGAAATGTTAAAGCATCTTTCTTCAAACATGTTTCTCGTCCGATTAAAAAGTATTTTATTATTTTAAATTCTATTGCAATATTGGCAGTAACAATTCTAATTAGTGACAAGGAAATAAATGCAGTAATTAATACTACATACAAGTAAGCCGAAAGATTTACAAAGTATTCATTTACTACTAAAGTACTATTTTATGTAACTGCAATATTTTCATTAAAATGTAATACAAAACAACAAAAACTATTGCTGAAGCTGAAAAATGATTGGTGACCATTTCCATGATTAAGACATTTTGATATTAAATTGAACACCGTTTTTCCAGTTATTGAAAACAGCAGCTACCATATCATAAAAGTGTGATTATTTCGGTCATATTTTGTGATTACCGTATCTTTTTAAAAAATAACATTATTCATAACAACAATAAGCCATATCACATAAAATTCCAAGTGCAGAGACAAATAGTTCACCTAAATATTGTTGCAAATATTGAATTATAAAAACACTGTAATTTCGAAATTATTAAGAATATCACAAGAAGGGAAATGTATTTGAATGATGTCAAAGCATAAAAAGCGCATTAATATTAATGGTTGTTTTTATTTATAGTTGATACTAACAAATAAAAATGAACAATGAAATACATTTAAATAAATATGAAAGTCCTAAATGAATTCTAATTTAAATGCCGAATTAAATGAAGTGATTTTAAGCATAACACTTATCTTCTAATCCTACTCGATATCATCATCATCAGAGTTACAGTTGTCACAAATAATAAGTGTATCCGTTTGGGAAAGCCTTGTGTACCCAAAATCTTACATTGTAACCATTTTTTCTCGGTATTTGCTGTTTTTCAAGCTACCAGCACACAGCAGACACCGAACCAACTTGCCCCGTGTTCAATGCGCCTACTAGCCCCATAATAAATTTCTTCACAAAAGGGAGACGTAACCTTCTAAACATAAGTAATCCAAGTAAATCACATATGGGTTCGGTACATTTAATCATACATTAAGATAAACTGCACAAGTTAAATCTCAATTATTAAAATAAGTATTAGAAATTAGAAACAGAATGAAGCAACAAAAATTACTTATGAGTGCAAAAAACAGAAAAATCGTAATAAATGTCCACTGCACGTAGGTAACGGTTCAAAACTACAATGAAGATTGTAAAAAGCAAGAAGAAAGGTACTCTGTGACTGGTTGCGTAATCTATCCACAAACAGGCGATTTATGAGGACTGCGCCTACTTACCCCTGTAGACAACTAGCCCCGGTCTCCCCTACTATTTTATTTAGCTAGATATTAATCCCTTGACTGTTTCCTTTTTTTTGACACAATAAATTAAAAATAAGGACTCGACACAACTTTTTTTTAACTAAAGTATTTGCCATTGTAGAATCCAAAAAGGTATGCTATTTAACATACCAAAGATTTCTGTTAAAATTAAGTGGTATACAAAAGCTTTTAGTATCGAAGGTAGCAAGCACTTTTTGCCCGAGCGGCACTCGGGTAAAGCAGTTAAGGGGTTAATCAATTTATAAAAAGTGCTATAAAAATCATTTAAAGCAGTGGTAATCCCTAAGTAGGACACGTCCCGAATATTTACCACTTAAAAAAAGCATCACATTATGTAACCACAGAATATCCTAAGTTAAATTCTGGGAAAAATTGATTTTAGAAATAGCTGTGTGACAATACTTTTCACAATTAGTAGCTATTACTGATGTAAGTCATATGCAAAAATCAATTTATCACTTGTAATATGTAATACATTGTTTATATGAATTACTATAATAAGAATGTTTATAGTTCTAATGAATTAACACTGACAGTATTATGTAGCTTACTTCTGTTGTTGGCAATAGAGTAACTGTTTTCTTTTCTATTGCCAGAAAAATGTTCTTTGAATTCAGTATAAAAGAAATCCAACCTTTCAACGAAGAACAGATTCTATTTTAATTCCTGAAACAAAGATACTGTTATCTACGTAATACTAAAGCAAAACTCCACGACGATGTAATTCTTGTTGTCTGTTGAACTGCTGTACCTAGTTCCACGGAAGTGACCATTCGGGTTTTATGTCATCCTGCCCTAGTCGTCATTTAACTCATAAATACCGTGTGTAAGTTCCACACGCAAGCCTAGTACTTTTTATAGACCATAAAGGAAAGAAAGATTGAGGGAATATTGCTGGATTCTATAGGAAAATTTCGGAATTGTGCTCTTGAACCGTAATGCGCTAATTATTAGTGTACTAGATGTCTATTTTCGTAACCTTTGTGAAAAAAAAATGCGCAATGTGGAATCTTTCGATTATAGATATTTCCTCTGTATATATATATATATATATATATATATATATATATATATATATATATATATATATATATTCCCTTGGCTATACCCTGATTATGGGTGATTCTTTATTAGCAAGTTTTAGCATATCAAAGTAGCAGACCATTGACTCATCATTAACACTATTTCTACCGCGATTATTTGTATTCCTATTTCTACCAACAGGTATGTTTTGATAATTGCGTTTCAAAGGTGCGTTTCAATGCAAAAATGCATTTCAATGCAAAACAAAACTAATGGAATTTGAAATTATCGGTTAAATGTAGATAATTTAAGCAATATATTTTTTCATTGGCGCGTATTTATTAGGGTATATTTAATTAATATTTAATTTTAAATTTATGCAGGTTACAAATTCTAGCTTAATTGAACAATTTACAAAATACAAATACACATAAATGTAATGAAACATGTTTTACGTCAACAAAGACAACAATTACAAAATATTATCTTCGTCATTGTTTTTAATTTTTATTAGAAATTTAAACCTTTTTATAATACTAACTTAACAAACTTTCAGTCTCATGTATAAAAATTTAATCTTTATAACTACAGCAATCATAAACACAGCAGTGTAATAATTATTTTTCCTTTTTCAATACAACAGTTTTTACACGAATGAAAACAAATTTCATGTGTATTGAACTCACTACCAGAATTAGAGAACAAAATGCATTAATCAATTTTTAGAACTACTCTCTGCAATGATCTACACTAAAATGCAACATGGCGGAAAACAAGGGAATATCAGAGTTTTGCAGCAACTCTTGTATTTTCCGTTACAACTGAAATTTAGATTCTTTAATCTGATTATAATTGATATGATGCTGTAAAAGTTTGTTCATATTTATGTGTAAAATTGTTTAAACTCAGAAATTATGAAATCCATAGACATTAGAAATTCTGAAACCTTTAAGGTGTCAAAAAACACCTCATGGTAGAAGTAGGTATACCATATGCATATTTTTATATCCAGGATAAGCTGGGGGAAAATGATATCGCTGAATTAATTTAACACCTATTGTACGAAAAGTCAAAAAAATAATTGTGGAGAAATAATTAAACTTGAGAGTAATTTTAACTTAAAATCTGAAAGGTGTCTTTTGACACATCTTAGTAGAAATAGTGTTAATAGTTTGTATAAAACATTTGCAGATATTAGGTATGAAATTGTAGAGTAGTATAATCGTTGGGAAATCGTAGGTACTGAGAAAACCAGTACGTAAGTACAGAGTATCCTCAAGTGTGGAACGTATCAGAACAGGTTGGACTTTTGTTGGTAAATGGAACGTTCAATTTTGTACAACAGTTAAACCAAGGATTAATTAACGTTGGAACAACAATTTTGCGCAACTTGGCGATCAAGATATATGTACACTATTCTCACCTGTATCACAAGCTATCGTTTTATTATTATTAGTTTATCATAGCTGGATATATTGTTGTACTTTTATTTTGGGAACTTTCAATACTCTAAATGACTAATAATTACAATATGTCAGAAATACAATATATACGAAATGTGTCAGAAGCCAAAATCTTTGTTTCTTTCGTAAAAATTTAACTTATGACACTAAAATAAGTCATTTTGTCAAATTGTTTAGAAATTATGAAGGTTTAAAGTTTCTAAATCCTTTTAAATAGTTTTTATCCTTTGAAAATTATTTTAAATCTTTTGAATTTTTTTAATGATTTGCAATTTATTTTTAACCGTTGCAAAATAGATTGTAATGCGGTTAGAAATCGAATTCAGTTAAAAAAATATATATAGGTACGAATTTATATATATGTATATTTCTCTCAAAATTTTATTTCAAAAATATACATGTTTTGACTTTTTTTTTTAACCTAAATAGTAAGACCTTAAAGCTTTAAGATTAATTTATTTTCAAAGTCATTTAATATTCGAATTCAAACCTGCAGATCATTACAATAGGTAGTTTTTGAGTTTAGCTTTAAAATTACCAATGTGTATTTTTATTTTTATTTTTATTTTTTGCAACGATTTACATGAAAGTTAACAATAGGACGTCGAAATTGTTAATTTTAATAGTTCTTAAATTATTTGATTGAATGACTTGGGTACACTATGGTGAAATATACCGAAGGAAAAAATATGTTCTGTCAAAATGGAGTGTAAGTATTCAAAATTTCACAATTTGGAATAATTTTAGAATGAAGACGACAATTTAAGCTTTTTAATTTAACATAAATTTAAAAAGACATAATTTGATATCAAATATCTATTTCAGTTCTTTTTTGAAGAAATGCATTATTAAAATTTATGCGGTTCTTCTGTCTAATTTTGGTCGACTATACATTTGCACTAATGAAAGTGTAAACAAACACAACTTCTACTATTAAAATTCAGACTTTTTATTTATTTTTCAGACCTAGATTTGCTAATTTTTTTCAAAATTAGTTTTAGATACTAGTTTTGTTATTTAGAAACTTATACATAATTAAGTGAGTTTTAATTTATATTTACTATTCTATTTTAACCACAGGATCATATAAGGGTAATTTATGTTAACCGAGTACCAGTAATTTAATTCGACCTGCAACCGGTTCCCTGCAGCTCTTTGTTGTCTTATTAGACAATATTATACAAACTAAAAAATGATGCATTTTTTTTTTTTTTTTTTTTTTTAAGTTCTTATCAATTATTGTTGCTGTCATTTGAGTATGTTCAATAAATAATAATAATAATAGTCCACTTCAAACATTTATAAAACCACTTGATTTTTGTTACGATAAAAATCTAAATTAGGAAAATCATAAGGGGCGTTAAAAAAGAAACGAGTCGGAGTCTGGAATGTACAAACCGGTGGCAGAATGGTAATATCGTTGCTTCAGTAATAAAGATGGTTTCCGACAAGAGCGCGGAAGTCCACATGTCCGCCGCTGGAGGGTCACGATTGCAAGTCACGTGACTTCAAAGCTAGCAGATGCATGCATTAGTCGTCCAACGCTCATTCGTGTTGTAAGCAGTGAAATGGAGACGTCAAAAGAAGAGCAAAGAGGTGTTGTTCGTTTTCTGACAGCGGAAAGAGTAAGAGGGGCGTACATTCATAGGAGAATGTCACAAGTGTACGGTGAACACTGCATATCCCTTGCAAATGTCAAGGCGGGGCACAAGTGCTTCAGGGAAGGTCGGATTTCCTTAGCCGATGATGCACGGTCTGGAACACCAAAATGCATTACCGATGACATCACCCAGCTGGTTGATGGGCTCGTTACAGTGAAAGCTGTAGACGCCGAGGTCGGATTGAGCGACGGAAGTGTTCACACCATCATGACGGAAAGACTGAACTGGCGCAAATTGTGCGTTCAATTGTGCCCCTCAGTCTTCAACAATAACAGGAAGCATGACGAATGGCCCACTGTCTTGATCATCTGCAGCGCTATGCCAGGGAAGGGAATGAGTTCTGGCACGAGTGGTGACTGGAGATGAGTCTTGGTGTCATCACTTCGAACCAGAATCGAAACGAAAATGTCTCCAGTGGAAACATCGAGGGTCACTATCACCAAGAGCTCTCTCTCCCTGCGATTACGCCATTTTTGGTCCACTAAAAAAGGCTCTGAGGGACAAACGATTCACCTCGGACGACGATCAAGTAGAACGTGCGGAACTGGTTCGCATCGCAGCCCCAGGACAGCCATTCACCGCCTTGTGTCTCAGTGGGACAAGTACTTCAACAGCCAGGGCCAATACTTCTGAAATGCATGTACTAGTTTCTGTTCCTGGGCCTCCGGCTCGTTACTTTTTGAACGTTTCTAATATATAATATTATTCATAACGATAAAATTTCATTTCATGCATTGCATTAATTTTTAGTTTCTTTTCAGTCAAAATTTTGAACATATAGTTTAGAATACGATCAATATGTCCAAATTATTCTTTTAAAAAGAATAGTTTTGAAACACTTTTGTTAGCATCCATGGTAAATATTTGTGCAAAAGTTTTTGAAAAGGAAGTTTTCCAGTTGCATCCGCTTTAAGCAATATAGTATTCTACTTCGTATTTCGTCACTGCAATATATATATATATATATATATATATATACATTATGTAATCTTCCTTTAATGATTTACGCACGTGCATCATGCAATCAAGTTTTTCAGACACTTCCTTTCGCCCCATAGAGCTGCTATGCTTCATACAATTAGATATGTGACTAATGAAAATCTATTTAAGGAGATGAATTGATACGTTCTTTACTCGTTTTAAGAAGTCGAGACATTTTTCTTTTTTTTTTTTTATCATTTCCAGATATATTCAGTTTTTATGTTCCGTGAAAATTTCGAAGATATGCTTTAGAATGCCCTCAATATATCCAAATTATTTTTTTAAAATAATGATCTTAAAATACTTCTGTTACGACCGATAGTAAATATTTGACCAAAAGATTTTTCAAATAAACTTTTTCAGTTCCATTTGATTTGAACAATATATTATTATACTTCGTATTTCGTCTCTGGAAATATCTTTTTTTTTTTTTTTTTTAATATAACATTCCTTTAATGGCATGGATTAACGTCGTCATGCAACCAGATTTTTCAGACAGTTTCTTTTGCCCCATAGAGTCGACATGCTTGGTACATTTAGATATGCAACGAATGAAAAAGTATTTAAGGAGATTAAATGTTACGTTCTTTTCTGGTTTTAAGAAGTTTCGACTTTTTTCTTATCATTTCCTGAATGAAGATTTTTGAAGACCTAATGAAACAAAAAAGAGAAACTTATAACTTTTATTTCATGTCAGAATATAAGTAAATAAGTAAAACAAGGTGATTGCATGTATTTTCAGAAAGAAAAATCAGAAATAATAATCACTAAGTAGGATTATGTTAAGAACATTAATAGGCACAGAAAATAAAATGAACATATTCTTAATATATATTTTTTTTATGATACTTTATAATGTACAATTTAATAGCATTAAGAAATTTTAATTCTTTGCAAAAATTGTTTTCTTGTTTGTATATCTCGATATTGAAACAAAAATAAAAAAAAGTAAATAATATATCCTGCATTAGCTACGCAAAAAAGTATGGAAAGAACAAGAAATGTAATAAAAATAATGCATTTTTTTTCTAACGTAATATGAATACGTGCTTTAATGCAATCTACATTTCCTCATTTTAAATTAATTCAAACAGTTGGATTTTGATTATTTGTAAGCAATAATAAAGATAAAGATAAAGTTAAAATTTTTCTTTTCCCTTTTCCTTTTTTGGTAGTGTCTTTTTTTAATTAAATGTGTATCCTTTTATTGCCCTTTGTACTTTAATACAATTATTTATGACAAAAAGAGCTTACTTTATTTAATGAAACAATACCAAAAAAATTAATAATCTCATTAGTATAAGAAATGGCGGGTTACCTAACAATAAAAAGTAATTGACATGGGGAAACTCGCCAAAATTTTCATTATATTTTTTTGTATAATCTAGTTTTAGAAAATATTTTTCTTCTTAGATTTATACTAAATAAATACTGATTGGTTTTAATTATTTTTTCTATAAATTGAAAAAAAAAATGTTTTAATTATTTTTTGTATAAATTGAAAAAAAAAGTTTTAATTTATTTATTAATAGGATTTCATGTGGCAAACATCTAATAAAGAAACTAAAATCCTCAAATAAAAAAAAGGATTACATTATTAGTAATTAATTTTCCCTTATTTTTCATTAGATGTGATCCATTATTTTACTACATTCTTTATGAGACGGTAATGCAATATATTTAATAAATAATAGTATTTTAAGCAGGTGGGTAAATGGAAGCAAATTAGCTTTAATATTGATTTTCTATTTTTAAAAACAGTTATAATAATTTGGAAATACCATTGTATGTTTTAGGCACTAAATGATCATAATATAATCTTATGATAATAAACACGAATACATTATTCGTTATTAAGTACGTTATTGTTCGTATTATTAAATAGATATATTACATTTTATTGTACTACCTTTTTTTTACGTTAATGCATTACATTACGAAGAACATTCTAATCAATTGATTAAATCATTTTCAATTAAATTTAATGTTACTTTTAAATTATAATATTTTTTTTAAAATGTTTAATTTATTCTAGAATGTGTTTTCAAGTTACACATCTTTAATAAATTAAATATTCTGCAATGTAAAACAAATAAAGCACAGTATCAGTATACTCACTTTCTATTAAAAATAATTCATTTTTTAATAATAATTCATTGTATTAAAAATAATTTATTCTATTAAAAATATTTCATTTCATTTTATTACAATTTTTACCATGCGTTAAATCAAAATTTAAGTGAACAAAACCTTCCATGCTACTTTAGAAAATTAATCAACTATATATTTATGAGAATATGCGAAAATGCAATGATTGATATTTCTGCACTGTAAAAAAAAATCTGTGAAGTTACTAAAGTTTTTCTAGGAAACTGGGATTTCAGGAACTTTTTATGTAACGGCAACAAGAAAAATTCCTGTAACAGCGTCTGTTACAGGAATTTTTGTTGTTGCCGTTACATAAAAAGTTCCTGGAATCCCAGTTTCCTAGAGAAACTTTAGTAACTTTACAATTTTTTTTTTTTTACAGTGTGTTACTTAGTAAGTTTTATAAATCTCCAGTTTTTCTTTTTTGTTAATTGTTATCATTTTTTAACAAGAATTGTTACGTTTAGTATTGAATTTTCGTCAAATTTGTTATGATGGTCAAACAACGTTGGAAAAATATATATAGTCAATTATTCAAAATACGTATATGCATTCTAAGTGTGAAAAACTACTACATGCACGCACACTGTACCTTTCATAGATATATCTACACCTGTATACAGAGGGTGAACAAGCGTATATAGGTAACAAGTATATAGGTAACAAGCGTATATAGGAACAAGTGGGGTAACAAGCGTATATAGGTAATAAATGTATATAGGCTTCCTAAAGAAAACTGAATGCATTTAGAATTTAATAACCTGAAAACGGTGACAGTGATTCTAAAACTTTTTATACGACGGTAATGTATGATGTTAAGAATTTCTGTGCGGTGGTTCCTAATTTATTTCCAATTTTAAGTGATTGCATTTGCGGAGTTCCGTGGGCGTGATATGAAAGCAGAAATCGCATAGAAATCTCCCAGCGTTGTGGAAATCAATGCGTATAATGAATGTATCGGATAAGACTTATTACGTCATACAGTAGTACAATATTGAAATTTGCCAACAACACTCATCCTCAAAAAACTTTCAAGTACTTATACACATGTAATGTAAAAGTATTGCATGAAATTAGAAACAAAAAGAAATTTTATAAGCAGTATTCTAATTGCTGGATGATTTCATATTTATGAAATTTATGTTAATGGATTAACTTTAATTTTTAATGTCTGATTTCAACTTTTCTTTTCTTAGCTCACTCCCCATTTTAAATAATGTTGAAATATTTAGTGATTATGTTGCTAAGAATTTTCTAAAAATTTTTACATTCAGATGAGTTTTGGATTTTTTAAACAAGTGATCTTTTACATCAATAACAAAATCCTTTTGCGATGTATAGAATATTTTGTTATATACATTATAGTAAATAATGATTTGTATCAGCGTTTATAAATATAAAAAAACAATTATGAATTAAATAACATTGCGTTAATGATAAATTTCATAATTGAATAAATAATATATATGCATAAATTGAATAACTTTCACAATGATTTCAATTAGATTTAGAATAATCTTTAAACCTGTGAAAATGCACAAATTATTTAAAACAAAAAAGCTTTTGACATGCCATACAAGAAATGTCATTCTTTTGTTGGGTAAAAGACATCAAAACCAGGTTGTGGAAATTTTTGCACAGGCGGAAATCCAAATTATTGATCAAGCATGAATTAAAAAATTACTGGATAATAACAAAGACAAGGGAGGGGAAATCTCTTTAAAGGGTTTAACTTAGAGTTTTGAAGTGTAAACTAGAGCTAAAGGTAAACATAAGTTTTAGGGAGGAGAGTCTAGATGGCTGGTTATTCTTTTTTTTTTAAATAAAAAATAGAAGAGAGTTTCTTTTAAAGAATTTAAAAATATTTAAAGTTTGTGTTCTGTGTGAATGAAAGGCAAATGGGAAGAAGTGATTTTTAGAGGGGAAAGGATTGTATGTTTTATTAATTTTATTATTATTAAAAATAAATAAATAAATAGTTTTAAAGACTTTAAACTTTGTGTAATGGAGCGTTGGAGGACAAAGGTGAAGGAATGAAGAAATTTCGAAATGTGTGTTACTTTAGAAAATTGATAATTTATTTATGATCGCAACATAGTAACAAGTTGCACGCTTTACTCTTGAAAGATGAAAAGAGGAAAAAAACCTATTCCACATATTTAGCCTCTTTGGTTTGCACCAACCTGGCTGATTTTTAATACACTGTAAAAAAAAAAAAAAAAAATCTGTAAAGTTACTAAAGTTTTTCTAGGAAACTGAGACTCCTAGAACTTTTTATGTAACGGCAACAAGAAAAAATCCTGTAACAGCGTCTGTTACAGGATTTTTTGTTGTTGCCGTTACATAAAATCTTCTAGGAAACCCAGTTTTCTAGAAAAACTGTAGTAATTTTACATTTTTTTTTTTTTTTTTTTTTTTTTTTACAGTGTACTTTTTCAATAGCCGCCTATTTTTATAAGCACTACCTATCGCTCAAAACTGGACCTGAAACAGGAAATACGATACAAAAATACCTAAAATCATGCTTTACTATTCTTCGATAATTATTGGAATAGCTTTCACCATTTACAAGGCACTGAATTTTAAATACAGTCAGGTCATTTTAGGTCTATACATACTCGTGTGCGTATGTGTGTGTAGTAACTATGATTAGATAGTACTCTATGTGCAACCGGGAATAAAAATGACAAATATACTGCACTTTGCACAGGGCGTCGATAAAAATCCTTTTTTATTGAAAACTTAAAAAAATTGTTTTTACAGTTAGTATATTTTCATAGATCTTCCACCAACAATATCGAAAAACGTTTTTGGTACATTAGTATTAGCTGCATGCCATCGGCCAATCGCAAAACATTTTACTATTCATAACAAACAACGTTTTTGATTTTGATTATTGCAGTTTTAAAGCGCGTAGTTTGATTACATATCTGTTAAATTCGTACGTTATTTATTTATTTATTTATGTGTGAATTTTAATTTAATTTAGCTATCTAGTTATTGAATATTACATGGAAGCATACGCATGTTGAGTTATTTGCTTTACCTTAGATGAAAACGGATTAAAATTCTGTATCTGGGGATTAATTTTTCGTTTTTAGAAGCATATTTTAAAATATTCAACCTTGAAAACTATTTTAAAGCCGTATAAAATCAGTAATTTGAGATATAGCTTAAAAGCGATTTGCATTTCAAATTACCTTTTTTCCTATTCCACGCAAGGCCTTTTTTAATTTCTGAAATTTTACATTCACACCAAATATTGTGTATGTTATTGTTATGTTTACTTAATGGCAGACGTTTCATGATTGATATATAATAATAATAAATAATAGTAAATATTCTTCTTTCAGAATTTCTGATGTGAATTCCACGTTTTTAAATTGAAAGTAGAGGCCAAACTGGCAAGCCAGATTCGACGGCGTAGAAATTAATTTAGTGCGATGTTTATAAGTTAAACAATTTACAGTAAAGGCAGAGTTTAGTGGTCAGGTTGCAATCATAGTCAATGTAGCGTCATTGTTACTCACTGACATGTTTTTGCTTTATAATATGTACAGATTGTTTCAATACCATTGAATAAAAATCTAGAACTAAAAATCCAAAATCATTATTATTTTTAGGCTTATTTACACCTGAATAAATTCGGGGGTTTTAGATAAAAAAAATTCTTCAACCTATTAATATCAAGCTATATGCATTTGTAAACTACTAAATTTTTAACACATTTCATGCATTTATATTTGTACAAATATATGTATATTTTATCTTTCTTAATTTATTTTTATCTACTCTTAATAAGAATGGGTGTAATGATTTAGTAATTTATTAGTTTTAGGGACAAAACTTCAGTTCTTTTTTCAAAAGTAGAAATTACGTCACCTATTTTAATTATATAATATAAAATTAAAGAATTGAGTCAGTTTACTTAATAAAAACTGCAGTTTATAACTTATAATGTGTAATTTGAAAAATGCTACATTAAAATTCTTTTTTTTTTTAAGAGAAAATATCCAGTGTGCAAAGACATGAATATCTTCATAATGATATTCAAACATTTCTTTCAGTATACTTCAAAGTATTTTATTTCATATCTGAAAAAAATGTTATAAAACGCAGATATTTGATTTTACGAGGGTCATCCAGGAAATAAGTTTCCCACTGCCGTAAAAAGAAACAAAGCATAATTACCTAAAAATATTTATTGCAGAATATTCAGAAATGCTACTTTTTAACATAAGAACCACCTTAATTGTAACACGTCTCATAGTGTGGAATAAGTTTTTATTGTCCAGTTTCATAGAAGTCTGCCGCCTAGGAAAGGTCAGGTTACCTTGTCATACTTGTTCAACACATGGCCATCACCCGTAATGATCCTATTGAGGCACTTGTTGCCTTCATCTTGGTATCGCTGCACAAATATCAAGGCTACTGCCATGCGTTTGTTTTTGTGTTGGGGTGTATGGTTTTTAGGCACTCTCCTGGCGCAAAATTTTCGGAAAACAGATGTTTCGTGATTATATCATTCATCGCTAATCTATTCTGCAGCGATACCTCGACGAGGGCAACGAGTACCTCAACAGGATAGTTACGGGTAATGAGACGTGAACTGTGACAAGCTGGCTCCAATCTCCGGTGGTAGAATTTTATGACACTGGATTACAAAAAACTTATCTCACGGTATGACAGTTGTTGCATATCTCTGGGTCTTATGATGAGAAATAGCTGAAACAATGGTGCACATTTTGCAGTAAAACTTCCCAGGTAATTATGGTTTCTTTTTTTTACGGGCCATGTAAAGCTTATATTCTAGATAATCATCGTATATTAAGAACTATCAAAAGCCGATTGTAATTTTCTGCACAAAAATGAAGAAAATATTTTTTTTAATGTGAAATGCATTAATAATTAATCATAACACGGCGCTCTATAATATATCATATAATTAGTGTTATATATAACGACACGATTTATATGCATATTATTTTTACAACTCTATAAATTTTGTCTTCTATGCAATGCCTTGTTAATTATTGTTCAATATGTTATTATTTGTATACCATAACTATCCTTTCATAAAACCTGTATGAGAGACAATGCCTAATTCAGTATTATTTGTGATATAGAACATTGTTCAATAGAAGTCATCTGAATTCTAATAAATACACGATATTCTAAATAGGCAATACGAAACTGACCGTTCAATTAATATTCTACTAGCTCTCACAGAATTAAACTTTTGCACTGATTGCGTACTTACAACAATGTTTTGTTCAGAACGAAACACGAAAGCGAATTTTCAATACACTATCGAAATACAGTCTTGAATGTTTTCACAAGAGCCGGGTAGCTTCATCGCCCCGAGCCCTCCCTTCCCGCTTTTCGGTGTCTTTAATTTGTGTAATTTCTCTTTGAAATTTGTCCGGTTTCAATTTTTGATTTTTTTTTTCAATCTGGCTTTCGCTAGAGAGTCTTTCATTCGGGACGTGGCTGGGCTCCTGGGAATCTTGCTTCCGCAAAAGAGTCGGAGTAGAGTAGAAGAATAAAGGGTTGCGGACGAAGATGGGCCGCTCACCGCGGCGGTTGAGGGTCGATGTATTGCATTATAATAATAATAAATAATAATAATATAATAATATAATAAATAAAATATACTTGTCGATGTATTGCATTATAAAAGGGACGAATCAAAACTCTGTGATATAAAAGCTATAAGAGAAGGTCATTGTGAGAGATGAAGATTTCGTAAGAGTTGTTGTATTGAGCTTTATAAGAACGTTTGCAATTCTATCAAATGGTAGATTAAGATACGTTTTTATGACAGATAAATATTTGTGTTATTTCTTCAAAAAGGAGCGATCACAAACATTCTTTCTATAAATCATAAAATAATTTAAAGTTATGTTGCAGTGTTTTATTACATATATGCAGATCTGTTAGAAATGCGTAAAACATGCAATAAAACCTTTAATTACATTTATTTTTAATTGAGAGATTTCTTTTACGATACACTTTTCATTATATTAATAACTTTTTTCATCACAAGTCTTCCAGTAAATCGTTGTTAATATCAACCATTCCATGTGTTAAATGAAGTTTGGGGAAATCAGTGACTCAAATAATTATTATTTTTTTTTCTTCTTCATTTATAAAAATAAACTGTTGGATTCGTGATTGGCTTTCCGTTGTGATTGACTTACACATTTTGTGTTGCTTGGAATGCGAGTACACTGCATTTAACTTATGTCTGTTTCAGCGTATATATATATTTGTGTATGTCTTCTGCATGCTTCCAAATTTTTTGGGCCCTCTAACTCAAGACTTAAAATGTGTAATTCTATTAAATTGAAAATGTAATAAAAAATTGACATTGATTTGTTTTTATCAGATGTTGATGTATATCACCGAACAAGATGCAATTATTCGTCGCTGAAAGTATTGTCTTTTTTTATTTTCCTGATATTTCAATATTTATGAGCGGCATTAACCTTCCACAACTCGTGTCACTTTGCACACGCGAGAACTCGTTTCGGGTCTTTTTGCCAGGAAAACTTAAAATACAAATTTTGTGTTTAACCCTTTACGCCCCTAATTATGAATTCAATAAAATTTCCATCTTCAAAAGCATTTCATCATATTTAGAAATATTTAGCTTCATCATACTTAAAAATTATCATTAAATTTTCAATTAAACAATTACAAACACAGTTTGCGTAACTTACATTTTAACCCTTTATGTCCCAAATTATGAATTCATGGAAATTTCATGTTCTACAGCATTTTTTTTTTGAATTTTTAAAACTACATTATAATATTTACACAATCATATAATAAATTTTAGATGTATCTTGCGAAATTAAAATTAATTAATTAAATTTGAATTTATGGGGATTTTGAGCACTCCACTCAAATCTTTTATTTATTTATTTATTTTTTAGTATTTTGTAGAATTAGGAAATGTACAAATATAATGAAAATTAAAGAAAGAAAAACAACGAATAAAGACACAGATATAAGTATATATAAAAAGCATACAGCTGTTTCGAAACCTTAGGAGTTAACAGCTGTATGCTCTTTATATATACTTATATCTGTGTCTTTATGCGTTGTTTTTTTTTCTTTAATATATTGGCACAAAGTACAATCCTTTCCCACTTTTTATGTGCAAATATAATGTTCTTACAATAGAAATATAGGAATATTTACGAACTGAACATCCCACCCGACAATCTTACAACGTCAAGAAAGCTGAAAAGATGCAAAGGCAAAAAAAAAAAAAAAAATCATCCTCTTAAAAATTATTTTGTTTTGTGCAACCAATAATGCTTTCAGAACAAGATAAAGTAAAGTAACTATAACTAATAATGCGTATGGAATAAGATAAAGTAAAATATATAATTCATTCTAAACTGTATTACTAGTAATCGATTTATTAAATGAATTTTATAACCAGTTATTTTAATGGTACTTCGGGGTACAGTCGGGACATATATGGTTAAAAAAAAAACCGCTCACATTCTTTAAAAAGTTTTCATTCTCATTAATTTCAATAAAAAATTTGCTCGATAAACCCACTCTTTTTATTTTTATTTTGAGAGGAGATAAGTGATTAACAAACCAATGTTTATATTTGAAAAATGCTCGGGTCACTAATACCCGATGCGAGTTCTGGAAAGTTAAAAACAAACGTAGTACGCAAGATGCTTGTTGAGAAAAAAAAACGTCACTTCAAATTTGGCTTTGATTTCTCAAAAGAGTGTTCACTGTGTTATTTATTTTTGTTTTTTTAGATAAGCGGGTTAGCTTTACATAAGTTGCTATTAAGTAGAACTGTAATAAATTACACAAAAAAGTTATGGAAAAAATGTCTGTAAAGTATGTGGTGGAATTTGCATGGAAAATTTTAAATAGCATTTAAATATGTATATATGTAATCAGTTCACTCAAGGAAATTATAATACCAGAAGGGAGCAGAAATTTCGCGAAAAGGGGAATATTGGAGCAAAAAACGTTACCCTTTGACTTTTACATCTTGATACTGGTACTTTACTTCATACTGGTAAGTGGTGTCTGTAAAGTAGGTGGTGCACCATTGGATCGCTGTTATCTCACATTCACACTTTTTTAACTTTTTTGATTTTGGTTGAAGATTTTTTTTTTATATATATAAGTTACGTTTACCATAGAAAAGTGTCCTCAGTAGCATTAGCATTTATCAGAATCCTCATAACATTAACTTTTAAAATTAGTTCGCAAGTGTCCTCGCGTGAAAGGATGGGGTCCTAAAGTTATTTGAAGATGAAGAAACACTTTTCATATTCGTTGTTAACACAGAACAGGTGATCTTATATTTTGATAAAACTCTAGAAATAAAATATCTAGATTAAGAAATATTTGTGTTTTTTGCAGTGTACACAGCGAAGTGTATTTATCTATTTCATCATTAAAGCCTATCAACGAAAATAAAATTTCGTTCGCTTCTGCCATTCGGTATTAAAATCATGATCAAGTAGGTAAAATCAGTAACTTCTGCTTCATAAGACTACATTTAAAGTTGGAAATTATTTTCCTGTCATCTTATAAATACTAAATATTAGCAAGTTAGTGATATATTTCTAGTTTTCTGCTTGAGAATCATCAAAACTGGTAAAGAAATTTAAAAATTTTAAACTTGAAGTGATTTTCTAACTCTGTTCCCAAACATATTTTAACTCGTGTTTAATTGTTTTGTCTACTTCTACCAGCGAAAATTAAATTTTCAAATAAATGCTATTGTTATAAATCAAACGAAAAAAAATATGTAAAGGTATTTCCATGGAAATTTTTAATTAGTATTTAATTATTTATATATGTATGCAGTTCACTCAAGGAAAATATAATACCAGATGGGAACAAAAATATCTTTAAAAAAGGAATATTTGAGCAAACAACGTTGCACTTAGACTTTTTCTCTCTCTTTTTTTATAACTCTAAGTTATTTTATAATTATGAGATGAGCAAATATTGACTAAATTATTTTTTCCCAACAGATGTAATTCTCAAAACTAAGACGAAAAATTACTATACTTCAAAACTTTCCAACTGAAAAAAAAAATATTTGCATTATGTTTTTTAAAATTGGGTAGAGCATTGCTGATTTTAAAATATTTGTATATTTGAATAACGCAGGATGAAATTCTGAGACAAATAATAAGGTTTTAAAGAATATAAATTAAAAAAGTAAGAAAATATTTCTTTTAAAAATATATAAATTTTAATTCATTTTAATTGAAATTGTATGTACATTTATTCCAAATCGAGCGGTTATTTCTTTTTCAAAGATTCTTTTTTTTTTTATGAATGACCAAATGTTAAAACAGGTTTCACACATATCCCATTATTTTGCAGGTAATGTATAAGTATATTTTTTGTATATAAAAAACTAAACCTAGTTCAAACACGCGAAATTTTGCCTTTTTTAAGGAGAGATTTTCTATAAGAAAATACTGGTACCGAAGAATTTACTGATCTGGAAATTCCAGGACCCTTACGAACCCTGTAAAAACTTCGTTAGTAATATAAAACCGACCAAAGTGAGAATAAATAATTTATTCATGGTAAACAATGCATTTTGGCTAATAATACAATTCTATTCGCATCACTGTAAATGAACCGCTGAAATTCTATAGTTTAACTTAGTATTGCATATGTGATGATCACGGTGTATTCGCATCGATTAATAGGATTACCTATTTATTTAACTCGGGGAACTATAAATAGGATGTAATATGTGTAATGTGAAGTGCGATGCCACACGATATACGCTACAGTTCAGTAAGTGATAACACAAATCGAAAGACAGATTGCCAATTTGGGCGTTGTATATTAAGAAATTCCGAATTCATAACAGAAAGTATGAAATAAGAATTGTTATTTACTGTTATCATGAAAGTTACTGTTATTACTCAAAATCTTTATTGTACACAAAATGGGATTGCACACAAACATATTTAATCTCCTTTAATTTTCGCGTACTTTTTACTACAGTTAACTTTTTTTTTCAATGACTCCCTATTGCCTCTGCAAGTCATTCCACCTATGCACTGGATGTTAAGTTGATTCGTAACTAGGTAGTCAATGAAGTTTCACACATTGTACTATTGTTCCAGTTATTAAAAATAATAGAAAAAATTATTCACAATCCCTGTATGAATTCGGAACTTCTTGCAACCCTGTATGAGTGTATTATTAGTCAAATTTCGAATTATCCAGTGTCTAGATTATGTGTCAGTTGGAACTGAATGGTTGGAACTATATTAATTAGACTTCTCGTGATGATAACAGTTTTCTCGAAGTTTTAACGTAACTAAATAAAGTTTCGTTTTCACTTCTGGCCTACGGTTTTTAAATTATGAGAAAATAGAGAAAATTCAGCAACTACAAATAACTAGCTTTATATTAATGTTAATAATTCGTTTGCTGTTATTTTATTATTATTAAATATTAGGAAATAATCGATGTACTTCTAGTTTTCTACGTTAGTACGTTACTCTTGTTGAAAAGTTCACAGTTTTTAACTCGGAAACGAGTTTTTGAATGTTGACATTGCACCCACAATACATTTTAAAGTACGTAAACTTTATGTTATTTGCAACCCTTCACTATAAAAAAAGGTATGTAGATGTTTCTTAATCTACATAAAATAATACAACCAGGAACAAAAATATACATTAACTTCTTCCTAGAGTTACTCATGATTCCGAAAAGTGGAATTTATCATTTGAAATCTCAGTAACCAATTAAATTTTCTAGATTTAAAAAAAAAAAAACATTTTTAAAAACAAAGTTTGTTTTAGGGATTTTAGGAAACGTTTTTATTTAGACGTTAGAATTTACAGCGATTTGATGAGTTTTCTTAAACAAGAATATATATCATAATGAAGGGAAAGAATATTTTTTCCCAACTGGATTAAATCATATTCAAGAATATATCTTTTTAGATTGTTATTAATTCCGAATTAAATTTTTTGACCGGGTAATTGAATTTATATATGCAACAGTAAAAAAAAAATAGCATTATTGTTTATGATAATGATGTTTATTTATCTTACTCATCTATAAATATGTTTCTATAACATGATATTATTTACTTGTGAATTGTTAGGGCCCGAATGATCTATATTTCGTATTGAGAAAACTGATTAAAACACTATAAAAACTTCACACAATATTTTCCGAAAATCCGTACCGGTAAGAGAAACTTAATTTTTGTAAAAAATGCTTTAAATCTCGAAAATACAGTGGTTGGTCAGGATACTAAATTAATAATGCTTTTGGGAATTGTCTGTAATTCGGAAAATGTTATTGTATTTAGTGGTTAAAATATATTTTCTTAAAGTCTCCCTGACAACCCAGCAAAAGGACAAAACTGTAACGTTGTTTTCTATGTAATTACTTTTTAAATTTTAAAATAAGGTAATTTTTTCCAACATGATATAAAAATTTAATTACGTGCATGAATATATTTCTTGAGAGTATTAATCGTTACTGAATGATTTAAAACTCCATTATATCTGTAGAACTATATTAATTTTAATAATGCTACTATTGAAGTAACATCAACAGTTGTCTTTATTTACCGTGTAGCTAACTACACTGATGTCCAAAATTAAGAATCAGTCACAAAATGCTAATTTTTAAGTAAGCGAATACTCAAAAGGAAATAATATAATTCAAATAATTACTATCCCTACAGCACAGCTAGTCCATGTAGCATCTCATTCATGTTACACATGGTCAGAAATGTCACAGTCACTACTGTGAAACAAAAAATAGGAAATTCCACTTGTCTCATTATGAGTCTCAAATGATCACTATATGTGACTCCACTGAGACTTCAATGTGGCTGCTGCTTTGTCACGAGTCTTCAAGTGACTTTAATGTAATTGCATTGTGACTCTCATGTGACTGTCATTTTTAGACTCAATTTTAAAGTCATCATGAACGTTGCATTAGGATAAGTCACCAAATAATATCACATTATAGTCACATGGTGACTTTTCACAAAGGGGAACAATGGTGACTTCACAGTAGCCTCTCTGTCACCTGAAAGTCATCATGTGACTTTAATGTGACATTATTTGATAACTTATCACAATGCATCGTTCACGATGACTTTGAAATTGAGTCTACACATGACAGTCACATGAGAGTCACAATGTAACTACATTGTAAAGTCACATGGTGACTCGTCACAAAGCATCAGTCACAGTGACGTCTCAGTGGAGTCACATCTAGTGATAATTTTGGACTCATAATGAGATGTATGGAATTTCCTATTTTTTTTGCTTCACCGTAGTGACTGTGACACTTGTGACCATGTGTGGCATGAATGAGATGTTATATAGACTAGCTGTGCTGAAGAAATAGTAATTATTCGAATTATATTATTTCCTTTTGAGTATTCGCGTACTTGGAAATTAGCATTTTGTGATTGGTCCTTAATTTTGAACACCAGTGTATTTTTTTGTCGGGAGCGGTTATCTTCTCTTAAAGCTTACACTATCTTTTTCCAAACACCCAAATTATTTGTTAATTATTAAATTAATTATTAATTGTTAATTATTAATTGTTAAATTATTTGTTGCGTGAGAAAGAAGCTGAATGAAATTATGAACACACTTATCTTATTCCAAAGACACATATATATTTTTCGTAAATAATTTCCATTTATTATAACTTTTTATAAATATGCCAGACTAACAACCGGAAAAAAACCTCACTATAAATGCAGTTGACATTTAATCGATTTTATTTTTTAAAAAAATCTTAAAATGACAAAAAATATATTAATGGAAAATTAAGTAGATAATACTGAAATTAAAAAAGTCCATTACTTTTAAATAAAGTTTTATAAGAAGTAGATATCATCGAATACAATAAAAAAAATAAAATTACATTGAGAAGACGATACAAAGTAATTAAACACCGGATCCTAACGTCGAGGAGATGATTGCAATTTTCTATTTTCGTTTAAGAAATATAGGAAGTGATAAGAAGAATTGATTTCACTTCATTTAAATCTGCGGTACTTTTTTAAAGGATTTGCTCAGAGTTCTTCTTTTGACATCATTTTTGTTCTTGATTTTGATTAAGAAATTATTTTTTGCTTGAAGATACAAACGTAATGGAAGCATTTTGTAGCAATTGATGAGGTTTGCGTGATATAATTTTTCTTCAATAATGATAATATTAAAAATAAAAATTAGAGAGTATTTTTATTGCAACATTTAAACAATTTATGAAGCTAGATTTTACATAACTACGACTTTTCATTAACTATATTTAAAAATTTTTTCTAATAAATTATTTATTATTGTCGATACGTTATCCTGTTCCAAAAACACAAATATGTAAATTAATTTTGTAATTGTTATTTGGATACATTCTTTTAAAGTTCTTTATTGGACCTTAAACAACGAATAACGCTGTTGTTTTGCCTGTCAAAGGTTAATAGTAACTACATACACGACTTTTAAATCGGATTATCTTGTAGGGAACGCCAGTAACATACTCATTATTGCAGCTATCATATTGTGTTTGTGAAATTGAAAGCATTCAAAAAGAGACAAAGAAACTAACAGAAGACATTAACAATCATCGACAGTTTTGGAATGTATTAATGTATGGACGATGTCGAAATGCCATTCTGTGTAAAAATGTAATGTCATAAAATTAACTTTAAGTGAATAAACGGAATATTATTTTATTTTATTTCAAAAAGACCACCTTGAAGATTATAGAATTATTAAGGATTTTTTTTAAATTTAATTTTTAATTTTTTTCTTTAATTATTAATTTTTAAATATTTTCGTTTGCGTCATGAGACCAACCGTTAACTAAAATACAGTGCTTGCATAGTGTGGCATGTCAAATATATTAAAACGTAAAGGTTATTCGGTAAGATCAGAATAAAAAATTCACATATTTGCGCATTTGTGAATTTAAATTTACTAGCTCTTCCATTTAGAGGAATGTTGGGGCATGTCTGGTTAGCGAAGTGGTCTGGAGCACCAGTTTAAAGCTCCGAACTTTTTCCGAGGACGTGAGATCGAACCCGACGCTCGTCTAAATAATTTCTACAATTAAGTTTGGCGATAATTCATTTCAATATTGACATATTGATAAGTTATATGATTTGCATTCTTTTTATTATTATTATTATTATTATTATTTGAATGCTTTATAATGAAGTAAAATTTAACACTCAGAAAAAAAATCTTTATATTTAAAATATTTAATGTAACATATTTTGCTTGTAATTATCATTTAAATAAATTGAGCTGATGTACAAATTTTGTTACATTTTCTGAACATTAACAAGAATATATATATGTGTGTGTGTGTGTGCCAGAAAGAAAAATTGGCATTATTTTCCTTAAAAATGAAAAAGAAAAAGTAAAGAAAGAAAAATATTCATATAAGAACTATAAAAAAAATACCTTATATCCATGCTTTAGTATTTAAAAAATGCATAAAAATGTAAAATAAATTTATGTAATGTACATGGTTTAATAAGTAAATAATTCGTGGAAATGCAAAATGAAATTCAAATAATTAAAAAAATATCTACTATAAATTATTAGCTGCAAACAGCTAGCTCAGGGTTTTAGAGTCAGACTGATAGAAATAAAAGTAATGAAAAATCTTAAAGACCGCGAAGTTAAATAAAGAAATAAAATAAAATAGAAAGTACTTCATATCTTTATTTTTTCAAAAAATTCAGACTTTCGTACGTTTAATTTCACATCCAACAATATATGTATATATATTTTTTTAGTACTAATTTTTTATTAAAATATTTAAGCTGAAATTTTTGCATGTAATTATGGATTAAATATAAATTGAAGTGATCTGCAATTTTTGCTATATGTGTGTATGTACTAATAAAAGTATTCGTTATTTTTTCTAAAAACAAAAAAAGTGAAAAATAAAATAAAATAAAGTAATACAAAATGGGAAACAAAAAGAAAGAAAAATATTCAAATAAGTATTATAAGGTAAATTACCTTGATATCCATGGATCAGTAATTAAATAATGCATGCAAATGTAAAAGGAAATTCTAGTAATTAAAACATAGTAATTATTAGCTTCAATCAGCAAATTTCAAGTTCAGAGTTTTAGAGACATACTTTGATAAAAATAAAATTAATGAAAATATTTAAAGATCGCAGAGTTACAACGACAACAACAATATATATATATATATTCAAAATTTTAAAACTGTCGCAAAGTTTAATTCAACACTTAACAATATATATATATATATATATATATATATATATATATATAACTAATTTTGTAAAAGGCTAAGTATTTAAACATTATTTTGTCGGTAGGTATCAGTACCAATTCGTATATCCTCATTCGTGTCATACGCGTCGAAGCTCAAATAAATTAATCCATTCGTAAATAGTAAGATATGTGAATTATATAAATAAGTAAGTGTACTACATCATGTAGACAAGAACCACATTATATATATAATCGTGCTAAGTGTATAACGCTTCCGGAGGGAACTCATCCGGATCCCACTTCCCTGTATCGTACTCCATTCGGCCATTTTTATTCAAAATTATTTTTTCGATTAAAACTTCATAAAAGTTATATTTTTAGAAAGATTTTTCAAAATAAATTAACATTTGAGAGACGACTTACATTCAATTATGTATATATTCTGAGATAACTTCATTTGAAATTAGTTTGGCAGCTCAATCTCTCCCTGCATGAAAGAAAACATTCCTTTGTATCACATTCGTTGGGAGTGTTTACGTTTTGTTGGCGCCATCTATCGGTAGTTAAAATAAAAAAAGAATTTTCTTTTGAACTCTGACGACATTAGTAAAAATATGAATAGCATTTCTTATAAAATGTAATTAGAATATCAGGAATATATAATGCAGTGCAGTATATATAAAATGCAATTGAAATTTTGTATTTTTGTATTTTGAAGGGAAAATAAATTTGTAATTTAATAAAAGAATTTCAGAAAAAAAATCTATTAATGCAATAAATAATTGCAATTTACTTGTGTGATAAAAGATCATTTTTAATGATCAAAATTTATTACTGGTTTATTTATGCATATTTTTAAAAAATCAGGATTTGATCTGAGTTAAACTTTTTTTTTAAATTTAAGTTATATAATTATTACTTTGGAGCCAGCTATCGGCAATTAATAAAAACAAATAAACTTTCTGTTGAAATTATGTTTTATTCTGCATGTTACCAACTTTGTTTGTATTATATATATAACAGCGCTAAGTGTATAATAATTCCGGAGTGAACTCATATGGATCCCGATAATCTTTCGTTAAAATAAGCCATTTTACTTCAGTTTTCAGACATTAATTTTTTCCAATAAAGCTGCATTCAAAAACAATGTTTAATTATGAAGGTTTTCGATTCATTCCTTTGAGATTCATTAAAATACAGACCATGGAGCTCATTGCCAATATAGCGATCTGAACGAATTCCATACATTAAAACTTTCTTGAAAAATGCCATTCTAAGGCAAAGGAAGGTGTGTATTAAATGCAATATTATTAGAATTTTTATATTCGGGCTATTTCATTTTTTTGTTCACAGCCGTGAAGGACTGTTATTTTTTTTTTCTGGTTTATAGGAAATTGAAGATTATTGATTTTTTTTTAAATGCAATGAACAAAAACGAAAGTTAATTGACAATATGCTTTAAAATAGCATTATTAGTACTAATTTGTATGTTATTTTGTGAAATAGTTCTTAAAATTTTGTGAGTGAAGTTCATTTACATATTCTATGTCATTACTTTACCAACTCAATTAATAATTTTCTTGCAAATTAAGTAATAATGAAAAATGGGCTATTTTTATAACTATTTTACCACACCTGACCCTATTAGTCAGATAAGATAAAATTAAGTACTTAAATTAAGTACATAATTCTTTTTATAATGCAATGCTATATCATTCTTTTAAAAATTCAAACACGTCATTCTGACGGGCTATCTTCTAGTATTAAATATTTTTTTAACAAAATTCCCGAGTGCCATTTTATGTGAAATAATGTCTGAATCTTTAAAATTGTGGATTCTGCTAAAATATTTTAGAAGTGGTTTTACAATTTTATGTTAAAATATTTAAGATAAAATATTTTGCTTGTCTTTAAATAAATATTTTAAATAAATTGAACAGATCTACAATTTTTGTTAGATTTTGTTTGGCCGTTATCAAGAAGATATATACAAGGTGATTTTAAATAGTTTTTACAAAATAAGAGTGGTGATAGTACCCATCCAGACGAGCAATAATTACCATAGAACATGGGATCTCAAATGACTTATTTTATCACAAATACAGGGTGTCTCACCCTAACTAAAGTCGTCTGTTTGGTAATAATTTTGCGAAAAATGAAAATATTGCAAAAAAAAAAAATGTAACGATATGTACAGTCGTGGAAAAAAAAAGTAAACACCCCCTATTAACACTTCAACAAATTATCGTATAAGAAAGTTACTGGTACCAAACAATTTGAAATAAAGTCTACTTTTAAATGCTATAGATAAAATTTGCTTAGGGGGCCATCTACATAATAAAACGAACCATAACTTTTTTTTTTCAATAGCAAGACACAATTCTGACAGCATAAATGAACTCTATACCCTTCAATTATACTTAAAAACAAATTTTTATGCAATTCGTACCATAAGTTTATGAGATATTAATTATTTTAAAACGAGCGTATTTTAAGGGCTGTATCCAAATTGAAGTTCGGAACTGGATTGTTAACCGAGAGTGCCCCGATCTTGATCAAGACACCTTAAGAAGTCAATGAAGCCTGCTGGATTACAGGTCATAGTTAAACAAGAGAGCCACCTTCTTGATCAACGCACCTTAAGAGGCCACACTAGTCACGGCTTGAAGTTCGAACGCTAATGATAAGTCTATGGGAGCAATATTTTCAATTATCTTGCTTGATTTTTAATATTTTTAAATGATTTTTTTTGCACAGGATAGCTGAGGACTACCTGTTTCCGGGATATTTTTTACTTTTCCGATTTTCGTTGTAGTTTAATTCTCAGGATCCTGTCAATTTAGGATCCAGTGAAATTCGAGGTGTTGTGTCCTTTTTAGTCTTATAACATTCATATCAGCAAAATTCAGGAAAATTTTAAAAATAACAACGAAAATATAGAGTTTAAGCTTTCCAATAACATGCTTTCAATAGTTCTACTACAATTAGGCTGAGCAAAATTTGCAAAGATTTTAATGAATAATGTGTCAAAAATGGCCTCGTAATGTTATGCTCTCCGCCTCTACCAAGACGATGAAAACCACGCCTATTAAAAATATGATTGGCTAGTATCCAAACACTTTAGCAAATGGAAACTATTTAATTGTGATTGGATTATTGTATCGTGTTAAAATAGATCACTCCTATTTCAAACCTTGCATTTATTTTTTTCTACGATTATTGTTTAATTTCAACAAAATACTCTTGAAAGAATGAAATATTTCAAATTCTATATTTCTATGAATAACGAAGGAAAATATGCATTTCGTTTGTATATATACAATTTCTGAACGGTACAGTGGGAGGTACAACTTTTACCAAGTTACCAGGGGATACAGATAGTTTATTAAGTAAAACGGTAAAAAAAATAGACGCGTTCTTTTTAAAGTATTTTTTAAGTTAAAATAGTTAACAAATAATAAAATTACGAAGTCATAATTTGCTAGAACATGTTTGTGGCCTGGCCAGGAGACACGGTTTCAAGTCTCCCATTCTTGTATATGTATAAAATATTCGTCAATTTAACATTTTAAGTTCGAAAAAGTTTTTTTTTTATTAAAAATCAGTAGGATTTAAAGTTAGAAAGTTTTAAAGATTGTTAACTTTAAAATTATAGATCAACTTGTTCAAAACTTTGAAGAAATATTTTTAATATTCATTACTTTAATATTTATTATTTTTAAGGGAACAGTACACCTTTAACAATCGCAGAACGAAATTTGTCCTGTGTAACACATCTTTTTTTAAGAGCCCACTTCAGAAACGGGAAGAAAGTAAAACGTTAATGTTAAGTCTATGGGGGCGTTATTTTAAAATTTCTCGCTTTGATTTTAAAATTATTGAATGAAGTTTTTTGCATAGGATAGCTGATGACGCTCTACAATCAGGCAAGCTTTTACAGGGTTCGTACACATTTCTTTAAATAAAAATCAAGTATTTTTAAGGACTTTCAAGGACCAAAACCAAAAAAAATTAAGGACCTTCAAATTAAATAATCTAATAAATTATAACATGCATTTTTTAATAAAGGGTTTCTTTCATTTTTGTAAAAGTTTTTAAATATTCAAATGGATGGGAAGGTGGGGGGGGGGGATTTCACCATGTGGTAGTAGAAATTTGGAAAATTTTAAAATAACATACAGCAGAAGAAAAAACTAGTCAGATGTGCCAATCCCAAAACTTTCTTCTATCTAATACATGTTAATACTACAAATTCATTATCAGAGTGCCAAAATTAAATGGTCTATGCCCCTCATAAGCATTCTAAAGATATGAAATTACGTGCATTAGTTCTTGAGATACAACTATTGTTAAAACCGTGCAAATCCTGCAAAATATAGCATAGCAGCGACACCTGTAGGTGATTTACACCAAAACCTAATCAGCAACAACTTATGTAAACATCTAACTGAATCTGAAGTTTGATGAAAATCCGTGCATTAGTTCTTGCGATATAGCTATTACAGAAATCGTGAAAAATGCAGCATAGCAGCGCCATCTGTTAGGGGATTAACACCAAACCATAATCAGCACCTATAATTAGCAAGGTATACCTGAATCTGAAGTTTAATGAAAATTCGTGTTTTAGTTCTTGAGATATAGCTAAGGCGTAAATCATGAAAAATGCAGCATAGCAGCACCACCTGTTGGGCGATTTACATCAAAAACTAATCAACACTAATTTATATCGAGGGTTAACTGAATATAAATTTTTATTAAGTTTTGTGCATTAGTTCTTGAGATACACCACCCACAAAATTTGTGTCACATACAGACAAACAGAGTCACAGACTCATTTTGTAAAAACATGTTTTTCAGGATATATAACCCCTAAAACGTGTAAATCGGTCGAAAATTTTCTCGAATCAAATACTTTCTTATTGTAAAGATAAACAAAGAGGAGAAACATAATTTTCTTTAATTATTGGGGGGGGGGTAGTTTAACAGACTTATAATTAACTTAAAGACTTGGAGGGGGGGGGGGAATAAAACTGTATGATCGATTATTTATTGTTACAATAAATTAACTAATGGAGCAGAAAAAGTTTTAAAAAAAGCAATGATTTTTAAGATTTTAAACTTTATAAATTGAGGGGGCAAAGGGACAAGCACATTTTTTTTTTATTTTTTAGGGAGGGAGTTTATTAGATGACTTATTTATTTACCTTACGAAAAATTTACAAGAAAAGTTTTTTTTTCGCTATGACAAAATTCGCGTGTTTCTCGCGATCTTTTGACGAAATTTGCGTATTTTTGGAGATCTTTTGACGAAACATGCGTATTTTTGGCAATCTTTTCACGAAATATGCGTATTTTTCGCGATCTTTTGACAAAATTCGCGTATTTTTCGCGATCTTTTAACGAAATTCGCGTTTTTTCACAATCTTTTGACCCCGTTTTGTTCGTTTATTGACGAAGTCAGCTATCCTTTGACAAAATGCAAATTTTTTTCGCGATCCTTTGACGAAATTGACGTGTTATTCGCGCTATTTTGACGAAATTCTTGTGTTTTTCGCGATATTTTAACGAAATTCGTGTTTTTTGCGACCTTTTGATGAAATATACGAGGTTTTTTCGCCATTTTTTAACAAAATTATCGTTTTTACGATCTTTTGACCGAGTTTTGTTCGTTTTTGACGAAATTAGCGATCCTTTGACAAAATTCACGTTTTTCCGTGATCATTTGACAAACACAGGGATGAAAGTACACTAAAGCCGTTTTGTAGCAGCAAAAATCGAATTTTGGAGCAGTAAAATCTATTTTTGTAGCAGCAAAAATCTGATTTTGTAGCAGTAAAATCCTTTTTTTGTAGCAGCAAAAATTAATTTTGTAGCAATAAAAACTGTTTTTGGCGCAAATTGAAATTCTAATGCTAATAAAAAGAAAATTGCGCATTTTCGCGATCTTTTGATGAAATTTGCATATTTCTTGCGATCTTTTATCGAAATTAGCGTATTTCTTGCGATCTTTTGGCGAAATTAGCGTATTTTTCGCGATCGTTTGACAAAATTCGCGTATATTTCGCGATGTTTTGACAAAATTCGCGTATTTTTGCGATCCTTTGTTGAAATCAGCGTGCTGTTCGCTATTTTTTGACGAAATTAGCGTGGTTGTTTTTAATCTTTTGATAAAATTTACGATTTTATGTGACCTTTTGATGAAATTTGTGAAGTTTTTCGAATTTTTTAACGAAATTTGCGTTTTTTCACAATCTTTTGACCCCGTTTAATTCGTTTGTAAAAGTAACTGGTAATACTTTGACAAAATTAAAGGGGTTTTTTTCGCTATAACAAAATTCTCATGTTTTTCGCGATCGTTTGACGAAATTCGCGTGTTTCTCGCGATCTTTTCACGAATTTGCGTATTTTTCGCGATCTTTTGGCGAAATTCGCGTATTTTTCGCGATCTTATAGCGAAATTCGTGTATTTTTCGCGATCTTTTGACGAAATTAGCGTGGTTTTTTTTTAAATCTTTTGACAAAATTTGCGGTTTTTTGTGACCCTTTGATGAAATTTGTGGGTTTTTTCAAGATCTTTTAACGAAATTTGCTTTTTTTCACAATCTTTTGACCCCGTTTTGTTCATTTTTAGAAGTAATTGGTAATCCTTTGACAAAATTAACGTATTTTTTTTTTTTTTTGCTATGACAAAATTCGCATGGTTTTCGCGATCGTTTGACAAAATTCGCGTGTTTCTCGCGATCTTTTGACGAAATTTGCGTATTTTGGCAATTTTTTGACGAAATTTGCGTATTTTTGGCAATCTTTTGACGAAATTTGCGTATTTTTCGCGATCTTTTGACAAAATTCACGTATTTTTCGCGATCTTTTAACGAAATTCGCGTTTTTTCACAATCTTTTGACCCCGTTTTGTTCGTTTTTTTACGAAGTCAGCTATTCTTTGACAAAATGCACGTTTTTTTCGCGATCATTTGACGAAATTCGCGTGTTATTCGCGATATTTTGACGAAATTCTTGTGTTTTTCGCGATTTTTTGACGAAATTTGCGTGTTTTTCGCGATCATTTGACGAAATTTATGGGGTTTGCGACCTTTTGATGAAATTTGCGCGTTTTTTTCGCTATCTTTTAACAAAATTATCGTTTTTACGATCTTTTGACCGCGTTTTGTTCGTTTTTGACGAAATTAGCGATCCTTTGACAAAATTCACGTTTTTTTTGTGATCATTTGACAAACATCGCGTGTTTTTCAAGATCTTTTGACCGCGGTTTTTTGCTTTTTTTTGACGCAATTGGCGGCATAGAAAAAATTGATTTTTTTTTTTTTTTTTTTTTTTTTTTGTTTCTCGGATCGACGAAATCCTGCTAAATTTCATCTTGGCACTAAGTACGTTTTGGTGTAGGTTTGGCGCAAAATGGAAAAAAATAGCTCTTTTGTAGCAGCTTTGCGCAAATTTTGGCTTCGTCTGGCGCAGGTTTTACATCCCTGAGAGTAGAAAAAGGTTAAAAAAATGAAGTTTTTAAATTTGATATTACAAAGGGGAAAGTAAAATTTCAGAAGGGGAGGCAAGGCGGGATTAAGATTTTTTTTTTAAATCAGAAATTAAAAGAAATGCAGAAGAGTTTCACCTTTGATTAAGAATTAATATGAGAGTAAAATTAAGCACTTTTAAGGACTTTTTTCCGATTTTGCATGAAAATAAGTACTTTTAAGCACCAAAAATTTCCTTTGTAAAATGTAAGCACTTTTAAGGACTTTCAAGGACCGTACGAACCCTGTTTTACTTTTTAGATTTTGGTTATAGTATTTTTAATATATATATATTAGGTTAGTTTCAATTTCAGAACAGATTCACCTCGGTTCCGAAAGTAAAGGTAATTTCTTTTTAATATCTGAAACCAAAATCGAAAGGGTAAAAATTAGCCCGGTTGTAGATCATCCTCAGCCATCCTATGCAAAAAAAATCATTTAAAAATATTAAAAAGGAAGTTAAATATTTGAAAATAACTCTCCCATATACTTAACGTTAGAGCTTACATTTTGTTCTCGTAACAAGTGCGAATTCTCAAAGGTAACATAAAGATATTCTTTGTAACTTCAAGGAAACGCTAAAATTTATCATTAACTTTAATAATGTAAAACTAAAAATAATGAGATGTAAGGTCAAATATAGCATTTTATAAAAGTCTGCTAGCTAGAAAATTTATTTTGTAATACGTATTATTTTATAATAATTTATACTTCACTTATATGGACATTCAAATGTTTTCTTTTATATTATGGCCTATGTGGGAAAAATCATTTGCGATGTATTTTAATGATGTAAAACAATTTTAAACATAAAATTTATGCACCTTATTGAAGTGCACAGGTACGTGTACAGGGGAATTCAAAAGTGGATTTCGTTATATTATGGACTATGAAGAAAAAAACGTTTGCGGCGTATTTTAATAACGTTTCTCTGTTGTAACATAATGAAATTGATATGAATTTATAAGGTGAAAAAAAATGCTTTCTGAAGGGGTTGCAAAGCATCTATCACTCATTTACAGGGTCACAGAAAAGAGTTCATCTTTATTACAGAAAAAAGTGCTTGCAGCATGTGTTGTAGCTATGTTTCACGATTTTAAACAAGATGGAACTAATATACCTTACTGAGGTTTACTACAAGATGCTTACATTAAAATATGATGTGCATCACATTTTATTTCATTTACAGGGGCACATAAAAGATATTGGATACAATGATGTATATGAGTATTGTCTATTAGTGATGATTGCTGAAAGTGAGTTTTCAGCTATGATATACATTTTTAACTAAATTTCTGCATACTTGATTAATCTATAGACTATATATAGGGCTACACAAAAGAACTAGGAAGAATTGTTGTGAATGAGAGTGAATTGATTAATTTTATTTTCAAGTTCAACTATATTTAGAAAGATATGTTTGGAAAATTCAAATATAATAATATACAAGTCTGTTCAAAGAATTCGATGCATGCACGCCTATTTCAGACACGGGAAGAAATGAAAACGCTAATTTTAAGCCCTTGGGGGCGTCATTTTCAAATTTCTCGCTTTGATTTTAATATATTTGAATGATTTTTTTGCATAGGATTGCTGAGGATGATCGACAACCAGCCTAGTTTTTACTTTTTCGATTTTGGTTATAGTTTTTTTATGTTAGGATAGTTTAAATTTCAGAACGGATCCCAACCGGTTATGAAAGTAAAAGTAATTAAAAAAAATATATCTGAAACCAAAATTGAAAAAATAAAAACTAGCCCGGTTATCGAGCGTTCTCAGCTATCTTATGCAAAAAATTCATTTTAAAATATTAAAAAGGAAGCGAGATATTTGAAAGTAACTCTCCCATAGACTTAACATTAGCGCTTTCATTTTTTCCTAGTTACTAGTGTGGGTTCTCAAATGTAACGTAAAGGAACTGTTTGTAACGTTTAGGAAACGCGAAAATTTATCATTAACTATAAGAATGTAAATCTAAAAATAATGAGACTGTAAGGTAAAATATCGCAATTTATAAAAGTCTGTCAGCTGGCAAATTTATTTTGCAATGCGTAACTGTAACAGAATCCTGGTTTAAACGGAATATCTTCATGATTCCCCTAAAAATATCTTACAATTGTATCTGTAAAGACGGAAACAACCCACCTAAAACGGTATTTCGTACACATTGTTTATGTTTCCGTCTTAGCAGGTTTTATAGTGTCATGTTTTTAGTTGAGGGGGTCGAATTTTAATTATTACCAGGCCCCGCGTTTTTCTCTAAGCCCTCTATATTTTCTATTTGTATATCCAACACAAAACGTTTGGACGGGTACTCAGATGTTTAGCACTCTCCAACATAGTTGAAAAATGTTTATGAGTGGGGCTTGACTGCTCGTCTGTCAGTACTCTAACTAGCGTACATATACTCGGATTGTGATGTAATAGAAATACGTTGTTGATGTTTATCATGTCATAAATGACATTGATAATGAAGCGTGTAATAATTTATACTTCACTTACATAGACATTGAAAAGCATTCTTTTATATTATGGCCTATGTGGGAAAAATCATTTGCGGTGTATTTTAATGATGTAAAACAATTTAAACATAAAATTTATGCACCTTATTGAAGTGCACAGATACGTGTACAGGGGAATTCAAAAGTACATTTCATTATATTATGGACTATGAAGAAAAAGCGTTTGCGGCGTATTTTAATAATGTTTCTCTGTTGCAAACATAACGAAATGGATGTGAATTTATTAGGTGCACTGAAACATGCTTTTTAAGGGGGTTACAAAGCATTTATCATTCATTTACAGGATCACAGAAAAGAATTCAGTTTTATTACAGAAAAAGCTGCTCGCAGCGTGTTTTAATTCTGTTTCAATATTTTAAACAAGATGAAATTCGTATACGTTACTGAGGTTTACTACAAGATGCTTACATTAGAATATGATGTGAATCACATTTTATTTCATTTACAGGGGCATATAAAAGTTGCTAGATACAATACTGTATACGAAGTATTGTCTATTAGGGACGATTGCTAAAAGTGAGTTTTCAGCTATGATATCCTTTTTTAAACTAAATTTCTGCATCCTAGATTATATATATGATTTCTATAGAGCATGTATAGGGCTACGCAAAAGAACTAGGAAGAATTGCTGATAATGAGAGTGAATTGCTTTTTTTTTTAATTAAATTCTACATTTTCACGTTCAACTATATTTAGAAAGATGTGTTTGTAAAATATAAATATAATAATATACAAGGCTATTCAAAGAACTGGATGCATACGCACGCGTATGAATAATAATTTCTGGAAGTACGATTTCAGTTGTTTACAGCATGTTTTTACTGCAATAATTTTGATCTTACCATTACCATGTGGCGTGTATATAAACTTGTTCGGATGCAAGGGCTGTACAAAATAATGCAAATATACTGCAGTTAATTGGTAGGAATTGCTGAAAGTTTACTTTCATCTGCATTATTCGTTTTCTTATTATATTAAATTTTATCATATTTTTCATGCCGTTAAAACAAGCCTAAGAACATCCATTGATGACTTTATCATTTTCATTTTTCAGTAATTTGAACAATTTAAATTTACTAAGATTTAACAAAAACTTAGTTAATATAACAAACAAAAACACAACAACATACAAACAAATATAACACATAAAGTAACAAACAACAACAACAAACATAAACAAACTAACATAAACAGAGGATAAACAAAAAGTTAGTTAGTATTAAAGAATGTTTACTTTGAAAGTTTTGATCAATTTGTTTGAAAATTTAAAGGAATATTGTTAATATTTATTACTTTTAATATTTATTATTTTTAACGAAAAAGTACACCTTTAACAGCCGCAAAAAATGCGAAATTTGTCCTGTATTACACATCTTTCTTTAAGAGCCCACTTCAGACACGGGAATAAATAAAAACGCTAATTTTAAGTCTATGGGGGCGTTAATTTCAAATTTCTCGCTTTATTTTAATAGATTTTTTTTTGTTTTGTTTTTCTGCATTGGATAGCTGAGGACGATCGAAAACCAGAATAGTTTTTACTTTTTCGATTTTGTTTTTAATTTTTTTTTAATATTAGGATAGTATCAATTTCAGAAAGGATTCAACCGGTTCCGAAAGAAAAAGTAATTTTTTTTTAAATATCTGAAACCAAAATCGAAAAAGTATATGTTAGCCCGGTTATAGATCCTCCTCAACTATCCTATGAAAAAAAATTTCATTTTAAAATATTAAATAGTAAGCGAGATATTTGAAAATAACGCTCCCGTAGACTTAACATTAGTGCTTACATTTTTTTGCCGTTTCTAATGTGGGTTCTCAAATGTAACGTAAAGGTAGTTTTTGTAACGGTAAGAAAACGCGAAAATTTATCATTAACTATAATAATTTAAAACTAAAAAAAGACTGTAAGGTAAAATATAATCTTTTATAAAATCTGCTAGCTAGCAAATTTATTTTCTAATACGCAGCTGTAACGGAATCCTGGTTTAAACGGAATATTTCCCTGATTCCCCTTAATATATCTTATACAGTAGAGCGCCGATTATCCTAACAAGTCGGGACCGAACCTAGTTCGAATAAGCGAAAGTTCGGATAAATGGACAGACAATTTAAGGGGTGTTTCTCACTAAACTAATACCTGCACACTTTATCCAGGCTTAGGACTGGTAGCGCCAGTTAGTGCTAGCGTGTTTAAAAACTGTCTTTTTGTTTACTTTTTTATCATTTAAAATTTTCTTTTTCTCTTTTTATCATTTTCTGAACTCCAGAGATTATAATTTAAACAAAATAGCTTTCGATTGTTGCTTGCTTCAAATAAGACGTTCTTTCCAATGTTGCCATATCTCGAATTCTTCTTAAATACGTTATTTGAATAGGATCAGAGTTCTTCTGCCATTCAAGCCATTTCATAGCTGTTTCCAAACACTCAAAGGCTTCGTTATGCGATGGATTTGGGTCATTTTCAGGGCATTCGTTTTCATTTCTTCAATTTATTTTACATCTTAAATCTCATCTACAATCTCATCATCATTAAAAAATTTTTTTTGGGGAGAAATAGGTTGTTCGGATAAAATTTTTTTTGAGAGAAATAGGTTGTTCGTATAATTGGAAGTTCGGTTAACTGGAGTTCGGATAATCGGCGCTCTACTGTAATTGTATCTGCAAAGACGGAAACTGCCCATCTGAAACGGTAATTCGCACCTATTGCTTGTGTTTCCGTCTTACCAGGTTATATAGTGTCAATTAATACCAGGTCCCGCTTTTTTCTCTACAACCTCTATATTTTCTATATGTATATCCAACACAAAACGTTTGGACGGGTACTCATATTTTTAACACATTACAACATAGTTGGAAAATGTTTATGAATTGGTTTCACTGCCCGTCTGTCCGTGGTCTAACTAGCGTACATATACTTGAATTGTGATGTAATTGAAATACGTTGTTGAAGTTTATCATGGGATACATGGCACTGATAATAAAGCGCGTAATCATTTATACTTCACTTACATGGATTTTCAAAAGTATTCTTTTATATTATGACCTATGTGGGAAAAATCATTTGCGGTGTATTTTAATGATGTAAAACAGTTTAAACATAAAATTTATGCACCTTATTGAAGTGCACAGGTACGTGTACAGGGGAATTCAAAAGTACATTTCGTTATATTATGAACTATGAAGAAAAAACCTTTGCGGCGTATTTTAATGTTTCTCTGTTACGAACATAATGCAATTGATATGAATTTATGAGGTGCAATAAAACATACTTCCTGAAGGGGTTGCAAAGCATTTTTCATTCATTTACAGGGTCACAGAAAAGAGTTCAGTTTCATTACAGAAAAAACTGCTTGTAGCGTGTTTTAGTTATGTTTTACTACTTTAAACAAGATGGAATTCATATATGTTACTGAGGTTTATTGCAAGATGCTTACATTAGAAAATGATTTTGATCACATTTTATTTCATTTACAGGGGCACATAAAAGATGTTGGATAAAATACTGTACATGAATTATTGTCTATTATGGATGACTGTTGAAATTGAGTTTTCAGCTATGATTTACGTTTTCAACTAAATTTCTGCATACAAGGTTATATATTTAAATTCTATACGTCATGTATAGTAGGGTGGGTCGAAAAAAACGAAATTTTTATAATCGAAGTGTAATAGCGCGGAAAAGTTGCCTTTTGTAATACAGAATAAATTTCTAAAATATTACATCGATCGGTTAATATCTTTTACCGCCGCAAGGGTTCCAAAATTTCAAAAAATCACAAAAAACATGTTTTTTTTTATCATTTTTTTTTTAAATTATCCAAACATACCAATACAATTTTTAATAGAACGCAATAACTACATGAAGATATGAGAAATGTCCCGGTAAATATTCATTATGATGAAATCAGATCTTTATTTGCCGCAAAAGACCATATTTTTTGTAAAAATTTCAAAAATTTCAATTTTTCATTTTTTTTTAAATTTTTATAATTTCTATAATATGTCTAGAAATAAATAATTTTACTTTATATCTATTAATATATCATAATTTTTTATAACTATTTGTAATAGACTTGAAAATAAAGTTAATCATTCATTTTTCTTGACGATCGGTTCATCTACTGATGTTTTACTTCATAACAGCCAATTCATGCCACAAAAATTATATAAAATGAGCAAAATGTTTTAGTATTTTATGAATTAAAATATGGAGACGTTTAACCGAAACGGGTTAAATAAATTTAAAATGAAGAAGAATTTAATGTAAATGAATTTTATAATATAACTTGCTTTCAGATGAAGCCATTATTTCTCGAGAGGACAAAACTGATCAGATGTGATCATCCCTCTGTTCTAGTAAACAAACTTTATCAGTGCTTCAATGAATAATTTCACGCATCTTTCTAGTGATTGAGTGGGACAAGGACAGTTATAATATCTGGTACCTTTAATCGAACATTTTTAACTCACCAGCGTTTTTAGTCGATAAAGAAACCATAACAGGTGGTTCCGTTAGTTTCCAGTTTTGTCAGTAGACTAAAGCCATACAATTTTAAGCTTCAGTGTTGAAGTCTGCTATGATAAAGTGACGGATGGCACTATTCTAGTCCACAAAACTTCGTGCTTTTGCAATTTTCTTCATGGCTGGGGCCCTGATGTTCTCCTCTTCATATGCTATCATTCCAAAGAGGCTATTTGTATGATTTGCGAAATAGTCATCTCGTGAAAATACAGGAACTATAATCTTTCGTAGATTATAGTTCCTGTAACGTAGATTATAGTTCAAGTAACGTAAGTTACTAACTATAGTGCACAGATTCTGGAAAACATGAGTGATTCATTTTAATTCTGAACCAACTGATGCAGTACATTTTCAGGATGTACTCAAAGAGTAAGACAAGTTAAGAAGAGGGTTTCTTTGTTCCAACGTAGAGTCTCAAAATTCGAATAGCAGTAATGATCCACCTTGCGTGAAATATTTGTCCAGGGACTCAGCAAAAAAGGTCAATTGTATACACGCGTGTTGAAAGTGCTTGCAATATTTCAGACATATACTTCTGGTCAGTTGACAAATCATCTTTATCAACAGCTAGGTGATCAGATTAAATTGGCTTAAATTTTGCAATTGGTAATAATTCGCAAATCGCAAGAGATCAACCAATTGGGCCACAATATGATAGATAACCTGTTTTTTGTCATCAAGATGTTTGAAAAGATGTCACAGTGGAAGCTCATTGAAGTGAGTTCAAGGAAGCCAATAAAGTGGTTTTTTAAAAGTTGTTCTCAACTAATCCTACTATAACACCACCTTTGCATCCTGTTTTGAAGACAATTCCGCGAAATTCAACTGCAATTATTATTCCAGTCGGGATTTCATTTTTCTTCAAAAAATCTATAATGTCATTGCATATAGAAGTCGCCTTGCCAGACGATGGGGTCAAATGACGAAAATAATTCAGACCTGTTTCTAGTACAAAGAGATATGTTCCTCCTTGACTTCGCAAAGATGAAACTTTGCCACCTCTTTAACCTGGCAGATATTTCTATCTTTAGGGCCCTCAAAGTATAGTGTAAAAGGAGTACATTACAAAAAAAAGAAAAAAAAAAACGAACAAAGTAAAACGTGGCCCTCAAGCAGCGAGAAATTAATTTTACGTGCAGGCAGCTGCAGGTGTTTCTATCATTGAGCAATTTTTTTTTTTTATAGAATTACAGTGATCATGGTTAACAATGTGCATGAAATTAATAACATAAAATGTCTTTCCCAGCCTATTAGAAATGTAAAAAATCTGAAAACATTACAACAGTTATGAAAATTGAAAAAATGGAAAACTTTAATTTTTAACATTTTTTAGAAATTTTGGCCCTGTTGTGGCGGTAAAAGCAACGATGTCACAAAAATGAAATGTTAATGTTACATTACTAATATCTTGGCGTGGCTGTTGCGTTCTATTAGAAATTGAATAAGTATGTTTGGATAATTTTAAAAAAAAATTGCTAAAAGTATGTTTTTTATGATTTTTTTCGAAATTTGGACCCCTTGCGGCGGTAAAAGATATTAACCAATCGGTGTAATATTTTACGTATTTTATTTTTTTTACAAAAGGCAACTTTTCCGCGCTATTACGTTTCGATTATAAATATTTCGGTTTTTTCGACCTACCCTAATGTATAGGGCTACGCAAAAGAACTAGGAAGAATTGCTGAGAATGAGAGTGAATTGCTTATTTTTTTTTAATTAGATCCTACATTTTCAAGTTCAACTATATTTAGAACGATATGTTTGGAAAATATAAATATAATAATATACAAGGCTATCCAGAGAATTGAATGCATGCACGCCATGGATGATAATTTCTGGAAGTGCGATTTAAGTAGTTTTAAGCATGTTTATATTGGAATAAATTTTATCTTAACATGTGGCGTGTATAAAAACTTGTTGCTAATGTAAGGGCTGTACAAAAAAATGCAAATATATTTCCGTTAATTGGTAGAAATTCCTGAAAGTTGATTTTCATCTGCATTATTTGTTTTCTTATTATATTAATTTTTAGCATATTTTTCATGCCGTTAAAACATGCCTAAGAACTTTCATTGATGACTTTATCATTTTAATTTTTCATAATTTGAACAATTTAAATTTACTAAGATTTAACAAGAACTTAAAATTCGTAAGTTTTAAAGATTGTTAACTTTAAAAGGGTTGATGAATTTGTTCGAAACTTTAAAAAAATAATTTAATATTTATTATTTTTAATATTTGTAATTTTTAAGGGGACAGTACACCTTTAAAAGTCGCAGAAAATGCGAAATTTGTCCTGTATAACACATCTTAATTTAAGAGCACACTTCAGACACGGGAAGAAATGAAAATGCTAATTTTAGTCTATGGGGGCGTTATTTCCAAATTTCTCGCTTTGATTTTAATATTTTTGAATGATTTGTTTTTGCATAGGATAGCTGAGGACGATCGACAACCAGGCTAGGTTTTACTTTTTCGATTTTAGTTATAGTTTTTTTTTTATTGCTTCAATTTCTAAAACGATTCCACCGGCTCCGAAAGTAAAAGTAATTTTTTTTAAATATCTGAAACCAAAAATCGAAAAAGTAAAAAACAGCCCGGTTGTAGATCGTCCTGAGCAATCCTATGCAAAAAAATTCATTTTAAAATATTATAAAGAAAGCGAGATATTTGAAAATAACGCTCCCACAGACTAAACATTAGCGCTTACATTTTTTCCCCGTTACTAGTGTATATTCTCAAAGGTAACGGAGAGACATTTTTTGTAACGGTAAGGAAACGCGAAAATTTATCATTAACTAATAAATGATAATGTAAATCTGAAAATAATGAGACTGTAAGGTTAAATATTACATTTTATAAATGTCTGAACAGTGAACAGCAGCGCAGTTCCAGGGGCTACCTATTTGAAGATCAAATCCACGCCCTGTCGATGAGTTGGTATATAGCACATCATAGCAAAAACAGGAAATGTTAGTCTAAGTGTAGTGAAACACTACTGTGATAGAGAGTGTCGATAACTCCTAGCAATACTGCCGAGAATCAAGGACAGAATGAGAGAAAAAGAGAGAGGAAAGTCTACTAGCTAACAAATTTATTTTCTGATATGCAGCTGTAACGGAATCCTGGTTTAAACGGAATTTGTTCATTATTTCCCTAAAAATACCTGGCAAGTGTATCTTCAAAGACGCAAATAACCCATCTAAAACGGTATTTCGTATCTATTGTTTATGTTTCCGTCTTACCAGGTTTTATAGTGTCATGTTTTTAGCATGAGGGGGTCGAATTTTAATTAGAACTAGGACCATTTTTCATGAACTCCGCCTTTTTTTTTGGAGGGAAAATAAAATTTGATGTCGATACGAGTGTGTTTTGAAAGGTTATCAGCCCGACAAAGAAAATAGAAATATTTTGACAATATTTCATTTTTTTTAACGTAGTTCCTTACAACTTATAAAATTTAAACCAACGAGTTTCCGACTTTTTATTATCTTTAGTATAATAAGCCTTATCTATCTTTGGAAATGAAGTGGTGGTGTCTGCTTTAACCCCATATTTTGAAGTGAATTTCCGACTACTGAGCCATTTCTCCAGGCTTGGGAAGAGGAAATAATCGCTGGGAGCAAAATCCGGTGCATGTGGAAGTACTACAGAGCGTAGGTGATTGACTTTCGTAGCGAAAACTACAGGCATGTGTGCAAGAACAATACTGTGCTGAACGAACACCTTCTTTTTGCTCAGGTAGGGAAATTTTGTCGGAATAAGCACTCTTCAATTGGTCCTGTAGAGAAGAATAACACTGTCCGGTGACGATTCTGCCTTTTTGTCGGTGGTCTATGATCACCACATCTTGTGAATTCCTGAAAACCGTATCCATGGCTTTTCCAGCAGGTGGAACCGTTTTCACTTTCTTTGGTGCAATTTCAGCTGCTCTTTCACATTGTTTAGATTGCTCTTTCATCACTGAAGAATAATGGCGAATTCATGTTTCATCCACCGTTATAAAACATTGACGAAAATCAGCCGATTGTTTAAGTTTTCTAACTTAACTCGAAATCACCATAGTCCACATTACTAAAGGCCATCTGCACTACCTTCATTAAAAAAAAAAAAAAAAAAAAAAAACAGTGAAGATGGAGAAACTCAAAAAATGCTAAAGAAAGGAGGGGTGGTCAATAAGGAGACCAAACTCACGAGGTTTAATTTGATTATGTTAATAAATGAAATGTTTTCACGAAGGAATTTTCTGCAGAAAGTCCACCCAAATCAGCATTTCATTGCAAATTATATATCTCATAAAATCATAATAGAACCTCCACTTTTGAGCTTGCCAAATTCGATCTATAAGCAATATTCTGACGGAGGCAAATCAAGCAAATTTCTACCACTTATTTTAAAATGTTATTATTGTCTTAATTAACTGAAGTTATTAAATATGATAAAAAAAGTAACAATTTTTAATAGAAGTATGCCTACTTCATCCTCGTGAAGTCGGAACCTACGGTTCGATCCAGAACGTTTCGGCCTGAAATTTTTTCTATAAGCGAGGCTCTATGATTGAATACGAGTCATAATTGATTGTATCAGTTTCTAAGCCTTTGTTGTCTAAAAATTTGAATGTACAGGTCTCCTCGGACTGAAATTTTTTGTTCCCGGAACCGGGCAGTACAATTAGCAGTACAAAAAAATTACGTATTATGAAGCTAAAACTTTGGCCCGACTCAATTTCTACAGAATATGTCGATATTTTTAAAACAACGTTATTCTACATTGTTCAAAAACCAGATTTACGCATAGTTTTTATTTTCAGATTATATTCGTAATTCATGGAATATAAGGAATAATAACAATATTAATATTTATTTAGACTACATTGATGACTACTTCGAAGAGGCCTTTTAATCAAAGCAAAAGTCAGTTTCTTACCCACAGAAGATTTTTCTTCGCATTCAGTGAGACAAGAAAATTGTTTATTAATAGATGTTACTTGGAAACTATAGCATTAGTTTGCAGAAATACTGTTTATAATTAAGTGAATTAAATCAAACAATCCGCTAAAAGCAGCTTCAAATAATCAACAATTAGGCATTGTTTTCCAACAAGACCTATTTTATTTTTTGGAAGATTGGAGAAAATACATCGATTCTTTAGCCAGATGAGCTCTAATTATGTAACTGCTAGGAATTGAAATTTTCACAAAATACACTTTCTTTAATTTCCATCAACAATATGCAACAAACTTTTACATCATTCCCAAAAATCTGAATTTGGTTACGGATTCTTCTCTGGTCTTTATCTATGAATTTTAATAACACTCCATCTTTACTTTCAATTTACATTGGTATCCTGGTTAAAGATTGCCTTAGTTAGCATTTTTATTTCATGATGTATTTGTAATGGCACACACTTTCGTTTACTAAAATTCATTATTCAATGACAGAGTTTTATCAAATGAGTAGAGAGGAAATTAAGGCTCACAAAGCAACAGTTAGTAAATTTGTCATTAGCTTTTCAAGAATTATACGAGAATGATAATACCATCATCAACCAGTCTGTCACTTTGAAAGACTGCGTTATTTACATAGAAAATGTCAGTAGGACATTTTTAACAAACTGATAAAAACATTTTATGGGAACCAATGAATGATAGCTTAACATTGTCTTGATCGGCAAGTTCAAGTAGAGGCTGCAAATTAAAACCACTGCTAATTTACCAAATTAATTTATAAACTAATAAAAACAGTTTCTGAGCGACAACGAATGATAGCTTAACACAATCTTGATCGGCAAGTTCAAGTAGAGACTATAAACTAAAAGCACTGCTAATTTACCAAATTCCGATATAGGATTGGTAAATTAGTGGTAATATAAATACATAATAAGTAATAATATAATAATACATCCTTTACAATATAAATAAAAAATAGATTGGTAAAGGATATTACGGCAACTCTTCCTGATTATTAACTTGGAAATAGAGGAAGAAGATGGAGAATTTCTGGAGATATCTGACAGTGAGCTTGCAACTGACAAGGTAAAAAAATATTCTATCAGCAATGTGGGGAAAATAAAATTACAACTTAATCTAAAGATAAAGATGGAGAGAAAAATAAATTTATTTCCTCTGACTTCTGATAAAGAAAAAGAATGCTTTGGTAAAATTGGAAGAAGTTCGAAATTTTGCTTTGAAATGGAATTCTAAGAAATTCATTATCAGAATTACATATCAATGTAATGAAAAATCCATGCAGTTTTCAGAGAAAATAAAAACTTCTTTTCTCACACAATTATAAAAAAAAAAAAAATTACAGCTGTATTTGTTACAAAAAACTCCAAATTGAGACTAATGAATTAAAAAATGTTTTTATACACTATCTAGCTATAAAAACACAGAATGTTTTTGTTCCTGTCCACAGATTCCTAAAAAATGATACAAGATTTCACAGGAAGGGATTTGTTCGACGTGTGGCAATTGCACAGACTATCAGCTCATCAAGTTCAAGGCTGAAATTTTAGGATTATATAGAACTTAATAAGCATATTAAAATGCAAATGGTCTGCCAAGTCATATCTTGATAGAAAACACCTGCACACCGGAGTTTAGTATTTGATCGATTGGTTTATCATTGTATTTTCCTGCACCCAAATGTAAGAAAACATTGAAGTTTGGGTGCATGAAAACACAATGATAAACCTGCAGATCAACCACTAAATTGAGGTTCTGCAGATGGTTTCCACCAAGATACGACTTAGCAGACCAATGCATATAACTTTTATATAAAATAAACAGTCAAGTATGAGTATTACTCGCGCTCAGGGGGTTCCGTACAATAAATATATGAATTATTAACTGTATTATTTAAAAGAGTAATTAAACTTTGTAAAAACCTATACAATGTAGAGTTGGGTATAGCTATAGTTGGGTATATATTAAAAAAGTATGAATGAATATACCACAAAAGTTCAAAGAGATATGAAGCCCAAATAAAATTAAATATTGCTATTTTGTATAACTCTTTTTTTTAATCTTATCTTAATCTACATATGACGAATTTAATTCGGTACTGACAATAAAAGTACTGCATATTTAAATTTTATTTGGCATTTCATAAAACTAAATTCAACATAGTAATATTTTTCTTTTTACAGTGTAGCTGAAACAAAATCCTTGTTCAAAGTTTAAACTTGGCGTTGTACTAAGCGCGCTTCGAAAGGAGGTCGCAAAGATGCAACTCGACTTTGTCCGTGCCGCGTTTTTCCAGATAGATTTTTAATTAACTTTTAAAGACACGGGAGGTGTATTGAGAGATCCACTCAACGCAAACTAGTCGCGAATCCCATAGTATTTATGTGATTAATTCTAATTAAATTGGTCTGTTTTTAACAATTTGACCTTTGCTGCTTTTATGCTGCTACTGGGTATTGCATTACACAAATATATCATTAAAAGTTGTTATCTAGTATTTAAAAACCGATGGCATATAGAGTACGCCACCTATGCCATTATGTATGTCCAAACTACCCGTGTCTTTATGTGCTAAGGCTCCTGCCCCTGCCGGCGAAGGCACTCACGAGCTAATGTAAATCGTATGGGGAAGGATTTTTCTAATATCTCTTTTGCATTTCGACATTTTTAAATATTTTTTTAGGCATTGGATAGCCGAGATCCGTCTATACATCACACCTTTCTTTATTTTTTCGATTTTGGTTGCAGATATTTTTTTAAATGACACTTTTATTTTAAGAACCGGTTTTGAAAGTGAAAGTAACTTTATAAAAAATATCTGCGACCAAAATCGAAAAAGTAAAAAAGGTGCGATTTAGAGACAGACTTCGGCTGTCCAATAGCAAAAAAAAAATGGAAATGCAAATGAGATATTAGAAAAATCCCTTACCATAGGATTAGCATTAGCTCGTGAGTGTCTTCGCCGGCAGGGACAGGAGTCTTAATATCTCGGCGAATTACCGACGATTTTTTTTCGAAAATGATTATAAACAATGCTTTCATACTTTTGATACGTCAGGTACCTTTAGTGCCCCTCGATACCTTTGCTGAATGCCCGCATATAGAAATCTGTGTGTAACAGAAAAATGCGCTTTTATGAAAAACTATGCGACCTAGGATAATCGCTATAATTTTCCTGCAAGGCTTAAATTAACCACTACTACCTCCAATTTTTTTTTCATAATTTTAGTTTCAGTAGATTTGGAAATAGATGGGGGGGGGGGCATATTTTTGCGCTACATTTCCGACGATATCTCTGAAAATATAATACCTAAAATTAAAAGGAATATTTTTGAGTTCGGCGTTACGTAATCTTTTAACGGATATCCTGCACGATATACAAAGGAAATATTTTTTTTTCAAATAAACTAATTAGCCCCTCTACGTTTTTTCCCGCATATATTTGTGAATGTTTAATAATCTGTAAATATGTGGGTTAACAGTCTTTATTACATCCCCAATTTGAACTTTCCACGTTCCATAGTTTACGAGTAAAATAGCTGTGACAGACGGACACAGGAGTGATCTTATGTTTCCGTTTTTAATTCCGTTTTTACTCAATTCCGTTTTTACTTTTTAAGTACGGAACTCTAAAAATCATGATTATTGCAACTGAGAAATAAAAAAACATAAGAAGATGAATTATTGACGATAAATAAAACAAGAAACGAAAGCCATGTGCCTAGTATGGATTATGAACCTTTTCCTACATTTTTAGTTTAGTTAGAAAAACATAACACGTTTGAAAATACACATTTATTAATTCCTAACAATAGACGGAAACGTACTTCAATTGTTTTGTGAAGCCCTGTACGTTCCTTATAAATTTTTATACACGCCACATACTGAGCTGAAATTTAATTCAAAAATAAATACGCTGAAAATTACTGAAATCACACTTCTAAGGCTAATGTCAGACGGACGTCTTTTTGCACTCTTTTTTCCTTCCGTTTTATCCTTACACAATGCCACTAGCATTGTGTAGGGATAATACGTAAGGAAAAAAGCGTGCAAAAAGACGTCCGTCTGACATTAGCCTCAGAATTGCTATCCATGGACGGCCATGTACCTAGTTTTTTGCCAAATCCCTATATACTTATATGCTACAATGTCATTTAGCAGACAAGACATTTAGCAGACAGAAATTTAGACGACATGACAGTTAGTCGACAGCGACAGTTAGCCGACTAGACAGTTAGCCAACAGAGGACAATTATTCGACATGGACATTCATCCGACAGGACATTTAGCCAACGAGCAAATACCAGATAAGGGAATTATCCGACATGAAATTTAGCTGGCACGTACATTTTGCCAAAAGAATTTAGAAGACTCGGTCTTACATCAACAATGTAAACCTCAGTAACTCGTCATCATCATAAATCAGCTTTTATATTGTTTCAGCGTTTTTGTTTATGATATACACTTAAACATCGAAATTTCGTCACCCTCATAAAGTAATTTTTTTCTTCAATCACTGTTATTCTATAAAGCTTTTCAATTAAACATCAATAACTAACATTCGTAACATTCTTTTGTTCATTCGAACAAAATTATATACAAAAATAACTTTTTCTACAAAAAATATTGTTTGAAATGCGGTTTTTAGATGGATCCCTCCGATAAATATTGTTTACTTAAGTTTAAGTCTTAGACTCTCGATAGCTCATTATACTCATTAATTAAGGAATTTATAAATTAAAATGGAAATAATTCATTTTAATTATTCATTATACCTCAATAACTCGTCATTCTCTTAAACTGCCATTATATTTTACAAATACAGTTATATTTATAACTTACACAAAAAATTCGATAACTCGGGGAGGAGCCAATAATTTTTTTAATGACGTTTTCTACAACAAATATCGTTTAAAATGCGGTTTTTTGACGGATCCCTTCCATAAATATTATTTAATAAACATAAGAATTTAAAAGAAAGGGGTGCGTGAATTCTGGGAACAAAAGACAGGACCCACGGTGTGGCAATTTTTAAACTTGTTTCGTATCTGTCATGTGATATATCATCGGAAAGTCCTCGGACCACTCTTTCATATTGTGACCCTTTCTTCTCACCTCCCCCTATTCTCCACCCCTCCAAGAGGGCATTTTTCATTTTTTTCGAGATCGTAGAATTTTCATCATTTTAGATCCGATTTTTTTACGAAGACCTACAAAAATACTTTTATAATACTATATACAAATTTCAAAGAGGTGGGGCACTTTTATATCTTTTGCCGCCACCCCTCATGTGATACATAGTTGGAAAGGCAGTGTGACACCCAAATTTCATAATATATACCTTCCGCGCCGCTCCCTCCCAGTTTGCTCCCCTGAGCCACTTTTCTAACTTTTACCGACACCCCTTACGTGATATATCTTTGGAAAGCCCTGTGACCTCTTATACATATTATGCATCTTCCGTGCGTCTTCTACACTTTTCCCGGGCGGCACTTTCTAAATTTTGTTGACATCCCTCTTATGATATATCATTTGTCTAATACTGGTTCCCCTCTTTGATATCAGATGTATACTCCTAGATCATAGATCACTAGTTCTTTTTAACACAAAACTAAGCTTATTTATAAAAATGCAGAAGGACAGTACAGATATTCGGCGAGGACAAGACGATAATACTCACACGAAGTATATGAATTATATCCAGTGGAACACACTACAATATTCCACAATTATACACTTTGTGCTATTACACCATTTGGCTTCACCTACAATACAAACTTTTTACATACCAGTGCCCGTAGCACCTGTGTAATTTTATATCTAACTTTTGGTTTTTCAAAAACTCCGCCGGTACACATGCACGACTTAAAAACCTCCACCTTTCACTCTCTAAAAAGGAAATCTCCTTCCCTTCACTCCTACGCTCGCACGTCACGTGAGTCACATAACCAAAGGGGCGCCAGCACTGGCTAAAGAAATGCTATCCAGATATCATAGTTTGGAAGACCTGTGACCACTTATTCATGTTATGCGCCTCCCGCACTCCAGACACAATTTCCCACCCAATGGGAAGCACTTTTCTAAATTTAGCCAACACGCCTCATGAGACTTATCGTTGCAAAGCCCTGTGACCATTTATATTATGCATATCTCGTGCCCCTCCTCCACTTTGCCCCCGGTGGATACTTTTCTAAATTTTTCCGACAGCCCTCGTATGACATATCATTGGAAAGGCCTGTGATCACTTATTCATGTTATGCACCTCCAACAGCCCTCCCCCCTTTGCCCTCACAGTGGGAGGCAGTTTTCTAGTTTATGCCGACACCCGTCATGGGCCATATCGTTTAGAAAGCCCTGTGACCACTATTTCATATTATGCAGTTTCCGCGTCTCTCCCACCTCTTTGGCTCCCGGGCGGGACAATTTTCAAAATTTTGCCGTTACTCCTAATATGTATAGCGGGCGCGCGCGCTGCAAAGTAAGTAACAGTGATAGTAATTATAACGTAACCGTAACCTAACTGTTCCATAAACGTAACCTAAACGTATGCAAGCCGTAACCTAACTGTTACTTAATAACCTAACAGTAACCTAACCGTAACATAACTGTAATCAAATTATCACCTAACCGTAACCTAACTGTAACGTAACTGTAACCTATTTGTAGCCTAATTGTAACGTAACCGTAACCTAACTGCAACCTAACCGTAACCTAAGGTAGGCCGCACACTGACGCAACACGAGCAACATGAAATACGATTTAGGAGAAAAAAAATATTGAAACAAAGAAGAAAGCTGTTTCAAACATGTTTTAAAGCTGTTTTTCTCCGAAGTCAACCAAAATGCTCCATGGGTCGCCTCAGTGTGCTACCGGCCTAATTGTAACCTAAACGTTTCTTAATTGTGACATAACCGAAATCTAAATGTCACGTAACCTTGACCTAACTCTAAACTTACTGTAAACTAACGTTAACCAAATTATAACCAAACCTAACTGTAACTTAACTGTATCATAGCCGTAACGTTACCATGACTTATCTGTAACCTAATCGTAATCTAAATATCCCCTAACCGTAACGTAACTGTAACATAATCATAACGTAACTGTAGCCTATCCTTAACTTAACCGTGACTTAACTCTAACTTAACTCTAACCTAACCTTAACCTAATTATAACCTAAGAGTAACCTAACTCTAGCGTAACTGTAACCTATCCGGAACATAATCGTAACCTAAGCATAACCTAACAGTAACGTAACTGTAACTTAACGTAACCTATCTGTAATCTAAATGTAACTTAAGTGTAACGTAACCGTAACCTAAGTGTAGCCTAATTATAAAGTAACCGTAACGTAACTGAAACCTAAAAGTAACCTAATTGTAGCTTAAATGTAACCTAACTGGGACGTAGCCGTAATTTAACTGTAACTAACGTTTACCTAATTATAAGCTAATCGTATGCTAACTGTAATGTAACTGTAACATAACTTTACCATGACCAAGCTGTAAGCTAAGCGTAATCTAATTATCACCTAAACGTAACCTAATTATAACCTATCAGGTACCTAACCATAATCCAAGAGTAACTAATCGCAACTGTATCCTAACTGTAACCAAACTGCAAATTAACTGTAACATAACGGGAGGTGCATAATATGAAAAAGTGATCAAAGGGCTGCCCAGTCTAATGATATATCACTTGAGGGATGTCGGAAACGTCAGAAAAATACATCCAGTGATACAATTTGAGGGAGAGGGAACGGGAGGTACATAATATGAAAGGGTGATCAAAGGGCTCCAATGCGATATATCTCATGAGGGGTGTCGAAAAATGTTAGAAAAGTGCGGCTAAATATCCTATCGGCTAAATGTCCCGTCGGCTAATCGTCTTGTCTTTTAAATGTCCTGTCGGCTAATCGTCTTTTTGGCTAAATGTCCTCCCGGCTAATTGCCACGTTCGGCCAGTTGCCCCGTCGGCCAATTGTCTGTATTGCTAAAATTATTACTATATGTCCGTTTCGGTCAATTGTCCTGTATGCTGTATGTAAATTTCAGCTAATTGTGTTGTCGGCTATGTGTACGTATCAGCTTAATGCACGTGTCAGCTAACTGCTATCTGCTAAATGTCTTCACGGCTATTTGGTTGCCGGCTGAATGTCTGCGGCCGGCTGTCTAGCCGGCCGCAGACATTCAGCCGGCAACCGGTTAAACATCTCTTAGTATACTAAATGTAGTTGAGCTTGAAAATGCATAACTCAAATTAAAAAAACACTTTTAAGTAATTCATGATTATTCTCGGTAATACTCACGAAATCTTTTTTGCAGCGTCTATGCAATTCATATACACCACCTATGTGCCAGTGCAAGAAAATTAGTTTAACTTAACTTATACCATAACTTATCATAAATAAAACATATCATAATTTAAAACTCACTTTCAGCAATCATCCCTAATGTTTCCCTGTAAATGAACGATAAATGCGATGTACACCATATTCTTATCCAAACATCTTGCAGTAAAACCATCAGAAATTTCATTATGTTTGAAGTAGTGTAGCATAATTCAAATACGTTGCGAACAGCTTTTCTACGAAGAACTTTAAAAAACCGAACTCTTTTGTATGACTCTTTTGTGTAGTAACCTTCTTCCAGTGCACCTTAATTATGTAAATGAATTTCATTATGTATAAATTTGTTTAACGCTATTAAAACACACCACCAAATGGTTTTTCCACATAGACCATATGTAACAAAATACTTTTGAGTGACCCTGCAATGGGTTCCTGTTAGTCCTTAAAGATGTTTAAATTTTTCAAAAGTAATTTTTGGTTCATAAAAGTACATTTTTTTATGCAAAATCTGCAAAAAGTGCCTTAAAAGTTCTTAATTTTGCTCTTGTATTGTTTTGTAATCAAGGGTAAAACTCTTCCCAATTTCTTTGAAATTCTGATTTAAAAAAATAATAATGTAAATCACCCTTTGCCTCCCCTTCTTCCGAAATTTTGCTTCCCCTTTTGCCCCCCTTAAAGTATCAAGGTTTAAAATCTTTAAAACTCCTTAATTTTTTCTTTAATTTTCTGTTTTATTTGTTACTTCAAAGTAACAATAAATAATCAGTCATAAATTTCATTATGAATTTATTTCACCGCATTCATTTCATTAAAAGTTCTTGTAAATTGCTCCTTCTGAAAATGTCATTTCTCCCTTTTGTTTCTTCCCCCACAGTACCCATATTTTAAAATAGAAACCCTTTAAAATTCTTTCATTTTTTAAAAATCTTTTCTGCTCAATATGCCACTTTATTTTAACAATAAGCAAACGATAATAAAAATTTCTCTCCGCCCCCCCCCCCAACTGAAATTGGTATTTTCCCCTCGCCTCTCCCTCTTACTAAGCATCTGAAATTTAAAGTTCTTAAAACTTTTTCGTTTATTATTTTTTTTAACCTATTTGTAAATATTTTCTAAGGTAAATAAATAATAAGTCATCCAATAAACTTCCGCCACCCACCAAAAAAGAATAATTCTGCTTATTCCTCTTTTTTCTTACAGGTCACAAAATTTAAACCTTAAAAATCATTGATTTTTCTAAAACATTTTCTACTCTATCTGTTAATTTATTGATATCATAAATAATCAGTCATATAACTATACTCCTCCCCAATCAAAATTGACGTTTGCTCTGTCCCTCTCCTTACCAAGCACACAAAATTTAGTCTTTTTTTTTGTCCGATTTGTTATTCTTTAGTAAGGTAAATAAATAAGTCATCTAATAAAATGCCCCCTCCCTTGTTTCCTTCTTTCGCTTATCTAAGTTTAAAATCTTTGAAAATCTTATTTTAATACATTTTCAGCTTTATCTGTTTCATATTGAACAATAAATAATCGATTATATAATTTCTTCCATCCCCATATAAAATCGACATTTTCTTTCCTCCACCATTATTTCCATGCACACAAAATTTAAAGTCTCTAAAACTCTTAATTTCAATGTTTTTGTCCTGTTTGTAAATCTTTAATAAGTTACATAATCAGTCATCTATTAAAGTCCCCCCCCCCAAAAAAAAAAAAAAATCTGTTTCTTCCCTTGTCTTACCCTCAACTCATGAAGTTAAAAAAAATCTAATTTAAAGTCTTTAAAACTTTTTAATTTATACTTTTTTGGTCCTAATTATAAATCTTTGCTATCTATAGTAGTAACTAAATCTTTTCAACTATGTACGAAAGTGTTAACAATAAAGCGATAGGTAGACATTTAATTGTGCATAAAAAACATTTTAACTGTATTTTTCAAAGCAAGATGTCTTTGGAGAGATATTTCTAAGGAAAATATTATGGTTTCTCGTCAACTTGCAAGTAAATTCTCAAAACCTTCCGAAATCATTTCATTCCGACTAGCTCAGAAAGAACCACCAAACTTAGATACCAAAGGTGCCTGAGTTATCGACTGAACCGAGTATATCCATAAACAAAAAAGAAAAATCATGCGTCAACGTCGACACTTTCCAACACTTCCAGAACATTGTAACAAAACTTCGCCGTTTAATAAAGTAAAGAAGATATCGAACTAAACAGTTATAAAACGTATGATACATTTCAAAACCAGATTTCAACAATTGCGTCCATAACCCGGAAGGTACTCCAATTCTTTTGTGCAGCTCTGTATATATTTTTGTTCTGCATATATTTGTACAGATTCTACATACTTTGTTGAAATTTAGTTTTGTAAGAAAATACATAAAAAGTTGAAAATTCACCTTCGGCAATTTCTACCAATAGGCGGAAACATGCTTGATTTCTTTTGTGCTGCCCAGTATATAGCATACAGATTTTTATACACGTCAAGTACTAAGCTGAAATCTAATTCAAGCAAAAACATGCCTAAAATTACTGAAATCACACTTCCAGGAATTATTTTCCATAGGCGTCCATGTATCTAGTTTTTTTAATATCCCTGTATAGGATTTTATTTGTATGATACAAACATCTCTTAGCAATATCTAAATGTAGTTGAGCTTGTGCATTTGTAACTAAAAAACCAAACACCTTTAAGCAATTCATACTTATTCTCAGTAATGGTTAGGAATTCTTTTGTGTAGTCCTGTATAGGGTCTGTAAAATTTATGCACACCATGTAGTACGCAAAATTTAGTTAATCTTAAAAGCGCATTCTATAATTGAAAAATGCACTTTCAGCATTAAATTTTAATAGCATATACGTCGGATACAGTATTGTATCAAAATATTTTATGTGTACCTGTAAATGAACGCTAAATGAAATGCAGACCATATTTGAATGCAAGCATCTTGTAGTAAATCGAAATAATGTGTATCTATTTCGTCATGTTTGAAATAATGTAACGTAATCGAAATACGCTACAGTTTTTCCTCGTAGACCATATACAAGCAAGCTCTTTTGTCTGACCCCGTAAATAATTATTAAATGCTCATGTTGTACAGAAAGTAGGCTTAGGACACCTCAGAAATTCATATCAATCTCATTGTCTTTGTGACAGAGTAATATCAATCAAATACGCCGCAAACGATATTTCTTCATGGGGTATAACATAACGGATTACTTTTGAGTCCCCTATACTCATACTTTAAGCGTTACACATAACATAGTCTATAGTAACCGTTTTAAAGTGTATCTCAATGTACATAAATTTAACTATGTTTAAGAATGTGTAACACTATTAAAATACACTCTAAAGGATCCCCCCCCCATAGACCATAATTTAACGGAATACTTTTGAGTGCATTTGTAAATGAACCATGTATGATACATACTTCATTTTGAATACCGAACATACCATGATGATTTTGAATATCGTATATCAATTACATGGCAATCCGACTACATTTACGCTAGTTAGAGCACGGACAGACAGACGGACGGACAAACTCAATCCATAAACACTTTTCAACTTTCTTGGGAAGTGTTAAAAATGGAAAAATGTAATGAAAATAAAAGTATTTTAGTGTTATTTAGATTACGAACCGCTACAAAAAACATTCTTATTTGACCGCATAATTTAAAAAATATTTAGTGCTCAGAAATCCCCCCCCCCCCCCACACACACACACACCTGAATTTACTCCTGTGCACTTAAAATTTCAAATTGTTAAAACTCCTTTATGTTTTATAACATTCTTGTAAAAATAATCCATAATCTAAATTTTCTTCTGCCTGAAAATTTCACTAAAATTTTTGCCATCCTTCTTTCTGCTAACGTCACACAAAGTTTTTAATATTTGGAAAACTTTATTTTTTCTGTCGCATATTTTAGTGCTAACAACAATAAATTGTGTACTATGACTAAATGACTACGCTGGGATTTAGATTTATACCCCCTCTACAGATGTACAGTACAAAATATACAGTTTATTTGTTTAACTTTTCCTCTCCTAATTTTATGAACATCTTATTTTTAACCTTCAATGTTATTTAGCTTTTATAAATCTCATAAATTTTATGTTCTAAAAAGAATTCGCACAAAAGATGGTTATTTTAGAATATTTGTACCTGATATATTTCCCCCCTCATTCAATATCTCCCCCTTGATTTTAAATGTAATTGCCTTATGTGAAATAAAATAGTTTTTATACTGCACTAATTTCAATTTTATGTTTGTAAAAGCTGTAAAATAAACCTAAAAAAAAAAAAAAAAAAAAAAAAATTGAAAGTCAAATCGTTTTAATTTTTGCACTTTTATCATAAACAGATTAAAATTCTTTTTACGGCTTTTACCGTTATCGAGTCTCCACAAAACAGTGGGCTTTGATCTACGCTTGTAAAGCGAAGACAATTGAAAAAAAAAATCCTTTACACCTGAAACCTACTGGAAATTATCACATGTAGCGCTCAGCCGAAGTGGGGTGGGGGTTGGAATCGTGCCAGATAATTGGCCATTTGCTGATTGGAAGAGATCGCTTGTCAATCATTTGAATCTGGACCATCCCTTCAATTCAGTTGAAATGCCAGCGGCCATCTTGTTTTATTTTCAGCCGTGACTAGGGTGGCCTCTTAATCACCACTAGCAGTCAATGAAGCCTGCTAGAGCAGAAGAAATTTCAAAATATCTAGTGACTTCTATTATAGACGGCCCCTTAAACCATCATTTTGCCGTTTTTTAAGCATAATTTGAAAACTACTAGGAAGAAAAATGTGAAATTTCGGATTTCCATAAATCAGAACTTAATAAATCTAAATCCACCAAAAAAATTGTAGGTTGCAATTCATAATTTTTTCAAATATTAATTTCATAATTCATAATTCATATCATAAAAATATAAAAATTGCAAATTCAGCGTATTTATGTTTGGGTATATTAGTATTATTGCTACAAAAAAAATTAGCACATTAGGAGAATAATTTCAGGAGATATTAATAAAAATATGAAAATGTAATTTACCATTAGAAGCACTAAATTTTGAATGTTTATAATTCAAAAACTTATCATTCAAATGACTTGAAATTCGGTGTCTAGGCATCGTTTGAACAGAAGATTTGAAATATCTCGTTAAAATTAGGTATTGCTATTGAAAAAAATGAAGTTATGGTTCATTTTATCTGGTATCATTATCTGGTATGGTTCATTTTACTGGTAGATCGTTCGATACCAGTAACTTTCTTCTACGATAATTTGTTGAGGAGTTAGTAGGGGGTGTTTATTTTTTTTCCACGACTGTAAAATGTTTTGTATGAAATCAGATAACATCAAAAAATTTCTCGAAAACAGAATGTTCACGCCATCGATGATACCGTATGAACTGATAGTCACAGTGCAAAATGTGGAGCGTCAAATGCATTCTACTGGCGCGTATAATGGAAATTTCTACCACTTTTTGGTGTTATCATATTTACAATAAAGATGAGCATGTCTATTTAGAAGTTTTATTATAATATACTTCGGCTTTCTGAAAGTTATTACCGTCAACCAAAGTTAGATTAGGGTAGAACACACTGTATTTTTGACTTAAATAAGTGATTTGCGACTCCATGTTCTATGGTAATTATTGGTACTATCACCTTTTTTATTATGTAAAAACAATTTAGAATTACCTTGTATATGTGTGTATACTAATAAAAGTATTCATTATATTCCGAAAAAAAAAGGACAAGAATAATAGAAAACAGGACGAACGATAAATATTCATATAAGAACTATATGTAAGAAATATGGTGAATAATGTATGATGATGTTATAAAAAAATTCAAGGAATTAAAAATATATATTATAAATCGTTAGTCAATAGCATGAAATTTTATGTTTTGGGCTTTAGAATGAGACTGATGAAAATAAAATCAATAAAATCTTTTAAAGGCATTTTTAAAAAATTAGAAAATACAAAATATTGTTTTTTTTTCCAAAAATCGAGAAAATTTCCAAATATAAATACCCGTTCAATTTTATATTTTTAGTTATACTTCTTGCTAAAAAGCAATCATACTTAAAATTACAAACTTAAAATTCTTTCATTCTATTAATTGAGTAGGTTAGACTGATAGAAACATCTAACGCCTTGAATCTGTAAAATGACTTAGATAATACAGAACCACATCAAAATTTCAAATCTTAATTTAAAAGTAACTAATTAAAGAAATCAAACATTTTTCTAATGAAACTTCCAAGATGTTTACCGTGAAATCTTGACGGATACGATCTGGTAAAATCTGAACCCTTTGTACTGCCGACTACAGTGGACAAAAATGCTACGCTCCCCCCTCCCCCACCCCCCCACCCCCAAAAAAAAAAAAAAAAAATCCAAACTGTTTCATTTAAAGTTTTTAATCGAAGCTTATGCTACTCTGGAACATGTATGCTTTCAGTAAAAAAATCTAGATAGCGTCACAAGTCGTGTAACTTAGCAAATATAAAATAGCAAATTTAATGGTAGGGATTTGCCAGTTTTAATTTATGCAACAAAGAGTTAAATTCAAACAGAATTGCTATTGGTGTAAAATGACTATAACTGTTAAATATTAAGAAAATCCAGAATATTTCTGAGAAATTGTACCGCCCCCTTTTCATATCATATATATTAAAGCATAAACCTGATTCTGTAAGACAAGACTCAAAAATTCACGCATTTGCACATGCATGAAGTTAAATTTAATAGATATTCCATTTAAAGGAAAGGTAGAGCAAGTCTGGTTGGCCGAGTGGTCTAAAGCGCCAGTTTTAAACTCTGAGCTTTTGCAGACGACGCAGGCTCGAGCCCAATGTCCGTCTAAATGATTTTTGGCGATAATTCATTTCGATAATGACATATTTTATTAAGAGGAGAAGTTATATGATTTTGGTTTTATTACTATTTGCATAGTTTAGCATTAAATTAAAATTAACACTCAAAAATATTCTGAAAAAATAATTTTATATTTAAAATATTTAACCTTATATATTCTGCATGTAATTATCCATTAAATAAATTGACTGATCTACAACTTTTGTTTATATATATATATATATATATATATATATATATATTTTTTTTTTTTTTTTTTTTTTTTTTTTTTTTTTTTACCATTATCAAGAATATATAAGTGTGTAGTCAGAAGGAAAAGTTTGCCATTATTTTCCGTAAAAAAAAAAAAATAAATAAATAAAATAAAATAAAAATAAATAAATAAATAAGTAAAAATAAATAAATAAAAATAAATAAATAAATAAATAATAATAAATAAAACGAAAAGAAAGAAAAACATTCATTTAAGAACTATAAATTATTGATATCCATAATTGATATCCATGGCTTAATATTTAAAAAATGAAGAAAAAAGTAAAATAAAATTCAAGTAATAAAAAATATGTATTATAAATCGTTAATCGCATCAAGTTTCAAATTTAGGATTTTAGAGAATGAGACTGATATAAATAAAATTCATGGAAGCTTTTAAAGGTCGTGTAGTTAAAAAAAAAAAAAAAAATTGATATTGTTTTGTTTTGTTTTTTTCAAAAAAAAAAAAAAAAGAAAAGAAAAGAAAAGAAAATGAGATTGTAGTAAGTAAAAATAAATGCTCTGCCCAGTATTGTTTGGTAAATTTCTGATAAAAGGTAAGCATAATTGGTTCTAAATTATAAACTTAAATTTCTTTCACTTTATTCAATAGGTTAGGCTGACAGCGCCCTCTAGCTTGCCTTCAAGAAATAGGAATCACTTATGCAATACAAAAATTTGTCACGATTTTAATAATGAATTTACAAGCAACTAATTCAAAATTCATGAATTTTTCTAATGAAACATTCAAGTTATTTACCGTCAACTCTTGACGGGTACTATCTAGTATATATCTTAAATATATTTCAAAATTGTTGTTTCATAGATTAAATAAAAACAAGTTTAAAAAATCAAAAAACCCGACTGCGTAAAAAGCGAACTAATTAATTATATCTCATCAATGTGAAACTATTTTTTTTTTTCAATTCCTACTATTAGCTCACACTCTCGCTATATATATCTTGTTCAAATTTTCAATCGTTAATAAAATACTTATTATTCATCCAATCAAGCTCAAATACATTTTTTAAAACTTGTAGTGGATGACACTTCATGTTAATCCAGATTTTTTTAATATTAATTCATTAATTAAATTAAATTAATTAATTTTTAATAATCGAGAGAGCCCTCTTCTTGATCAAGGTATTTTAAGCGCCAAGGAAAGAAGAAGAAGAATGAGAGAAAAAAAATTTCTCTTATTGACCTAAATAGGAATTGACTTAAAATATATATATATTTTCTTTATTACTTGCTTATATTACTTGCCTATTTTTTTTATTTACTTGTATTGATGACTTTTAAGTTGTGTTTAATTGTTAGTTCCTATCTATAAACACTGTTTTGATTAGGTCTATAGATGTCTATGATGGTTAGAGTAGCAGTAAAGCTAGAGATCCTACATACACAACTTCCAGGTTGTATAATATTTTAACGGAGCTTCTGACTGTAAAATAGTCAATAAAACATCGTCTTCATTTTGAAAGGCCTATCCAATGATATGCCACTCAATAGGGTGCGTACATTTTTTTTTCGTATCTACCGCCATATTGTATTTTACGGCCGCCATTTTGAACTTATAAAAACAAAACCTAGCCTATAACCATCGGGTCGATAAGACGAATTGATAGAGACCTCATTAATTAAAATCCATCCAGACGTTGGGATGTTTCGAGGATATAAAGAAATCCACATACACAGATACGCGTGAAAACATAACCCTTCTTTTCAATCGGGTAAAAATGAAAGAATGATTCAACAAAGCATAATGCATTTTAAATATCTCGATTTTTTGTATATATACCAATTCAAAAGCAATAAAATAAAGGAAAAGCTAAATTAATTAATTTATCGCACAATCAGATAAAAAATATAAAATAATAAATCCAAAGAAACATTGAAAGAGAATCAATTACAATTTTATGCTTTGTCCAATATGAATTCAACTTCACTGGGCTTTAATTCAATCTGCATTACATTTTCTTATTATCATTCGAATTTTTTATTGACTAGAAGATACAATAATTTAAAATTAAAAATCTTTATTTCTTTTAGATTACGACACTGTTTTTTTTTATAATTAAAATACTTTCCATTTATTTCTTAATGCACTTTGACACAAATACATGTGTATCAAATGCATATAACTCCTTATCTAATGAAATATGGAGAGAAAAAAATAACGATTATATTAATGTTGGAAACATCGGTGTGGAAAGCAATAGAATGTAACTGACGTACGTAAATTAATCATGTTTTTCATTTTATTTATTGATTTGAGTAAATTAATTTCAGAAGTAACTGAAAGCGTGCTTATAGCACAATTCTGTGTAATAAAATTTAAATGGATTAAATACATATTTATTAAACGAAAAAGATCTAAGGTATCAAATAATATGATTTTAAATTATTAGACATATATAAATAATATAAATACCGTGCATTTTCGTAAATTGAAAAAAATAATTATTATTATTTTAAAACTTTGAGTCTCTTATCATTAATTAAAGTTAATACAAGCTACCTTTACACACTTTTCAAATGATCTTAAAAAATCAAACATTGATCTTACTGATTAGAAAATTTATTAAAACTGATGAACGCGAGTTTTTTATTATTTGAAAAATGATGTTTGATATTTTACGTGCGTACCTCGGTACAATATATAAGAACATGTCTATAATAGTGAAATTTGTGTTAATACCGTTTGTTAATAAGTTAGAATAATGTTAAACCTTTTTGAAAAGCTTATAGGAATCTTTTTTTCAAAATATCTGATTTATTATGCATTAATTTTAAACTAGTGTTCGACCTTTAACATAATTTGTAGAGACAACACTGTGTATTTTAATTTTTTTTTCGGTTGATTTTAATTTAGATAAATTTTTATGATTTTCTCATTCATAGTTATTAATTAATTTATTTTTCCACACATCTTAAAATCATAAGTCAGAATATTAAACAACGAAAAATATTTCTTACTGTTTAAAACATATGCTGTGGAAATGATTAAAATGAATTTGTTAATATTCAAAATTTAACATTTTACGAGGATATCTTAATACAATATGTTTAAACGTTTCTAATTAATCAACTCAAATTTTGGTTTTAAGACGATGACACATACTCGACAAATAATGTTTTATATTTTACGAGGATGCTATATGTAAGAAATAATAAAGAAGGATAAAATCACGGAAAATGTGAAATATAATGACCTTTGTGTATTAACATTTTTCCGTCCGATTTTGTCTTTCTTTAATATTTGTTTTTAATATTTTTAATTAAAATTAAACCTACGTGTCTTTCTTCATTTTTTTAAATGATAGATTACTGCATTAAACAAGGAAAAACACTTCGTAATTTTATAACAAATTACTGAGAAACTAATTTACCAGAATTTGTTACTTTCTCATAATTTATATTTCACAATGTACAAGCATATGTCAATACAATATGTGAAAAAGTTTCTTAATTAGTCAACTTTAGTTTTAAGAAGATGAATTAGGCAGTTTGTTAAATTTTACACGGAAAAAACTGTTACTTAATTTTGGTTCATATAGCTCCATCCTAATATTTTCATTGGAATGATTAAATTTTAGTTAAATTAACCAAATTATTTTGTTAATTCAACAAATCGTTCGGTTAGTCCACCCAAAATTTGGTCATTCCAACCAAAATATTTGGATGGAGCTATTTGAACCAAAATTTAGTAATTTCAACAAAACAGTTTTTTCCATGTATGTTACTTGCGATCGCTATTTGGCATTAAAAGCAATAAAAAAAATAACATTAAAAAATGCTTTGGTGAACAATGCGAGCAAAAGTATCTTCATTTTGGTAAATTTTTAACTATAGCTAAAACTAAAGTATCGGCTTCGTCTTTACATTAGACCTTGACACAGCAAATTAAGCATTCTTCTGCTGTATTTGGGCTACGCCACTACTGTCAAATGCACACTTATATAAATTGATGAAAATTATTACGTTTAGACTAAATGTTATACTGGTGAATAGGTGAACAGGTGATGCTTTGATTGGATTCCTAGTTGCAGTGCAACTTTTGTGTAACACATCTTAGAGGAGTCTTTTGAATTTTTAGTTAAGTAATTTAAAGGTTACTACTGTAAAAAAAGAGAAAGACCCTCAATTTAAAAGTATATTTACGAAGTTATCAAGAGTTTTTAGGATTTTTTTTTAAATCATAAAAACTGTTACAGAAACAGAGAAATACATTTCTCAACATAATACTTAATATGTATCGCACTTTTCTTGTATTTGCATTACAATGGTTTTTTCTAATGTTTATTATAATATTTATTATTGTATACGGACTGATAAAAAAGATTTATCAATAGATTCTTTTCTTTGTTTATTCCATGTTGCACCCAAAATGGCGTATTTTACGGAAGTAGTTTGGAAGAACAGAGTTTTTTAGTGCAAAATCTGTTGTTATCCAAACCTACTTTAAATCCCGTTGTTGTTTAAAACGCTTATTTTGACACAGAACAGAAAATAATATAGTAACAGCTTTTTCGTATATCTGTACAAGAATTCTACACAGTACGACAACTATTTTAAAATCAAGGTAGAATTTTATACCTAAAAAACTTGTTGCAACTTCGTGACGATTGGACAATTGGTTAAAGAAGTTAGAGCCAAAAAAGTAAAAATTAAAGTCAAGAAATTAAGGTCAAGGACATTATGCTATTTTATTTGAAGTACTTATTTTCATTTTACGCTATATGGAGCATTATGAAATTGATATGCATTGTTGATATGCACCACAGGATATTTGCTACACAAATTTGGTCTTGGGGGAAGATATATTGTTCATTTACAGGCACATGCGAAAGAACTGGATTCCATTACTGGCTGTAGACTGTAATTGCTTGAGATGGTCTTTATAAAACAGATATGCGTTATTTAGGGTGCGTGACAGCATCTTCCATAAGGGAAAGAGGACGTGTAACAATATTTATTTTTTACACGATGGAACAAATATATTTAGTCACATCGTAATCTGTAAAGGGTAAATGTTAACAATCACATTCCGCTGTTTTTCGAATTTTGAGGATTAACTTACTTTTCCAATATTATGGTATGTTTTTAAGATCTACAAATAATTACAGGGCTCTGCTAAAACAGCTTGGATACATTGATGTTTTTGGATGAAAATTGCTGAAAGTGCGTTGTTAAGTGTTTTGAATTTTTGAGATGAACTAATGTTCACTAAAATATATTGCATGAATAATATCAATTCATATACAGGATATGGACACATTTCCGCTTACGGAGGGTGGTTTCCATCCATTTTATACCTGAATTATTTGTTTTTGATTTTATGTTACGTATATCATTTTCATGGCAACAAGAAATAATCCGTATATATTAAATACATTGGCAAAGCTTTATCTTTTGTCGATATATTGGATTTATACGAAATTGGTATTAATAAGGTTCATTATATCACGTTTTTTCTTAAATGGAGTGTGTAGAGTTTTTAGTTCGTTTCGAAAGACGCACAAAATAATTCGGATGTATGATGTTCGATAAGAGATAAATGTTTTGAAGTATATTATAATTATATTAACCTGCTTAAAACACTACCGAACTGATATTCACTCGAAAATGCTTTCTATACAAAATGAGTGGGTAGGCTTTAACCTCTATTTACAGGGAAACGCTAATGAACTCGATTGAATTATTAACTGTAACCATTATTTGGTTGAAATGCTTTTTATGAAATTCGTATAAGTTACGGGGCAAGGTATCGTATTCCGTAAAGTAAATAACCTTTATAACATTTTTAACATATAGGGGTACGTACAGAGGGTAAAGTGTTGCAAAATGATGGAAAAGAAATTGATAGGGGAAAATAGAAATAAACAAATAAACAAAATTTAAAATAAAATAAAATAAGTAAATTAAAAAAATATAAATATAAATCATAATAATAAATAAAGAAATATAAAAGAATAAAACAAGAAAAAAACCAAAAGATCCTTTTTTCCCTTCACTTTACTGCAACACTTTCGTTTTCTGCATGTGCTCCTTTCAGCTAGCACCATCTGTCGCATTCTTTTCAAGCTCTACTCTCTACCTTTCAGTTCCTTTTTGACCTTGTCCCCTTACGGACTCTTGTTTACTGTAGCTGATGACGAGCTGTTAATATTTTTTAGCTCAAAACGCGTCCTATGTACTGTTTTTGTTTTTATTTTATGGTAATTTTTTTTACAAAGATTTATTATTTTAATTGTTTCCTATCGCCAGTTTTCGTGTTGTTTCGCAGCTATGAACTTATTTTCAGTAAAACTGATAATAAGAAAACCAAATGCAGCTTGTTTTTGAAAATCTTATTGTTTTCGCTTTCAACTTGAAAGCCTCGGAAAAGAATGTTTTACATTAACAGGAGAAAAATATTTAATGTAATATTTTAACATTAATTATGGGCCCCGTAAAACTATTATCCCTCAAATCCGACTAATGTTTTGATAATCGGTTCATCAGATCAAAGAGTTTATTCTAACGTATGTAGAAAAAATGTGTTTTGTACAGAACTAATCTGTACTCTCAAACTAACTGATTTTCAACATATGCTCGACTCCATTCAGATGGCCATAACTTAATATGTAATTCGAATATTCTATTTCGATCCACGTACATATTCCAAATATTTAACTACTGGGGAAAAAGTAAAAATAAAATGATTTATTGTTCTCAACAAAGGGGAATCTCTTATTGATGACAACAACGCATGACTCAAAAACATGAAACATTTTAACTGTCAACAATTTTTCATTATTTCTCTAATTCTATAACCATAAAATAAATAAACCATCTAAATTAACTAATTAATCTTACAAACAGTGACACAAATAAAATAATACATCACAAGAAAATTTCAATGCGAATATGAATTGCATTTTTTTTTTTTTTTTTTTTTTTAAACATAGTTCAACGCAACCCCGCTTTTATTGAATTTGCATTATCTTATTTTATTATCATTCAAAAAAAATTATTGCCTTTAAGGAATAATGATTTAAACTTAAAAGACATCTTTTTTTTCCCCTTCACAATATTGTTTTCTTTTTTCTAATTAAAAATATTTCCTTTTATTTCATAATGCACTTTGACATAAACTTATTTGAATCAAAGAACTATAGCTTTCCCTGTTTAATGAAAGGGGAAGAAAAAAATAAAAAAAATCATTGGCGTTGGAAACACCAGGCAACAAGCGGTAGAATGTAATTGACATACGAAAATTAATTAAGGTTTTCATTATATTTATTTGTAAAAACTAATTAGAAAATTTATTGAAAGTGTGATTCTTAGGAAATGCTGGAAAGAGATTTCAATTGATTTGATAAATATTTATCTCTGTTGAAAAACTATGTAGTTTTACGTTAATATGATTTGAAGTTATAAGATTTAGGTGGAAATTCTACATCTTTCAGTCAATTTTTTTTTTTCGTTTCTTAAATGTGGATATTATATCTACTTTTTATATATAAAATCCTAATGAAACGAATATCATGAAACGGCTGAAGTGAAACGAATTTATGAAACGATTTTATGGAACGACTGATTAAACATCTGATTATGTTTCACGGCGATTTCTCTTGAAATACGGAATACTTTGCGATGAAATTAACAGTAAAAATCTGAATTGATCCGCAGATCCCAAAACTGGTATTAGAAATTTTAAATTCGAATTAGTTTTCGAAATATTAATTTTTTTCTAATTTTATGTACTTTTCTCTAATGATGACAACTCAAATTTTAATCATAACAGGTATTTTTTTTTTATATTTTAGAAAAGGTTATAATTTTAAACTAATTTGGCGACAAGTTTAGCTTCCCTTAAATGTATGGTAAGAACAATGCTTTTCTTTTATTTCGTTATCATTTTATTTAATACAAAACTTTCATTTAACGGAAACATTTAAAATTAATGGATTTCACTTTTTTTTTCTTTTTTTATTTATTTATTTTTTTTTAAATTTTTTTTTTAATTTTTTAATTTTTTTTTTTTTTTTTAACGAAGCTAAAAGAAAAATATTAGCCACAGATATCATATATGCAACGATGTACCTAAATGGCGCCAAAATGATATTATTTTGACTGACATGGTAACCCGGCTATTGTTGCTTATTTATTAACTAGCAAACCCCGCGGTTTTGCTCGCGTAATAGTTCAAATATGCCAAGTGATATTTGCATGACTATTTTTTATTAGAAGAACACTTTTTGGAACAATTCAAAAATTACAAATTTAAGCCACAGTTTGACTAAACTTCATTATAAAAGTGCAATAGACAGAAATGAGATTTTAAATTATTAGAAGAACGAAAACTAAATCTTAATAAAGGCTAATTTAGAAGATATTTTGAGACTTATATGCTCATTTCAGTATTCATTTGAAGATTTGAATTTTTTAGAAACCATCTTAACACATTTACATCTTAAAATTAACCATCATGTCAAATTCCAAGCTTCTTTTCTAACAGTCTACCACCTCTCTCGTGTTAGTGGCACCAACATAAAATGCCAAAACAGAGTTGAAATAGAATGTCTCGAAAAATATTGAACCAGATACTGTCACCATTAATTTGCCAACATTAACCTTGAAATCGGTTGCTATTTCTTAATATTCTATAGAAAACGGAATTTAGATATTTTTAAAGGCTTTCTTGTTCCTGCCAACCGCGGTAGTGACACCCGCATAAAGTATAGCCCGTATAGGATCAGGGACTGTCACTCTTGATTCGCAACCAATAACTTCTATAATCGGTTTATTATTTCCTGAGATTCCATAGAAATCGTAATTTAGGACTCTTTTAGAATTATTTTCGCTCCTTCCCTTCGCTTCACCCTTTTTAATTTCGAATTTATTTTCGACTGTTCTTAGAGGACATTTATATTTTATAAGTAACTACCATGCTATATTTTAAGTTTCTAGCCTCTTCAGTACCGCAGAATCGTAATTTAGAAAGTTTTTTTGCTCATGCAACCCTCTAGGGGTTATGGCACCGACATAAAATATAGCTTATGTTTGAGCAGTTTCTATCACCATCAATTTTCAACCATTATGTTTGAAATCGGTTTCATATTTCATACGATTGCATAAAAATCGTAATTTAGAACGCTTTTCGCTCGCTTCATACTTTTAAATCTGATATTTTCTTTCGACAATTCATAGAAAGCATTTGCATCTTTGAAGTAATTACCTTCCCAAATTTAATCTTTTAGACACCCTTTTAACACAAAAAACGCAATTTAGACATTTTTTGCTCCTGTAACTCTCAGGTGGTAGTGACAACAACGTAAAATATAGGCTATGTTGGAGCGGGGACTGTCACCATTAGTTTGAAACCATAACTTCTGAAATCGGTTTATATTTCCTGAGATTGCGTAGAAATCGCTATTTAGAACTTTTTTAACGTTTTTTCGTTTATTTTCACTCCATTTAAATTTCAAATTTTTAAGGAACTCTTCTCAGAGAGCATTTACATTTCATAAGTAATTCCCATGCCAAATTTCAAGTTGCTAGCCCCTTCAGTATCACAAAAATTACAATTTAGAACGTTTTTTAAAATGCGACCACAGGGTGGTAGTGACGCCGACATTAAATAGATCTCATATTGGAGCAAGGGCTGTCATCATCAATTTCCAACGATTACTTTTGAAATCGGTTGGGTACTTTCTGAGATTGCGTAGAAATCGCCATTTAGAACGTTTTTTAGAACTCCTTCCGCACATTTTCACCCCTTTTAAATTTCGAATTTTTTAAGAAATGTTCTTAGACATCACTTATATCTTATAAGTAACTACCATTCCAAATTTCATGTTTCTAGGCCCTTCAGTAACAGAAAAATCGCATTTTCGAACTTTTTTTGCTCCTGTACCCCCTTTGGGGGTAATGGCACCGACATAAAATGTAGCCTATGTTGGAGCTGGAGCAAGGGTTGTCACCATCATTTTGACACCATTAATTTTGAAATCGGTTTGGTACTTCTTGAGTTTGCGCAAAAATCGTCATTTAGAACGTTTTTTAGAACGTCCTTTTGCGCATTTTCACCGCTTTTAAATTTCGAATTTTTTAAGAAATGTTCTTAGAGATCATTTATATCTAATAAATAAGTACCATGCCAAACTCCATGTTTCTGGGCCCTTCAGTAACACAAAAATCGCAATTTCGAACGTTTTTTTGCTCCTGCAGCCCCATTAGGGGTTGTGGCACTGACATAAAATGTAGCCTATGTTGGAGCAAGGGTTGTCACCCTCATTTTGATACCATTATTTTTGAAGTCGGTTTCGTACTTCTTGAGATTGCGTAAAAATTGTCATTTAGAATGTTTTTAGAACGCTTTTCGCGCGTTTTCAACCCTTTTTAATTTCGATTTTTTTAAGAAATGTCCTTAGAGATCATTAGTATCTTATAAGTAACTGCCATTCCAAATTTCATGTTTCTAGGCCCTTCAGTAACACAAAAATCGCATCTTTAGAACGTTTTTTGCTCCTGCACTCCCTTTTGGCCAGTGGCACGGACATAAGATATAGCCTATGTTCTAAGTTGGGCTAACACCATCATTTTGATACCATTACTTTTGGAATCGGTTTGGTTGTTCCAGAGCTTACCTCCTACAAATAAACAATTCTTACCTCTTTATAATATTAGTATAGATAAATGTTTATTTGAATTTATTTTCTTTTTATTTACAAAAAAATTTTATAAATTTTTTGTTCTATTGTTATTAATTAAACTTTTTTTTATATTTATTGTTATTTCATTTTAAAAGTAACAGGAAATAGTTTAAAAATACATATGTAACTGGTATTCGAAAACAAGGCTTTCGCAAAATTGACGTAAAACAAAAAAATGCACGCCATACCCGGTGCGTATATGACAATACAACAAATCATGACATTTAATTTGAACGTCAAAGCAATGTTTTAATGGTACTACTTCTCGTGTCGACCGATTTCGCCAAGTTATATAAATCGCCAAACCACTCGCCAAATTATACAAATTGACATAATTTTTTACTTTAAATAATGAAAGAACAAATAAATTAGTATAACATTAATAAAAATACAAATAAAACGTCGAAATAAGAATCCTCTGATAGCGTAAACACGTGTAACTTCCTTAAAGTCAAGTGAATGTGACATTTACGATCAACCATTATTGGCATTTAATTTTATAGTTTAGCAACAGATTTTAGATATAACAGGTAACAAATTGTGAATTAAACACGAAAACAACCATTGGATGTCTTAACAGCAACTGATTCTGCCTTAATTTTTTGCAATTAAAGGGAATTGAATGAAAAAACCCGTTTACAGGGAGATCGCTACAGGTTTATCTTCTCTAATCTTTTTAAAATCGATCAAATCAGCGTGCTTTTACATTCTGCAGTGTCTGAACGGGTGTTAGTGAGCGGAGCTTGCATGGGGTAGAGCCCACTAGTTATATATTATATGAATAGGAATATTATATCTCTCTATATACATATATATATGTGTCTCTCTATTCTAAAAAAAAGTAACTACCGCTGTCACCGCCGCCGCCGCCGCCGCCGGTTTTGAATTTTTTGTGACCGGAGGTCTTTCTTCGTTAATATTAAGCAAAATAATGCATACAAAAATATGAAAATATGTAGTATTATACAGAAATGTTTGATAAACACGCTGATGCAGACAGTTTTCACATCGAAGAATTATTTTAAGAGATATTTAATGCTAAAGTTGGACAAAATCGTTCCACTAAAAAAGTTTTATAGGAGCAAAAACTGTTCATAGGAATTTAATAATTTTTAGATCATTTTATGCGTTAGAATTTGCCGGAGTGCAGATTGCATTAATTTTTTTATTTTGACTAATTTTTTGAGGTTTTATTTCTATTTTAAATTCAGATTTTCAGCATTTCTAGAGATATTTTTTAACAGATTTTAGAAAGTGATATTAATTTAAACTGTTGCCAACTGTATAAACAGCGGAAGCAATAATGTTTGCTTCAAAAAAAAAGAAAAAAAAAATATTTATACGTGTAAATAAATTAAAAAATTATTCACACGTGACTATTATAAACAGAAAAAAATCATTTGGAATTAGAATTAAATAATTGTGTACAAAAAGCAGGAACTTATTAAAAATTATGTCATAAAAACTATAATTACACCTGAATTTTAAGAAAGAAAGGAATTTGTAAAGCAATAAATTTATTAACATGCGTTAGAAGTCTTAAATAGGAGAAATTACGTCATATTTACGTCACATTACAGTTATTACATAAAATAAACACAAAATAATATTGCAAAACGGTTTAAATTTAGAAATTGCGCTAGACATTTATTTGATATTTTAAGAGGATACTTTTCAACTATTTTTGTTAGGAAAGCGCAAATAATATTTAATTTCTAACACAAGTATTTTCACCTGAATATTAAAAAGAGAAAGAATAGTTTGGCCAAAATTACGTCAGATTAAAAACGATTAATTTAAAATGTCTCATTTAAAAGAACTTTCTTTTCACTTTGTTAAAAAATACCAGGAGACAAAGACTCTGTTTACTTAATTCCTTTTATATTAGCTTATTTTGAAATGTTGTTACACGTGTCTACGTCATCAAGTTATTTTTATTTCGACGTTTTATTTGTATTTTTATTAATGTTGTACTAATTTATTCGTTTTTTCGTTATTTAAAATAAAAATTATGTCAATTTGTATAATTTGGCGAGTGGTTTGGCGATTTATATAATTTGGCGAAATGGGTCGCCGGGATAATCAAGTAGTACCGCAACGGATTTGGCGTTAAAATTCCCCAATCAAAGAGAAATGAATAGAAATCCGTTTATAGAGAGATCGCCACTGTTTTTTAAATTATAATTCAATCGTTCGAAATCTTTTTAAAGCCGATCAAATTAGCGTGCATTTAGAGTCTACGGTGTCTAGACGGGGGGTTGGCGAGCGTAGCTCGTAGGGGGCCGAGCCCCCTAGTGTATATATATAGAGAGAGACAGGGAAAAGAGAGAGAGAAAAGTGTTACCGTTACATTGTAATACCTTACAGTAGTTTTTGCAATTTAAATGTAACGCCGCTAACTTAATTTAAACTTATTGTTTGTGGTAACCTTGTTTTGAAATCTTGTCGACCATTTTTCTCGCGCACTATTGGACTGATTTTTTTCATTATTTATTTAAAAGAAAGTTAATCATTTTTCATGGAGCTTATACTACTGAAAAAAAAGAATTTGAATTGATTAGATATTTTTTAGAACTCGGAAAAGATTAAAAAAAAAAAAAAAAAAAAAAAAAAAAAAAAAATGGTTAAACGTGATCTGAGATAGCGCCAGAGAGTTTCGTTTAATATTCCTTTCAAAAGAATGTATCCTTTAATTAATAAATACAAATCCTTAATTTATAATTATTAACATTTTCAACACGAATGTAGTTAGCAGCACCATATGATGGCACCAATTTGGTATTAAAATTATTACATTTGACAGAAATTTGTTTAACCAAAATTACAAATATCCAAGAACTGATTTTTAGACAATTGTAACAGCATATGTTTGCGTATCTGAAAGGTATATTTAATTACATGATTTAATTTCGTAATGGTGATATGAACTTATTTTCAGTAAAATTGATAATAAGAAAACCAAAAGGAAGGCGCGCTTGTTTTTGAAAATCTTATGGTTTTCTTTTTCAAATTGACAGGATCGGATATAATATTTTACATTAACATGAAAAAATATTTAACATAATATTTTAACATTAATTAGCTTCATGGGCCTTGAAAAATTATTACCTCTTAAATCCGACTAAAGTTTTGATAATCGATTGATCAGATCGAAGAGTTAGTTGATTTCAACGCATGTATAAACAAGTTGGAAATTGCTCGTCAAACGTGGCAAATGAGGTGCGTTCGTACTATAACTAGTTTTATAATTATTTTTTGCACCCCATATCGTACTGAATGTATATTTTTTTGCACTTCATAAGTGCATAGTCTGTAACGTGCACTTGCAATATTTTTTTTTCCCATTCCCAGTAATGTAACAGAACACTTTTGACTGTCCCTGTAATTAAACTATACATCCTATTTACATAAAATTTGAAATGGCTCGACAAAATTTTGCAACAATTATATATTTAAAATTTCAGACCATTCGGTTGGGTAGTTTTTGCTCTGTTTTATACACAGACGGACAGACAGACGGACTGAACGACGACTATAGGTGCTACGTATTTATATAATTACGAACGCACCTAAAAAGGGTGTTTTGAACAGATTCTCAAACTAACTGATTTTCAACATACGCTCGGCTGCGTTCAGATGGCCGTAACTTAAAAAGTAATTTGAATATTCTAAACTCGAACCACATGCATATTCAACATATTTAACTATTGAAAATAAAAAATAAAATAAAATGCTTTATTGTGCTCAACAAAAAGGAATCTCTTGTTATTGAGAGCAACGGATGCCTCAAAAACATAAAACATTTCAACTGTCTAGAAATTTTCATTATTTCGCTAAATCTACAACCATAAAATCAATAAAGCATCTAAATTAATTAATCTTACAAGCGGTAACACAAATAAAATAATACATCTAAAGAAAATTTCAATGCAAATATAAATTTTTACTTTTTATTTCTTTCAATATAATTCAACACAACCCCGCTTGAATTTGCATTATCTTATTTTATTATCATTTAAAAAAAAATATTGCCTTCAAGCTTCAATGATTTAAGCTTAAAAAACTTCATTTTTTTTTTTCACAATATTGTTTTCTTTTTCCTAATTATTCTTTTTATTTGTATTTCCTAATGCACTTTGTTATAAACTTGTTTGAATCAAAGAGCTATAGCTTTCCATGTTTAATGAAACGTGAAGAAAAAAATAATAATTTGATTAGTGTTAGAAACACCAGGCAACAAGCAGTAGAATATAATTGACATACGAAAATTAATAAAGGCTTTCCTTACATTTGTTTGTAAAAACTAATTAGGCAAATAATTGAAGGTGTGATTCTTCAGAAATGCCAGAAAACGTTTTTAATTGAATTGATAATTATTTTTCGATGTTGGAAAAAGGTTTAGTCATAAGATAATATTTGAAATTACAATATTTAAGGAGAAGTTCTACTTCTTTGGGTCAAAATTTTCCTTTTGTTTTTTTCATTTCTTAAATGTGCAGATTGTTGCTCTTCAGCGTTTTTGTGATATTTCAGTTCTTTACAGTGTTTTTGCACCTTAAATGTAACACCGCTCGTGTAACGTAACGCTTGTCTAAAATCTTATTATTCTCGGAACCCTGTTTATCAAACCGTGCGACCATTTTTCTCTGCACTATTCGACCGATTTCCTTCATTTTTAATTTAAAAGAAAGCCAATAATTTTTTTCTTGAGATTATACTACCGGAAAATACTATTTTAATTGATAAAATAATTTATTTGAGCTTGCAAAGGTGGGTAAGCCTGTTCAAACATCGCACAAAGGCTTGTGTTTTATATTTCCTTCAAATCAAACGTTAATTTGTAATCATTAAATTCTTAACTTTTTCAATAAGAGTACAGATGGCAGTACCAATTAATTTAATTTTTAAATTATTACACTTGGAAGTTGTTTTATAAATTAAATTAAAAATATTCAAAAACAGCTTTTAGGACAATTTTAACAGCATATATTTGTATATTTGAAAGGCATATTTAATTACATGATTTAATTTTCGCTTAAGAAAAAAAAATCCTTCAAATGCCAAAAAAAAAAAAAAAAAAGAAAAAGAAAAAGAAAAGAAAAGAAAAAAATTAAGTAGGTCCAACAGACAATAATATGTTATTTTGAACGATTTATCAAAATTTCACAAAACAAAATATCTTAATTTCTCAAAAAATGAATTTTTGAATAAAAAAAATAATAAAATATTTATAAAGATTTTTTCCTTAAAATGACAAAAATAATTAAAAAAATTCCGCAAAACTGAATCTATTATGTAACGAAATGTATTCAGGAAAAAATTTCATAATCAAAATTTCATACTCAAACTGATATTCAAATCAGAAACCTTTTAATTAGCAGGCAAATGCGGAATGCGGTACCAGGGACTATCTAGCCTGTGCGAAAAACACCGAAATTAAGGTTCAGTTAGAAAATTTAAATCGCAAAAATGATGGGATATCATTAAATTTATTCATTTAATTAAAATAATACATGACTTCATTATATTTTTTTTCATTTGTTGTGTGATCGAAGATATTCAGCTATTAGTATTAAAAATTCCAGATATCTAACTTATACAGCTTTTGGAACGAGCTTTGTGATAGACAGACCGACAGAAAGACAGAGGGGAGAGACGAAGAGCGTTTCGTCAGATGAAGGAAATCGCAAAAAAAAGGCGAAAAAGTGACCTTTTTTATTCAAATGACCGCCATTTTGTCGAAAATCAACTTTAAAAACTAAATGTTGTTATAAACTCTATATAATTTAATGCCTTTTCATTATATGGGAACTAAATTAGTTTTAGAGATGACCGTGAACGGAGAAAAACAATCGCTCGATTGGAAGTCTACTGCGCATATCTGGAATCACACAAGACAATTAATTCACATTTTTAAGGGACAGGTAAGCGAAATTTGGGGGAAAAATCGATTTTTACCTTTTTATATCATTAAATAGTTTAAATAGTTAAATAGTTATCTTTCCAACTATGTGTCACACATGTTTATATATTTAAAAAAGAAGTGTTGGAATTATTCATTCTTTCTAAGACTACTTCACAGCTTAATGGCCATTTAAATCTTTAATTGACTTTTTCTCAAAACTCGAATTTTTCATGTTTGCGTTCCTTTTTTTTCAATATCTATTAAACTTAAGAACTAAATTTTTAAAAAATACTTTTATTACGTTATATTGTATACTTTAACACATGATTTAATGATTTGTTGAGAATTATTTATTTTATGCATGGAAATCTTACCAAAAATGCTAATTTAAAAATATCTTTCAATAAATAATTAATAATTAATTTTCAGTTTCACTTAGAAAGAAAATGGTCTGTTAAAATACGTAAAGCATGTTACTCAAACTACTCTAAAAATTCTAGGCCTCTATCTTTCACCATTTCTGAGAAAAAGGTACATAAAGTTGGTGAATTTAAGATGGCCGAGATAGAGCTTTCCCGGTCCCCTTAAACAAACAAAATTTAAATATCAAAGTAAAATATCAATAAATATAATGTGAAAAGCCCGAATGTGAAATCTATTTTCTTTGTTACAGATAAAAAATTCGTAAAAATCACGTAAAATCTAGGTTAAAGAAGTAGAATCCCTAATTAATGAAATGCAATTATTTTTGCATTATACATCTTTAACCCTTTATGCCCTGCCGGCACTTTAAAGTACCCTTAAAGTAACTTGTTATAAAATCCCTTTAATACATCGATTAGAAAAAATACACTTTAGAATGAGTTATAGTTATTTTACTGTATCTTGTTCCGAAAGCATTATTGGTTGCACAAAACATAAATAATTTAAAAAAGACAATTTCTTTGCCTTTAAGTCTTTTTAACTTTCTTGACTTTCAATGATTGGGGGAGAAAATTTTCAGTTCTCAAAGATCTCTATATTTCTTGCAAAAACATTACATTTCCTAATTCTATACTTACTAAAAAAAGATTTTAAATAAAATATTTGAGTGTTGTTATAAATTTTTTACAAAATCCTTATAAATTGGAATTTAATTAATTAATTGTAATTTGAAAAATCCTTCGAAAATTTATGAAATGATTGTGTAAATCTTATAATGTAGTTTAAAAAAATCACAAAAAATGCTGTAGAACATGAAATTTCCATGAATTCATAATTTGGGACATAAAGGGTTAAAATGAAAGTTACACAAACTGTGCTTGTAATTGTTTAATTCAAAATTTAATGCTAATTTCTAAATATTCTACAATTGATATTTGACATTATACGAGCTTACCTCATTACAACATGTAAGAACATGTCTTATATAGTCAACCGCATGTTAATATCGTTTGTTAATAAGATGCAGCTGTATTAAGCTTGATAGAAAAATGTTTTTGTTATGTGGAATACGTTTTTCCTTTTCATTTTTTTAAAAGAAGTTTTTGCTAGTCAGGCATTTAATATTAAACAGTTTTCTACCTTTAAAAAATGTTATATAGAATTTATTGTGCATATTTATTTTTCTAATTATAATTATATTCTATCTGTTGGATACGTAGGAGTATTATTTTTTACATCTGTCCTCAAATACACCTGTGTTTATTGGTACTATGTTTATCAGAACAATAGTTTTAACATTAACAGTTATTGATATGGGTTGGTTGTAAAAGAGAAACAATTATATCACGCATTTTTAAAACTTTTAAAGAATTTCAGTTTAAAAAACTGAAAACGGTCTAAATCGTAAACTGAGTTTTGACGAGATATAAAATGATTAAATTACTATAGAATTTATTGCGCATATTTATTTTTCTAATTATAATTATATTCTATCTGTTGGATACGTAGTAGTATTATTTTTTACATCTGTGCTCAAATACAGCTATGTTTATCAGAACAATAGTTTTAACATTAATAGTTATTGATATGGGTTGGTTGTAAAAGAGAAACTTTTATATCACGCATTTATAAAACATTTAAAGAATTTCAGTTTAAAAAAATGAAAACGGTCTAAAACGTAAACTGAGTTTTGACGAGATATAAAATGATTAAATTACTATTTGAACAAACCTAATGCTTATACAGGTTTTATTTTATAAAAATAACCACAAATACACTATATGGTCATTAATGACCGGCAACTTTCAATTTTAGACATTTTGTCGAATATTTAGAAATATGCTTGACAGATTCTTCTGGAATTTCGGGATTAAAAACAACAGGTATGACCTCATAGTTAGCAATGACGATTTGTTAAGGGGGGCAATTAGGGGGCCAACAAAAAATCAAATAAAAAAAAATAATACTTGGATCACCCTGCAAAATAAAATGAAAGAACTGATCTACCGCTACCGAACATAAATAAGCAGACATTGTGCAATATGTGTATTCTTTTGTGTAAGAATAGCACGTATATTAATAGACATACAGCGATTTATTTAAAAAAAATTAAAAAATCTTGCATGTTCTTTGTTTATAACATGTAGGGTTTTCAACCAAATTTAACTCCGGTTTCAGAAAAATTGACAAAATATAGTAGAAACAATATAGTGCAATTGGAATATAAATATATCAAATATTTTCGGAAATATGAGCAGTTATATGAAAGAATTTTTATCTGCGCATGCGCGAACGATAACAAGGATCATTTTACATAATTTAATAGTCAATTCTATGGAGCAACTTATTAAAAAAAATTTAGTCAAATATCGTAAAAATTCAGAAAGATATCGGCGTTAAAGGGAGCAAATTTGTAGTTGTTCTCTAACAGCAGCTGAATGATAAGGGATTTTACACAAATTGTCATTTTTATTAACTGACTTTCAGAAAAAAGATAGTATGTAGTGAGTGTCAACGAGTAGATTTGGAAAAAATGCTTCGATTTTCAAACTTCTTTTGATCATGGTATAGGCTTGTTCTGGTGGTTATCCAAAAAAGCATCAATAAAAAATGAAAATAAAAAATTAAAATTAAAAATTAAAATTAAAAATGACAATTTGTGGAAAATCCCTTCCATCAGAAATACGTTTGCAGGAGTGTTATGTAAGATGTGAAGAATTATCGGCTTCTATTATTACAAAACAGTCATTATACAAGAAATATTAGGTGAAGATGAAAGAGCAGCCGTGAAAAGATATAACTCTGATTTTCTCGTCAGAATGGGGGAGGGGAAGGGGTAATGGCCATAATTTTTTTTCGTGTTTTTTTCATCTTCACCTAACACTTCATTTATAATGGCTGTTTCATAATAATAGAAGCCATCAGTCCATCGGAAGAAAATAACTCGGTTAAAGCAGAAAGTCGGATAATCGGACTGTACTGTAGTTAAATTTTAAGACTTAAAACACACTCTTTCATTTTATGTAAAACGACGTCATCCGAATCCGCTATAAATTCCTCATTTACGATCCAGTCATAGAACTACAATAAAGCGTGGATAGGACGTTACTATGTCAGAATAATAGACAAATCTAGCTAAAAGAAATCATCAAAAAGCTCTATCAAAAAAATCGGCTATATAATGATTCATAGGCTTTCATTCGTTTGTAATATATTAATATAGATACTTAAAATTAAATTTAGTTTATAATAGTTCCATGTTTTATCAGAAATCATTCATTTATATTTTTCTCAAAATAGCGCTAATTTAATTACATGTTTGTCGGTTGTTATGAGAAAATGGCAATAAAAAGATATAATTACTATTTTTCAATTATTTAATTAAGCAAATGTCGCTAAAACCTACAAAAAAAATTATATCGCAAAAATAAATGGAGATGCACTTTTCAAACAAATTGCATTTAAAAGGACATATTTTTCCCAATACGACCGTAAAAAATTGAAAATGTGTGATTCTTATAAGTTTAAAAATTGCTATAGAGTATTTAATCGTAGGTATTGTTTTACGACTGGCTTATACAACGTAACGTTATTTTTTGGAGACGACAAAAAATAAACTGGGAGAAAGAAATAGCATACCGGGGGCTAAAAAAATAGGTAAGTAAAATAAAAAATAGTTTCACATTGATGAGAAATAATGAATTAGTTCACTTTTTACTTAGTCTGTTTTTTTTTTTTTTTTTTTTTTTTTTTTTTTTCAAATTTAATTTTTACTTGTTCAAAACATTTATTCGAAAGTCTTACAGCGTTTCTTGATTTTTCTTTGATTTTTTTTTTTTTTAATGATCCATTCATCGGAAATAAAGGAATTATTTTTTATCAATCTGTTTGATATTTAGTCAACTAAGTTTATACTTTATGTTTCTGAAACTGTTTGAAATAGTTTTAAAAAATTCAAAATTTTAATAATTAATATTTGGACGTATAATTTGGCTACGTAATAAAGAATACTTTGGAATTATACGAAAATTTTAAAACATTAAGAACATGAGAAGTTCCCAACCACGGGAATAAGTTCCATTAAGCGAATACTTTTGTGTTGATTTGCAATGGTAAACGTTTAACAAAAATGTTTTGACGATTGGTTTCCTTCAGATGTGAGGTGAATTTTTAGAACAAATCAATTCGCTTTTCAGAATGCACTATCGCATTTTGGTATACAATTTATATTTTTTTTTCAGTTTATCAATTACGAGGGTCGATCCAGAAGTAATGCTCTCAAAGAGTTCCAGAGCCACCTGAAGCTGTGAGGCGAAATGCGTTAGGAGCACTGTGCTCGGCTGTTCCCGCACTCGTGATTCCCCCTGCCGGGCTGTGCTGCGCCACTCATTCTTGGCTCAGCAGCCGTCTGAGATGGAGATTCCATTGTTGATCACGCCAAGTTCAAGGTCCTTCCCTTAATTCAATTTTTGCATGCAAAAAAGACTCCACCCGTGGATAATCGCCCTCAGTCGACAGAGGTGTATGGCGAGAAGTGTATGTCCGTTCAACACGTCCGAAAGTGGTGCAGGGAGTTTAGTGCCGGTTGGAAGGAAGTCCACGATGAAGAATGGAGTTGAAGATCGTCAATTTCGGAGGTAGTTATCGAGATGGCGGTTATGGGACCTCGCACATAGTGATTGTCACTTGTTCCCCAAGATTAAAAAAAAAAAAAAAAAAAAAACATTTGGGTGGCCAACGCTTCCGGGGCGACCATGACGTCAAGAGGTGAAATGCTTACTCAACAGCTAGCCGGCGGAGTTCACGACATTGGGATACAGAAATTGGAGAACCGTCTACAAAAATGCGTAGAAAAGATGGCGATTATGTAGAGAAATAGAGCAAACTTTCTACTTTCCAATGATGTAAGTTTTTATGAGATAATTAATGTTGTATATTTGTAAATTTGATGGGAACCTCATTTCTGGATCGACCCTCGTAAATCATGTTTTTTTAGGGGGGAAGGGGGGAGGGAGATTTTTTTCTTGGTTTCAGTAATGTTTGCACGATCAATGATATGACAAAGAAATTTGAACCCGGGGAGACCAGAGAACCGGCGGCGCCCGATTTCCTCTTATTAGATTGAGGTGGGACAGGTGGAATTTTTCTTCCTGTTGAGTTTAACTGAGTAACGCAGAACGGGTCTGCTATAAGTTAAATTAAAGTAGTGTATTTTCTTTTCCAATTTATTTTGTCAATAATATATTTTTTCAATAAGAGAAAACTCATATTTCCAAATTAAATGGAAAAATAATCTATTTGGTTTTCTTAATATTACAAAAAAAATATTCCCTATAAGTAGAGTTCAGGTGTCTAGCAGAAATTTGGTCTCCAAATGCTCTGAAAACACCAGTATTTTAAAGTAAATTTTTTCGCCTTATCTAATGGCAGATGGAATTATCTGCAATTAAAGAAGGCGAAATAAACTGCAAGAAATTAGAGGTGTTCAGAGCTTTTGGAGTGCTGATTTACGCGGGATAGATGGCAACACTATATGTAAAAAAATAAAATAATAATAAAATTAAAAAATAAAATAAAAGTAAAAATGCTAGTTTTTATATTCTATAAATCCCTTATATCTTTGTCTATACTAACCTACAGTATTATCGCATTTTTTTTCTGTTCACACATTTATATCGTTATTAAAAAGTGATATATCTTCATTTTATAACTAATATTTCCAATAGAAAACCAAAGTTTGTACAATATTGACATTTTGTTGCTAATAGGGGAGACCAGAGCTAGTAGAAGCAGTTTTTAGTTATTCAGTTTTATTATTTTTTTGTTTAAGTTTTTTAACAAACTTTAACTGCACTTTTAAAGAACAGGCATTGGGCTATAAATACCCGAAGTTTTGAGTTTGTAGCATTTTTAGTTTTTGTTTAGCGGAAGCCTAAAGTAAAAGGAAAATTGTGCGCCAACCTGTCCCGTCACGGGGCAAGTTGCCTATGCCTATGGGGTAAGTTGGCACACGCTTTATAAAAATTTAAATGAAACTCAAATAAGACACGCAGTTAAGAGAAATCAATTTCATTATTACCAGTAAATTTAAACAAAGTATATTTATCGCCGTACAATGAGTAAGTTTAAGGCGTTATCGCCGTACAATGTAAATTCTAAATTTAACAGACCTAAAAATAATGAATAAAATATTAACATTGACTAACTTCTATCCTACTTGATATCATCATCAGAGTTACAGTTGTCACAAATAAAAAATCGAGTGTCTCCGTTTGGGCAAGCCTCGTGTGCCCAAAATCTTGCATTGCAACCACTTTTCTTTTTGTTTGCTGTATATCAAGCTACCACCACATACCAGATACCGAGCCAACTTGCTCCATGTTCAATGCGCCTACTAGCCCCATAATAAATTTCTTCACAAAAGGGAGACATAACCTTCTAAACATAAATAATCCAAGTAAATCACATATGGGATAGGTACAGTTAATCATACGCTAAGAAAAACTGCACAAGTTAAATCGCAATTATTAAGATAAGTATTAGAAATTAGAAAAATAATGGAGCAACAAAAAATTACTTATGAGTGAAAATAAAAATCGTAATAAATGTCCACTTCACTTAGTTAACGGTGCAAAACTACAATAAAGATTGTAAAAAGCAAGAAGAAAGGTACTCTGTCACTGGTTGCGCAATCTATCCACAAACAGGCGATTTATGAGGACTGCGCCTACTTACCCTGTCTCCAACTAGCCCCGGTCTCCCCTATATCCCGTGTAAAAACTATATTTCTATAATTTAGGCTATCATTGTAAATATCTGCAATATCATACCAATTTTTAACCAATACTTTTATCTCATTGGAAGTATATCTGATGAATCCAATAGTGGCATGATATTGAGTCTCAGCATAATCAATATTAGCTTCAAAGTAAGCATTATTAATCACTTTAAATTAAGAACTATTAGACAAAATTTTTCTGACGCTGAACATCTCTAAAATATTTAGCATGATGAAGCAATAACTAAATTATTTTTTAATCCAATTTATTCATTAAATTTTAAAACTCGGTGTTTAATCTTTATGAAATCTAATTTTAGAATTAAACAGATTTTCTTATTTTAAATCACAGTAAAGGTTTCTAGAAGTACTCCTACGTTTAAATTAAATTATGTTAGATTGGATTAATTATTAAAATTACAGCAGAGACCTCTTATAAAGAAACTGAAAGCAGTGTGAAAATAATGCGTTATATGGTGACTTCGTTAAGTACGTAACTTGATTATGGAAATTAGATATTTAAATGTCAACAAGTGCCAGTTGTTTATAAACTATTTAGGGCAATGTATAATTTAAAAGAAAAACAGAGATTTAAGAAAATTATTATTCTTTTTTATAGCATCAATTCTAATTTCCTTCTTTCAAACCTTATTATTTAATATCAACAAAAATTTCACAAAACTGCATACATGATTAGTCCAATTTTCAGGAAATGTGGCCCAAGCACAGTTTATTGATTGTAACGAATATTTTTTCAAAAATAATAAATTTCATTCACGAAATTAGGCGTGATTTTTCAAATAAACAATGAATTGTTTTTAAAAGAAATAAAGAAAAACAATTTTAGTGTTACTTTTACTCTACAAATAAAACGAAAATTTCTATATACTATATACAGAGATTATTATGAAGAATCCATAAACTCAACTGAGAGAGAATATATGCATGGAGTAGTTTACAAATGACTAAATAATTAAATCTCTACTAATTCAAGAAAACAATAATAAAAACTGTGACGTCAGAAAACCTAAACGGATCTAAAATTTTCGTGATATCGTCGTGATATAATTGTCGTCTTCTTTGTCATGATATAAAAGTGAAAAACTGATGAGAAATAAATCGATAATAATAAAAAATAATAATAATAATAACACTCCTATTAAATTTAAATAGCAGGGGGTTTTGTTTAAAGAGACGGATGATGTTTGATATGCAAAATATGAACGATTTTCTTTTGAGAACGTTTATAAAGTAAACACCTTATATGCAAGTACGGCAGTTCATTAACATTTCTTTATATAAAAACTTCAAAATTTCAATGAATTTTGAGAAACATTTTGCAATGTGCTGTTAATTTAAGCAACATGCGTATACTTGTAATTGAATTTAATAAATAGGTCAACTGCAAAGGATAAATTTTGTACATCTACTTATTAAAATTTCAAGATAGCATATAGATTTATTTTGATTTTGATGTTTAACTATTGCACTGTGAGGTTTTACTATTGATTATTTACCATTGTAAATATTGGGAGGATTTGTGCGAGATGAAATAAATAATTGCGTATTTAGACAACCTTTTAAAACCACACAGACCAATATATTTTCCATCGTGGTATAGGAATACAGCAAATAAAAATAAAGCATAAATTAATGTAACGCGATAAAGAGCTCTAGCAGGAGTTAATAGCGATGGCCAAAATTCTTAAAATTCAAATATAAAATAATAAAATAGTGCACAACAGCGAGCGCTGTGTGAATTTAAGTATAAATTACTAGCCAATGAAAGCTCGTATGGAGGCTAATTTATCATTAACTAGAAATTACGAATACACTTACCTAAAAATTAATACAAATAATGCAGAAATGTTAAAAAAACGCATAGTTAAGTAACAGAATAAAAATATTTATTTATAGATCACATTTACAAATTAAAATAGGTTGCAGAATAAAATTAAAAAAAGTTAACATTTGTAGCAAGCCTGAAAGATCATATGATCCAAATTTTTGAATTTCATATTAAATATGTTAATCATATTTATTTATGTGTTTTATTAAATATACAATTAAGTATTAAATATACAATAGTTAATTGCGTTAATTTAAATTGCAATTAATAATTATGGATACGGAATGAACATTTATCCATAAATTTATATTCAGCAATTACACTTGAAATGGCTACTTAAACAAGGTGACTTAACCGTAATCATCAAAACAGTAATATATACATACGGACAACAGTAGAAAATTTGGAATACCTTAGTTCAACTAGAAGGATTGGCCATCAAGTTGACGCTGGTATCGTCCGTTACTGAAGTATTTTACAACTATGGAATATATTAAATATTACGGTTGCTAGAACACACATGTTAAATTTAACTGAAAATAAATTTACTTTGCAGGAATGTAGAACTGGTTATTGCACTTTTAACCAAAATTGGACTCTTTTAATTACACCAAGTCAAGAAGAGCTTGAAGATCATTAAGAGATATGAGTGCCAGGCTTTCCATTTATTCACAAGGGCGAGATAAAACAACAGATCATAATGAACTTAAACTTACTGAAAATCTCAAACAAATCTTTAAATATGTCAAAATATCAAAATTATGTCTAAATCACTGCAGATTTCCATTAATATAACTCATCAAGACTATACAGTAAAATTTAGTCTGTAGACTTTTAAGCATTTCACAAGGGCGTGCCGAAGGCTGTTTTAGTGGGGGGGTGTGTGAACTGAATTTTGCCGACTGCAAGATCAGGGGTGAGAAAGGCTTTGTGATAGCCCCCCCCCCCCACCCCTCAGCGATGGAGTCAACTGTTCTACAATACTATGAATTTATAAAAATCACTAAAAAAGTCTTAAGTGTTCACCTGCATTCTCCTTAACCACAGTCGAAATTAAATGCTGTCATTCAGTGTGTGTAAATATTTTTAAATTATTTTACTATATAAGTAGAGTTGAGAATCCTGTTATTAATTAGGATTCTGCTTACGATTTAAAAGTAAATGTGTACGGATGTACCGTAGATTAACCAGTTCTCAAAAGTAACAATTTAAGAATGTTGAAGTAATTCGGAATTTATGTTTCTATAAATAAAACCTCATGCTGTTCTGTAATGTAAGTGTATAAATTTTAAAATACATAAAAAAGACAAACTTTGCTTGCTAAAAATAAGATATATATTAGTATAAGAGACTAAAAATTATCCTCCGACATTTTTAAATTATCACCCGCTTATCCGTCAGAATAGCCCATTTTCCAGCTACACTGTCTAAATCCAACATGTCAGTTACGTCTGTTTCACAGGTTAATAGCATTACTTCGTCCAGTCGCTCTTCTGACAAGGTGGTACGCAAGTAATTTTTTACTAACTTTAACCTGCTGAAACTTCTTTCATTACTTGCCACAGTTACTGTAATAATTAAGGCCAACTTGTAAACCAAAGAAAGGTTAGGATACAAATGAGCGTTGCTGCGCCAATTGTATCCGATTCAGAACTAGCTATTTCTGAGGACATGAGATCAATTTCAAATTCCAAGTTATCTACATCTTTGAGATCATCAGGGAATAATTGACATAGTTTAGAAATGTCCTCAGTAGAGCTATACTTGATCCTAGATGGAAGGAGACAGGTCAGTGGTTTAACTTTCTCAAATACCAACTTATGAATGTCTCCAAATGCAGTTGTAAGCCGATCTACCACCTTCAAAATTTCTGCTTTAAAATAATTTTCTCGTGTAAATAGAACTGCAGTTTCAGGATTTTCGTCGATCTTCGATGGAGGCCTCTGTCGCCTGTGCCGCAAATTAAAGATGCTACATGGAAAAATTCACAATAGAGATAGCAACAACCCCCCCCCCCCCCCCTTTCTTTCATGAAAGTCTCAAATTCTCAGAAACGCTATTCTCTCTCTCTACCTGTCACCTCTGCTCTCTGACAACCCCTCCCTCCCACACAGAATCATACACAATCTTCCGTGAGAAGTTCTTTCTTTTCCCCTTTAAAAATGCCCCACCAGTGGCCGACAGGTTCTGCTCTCGAAGCTGGTAGACGGGGGATGCTGGGTTCGAACCGAATCGCGCCTAATCGTTCGGAGTTTTCGTGGTTTTCTTCAAACCTTGGATTTCCAAGCATTAATACGGGTAGGTTCCCTTAGAAAGACCCCCACGAAAGGCACTCCTCCCCTTTTGGGCCTATATCCCTCGTGTTGATAATTGGCCGTCATAAACACAACCCCTTTAAAAACGGACGACAGAGAATTGAAATGATACTGATGACGGGAGAGGGGACTTTTTGCAGGGTGTGTTCTTGACTTTCCGACTATTCTAAATTTTACCAACTCTTCAAATAAGTGTGGGGGGGGGTGTTACACCCCCAACACCCCCCCGCTAGGCACGCCCCTGGCATTTCAACATCATGCTTATCCTACTGCAGACAACTGCAGAAGCAGTTCGAAACGTCGATATTACGCTTTATAATTAATTTTATTTGTACAAGTTCACATAAAATTTCTTTTTAATGTGTACCATTGAACAAGTGTATGTGTTTGTAACGTATACAACCTTTTTTTATATATATATATTATGGTACAATTTTCCTACATACGTTAATAAAATTATTTAAGTTTGACATAATATCATAATGTCACTCATGAGTTACATGGTAAAATTTGCTCAACAATTTAAAAAAATATGTTTTAAAATATATACTTATTATAAAGTGTTTACACTGCTCAATAACAAATATTCAACTATATAATAATTTTTAATGCTTTTAATAGTATGCAGAATTAATAATTATCATCTTATAAACATAGAGCAGTAACGTCAGTCGAGCACATTGCAAGTAGTATCAACAAAAGAAGTTATAACCTCCATGTGATAACAGATCAGAACAAAAACAGACTCACGACTTCAAATGTATGTTATCACAGGTAAGTAACACATAATAGTTCACAAAAAGCGCCAAAACGGCGAAAAATAACAAAATCATGTAACTCTTGAGTTACACTATGCATTTTAAGGGCTAAATGTCTGATTGAGAAAAATTCTATGAAGCTTAATAAATATATGTCTAAGCAATGCGGTCTTATTCTAGTACTTAAACTGTAAACATGTATAAACATTTCATGGTCAATAAATTATAAATTTATGCACTTGAAGAAAATTATTGTGCATTTAAGCCGCTAATGTGGTAAGAATAAATATCGATATTGAAAAGTGTTTATCAGATTATAAATTTGACAACTAGTGTGTAATGGCATTCAAACGTGTAAATAACACTAAGGCTGTTTTTAATATCTTTTAAAAGATTGAGTAGTATGTGAATAAATCCCTTTCTAAAATTACAGAATTACAATAATTTCAAAAACTTTAGAGTAAAGAGTGCAATAGTTAAGAAAATATGAATTTATTTCATACATGTGTCGTTAAAAAAGTATCAGTACCTAAAAGAGTGTGTTTTGTGCAGAATTTAATGTCAACATCAAAGTAAATGTTTGAAGATATAAAATAATTTTAAATTTTGAGCTTTAAGCAAATTTAGAAGGATAAAATATTTCGCTTTCTCATTTTAGAAAACATAAGCAATTTTAAATTTAAAAGAAATATTTTCTTTCATCTACTATATGCTAAATGTATTAAAATACAATAAAAAAAGTAAATTAAATAATTCATCTAATACTAGATAAGACAAATAAGTTTATATATATATATATATATATATATATATATAAACACATTATCTAGGAAAATATGAACTTTTATTTTCTGCTCTATGCTGGCAAATATAAACACTCTAACTCAATGGAAATACTTTTATTATCTTTGACAAAAGTTTTATTTTGAGTGCCTTTAGGCAAAAATGATTCGAAATTAAAATGCCTCCAAGAAATTTATTTTCATATTTTATTAACTATATTTTTATTCCTACTTACTTAATTTGAAATAATTAAATATGAGCTGTTGGGCCACAGATTATGTTGCACAATGAAAACACAAAGAAAGATATCAATAACTGCTTTATTGTGAGAAACATCTGAATATAAAAGAAAAATAATTAATTGTGCTAAAATTAATCAATACTTTCTCTATATGAATTTGCATAATCTAATTTCCAAATAAAATAACAAAGAGATTCTTCAGAAAATTGGGTTGTAAATTTAAAATGATATTTGAATCTATTTAATTTTCAGAAAAAAAAATCTTTTGTTCAATAATAAAAATTGTCACAATAAATATTTTAAAAAATCTTGGGGCGTGGGGTTGAATTCTGTGAAATGGGAGAGAAAAAGAAGAAGAATACTTAATTATATGCTGTTAATCAAACGTAATTTAATATATTATTAGAATTGCTATTACAATATTGCAAATGATTAAATATGACATTTTTTTAAGCTTATGGAACATTAAAATTTTACGCTACTTAATAAAATAATTAGTGAAAGATATTTTTTTTCTATTTTGGAATATCGTCTAACACATAAAAATCATTTCCACGTTTATACTGTTGATGAAATACTTTAATGTTTTTTTATTAAATATTTTCTTAAAATAACACATAAATGCATTACTTATTCTTTAATTATTCATAAATACTGAAATATTTATCAGTAACAGAATTTTTCACTGCAAAAGTTAAATGAATGCGTGTGGAAATGCTATTTATTTCTGTCTTGTCTGTTGCTTATTTTTATTGTCATGAACAAATCTCCAATCATTTAAACTTCAATATCTGGTTTACGTCCTTACAATTTCAATTTGGAACATTTAAAGAAACAACATTTTTTACCCAATTTTGTTTTATTATTGATAACTGCGGAATTTCAGAATCTTTTTATCATCAAAGAATTTTTCAGTTATAGGTAAATCATCACTTCAACCATCATTTTTTTTTATTGCACTTACAGAAAAGAGTTACAACAATATAAAAAAAGAGTTACAACAATATAAAAAAAGAGTTACAACAATATAAAAAAATTAACATGCAAAGAAATATTTTTTCCTTGGATATTCATTTTAATTTTTCCCGTATTTTTACTACCTTAGCGCTACATTTCCTTTTAAAAAAGGAACTAGGCGGTACTTTAGAGTGAAAACAAGGAAACAAATATATGGTTATCCATACAGTGGGACTCATGGAATAATTCTACAGTAGTTGACAACCCTTGAAACATTACAGTAGAGTCCCGATTATCCAAATCCTGCTTAACCGAATTTCCGCTTTAACCGAGTTTATTTCTTCTGTTGGACTGATGGATTCCATTATTCTGAAATAGCCATTATAAAGGAAGTGTGAGGTGAAGATTAAAGGGCAACCGTAAAATGTTAGAACTCTGATTTTGTGGTTAGAATGGGGGGAAAATGGCCATAATTGTTTGTTTTTTTTTAGGGGGGGGGGGAGAAAAAGAATTTACGGCTATTTTTCCCCTATTCTGACCAGAAATTGAAAGTTCTAACTTTTTAAACTTGGTCTTTCATCTTCAAGTAACACTTCATTTATAATGGCTGTTTCATAGTAATGGAATACATCAGTCCATTAGATGAAAAAGACCCATTCCAAAGGTATAAGTTCGATCGAAAAAAACTATTTAATACTTTGAGCTGAAAGAAGAGGCTACACCTACAATTTTCAGGACGCTAATAGAATCATATACCTGCCAATTTGTACGGTTTTGTTACCTCAAAAATTGAATACAAATTTTTGCCATACTTAATCCTGGACAAATGTTAGATTTCAGCGATTGAGTTTGGCAAAATTTACTGATAAGTTTTAGTGGCAAGAAAAAATCTTAGAAATTTGTAGCTACTCAGTAGCGTAATATTGCAACAGAAAAAAAATTGCAGCAAAATTGTCATTCAACAGACAAGAAATTATCAAGAGTATTTTGAAATAAACAATTTCATTCCCCGTTTTTTCTTAAATTAACGGAAAAGTACATCAAAGAACTCTTACTTGTACCATAAAAATTATCGATTAAGTGAGAATTTATATTTCATCTCCTTAGTTATGATGATTTGTGTAAATCCGGTTTATTCGAGTTTTTATCTTATCCGAAGTGAACTTGGTCGATATTCACTCGGATAGGCGAGACTCTACCGTATATGCAATTATACATTTACACTTATGCCGATTTTCAACAGGCATTACTGTATCAAAAAAGTGGGATGCATGCCTACACTTATAATACTTGTTAAATAGTAATAATAAAGTTACTTAGAAACGCTTTTAATTCAACATTTAAAAATACAGTTATTATCGTTTTATAAAAAAAGACATGTCATTCCCATGTTATTTGTAAAAACAGTATTTTTATGTTGTTTAATAAAATTTAATGTATTTCTAAAACACTATCCTCATATCTTCGCCCCAGAGGAGATCTACAATAATAAACAAGTTGGAAATTGCTCGTCAAACGTGGCAAATGAGGTGCGTTCGTACTATAACTAGTTTTATAATTATTTTTTGCACCCCATATTGTACTGAATGTATACTTTTTTGCACTTCATAAAGCGCATAGTCTGATACATCATTAAAATGCACTTCCAAAAATTTTTTCCCATTCCCCGTAATGTAACGGAACACTTTTGACTGTCCCTGTAATTAAACTATACATCCGGTTTTCCTAAAATTTGAAATAGCTCAACAAAACTTTGCAACAATTATATCTTTAAAATTTCAGGCCATTCGGAAGGCTGTAATATCATTAAAATGCACTTGCAATAATTTTTCCCATTCCTCGTAATGTAATGGAACACTTTCGACTGTCCCTGTAATTAAACTATACATCCGATTTTCCTAAAATTTGAAATAGCTCAACAAAACTTTGCAACAATTATATCTTTAAAATTTCAGATCATTCGGAAGGCTCTAATATCATTAAAATGCACTTGCAATAATTTTTCGCATTGGCCGTAATGTAAAGAAAAACTTTTGACTGTCCCTGTAATTTAACTATACATCCGATTTTCTTAAAATTTGAAATGGCTCGACAAAATTTTGCAACAGTTATATCTTTAAAATTTCAGATCATTCGGAAGGCTCTAATATCATTAAAATGCACTTGCAATAATTTTTCCCATTGGCCGTAATGTAAAGAAAAACTTTTGACTGTCCCTGTAATTAAACTATACATCCGATTTTCATAAAATTTGAAATGGCTCGACAAAATTTTGCAACAATCATATATTTGAAATTTCAGACCATTCGGTTGGGTAGTTTTTGCTCTGTTACATGCGGACAGACGGACGGACAGACGGACGGACGGACGGACAGACGGACAGACGGACGGACTGAACGACGACTATAGGTGCTACGTATTTATATAATTACGAACGCACCTAAAAATGATATGTTTGACTTACTGCTATGCAGTCTTGCAAGATAGTCAAAAGTGAATTTTCCCAAAATTTCTGAAATTTGCCCCCAAATTAGTGTTTTTCCGCAAATGTCCCCAACTTAGTATTTACTCAAAAAGGGAATTTTTAAATTTTCAATTTACCACTATAAAAAATATTTAAGTAATTTAAGCTCAAAAAGTTTCCCCAAATCAAGCCTTTTTTTTGAAAAAATTCCCCATTTACAAAAAACAAAATTTTAAACTGGGCTGAATGCATATATTGTAGCTACATTAAAAGAATGAGAGATATATTTTCCAATGATAAGTTATTTTACGTTTGTTTTTAAAAGGATTGTCTAACAATGTGGGACTATTGTTAAATTAGCTCCATAGCTTCAGACAATTTCGTATCAGTAGGGATTTGAATGAATCCGAGAAGGTACGCTGTTTCAATTTTTTTTATCATCCCTATACTGAAGTACATAATCCTAATGCAAAGTATTTTCCCTGTATCAATCGATGTGCTTTTGTATATCATAAAAGAGAAAAATATCTGCATTCTACATATTTAAATTATTATTTTTTTTTTTTTTTTTTTTTAAGTACAGAGAAGGAATTTTTCGTTAAAGTCCTGCAGATTTAGTCACGCGCAGGTTTCAGCCGCTTAAGACTTTAGAGTCTCATGCATCTGTAATATGTGTATACTGTAATGTAGTAAACAATGATCAGAACTACATCCAAGAGAATAATTATTGATATTTTGATGTTTAGATATGTCGATGACGTGTTTATCATATGGAATTACAGTATTGTTGAATTAAATGAATTTCTACAGGAAATTAATACAATAGACGAAAACATAAAATTCACTTTGGAAATAGAAAATAAAAAGACCTTACCGTATTTGGATGTTGAGTTAACGAGGAATGAAGGAAAACTAGATAGAAATGTTTATAGAAAAATCAACAGGTCAAACCATACCATACCGTATAACAGCGTTTACCCTTTTGGATACAAGATAGCAGCCTACAATTTTTATGTTAAGCGAGCTTTTGAAGTATGCACTGACAATTTTCTTGATAGTGAAATAAATAAAATTAAATGCATCGCCAAAGAAAATGGTTTCCCCCTTCCTTTTATCAATAAACTGGTCTACGAAATGAAATATAAAGTAAAGAAGAACAATCCAGATAATAAACTTAAATTTTGTAATTTTTCCTATATTCCTGGTTTATATGAGAAATTAAGATATGCAGTAAAAAAGTTCAATATAAATTTAGTAGATAAAACAACAAATAAACTCAAAGACGTTATCCATAGCAAGATTCACCCTGTTCCTAATGAAGAGACCGCAGGCATTTACATTATTCCATTGTTAACGGAAGAACAAGAAGAAAAAGTTTATGTCGGAATGACGGGAAGAAAATTCAAAGATAGATTAAAAGAGCACATGAGTGACATTAAGTTTAATAGAGCCTCCACAGCGTTAGCAAGACTTAACTTACAGCATAATTTAAATATCCGTTTTAATGAAGCAAGAATAATTATTCCTTCATTCCATTATCATTTGTCGTTGATAAAAGAGTCCATTGAAATCTTAATATTGAATAATAAAGCTATTAATGATAATATGTCATATAACATTCCAAATATATGGTTAAATCTTTTGAAATAGATGTTGGTTTGGTTTGTAACGCTCAACTTTTTGTCCGTCTCACTTCACCCCCCCCCCCCCTCTCCATTTTTCGGAACTGTTTTGCTGTCTCCCCTCCATTTTTCGGAACTGTTTTGCTGTCTCCCCTCCACTGTAAAGTTGACTTGCCCAGTTGTCCGACCGAGGATGAAAGTGCGTTAGAGACGTATCAGTTGTACTCAAAGCGGCCCAGAAGATGATCAAGGTTTTGATCGAAAGCGCTCGGCGCGTGTATTATATTTGTAAACTCTTTTTAAGTTTTTAAAAAGTGTAATATGTGTTAACATCTTTTATATTGTGACATCTGCTGTATAAAAATGCACCTTTTAAGCAAGTTTTTATTTTATTTCGATATTGATATTTCTGATTTCTGGATTGTATTTTCGTTTTTCAAATCAAAATTGAGTTCGAGACAGATCCAGTTTTTCTACAGGACTAAAATCTTTACTGAAAATAGTTAAAAAAAAAAATCCCCAAGCTTTTCCCCAAAATTCTTGTAGTCCCCCAAAATTTCCCCACGAATTACTTGTCCCCAAAAAATTCCCCTAGAGGTTCAAAATCCCCCAAAATGGGGACAAAATCCCCAATCTGGTAACACTGCTGCTATGAATAAATCACTGTAAAAAAAAAATACTGCCAGTTTTCGGGTAGGAATCGGAAAAATAGTTGCCCTTATCGTATCGGAATAATTTCCGACCCAGCTCGGAATAAAATCCGTAAAAATAATGACATAGTCAGTAAAACGGTATTTTACGGATTTTTTCCCGATTTATTCCGGTACGATAAGGGCAACTATTTTTCCTATTCCTACCGGAAAACTGGCATTATTTTTTTATAGTGTGTGTTTGCATATACACCGTAAAAAAATTGTAATTCTATTGATGTAAAGTTAGAGAAATCTGTATACTTACTAAAATTTTATCTGTACACTGTACAAAAAAAGATGTAAATCTACAAAACTAGTTTTTGTAAAGCTACAAAAATCTGTACACTGTAAAAAAAATACGACAGTTAAATAATATACAAAAAAAAATATACAGTTTTCCTGTAGGAATCGGGAAAATAGTTGCCCTTATCGTACCGCAAAAATTTCCGACCCAGCTCGGAATAAAATCCGTAAAATACCATTTTATTGAATATTTCCTTTTTTTATGGATTTTATTCCGAGCTGAGTCGGAAGATTTTCTGGAAGGATAAGGACAACTATTTTTCCGATTCCTTCAGGAAAACTGGTTGGATTTTTTTTTTTTTACAGTGCAGCCTCACAAAAAAATCTTCTAAAATTATAGTAATCTTACTAAAGTCTTTTTTAGTAACCCGGGTTAAAGTTACATAAAAAGTTCTAGACGTCCCAGCTCCCTAAAAAATTCTTAATAACCTTACAGATTTTTTGATTAACAGTGCAAAAGTGTATCTGTTACATGAATTTTTGTTGTTGCCGTTACATAAAATGTTCTAGGAATCCCAGTTTCCTGAAAAAAATTTAGTAACTTTACAGATATTCGTGTACAGTGTAGTGGAACAATTTCTGAAACACAAAGTTATGTTGAATACTACACTGTAAAAAAAAAAAAAAAAATACGACCAGTTTTCCTGTAGGAATCAGAAAAATAGTTGCCCTTATCGTACCGGAAAAATTTCCGACCCAGCTCGGAATAAAATCCGAAAAATCGGAATAAAATCCGTAAAATACCGTTTTATTGACTATTTCCTTTTTTTTTTTACGGATTTTAATCCAAGCTGGGTCGGAAAATTTTCCGGTACGATAAGGGCAAATATTTTTCCGATTCCTACAGGAAAAGTGGTCGGATTTTTTTTTGCAGTGTATATCTCAGATGTGTTTTATAAAAATTCCCTACTATTCTACTAGATGCAGACACGGGTTTTTAGCTGTAAGTCAGACATCTCATCTTCGATTATTAATAGATGGCCTACAGTTGCTCGGAGGCGACGATATACACTGTAATATATATATGTATATGTATATGTATATGTATATGTATATATATATATGTGTGTGTGTGTATATATGTATATATATGTGTGTGTGTGTAATTCTACAGATGTTAAAGTTACAGAAATCTGTATGCTTACTAAAATTTTATCTGTACACTGTACAAAAAAAGATTTAAATCTACAAAACTATTTTTTCTAAAGCTATAGAAATCTTTAGTTTTACAAAAGAATCTACTAAAATTACAGTAATCTTACTAACTGCAACCTGGGTTGAAGTTACATAAAAAGTTATAGGCTTCTCCTTTTCTTAAAAAAAAAATTCTTAGTAACCTTACAGAATTTTTGATTTACGGTGCAAAAGTGTATCTGTTACATGAATTTTTGTTGTTGCCATTACATAAGAAGTTCTAGGAATCCCAGTTTCCTAGAAAAATTTTAGTAAATTTACAGATTTTTTTTTTACAGTGTACGCAATGCGCTAAAAATTCTTATGATTATCATTTAAAATATCTTCAAAGTTGTTTTAAAAAATATGATCATTCTTCATTCTTGAACAGAGCCTACTGACGCTAGTGTTCAGCCCAACTTCAATATCTCAACTTGTGTATAAAATCGAAAACGTTGCGTCAAGGTTTTGCGCGTCAACGTTTGCGCGTCAACGTCAAACGTTTCGCGTTGCGTCAAGGAAGGCTGTATCACTTTACTACAAGTATTATTATATATAAAGTTGGCCTTATTTAATCCAAAAACGTTCTAAAATTAAACAAGGATCAAGGTATTACGTAATAATTTTGGAAGTGAGATTCACCATCAACATGCAACTTCCCCTTACACTGTGCCGCTGGTATTCACTGCATATTACTTATCAAGGCATCATGATGCAAAAAAAAAAGTAAATAAGTAAAAAAAAAGCGATTAACAAATAAATAAATTAAAAGCGATTAACAAATAAATAAATTAATTAAAAATTAAAAGAGAATAAAGGAGAAAAGGAAATTCAGATCTCGGCATAAACAACACATATAATCATAAACTGCGGCAACATAGATAGACATACGCTTGAGAAAGTTTGGAAGAACATTTTCAATTTTTTTTTTTTATCTGAATGCGATAGATATTCAAATTAACTGATAAATTTCAGTTCATGGTACAAGTATATTATTTAGTTTATATGTCTCAAATTAAATATGAATATTTGACGATGTATAGTATAAACTATCATAAATTAAAATTATTCCAAATGACATGTTTATCTACATGTTTATTCTATGCTTATGAATTAAAATGCATTTTTTAATGTAATATATAATGGATCAAGCCGTTCCACAATAAATAACTTTGCTGTTCAAGACTGCTAAGCCATTTACAGTAAAAAATGAAAACTATCGAATTTTCTCCATCAAATATTTTTAAAAATTGTAGTAAACGTAAGTACGAGGTTCACTCTGAAATTTTTGAGATACAACTAGGTTTTTAAAGTTATACTTACAAAATTTTAGGTGTGTTCAAAGTTGTCTCCTCCAGCATCAATGCACTTTTGTAGATGAATTTTCCACAGATTAAATGCCTCAAGCCATTCATTTCTTGGAATAGAGGGAAAAAAGGCATTTATACCCACATTAATCTCTTCTTCTGAATGAAAACGACGTCCACGTAAATTCTTTTTTAGATTAAAGAATAACCAAAAGTCACACATGGTTAGATCAGGTGAATACGGCAGATGTTCTATCACTTTAATTCGTTTTTGTTTAAGAAACTCAACTGTTAATCCGGCTGTATGTGAAGATGCATTGTCATGGTGAAGCATTAGTTCCCTAACATTCACTTCTTGTAGAATTCCTGGAAGACATTTATTGGTATACCAGTTTGCTGTTACTGTCTTCTGTCCTTCCAACTTGATGGCTTTGACCAATCCCGTACTTCTGAAGCAAACGGCATACATCACTTTTTCAGTGCGCGTTGTCTTTTCACCATTGTCGGCGTGGGATCATCTTCAAAGACCCATACTTTGCTTTCTTGACGTGTTGGAAGGTCAAAAAACGGTATGTACATTTCATCACCCATGACAATTTTAGAAATGATGCGGTGATCACCATCATTTAGGAATTTATGAGTTTCATTACTGATTCTGACACGCCCCTCTTTTTGGTGTTCAGTTAGATTATGGGGAACCCAGCGGCAAACTACTTTTTTCATATACAATTCTTCATGAATAATTTTGTGTATGGCTGCGGATCCAATGTAAAGTTCCTTCTGTATCATTTGATAGGTACAGCGATTATCATCCATTAACATTTTTCGTATGGCAGACACATTATCCTGGATTACTGCCGACGGCGGCCTTCCCGTGTGTTCTTCATCCTGAAGAAAATTGCGACCTCTGCTAAACTCTTTAAACTATCTAAATACAGTAGCACGAGCTAGAGATTCATCACCAAATGCTAATTTCAACCGTTGAACGTATTCATCTTGATTCAATACTGCTTTAAAATCGTAGAAAATCATAGCGCGAAAATGTTCTCGCGTCAACTCCATTTTCTCTTCAGTTTAAAATTTATTCTGCGCTAAACAAGTTGAAGTAAGTCAGTAAAAAATCGTCTGCTGTGTTAAAATACTTTGTATTTTAAAATTAAACCGTTATTTATATTTTGTAAATTCTCCTCTGCGCTTATCTCAATAATTTCAGAGTAACCCTCGTATTATGTAATATTAAATAGATATATCAAGATTTATAATGAAAACAATTACGAGAACAGTTAGACAATGTAGAACAATTACTACATTACTATTGCTTAATAACGCAGTAGTTTTGGAAAATAATAAAATTGTTCTGCGACAACAATTTTAAAAAATACGTCACTGCTATTGCCAGATGGTTTTCATTGTCGCGATTCATTTATACACACAGATGTTTACTATATGTGGCAGATGTTTACGGTATTTATTTACAAATACCTGTACAAAATTTTTGATACTGAAAATAGTTTAAATAAGGCTTGACTACGATGCTGGAATAATCAAATCTTTTATTTCATGGTAATATAGAAGATCTTTTTTTTTTTTACCGATAATGTAAATTACATTTTTCCCATTGTGTTGATTAATGGATACATTAAAAAAAAATTCCTGCCGGCTCGGCCTTCTGGCGGATGTAGATTTCGAAGTTAAATGCTAATTTCACCAATTAAAGCTAAATAAATATTAGAGTAGAAGATCTTTTTTTTTTTTTTTTTTTTTTTTTTTTTTTTTTTTTTTTTTTTACCGATCAATAATGTAAATTACATTTAAAAAAAAAATTCCTGCCGGCTCGGCCTTCCGGCGGATGTAGATTTCGAAGTTAAATGCTAATTTCACCAATTAAAGCTAAATAAATATTAGAGATAAACCCAGTTTAACTATTTTATCTGGCCGCTTTTGTCAAAATTTTAATTTAATTTTTTCTGTAAGATCTGGTATTAAGAGAATCATGTTAATGCAATAATTTTTTCTTCAACCGCTATTTTTTTCATTTGGTTCCGCTTTGTTGAAAGACTTGATCCTATCAAAAACTTGCCAATATAAAAGTTGTAGACAATATTAAGAATATTTATAGTAAATTTAAGCAGATTTAATATCTTGTTAGTTGACGAAGTTATGAATTTATTCCTTCTTCAATCCCCCCTCCTTTTTTTTTTTCTTCTGCGGTAAGTGTTGGTCCCAACATACAGGAGAATGTAATAGGTAGCACTTCATACGAAATCTGCCAAGAAAATTAAACGTTCAGCTTTTGTGAGCGAAATAAAATTTACTCTGCAATACTATAATAATGATTTAAACTAAAGAGACAAATAAAAAGATAAGATAATAAAATTTAGAGTTCGCCTTTAACTACTGAAATAATAGCAAACATTAAATTTTTCCTCATCTGTAATTTAAATTTGTCTTATTAAATTTCCGGTAATTAACCTGAAAAGTTTAAAAATGAAATTATCTATATTTCCAAATTATGGAAACCACAAAACACTAAATTATCGTCATTGAAGATGTAACATAATCCCTACATTAAAAGAAGTAAAAAAAAAAAATAATAAAATCAATCGCCTTAAACCACCCGAAACATTTGGTTCATGATTTTTCAGATATCGCATGAGAAATAATCCAATGATTATGAAAAGTAATTACATTTTTCTGCATATATATTTCTTTTTAATTAATTGCGAGTATTATCTGGCGTCTCAAATTAATAAGCTGTTGATTTAAATGTGCCTAACAGTTTTAATTAAATATTTTTATAAAAGCTGTGTTTAGAAAAAAAAAAGGCTACATTGAAATACTGTTTTAGATATTGTCAAGACACTGAATATATTTTTAAATATACCAGTCTTAAGATGGAATATTTTATATGAAATGTTTTAATGCAAAATATTTTGAAATAAAATATTTGGCAATAAATTTAGACAACACTTTTTTTTTTCTGTGACATGCATAAGGCTTTTTATTAAACAGTAAAACTTCCTTTTCATAAATGCAAAGGGTCCTTTACAAGTCATCTTAAAATCTGAAAACACATTAGATAAATTAAACCTTCAAAAAATGTGATAATTAATATTTTTAAAAATACCTGCATCTAGTATTTGTTCACATTTTCCTTTTTGCCGCATTTTAATAAATACAAATTTTATTGCTAATGCCTTAATTTCTTTTTACCTTCTTCTATCTTTACAAGAAGAAAGTATTGGATTCATGAAAATTTTCTAATTCCGGTTTTCGACGGATTTACACGTTATAGGGGTCAGAGAACCGGAAAAACATGTTTTCACAAAATATCTGTATGTGAGTCTGTGAGTCTGTCAGTCTGTCTGCGAGTCTGTCTGCCTGTGTGTGACACAAATTTTGTGGGCGCCGTATCTCAAGAACTAATGAACGGAATTTAATAAATATTTATATTCAGTTAGTCCATGATATAAATTGGTGCTGATTAGTTTTTGGTATAAATCGCTCAACAGGTGGCGCTGCTATGCTGAATTTTCATTATTTCCACAATAGCTCAATCTCCAGAATTAATGCACGGATTTTCATCAGACTTCAGATTCTGTTAGTCCTTGACAGGAATTGATGTTTTATACATTTTGATGTAAATCGCTCAACAGGTGGCGCTGCTATGCTGCATTTTTTGCAATTTCCGCAATAGCTCTATCTCAAGAACTAATGCTTGAATTTTCAAGAAACTTCAGATTCACGTATACCTTGATATGAATTAGTGCTGTTTATGTTTTGGTGCAAATCGCTCAACAGGTGGCGCTGCTATGCTGCATTTTTCAGAATTTCCACTATAGCTCTATCTCAATAACTAATGCAGGAACTTTTATCAAACTTCAGATTCAGTTACACCTTGATATCAATTAGTGCTGTTTATGTTTTGGTGTAAATCGCTCATAAGTGGCGCTGCTATGCTACTTTTATCACAATTTCCGCTATAGCCCTATCTCAAGAACTAATGCACGAACTTTCATCCAGCTTCAAATTCAGGTATCATTTGATATGAATTGGTGCTAAGTTGACGTAATTTCTAGTATTATTTAAATGATTTAACCGACGTGATTTATATAGCAGAAAATTTTGTGATGGACACAACATACTAGTTTTTTAATGTAGCGCTGAAATGCTTTTTTCAGTTGTTCTGAAAACATCATCAAATTATCATTGTCATGAAACTTTATTAAGCATTTTCTCGGTTTATCGAATCTAGTACTACGTGTTTCATTTGAAGTAATTTTCGAGATTTATCATGTTCTGTGACATAATCGCAATCCAACTGAAGTACATTTTACTTTTATCACAATTTCCGCTATAGCCCTATCTCAAGAACTAATGCAGGAACTTTCATTAAGCTTCAAATTCAGATATCATTTGATATGAATTGGTGCTAAATTGACGTAATTTCTTGTATTATTTAAATGATTTAATCGACGTGATTTATATAGAAGAAAATTTTGTGATGGACACAACATACTAGTTTTTTTAATGTAGCGCCGCTGAAATGCTTTTTTTAGTTGTTCTGAAAACATCATCAAATTATCATTGTCATGAAACTGAAATAAGCATTTTCTCGGTTTATCGACTCTAGTACTATGTGTTTCATTTGAAGTAATTTTCGAGAGTTACCGTGTTCTGTGACATAACCGGAATCCAACTGAAGTACATTTTACATGTGTTCGTCACATAATTCTTTGCCGTCTAAGGCCTAGAGGCACATAGAGATTTCGAAGTTAAGTACTAATTTCACCAACTAAAACCAAATCAAGATTAGAAATAAACGAAGTTTAAAAATTTTATCTGACCGCTTTTGATGAGTTTTTTATTTCCTTTTTCTGTGTAAGCTGGTTTTAACAGAATCATGTTAAGGCTGTTCTCAACTACACTGCTCAACAAGCCTAATACTTCCTAACACAATGACGTACATATTTTTAAACGAAAAATTATAAAACTGGTAAAAATATCACAATGCGTTTTTCTGGCGTTGTTCATTGGTTTTTTTGCTTTCGTCGGAAAATTCTGTACAAAGCAACAGCTTTGAAAGTATTTTCTGAAACATCTATTGCATTTACAAAAAAAAAAAAAAAAAAAAAAAAAAAAAAACAGAAAAAGTATTTTAATTACATAGTTTCAGCATAACAGCACTTACTAGTTTCATGCAAAATGAATTAAAACTTATCTCATAAAATTATCCATTTGTGTTTAAGAATAGCCTTAATACGATAATTTTTTCCTTCAAACCCTATAATTATTTTTTTTTCTGTAAGAGTTGTTCCTATCTAAATCTTGTCAATATAAAAGTTGTAGATAATTTTAAAAAGGTTTATAATAAATTTAATCGGATTTGATATCTTATGAATTCAAGAAGTTAGGAATTTTTTTTCTTCTCCAACCCACTTTCTACTTTTTTCGTTTATTATTTTTATAAATTATTTTTTGTTGTTGTTGTTGTTATAAGAATTGGTCGCATCAAAAATTGTTAATATAAAAGTTGTAGATAGTATTAAGAAGATTTATAATAAGTTTATGTAAATGTGATATTTTGAAAATTGACGAACTTATGAATTTTTTCTTCTTAAAACCCTATATTTTTCGCCCCAAGTGATAATAACTTTAAACTGATTTGATATGTGTTACAATTACGAAGTTATGGGTTTTTTCTGTTTTCACAACCCCCCCCCCCCTGTTTCCATCTCTTTGGTCCAATTTTGCGCATTAACGAGCTCGACCGAGATTTTCTGCCCATTGATTTTATGTATCAGTTTGGAAGAGATTTGTGCAAAATTATGCAGAGTTGTCGTGTCCATAAGAACATGATATATATCTGTAAAGATGTCGGTTTACTGGAAAACAATTTCAACAATCTAGTATCGATATAGATGAATGTAGCATTAAGTGAAACTAAATTAACAACACCTATTTAATTGAAAGCTAAATCTTTGTATACGATCATCATTTCTCATTAAAAATGATTGGTAGTCAAGTGGCTAATGACAAAAAACAATGGATATGAAGATTGGGATTTCTCCAGGAGACGGGTAACGAAAGCAATTCTACTCACAAGATTTTATTCAATAAAATCGGACAGCAGCTCACACAACTCACGATGCAGTGCCATCAATAACTTCGATGTAGAAACATCTACAATCAATAGTAATAATTTGATTGCATAAAAATGGTAAAATCTTTAGAACGAACGCCATTTTATCAGACACAGAGCAAGGGAGCAGTTTACTTAAAAAAAAAAAAAAAACTCAACTAAATCTGATGGAGAATCGTGTGTAACTGCTTTTTACTTCCTAAGCGTAGGAATACAATTTTGACGTAGTACGAGCTCTAAATCAATTAAAATCTAAAGATATCACGCCATGAAGAGAGTACTGACAGAGCGGTTGAGGGAAAAAGCCAAAAGGCAAAAAGGAACCCCGGAATTAAGCGTGGGAAGATAAATCTCGGCTTGAAAAAAATAAAAATGGCTACCAAAGGACATTCTAAAACGCAAAATATCAGAAATGGAACATTTAATTTAAGAAGACTAAAAGCGTAATAATTAAGGGAATTAGACAAGTGAGACATTAAAAGAAAGGGAATTTAACAGAATTAATAATAGAGATTATTTAAGAATAAGGATTTAGTGAATATAGTGTAGTAATTTTGAATAGTACCGGGATATCGCTGAGATAGATCTAATATTGTAACAAATATATAAGTTTTGAACTGTGTGTGGTTTTGGGTTCTAGGGGACATGATCGGCATAGATCTGCAAAACAGTTTCAGGAATTCCAAAGTAGGGGATAATGCAATAGGTAGTATTTCTTACGAAATCTACCTAACAGGAACATAATTCTTGTTCACAAACAGGAATCCGAGTGTCATAGTTCATATGATCTATATATGGAAAAATCATTCTAGAGTGTCATACCGAATTTATGTTTCAAATTTCTCAAAATCAATCTGTTTATCTTCATACATCGGTGTACAGGAAAACAAAACACAGAAATCCTGATAATTCTTATATGTAAATAAAGACGTTTAATGTATTTAAAAAATATCAAAACTATTGTTAAACAGAACGAAACCCTTAAAACGAAGATTAATCAACATACAAATAAAGATATGCGAAATCAGATCATTAAAGTTCATCATTAAATTGATAATTTCGTTAATCTGGTATAGTTAATTTGGGTATTTTTTGTGTTATCTAAAAATTGGTTGGAACAGTTTTCATAAACATATGCGTTCTTGGATCGATTATTTTATAACTCCAAACGGTTAAATAAATGAAACTTAGAGATAAGCCCCTGCTCCTTAAAATTTATATGACAGTCAGATTGCATGTAAGAATAAGATGCATTACAATTTCGTAATACTGTAAAGTTCTATTTAATAAAGAATTATAATAAATATACATTTATACAAAGTGTCATATCCTATTGTTGTACAAAAGGTCATTCCTATCTTGATATTTTTAGAACTATAGTTTTCATCGCAAAAATGTTCCACGTATTATACGTCATCTATCAAAAGTCATTTAGGTATCATAGACGTATTTTAAAAAAAATACTAAATTAAATTCCCCATACTGTCACTCAGGACCGTATATTATATTTTGAAAAACTAGTCTGTGTTCTATTATGTAAAATAGAGAAAATTCCATTCTCCTACGACTAAAACTTTGTGAGTTATGATACCTTTAATTTTGCGCATTTTCAGAATTTTTGGCTCTAAAAACGGTTTTTCCTGTATTTATATCTACCCTATATATATAAAACCCTAATGAAACAAATTTATGAAACGGATATATGAATCGACTGATTAAACAACTGATTATGTTTCAAGCCATTTCTCCTAAAATATGGAACACTTTGCGATGAAATTAACACCAAAAATCAGCATTGATCCGTAGATCTCAAAACTAGTATTAGAATTTTTAAATTCGAATTAGTTTTCGAAATATTAATTTTTTTGTAATTTTATATACATTTTTCTAATGATGGCACCTCAAATTTTAATCAAACAGATATTTTTTTTTCGTATATCAGAAAATGTTGACATGGTAACCCGGCTATTGTTGTTTATTTGATAATAAATGTTTATTTACTTTTATTTCTTTTTATAAATTATATAAATTATTTTGTTCTATAATTATTAATTTTTTTTTTATTTCCTTTACAAAATATTAGAAAATAATTAAAAAATACAGCACTACTTAGTTTTTCCATTGACCAATTTCGCGAAATTATATAAATCGCCAAACCACTCGCCAAATTATACAAATTGACATAATTTTTATTTTAAATAACGAAAGAACAAATATGTTAGTATAACATTAGTAAATTTACAAATAAAAAGTCGAAATCAAAATCTCTTGATGACGTAAACACGTGTAACTTGCTTAAAGTCAAGTGAATGTGACATTTACGATCAACCATTATTGGCATTTAATCTTATACTTTGGCAATAGATTTTCGGTCGACGGGATAACTAAGTAATACCAAAAATGCATATGTTACTGGTAATTGAAAACAACGTTTTCGCCAAATTTTCGTAAAAAAAAAAAAAAAAAAAAAAAATCACGCTAAACCTGCAGTGCGATCCTGCAGTTCTGGACAAATATTACCACTCGAAAAAACAAATGGTAACTGTCGAGTTGAAAAAAAATCTATTGGCGAAATTTGCATCCGGCTAGCGTAACAGTACCTAGAATTCTTTTAATCATGGCAAATTTTATGTAGTTTTATTCGAATTTTTTTTTTTGATTTTTTAATCAAAATGGAAAACTTACGGTCCCATATTGGCGCGATTTTTTCCTGACGCCAATGTCATATACGGAACGGGCACTTAACTGGCGCCAAAATATCGTTATTTTGCTTGATATGGTAAGCCGGATGTTGTTGTTTATGCTGTGTATGCGTTCCCCAAATTGTCGTCGTTAAAAAATCGCGCCAATATGGGATGTATATGACCTCTGTACCGAACTTTCATATGAACGGCGAAGAGATCACACCGTATTTGTTTATGGCAGTTGATGACTTGAAATATTATAATATAGATGAAATGTTGGCGATAGAATAATATTTGGAGACTTATCACCTGTGCCTGGCTAACATTAAAGTACGAAAATGGCACCTAGAGTATAAAAAGCGAAGTGGTCCGCCTGGAACTCTTGATGATAGTCACATGACATAGGCTATTGTTACAGAGATTGTTTTAAAATGCCGGGAGACAAAGACTCTGTATACTTAATTTATTTTATTTTAGCTTCTTTTCAAATGTTCAACTGATCCCCTTTAATGAAAATCGAAAACAACCATTGGATGTCAAACAGCAACTGATTCGCCCTTAAATTTTTGCAATCAAAGATAATTGTATGGAAACCCGTTTACAGGGAGATCTGCACAGCTTTTTTCAGTACAATTCAATATTCTTTAATATTTTTAAAAACCCATCAGATTAGCGTGTTTTTAGATTCTTCGGTGTCTGAACGGGGGTTGGCGAGCGTAGCTTGCAGGGGGCGGAGCCCCTAGTTTAATCTATAAATTGTCAAAATTACATACAGAAAGATGGTAGCAATTAAAAAATATATAATTTATTTAAGGTTTTACATAACTATGTTCATTCTTATTGACACGAACGTTACTTGCATATAATAAATGCAAAAAGAATAGTAGTGCCCAGCATAGTAAAATATAATTTTCAGCAAAAAACGGTATTAAATATTATATTAAAAAAAAAAACGTTTATACTATTTTTTTAAAGCTTTTGCAGTTTATCAAATGCGGCGGGAAAATAACTATGAATTGTTAGAATGTATTTTAATAACTTCATAACTTTTATATTTTTAATGTGGTTATAAAATAACACTTCCAAGCATGCTAAAAATACAAGTACGTGCGTGCTCTTTTCGCCTATGAAACAAAAACAAAATCGCTGGATACAACAACATTGGAATGTAAGAATCTCCAAAAAATGTGGGAAACTAGGTAATACCGCGATCAATCTATGCGCCCATGTGCGTCTCGCGCCAATGAAATCAGAAAATAAAGAATAAAAAACTGGTTGCAGGTACACTGTCTCGTTGGAATCTTAAAAATGCGTTAAATTTGACAACTACGTGATCATTAAAATGCATGTATGTGCGCTAAAGGCGCAGGAAAAATAATTACTGGATGGAGATATTAGTGCTATAAGAATCTCAAAATACGCGAAATTTTGTAATCATTAAAATGCGTGCATGTGAGATTCGAATGCACGGAGAAAAAAATCATTTGACGCAACAACTTCTTATGAATTTTAAAAAATGAGGATAGGTGTCTCAGAATTTAGTGATGTCATGATGAATAAATCGCCCGAAAATAAATGAAAACGCGCCGATTGAAAACTCATTCACATACAAATTTCACCTAATGCACATCAGATTTATCATTATACTCTATCATATTGAAGGATCTTCTTTTTCCGCATTCTCTCGACTTGAAGAAAAAATGAGCAAAGAAAGGCTAAAAAGATTTTTAAAAAAAGATAGAAAGAAAAATCATATTCTTTTCAATAAGTTTCTTAAACACAATACGTTTTTAATATTTATATCTTTTAAATAAGGTTTAAATAAGCTCCAAAAATTTCTATAAAAGGTAATACGAATTTTTTTAAAAAAGGGTTCAAATGTTGCATAATACAAACACAAGCAACCAAATCAATTATTTCGTCCGTTTTTTTAATGAAACAAGTTATTTCCACTAATAACTTTACCGGGTTTGCCAGTAAATTATTTCTTTTCAGTTAAATTGATTACTGTGCAAAACCGGTATAATATTCATTTTTATCAAGCTATTTAATATAAACGGATGAGATACAATTTATTCCGATGAGCATGAAATGTTTTCATCGTTACAGACACTTCAGACCTAAAAAAAGATAAGATAAAGATAATAAAATTTGAAAAATATCCATTTTTATAACTTATATTCGTCTTTTAAAAATATTTTTGTTCCAAAATTTAATTGGAAAGAAAAAAAAAAAAAAAGAAAAAAAAAAAAAGATATTTATTCTCATCTCCTACGCAATGCAAATAATTCACTTATCTGCGTGGAAGTAAAATCATAATCTTATTAAAACCAAATCAGAAATTAAAAACCTGAAACCTTTCATTCTATCTCACCGGAAACTTTTGCTGGGTTATTTTACAGATATTTCATGAAAAATAATCCAATGATTCAGAAAAGTAATTAACTTTTTTCTGGGTTTTTTTTTCCTTAAGGAGGGAGGGTGTGAATTTCTGATATGCTCTAGTGCAAAATATTAATACCCTTCTAATTTAAATATTTATTACACTTTTTGATTTAATATTTTCAAAAAATCTTTCTTTATAATTTTAATGTATCAAAGGTTAGATTGAAATTAAATTTTATGTCATTATTAAAAACTCGATGTTAATTTTTTAACTAGAATACACACGAATGAGATTAAAATGTAAATGCAGTTTTATCAACAATTGTTTATTTTTTTACATTTTTATACAAAATTTGAAATAAATATCTTATTTATTACATTTTTTCATTTAATATTTTGAAATAACGTTTTTTTTTTATAATTTTAATGTATCAAATGTTACATTGAAAATATATTTAAGTCGTAATTAAAAATTCAACGTTTATCTTTTAACTAGTACACACACGAATGAGATTTAAAATGAAATGTATTTTTATCAACAAATGATTAACTTGTAACATTTTTATACAAAATGTAACATAAATATATCATTTACGTTGCATTCATACGTTCTTTAATACATCAAATAAATATGGACTAAGGTTATAGTTTCATATAGTTATCAACAAGAATAGCGTAAATTGCATAAGTGTAAGTGTCATAATTATTATATTATTATTATAATTATTAGTAGCGTAAGTGTCATAATTTTTTTTTCAAATATTTAAATACAGACTTAAACAATCAAACCATTTATTTCATCTGTCATATGATGAAATATGTAACCTCAAAATCTTGGAGATTTGTATTCGTCATGCAAAACGATAAGTTTCTTCAAGTAATCATTACCTAATAATGATACCAACATCGCTTGAAAATGAGTATTTATGGTCGGGTTATGGTCAAAATAGAATGTTACAAAAATATACTTTTTATTAAGTATTTTAAAATATTTCTATTTGAAAAGATGAAAAATGTTTCTTTCACCGAGTAGGAAATTTGTCAAATGTTTCAAAATTGTTAACAATAAAAATGTAAAAAAGAAAAATAATAAAATTTGCAAAATGTCTTTTTTTAACTTAAAGTCATCTTTAAAAAAAATAATAATTCAGAAAATTAATTTGAAATATTTTGAAAATAAAAATATATTTATTCCAAAGCACACATAGATCAGTTATACTCATGGATGTTGTAATATAATATATTATAAAGTTCAAATCAGAAAAACGAAACGTTTTAAACCGCTCCGAAACATTTTTCGTTAATAAAACTTTCGTTAATCAATTTTGATATTGCATGGAAAAAATATCATGTGAAATAAAAATAATTACTTTTTCTTCCATATAGGAATTTTTTGTAATGCATTGTTGATATTCCTTAGTGTATCATGAAAATACACCTCTGGGTTGAATTACAAATAAACTTTTTATCAAGACTATTGAATCTAAAAAATCAAAGGATACGTTGAAAAGATTTTTGTTATTACTATACTTTGATATTTATTTATTTTGTTGGATTAATTATCAAAATGACATTTGGTTTTTATACCGAATGTTTCACTCTGCACTTCTACGGTATTTTAAATACAAAATACAGAAACCATATTTACTTTACAGTGATATGCATATACACATACATATAGATGAAATATTACATAAACATGGGTTTTGTTATGAAAATTTAAATAGAAATCAACTACGATTGTGTAAATGTATACATATGATAAAAAATTAGTATTAAAACAAATATGTCTAATTTATTTAAAAATTTCACTTTAAAAATCTTAGTATATTTAAAATTTACTGTGCATTTTTTACCTAATATAAATTTCAAAATTATCTAAAAAAAAAACAACAAAAAAAAAAACAAGTATAATGAGTGGAATAAAAGATATTTAAACACTTGCTCTTTAAAAAGAAAAGAGGGAGAGAAAATTGTTTTTTTATGTTCTGTATTATTTTACAGACATATATATGTTACTTAAAATCTATCTCATTTTTAATGCATAACTCAATATTAAAATACCTACATACTTTTCAATAAGGATTTATTTAGTTATTTAAAATTTTATTTCTAAGTGTAATATCATTATACTATAAATGCTTTAATTAAATGATATCCCTATACAACTATCTACACACACTGACATATTATTTATTCATTTTTAAGTGCGTTCGTAATTATATAAATACGTAGCATCTATAGTCGTCGTCCGTCCTCTGATCCGTCTGTTCATATGTCTGTTCGTATGTTTGCATATAACAACTCAAGATCTACCCAGCAGAATGGTTTGAAATTTAATATATATATTCGTCGCAGAATGTTTTGTTGTCGGATTTAAATTTTATGAAAATTGAATCAAAATTTAAAATGATATTAATAAAAGTTTTCTTCATTCTATTTAATCCTATCATACGTAATTGATTCAAAGATATCCCATAATAAGTAATTATTCTATGTTGCCATGGTGACTACGTCCTATTTAAAAATGAGTCATATTATTTCCGTATTACTGAATTTAATATATATAATCTTAATAAATTTTGTATTCTTGCAGCTTTGCATAAGAATGCAACAGGTATTGCACCATTATCTGAATATTTTAAAAACTGATAGTGCGAACGAACATCTTTAGTCGCGTTTAATGTACAATTTCAGACTTGCTCCATTATAGGGTAACTCCGGGAGAGTCGCCGCATATGGGGTAGATGCCGCACCCTTTCTATTTCTTGTAAATCATAAATATAAATAAAAAAAATATTAACTATAACTAATAATTATAATAAATATAAATTTAATGCTTTTTAATATAAATAAACAGCATTCCCTGCGACGCACTAAACATTTAGTAATAATCGACTTTTTTCATGAAGTTTCAATACAATGCATATAATTGATCAAAGTAATTCATAAGCATCCGGTAAACTTAATTAGAGGAAAGACACAAACGTTAAATATCTTAAGAAATTTAGAACTGAATCTAAAACTACCTATACTGTCTTATAATTTCGCTATCTTTATATTTGAAATTAAATGATAAATAATAAAATATTTTTTATACGTGCACATTCTTTATTGGTAGAAAAACGGATATCAAGTTTAAATGTTAGTTTGTGATGAGGCATATGCTGTAGTTAGGGTTGCCTGGTGACCATTGTAAATCGGAGCTCCAAATGTTCTGGCCACAAGAATTTTAAAGAAATTTCCTTCGCCTTATCTAATGACGGACTTATCTGTGATTAAAGATAGCGATATAAACTGTAAGAAATTAGTGGTATCCAAAGCACTCAAAACCATGATTTAGAAAAGACACTTTGCAATAATAGCTATAGTTGACATCATGCTATGCAAAATTGATTTTTCTAAATAAATACATGTTCCATTACCCAATAACCCGCACCTGCCTAAAGCACAACTTTCAGGTAACCTTCAGATCAAAGGAAAGCCATTGCAACGAATATAAAATTTTACATTGAACTGTACTTTCATCATACAATTACCAACAATTAATTGTTATGTTTAATTTAACACTACCACGGCCGCGTTTTCAATATATCTAGAACGGCCGTGAACGGTCAATTTGACCGCTCTTTCGAAAAAACTAAAAAAATGTAATTATAACTAAAATAATATTAAAAACGCTTTTCCAGGAAACAAGTTTAATGACAAACTACAAAAAAGACTTACATTATAAAAATATTTTTCAAGAAAATAAAACATTTTACATTCTTTTACTCTTCCTAGGCAATCTTAATTATATAGAATCCTGAAATTAGATAATGTAAGTGTCATATTTTTTTTATAATTATAAACATAATATATGTTTTCAATTTTTTTTTAAAGTCAGCAATTTTATTAATAGATTAGAATGTATAATATACTGAAAAATGTATCATACCTCAGTTTATTTCACAAGCAAAGCAGACGGATACTATCCTTCCTTCTAACATGCATGGCCCGCAAACGTGTTTCTGGCATCTTGAACACTGTTTGGAAGTTTTATATTCTTTATGATTCTTGAGCATTTGACACTGCTTTCGTTTTCTGTTTTGAATTCCGGGAAGCATTTTTATTTGATTGTCATCATACAACCTGTTTCGATCAATATAGCTTTTACGGATTTCATCAGATATTTTCAAAATATATTCCCGACGACTGATGTTTGAGCCAAATGTTTCTTTGTATATCACCCATGAATTTATTGCAGCTAGATCAAGTATGTTAAAAAAAAAAAAAAAAAAGATACACTGTCCATCGGCTTTTGCATTGTTGTGCGAACCTTTTGCATGCAAAGCACCCCGAATATACAGTAATGAAATAAAGGCATCAAGTTCATCTAATAAAAGTTTCCAATTATTATCTCCAGATCACCGTACTACTTCAATTTCTGTACAATACTGTATGTGTTTCAAAATCTTTTCAGTTGGAAAAAGGCGCTAAGTACTGCTTACATTATCAAAGCTAATTTTTCTTTTAGCGTAAGATGAGGGGGCAGCGTTTTCACGCAAAACATTATGCATTGGCTGTCTTCCGGAAGTATTTTGCGATATGTGCTTCCACATGGTTCCATCTGCGGCTATTACTTCTGAAGAATTATTTTCATCACTATTAGTTTGGTGATTTTTTCTTCTTCCACGACTATTTTTCCGTCCACGACTATGTACTTGAGTAACTTCTTCATCTATTTCATTATCAGAACTAGAAGATGAAATATTATGCGGATTGTTTATTGGATGTATTTTGAAATCAAAACTCGAATCATACTCGATATCATCGCACTCGATATCACTTTCGATATCGTTTTCATCCTCATTTTCAGAAGCAGAAATTTCGAATGATAAATCTTGCATTGACTACACAATTGCTTCCTCAGTCAGAAATTTCTTCCCGACAGTTCTACGAGACATTATTAGAATAATAATAATTATTATTATTTAACTGAAAATATCTGCTCATATCATTTTCAAACGGAAGAAACAAATCAAGTATTGCTTCACTAATAAAGCTATCACTTATTCAAACATTTTTCTGGGTATCGCTGCCGTCGGAGCATGCGCGGAAGCAACAGAGACAGGTGTCTTTCGAAGAAACCGGAATAAACCAGTCCTCCCACATCTATACGTTCTTTGCATAAAAACCTTTTTTCAAGATGAAAATAATTATTTTATCTGACAAGTGTTGAATTCAGAGGATGAAAATAATGATTGCTCCGGGGGAGAGACATTTCTCTCCGGAGATGTGAGATGTTACCATGAAAGATTTGAGATTTTGTGCTTTCAATGGTCTAAAAGTGCATTTACCCTCCCAGAACTCTATAATTTCTCCGTCGGAGCCGCAGAAATCCCTCCCGGAAAAAAAAACATGTTTGAATTCAACACTGTATCATGCGCCGGTCATTTTGACCGTTTTTGGCCGCTCTAGGTATATAAGTTTTGTTTTTGCTTTTTCAAAAGCTAACAACAATATATGAATGAAATTTTTTTTGTATATTACCAATGAATATTTAGAAAAAGTCAAACAATATCGCAGCAATAGGTGAAAGCAAAACAGAGATATGCGATATTAAAACGTGTTTACTGTCAAAATGACCGCCTTGGTCGTTCTAGTGTTAAATATGCCATCGTAAGCGTCATTCTTTTTTGTTTACAAGTTTAAATGTTTAAGGTGAATGTGCGATCGGAATACGTCAGAAACATTTTTTTTCTTCTATCAATGCCATAGACTACATTTCCACACAAAAGTAAATTGGAAATATATACATACACTGCTCAAAACAATTAGGGGAGCAAGCAAAAAAGTGAAGAGAACAGTGCAAGACAGCTATGTTGGGCATAAAATGGATAGTACATGTGTATTGATGTGCAATATAGAAAAAAAGACGCATAAAGTTATGTGAGGGACATTTTATTCTTTGAAAAGATGGTTTAGGGCAACAATTTGGTTTCATGTAAATTATAAAAAAAAAAAGTATTGCTCAGAAATGATGCAAGATTTTTAATATGGCATGTGGTCTCATATAGCAGCTAAGACTGCTGCACACCTGTTTTCCATGCATGCGATGAGGGGGGATTTTAGGGAAAACTGTTCCACGGCTCAAGATTTGCAATCTCTAAATCCCGCACAGTAAAAGGAGGCCTCGGTCTCACAGCAAAGCGCCGTCTGAGTATGTCCCAAACGTGTTCGGTCGGTTTAGGTCAGGAGAGCATACTGGTCATTCCATTCGCTGTATTATTTTAGCTTCAAGCATGTTTTCCACAAGACGAACTGTATGAGGTCAGGCTTTCTCGTGCATGGAATAAAAGAAATCAATAATTGCTGCAACATAAAATACGACATGAGGTCTCAGTATCTCATATGTATAACTTCGGACCGTCAAAGTGCCATTCCGAATGATATGCAGGCCCGTAAATCCACCTATGCTGATTCCAGCCCATAGCATCGACACACCTCGTCTGTAATGTGATCTTCCACGAACGAATGTGGGATTATTTTGAGTGACTCTCTCTCTCCATGCCAAAACACATCAGATGTCAGATCCAGACTAAATCGGGACTCGTCTGTAAACAGAATTCGACTCCAACAACGTTGCCTCCAAACTCGATGTTCAGTTGCCCACCTTCTTTGGGCCGCATAATTGCTTGGGGTCAACCGAATGCATACCATTGACTAACGCGCATATAGACCACTCTGATGAAGCTTATTTTGGACTGTTTGGCTGTACACCCTTCGTCCTTTGGCCAAGAACAACTGCGTTTGCAGCTGAGTAGCATTGCCCGTTCCGTCTAGACGAGCTGTTAACAGGATATATCGGTCATCAGTTTCTGTGTTTGCACATTTCTGACCATGCACTTGTCGATGCCTACCATTCCATGTGTCTTGGAATCGATTCCACAGTCTTTCATGATCACTTCTTGCGACTCCAACAGCGTCCACTACACATTGTTGTGTTTCCCCAAATTCAACTGTCCCGATAACACGCTAAAACATGGATTGCGGTAAATCATATTGTTGTGACATTTCCAAGCCACCTTTTCTCAAAACACAAGCTGAGCATTTGAATTTTACAACTGATACAGTGAAACAGACGTTTCTGCAAAATCCCGATTTGTGCACTTATCACCTTTTTCTAATTTTTGACGTCATAAACTTTAATTTACATGTGAAGATTTCTTTATTTGTTTTCTACAACGCTTTAAATTATTGATGTTTTATTTTACGTTACTTATCGGTGTAAATATTTACGTAATTTCGTTAAAACCATGTGCTCCCCTAATTGTTTTGAGCAGTGTATATATATATATATATATATATATATATATATATATATATATAATATATATAATATATATATATATATATTACGCTTCCCTAGTGGACAATGCATTAGACCCATTAATAGAATGTAATTCATTAAAATTCAGTCAAAGTCACAATAGATTGAGAACAAAGAAACCATTCTTAATGTGTTGTATCAGAAATAAGATTTCAATCATTTTAAATATGTATAACATTCCCGAAAAACTTTTAGAGCAATAACCGCCTAAAAGTTATAATGCATTAAAATTCTATTATTAGGCTTTGTATTAAAAACAACAGATTTTTTCACATGTTGCAATAAAATCGTTTGTTATAGCAATAATTTATTTTTGCCTAAACATGAATAGTGTAATTAAAGAATCTAAAATTTTCGCCTAATAAATGACGCATTTGGGACGTCTAGTAATTTAACAAGTTGGAAATTGCTCGTCAAACGTGGCAAATGAGGTGCGTTCGTACTATAACTAGTTTTATAATTATTTTTTGCACCCCATATTGTACTGAATGTATATTTTTTTGCGCTTCATAAATGCATAGTCTGTAACATCAGTAAAATGCACTTACAATAATTTTTCCCCATTCCCCGTAATGTAACGGAAAACTTTTGGGTGTCCCTGTAATTAAACTATACATCCGATTTTCATAAAATTGGAAATGGCTCAACAAAATTTTGCAGCAATTATGTATTAAAAATTTCAGACCATTCGGAAGGCTGTAAAATCCTTAAAATGCATTTGCTATAATTTTTTCCCATTGGCCGTAATGTAACGGAAAACTTTTGGGTGTCCCTGTAATTAAACTATACATCCGATTTTCATAAAATTGGAAATGGCTCGACAAAATTTTGCAGCAATTATATATTAAAAATTTCAGACCATTCGGAAGTCTGTAACATCATTAAAATTCACTTGCAATAATTTTTCCCATTGGCCGTAATGTAAAGAAAAACTTTTGACTGTCCCTGTAATTAAACTATACATCCGATTTTCATAAAATTGGAAATGGCTCGGCAAAATTTTGCAGCAATTATATATTAAAAATTTCAGACCATTCGGAAGGCTGTAAAATATTAAAATGCATTTGCTATAATTTTTTCCCATTGGCCGTAATGTAACGGAAAACTTTTGGGTGTCCCTGTAATTAAACTATACATCCGATTTTCATAAAATTGGAAATGGCTCGACAAAATTTTGCAGCAATTATATATTAAAAATTTCAGACCATTCGGAAGTCTGTAACATCATTAAAATTCACTTGCAATAATTTTTCCCATTGGCCGTAATGTAAAGAAAAACTTTTGACTGTCCCTGTAATTAAACTATACATCCGATTTTCATAAAATTGGAAGTGGCTCGGCAAAATTTTGCAGCAATCATATATTAAAAATTTCAGATCATTCGGTCGGGTAGTTTTTGCTCTGTTATATGCGGACGGACGGACGGACAGACGGACGGACAGACAAACGGACTGAACGACGACTATAGGTGCTACGTATTTATATAATTACGAACGCACCTAAAAAGAGATAGAAATTTGTCATGCTTCAATTCCTTCAGCATACACACTATAGTGAACCTCAATATTATATTTATAGTTATCAATTATTTTTGTTTGAAATAGTACAAACTTTAAATATTTGCATTTTTAAATTTAATGCATCCAGTTTTGTTATTAATATTTAATATAGGAAAGATAAAAGTAACGCGAACACTTGGACATGTTACGGTATGCATCTCAAAATTGTACTGGGGTGTTTTTATATGAGAATGGTAACATATGCACTGGCTGCATGCTTGGGCTGTGCTTAGACAAAAGTTTTAGCAAGCTATGCCAAACCTATATTCCGAAACTTGGCGATATTTGCCTGGGCGAGTTCGATTATACAAGTGAGACAAGTTACGAAAATTTAGCTTGGCTAAAATAACAGACTCAGCAAGATGCTTGGTGATTTATTTCTTTTTTTTTATCGTCTCAAACAATAAAGTTTTATCAACCGTATGCCGACACTCTCCTATGGAGGTATCCTTTTGTTTACTATTTACGCTGATATAAACGGATTTTTAAAGCTGTAAGATTTATTGCATTTTCGGTGAATTCAACGTTTCCTTTTGTGAATTAAAGAACGACTACACACCTCCCTTTTCAATTCGAAACAGTGTTTCCAGACAAATACTAAAATTTTATTTTGAATACCACTATTTCCTACGGTATTCTCTTGCTTTAATCGTAAAATGTTTGTAAATAAATAAGGCGACTATCTCTCCATGAAAATAGTGGCATTTAAAATAAAATTTTAGTATTCGTCTGGCAACATTGATTCGGAAACCTTAATAACAAATAGTTTCGTAACAATTTAAGTGTATTTGCAAAAGTGGAACAAGGAGACATACACAAGCAAAGGGTCGTATTTATAAGCACTTCTTAGCTATGCATGTAAATGTTAAAATATCTACAATTTAACCCTCTGCACTGAAGAGGTGGCTCGCACTTACCCGCTGCCATCGAAATACTCAAGGCCAGGGAACACAAGTGTGACGTCATCACTAATCGACTGACTTCTCACTAGTGTTAAAATTCGCATCGGAAATTTTTGAACAGCAATTTTCTTTTATTTTATTTGTGGAATATCTATCATCTTACACAACAATAATAACTATTTAAACTTACTGGTGATAATTTGAAATCCCCCAATAAAAAATCAGACAGATGCGGTAACACAGTGGCATTCCGCATCTGGCTGAATTTTTATTTATGGATTCCGAATTCTCGCCAGTAAGTATAAATAGTTATTATTGTTTTAAAAGTTGATAGATACTCCACAAATAAAAGAAATGAAAATTACTATTAAAAAATTTACTGTGTGAATTCCACCACTAGTAAGAAGCAGGTCGATTAGTGATAATGTCCCACTCGTGTCCTCTCACATTGAATATTTCGATGGAAGCGACCCGCCACTAGTGTTACCAGGTGCCCCGCCTTAATCAGTGTTCCAAATGCTTCATTTGCAGCAGTACTTTCTTACAATTTACTTCGTCATCTTTAAAAAATAGTGGTGTGCAAAGCATTTAGCACCCTATTTATGAGGGACATCTGGCAACACTTGTGGTGAGTGACAGTCAACTATCGTGTGCAAAAGACCGGAAGGAATATTTTTCCCCTTCTTCAAATAGGTCACATTTCCAAATATTAGATTGACTTTTGAAAAACATTTCAAAATGATAAGTTCTAAAACTCTTTTATTTCTCTCACAAAGTCAAACCAACCAAAAGTTACCTAAAACCTTTAAGCGTCCTAAATCTGTTTTCCTTTACGTGTTTTTTAATTGAAGGGGTGATTTAACAGAAAATTAACATTAATGTTGAGTTATTTAATTGCATAAGATGAATAAATATTTAAGGTTATCAAAAACAAATCTTTTTTACCAATACTTTTCACAGTTATTATTTTATGAATCATTAAACATGAATGAGAAAATCTGTAGAATGCTTAAAGGGATAGAGATGTGAGATTAATATAGTGACATTATACATAGCACAATTCAATAGAATATTTTAGTGTGTAAAATGACATTAACGTATAACACTTAAGAAATTAGTGCGGGGTATTTCAAGCAGTTTCTCATAAATACCATTTTTTAAATTGTTATTTTATAAATCAAATCATGGCAGCATAATTTTACTTAAAATCGGGAAACGTTTTAGAAATCTAGTATTTTTCACTTTTTTATGTACCAAACATAAAGCAAAATGAATAAAGTAACAAAATTATATACATTAAAAACACAATATAACATGTATGGCCCAATTTAAGGTTAACCCGGCTATTTAGAGACATCCACAAAGCAATTATAATCTAATTTCTTTCTCTTTCTGTCATAACGGCAATTTTTGCATTAACGTTATAAGTGACTTTTCTATTGTATCGCACAACTGTCGATACAATTAAGTATAATTCCGAAGAAAAGAGGAAAAAACAATTAAAATTTTACGCTTTGTCAAAAATCAACTCAAATCAACAATGTTTTAATCTGGTTTAAGTAATTTACATATATTATTTTTAAAACATTTTTAGCGCTTTTAAATAAAAATAATAATAATTTAAAATTTTCATCTCTTCTTTTTCATGTTGTTGTTTTACAATCAAAAATTTTTAATTATTTTTCCTTACGCACTTTGACGTAAACATATGTGAAACAAAGATTTATACCTATCTTATTTAATGAAACATAAAGAAAAATAATATAATTTCATTAGTTCTAAAAACCCCGGGGCACCCAGCAAGATAATTGACATAGGAAAATTAATTAAAGATTTGTTGTATTTATTTCTGCAAATTAAATTCAGAAATAACTGAAGGTGTGATTCATTGGGAATGCTCTGTAATACATAATAAATGGGTTTAATGATTTCTTTCTTTCTTTTTTTTCTTTTTTTTAGTGAAAAAAAGCTTTAAATTACTTATCTGTAACTGATTTTGACATTATAAGCCTTTAATAAAATTAGATACAATTCAGTAAACTGAAAAAAGAACGAAAATATTTATGTGTAAAGATTAGTTATATTATTGATATTTAAAAATAATTCAATCTATGTTTTCATTTTTTAAAAGTGCTATTATAAATGAAAACATATTTTTCATACTATAGAGAACAAATTGAATGTAAAAAAGGAAAGTGCCTTGTTAAACTGGTAGCATTGAGCTCACATGCTATTCAAAATAATTGTATATTGTACTGTTATTTCTAAGAATAATGGTCCTCGAAAAATAAATTAAGAGGAGGATTAGCCCCATTCGTTTACACCCTTTATACTTAAGCAATGAACATCCAAATCTAATCAGGCAATCGTCTTATCAGAATAAACATATATACCATATTTTAAGCAAATCTGATAATTCTGCATGAAAAACCCATTTATCTAAATTTAGGAGCGATTAGTCCACCGTTCCTTATTTTTATACTTAATTAATAAACACCCAAAACTAATCAGGAAAGCGCCTTATCAGAATGAACCTAGAGAAAAAAATTGAATCAAATCTGATGATTCTATCACGAGTTATCGCGTTACGTACATACAGAACCGGCTGTCACATTAGCTCTCAGGCTTTGATAGCCTGTTTGCTAAAAACTGATTAATGTGAATTAGTTAATTTAGAACAAATAATTGTGGACATTTTCCGTAAACATCTCAATAGAATATCATATAACATTTTTTAGATAGTCATGTTCTGTTTTAGAAAGATAATTGTTGACTTTTCTAAATGTTATATTACTATTTATCGTTACTTGTCATAAAGAAAATGTAACCGGATTTTCTAGAGTATTTTGTTTGTAATGCGGGGAAGTGTTTTTTTTTTTAATTTATTTACTGAACTTTCCAAATATGGAAGAAAATATAGTGTTAGTTTCGAATATAATTTATTCTAAGTTGTGAATTGCGCTTTCTCATGTTCTATTTTTGGTCTAACGGTCTAATCGTTGCGGATGTATCCTTAGAGAAGTCGGTAACCTATGGCTCGCGATAGGGCAACCTATAGGTTACCACATATGGACATATTGCCATATATATTCGCATATGCATAAATCATATATATTTACCATATATATGTAATAATAAAATATTTTCGCAATTTTACTTAATTAAATTATTCCAATTTCTTATAATATCAACCTTTTTTAGCTGTCTTTTAATAATATCATGAATCAACCCATTATTTTGTTTCTTATTCTAAAAACCTTAATCTGTTAAAAGCCACAGTTTAGTAAGAAAAAACCTAATCTATTTATTCTTTCATATTTTGAGACACTACATTCTTATTTCTTTCGAATGTTTATTAATACCATTTTTATATTTTATTAAACTTATTATTCGATATGCCAACATTTCTTGTTAATCTAATCCTTTCACCTTTTAAAATTTTTGCTATAAATAAAGAGCTATGTACTGTGTCAAGTTTTGCTCACCCTACGCATCCATTTCAACCAATCGCTAAGCGCGCCTTCCCCTAGCTTCCCCCTTAACTTGAGCTTCGTTGGCTCCGGTGTAGAGCACGTCTGTGAACCTTTGCACGTTTTCGTGATATTTATACAGCGTACACAGACCTGGATAGAGAAAATGTACGTTTTTTAGTCTGCTAACAAACACCTGTCATTTGGTGGAGTTATTTTTTAAAAGGTTTAGCTCCATTTCGGTTTAACATCTTCGTTCCTAACTATGACGTGGTACAGACCAGATACGAGTTTCAAATGGATGACTAGTGGAATTGAGCTGATATGTGAATGTCAATAAATTCGTTTATAACTATGCCGCCTTGGTCTGATTGAACGGGAAAGCCTTCCCAATGGCTTCTTTCCTGTATTCCGTAGTTGGCCACTTACGACTGCAAAATAAATATTCTACGGAATAATTACTGGTTGGAAATGATATGGCACATGTTCATCATCACAATTTACATTAATATACACAAGTGTAACATATATATGTATATATATATATATATATATATTTCATCAATAAATAAAATATATATATATACACATATATTTATGTACATGGCATGCATATGCATATAAAAAGTGGGGCAGGATTGTACTTTGTGCCGATATAATAAGAAAGAGAAATAACGTATAAAGACACGAATATAAATATGTACAAAAAGCATACAGCTGATTCGAAACCACTAAGGTTTCATCATCAGTGCTTAAAAATCAAAAGGTAAAATTAAAACTCTGGGTAAAAGGGGTGGAAGGGAGACAGAGATCCAGAAAGGCGTACCTAGGCAGGCGTACCTAGACGTAGTTAAGGTAGGCTTACAGCTCTACTGTCAACGGCGAAATGCAATATACGGCTGATAAAGAGCCACGGAGTCAATCTCACGCACACACACAGAGAGACCAATCAAAATCGCCCAATTTTTCCGGAAGAGTTCAACTGCCAGAAGAAAAAGGGAGGAGGAGTGATGAGAACGAATTATAGAAAATTAAACGATATCTTTGAAAAAATGGGCATACTGGATAAATCGCTAACTAAACTGTTTGAATTTTTCCATATGTGATAAGCTTCCCATAAATCAAGATCATAAATCGATGAGCATTTCTGAATTATTATGACTTCGGAAAATTTAAAATTATGGTTGTTGGACCAGCAATGGTCGGTAATAGCAGAACGTTTGATATCACAATTTTTAACACAAATTTTATGCTCTTCCAAACGGATCTTAAATGGTCGCTTCGTTTGACCAATGTACGTTTTATTGCACTCGCAAGATATCCTGTAAATACTCAAATTTGAAAAACTATCAATTGGATGCTTTAGATTCGTTAATTGAATTTTGTTAAAAGGAATATAAACTACCTTAAAGTCAAATTTTAACAAGATTTTAGAAATTTGATGGCTTATTTTCGGAAGTTATGGAAGTATTATTAAATTCTCTTTGCCGACAGTATTAACCCTGGAGTGAGTACGTTTATTTAGTTTATTATGAAAAGAATCGACGATTTCAGCTGTAAAACATCGATCAATGGCAATGGATTTAATGAAATATAATTATGTTTTTAGTAAACTCTCGGAAGAACAAATATTTAAAGCCCGGTAGACATAACTGTTTAAGGCAGCCAACTTTTGATTAAGTGGATGCGATAAATGGCGATGTGGGGGTAATGATACTCCGAATGGTTTACGGTAATACTGTTTACCTTAAACCATTCGCAGTATCTTCATCCCATTCGCAGTATCACATCGAATTTCATCCCATCCACCTAATCAACAGTTGGCTGCCTTTAGCAGTTTTCGCTATCGGGCTTTAAATATTTGTTCTTCCGAGAGTTTACTAAAACAGAATTAGATTACATTAAATCCATTGCCATTGATCGAGGTTTTACTGCTGAAATCGTCGATTCCATTCATAATAAACTAAGTAAACGTACTCACTCCAGAGTTAATATTGTTGGCAATGAAAATTTAATTATACTTCCATATTTTCCAAAAATAAGCCATAAAATTTTTAAAATCTTGTTAAAATTTGACTTTAAGGTAGTTTATATTCCTTTTAACAAAATACAGTTCACAATTCTGAAATATCCTTTTAATAGTTTGATAGTTTGATAGTACCTGCGGAAGACATATACAAATAAAATATGCACTTTAATGTACAGAAGTCTTAGGAAGATTTATTTATTTATTTATTTTGAGAAATAAATTTATTTACATAAAACAAACATAGATGAGTTGCATGCCTCGACGCATGAGTCAGGAGAATGAAATTGAACTGATGAACATTTTTTGAACGTATCATGATTTTATTATGGTCTCTTATGAAGACCTGTAAAAATATTTCTAATAAACACATTCAGGTATGCAATCACAGCTTTCGCTTCAACTAGAACTTGTAGCAATGCATTTCATGAATGTTGCACATATTTTTTTTCTACGAATGAAACTTAATATAGGCATGGTTTTTTTTTTTTTTTTTTTTTTTTTTTTTTTTTACTTTTTTGGTGTCTACGGTCAGTTACTATATTGTATTGAAATTCATGTAATGTGAATATTACACATATAGATATATTTTCAATAAATCCGAGCACACAAATATGAAAGAGATGTTGAGGAAAATGATTATAACTCAAGAAAAAATGCAGAGTTCTTAATGAGATTTTTTGAATGCTATTGATAATTTTTTAAAAAATCACAATAAAACAATATAGAAAGAATTGCAACTTTGATCATGTGTATATTTTATGCACATAAAATCGCAGAGGTAAAAGATATCTTTTAAATTAAAATTTAAAAAATAGTAACAATGTTAAGTAATACTTGTACGTAAATAATTTCTTATCTAATTATACTGATGCTTATTTTTTTTCACTCAAAATAGCGTATTTTAGTGAGAGCATTTTATCCCAATTGAGGAGTCTACAGGTAATATTTATTATTACTCACATAACATTCTAAATCATATCGTTGAAATTTTGCAGCGTTAGATCAATTTTTATTTAAAATACACCTAAGAGGAAACATTACGTAGAAAAATAAATCCTTATTGATCCTAATGAAATCTTAATGGAATTTTTACTTTTTTTTCTTTCTCATTTTTTTTCCATAATTTTCTATATTTGATTGGTTGTATTTGGTTGTATTTATGTCAGCCAATTATCAATACGAGGGATATAGGCCCAAAGGGGGGGAGTGCTTTTCGTGGGGGGTCTTTCTAAGGGTACCTAACCCGCATTAACGCTTGTAGAACCAAGGTTCGAAGAAAACCACGAAAACTCCGAACGATTAGGCCGACGGGCGCGATTGGGATCGAACCCAGCACTTCCCGTCTACCAGCTTTGAGAGCAGAACCTCTCGGCCACTGGTGGGGCGATTTTCTATATTCGAAAAACTTTATGTTCTTATATAATTTGTTATACTGTCTTTTTATCTTTTAGTTATTTTCTCATTGTGGCCACTAGCCACGCTTAAACATAAAATGCTTCTTATACCTCCCTAATGCCCTTTGCAACACGATCACCAAACAACTGGATGTTATGTTGCCACGCAACTAGGTAATACATCAACAAGATCACATTGTTCCATTGTTCATAAATGGATTTGAATGGAGCACCATGGTTATACTGTTATACAGTTATACTACGGTTATACTGTTTCCATGGCTTCTCTAAGATGTGTTGTACAGATACTCAACCACAGAGATTGGAGCTGCTTTTCAACTACGTATCTGCTGAATGCTTCAACTACTTCCGATGTTTATTGTTTACTTATAACGGAACATCCCCAAAATAACTCCTTTCTAATAAAAAATGAATTATGATATTTTGAACATCAGTTCAAGTGACATTTAAACACATTAATATATTTCATAATAATAACATAATGCATTTACATACATTAAAAGAAATACACAATAACGTAATCTCCTTTTTTGCAACATGTCATGACTCAAAAACAACAAATATTTTAGGTATCAAATTTTTTCTTTCGTATCTACAATTCTCAAATTATAAATAAATTAAAAATAATTTAATCTGTACATCTCACAAAAGATGACACAATTAAAATAATAAATCCGAAGAGAACATTAAAAAGAATATCCATTTTTATTTTATGTTTTGCACGACAAGAACTCTGTTCAACCGCCCTATAATCCAATCAATTTCCTTTATGATCGTTTAAACATTGTTTTATTGCCTTTAAGAAACAATGATTTAAATTTAAAAGTTTTTTCCTTGCGGTATTGTTTTTAATTAAAATTGTTTCCTTTTATTTCTTAATGCACTTTGACATAAATATCTGTGAACTAAAGCATCCTTTATTCCATAAAACACAAAGAAAAAATAATTTCATTAATGCTGAAAACACCGGCGCACTAAGCAAGATAATTGACATACGAAAATTAATTAAGGCTTCCATTACATTTATTTCTGTAAACTAAATTTAGAAATAACCGAAAGAGTGATGTTTCCAGAATGCTGGGATACTAATTTTAAATAGATTTAATAAAAATGTTCTATGACAAAGAAAGTTTTGGTTAACCAGTAATAAGATTTTAAATTACCAGACTGACGTATCGATAAAGTGCATTGCGGCAAATTAAAATAATAATAATAATAATGTTTATTTCTCATTGTTTTTATTATTTTTAATTAAAAGTATTTTATTCTACATTTTTAGATTTTTTAACTTGATAATTCAGTACAAAAAAAAAATAAATAAATAAAAAAAAAAAAAAAAAAAAAATCTATCACACTGTTAAACTTTATCCAAAAAACTGAGTAATGCGAATTTACTCATATCCAACAATCGGAATTTGACATTTTAGAAGGAGCACATAATTAATACTAACACGCACTCACATGTGATTTTACACAGTAATAATAAAAGAAATTTTAGTGACTAGTGTTATTCAAAAACAACTATACCTATAACTTAAGTAGAACGTCTTAAATATGCATGGGCTTAAAGATATCTACTCCATATTCCGTCAAATCAGCTGCAATTCGATGTGTACATATTTTTTATGACGGAGAATTATACAATTTGACGATGGAGAAGAAAGAAAAGATACGCAATCTCCCTTTATTGCTTTCTTGATTCAAATCCGCTGCGTATGGCTTATTCCAAAATATTATAAGGCATATTCTGTATGCTTTTTAATATATACAGTGCCGGTCAAAAGTTTCGGGCCAGTTAGTTTCTTTGATTTGTTTGACAGAGCGTTTCAGCGAAGAAGAAGCATAATTGCTCCAAAAGTTATGAATAAGCAAATTACTTCTGACCACGTCATCATTTTGATTGGTTACTGAAGATACTTGATGCAAAGGGGAGGAATTTGAAATTCGCGTTTGCAAAAGTTTCCAGCCATTCGTTACCAATTAGTTTTTGCTACGGGTAAAGTGTTCTTTTGGCAGTGTTTTTTAATTAGTCAACGTGAATAGCGTATCTAAAATTCAAAAATGAAAAGATGAACAATTTATTGTTCCTAAACGTGTGATTTGTTTGTCGCTAATGGGACAATCCTCTCGTGATATTGCGGCAAAGTTGTCGATCGGAAAATTTGCTGTGAACGATATTTAAAAATATATATAAAGATGGTTATGGCCTTAGGAACTTTCCACAGTCCCGGGGACTCCGAAAAACGACTTTTCTTTTGGACAGAATTATCAGCAGAAAAGCAGGTGATGGCCCGCATAAAAATGCCGCTGCAATTGCCCGCGATTTACGGTGTTAAAATATTGTTGAAATAAGTCTGTCACCCGTGTCAAGATGCTTACATGACGTAGGACTTTATGGAACAGTCTGTGTTAAAAAACCTTTCATAAGTAAAAAAAAAAAAAAAAAAAAAAAAAAAAAAAAAAAAAAAAGAGAGGGCCCGACTGGCGCTTGCCAAGGAATACAAGACTAGTCAAGTGCAAACTGAAAAATGTACTATTTTCCGAAGGATCGACGTTCAATCTTCTTGGAAGTGATAGCGGACACTACAACCGACGACCTAAAAACAAAAGATAAGATTCGAGATATGTTATTCCTACCATAAAGTATGGAGGGGGACACGTTATGCTGTGGGGAGCATTTTCTGGAAAATGTGCCTGTCCGTTACTTGAAATTAGCGGCAAGATGAATAGTGCAATGCAAAAGGATATCTTGAAAGATCGTTTTATGCCTTATTGGAGGAAAAATTGTGGTCGCAACTATTTGTTTCATCATGATAACGACCAAAAACATAAAAGCAAGCTCGTCAAGCAGTGGCTTTCGCACAAAAAATTCTGCTTTTGAAATGGACAGCCCAATCATTCGATCTGAATCCAACAGAAAATCTTAGAAACTAATTAAAAACATGTGTGGAATTATAAATATTCCAATTCAGCAGCATTTTTACAAAAATTGCAAGAACCGTGAAAAAAAACTTAATTTTGATGATCTACAAACGTTCAATGAATGGGTGCCACATTGCTGTGCTGCAGTACTTATTGCTAAATGTATGAATACAAAACTGTAAATGTTGTTGATTACTGTTATTTTCTGTTATAACACCATTTTTTTTCAAACTTGCTAAGGTGGCCGGAAACTTTGAGAACATGTGTTTTCTTTTGCAATTAATTTTGTCAATTAAATTTATTAATATTTATTTTTTATTCCATAAATAAGTTCTTAACTGTTATGTCAATAAAGTGTATAAGTATCACTTTGAGTTTCTTCTTCATATGGGTAAACTTACAAATTAACGAAAAAATTTATGCTGGTCGGAAACTTTTGACCGCCACTGTATATATATATATATATATATATATATTAGGCATATTCAAAAAACAGACCTAACTTGAAATTCAATATTGGCTGAAGATCTTGCTGCCAAGGCTATTTCATGCTATGAAACTATGACTAACTGTAAAGCTTATGCCCTACAGATACAAAAAATGCAAAAGTTATGACGCAGGCACCAGAACCTTAAAACCCATAGATCTTGAAGCCTAACATAGAAACTAAACAAATGAATAAAAAAATTCGAATCAAACTTAAATCAGATTCTGTTTTGGATATTAAAGCTCCCTTTCCCAGTTGTAAGCAGTTTTGTACAATAAGGTTATGTTATCCCTTTCAGACCCAACCCGCACGATCGTGCGGGTTAGACATTCATTTAAAATTTTGTTTCTGAGTCGTACGTAATAGAAACTCGAATCAAACGATCGTTCTGGTTTGCAGATAGAGTAAAGTGTCATTTTTTATCAACAGCGATGACAGCGATGACCACCTCGGGAACTCAGCTTTCGCTTTAGAGTGTTAGTGCAATCCCGAGGGGTAGACCACATCCACTCCTCCCGACTCTCAACCAGAGTCTGAGAGGGAGCGTCGGGTTCCTGATCAAGCTGCTGAGACTTATTTCGGTTACTGTGAGATTTACAATTACAATCACAATTGGTTACCCAATTTTTCTGGGCGAACCGAAGATTTCACATCGAGATATATGACTGTATGTAGTGATTACATGAGGATCATTTCACCTAATGTGATTGCATAATTGTTTACAATTTTCTTGGATATATATATATACTTCACAGTACATTTAATACATAATATTTAACATGACAATTAGAAACACATTACAACACAATATCAAACACCTACTATTTACATGACTGTATGTAGTGATTACATGAGGATCATTTGAATGTGATTGCATAATTATTTACATTTTTCTAGCGGTTGCAGTCCATGTTTTACTTTCTACAGGCATGACTAGCTTTGTTTACAAATACAGCGTGTCTTAACCCTCCGACTGTCTTGGAAAAGGGCAAAATTGTAATGTTGTTTTCTCTACAATTTGTTTTAAACGCTTAAAAAAATGATTCTTTGAACATTTTATAAAAAATCTTAATAACGAATATGAATGCAATCCTTAGGGTTATTTACCCATACACTTAAGTCATAGGTATAGTTGCGCTGTAATGACTAAAATCACGCTTTGTTATTAATTTATTAAATTAAATATAAGCGCGGGTTAGTATTCATAAAGTACCTACACCCCGATATACAAATGATCATACTTTAAATTAAATTTTATTTTATTTTTTTAATTCAGTTTTTTGTTGTACCTGAAATATATGACTTTTTGTATTCTGTTCTTTAGTCTTCCGACACCAGATATAAGAGAAAGAATTTCTTAAGTGCGCGGAATATTTGAATATTTATGAATAAATTGAATAAATTGCTAAGGCAAGTAAAAATCTGTGTTTTTAATTTCCATTTTAAATTTTGTATTAATATTTTGTAATTTAATCTCGTAAATATAAAATACTTTAAATAACTTCAAATCACTTTTACATATTCTCATATAAAAAAAAAAACCTTAATTTATCTTGCATCATATTCCAGAAAGAAAAGTGTTCTAAATTTGATAATGTTAATGATATATAATTAGAAAATAATTGAATAATAGTAAAATATATTCCTATTCATAGTTGTAGTAGCGCAGTTAGGTTTCACCAACCAGGTTGGTCCAACAGAGTAAAAAATGCCCAGACTAGGTCTCGAACCTTGATTCCTTGACTTGTCGTGCAAATACTCTACCATTTGAACGATCTGAACTGTACGTGAAGGAGGTAATTCACTGCTATTTGTTGGACATGGCAGCGAACTATAGCGATAGTTTCATTCATTCGAGCTATAACTATAGAATTTACATGGTAAAAGTGTATGATAACACGGGAACTCTTATATACCATGTAATTAGGTCTTAATTTAGAGAAGGGAGAATTTTTCAACTGGATAAATCGTAGTCATAGTTAGAGTAGCACAGTTGAGAGTTTCACATTCATCATGCAAATGCTATAGCTCTAATGAATGAACTAGCGCTGCAATTCACAGCCATGTCAAACAAATAAAAGTGAATTACGTCAGCCAGGTACCGAACGGATAGCTCAAATACTAGAGCATCGGCACGGCAAGCCAAGGTATCGAGGTTCGAGTCCTGGTCTGTACATTTTTCACTTTAGTTGGAATAAAACCTCAACTGTGCTACTCCAACAATGAATATGGTCAATCCAGTTGATAATATCTTCCTTCTCTTAATAGTAAGAAATATATATATCCATCACGATTTTATTTCCCATCCATTATCCGAGAATGAATGGAAACCTATTTGAGCAGAGATATTATATACGCAATAATTCAGCCTCTTTGAGTTACATAGAATGTGGAACGAGATAGTTTGCAGAGTAAAAAGCAATGGGATAAATAATTCCACGTTCACAGATGGCCATGTTTATTAACAATTTGAGATCTGGGCAATTTCAACCGCATATCTCCCTCTGGATTATTTTGTATTTGGTACTTTTCCTGATTTTTTTTTAAGTACTTGGAATAGGTATTTTAATGATTTTCTTAACATAAACTTCATACTATTCTTATCGATAATGAATGAACTGTTTAACACCATAAGGGGCGATGGAATATTACCCCACCTAAGTTCAATTAAGATTTGCACCAGAAACCTTTAATTAAATTTTACTTGAAAAACTGCTTTTCCTTATTTTTAACATTTTTTTTTAATTTTCCGGCGAGAATTCAGCATTACACAAACGCAATTGCTTGTCCCTCAAAGGGTTAAAATTTTTAAAATTTAATATTTAATGAGAAATTATAAAAAAAGCACTTTTTATATATTTTCAAAAAGTTAATTGGAATACGCAAGAAAACATCATTTTTAACGTAAAATTTTACATAGACTTGAATAGACAATTATTCAAATTTTGTACAAATATCTGAAAATAGCTTTCATTTGTAACTAAACATTATTTAGTAAAATTTGGTTTTGTGTGATACATTTCAAATCACGGATTTCCACATAGAGTAACACCACACAATAAGTTCGAGTTAAGCTCTGATTCCGGCTATTTTCACATACTTACTTCTGTTTAGTTCAGCAATCTATATATTTTCCCCCAAAATACAAGGGTCATAGATAATATCCTAAAAGACCGCGAACGTATATAGTCGAACGTTTTATAGTTCAGAGAGTTAAATTTGACCCCGAGACACTCTCGGGTTAGTTCACTTCACCGAAAACGGCAACCAGAGTGACACTCGAGCTTAGAACTCAAAGTGTTACAGTACCTACTTTCATTATGCCTGTGATGTCGCGGTTTCTTTCTTTTTTTTTTTTTTTTTTTTGTCAAGTTCATTCGCAAATGATGATTTGCGGATGGTGCTTAATGGTTGGTGCTTGTGTGCGTCCCCTTTCTGTTACTATTTGTTAAACTCATGAAAATGTTTATTTGTATTTAATCTTTAAATTTCTATAAATGAAATATAATTTATTGCTTTGTGGATAAATATCAAATGTTTCCAACAATTTTTAAAAATAAACATATACAAAGAAGAGTAAACAAAGTTTTAGAATCCCCTTATATGAAATTTAAATTCAGCGTTGAGAAATATTTTTTCAGTAAAATAGTTTCAAACATTTTAATAATAAAAATGCATCTATTCTCACTTACAGAAAACATAAACAGTGCATTTAACTTCATGGAAGTTGTTATACAATCTCTTATTCAAACCAAAAATGAAACAATAAAAAAAACCCTATAAACCGTTCTACAATGTTATGTTGGTTTTCAGAATATTTTCCAAATAATACATGAAAAACAATATGGTGATAAAAAGAAATACATTTTCCGTATATTGGTGGTAAATTTGTTCGTTTTTTGTAGAAAAAGCATTAATGTTATTTTGTGTGAAATATTACAAAAAAGGTGTTTTAAATGTTTTATACACTTTTTAATCATATATTTAAAAGTAAATTTAGAGCTTCAGTAAATGAAAGGTTATATTTAAATAGTTTAAATGACTGTTGCACACTGATATAGTTTTTTAATTGTATTCATTTTCAAAATGAGAATTAGCCTTCATACTGAGTATATTAATTTATAGCACGTTAAATACAAAATATTGAAATGATATTTAGTTTACAGATATTTGTATAATTTTTAACCTATATAACTGTAAGTTAAGTTACGAATGTTTTAATTGTAATCAAGTAGGCTAGTCTAAAATTAGGTATAAGAAAATAGTTTACAATTAAAAGAATTGTGTGATTTATATATTTTAAAAATGAATTAAAATCATTAAGACATTTAGAATGTAGTGTATATATATATATATATATATATATATATGAAACGATAAAAGCTAAACCCCTCTTTAAAATCCCCTTTTTGTCCCTTTTTAAAATTTAAATTTAGAAATTAAAATTAAAACTTTTAAAAGGCTTTTGTAATTGTGTCTCAGTTGAGTGAATGAAGTTGCCCCTGTTAAGTCAGTTTTCCCGCATTGCATTTTATAACTTTCAAAGATCGTTTTGGCACATCTCATAAGAATACTTTTGCTGAATAAGTGCAATTTATAAGTCTTGCTGCATTCGATCGGCCAACTCAAACCACAGCCTGTATCCCGGGCAGTCAATCATTCAGCTAACGACCAATTATAGTTTAAAGTCGCCTCCTTTGACTTCAACGGCCCCTAGCAGGAATAATGCGAAATACAGCATATTTATATCGATGCACAGGTCCCCGGACAGAGCTTTTTACCATCAAAAGAATGCACTAACTCCACGACACTCGGCTTTCTTAAGTATCGCTTTGCGGTACACATATTTCCCAAGCCAGATGTCCATAAAGTAAATTAGCAGCTCTCAAGCCAAAAGGGGCCTGATTAATCAAAAGGATGTAACAAAGGAACAATAAATCAGGTCACCGGAAAAACTGTGCCTTTATTGGAATAACTACTGTCTGAATCTGACTTTGAGTTCCCGGATACCACTCACGGCCTGCGACTACCTAAATATGCTAGAAGTTCCAAAGGTTCGCTCAGAAATCTGCACGCACGCGTCCGCGGTTCGCACCCCGGCCCCCCTCGGTCGGGGCCACGACAGCAGATCCATAATTGGAGTAGCGGCGAATTCGTTACATATATATATTGTAATAGCTTGTAGTAATTTTTATTATATGGACTATATGTTAATTATACTTGTTATATTTTAAGAATGTGAATATTTTCGGCGGCAACCGTGGGGATTCGACTTTGACTGTGCCAGTCATTTGGGGGGGACTTCTGCTGCGCTAAAATTGGTTAAATGTTTGAGTTAAAATATGGTCATGGCGGTTCACTTGCTGTGTATGTCTTTGATTATAAATTGTTTCATTATTTAATGTTGCTCATCTCATTGTTACGGATATTGCGATGATTTATAATTTTTTTTTTAATTCAATTTATTTGGCATGGCGGATTTATACTTTTTGGAGCATAGTCGATTGGGTACATAATTGAATTCAATTCTTAGCTTATTGCTGAATTCCATTACAGAAATCGACTATTTTTTTTTGCTTATATATGTATCTTATGTACCCTTGAAAAAGTGAAATACCATATAAGCTTCCTTCTTCATCCATCCATTTGATCTATTGTTTGTTTACGATACGCTTTTTAATGGTTCTACATTATATAGCTGGTTATTCCTATCTTTTGTCTTTAATAGAATATTTTATCAAAATTTGGTGCTTTTTCATATATTTTATATGGATTAATCGTCCGCAATGTGCTAGTGAATTAATGGTATTGTGCTTGATTCTGTATTACTAGTTAAAGGTTCCATCTTTATTTGTATAATGTCAGTGTTATGAATTGTAGCTAAATTTATTAATTTAATTTTAGTAATTGGAAATATATGATGATTTCTAATTATATAATGGTTATATATATATATATATTTGTATTAATCTAAACTTGGAGATATAAATAATATCTATATAATAAAAGACAGTGTAACGCATCCGGGGCGAACCCATCAATCTTACCAGTCTCCGATAAGATGGAGCCCTGTTAGGCTTAATTTTGATTTGAGATGTATATGAGAAAACTTATCTGCCTAAATACAAATCTTTTCTTCCTGAAATCGCTTCTAATCAAAATAATTTTCTATAAAAGATCCAAAACTAACAAAATTTCAATGATTTACGCAGCCATTCTAGAAATCAAATGTAGCGCACTTCGTGCGTAAAACGTAAATAAAAAGCTGTGGTAGAGAGTCATTCCTTTTATGATTCATTAAAAAAAATAAACCATGGGGCTATGAAGATTAAAGGAGACGACATAAATGACAACACTTGAAGCTGTCCCATCCCTGCTGCGTGACGTCAGCCGTGGGTAAACAGAAAAAAAAACGCCAATAGGCGTGAAGAACACTTTAACAATGCTTCCCCTTCGTTCTTTCGGATGGGATTCAACTCAAGATACCTATTTATTAATCAATATACATATTAAACGAAATTTGGTTGTGATTGGGGTGGGTGGGTCGATGGGGGATTAAACGATAAAAAAACAATTTCAAAGTGTTATTAAAAAATAGTATTATTTCAATAGTTGCAGCAGACTGTTTTAATAACGCAGTTTTATTGAATATTTGTTAATTTTTTTGTTTTATTAAGAAATCTTAATTTTGTTATAGTGTATTATCCGGAAAACCTGGTTCACCCATAAATATAGTAAATGCTAATTGTGTGTTTATTAGAACATAAACTAGCCGAACTTTGATCATCTAAACGCTTCTATATTGTCAATTATTTTTTATCAGTTTTTCAAATTTTAAGTAAAAAACACAATTTTTACCCACCGTCCTAGGACGGGCATTTACTCTATTGAACGCAATAAAACATACTTAAACGCTCGGTGTTTTGGGGGTTTTTTTTATAACAACAAAACTATAGAGCTAAAAATAGGATTTTTTTATTCTATGTTATTATACATTTGCTGCTCAAAATCTATTTTATTTTTCAGAGCAAAAGCATTTGATTAGAATTCATTTTAATAACAAGTATAGCGCGAATAAAATTAGATAATTCTGCTGAAACCTATACAATGTTCCTACACTTTCAGCTGAAATACCAGTACTATTCTGAAGAAAAACTCGACTTGTGCAATCGCGCGATTGCAAGAAGTAAGTTTTTCTTTAAGAAAATATTGGTGTTAAACTTAATGTCAAAGTAATTTCCCGAGATGTAACTCTGACATGCTAACCACTCTAAGATACAAGCTGGATTTCTTTATTGATTTGTTGTTGTGAAACAAAATTAGTGTTTAAGTATATTTTACTGCGTTTAATTCCTTTTGTATTATATCTTCAAGTTTAGTTCCATTCAGATGTTATATATGTACACAAATAAAGCAAATCTGTATGATTGTAAAATACTATTTAGAAAAACTACAATTTTTTGCTACTTAAATATTCTTTATAATCCTTTTTAATAAATACTATTGTGCAATTAAAATTTAATAATTCTGCTAAAACATACAGTATGTACAAACAAAGCAAAATTTGTATCATTCTAAAAGACCAGTTAAATAGACTACAATTTTTCGCTGATTAAATATTCATTATAAAACATCAGTATTTGGCACTTTATAAGAATACTGCAGTCGAAGCACTATATTTTATCGCCAAAATATTACAAAACGAACAAGCGCAGTTTCTTATGAAAAGGACCTTTTATGACAGAACGTATGCGACTATATATTGTAAATAATGAGCATGATTTTATATTGACATTATACATTGTAATGTCTATCTCACTGTTATATATGATGTAGGATAATGTTGAATCACCTGACCAGAAATGTATGACTATAATATTACACAAGAGATTTTAAATTGATAATACAATATCTATTATATAAGTTTACATCTATATCAATATAAGCTTTTGTACCAATCATCCACATATAATATGGTTTGAAAAGCATGTGACACGATGTATAATTTGCAATGCAATACTGAAATTTGGCTTTGAATACTTTCACCACAGAATTGTAAATCAGTTTTAGTTCCTGAAATGAATGTGCAAGTCAAAGCTGTATGAAATGGAATGCATAGAATAATGCCATTATGATAGGTGGGAATTACTTAACATCAGTTCTGAAAGTGCTCAGTGTGGCAGGGATGCTTTCGGCAATAGCGTAGAGTAATTGGAAATATGACATTTGTATTGATGAAAGCTTCAAATCACTGAGCTTAAAATCGTGATTTTGCAGCTTTATTACGAATAATTCCAGATATAGTATTTTATAGATGTTCACAAGAAGTTCTGAATTTATCATTTAAATAAAATTTTGATTTTAATTGTACTATCATTAAATTAACGTGTATTCCGGCGTAAAAAGTAAACTTTTGAAACAAGAAATCTATCCTAAGCTAAAAATTGCTAAAAGTGATAAAAAATATATACTTAAAAGGCATATAAATACCTTTATTCAGATCGACATATGTTTCACCGCTCAAACGGCGAGATGTTCAATATCTTTGGTCGTTGATATATAATTTTCGTGATCTGCATGGTTTAAAATTTTTAAAGTCATTTGCACTTTTTCACGCAGGTCCTCATACCTCATATTAAAACAAACAAACAACACAACGCTTGTGGATCACAAAATTACTAACACTAAACTACCTGACCCATGAAGAAAGAAAAATGAAATATATATATTATTTTTATACATTAAAATGTAATTTTAAAAATTTCTGTCTGATAGAGTGAACATAACTGAACACATTCACAATGGTTCAGACTTTAATTCCAATGGACATTATCTTTTGGAATGTGACTTGTCAGATTCAGCTGAGTCACATTGTAAAATCATGGTCTAGTTGACCCATGTAACCCTTTATGCAGTATAAACTACAAGTGTTATGTTTATTTTATAATTTGCTACCGTATACTCAGTGTATGTCAATCTATTTTAAGATAAATTTCTTAAAATATTTGTTACTGAAAATGCTCAAACAAAATATTTTTAATTCACATATTCACCGGAAAATATATTTTTTACTTGCGATTATTTAGCATGCATGAAGTGACGGGAAAGAAGGCTCTAGTATTAAATCTAAAATACCGATCACATTAAAATCATCGACTTTTAAACAACTTTCACTTACGGCCGTAGAAAGTCCCTATGTAATTTGTGTTCCAAGACCGTGAGTACTCCCTATATGAATCTGCATTGGGTGATGTATGATCTTTTTTTTAATATGTAAAATATGCTAAAAATTCTGAATTATGTCTGCAGAATTAATTTCGAGCGAAATATTTTAAACAAAGGCATTATCAAGTGAATCAAGCAGGACGGTCGTTCTGCCAAGCCAAGCTGAAAAAAAAATGCTAACCTCGCCAAACAAACAAACGCCAAGAATAAAACGCAAGACACCGTAACTGCTTATTATATTGATGACAACTTCTCCATGTAAAATCAACCAAACATGCCAGCGTAAAATTTCCCATATCAAAAGAACCAATCATCGCAGAAAAATAAAACCAAAACCAGAAGGACCCAATGGAAAATATCTTCAATTTGAGACCAAATGCATCCTCATAAATTAATTATAAACAGAGATATAGATTTTTTAAAATAACGTCGAGATACTGAAAATGATCGATTTATTTTCTTCGTCACAATTTATGGTTCAATCAAGGTAGAGACTTAAATAATGGACATAAAAAAGTAAGGATTGCATTTTTGGACAGATATTTACTCAATCTACGTGCTTTTGTAAAATTCAGCTTTAAAAACACAAATTTTCTATTCTTAATTAGCGAAAAACTGTTAATTAATTTTAAAGTTTATAAATTATGCCAAACAGCGATAAACCCGCCAAATCATTTTAGAAGTCTTTTAAAATTTTTTATATTATCCTTTTGCATTGATTTCATGGAAGAAAACTATGGCCGAGATCCAGATAGATTTTTCGCTGTTAGCGAAATGAGTTTGACCAATCAGAAGTCAGAATGTTTGAGAATTTTTGCTGCTTCTGGATCCCGGCCTATGTCATAAAAGTTTTGAGTCATTTTCTTAGTGCCATGGATGAAGTGCAATGTTTACAGAAATTTAGGCTGGGATCCAGATGGATTTTTCGCTGTTAGCGAAAGGAGATTCACCAATCAATAGCCTGCATTGCTGCAAACAGCGAAAAGTTCGCAAAAGTGCAAGCTTCTGATTAATGAATCTCGTTTCGCTAACAGCGAAAAATCTATCTAGATTGCGGCCAATTATGTTGAACACAATTTTGCATTTCCACATCCAGGAAGGGTATTGATGTCATAACAACAGTGCGTATTCGAAACTATTTAAGGCATTGATTCTGAACTCCTTTGCTATACATTTCAATATTAAAGAAGTTGTTGTTTCAATAGTTTTAGTACTTTTCTCTATTGCTCACTCTAAAACACGAATATCGAAATTTAACCAACAGCGCTCAGAAACTATAGCGCCTAGAATATATAGTGTTGAAATCGGCTAACCCTGTAATACTTAAAAAAGCGCTAAAATATTGTATCCCTTAAATGTGCAATGATACTGCTGTAATATGCAGATCGCAGCGGCATCTGCAGGATATTTTCTACAACTGCAAGAAATTGCTAGTCTATACAATGTAATAATAGTAATACGAAAATCACACAGATGTCGCTGCGATCGACACTTGAAATTTTAGCAGTATCGTCGCACATTTAAGGGATACAAATTTTTAGAACTGTTTGGATAGCATATTTCCACACTAGGTATTCTAGGCGCTGTATCAGAAACAACACCATAACAGAGAGCCTTTATACATAAGAGTGGTGATATATGCACAGGAGACATGCTCATTTCAAGCTTTTGTCGAAAGTACGGCAATCCGCTTTCTTGAATAGAGGATATTCAATCTACGTTATGATCACATGGTCAAGGCAAGAACGTCTAGCGTAAAGAAGGGAAGGCTCCGTCTACGTAATGTAAATCCCCGCTAGCCAAGGAAACAGTTCATGGGAGAAAGCAGTAGTACACTGTTAAAAATATCGTGAAAAATTACCTCTGTTTTTAAAGGCTATCTGTATTCTGACCAATGAGAACGCTTCATAGGCGTTTATGTAGCGTTCTCATTGGTCAGAAAATAGAGAACCTGTAAGAACCGAGGTAATTTTTCACGATATTTTTAACAGTGTAGTTTCCTGTTTCCCTTCTATCAGTTAGAAATTCTTTGGGTAAATTACCGGTACCACGTGACTTTTTCAGCCTCGAACCCATATTTGGAATATCCTCCATTAGAAGATACGCGCATGGACGATCTCTATTAGACTAGGGAAATAATTCAGCATGCATTAACCTGGCGATAATGGCATGCTCGTAAAGAACTTTAACGATTTTTTTTTATCACTTTTACCAATAAACACTTATTGGCCGTATGTCGCTACTTCGTTATAGAGACACACTTGTTCCTAATTAGATCCCGGCCTTAATGTATCAAAATACAGAGTTTGCTTTCTGTACTATTCCTGAGCTCAGTTATAGCGTCTAGAAATATAGGCCGGTATCCAGGTACAATTTTGCAAACAGTGAAAAGTTAGCAAAAATTCTGGCTTCTGATTGGTCAATCTCGTTACGATAACACAGAAAAATCTACCTAGATCACGGTCACAGTGTGAAAACCGGCTATTCCAGTAATTCTTTAAAAAGTGCTAAAAATTGAATCCCATAAATATTGAAAAATACTGAATGACAAATGTCGATGGGAGCAACATTTTCTAGATCTTCTCTGAGCGAAACATTTTCTTTTGAAATAGTTATGTTGGAATTACCATATGTCGCTGTAATCGACATTCGTCGTTCAGCCCCGTTCAACATTTATGGGATACAATTTTTAGCACTTTTTTAATAAGCCGATTTTTAAACTATATCTTCTAGAAACTATAGCTCCGTTATAGCGTCTAGATTATATGTTGTAGAAATCGACTATCCCGGCAATACTTAAAAAAGCGCGAAAGTATTGAATCCCTTAAATGTACAACGATGTCGAATTCCAAACAGTCATTTGCATCGACATCTGCAGGATATTTTTTAAAGAAGAAAGAGACATGTGTAATGCACCGCTACAGCGTCTAGAATACATAATGTGGAAATTTGCTATCCAAGAACCGCTAAAAAGTGTATCCCTTAAATGTGCACTGACGCTGAAATCCAGGGAGATTATCGCAGCGACATCTGCTACATATTTTCAAATTTCAAAGTAAACATCGTATTATTACAGCGGGTTTGACGCCAAGCACACAGGTCAAATGTAAGTTAATAAAACGTTTAAAAAAATGTTACAGCGTCTAGACCAAATTGTCTTGGAGTTTTGGGAAATATCCTGCAGATATCGCTGTGATCGACTGATTGGATTTCCACACTATATATTCTAGACGCTGTAGCGCCGCGGTAGCCTGTCCTTTTTCGTTTGCCTCGAAGTAGATGACGTCATTTGAAGCTGTTCCTAAGTGTGGAGTTGATTATCTGTACACAGCAATGGACACAAAAAAAATCGGCGCACCGCTTTGTACTAATCATCGTGTAAAGATGATCCAACTCCGTGTGACTTTTAAACGTCATAAACTGGCCTATTATGTCATTGGTCACGCTAACACCCTCCCCCTTGCGTCCGCCATATATAGCTGCATCTTGCTATGGAGACTGCTAAATGGGCTGCTATCGATCAAAATCAAGAGAGAAAAGGGCAGAAGAGGGGGAAAGAACTCGTTTTCTTTATGTAGTTTTTCACACGGGAAGATTGACATGCCTGCTCCTCTCCTTTCATAGCTTCATGGTGGTGAAATAAACAAACGCCCCTTAAATATTTGAGAAAGTCTTGACACGCGTCACAAAAACATCACACAAAGCAGGCAAAGCAAAGGAACAAAATCATTCATTCGCTCGTGGATATGAACGAGCCAATGAATGATTTTTCTTCTTTGTTTTTCCTGCTTTGTGTGATATTTTCCTGACTTGTCAAGGCTTTCTCGAATATTTAAAGGACGTTGAATAGACCGGGATCAAGATAGATTTCACGCTATTAGCGCGATGAGATTGATCAATCAAAAGCCTGCATTTTTGAAAACTTTTTTTATGTTTGCAGTAAACACTCTGGATCCCGGACATTAACTCTGGTTGGTTAAGACGATTTTGAATAAAATCAAATCAGAAAGCAAATGTTTTTAAACTTTTTTGGTTAGTTTAATCGAAATCTTCCACGTCTATTAATGAAAACTGAGTTACTGTACTTTGGACAAAAACTTGAATATGAGTACACGACTTGTGCATATGTGTCACCACTCTTACATATAAATGTACTCTGTTATGAGCATGATTCTAAGCGCAGCTGGTTAAATTTGAGTATCTGGGTATTAGATAAAGCAATAGTGGCCCACCGTGGCTGAGGATAAGACACCACGCCGCTAATCGCTTGAGAACGTAGGTGGGGGCGGGTTCAAATACCGCCGTGATCCTCACGTGATCTGATATATATGTGTTCAATAAAACAAACAAACAAACAAGCAATAGTGAAAGGTACAGTTGCCATGGAAACAACGACTTCTTTAATTCGTATAGAAAATTAATGAATAGTTGTAAATAATTTAAGTTTAAAATGTAGGCAAATGCTCTGAAAATATCAATGGCTCCCATCTAGTATTTTACAAAAGTAATTTAAGATATTCACATGATGTATAAGTTGATGCAACTCTTACCTAATGAAAATTCTGCAACAAGACTTACGTAGGCAGATCTTTTCAATGATTAATTCAGAATTCTAAGAACAAAACGAAGTTCTTAAGCGCCCTTCCTCACCCCTCCCCCCACTCAAAAAAAGAAATACGATAGAAAGGTATAAGTATTTGGATAATTTCAGTATTTCTGTGATCTTTGGTCAGAGTTTAGAAAAGGTGTCTGGGTATTAAAAAAAACATATAACAAATTTGACGAATGATAAGACTATAGATTTCAAGCAATTTTTAACTGCAAAAAAAAATTTATTCTAATGTTTATGCGGCTTTAATAATAGACTATTAAATATAATCAATTTACGGGAATTTTTGTACGAAATTATATTCTCACATTTATGCAAATAGGTATGGATAAACAGACTTGAGTAAAATTACATATTTATTCTTTCTTCTCTATAACACGATCTAAATGAAGATGAAGTTATATGTACAGTTTATATCTTTAAATTTTTAGATTTTTTTTTTATCAAAAATGTTTCATCATCATGTCTAGAATTGCTAGATTTACTTCTTTAGGCAGATCTTCGATTCTTTGGATGCCTGCGGGGCTTCATTCTCGGATTTTCCGTAGCTATTTGTAAAGATAAATTTATTTTGCAAAACCGTCAGCAAAAAAAAGTTAGAACAAACAATTAACTGACAGACTAACTGTAAATATATATTTTATTTTGACTCTATTTGATTTTTACTAAATTTTCATCCTTCATAGAAAATTTTAAGGCGATATAAATTGAGAAAGACTGATACTTTGAAAGAAGAAATTGACTTTCCTTACTTTTAAATTATTAATTACTCTAAAAAATGAATGATAGGTAAACAAAGTGTATACTATTGTGTTTGTTCCCTACTTATAAAGGCTATACCAGGACTAATTTTAGCGAGTAGAATTATTTCAATTATATATAATCTGTTTAAAAAAAAGAACTGATATCTACTAAAAAACAACTTTTCAAAAGTAAAAAAAAAGCCAAGCAAAAAAAAAAAAAAAAAAAAAAAAAAAAAAAAGAAAAGAAAAGAAAAGAAAAAAGGGGAAAGTTGTGGCTAAAAAATAGTGTGATATCAAATTTCCAAGCTAATATTATGGTACTTATTTAACATTTTTTATTAAAAATTTACCATATGTAAGTCGAGTACCTAAGTATGCGTTGATAGAAAGCCTTTTCTCCTTTACTAAATACATCATAAGTGTTTCTGAAAATTAATTTTTTTTAATTATGCATGATGGGCTTGGCGGCCATCTTTCCATATTTTACACAAATTTCTAAGCAGACAAGCTCGTAATATGTTTGCATTATTAAGAATTTTGAACTTCTAGTTTTGGCTACAGACAGATAAATTAAGAAAGTCTTTTATTTTGAAGAAAAAAAACAAATTGATTTTTACTGCTTTAACTAATTAATTAACCCCCTCCGAAAAAAGAGAATCATAAGATAAAACCTGAAGTTACTTCAACTTTATTTTAAGACACAAATTTCTAGGCACTCATTTCCATAAATTAAAAGCATAAAATGTTTGCTTTAGCAACAATTTCGAATTTCCGATCTTAACAATGTACTTGTGTGCTTAGAAAATTGTGTAAAATATGGAAAGATGGCCGCCAAGCCCATCATGCATAATTAAAAAAAATTAATTTTCAGAAACACTTATGATGTATTTAGTAAAGGAGAAAAGGCTTTCTATCAACGCATACTTAGGTACTCGACTTACATATGGTAAATTTTTAATAAAAAATGTTAAATAAGTACCATAATATTAGCTTGGAAATTTGATATCACACTATTTTTTAGCCACAACTTTCCCCTTTTTTCTTTTCTTTTCTTTTTTTTTTTTTTTTTTTTTTTTTTTTTTGCTTGGCTTTTTTTTTACTTTTGAAAAGTTGTTTTTTAGTAGGTTAGTAAAATACAAAGCTTACAAATATAAAGGTGTAATTCAAACAGGGAAATGCAAATTGGTAAGTTGCGGGTAACACCTCTCATCTTTTGGAAATGATGGTAAAAAGACCGGGGCCTCCGTTTAAAATGAAAACTCCCACTACACGGCTCATTGGAATTTGAGCAGCCCCGTCTCGTCCAGTACTTTGACCGCTGCACAAACACATGTGCACAGATATAAATACAACAGACTACGAATTCATTACCTGGTATTGTTTAAGATTTAAGGTCACAGAAGATCAAATTTGACGCTCGCTAACGATATAGAATTTAAAAAAATAGCAGGTAGTATATTATCAAAAATTAAGTGATTCGGATTCAATGGCGCGGTGTTTAGTTCAAATTTACTTTACATACCTGTAGAGTATGGTGTGTATGGGGCATTCTCACAATCTTTTGACTTTCGGGGGAAAAATCTGGTGAAATTAAACTTGCTAAAATAACATTTTAATCTGATATACGAATGCCTTAATGATTCAAAATAAAGAAAAAATGGTCAGCAGCGAAAATGCTTTTAGTTAACTGATTTAAGTTAAACTTGCGAATTTAATTTTCCTTACCATTTTTCCACAATAAGTTTCTATTTTCTCCTAAATTTTTACTTATAATGAATTTGCATAGTACCCACATGACATTCAAATAAGAAATAATAACAATGTAGTATTTTTAGTCAAAATGTTGGTATAACATTGTTTTAAAGGGATGTTAAATGGGGGACGGTAAGGTAAAAAAAGCGGATGGTATAGGAAAAAAGGGTCGAAATGGGAAAAAGGGACGGTAAGGATGGAACGGTAAGGAAAATTACCATCTATTTTAGGCAAATCATGTTAAGACTAAGTGGTAACCACAATGTTCATTGATTTTTAGAAACTGTTATTTACATTGGATTAAATAGAAAAAAAAATTATTTACCTCTAAATGTGCAGGAATAAACCTTAGGGTCGTTAAGACTACTAATAAAGCCACGATGCTTGAAATTGATATTTAAATGCTTATTTAAATTCTACAGTAAATTTCCTGTCAAAGAATTTTAGACATTTTTCTTCTAGCTTACTTCTGCACGAGAAAAAACTTGAAAAAAATTATGTGGCTGCATCTGAAGTGATTTTCTGTATAATTTTAGAAGAGGGACTGTAAGGAATCTAAAACCCAGGGACAGAGTTTAAAAAATAATAACTACCCTAAAAATGTGTGCAGGTTAATTTTTTGCTACATATTTACGTAAAACAATAGTTCCAGTTTCGGAAAAAAAATTACGTCGAATTATTTTTATTGAAACAATTTTATACAGACAGCTCCAAACTTAAAAATCAGCATCAGGGACGCGGAACGGTATAGAAGTTTTCCTGGTATTTAAACCCCCAACATCGTCCAAAACATATTTATCTCGTTAATATTGTTATGCAATCAAGCAATGGTATGTAAAAGTATCCCCAGTATATGATATAAAAAAAAAAACACGAACATGTACTAAAATATAAATTATTATTCAGGGACATAAAATTCAAAAGTATGTGAGAATGCCCCCATATCTCATATAGCAGTATCAGTGTTTTATTTATCGGTAAATAATAATTTTTTTCATATCCTGCTCTTTCTTGGATAAATTTGATATTTCTTTAAATAATTTATAATTTACCTTTTTTTGCCCAGTGCTTATATACAGTCGAACCCGTTTAAGACGCTCGTGATTAATATGTGATCCTGGTTAATACGCAGACTTTCTCTAGACCATTGAACATCGCCTATAAGACTAATAAAAAAGTATCACATTCAATACTCGAGTAGTTATTATGCGATTCCTCTTAATACGTTACAAATTACCGGTCTCTTGAGGCAAAAAATATCGCTTAATACGTGAATCCATAGACCATTATGCGAATTTCTTTTCTCTTCTCCCATGTTGCTAATTTAATTGGATTTTAAAAATTCAGATATCTGCCACAATTTCCGAACAGTAATATTCACTTTATTTAATGACAGAATAATTAAAGCGAATACTGCTGATATAAAATAGTGAGTAGATAATAGAATTAAAAAAAGTATCGCTAAATTATCATAATATTCTTTGTCACTTGCTTCGTGTATGTTATATATTCAACAAATACGACTGTTTTTCTTATATATTTTTTGTATTTTGTTTATTTGTTGCCATGGTAAGAATATGTTTTTATACAAAGTTTTAAAAGGATAGTTTATTCATATCTCTCTATTCTAAAAAAAAGTAACTACCGCTGTCACCGCCGCCGCCGCCGGTTTTGAATTTTTTGTGACCGGAGGTCTTTCTTCGTTAATATTAAGAAAAATAATGCATACAAAAATATGAAAATCGGTAGCATTATACAGAAATGTTTGATAAACACGCTGATGCAGACAGTTTTCAAATCGAAGAATTATTTTAAGAAATATTTAATGCTAAAGTTGGACAAAATCGTTCCACTAAAAAAGTTTTATAGTAGCAAAAACTATACATCGGAATTTAATAATTTTTAGTTCATTTTATACGTTATAATTTACCGGTGTGCAGAATTGATTTACTTTTTTAATTTGACTCATTTTTCGAGGTTTTATATCTATTTTAAATTCAAATTTTTAGCATTTCGAGAGATATTTTTTACAGATTTTAGAAAGTGATATTAATTTAAACTGTTGCCAACTGTAAAAACAGCGGAAACAAAAACGTTTGCTTAAAAATATATATATATATATTTATACGTGTAATAAATTAAAAATTTATTTACACGTGACTATTATAAACAGAAAAAAACATTTGGAATTAGAATTAAATAATCTCTCTATTCTAAAAAAAAGTAACTACCGCTGTCACCGCCGCCGCCGGTTTTGAATTTTTTGTGACCGGAGGTCTTTCTTCGTTAATATTAAGAAAAATAATGCATACAAAAATATGAAAATCGGTAGTGTTATACAGAAATGTTTGATAAACACGCTGATGCAGACAGTTTTCAAATCGAAGAATTATTTTGAGAGATATTTAATGCTAAAGTTGGACAAAATCGTTTCACTAAAAAAGTTTTATAGTAGCAAAAACTATACATCGGAATTTAATAATTTTTAGTTCATTTTATACGTTATAATTTCCCGGTGTGCAGAATTGATTTATTTTTTTAATTTGACTCATTTTTCGAGGTTTTATATCTATTTTAAATTCAAATTTTCAGCATTTCGAGAGATATTTTTTACAGATTTTAGAAAGTGATATTAATTTAAACTGTTGCCAAATGTATAAACAGCGGAAACAATAATGTTTGCTTAAAAAAAAAAAATATTTATACGTGTAATAAATTAAAAATTTATTTACACGTGACTATTATAAACAGAAAAAAACATTTGGAATTAGAATTAAATAATTATGTGCAAAAAGCAGGAACTTATTAAAAATTACGTCATAAAAACTATAATTACACGTGAATTTTAAGAGAGAAAGGAATTTGTAAAATAATAAATTTATTAACATGCGTTAGAAGTCTTAAATAGGAGAAATTACGTCATATTTACTTCACATTACAGTTATTACATAAAATGAACACAAAATAATATTGCAAAACGGTTTAAATTTACAAATTGCGCTAGACATTTATTTGATATTTTGATAGGATACTTTTCAACTTTTTCAATTCCTACTATTAGCTCACACTCTCCCTATATTTATTAATTTATATATTTATATATTTATATATTTATCTTGTTCAAATTTTCAATTGTTAATAAAATACTCATTATTCATCCTATCAAGTTGAAATAATTTTTTTTAAACTTGTACTGGATGACAATCGATGTTAATACAGTTTTTTCAAATATTAATTAATTAATTAAATATTAATTAATTTTAGTTTTGCATGGGAAACAAAATGGCGGTCACTGGTTATTGAAGTTCAATGAAAGTATTTTCAATAAGGGGTTACCATAGGGGAGACCCTGTTCTGTCGCCAAATACCGCCAAGTTTCTCGCCAACTTGGCCATATATCGCCAAATTTGGCGGCCAAAATGAGTCGCCAAAAGTGATGCCAACTTCGCGATAGCTCTAATATTTCGCCAAATTCCCATAGAGTTCCATTGTAAACCTACTTGCTTATAGAAAATCAACAAATTGAGATATTTTAATGCAACAAAAACTAATATTAGCTTAAGGGATTATATTAAATTTTTCTTTGATGGCCTAAGTAGGAATTGACTTTAAAAACAAAATTTTTATATTACTTGTTTTCTTAGGAAAGCGCAAATAATATTTTATTTCTAACACAAGTATTTTCACGTGAATATTAAAAAGAGAAAGAATAGTTTTGTCAAAATTACGTCAGATTAAAAACGATTAATTTAAAATGTCTCATTTAAAAGAACTTTCTTTTCGCTTTGTTAAAAAATCCCGGGAGACAAAGATTCTGTTTACTTAATTCCTTTTATATTAGCTTATTTTGAAATGTTGTTACACGTGTCTACGTCATCAAGCTATTTTTATTTCGACGTTTTATTTGTATTTTTATTAATGTTGTACTAATTTATTTGTTCTTTCGTTATTTAAAATAAAAATTATGTCAATTTGTATAATTTGGCGAGTGGTTTGGCAATTTATATAATTTGGCGAAATTAGTCGACGGGATAATCAAGTAGTACCGCAGCGGATTTGGCGTTAAAATTTCCCCAATCAAAAAGAAATGAATAGAAATCCGTTTATAGGGAGATCGTCACTGTTTTTTAAATTATAATTCAATCTTTCGAAATCTTTTTAAAGCCGATCACATTAGCGTGCATTTAGAGTCTGGACGGGAGTTGGCGAGCGTAGCTCGTAGGGGGCCGAGCCCCCTAGTTATGTACAAAAAGCAGGAACTTATTAAAAATTACGTCATAAAAACTATAATTACACGTGAATTTTAAGAGAGAAAGGAATTTGTAAAATAATAAATTTATTAACATGCGTTAGAAGTCTTAAATAGGAGAAATTACATCATATTTACGTCACATTACAGTTATTACATAAAATGAACACAAAATAATATTGCAAAACGGTTTAAATTTACAAATTGCGCTAGACATTTATTTGATATTTTGAGAGGATACTTTTCAACTATTTCAATTCCTACTATTAGCTCACACTCTCCCTATATTTATTTATTTATATTTATTTATATTTATCTTGTTCAAATTTTCAATCATTAATAAAATACTCATTATTCATCCTATCAAGTTGAAATAAATTTTTTTAACTTGTACTAGATGACAATTGATGTTAATACAGTTTTTTCAAATATTAGTAAATTAATTAAATATTAATTAATTAATTTTAGTTTTGCATGGGAAACAAAATAGCGGTCATTGGTTATTGAAGTTCAAAGAAAGTATTTTCAATAAGGGGTTACCATAGGGGAGACCCTGTTCTGTCGCCAAATACCGCCAAGTTTCTCGCCAACTTGGCGATATATCTCCAAATTTAGCGGCCAAAATGAGTCGCCAAAAGTGATGCCAACTTGGCGATAGCTCTAATATTTCGCCAAATTCCCATAGAGTTCCATTGTAAACCTACTTGCTTATAGAAAATCAACAAATTGAGATATTTTAATGCAACAAAAACTAATATTAGCTTAAGGGATTATATTAAATTTTTCTTTGATGGCCTAAGTAGGAATTGACTTTAAAAACAAATTTTTTATTTTACTTGTTTTCTTAGGAAAGCGCAAATAATATTTTATTTCTAACACAAGTATTTTCATGTGAATATTAAAAAGAGAAAAAATAGTTTTGTCAAAATTACGTCAGATTAAAAACGATTAATTTAAAATGTCTCATTTAAAAGAACTTTCTTTTCGCTTTGTTAAAAAATCCCGGGAGACAAAGATTCTGTTTACTTAATTCCTTTTATATTAGCTTATTTTGAAATGTTGTTACACGTGTCTACGTCATCAAGTTATTTTTATTTCGACGTTTTATTTGTATTTTTATTAATGTTGTACTAATTTATCTGTTCTTTCGTTATTTAAAATAAAAATTATGTCAATTTGTATAATTTGGCGAGTGGTTTGGCGATTTATATAATTTGGCGAAATTAGTCGACGGGATAATCAAGTAGTACCGCAGCGGATTTGGCGTTAAAATTTCCGCAATCAAAGAGAAATGAATAGAAATCCGTTTATAGGGAGATCGCCACTGTTTTTTAAATTATAATTCAATCTTTCGAAATCTTTTTAAAGCCGATCACATTAGCGTGCATGAGTCTGCGGTGTCTGGACGGGGGTTGGCGAGCGTAGCTCGTAGGGGGCCGAGCCCCCTAGTTATATAAAAAAAAATTATGACTGATTATAATTTTACTCATTATCGCAAGTATTAAATATGATTTTAACAGCTGGGGTTTTTCTGCAAATATTTAATATGATTATTATATTTTGAATTGTGTTAAAAAAATCAGAGTAGCAGGAAAATATTTTTTATTGTTTTATTTTTGGTTGAAGCATATTAATAAATAATTAAGTCATTTTTGAATCTGTATCGTTTAAACTATAAAGACAATATAGAGATATTGTCTCTATATATCTCCTAGAAAATCAAACCGTAAGCAGGTTGGAGGTATATGGTATATACTCTTTTGATTTTTTAAAGAAGATTCGTGTTTCTAACTATATACCGTGTGTTGTACAGTGTTTTTCACAGTTTCTCAGTTAAATCTATAGTCTACGCTCTCTAACACATACTCTCTGCCCATTGCGTATACCCTCTATTTTTTTTATGGTTGCAACACTGCCCGTGACTAAATTTCAATCTAAACATGTATAAAAGGAACACATATCAAACGTTAACTTATAAACTAAACTTCTAACGTATGATAAATTTCTAACTGGGTGAAAAATGCCTGGGCCAGGCTTCGAACCAGGGATCTCTTGACCGAAGCAGCCAATGCTCTGCCATCGGAGCTATCCTGGACGAATCTGGTGGATATAATTCACCCAGCTAATCTTATTGATTATATCATCTAGAGTGATATCTGAATCAACTCAACAGAATAAGGGAGGTAAGGGAGCTTCACAAAACGCTATATTAATTTAGCTAATTATACTAGATTAATTTTAACACAATTATTCAATTGGTAAATAAATCATATGATATCTAAATTTTAAACTGGGCGAAAAATGTCAGGACGAGGATTCGAACCAGAGATCCCTTGGCTGAAGCCGCCAATGCTCGGCGTCTGCGCTATCGCGGACAAATATGGTGAATCTAATTCTAAAAGTAAAATCAGCAATACATCTCATATGATTTATTTACCAATTAGAACAATTGTGTTAAAATTAATCTAGTATAATTATGTACGCAGCGTATTCTGGAGTTCCATTACCTGCGATTCATTCTGTGTACTGATTCAGATGTCAGATCAGATTGTATAATCAATAAGGTTAGCTGGGTGAATTATATCCACCAGATTCGTCCGGGATATTTCAGATGGCAGAGCATTGGCGACTTCAGCCAAGAGATCTCTCGTTCGAATCCTGGTCCGGATATTTTTCGCCCAGTTAGAAATTTACATGCCATATGATTTATTTACCAATTCGAATAATTGTGTTAAAATTAATCTAGTGTAAACCTCTGATGTTAATTTAGACAATTAGATGTCTAAATAAGCTCATTTTCTGCAATGTTATGCAAATCACGTTTAAGGGGGCGGTGGAAGTTATTTTTTCTTTTATTTTTGTTATGTTTTCATCATAGAGATATGTATTTTTGGGGGAAATATACATTTTACCATAAGTATATAGAACACCTTAAAAGACATTTATAATATTATAATTTAAAGATTTTTTATTTAAATTTTAAAACAATATTTTAAAATGCTCCATGCGTCTTAATTTTTGAGCTATTTTGTAGATTTTGCATTTTAATCACTTTAAACTCTATTCCAAACACTCTGTGTATCGCTGTTTTAATCCCTTGAATAGCTAATTTTTTAGAGATATTTTTCTGAATTTCATATCGATTTTCATCAAAACTTTGCCTTTTAATAAGTAAAAAATCAAATTTAATTATCTTAATGAAATCGAATTTTAAAATGTATAAGTTGTTTCTTTGAAAGCAATATCAAGATTGTTTCGCAACAATTTCATAAATTTGGCTGAAAAAGTAAGACGTATGAAGCATTTTAAAAATCTTAAAACGTTCAAAAATCCGTTTTGAGAAAAATAGATTTAAAGTATATTTCACAGCCGAAAATACGTTTGTGTACAAAATTCAAACGCTTGTAATTTTACAAAAAATAATCGCATCTACATTCGGTTTTTCGCAAATCGCTCAGAACAAACTGGAGAATAATAATACGTACAAAAATAATTTTCGATTTCTGTTCAAATAAACATCCACAGTCCCCTTAGGGGACAAGGGACCTTAATTTTTTTTTTTTTTTTTTTTTTTTTTTTTTTTTTTTGTAAATTTCACCTTAAATATTATTCAAGGGTACATTATATGCATTATAGCATGCATTTATCACAAAAAAAATATATAAATAAAATTTATTTTTGAGAAAAAAAATGGCGTCGTCTTAGAAATCTTTGAAATGCCCCCTGCGCATTCCATATCAATGAAAATACCCAATATTTTTTTTTATAAAAGTTTGTTTTATATATATAAATAAAATAGAACGTCGAATTTTATATATTTGAATTTAAAAGTAAAAAAAAAAAAAAAAAATGAAAATTTTTGAAAATTTTCGAAAAATTTTTCAAATTTCCAAATTTTTCAATTTGTTTTTTATTTTTTGTAAATTTCATCTTAAATATTATTCAAGGCTACATTATATGCATTATGGCATGCATTTATCACAATTTTTTTTTTTTTTTCAGAAAAAAATGGAATTTTACGTGTTGTCTTAGAAATATTCGAAATGCCCCCTGCGCATTCCACATCAATGAAAATCCCCAATATTTTTTATAAAAATTTGATTTATATACATAAATAAAATAGAGCACCGAATTTTATATATTTGAATTTAAAGGTTAAAAAAGAAAAAAAATTAAAAATTTTGAAATTTTTTCGAAAAAATTTCAAAAATTTCAATTTTTTTTTTTTTTTTTGTAAATTTTATCTTAAATATTACTGAAAGGTACATTATATGCATTATGACATGCATTTATCACAAAAAAAATTAAAAAAGAATTTATTTTATGAAAAAAATGGAATTTTACGCGTCGTCTTAGTAATCTTCGAAATGCCCCCTGCGCGCTCCATATCAATGACAATCCCCAATATTTTTAATAAAAGTTTGATTTATATATTTAAATAAAATAGAGCATCGAATTTTATATATTTGAATTTAAAGGTTAGTAAAAAAATTGAAAAATTTTGAAACTTTTTGAAATGTTTTCGAAAAAATTTCAAAAAATTTAATTTTTTAAAAAAACCTTTAAATTCAAATATATAAAATTCGATGCTCTATTTTATTTATATATATAAACCAAACTTTTATATTAAAAAAAATATATTGGTAATTTTCATTGATATGGAATGCGCAGGGGGCATTTCGAAGATTTCTAAGACGACGCGTAAAATTCCGTTTCTTTCATTTAAAAAAAAAAAAAAAAAAAAAAAAAATGTGATAAATGCATGCCATAATGCATATAATGTACCCTTGAATAATAATTAGGTGAAATTTACGAAAAAAAAAATATTTTTAAGGATTTTAAGGTCCCTTGTCACCTTAATACGGGATTTTTGTCAAATCTCTTGAAATGCGTCTTAACCGAGTTCGACTTTATTTCAAAATGTAAAAATTAATGTAACATATCATAATTGTTTGATCAAAGCAATGTTGTGTTTTAGGTTTTATTCTATTTAGTTAATATTTTGCTCATCATTATAAAGCGTAAGTATGTTGTTAGATTCCCTTTGAAAGGTCCCCAAGGAGGGCGCTATTTCCTCTTAGGACCTATATCCCTCGTGATGATAATTGGCCGTCATAAACACAACGAGCCAACCAACCAACCCTCATCATTATAAGAATAATTTAGTTGTATTTATTTTTGTATCATTCCTCTGAGTAAAAAAAATATTAAGCTGTTTTCATGAAACACACAAAATTAAATAAATGAGCCCTTCAATAAAATTTCCTTGTATAAGAGCATTATAATTATTTTAAAGATTGCTTTTTTTAGTAATTTTATCTTTTTTCTGAACTTCTTTTGGTCTTTAAATGCATCTATATTAAATTTCTTTTGAAAGATTTTCGTTTTTATGACTTCTTACCAAACCAATTTAGCCTTAATTTTATAGTCTAATGGAAGCAATCTTGCAGTAAATGAAGCCCATTATTTTTTATTCAGTATTTTTATGGTAGTATTATTCCCCCTGAAATCATTTAGGACTTTCATTGATGAAAGTATAAAACCGTTTTTTCCTCCTTATATTATTCATATTCTTTATACTTTATATATATATATATATATATATATATATAGATAATTAATATATATATATATAATATATATATGTATATATATATATATATATGTATATATATATATATATATATATATATATATATATATATATATATATATATATATATATATATAAATCTGTGTTCGTTAGTTATATAATAATTTTTTTTTTTTTGTTTCGTTTTCAGATGGTAAACTCGAATACCGTGATAAAGATGGTCATCTCGTTCTATATTTCGTAAGAACAAAAGTTGTCAAGCTATTAGTGGAGAATTCAACTTTTGTAAGTATAGACAATTTCTTTTTAATACGTAGGAAATAAAACTGTAAATTGACTAAAATATTGTATAAAAAATGAGTTTTTGTTCATTGCATTAAAAAAAGTTTTACATTGAAGCATTAATTCCATTAAATATGACCTAAAAAAGATCTTAATGATATTAAACTAAATATTCACATGTTACAAAAAACAGTATTATAGAGTCGCTTTGTAATTACATATTTAATATTCTAATTACATATACAAATAATTTTCTTGGAATTATATTATTAAAAAACTTCGAAATGTGCCTACCATAATATGTACAAAGCGTTCATGCATTAAAAATATAAAAACCAACTGAGTATTTCAAAATAAATTTTTTGGTCAAATGGTCGTATTTGGTATACTTTATTTCCTATAAATATACAAATAATATTAATTAGCACAATTTAATGCTGCTAATTGTTGTTATTTGTATTAAATTATTTTCGGTAAATTTACGCTTAAAGATCACAATTCTTTTTCGTCTTTTATGTGAAGCTACTGTGTCCAATGACTTAAAAATCCTAAATTATGCTGACAAAGTATTAGACTGAGAGGGGTCAGCACAGACAATCCACTCATCGAGTTCACGTCTTAAATTTTTGATTAGTTAAAACTCGAATCGCATATTAAAACGCAACCCGTCTGCCAAGTCATATCTTGTTGGAAAACACTTGGGAAACCGACTTCAGCGAATCATTGGTAACTTTACCAATGTGTTTTACTGCTCCCAGCCCTCCATGTTGTTTTTTTTTTATATTATGTGCAGTAAAACATAATGATAAACCTACGAATCAAGCACTAAAATCAGATTTTTAGGTGTTTTCCAACAAGATATGACTTGTCAGACCGATTGAGTTTTAATGTGCGAATCGAGCTTTAACTAATTCTGGAATTGCAGCCGTGAACACTCTGAGGTGGTTGTCTGTGGTGCCGCCTGCTGGTCTACATTGTTAGAAAGGTATATACCGAGAAGTAGTAGGAGAAAATATTTTTCATTTACTTGCTAGGGTTTTTCGAAGTATCCAAAAACAATATATGGGTAATCTAATCAAATTTCCTTTTAATAACCTTTTACTATTTTTCGTGTTTCTTTATTACAGAAAACCATAACTCATATTACTATATAGCCACATTTAAAATATTTTGGTAATATTTTTTAATACGCAAAAATATCCCAAATGCTAGTAAATTATCTTAATTTCTTAATGGACATATTTAAAAAATTATCAATATTTTTTCAATATTTAAAAAAATATGTATTGATATATATATACACATGGGTGACAAAATAATACGAACACCTATGACACCAATGGTTTACAAATTGCAATTCTTCTATAAATGTTCGAAACATGAATTTCCCTTTGGACAATTCTTGCTGAAATGGCATTCTGGAGATCACTATTTATCTCTGACATTATCCGGAATAAAGATTGCCTGCGTTTTCGGACCGGTATTCGGGTCATTTCTCTTTTATCCCTCTCAGAAAGTTTTCTTTTCCGTCCACTGTTGTACTTCGCAGACGACACTTTCAGCATTTCGTGTACACTGTAATAACGGCTGACATAGAACTCCTTGCACGCCCCAAATAATTGAACGGAGCAACCAGCGCACATCTTTCCAACATTCATTCCCTTTTCGAACTCTGACAGGTCAGTCATTATTAAGTGTTCCAGAGCGTATGGTAAGCGCTTGCAATACCAATGACTGATGTTGAGTGACTGATGCCTTACCTTTCATAACCACTAGGTGGCAGAATTGAGTGCAAAGTGACAAGCGCGTTCTGCTTCTTTGAAATGGACCATACCTTTTTAATGAGTGTTCGTATTATTTTGTCAACCATTTGTATATATATACATATATATATATAAGGTGGTCCATCAGTTTGTTCTTTTTTTAACTATGAATATTTCACAGGTTATTTGTGTTAGCTGCAATGTGTCGTGCCTGTATGAACCGTCAAATGTATACCATTTGTAATTATTTATGACATTTGAATCAGCTGAAAAGATTGTGCAACGGCACTGTTCGCCAAACCATCCTCTTACTCAACGAAAAATTTCCAGATCGCGTAATTTTAAGAAATTGTGATGTGAAATGGACGCCAAGATCGTGCTATTTAACCCCAATGGATTATTTTCTTTGATGGTTTTCGAAAAGTAAAGTGTACGCCAATGCCCCCCCCCCCCTCCGCACAATCCAAGACCTCGATTAGGGCTGAAATGTTGGTCATCTATCAGCTCATTATGGTAAATGCCATTTTAAATTTTAATGTTCGGATGATGGCATGCAAGCGGAGACGCGGTCGCCACATGTGCGATATTGTATTCCATACATAAATGGCATAGACATACCTTCCATGTTCAATAAAGGATTTCGATTTTCACTCATAAAAAATGCGTTCTCTTTCATAATAAAAAAAGGATCAACAGATGGACCACACGATATATATACAGGGTGTCATAAAAAAAAATTACATCGACTTTTATTACTTAAATATACTTTGAATATACACTGGTCAAAACAATTAGGGGAACACATAGTTTTAATAAAATTACGCAAATATTTACACCGATAAGTAACATAAAATAAAACATCCATAATTTAAAGCGTAGTAGAAAACACATAAAAAAACTTCACATGCAAATTAAAGTTTATGACATCAAAAACTAGAAGAAGGAGGTACGGGTAGAAATCTGAATTTTGCAGAAACGTCTGTTTCAATGTCTCAGTTATAAAATCCAATTGCTCAGCTTGTGTTTTGAAAAAATGTTACTTGAGAATGTCACAACAATGCGATTTATCGGAATCCATGGCTTGGCGTGTTATCGGAACAGTTGAATCAGGGCAACATAACAAAATTTAGCGAACGCTGTTCGGATCACGAGAAGTGTCAATGCAAGACAGTGGAATCGATTCCAAGACGCATGGAATGGTAGACATTGACAAGGGTAAGGATGGCCATGTGCTACCACAGAAACTAATGACCGATATATCCAGTTAACAGCTTGTCGAGACGGAACGGTCAATGCTACTCTGCTGCAAACACAATTGTGCTTGGCCACAGAATGAAGGGTGTCCAACCAAACAGTCCAAAATAGGCTTTATAAGAGTGACCTCTATGCACGTAAACCAATGATTTGTATTCCGTTGATCTCAAGCAGCTGTGCGACCCAAAGATGGTGGGCAACTGAACATCGAGTTTGGAGGCAACGTTGTTGGAGTCAAATTCTGTTTACAGAATACAAACGTATCCCGATTCAATCTGGATGTAACATCTGATGTGTTTAGGCATGGAGAGAAAGAATCTCTCAAAATAATCCCCCATTAGTTCGTGAAAGATCACATTACAGACAAGGTGGGTTGATGCTATGGGGTGGAATCAGCATAGGTGGACGTATGGGCCTACATATCATTCGGAATGGCACTTTGACAGTCCGAAGTTATACAGCCGAGATACTGAGACCTCATATCATATTTTATGTTGCACCAATTAGTGATTTCTCTTTTTCCTTGCATGATAATGCCAGATCTCATACTTGTGGATCTCGTCTTATGGAAAACATGCTTGAAGCTGCAATAATACAGCGTATGGAATGACCAGCATGCTCTCCTGACCTGAATCCGATGTAACATATTTGGGACATACTGAGACGATGCATTGCTGCAATACCAAGGCTTCCTTTTACTGTCCGGGACTTCGAGATTGCAATTTTTGAGCAGTGGAACAGTATTCCCCAACTATTAAAATTAATGAACACCATACACTAATAATGGCATGTCTGAAGTTTCAGCATTTTATCGTAAAAAAGTTGTTCAGATATGAAAATACATGAATGCTAACTTCAACACCTGTTCAATTCCTGAATATGAGTTCACAAAGGAGTAAAATCCTGTCGGATGATCTCGTTTCATGGTTCGTACACAAATTACGAAAGAAAACAGTGAACTCATAAATAAGTAATAATTGGGCTATTTATTTTTGCAAAAGTATCTAAACAGTGTAGAAAAAATAACTTTACACAAAGATTACAATGCTTGTTCAAAATGTTTTCCAATTATGCCAATACAGAGCTACATTCGCAACACTTCACTCGATTAGTGCACTCGATCAAGTTCTTTTTTAGTCTGTTTTAGTCACGGCAAGCATCTTGAGCCTCGTTGTTGCAATTCATCATTATTTAAGCGATGTGACAAATAAACTGCTGTGGGTAAACTTTCCCACAAATAAAAATCCACGGGCATTAAATTTCTGCGTAGCGTCATATGCACTCCTATACTTAACATTATTAGTATATCGGGCACATTTTACTAACTGGGAATTTTTTTTCTATGGGGGGGGGGGGTGTCCGTATAAAAATTTTCATTTTATATTTCTACAAATTTAATCCCCTAAAAATCTTTAATCCTTCTCAGAAAATTATATAATTTTAATTTTACGTAACTTTGTAATTTATAATATATGTCTATTACTAATATTTAAGAAATAAAATCCGAGGTCAATATTTTTCGAGCACCCTGTATATATATGTAATAACAAAACAATTTCGCCTTCTTACCTTAGCTAAAATATCCGATATTCTTATAATATCTACCTCTTTTTAACCTGTCTTTTAATAATATCTTAAATATCCTTTGTACTTTAATCACTAAGCCTTTAATTCAGCGCATTTTTTTATTCCTTATTCTCAAAACCTTAATATGTTAATAGATACACACTTCTTTGTAAAAACCCACTAATTTATTTAATTATTTCATATTTTGAGACATTAAATTCTTATTCCTTTCGAAGGTTTCTTAATACCACTTTATATTTTATTAAATTGTCATTCGATTTCCCATGAGACATTGCGAGAGCTTTCGCAGTTTTATTTTTCCCCCTTAAAAAATTCGGCTTGTAGTAAACAATCCTGTTTATACGCCAAAGCTTCCCCGCTCGTTTCCTTGTTTTTGTCCTATCGCTTATCGCACCTCCTCCCCCCCCCACACACACACCACTGCTCTTGGTTGGTTAGGTCGGTTGGTTAGTAGAAGAGATCAGTATAGCTTTACGCGTTCTTTTTAGTTACAATGGCCTGGAAGAGAAGATTTTGTACGGTTTCCGTTAATTATAGGTTTTATTAAAAACCTATCATTTGGGGGAATGGATTTTGAATTGTGAGTTTACAAAGATTTTTAACATCATAGAGCTTAATACGAAGTAGTACAGCTAGATTCGAGAGCCAATTTATTTACTAGTGGGCTGTTACGCGATGGTTTTTCAATAAACTTCTTAAAAATTATGCTGCCTCTGTTATTTGATTGGAAGGGAAAATCTTCCCAATGTTTAATAAGTCCTGTCTTCCACTTTGCCACCTACGACTGCAATGTGATTATTCTCTGGAATAACTGATGGTTGGTAAAATTTAATGTGTGTGTTCGTGTTACTACTCTACGTAGATATGAAGGAACATCAGAGAAGTTTCACATATAGCAATACTAAAATACTAGGTATTATTCATATATATATATATATATGAATATTTTTTAAACAAATATTTGTGGAATTTTTTTTGCTGTCTTATCTGGTATTACATTGTGTTTTTCAAAATTAAAAATATAAATAGTTACTGGGAAAACGTTTATTTTGAGCTATATTTTCAAAAATTAAAGAATGTAAACAAATACTTAAATCACAAATAAATAATATTTTCTTATACATTTTTAACATTTGTTAAACAGATAAATATCACATGAGTTGAGCGTTTTAATCTTCTTTTAAAAAGTTTTTATCTCTCAGATGAAGCTAAAAAGGGAATAAAAATATTAATTTCTAAAATTATTTTATTCTTTAATAAATAAATATATAAATAAAAAAAACCTTTATAAGTTTACTTGCCATTAGATGGTTTCAAGTGAGAATCAAATTTTAAATTATGCAAACTATTTTTCAGTTATAAAGAAGTGTATGTCTCCAAAACTTTGTGGATAGCAAAAAGCTATATTCGAGGGGAAAAAAGCATTTTTAACAAATTTCTTTTTATAATAACCAATTCACGCTATTCTCATATTCTGAAAAACAAATGTTTAAATTGCAAATTTTATTTATAAGTCTTATTATTCTACTTTAGTAAAAATTATTCTTTTCTGTTCAATAATTTTGAATTGATCGAATCTTCAAAAGTTGAATATTTAATGTAAGAATTATGGTCTTTTAATTTCAAATCATACTTGCATATTTTTCTTCTTTTATCTAAAATAAAAAAAAAAAAGATATTCCAATAGTTTTTTTTCGAGAATTCAAAGATATTTTCATGGAAAATATTGGATCTTTCTTCCGCCACAAACTATTTTTCAGTTATAAAGAAGTGTATGTTTTCAAAACTTTGTGGATAGCAAAAAGCTATATTTGAGGTGGAAAAAAAGCATTTTTAACACATTTCTTTTTATAATAACCAAGTCACACTTTTCTCATATTCTGAAAAACAAATGTTTAAATTGCAAATTTTATTTATAAGTCTTATTATTCTACTTTAGTAAAAATTATTCGTTTATGTTCAATAATTTTGAATTGATCGAATCTTTAAAAGTTGAATATTTAATGTAAGATTTATGGTGTTTTAATTTCAAATCATACTTGCATATTTTTCTTCTTTTATCTAAAATAAAAATAAAGATATTCCAATATTTTTTTTTTCGAGAATTCAAAGATATTTTCATGGAAAATATTGGATCTTTCTTCCGCTACATAAATGTCTCATGTGTGTTCCATTTGTATGTTTTTGTGATAAAGAATGTGTTTATTCATTCAAATCAAATACTTTGTATTAAATCTTTCTTATGTTTAACAATTTTAATTTGCTGTCTATTGCACTATGTGAATCTTTCGTAATCTATTGGAACTTACTTCAAATTTCGAAACTTAAAATGTGTATACCACACGAATATTTGTGTATTAAACTACTAAAAATAAGATATTATATGAGGAGTTCTTTCAGTTATTACACATAATATTATCAGAAGGTGCTGGAAGATGCAGTGTTTTGCAAAAGAATTGTGTATTAACTTCTAATATCTGTATGTATAGTAACATAAATTGAACACTTTATCAAAATTTAGTCCAATACACTTTCTAGAGTTTTCAATAAACAGCGCATTACAATCTCAAAATATACGCACTTCACTAAAAATTTTAACTATTATCTTAAAATATGACTGTGCGTTTTAATTTGAAATATATTATTCCTAGAATATGGCAAATTACTGCTTGAAAAGAACAAATATTCGTAAGGGTCCTAGGATGTCATAATCAATTTGGAAATTTCAAAATTTAAATTCCTTTAAGAAACAGCTATTTACATTTTTAATTTTAAATGGGATTTCTGTAATGGTGCAACTCAATTACTTTATTAAAGTTTTAATAAAGAAAAAGAAAAAGGATTTTTACATTAGTGTTGATGGTATTTTTATTAAAATTTTAATTAAAAAAATAATTTTATAAATTCAATATCGTTTCAGACTTGTCAAAAGCTCTAAACATCAATTACCAAAGAAATCATGTATATTAATAAGAAAAAGGAAAAATAAAAAAGGAAAACATAGTTGTGGTTGAGTTAATGAAAACAAAAATAATAATTGTTACTAACTAGTTAACCTGAGTAATTTCCCTTTACACGCTAACTTTAACTATCGGTCTATTTCCGTCTGTGTTTTCGAAAAGAAAACTTTTTTTTTCGTCGTTCAAAGGTTAACAGAGAACAGTAGGCCATAGAAGATATCACATGATACTGCCACCCCAAATCTCACAAAAATAGACTCTCATCGTTTTCCTCCTGACTTTTCAAAATGGCTTGTGTTAATAGTTTTTTTTTTTTTTTTTTACTTTAGTCGTGAGATAATATATAACTCAGTATTCGAGTACATGTAATACTTTGTGTATGAAAAAAAAAAGCTTATAATTAATACATGTGGAATCTATACCTGTTTTACACAGCTTAAAACATTTTGTTGTGGTATATATAATTTCAAATACAAAATTAAATTTCGTAACTTTTGTAAAAAAGATAATTTTCTAACATTATAATCCCAAAATAAATTAAGAACTTAACAAAATGCGTTCCAACCCTCCGCAGTAGTAAGTTCGCAAGAAAGTGAAAATATATTTCGCTGAAGAAATGCAGTTTTGTTAATTGTTATTTTTTGTGTGGTTTAGAATTACTAATATGAATAAAGAAAGAAATCCATATATCAAATTACAAATCCGTGTCTCCCAAAAGCCTGTGATAGAAGACTTTTGAATAAATTACATCATTTCGGCGCAATGTAGACGGATTCTACTTTAAACAACGCCAACGAAGAATGTTAATTTGTTTATTCGCTGGCTTTGTTGAGGAATATATAGCAAGCTTGGGCTTTTATTATTATTATTAACATTAATGTAAGGTAAAATTATATATATCAAGGAGGAAAATTCAAAGTGTATATTTCGCGTTCACCCGGCAGTAGTCGCGTGTCGGTCTTTTTGCCGCCCATATAAATTATCTTTTTCTAACTCATATCCCCTTATAAAAAAAAAAAAAAAATATGGAGAAATCCATGTAGCTGACTTTGTTTCTCCACCACCAGTGTGAAGTAAAAAGACATCTTTATTTTTCCTTCAGGTACATTTTTACAAGCAAAGTTGAAATTGATCGAAAAGTCTGCCAAACGAACACTAATGCCAGTTCATTATTACTTTTCCTATTATTCCAAATCTCGTGAATAAAATGTATAATTTAAGTAAACTACAAATTTATAATGTCACTGAAATGTAATATTTGAATCTTAAGTAAAAAATGTTTCCTATTTAACATTTTCTGTATGCGGGGGGTGGGGTGGGGGCAAAAAGACCGAGTGCGACTAATAACTTTCTGAAAAAAGACGCAACTACTCTTAAAAAAAAAAAAAAAAAAAAAAAAAAAAAGCAATTTACCAAATTACAATGACCATTCGGAAATGATTTTTTCAAAGACTAAAATTTAAGACATAAAAAATCGCACGGAGTTGATCATACATTACGTACGCCATGAATTAAACATTAATAGTGTTATTACACGTAAAAATTCCAAGCGAAAAAAATCGCCTGCGACTCGTACGTATTATCCACCTGAAACTTACGGATTATCCAAGCATTTCAATGGCTGTTCGGGAAAAGGCTTTTCCATCGTCAGATTTCCAAGAAATCTGACGACACATTTTAAATGAAATTTCATTCTTAAACTTCTAAACATCCGACAATATTACTTTTTACACCGTCGGATAGAGAAAAAAAATGTACTTTTAAATGCAATTTGTTTGAAAGCTGTAACTTAATTTGTTTCTGAGTAATTAATTTTTTTATAGTTTTTATCATTTTTTTGTCATAGTGGCAACATAAGGTATCCATAGTTGTTGAAAGTAAAGGGAAATACTTACTGTATAGACCAATCAGAAAACGAATAAAATGCGGATTAAACCAATAAAAACCTTCAGATATGCTTTTGATTTCCTACCCTGGCAGAGAACAATAACCCTTTTTCCAAATGGTTAAAAAATATATATTACTAGTTATAATAAAAAGGTTGAAAAACAAGTTAGAAACTGTTAAAAGTATGAATAAGTGATAATTTTATATGCATTAATCTTACAGAGATTCAATTAGTAGCAATGAAGGCTAAAAAAATAAATAAATAAAATAAAATAAAACTCGGCAGGTAGGACGTTTGACTATGATTGGTGCAAACCAGTCATATAAATTTAATTTCATTTGTCACGTTACGCCTATCACTTTGAATTTACAGGTAGATTCGGTAACAAAACTCAATATCGCTTACAGTATAAGATTAATTATTTTATACAAATTAAATACCTTAGACAAATTAATTCGATTTTTTTAAATATGATTCAACAACTTATACAATAACTAAAATATGTAAGTATCATTTTGATTCTAGAATGCAACTTTCTGATTCTAGAATAAAGCAGCAATCAATTTAATATAAGTATAATGCAAAACCTTCTTACAAAAACATGTTAATTTATACAAATTTAAGTCATTAAATATTAATTAATGTTATTAAATTTACAGAACTTCGTTTAATAAATAAAAAATGTATTAATTGGTTAAAGATTTAAAATATATTTTTTCTATAATAAATTAAACGTTTTTAATTAATTGCTACAGTTAATGTTTTAGTTTTGAGTTTAGTAACACCAATTAAATGATTAAATTATACAAAGTTTAAAAATATAATTACCAATTATATATATAAACATGGATAGTTAATATGTATTCTTCAAGAATTTTATTATAAGTGATAAATATTAAATTCTGCTACTTATTTTTTTTTTCCTTAATGATATATTTCACTTCCAGAGACCAAATTATGGAAAATGTAATCAGAATGCTTTGAAAATGTATGATACTTCGCCTTTGACTATTTAGTTTATGTTTGATAAATACAAATAGGATTTTAATTTTAATTTCTGTATAAAATTTACTTCGGTAACACTAAAGTTAGTTTCTGTATAAAAATATTAAAAAAACTTTAAAAGAAATTCCAATTGAATCCGAAAGAAAACACGAAAGCCGTTACAGTGGTTCCATACATACATCTCTCCTTCGCTGCAATTAATTTTATAAGTACTAGACACGATTAACTACATGACAATTTATTTGACTTTCCTGATTTTAGTCAAACTACGAGCTTTTTTCACAATTCAATCAGTATAATCAATCGGAAAATCACAAACTTCGATGTCAACTGAACAATTTACTTTTAAAATAATATTTTATGCAATTTAATAATCTAATCTATGGTAATCTAATCTAATGCACCAAATCTCAATCCTGCAGTCTACAGTTAGATCCCATTCAATTTAGTTTTAAGGCATGTAAAATTTTCGAAAATTTAAAGAATAAAAAATACATAAAAATAAATTATCAAAAGTTAAAAACACAACAACGACATCTATTTTTACCCGACTGCCAAGAAGGGTTATGTGTTTCACGCGTATCTGTGTAAGTGGATTTCTTTATACCCTCGAAACATCCCAACGGCTGGATGGATTTTAATGAATGAGGTCTCTATCGATTCGTCTTAACCGTTCGATGGTTATAGCTAGGTTTTATTTTTATAAATTCAAAATACTGGCCGTAGAATACAAAATGGCGCTAGAGAGGGGGGAAATTTTCGCACTATATTGAGTGGCATATCATTGGACAGGTCTTTCAAAATGAAGATGATGTTTCTTTGACTATTTTACAGTCAGAAGCTCCGTTCAAATATTACACAACCTGGAAGTTGTGTAGGTATGATCTCTAGCTTTAATGCAACTCTAATTTTCCTATAGGCCTCTTCAAGACGGTGTTTATAAATAAGAAATAACAATTAAACACAACTTAAAAGCCATCAATACAAGTAAATAAATAAAAAAAAGGTAAGTAATATAAAAAATAGTTTAACATTGATGAGAAATAATTAATTAATTCACTTTTTACGCAGTCGGGTTTTTTGATTTTTAAATTTTATTACAGTATGAAATTTCGCTATTTTTTTCTTTTTTTAACTATAAAATTCACGATTTTCAAAAAATCTTTAAGTGTTGTAAAAAATGTAGGTAAATTTCGCATTCAGTGGTACAGAATACACCCGACCCGAACCGCGGGTCGGGTCGGGTTCGGGTAAAAGCGGGTAACCCGACCCGATGCAGGACTCTAAACCCTCGCTTTAATATGCTGCAGCATATTCTAGATAGGCTTTAAGTTTTGACAGTAGATAAAAGTACAAAAAAGTATGTAAACTGAAAATTTATAATACTAGGATATCCAACCCTGACCTTCAGTTTTACATAGAATATAAAGGTTGGCTATTTTTTTTTTTTTTTTTTTTTTTTTTTTTTTTTTTTATTGATTGCCTGTTAACAACACCAAAATGCATTTTTTATTTCTAGAATATAAATTTTGCATTCAAATAAAGTTTTGAAATTTATTAAAAGCAATAATTGCGTATGGGTTAATAGACGTAGAAATTGCCAAAGATTTCTTTACTTACAGCAGTCAGTTTTAATTCTGATAATTTCAGTGGTTTAAGAGCGTAGTACTATTACTTGCTTGTTAAAGTTCTGTTTTATTTTATATTACCTTATTATTTTATTTTATTAATGAAGTTTTAACTTCATTGTTGGCATATCAACCAGAAACAAAAGCCGAACTATTTATATTAACCCTTTATCTACTAACGGGATTTATATGTACCATTAAAATAACTTGATATAAAATTCATTTAATACATCGACTAGTAGCAATACAGTTTAGAGTTAGTTTAGATGCATTACTTTATCTTGTTCCAGAAGCATTATTGGTTACACAAAACAAAACTAATTTTAAAAGTTTGATTTCTTTTGCTTTTTCATCTTTTCAGCTTTCTTGGCGTTGAGGGGGGCGGGGGGGTTGAATCCGGAAATATTTCTATATTTCTATTGTAAGAACATTATATTTGTACATTTCCTAACTCTAAAGAAATCTAAGAAAATATTTAAAATAAAAGATTTGAATGGGGTTATAAATATTGCACAAAGTACCCATAAATTCAAACTTAATTAATCCTTCTAAATCATTCGTTCCTTCTAAAATCCTTCTAAAATTTATTAAAGGATTATTTAAATCTTCTAATGTAGTTTCAAAAATTCACGAAAAGTGCTTTAGTAGATAAAAATTTCATGAATTCATAACTGAGTACATAAAGGGTTAACTTGAATTCAAACGCACTGATCTTTTATAATCGTCTGACAACAATAAAGACAGATTTAAAAAGAAACTTATGCTTAAAAAATATTTATAAAAAACATTAAATAATAATAAATTGCGATACAATTTTCAAACAGATTACAATACAGTTTTCGAACAAATTGCAATATAGTTTTCAAACAAATTGTTTATGTAAGTACATTTTTTACTCTATTCGACAGCGTAAAATTTGAAAATATGGGATGTTTAGAAGTTTAAAAATTGCAGTAAAAGCGAAATTTAATCGTCTAAATTTGCCAACATCAAATGAAGTCAGCGTTTGTCCTTTATAATATAGATATATGAAAGAAAATAATATATGATGAAAATTTCACTAGAAGCTACTTTGTAAAAAAAGAAGACAAATATTTCTTATTGTAAGAAAATATAATATAACCACGAACAAAAACTAGTCATTGAGGGCGGCCACCGTAGTACTTACTCATCATGGATAACCATAATATAAAGTAGAAAAATAAAACATGTGTAAACTATTTATAAAATATACTGCAATTTGAAAATAAAATAACAACGTAGTTTTCGTTTGTTGACGTCATAGACTTTAAATGATGTATTACTTTATTGCACATAAGAAAAACCTCTATAAGTAAAAAAAAAAAAAAAATACTTATTAGAATAATTTAATATTTGCTGCAATGAATTAAGGATCTGATTTCCAATTAGAATATATATCTGCTAAATTTGAATTAAATATATCAGTGTTGAAAAATCGAGTAATGTGGAAATTATGATTGCAGATATCAAGGCAACTGATTGTCCGATCGAGTTCATTCTTTATTTAAAATTTATGTTACATCCATTGTTTGAAAGAAATAACTCAAATTTAATTGGCTTTGTCGCACTATACTCCGAAAAATTTTGTATTAGTTTTATCAAAACAGATATTTCGAAAGTCGGAAAAAATATTTCCGGATAGCTTAGGTTACTCAAATTTAATTGGCTTTGCCGCACTATTACATTCTTTTTTTTACATTATATTACTATAAAATTTATGTTACATCTATTCTTTGAAAGAGATAACTCCGAAAAATTTTATATTACCTTCATCAAAACAGATATTTCGAAAGTCGGAAAAAATATTTCCGGATAACTTAGGTTACTGAAATTTAATTGGCTTTGCCGCACTATTACATTCTTTTTTTACATTATATTACTATAAAATTTATGTTACATTCCTTCTTTGATAGAAATAACTCCGAAAAATTTTATATTAGCTTCATCAAAACAGATATTTCGAAAGTCGGAAAAAATATTTCCGGATAACTTAGGTTACAGAAATTTAATTGGCTTTGTCGCACTATTACATGCTAAGTACATGACAAATTTCAAGGCTCTGTCTTAATTTTTTCAGTAGATAGAATGTTTAAAATCGTGGCTTGTTGACGTTCATAAACTTTAACTGCTCTATTACTGAACTGCGTAAAAGAAAATTCCTTATAACTCCAAAATTTATAATAATATTAACTAACAGTTTACTGCGTCGGATTAGGCGTCTCATTTCCAATTAAAATATATCTTTAAATTGAAATTTGGATGAAATACTGTCTCATTAAAAATTGGTCAGTTTACTGCGTCGGATTAGGCGTCTCATTTCCAATTAAAATATATCTTTAAATTGAAATTTGAATGAAATACTGTGTCATTAAAAATCGAAGAGTGCGGAAAATATGATTACACATATCTCGGTAATTAATCATTCGATTGACTTCATTCTTCATTCAAAATATTTTTTTTGTATTGTCTTTTATTTTCGCTCCATAAAATAAACTTTTTCGAAACTTTTTATGTATCTTTTATCAAAACGAATATTTTGAGATCACGAAAAAAATAGTTCCGGATAATCGAGGTTACTGAAATTCAATAGGCTTCTTCGCATTATTACATACTAAGTACATACCAAATCCCAAATCTCTATTTTAATTTGTTCGGGCGAAGAGTGTTTACAGATACACGCACAGACACACTGACAGAAGGACGGACGGCAATTTTTTTTTCTAAAAATATGTTTTTCGAATCTCCAGTATCTGAAACGTGCAAATCCGTCAATTTTTTTTTTCGATTTTTAAAACGATTACATTACCCTATACCACGTATGATGAGTAAGTAATACATAGCAACCACTGCCGAGTCATTCACGATTCCGAAAAATGCTCTTCACTTTTAGAAACCTCAGAAACAAATATATATATATATATACAATGAATTAACTGAATCCACAGGTTTTAATTTCTGTAACTTAACGGTTTAATTCACCTTAATCTTATCGTGCTTTTGGATACCATGTGCAGGAGTATATTTTGAAAACAACTGGGATTTTATTCGGTATGTTGTGTAATATTTCTATTTTTTATGCTATAAATTAAATATTTAAAAGGTTGTATTGTTTTTTCCATTTCATGCCATTTGATATTATTCTGTTTTCATCTTGAAACTATTTTCTTGGTCATATTGGTTGTTTGAGTACAGGAGAAAAAACATTTTCAGCTTTTAGCTTTTTTTCTCACAGAAATCTACCAATTTGCTTATATCATTGAATTCTGTACTCTTGAAAACGCAATTCAATATATAAGTTTTTCAATTATTTTTATCGGTATCCATATTCTTCTTTTTTTCTTCCACATTAATTCTTGTAATAAAGTATAAGGCATTTTATTTTATACATACAGTTGTATATTATAGGTTTGTGGTATCAATTTTTATTGTCATTTCATTCACAATATTGCGGTTTTTGATGGTGGCCGGTAATGTTTAATTAATGGTTATACAGATACACACACACACACATACACACACACACACACACACATATATATATATATATATATATATATATATATATATATATATTTAATACGACATTATAAAAAGTATTTTTCTTTCGTTGCCACTCATTTTCGGAAACGCTATTAATGTATCATGTGTCTCGGTAAAACACATATATTTGTTGAAGATAAAAATTTTAATTGAGAATTGACAGTATCCGAAAAACGTATATTATGATTTGAGAAAACCGGTTAATACAACATAAAAGCCATTCGGAAACGTTTCCGAAAACCATTGGCAGCAAAACAAACAGTTTTTTTTTAATATAAATGATTCCTTAATTCTTGTAAATATATTAGTTATAGAGGTTTCTAAAGATAAAGGATGCTTTTTAGAATGGTGAGTAACCCGGAAATGGTTATTGTACGTTTTCGTTCGCTGTTATATTATATTTTCCTAGATTAAGTAGTATCATTTGTCTTTTTTTGTAGTGTATAGAACTTCAAATATCTACCAAAAATGTCCTCCATATTTTAAAGCAATCGGGAGCTTTATTTAAATTACCCAATCAAATTATAAAAATATCAGTGTCTAATATAACGAAATAAAATCAAATTTAATTTCGCAAATTTGTTATTTTTGAAGAGAATTACACTATTACAATATCTTAATTTTGAAATAGCTAATGCGAAGCACAGAAAAACAGATGTTATTCAAAACAAAATTAATGTCTTCCGAAAAATCTATTAACTTAAATTAAAAACTATACATCTGTTTACTTACAACTCACAAGAAGAATTATAAAATTTTTAACTATTAAAACTTCCTAGAGAGAATTTAGAATTTCTTAACGATAGTTTTATAAAGTACGCATAAATGCGTAACCTGCCTGCATAGTGTTAAGACATTTACGACGGGAAACGAGAATTCTCGTTTTCATTGAAAAAATATTATTGACTAAGGGCTTCTACCGTTCACTTCTACCTTACAGAAAATGCATTTAGACCATTTTGTCCATATTTATTTAGATTGTAAAACTTTTTATATTGAATTTGTACATAGAATTATAATTATCGATTATTAAACTTTGGAAATCATTCTAGAACACCAATTTACAAAAGACATTCAGAACAGATAGGTGCTTCTACTGTTTTAAAATTCAGATTTGATAAAAATTGCCCGTCGGCAATGTGTTAAGATAGTCGGATTATTTCTTCTCTACCATTCCCGTCGGTGAGACGTAATTGAAAAACTGATCATTTTTCTAATGTAGGCTTCAATTGACGTTTCGAAAACTACATGATGTACCAATCATATTATCCCGTTAGCTCAGAAATATTTGTTTTCTAATTTACTATATATACGTATGCAAAATTTTTCCAAAAAAATGTAGGGATTTTACTAAGAGTCCGAAAAGTGTTCTTTATTTTTAAAAAGTACAGAATCAAATACATTTTTTTTTTTGACTCGTCGTTGACGGGAAAACTTCCTACCAAATCTGTATTTCAAGACAATGGAAGCTTGGCCTATTTTGAAAGTTGGTTGCCTAAATAGGTTTTTCGAGTTTACCTATAAAATATTTTGAAGATGTTTGGATATTAGATAAAATTTCTTATAGTCTAACTCAAAATGGCCAACTATTTGCTATAAAGACGTAATCTTTCTGATAAAAGCTTGCTGATATTTTATTCATGTTAAAAGGCGTAGGCGCAAATAAGGATCCATAGACCGGCTTTCGTCATCATTTTAGAAATAGAAGTATACTCGTGACCTGTCAACAATGTGTTAAATATCCATCTATAAAAACACATTTATTATTTGGTAAAAATATCCTGCTATTCATTTCCGAAAGGTTAAACTTTTTAATTTTTATAAGGTCTTTTATTGTTATATGTTACATTTAAAAACATTCTATCCATTTTTATTTTTGTGCACCTAACCTTCACACAGTTGGCATACGTTTTATTACAGGAAACTTTAGAGCTTTCCCGAAAGATGATTTTTTAGAGTTAGAAAAGTCAGATATTTCATGAAATTCAAAGTAAGATTATTGGGGAGTTTTATCTTAGAATAATGTAGTTTTTACTATATTACTTGTGAAAGTACTTTTTTACTGACAGCTTTCCGAACAGGCGATTTTTTACAGTTAGACAAATCAGAAAATTCCAAAAATTGAAAGTAACATAACTCTGTGAATTTTTTCCGTAGAAGAATGAAATTTTTACTCTATTACTTGTTAAAAAAACTGTTTCAAACTATAAATTAAGCTCTCATGTTTGTGAAAATTGCAACACCATGATGAAATGACGCGATTTAGCTGAAATTTTAAGAGAATGCAAAGTATAGTGTGTTATGCAAATGATTCCAATTTGAGATTGACCACGTATGCGTGGGCTGAGCAGCGCGCTCTGAACTGCTACTAAAACCTTATAATTTCAGGGCTCGTAGTGACACGTTCAAATTTGTCTATGGTAATCTGCTAATGGTAAACTTTAGGTGAGACGCAAATATGCCTCTTTGACGAAAGAGGGCAACATTTCAACAACTGACGGAGTTATAACTGGGAGAATCATCCGCCTTCGTGAAGAAGGATTTTCCTATCGCGCAATAGGAGCTGGTGCGCAGCTTAACAACATTAGAATGATCGGAGTTTAGAAGCAGTGGACCGATGTGGATCGGATAACTCGGAAAAACGGGAGTGGGCCCCGAATGGTAATGTCAACGCGCGATGATAGATACATGGCTCGCATGGCACTGACGAACCGTACAACTCGATCTAGACAGCTGGCAGCACATGGATCAACTGCTACAGGTGTATCACTGCCTGCTTCGTCATTTCCTCGACGTCTGCTTCCCCGTGGACTGCGTGCAAGAACTCCTTTCTAGAGTATCCTTTTCAAGCAAAACTATCGACACCTGTGACAGCAATGTAATCATGAACATAGGGACTGGCCTTCAGATTGCCAACAAGTCGTTTATTCTGACGAATTCCGCTTTAATTTGTGGTACCGTGGGGTCCGCGTTTGTGTTAGACGCTATGCTGCCGAACGCTATCTCCCAGAGCGCATTATCGAACGCAATAGTGGACGAACACTCATAGTTATCGTCTGGGATGCAATTGCGCATCGTGGAAGATCGCAACTGCTACGAATTGTGGGTAATGTGAACAGCAACACGTACATCAATGAACTGTTGGAGCACGAAGTCGTTCCTTTTCTTCAAGGCATTCTTCGAGCTATATTTCAACAGGATAATTCCCGCCCACATGTTGCAAGGAATTTTCAAGACTTTTTGTCAGCAGAACGCATAGAGCTTCTTCCATGACCTGCGTATTCGCCGGATATGTCGCCTACTGAACATGTGTGGGATTTCGTTGATCTCGTAATTATACAGCTTCTACAGATGAGCTTTGGTACGCATGCAAAGAATTGGAATTTTCTTCCCCGGGCAGATATTCAAAATATGTTTTACTTTATGCCACGCCGCATAGCAGCACTTATTACAGCGCTTGGCTGCAACACCAAATATTGGTTTCGTTTTTTTTTTTTCTTTTTTTTTTTAATATAATCATTTGTTTGTACTAATATCAATAGTTTGTGAATCAAATTTCCTTTGACTCTGATGTTTCCTTCATGGTGTTGCAATTTTCAGAAACATGGGTGAAGAACTCAGGAACCATACAAAAATATAAATTGCAACTTTTAAAAAATTAGGGGCAGAACTATTTCATAAACATAGTCTTAATAGCTATCATTTTTTAGAATAATTATGCATTTTGCATTACCTACGTATTGACAAAAGATAAAAGATTAAAGACTGTTTTAATATTTTTTGTAAACCGTGTACATATAATTAATTTCGAAAAGTAAATGATTCAAACCATGCCTTTTATCCTTTTAATAAACCAAAATCTTCATTTTCCTATTACGTACAATGAAGAATTAATGTTATCGAAATACATTTATTAATGTTTTTCTTATCGAAAAAGGCTTTAATTATAAAAATTGCTTTTCCCCAATATTATTTAAATATGCATTCATGAAATCGATATTTAATTCTATGAAGAATGAAATATGAAAAAAATAATATTTCAAAACTAGATTTCTGATGAAAGAAAAGAAAATTATATGCCCACAAATAAAGAAAAGTCACATTTCGATAATCGAAAGTTAAAAGGGCTCATTAGCGTAGAAAAAAAAAATATTGTTGTTTATTCGTTTTTAATTATTTAATAAATTCACTATCCATGAATTCAATAAAAATATTTTTAACTTTATATTCTGATTTGCTTTCATTTGTCTGATAATTTATAATTTAAATCAGTACGCTTTCCTTAAAAACAAAAAACATTTTTAGTAGTACTGTGTGTTGTTTATACAGCTAAAAATATTTAAGTTGTTACACTCGGGTGGCCACAAACAACATGGGAATTTTTATTTATTTATTTATTTATTTATTTAGGAGGCCCTCCTAAAAGTTGCCAATTACTTAGAAAATGAGATTGTAAAGTTTCAACTCACATGGAAAACATTAACTCGTGCATCATCGAGGTTCAATTTTATGAAAATTTGCTATTTTTGGCAAATAAATTGTCGTTTTTAGGGTTCCGTACTTAAAAAGTAAAAACGGAACAATTATAAGATCACTCCTGTGTCTGTCTGTCTGTCTGTCTGTCTGTCACAGTCCTTTTACTCGCAAACTATGCAACGTGGAAAGTCCAAATTGGGGGAAGTAATAAAGAATATTGATCCACATATTTACAAATTAATAAATTTTCATAAATATATTTAGGAAAAATGTACAGGGGCTAATTAAGTTACTTGAAAAAAAATCTTTTCTTTGTATATCGTATGGGGTATCATGTGAAAGCTTTCGCAACGCTGAAAACAAAAATATATTTCATTTAATTTTAGGTATTATATTTTCAAAGTTATGGTGGAAAATGTAGTGCAAAAATATGCCCCCCCCCCCCCATCTAATTCCGAATCTATTTAAACTAAAATTTTGAAAAAAATAGAGGTAGCAGACATTAATTTAAACCTTGTAGGAAAATTATAGCGATTACCCTAGCTCACAAAGTTTTTGAGAAAATCGCATTTTTCCGTTAAAATCAAATTTCGATTTACGGGCTTCAGCAAAAGTGTTGAGCAGAGATTGAAGTACCTATCGTAGCAGAACTATAAAAGTTTTGTTGATCATGAATTTCGTAAAACAACGTCGGTAATTAGCCGAGATATTAACCCTTAAAGACATGGTCGGTTTGGACATATATAATGACAGGGACGGCGTACTCTATACTTCATCGGCTTTTAAAGCCTATATAACAAATTTCAAGGATATATATATATGTAATGCAATGCCCAGTAGCAGTATAAACGCAATAAACGTCAAATTGTTAAAAACAGACTAATTTAATGAGTTTTAATCACATAAATGCTAAAAGATTCGCGTCTAGTTTCCATTGAGTGGCTCTCTCAATACATCTACTATGCCTTTAAACGATAACTAAAAACCTATATGAAATAACAAATATACAGAATAGCTATATTTGCTATTATTTAGGTTCCATATATCTTTGAACTTTCATGTTATATCCATTTATACTTTTCTAGTACATAGAGTGATAAGGAAAGTCCCTTTAACATGATAATACTTGTGAACGGAGAGAGCTAGAGCTATGCAAGTGAGGGGATGATATACTAAAGCGACTGTGCCCGATATAATGAAAACGACAGCAGCGCCTCCTAGTGGGTAAATTTGGAAGATAGCCACTGCAAATCGAAAACAAAAAGATATAGAGCAAAATTTCCAGTTCGAAAGTTTTAGAGCATTAATTAATCAATAGAATACGACATTTGGTTTACATGGATAAGATAAATCTTCGCCTATTTAGCCAAAAATGTCCGAAATCGATGCACTCCATTTTGTGTAAAGGTTTGAATGAAATACTCAGATGTATAAAGAAACACGCACAATTTATGCTATAAATACGTACTTATCTCAATACATTTTGATAACATCACACACACACACAAAAAAAAAGACAAACTCTCTCACAGTGATAAAAAGTTAATATTGAGTATGTTCGAAAAGTTCATCATTTCTTCACGATACACGTTTGTATTCGTGAGAGTAATTCTGCATGCACATTTCTCAGCATGGAACGTCTATTGCAAACCTCTTCAATACGACGACATAGATTTAACCCTTTCAAGGACTGTGGCTAGACGGTCTAACCACCTAATTTTAATTCCAAAACTGACAAATGGCACCAAGAATATTTTAATAAAATTTAGCTTTTGTAATGAAAGTGCAAATTTGCGGGGTTTTGTTTTGTGAGAAATTCGTTTGAATATTCTGGCATCAGTCAATTATTTTATCAGTTTACGAACTTCTGGCTCTGAAAGGGTTATTCTAACATTTTAAATGCACTAGAAATTAAATCTTTGCAGACATTACAGCACAGTACAACGTCACAATTTGCAATTGTGCACTGCGACATTTCCGGAATATGAATAGGCAAAGTAGAATCGTCGCTCATCGAATTCGAACATTTTGGGGTATGCAAGCGACGATTTATCTTATCCGTGTGAACCAAATGTCGTTTCGTGCTAATTAATTGATGCTCTAAAGCTTTCTAATTGGAAAATTTGCTCTTTCTCTTTTCGTTTTCGATTTGCAGGGGCTATTTTCCAAATTTAGCCACTAGGAAGCGCTGCTGTCGTTTTCATTATATCGGGCACAATCGCTTTAGTATACCGTTCCCTCACTTGCGTAGCTGTAGCTCTCTCCGTTCGCAAGTATTTTCAGGTTAAAGGGTCTTTCCTTTGCACCCTGTATATACAGCTATACCCAACAGTAAGTTGTATAGTTTTTACAAAGTCTTATTATTCTTTTAAGAACGGTATTTTTTTAATAATATACTTATTAATTCATATATTATTGTACGGAACACTCTGTGCGCGATTAATACTCGCACTTGACCGTTTATTCTTTCTTTACGTGAAAACCTATTTGTCTTAGAAACCTGATTTTTGTTTTATTTCATAGAAACTGTTGTTGCCTTTAACTTTTACCCTCATCAAAACTTATATTTAATGAAAACTTAGTATTTTTCAGGTCAGCTCGTGAACCATACACTCAAACTGTGCATTTTTGAAACATAAATGAAAAATGACAAATAAATAATTTTATTACTTTTCATAATTTTTTTCTTGTATTATTTTCATTAACAGACAAAAATAAGTGAACAATTTTTGTAACTTTAAAAATCTTTCACGAATTATAATTGATTATTAGTTACCTAGTTCTGTGTCTAGTACGAAAGAGCTTCTCGATTTGTATTGCAGTTGAACCTCAGATTTTCTCCTTTTATTACAAGGCTGTTTATATTACTTGTTACCGTTATCTATTTTTAGAATTGACGAAACATTCCATAACCCCCCCCCCCTTTTCATATGATGAGAGAAATGTAAGATTTTTTAAATTGGCCACATGTCCCATCCAATCATAAACAGTAAGCTACCAAGTAATTGTCAAGTTTTATGTATTTTATTTTATAATATTCGCAAAATGAAACTGAACACCAGAGAAGCTGCTAGACTTAGAGTACATCCACCTGTTAATTGTTATTTCTTTCGTAAAATTTTAATTTTATTTTACCAATTTTTAAGATCTTAGCTTATATCCACTTGAAATTTGCTTGCAATGTAATAAAAATTTATATTTCATACAAAATGTAATTTAAATGTAAGGAATATATATAGTATGTACTTCATAAACTAAATACGTCAATGCAGATAAAATTTCGATTTTTAACATAGTAACATTTGAACATAACTTTGGAGATGAAAACAAAATTGTAATTTAATAAGAGAATGAGAAAAAATAATTTTCAATCCTACTAACGCAGTTATGATAACATCTTATATTTCAATTAACCTAAAAAAAAAAATATTTCATTTATAATGTAAACAAAGCTAAACAATAATAAGCGAATAAATGTTAAACCCTTAAAAAATTAATAAAACTAAATTTAAGTTCTGTTAAAGAAATCATAATAATAAAAACATTCATTATTTTTATATTTAACGAAATTTTAAAATTTATAACGAAAACGTTTAAAAATTTATCCCTAATTTCAAAATTACGCCCTGCATTTGTTTGTTTCTTTTTTTTATATATAAAACAAACTATAATTTCAATCAAAAGTTCCTTCATTTATATTGATTGCGATAGAGGGTGCAAAAAATATTTTGAAATAAATACTAGTCGGCGCATGGAACCGCTGCCTTGTTTATAATTTTTTAATGATACAATCCAAGAGTCGTTCATTTGTTTCTAAATTTGGAATTTTTAATTTTCAATGGCAACAATCTTCCTTGGATTTTTAATTTAGAACTTAAATCATGTCTTAAACGTACTGCTTATAATTGTAAACAAAAGTGAAAAACGCATTTCAAAATATTTAAAAGCTTTAATATGCTTTTTACAAATATTTTAATAGCAGAATCGGATGTTGGCCATATTTTGTTAATAATTCGCTGAAAGAGGCGATCATTCATTTCCAGATTTGGAATTTGTGCTTCTGAATAGCATTATTTGTTATTCTGATGTTTGTAATTGATTATTTTTAAAACATTAAACTTAAAACCTTTAATTGCATAATTTCTGAAGGTTTTAGAGAAAATGAATAATAATGGATGTGATGCAACGTAGATTATTATAAATCGAGCATTTACATTATTTACGGTCTCAGAATGCCTAACATGACTGCAATATGGATATTTTTTTCTTTGACCGAAGATGAGCGCGACCTGGTATTGTCATTTTAGCTTATTATTAAATTATTATTATTATTTCTTTCGTAAAATTTTAATTTAATTTTACCAATTTTTAAGATCTTAGCTTATATCCACTTGATATTTGCTTGCAATGTAATTAAAATTTGTATTTCATACAAAATGTAATTTAAATGTAAGGAATATATATAACATGTACTACATATACTAATTATATCAATGCAGATAAATTTTCGATTTTTAGCATAGTAACATTTGAAAATAACTTTCGAGTGAAAACAAAATTGTAATTTAATAAGAGAATCAGAAAAAATAATTTTCAGTCCTGCTAATGCCGTCATGATAACATCTTATATTTCAATTAACCTAAAAAAAACTTATTTCATTTATAATGTAGATAGAGCAGAAATAAGGATAAAATATAAGCAGGTTAACTTATGGGGTTGTGAAAAAGTAATTAGATACATTGCATTGTCATTCATGGATGGAGATATGAATGGGGATTATCTTTAAATTTTTTTACCCACTAGGGGGCTCGGCCCCCTACGAGCTACGCTCGCCAACCCCCGTCCAGACACCGCAGACTCTAAATGCACGCTAATGTGATTGGCTTTAAAAAGATTTCGAAAGATTGAATCATAATTTAAAAAACAGTGGCGATCTCCCTATAAACAGATTTCTATTCATTTCTCTTTGATTGGGGGAAATTTTAACGCCAAATCCGCTGCAGTACTACTTGATTGTCCCGTCGACCCATTTCGCCAAATTATATAAATCGCCAAACCACTCGCCAAATTATACAAATTGACATAATTTTTATTTTAAATAACGAAAGAACAAATAAATTAGTACAACATTAATAAAAATACAAATAAAACGTCGAAATAAAAATAACTTCATGACGCAGACACGTGTAACAACATTTCAAAATAAGCTAATACAAAAGGAATTAAGTAAACAGAATCTTTGTCTCCCGGTATTTTTTAACAAAGCGAAAAGAAAGTTCTTTTAAATGAGACATTTTAAATTAATCGTTTTTAATCTGACGTAATTTTGACCAAACTATTCTTTCTCTTTTTAATATTCACGTGAAAATACTTGTTAGAAATTAAATATTATTTGCGCTTTCCTAAGAAAAATAGTTGAAAAGTATCCGCTCAAAATATCAAATAAATGTCTAGCGCAATTTCTAAATTTAAACCGTTTTGCAATATTATCTTGTGTTCGTTTTATGTAATAACTGTAATGTGACGTAAATATGACGTAATTTCTCCTATTTAAGACTTCTAACGCATGTTAATAAATTTATTATTTTACAAATTCCTTTCTCTCTTAAAATTCACGTGTAATTATAGTTTTATGAGGTAATTTTTAATAAGTTCTTGCTTTTTGTACATAATTATTGAATTTCTAATAAATTCTAATTCCAATGTTTTTTTCTGTTTATAATAGTCGCGTGTAAATAAATTTTTAATTTATTTATTATTAAAATAAATAAATTTTTAATTTATTACACGTATAATTGTTTTTTTTTTTTTTTAAGCAAACATTATTGTTTCCGCTGTTTATACAGTTGGCAACAGTTTAAATTAATATCACTTTCTAAAATCTCTCTATTCTAAGAAAAAGTAACTACCGCTGTCACCGCCGCCGCCGCCGGTTTTGAATTTTTTGTGACAGGAGGTCTTTCTTCGTTAATATTAAGAAAAATAATGCATACAAAAATATGAAAATCGGTAGTATGATACAGAAATGTTTGATAAACACGCTGATGCAGACAGTTTTCAAATCGAAGAATTATTTTAAGAGATATTTAATGCTAAAGTTGGACAAAATCGTTCCACTAAAAAAGTTTTATAGGAGCAAAAACTATTCATAGGGATTTAATCATTTTTAGATCATTTTATACGTTTGAAGTTCCCAATGTGCAGACTGTTTTTCTTTTTTTAATTTGACTAATTTTTTGAGGTTTTATTTCTATTTTAAATTCAAATTTTCAGCATTTCTAGTGATATTTTTTACAGATTTTAGAAAGTGATAATAATTTAAACTGTTGCCAACTGTATAAACAGTGGAAACAATAATGTTTGCTTCAAAAAAAAATATTTATACTTGTAAATAAATTAAAAATTTATTTACACGTAACTATTATAAACAGAAAAAAACATTTGGAATTAGAATTAAATAATTATGAACAAAAAGCAGGAACTTATTAAAAATTACGTCATAAAAACTATAATTACACGTGAATTTTAAAAGAGAAAGGAATTTGTAAAATAATAAATTTATTAACATGCGTTAGAATTCTTAAATAGGAGAAATTACGTCATATTTACGTCACATTACAGTTATTACATAAAATGAATACAAAATAATATTGCAAAAAGGTTTAAATTCAGAAATTACGCTAGACATTTATTTGATATTTTGAGCGGATACTTTTCAACTATATTTGTTAGGAAAGCGCAAATAATATTTCATTTCTAATACAAGTATTTTCACGTGAATATTAAAAAGAGATAGAATAGTTTGGTCAAAATTACGTCAGATTAAAAACGATTATTTTAAAAAGTCTTATTTAAAAGAACTTTCTTTTCGCTTTGTTAAAAAATACCGGGAGACAAAGACTCTGTTTACTTAATTCCTTTTACATTAGCATATTTTGAAAGGTTGTTACACGTGTCTACGTCAAAGACGAAAACAGTAATTGACATATGTATTTTTGGTACTACTTATTTATCCCGTCGACCAAAAATCTATCATTCGCCAAACTATAAGATTAAATGCCAATAATGGTTGATCGTAAATGTCACATTAACTTGACTTTAAGCAAGTTACACGTGTCTACGTCATCAAGTTATTTTTATTTCGACGTTTTATTTGTATTTTTATTAATGTTGCACTAATTTATTTGTTCTTTCGTTATTTAAAATAAAAATTATGTCAGTTTGTATAATTGGCGAGTGCTTTGGCGTTTTATATAATTTGGCGAAATTGGTCGACGGGTTCATCAAGTAGTACGGCAGCGGATTTGGCCTTAAAATTCCCCATTCAAAGAGAAATGAATAGAAATCCGTTTATAGGGAGATCGCCACTGTTTTTAAATTATAATTTAATCTTCCGAAATCTTTTAGAGTCTGCTGTGTCTGAACGGGGGTTGACGAGCGTAGCTCGTAGGGGGCAGAGCCCCCTAGTCTGTAAAAAATATCTCTAGAAATGCTGAAAATTTGAATTTAAAATAGAAATAAAACCTCAAAAAATTAGCCAAATTAAAAAAAGAAATACAATCTGCACACTGGCAAATTCTAACGCATAAAAAGATCTAAAAATGATTACATTCCCATGATTATAGTTTTTGCTGCTATAAAACTTTTTTAATGGAACGATTTTGTCCAACTTTAGCATTAAATATCTCTTAAAATAATTCTTCGATTTGAAAACTGTCTGCATCAGCGTGTTTATCAAACATTTCTCTATAATACCACCCATTTTCATATTTTTGTACGCAATATTTTTCTTAATATTAACGAAGAAAGACCTCCTGTCACAAAATATTCAAAACCGGCGGCGGCGGCGGTGACAGCGGTAGTTACTTTTTTTTTAGAATAGAGAGATATTGTAGGTGAATTCAATTTTAGCGTATTCTGTGGTGGATGTGAAAATCTGAAGATAGTACATGGGACTCCAAAAGGCACTGCGAATAAATACATCGTTGTATAAAAATGGAAACTGTCGAATGTCAATTTCAAACTGTATTTTGATTTTTCTATGTGAATCAATTTTACCATAGTATGTGGTGCATATAAAAAATACAGATCATATACAATCCTTCACAAATAAACTCTATGATTTACCGACTATGTGCAGCAAGTGCTAAACCTTTCAAGTGCAGTGGTCTCACAGCGGGATCACCTAATTTCAATTCTAAACTTACAAACGGCACCAAGAATATTTTAATAAAAATTTGCTTTTATAATGAAAAAATTAATAATAATAATTCTCTGTAAAAAGTTCGTTTGTTAATTCTGGTGTCAGTCAATCATTTAATCATTTTAGGAACAGAATTTATCTTATTACGGAAAGAATTAAAATTGGGTTTTCAATTACGTTATGCATTTTCTTCTATCACATTATTCATAGATTAAATTGCATCAAAATATTCTGGAAGCGTTAGGAAGTATTCCATTACCTGTGGTTCGCGCCGAATACTTCTTTCTTGTTTACGTTTAAGATTTCTTGCAGATTAAATCAATTAAACAGTACAATATAATATGATTTAAACATTTTACTTCAACTCATATTATATTAATCGTAATTTATTTTATTTTTTAAGTTAATAATGTAATTTGACATCAAATATGATGATATTAGTAAAGTTTTGTTGAAGCCAATCATTTTTTTATTGTTTTTGTATTCTAGATTTTATATTTCATAAACATTTGTCAGGTACAAAAAAAATAGAAGACTTTCATATTATTTCTAAATGTTTGTAATCTAAATTCTGTTATAATATTTATAATAGAATTCGGCACGGATAGAAGATTATAGAAAAATTAGGTTATTAACTTAATAATATTGGTGATTTCAACTATTTTTTATTAATTTAAGCTTTCTTATATCCACATAATATAAATTTTTCTAAAATATCAGTTAAAATGATATATAATTTATATACTATAGAATTTAAATACATAAGTTTCAAATAATAAAAGTAATATTTTTAATAAAACTTTGCATAGAACAAACATTGAAAATTACACAAATATATTAAATAAAAAAAATAAAGCAAATTCTAAGATACATATTTACAAATAAGAATGCATAACATTAAAATTAACTATGATTTTTATTCAAAACCTCTGCGATATGAATACTGAAATCACGTTTAATTTGTCTGTTCTTTATATTATACTCCCAAAAGACACACTTTTAAGAATTATATTAATTAAAATCATAATATATTAAATAAACTCTAACTAAATTACATACAAAATCATTTGATTAGAGAATTTTATATATTTCACAAGAAAATCTTTACTTCTATTCGCATATCAAATAACAAAGACTTCGCGCTTATTTTACCTAAGCTCTCCCTTGGTATCAAATAATACCCATTCAGTCGCTACATTTCAAATATATATATATATATATCTTTCGCTGCAAAATTCTACCTTGGAGAGAGAAAATCATGGATGCATATAAGAGATTTTCAAATAAAGAAACTGACTGAGATGTCTATAAATTTTAAAGGTGAAAAATCTATTCTTTGTTAACTAATATAAATAATATGTTATTACATTATAAATGTGAGATAACATTTATTTTATGATGTGAAATATAGATCGGAAATTTTGAAATAATAAAAAACATTTTCTTTTTTATATGATTTAAGAAACAAAATAGTTTTACTTTCTACTATACGGAAAAATTACCTGTTTTTTTTTAAATTAGTCTAAAAATTGTACAACTTTCGATAAGAAAAAAACCAAGTAATTCCACATATACTTATATAAAATTAGTAAAGTAGTTATCTTTAAGTAAACGCTTCATTTAATAGTAAGGTTAATTCAATTAGTAGAAATATTTTTTACTTCTGTAATAAAATTTTATAGATCAAACAATAATTATGTTATATCACTATGCTTCTGTTTAGAAAAGCATCAACATTAAAATAAATGTTTATATAACAAAATTTTGGTGGAATTCTAAAATAAGTTTTATACTGAAATGAAATTATATTCAGAAAATAAATTAAATATGTATGTTTCGAAATGAATTTTAAAGTACGTCAATTAAAATATTTTATTGGGTAAAATTTAATTCATATAAAGTGTAATGACGCTGTGATAAAATTTAATCTGAAATATAATATCACAAACTTTTTTTTCAAACTAAGGCAAAATTTTTAGTTACACTTTGGTTTGATCTCACTATAAACATTAATCAGCTACACAAAGAAATCTTAATTATGATTTCTGAATTCTTACAATTAAAATGCTACTATTATGATGAAAATATACTTTCACCAGCTACAAAGTAAAAAAAAAATAAACATTTGATATTCTCACAACTTTGCTTTTAAGATTTCGTAAATGCATGTCATCCAAATTCTTTTAAAGCATATTTTTCTGTTTGGGGCTAATACATGTAATAATAATTAGAATTTTAAAAAGTATGCTTAAATCAATAAAAGCACTTATCTGCGGTAAGTGTCTGCGCTGATCCATTTACATAAGTAAACGATATTTTAAAATTCATATTTTCAAATGAGAGCGCTAAACATCATAAATGATTTTTTTTTTTTTTTTTTTTTTTTACTGAAATTGTTTCCGTGTATCATATTTGAACAATGTTGAATTTATTCATTGTAATATAATAATAGCTGCCAACATTTTACTTTTTATTGTACCACTAACATGTAATAGAGCAATTTTGATATTTAATCGAAGAGTTCGAGATTAAATAATTTAAAATGTACTTGTAGCATTTAGTTGTTAAAGCGTAAAAATTGACAGTTATGCATACTATAACGATTTTTAAATAATATTCTTCGTGAAAATGCATTTTTAAAATACATTATTTTGTTTAAAATATTAATATTTAAAAGAAACTGTGGATAAATTACATTAGAGAAATCATTTAAGTTGAAAATGTTATATTCTTCGAGAAAATCTTTATTTTTATTCACGTATCAAACATCAAAATATGTGCATATATTTTACCCAAGCTTTCCCTTAAAATCAAATAATACCCGATTCCGTCGCTGTCTTTTAAAAATATATATCTTTAGCTGCAAAATTCTACCTTCGAGAAACAAAGTCATTGATGCATATAAAATATTTCAGTATAAAGAAACAGAATGAGAAATTTTTATACTTTAAAAGTGAAAACTGTTCTTTTGTTAAATATCAAAGCGTGTGTTATATTGTTTGTAAGGAAATACGTTATATTGAACAAATAAGAAAATATTTTCATTTCAAATGCTAAAAAGAAATTGTAAAAAATGAAATTCCTGTAAGATTATTATTTTTTTAGGAGTGAGAATGAAAGTGGAGAAATTATAAAGGCTTAATAATACAGCGTGCCCTATAAAGATCTTTATTATTCTAAGCATTAATATCAAAAATACTAAAAGGTGAAAAGAAATGCAGTTTGTTGCAAAAGAATGAAGAAATCTAAGAGTTTTTTTTTTTTTTCAGTACTTTCAGTGTAGCTGTACTGGAGCTCCGTTAGTAGAACGGATAATGTCAAACCTGTACGCAAATTCCTTCCAAGTGTTTTTTAACATTTGCGGTGTAACAGTTAGGATTGCTAATTGAATCCTTTCCTTTAAATCGACCGCAATTGTTACTATAGTATCTTTAGTAAGTAAGTAAGTAAGTAATTAACACAATTCTAAAATGATGAGTTAGCTTGAAGATATATAAACATTTAATATACTTTCACAAACAATCACATCACTTACAAGACGTCGCATGACACAAGAGAGAAGAACATTTCTATGATATTTATTTACCATGATTTATGGGAGAGAAATTTTAGTGCTGCCATCTAGACTTAATAAATTGAAACACAAACATGACAGATACCAGAAAAAACTCTTTGATGTCTTCATTATTTTTTGAAAACTGCATTCCATTTCACCTGTTAGAATTTTTGTTATTAATATTTAGACAGTATAATATATTTATTACAGACCTTTCTCGGACACGCTGTACTTCACTAAATTTTACATTAGAATTATTATTTTCTCTTTCAAAACTTTAAAAAGTATTTTTTTTTTTTTATCAAACAGCAAAAGAATAAATGTAGTTTTCCCACATTAAAAGTAGTTTTTATTAAAGATGATTTTGGGTTCTTTTTTTTCAGAGACAGCTCTCATACAAAAAGCACGTAATAGAAAATTGATTTTTTTTAAATTCATTCAAGGTTAATTTTCTTATTTCAATACATATAATAATTACTCGTTAATACTTCCTCATCAAAACTTATCGCTATAGTTACGTCCCTAAAAATTTGTTTTGTTAGCAAATTTTTTATTTATACCAAACCACTCATAAAAATCTGCTAAAAGTAACATTCTTTTAAAATATCATGTTAAAGTTATGGCAAAAATACGCTGTTCTATTTTCTAGTAATTCTGTGTAATGACTTTGAACAGAAAGTGACGATATGCCGAGGTTATCTCGCGTCTTCTTTTTGTTATTACTAACATTTATAGAGCAAAGGCTTCAGAATCAAATAAAATATTACTTCTTGTATCCCATTAATAACAATTCAATTCTCTCTCAACCTGATTTTTAAAGGATTATGAAACTGTTTCCCTTTCTTTCAATTTGTGAATAAATATTTTTTTCACTTTGATACCCAGCTCGAAAATTGGTTTAAAAGTCGAATCCGAATACATTTTGGATCCGGAGCTGATGGTTTTGAGCCGACGGCCTAGTTTGCTCGTCTCATCAGTGGTTCTTTTTACCCGACTGAAAAGAAGGGTTTTGTGTTTCACGCGTATCTGTGTATGTGGATTTCTTTATACCCTCGAAACATCCCAACGGCTGGATGGATTTTATTAAATGACGTCTCTATAAATTTCTCTTAACGACCCGATGATTATAAGCTAGGTTTTGTTCTTATAAATTCAAAATGGTGGCCGTAAAACACAAAATGGCTGTAGAGACGGGGGGGAAAAATTACGCATCCTATTTAGTGGCATATCATTGGATAGGTCTTTCAAAATGAATACGATGTTTCATTGACTATTTTACAGTCAAAAGATCCGTAAAAATATTATAGAACCTGGAAGTTGTACATGTATTATGGATCTCTAGCTTTACTGCAACTCTAACCATCATAGACATCTATCTATAGATCTCATCAAAACAGTGTTTACAGATAGGAACTAACTATTAAACACAACTTAAAAGTTATCAATACAAGTAAATAAAAAAAGTAGATAAGTAATATAAAAGAAAATATTTTAAGTCTATTCCTACTTAGGTCAAAATGAGAATTTTTTTTCTTCTATTCTTCTTTCCTCATGAGTAGCGCTTAAAATGCCTTGATCAAGAAGAGGGCTCTGTCGGTCTTAAAATACCTTGATCAAGAAGAGGGCTCTCTCGATTATTGAAAATTAATTAATTTAATTTAATTAATGAATTAATATTTGAAAAAAAACTGGATTAATATCAAGTGTTATCCGCTACAAGTTAAAAAAAATTATCTGAGCTTGATTGGATGAATAATAAGTATTTTATTAACGATTGAAAATTTGAACAAGATATATATAGCGAGAGTGTGAGCTAATAGTAGGAATTGAAAAAAAAAATAGTTTCACATTGATGAGAAATAATTAATTAGTTCGCTTTTTACGAAGTCCGTTTTTTTTATTTTTTTTATTTAATTGTTTATCACCTAACTTGTTTGATAGCTCTTAATTTTCTGTATCCCTACTTAGTGAAATGCATTTATTTTTCCTGTGGAAAAAGGGGTAGAGGCCTTGTAGATTCACGTCCTCTGCATTTCAGCCCCGACTTCGAAAATGGGAGAGAAGAGAAATGAGAGTTGTAACGATTAGGGATTTAATAATTTTTATGTTTTTAAGATTCGTATATAGTGAAATAAATTATTCTACCGATTTTTTAATTTAATTAATTTTATGGAAGTGAACATATGCTCAGTTATTACGGATTTATTAACTTTTTATTAATTAAGATTCTTCTATAGTGAAGTATCTCGGTCAAGTGATGATTGATTTCTTTGATGAAGTGAGCCCAATCCGTGGTGATCGTGGTTTTAATGAATTTCATATTTTTAGATTTCTATAACGCGTTTTTTTTTCTTGAATAGAGTGGGGTTTCTTTTTCATTTTCAGGGGCTGTGCGAAGTGCTCGCGTGAATGCATTAATGAACGCGGCTTGGTTAAACATCGTACACTTTTCAGATCGCAACACGAAGAGGTTGCTGCATCAATTGATATTTCTATTTGTGTTGTTTTCATGGCCTGTGAAACTCTCATACATGCGTTAGTGATTACAGATTTAGTGAATTCCAGATATATTTTTAAATTCTTGCACAACTAGATTTCTGCATCCAGTGATGATTTTTGATTGTTTTGTTGTTGTTTGTGTTGTTTTTGTTTTCATTTGCGCAAAGCGTTTAAAAATTTCAGTGATCGCGGATTTAATGAATTCCTTTTGAGATATATAAGCAACGAGGTTGTTGCATGCAGATGTTTTGTTTTTGTTGTTTCCATGAGTGCAAAGTACTCATACATACGTTAGAGATCGTGGCTTTTAATAAATTTCATATTTTTACTGTTAATGAGCAACTTAATTTCATTTTCGTTCTCTTCTTTAACTGAATGATTTGCAATTTTACATGACGACTGAATATTCATTATACAAAACAAAAATAATAATAACTATTTTGAAGTTTATGTGCGGGGAGAGGCAAATGAGAGAATTTTTTTTTTTAATTAAAAGAAAATCACACAAATTCTTCGAAACGCAGTGTGTTATTATCTCTTTTAAAAGTAATCAGTTCATACCTGTCGAAATAGACAACTATATTGTAGTAATAAAAAGCTTACACACTAAGCCTATCAGTTTAAAACAAAGTTATTCCTAAATACCTACATACATTTTAATTAGCATGGATACACTGTAAAAAAAAATTTGTAAAGTTAAAAAAATTTATCTAGGAAACTGGGATTCCTAGAACTTTTTTCTAACGGCAAAAACAAAAATTCCTGTAACAGCGTCTGTTACATGAATTTTTCTTGTTGCCGTTACATAAAAAGTTATAGGAATCCCAGTTTCCTAAAAAAAACTTTAGTAACTTTACAGATTTTTTTTTTACAGTTTAGTAACCATATTTCAGCAATAACCGTCCATAGCCGCAAACGTACATGATTTTTCATTCGCATAGCTATACATTATGCATAGACCTGTCCACATAGCGTAAAAAAATGTAGCTTAGTTACAAAACGCATAACACAGTTGAAAATTCATCTTCAGGCTTTTCCACCAATAGGATAAATGCAATCGAATATATATATATATATTTTTTTTTTTCAGCACAGTATATTATCTACAGATTTTACACCCATTTGAAGCTAAAATTTAATTCAGAAAAAAAACTTATAAAACAACTGAAAATAAACATTCACCAATTACCGCACACTGTCGGCAATTTATCTAAATTTTTGAGCAGCCCTGTATACGAATTTATTTATAGTCTACAAACATTACATTTCCTCAGTGTTCTTACGATAGTTTATCTTTAAAATGATGAATTAAATACTTACGCAAGTAGCGTTCATAAGCAATTCACGCTCATACACAGTAAAGATTATGAAATATTTTTATAGCTATGCATATGTTCTATTAATTGTATAAATACCACGCAATATGCAAAATATAATGCATATTGCAACTTAAAACACCCTTTTGAAATTTGTCTCTCACAGACAGTACTTTAGCTGATATATTTTGTGCGTTCCTGTAAGAGAATGATAGATTTTGTAAACGTCATATTCTGCAGTAAGCATCTTTTTGTCTTCTTGTGCACATTAATAAGATGTATTTCAACTAGCTAAACACCATTGGGAAATGTTGTAAAATGATTTTTATTACATTATTATGTAACCGAATTTTTTGTGTGGAATTGTAAACGAAGGATAAATGGTTTGCATTCCATATTCTACAAAAATCATGTTTCAATGTACCTTAGAAATGCATGTCATTTTCATTTTGTGTAAATAGTGTAACATCATTATAACACACCACAGACGTATTCCCCCATAGACAGTAATGTAAACGGATTATTCTGTGTGTTCCCCTAAATAACTGTAGATGCTACTTACTCCAATTTAAATAGCTGACATGCCATATTGGCTTCAGTAACATATATCAATTCATACTAATCCAAGTATATTTACAAGATTTAGAGCATGGACAGACGGGAAGTGGCCGATATGTAAACCAACGTCATGGATTCTTAACAACTATGTCGGGAAGTATGAAAATAAAAATGAAAGTATATTTGACGTAAACTTTCTTATAAAATTAAACAATCCCCTAAAGTCAAACAATACCTTTTCAGTCACAATATCTCTAAAATATGCATACTTATCTGTAACATTCTACCTTGGAAAGAGGATAATCATGGATGCATATAAAGATTTATACATAAAGAAACCGAATGAAACTTTTATAACTTTGATAGTGGAGATACTTTTTCTATAAAATATTATATTAAAGTACGTACCTGCTAGTTGTATATTTTTTAAAGGAATCTTTTTATTATATAAAGTTGTACAAAAATTCGGGATTTCGATCAAATATATAATATGTTCTTCTTAGGGGACCAAAAGATCTGAAATGGCGATAAATTACTTGGAATTTTGTTTAATTTATGCAGTTAAACAAAACCCTGATATTTTATCTCATATATATGATATTTTCTTCTTAGGGGATCAGAAATGTTTGAAATGCAGATACATATCTCGTATTTTTATTTATTATATAAAATAAACAAAAATACGAGACTTTGAGACTTTAACTAAATGTATAATATTTTCAATTATTATCTTCATATTAAAATAGCAATTAAGGCCTTTGTGCAGGAATATTAAAAAGCAGGAAACCAACGTTTTCTGCTTTTTAATATTCTCTATAAAGTTCTCTATACTATACCTGATAATATTACTTCTCAAACTATATCTGACAAAAAAACAAACAAACAGATAAATACTTTTTCATGTTATTTTGTGCAATAGCAAAAAATATGATAATTTTGATTGATTTTGAAATCTCTATTAGACATTTTTGTTTATTTTGTTTACTTCTTTATCCACTTATAACCAAAAAATTACGTAATAAGCAGCTTAAAGAAGAAATGATTATTCAAAAACGTATAGATTGGATTTCAAAATCGTAGAAAATTTATGTTTAAAAAATTTAATTTGACGGACAATATATATATATATATATATATATATATATATATATATGCAAAAAATAGGTAATAGTCTAAATTATGTATAGCCTTATTGATCCCACGATCAAACTAAAGTCTAGCTTCGCATTTGAAACCTTTCTTGTCCCCTTATAAAGATATAAAAGAGATGTAAATGTATAATTTAAAATTCTAGCTGTTTTTGAGTATATTCTATACGATTTTAATTTTCTTCGTCTATAACAAAATACCAAGTAATTACACAGGATTATTTATACTTTAATGAAGGTTAAATATCATAATTAATAAGGGCGTTTAATTTTTTTGCGTTAAACTTTAATTGGTCTCATATTATGAATTAAATCCATAAACTGCATTTGTGAACAGCAACAATTTTAGTTATATTTTGCATTGTTAACAAAATTTATGTAGAATCATTAAAATAATTTTCTCAAAATTTTAGTGACTTTCTTGAAATATAGAAAATAAACCCTGTTCATTAATTTTGTAACATAAATTATTGGAAAAAAGCTACGTCTTCATGCTTGTGAGCTGATTATGGAGAAAACATAAAATATTTTAATATTTTACTTTTGTTGATCTGATGTTATAATGAGACTAAGATGCTATTTCGTGTGAAATATAATGATGTCACTAATTAGTTTCATGGGAAAACAACATTATAATTATATCATGTATTGATCACATCGTAAACTTTCATCGGGTACATAGAAGAATTTAAATCCTGATCGATGAATGTTTGTAATCAAAACGCTATTATTGTATTTATAAAATACTTGGAAAGCTGGATAATAATAATAAAAAAACGCTAGATCGTTAGATTGGACAATATTTAAAAATATCTTTTCTTTATTTACTGTTAAGTTTTCTAAATTTATCGTCTTCCAAATTTACTTAAAATATAAATTCAGTTTTAAAATTTCTTTTTTATTTAAATCATCTTATATTCATTAAAGTTTAAATTAGTAATTCTACACTTCGATCGTGCCTTACAAGTTAAAGAAGATTTTTTAACACAATATTTTAAATCAGAGTGAAAAATATTTTAATTAAATTCATTTTTTATTAAAAGCATCTATACATACAAAAAATAAAAAATTATCTAGGTTTATTGAAAATGATGTTGTACCCTTTCATTAATATGGGTTTAAAAAACACATTCATTAATATTATATTTTTCAAATCATATGGGAAATATTATTTGACAAATCTCATTTAAACTACCAGGCTTTGTAAGCTTTATTCTTTTATTATTATTTTTTTTTATTCGAAATGAATCTCAAATCAAACAAGTGTCTATTTTTAGACGGAAATCTCAAGTCAAAGAAATAGTAACTTTTTGACGAAAATCTCAAGTCAAAGAAATAGTAACTTTTTGACGAATATCTCAAATCATACGAACCTTTCAAAAACAAACATAGTGTTAGCGACCAATACCTTAAAATTTAAATAAGATTTTTTTTCACTCACATTTTCAATTTAGCGTGCTAAAAATTATAACAAAACCGTTTTGCTATTTTATACATCTACATATGTATAAGAAAAAGTCAAAAAATGTAAAATTATTGAAAAGGGTCTTGCACTGTTTTATAATGATTCTTTAAAAAAAAAAAAAAAACTCATTCATTAAAATTATATTAATTCAAATCATAATATTTAAGTTGAACTCTTGTAAAAATTCATTTGAACAGAATTTTTTTTTATTTCTAGAGAAAATCTATAATTTATTCCCGCACTACATGGCAAAAACACTGCACATATTTTACCTAAATTTATCTTTAAAATAAAATAATACACATTTCGCCACTATATTTCAAGAATATATATTTTTAGCCTCAAAGTTCTACCTTGGGGCGAAAAAAAATCATAGAAGCATATGAAATACTTTTACACAAAAAAAACTGAAAGAGACGTTTATATACAATGAAGGTGAAAATCTATTCTTTGTTACATATTTTATTTGAGTAATCATCAGCTATATTTTTTATAAATTTCAATAAAATTTTATTTTGTTGCGTTAAAAGAAACTATGTTATTTAAAGCTAATATTTTTTTTTCAACTGAATATTATATTTTTAATGAATTGTCGAATAATTAGGCAATTTTAAGTAAATACCAAATTAAAAAATAAACAAATAATAATAATAAATTTAGATTCTCAATACCAATTTGTGGGCATTGTTTTACCCTTTATGCTTAAATTGCAATAAGAACTATTTTCTGGAAATAATTGAAATGTACCATATTCTACATATATTCTACATATTCGACAATGTACCATATTCTACAGTTTTACCATATTCTTGCTATTTTTTTTTCTTTTTTTGCAATTGTAATTAGTAATCCACAAATGACGATGTTGCTAATCAAAGTTCATTTTTGACGATGAGACAAAATTTTAAATACGAAATGCATTGCAAATAAATTAAAAGCATAAAAGCGAAATTCTTTGGAACTTTATGTTTGACTTTAGTTTTAGTTTTTGATAAAAATTAGAATTTTTTGAAAATTCATTCGACTTTTAAGACCATTGTATTCGGGAAGGTTAAACGAGAATTGCACGGACATTTTTTGCAGTTATTATGTAAATCAATATGTATGGGATGTTTAATAGCCTCTGCTTATTAACCAGGAGAAGACCTTTTAATTGCCTTCGAGGAGGACTTAAAGGAATCGACTGGGAGCGGAGACTTAATGTCCAATCCGTACCTTCCACCGGTGCAGCTTGTTAGTACCTTTGCCCAGTGCATGGAGAACGAACGCGGATGTGCTTCCTCCAACCCGCTTGGCCAGCGTGGAGGAATTTGGCCACCTACCCCCTTATTTTACCATGAATTTACAAAACAAATCACGGCCCTTAATTCCCGGCGGTCTGCATGTTCCTGGTTACGGCAGCGATCAGAAATACATGAAGACAGACGGTGCTAAGAATAATCGGGCTCGGCTAGGCTGCCATCAGTTGATGACCTTGGCTACGTGTAGCTCTTTCAATACCAAAGCGCCTCAAACGCCCGGTCATTCAGATTACCGAAACCGCCCGAAAACGCCTGGACAATTTCTACCCCTCTTTTCTCCCTAGAGCTCCTGTCAAGACGGGCGTTGTGGTATTGTGTTTACAGGATTATCTTCTCTTTGTTAACTTGATTTCAGGAAAGGGATCTTTTTAGGTGCCAGATAAGGAAAAATGAAGTGTGTTTATGTTCTTTAAAAGGTATTTCGGCTTGAGTGTTTTATTGAAATGAAATTTCCGTTTTTTTTCGGTAGATTTCGTAAGAAATATTACCTTTTACATTCTTCTGTATGTTGAAATTTCTGAAAAATATTTGCAGATCTACGCCGATCATGAACCTTAGAATCCAAATTCACACCATATATATTTATTTAAATATATATTTTCTATACATATCACTTTTTTATGGACACAATAACTTCCATAATCCTGCACAAATCTCTTCCAAACTGATACATAAAAACAAGGGGCAGAAAATCTCGGTCAAGTTCGTAATTGGGCAAAATCGGACCATAGGGGTGGAAATAGAAAGAGGATTTTTTGTGAAAATAGAAAAAAAAGCTCATAACTTCTTAATTATTATAGTTATCAAATCACTTTAAAGCTATTATAGCTTTTAGGTTATGGGTCGAAAAATTATGTATAACAGATTTTTGATATCATCGAAAATGGGCTCAAGGGACGAAGGGTTTTACGAAGAAGAAAATTCACAACATTGTTAGTTCACAGTATGTAAAATACACTTCAATTTATTACTATAAATCTTCTTAATATTATCTACAACTTTTATATTGGCAAGTTTTTAATAGGAACACCTCTTACAGCAAGGAAAAAAAAAGGGGGGGGTAAAAAAAATTCATGGCTTCGTCAATTAAGAAGATATCAAATCCTCTTAAATTTATTAGAAACCTTCTTAATATTATCTACAATTTTTATATTGGCAAGTTTTCCATAGGACCAACTCTTACAGAAAAAAAGCAGTTGAAGAAAAAATTATCGTATTAACATGATTCTAATGAAACCAGCGCTTACAGAAAAATGAAATTAAAACTCGTGAAAAGCGGTAGATAAAATTGTTAAACTGGGTTTATCTCTATTCTTGATTTAGTTTTTGTAGGTGAAATTAGCCTTCGAAATCTACTTGTGCCTTTAGGCCAAGCTGGCAGAGATTTTTCTATTTGTATAAGATGAATAACTTAAAAAAAGAAAAAAATCTGAAAAACTTATTATTATTATTTTTTTTAATATATAGATGTTGGTTTATTCCTTTATTTTTTTTAAGCTTTTAACTAGAGTGTGTTTTTTTTTTTCTTTATATGGAAATTGCACATAAAAGAGAAAGATATTGCCTTTCGGCTTTTTTAAACTTCAAATTGTAGATCTTTTGCATTTTTCAACAACTTATTCAATTATATTTCCTATTTTCAACTTGTTCTCCATTGTGGTGTATGCTTTTATGCTAGAATTTTGAAAAAATAAATGTATACTATTGAATTAAAGCAAAAAATATTTTTTTCTGAATTAATAATAGTACCAAAAAGCTATGAGTAGAACTGATATTTTCTAAGAAATATTAAAATTCTCCCTTTTGCAGATTTCATTTACGTGCCAAAGGGATAAGTCGGGACGAGGCTAAGCGAGATTTTTTGAAAATTGCGGTTTTCTAAAGGAACATCAAAAGTACTTTCGATATTATTAATGGTGCCTTTAGTCCTGATTTAATTCATACCAAAGATATAATTATGTGAGGAAAGAAAAAGTATATATTACAAAAAGAAAAACAAAAAAAAAACTTTAATTGATGTTTTCTGTGTTACATAAATAAGAAAAATCTAATAAGCAGTGAAGTCGATTCTTCTCATGTAATTTCTGAAACATGGATGCCAATTTTAATTGCTTTTACTTATAATATCGAATTTTAAATTCGTAAAGAATTGCAATCTTCCTTTCTCCTTTAAATTGAAATTGTAAAATAGAAACGGCGCGCGAGGGGGGGGGGGGAGGGGAGGGGGAGGGGGGGGAGGGGGGGAGGGGGGAGGGTATACCGGAATTTTGAAGTTCCCGTATTTACATAGGCGAGATTTTCGAGATTACACAGCAGACACACACAAGAGAAAAAATGCTACTTATTTCTTAAGGGTGTCTCAAATCCAAAAGAACCACATTCTGACATAAGTTTTAATTTACTTTTGTTCGAAAATGCATGAAACTAGCTGGTGTTGTTGTTCAGAAACTATGTCATCGAGCTGTTTTTTCCATTTTTTTTGCAAACGCAATGGATCTTTCAGAAAATAGTGTCGAAGTGGACGTTTTGAACCGAATTTTCGCACGAAAGTAGAAAAATCACTCAGGAGCGGGTGAAAAACGTATTTGTCACGTGATCTAAATAGCTTATAATTCAATGGGTAATTGATTGATCAAAAAAGGAAAAAAAAACAGTTCAATTCCAAATCGCTTCCATGGCCAGGCTTTCCAATTTTATATCTTTCCGTTAAAAAATGAATTTGTGAATGTGTCAAAACGTTTTGCGCTTGTTGAGCAGAGCAGTTAAGAACAGCTTAAGAACAGCAGTTAAGCATTTTAACGCGAATATCTGAAATTTTCAGGAACATGGGAATAGAAAAAAATTTAAGAATATGTCATACAGTTTCGTTCTTTCCTTTTTTTTTAAATTTATTTATTTATTTTTATTTTATTTTTATTTTTTTTTTAGCGCCGAAAATAAATGTAAGACTTCTGATTAGTGCGTATTCCATTGCTGCTATTGCTGTTTAGTATTTAAAAGCTTTTGCCACAGCAATAATTTTTAAATATTCATCTGCACGCTGTCATTCTTCCAAAATACTGATTCTACTCATTATTATTTTATTTCATTACGGTATTTTTTGCTCACCTGTCTAAATAATTAGAGAGAGACGACATAGAATGACATTGAGCAAAAGAAATATATGAACTATTTTATATGTCAATATTTTTAAATATTTATGAGAAGTTTTGTGCGTGCCAGATGTATGGCTAACAGTAACCACTTTTAAAATATTAAATAATGATAATAATAATATATGTTGTTAGATTACAGAAAAAAATGTCTTTACAGAGAAAAAAAAAGAATGTTTATTTATTTATTTTTGTAAGATATTTATTAATATTTGGGATTTATATCAAATTAGAAATATTCTACGAAATATTCAATATTGTATCTTTTTTCCATTACACAGAAAATTATTTTTTATCTAAAAACATATACTAGGTTGGCACGGTTTTTTATGTAATGTGTGCTTAGTTCGTCTTTCAAAATTCTAAAGGAAAACGTTCTTTACTACTTCAAATTTTGAGGCAAATCACGAGGTTTTAAATTTGTTACAATAGTGATTGCATTCCTACATCCGATGAATTACGAAATTTTTTGAAACACACTACAGCAACATTTGAACATGTCTAATTTCATGCTAAAATGACAATGTTGAAGAATAGCTGTATGTCAAAATATTTAGAAAAGTATAACATTTATGGCTCCCTGAATACAAAGTGGTACTAATAATGTTTAACATTCATATCGTAAAGGTATTTCCATTTATCTGCATAACTTGTAACAATAGATGTCTACATTTTTGTTCTAAAACTGTCTGGGTATTTCGTCCCTTGTAAAAAAAGTACTATTCAGTCGAAATTCTTCCCTTTTTCCCCATGCACGGGGAAATGCTAATCTTTTTTTAAGTTTTTTTCCTCCCACTCCTAAGATTGCTATCTTCTACGTTGACATCAATTCTACGAAGGGGGGGGGGGGGGGGGGTATGAAATTTTTCAACTGGACTTCGGGCGTTTCGGTTCCCTGAAGAACCTGTGTAATTTCAGCCTCGGTAACGAAAGAGATAATGGGCGATCCCTATCTTCGTAAAATCGTTTACAGGAACTTGAAGAAGAATTAGAAAGAATCAACTGGGACATCCTAGGATTGTGTGAAATAAGAAGAAAAGCAGAAGAGAAGATAGATCTTGAGAAAGCAACAGAAACCATCCGCTTGGACTAAGGAAAAGCAAAGATCAATCTTGGAAGAGGGGTAAGACAAGGAGACACCATTTCGCCTAAGCTTTTTACTGCTGTCTTAGAAAATATTTTCAAGAAGCTGGATTGGGAAAACAAAGGGATTAGAATAAATGGGGAATATTTAAGTCATCTCCGATTTGCTGACGACATTTTAATTTTTAGTAACAGTCCTAAAGAATTGGAAAATATGCTAAAAGATTTGGCAGAAGGTAGCATTAATGTGGGATTAAAAATACAATTGGAAAAGACTAAGGTGATGTTCGAGTCATTTGCATAAAAAAAAAAATCGTCTACAACAAAACTGAAATTAAAGAAGTGAAAAGTTATGTGTACCTTGGGCAGGAAATATCATCGGATAATAGTATCATGAATGAAATCAATAGAAGAATAAGAAATGGATGGAGTGCCTTTGGGAAGAACAATATTATTCTGAAGAGTAGCATGCCCCTTTGTTTGAAAAGAAAGGTATTTAACCAATGTGTTTTGCCTGTGATAACTTATGGAGCAGAAACATGGACGCTAACAAAACGGATGGTACAAAGATTACAAACAGCATAGAGAAGTATGGAAATATGTATGCTAGGTATAACTAGAAGAGACAGAAAAAGAATAACCTGGTATAAAAAGTCAGACGAAAGTTTTTGACACCATTGAAAAAATTAAAGGGCTAAAATGGAAATGGGCTGCGCACATTGCAAGAAAACAAGACAATAGATGGAGCACAAACATCCTACAGTGATATCCCAGAGATGTAAAACGGCAAAGAAGACGACCTCAAGTAAGATGGAGTTATGAAATCAGAAAAGTAGTCGGTGTAAATTGGATGACTAAAGCACTAGACAGGAAACATTGTAAAAATCTGGGGGAGACCTACATCCAGCAGTGGATTGAAAACGGTTGATGATTATGATGATGATATATATATATATATATATACAGTTGATCCGAAAGGTTACTGGCTTATTTAAGATTATATGAAAGACTTACATTTTAAAATACTCAGAGACTTTGCCTCTACTTATCTGGCTATTGCCTACTTTTATGGGTTATAATTCACACTTTTAGACACTGAAAGTAATGCACACGTTCTTACGCTTACCAGATCATCGTATGGTGTTGGTGGTGCAGTACATGCATGCAGACATGAAACTCCATTGAATAAAATCGAGCATTTAAATTGCTTATTTAAATTGTTGGTTTAAACACCATGTTTATTATTAACTAAACCTGTTAAAACGAATAATTGATGTTAAGTTGTTTGTATTTCTACCCAGTTTCATTGCACGGTGCCACTCAGCACACTAATAAAGCAATCCGAGAAAAATTTCGGGTGCTAATTTTGTGCGTAAAAGATGGTACCATTTTAGTCTTTAAAATGCTGGATTATTGTCAGATGCTGAAGCTCATTCCTTTGCATTGTCGACTGAAATAAATATAATGTTGATTATAAATATAATGATAAATATAATTTCTATTTAAACTCAAGATCAGAAGACCGGCAAATAAATTTGTTATTATCAATACCAAAAAGGATATTTTATTCAGATGACTGCTCATATTTTTTAAGGCATAAAAAAGAAAAGTTTGGCCTTTGAATGAATTAGTATCATATTACTTCCAGGTGAAAATATTGTAATATTAAAATTCCTACTTTAATGCGACCCGGGCCTTCCCCCACCACAGTGTGTTAAAATATTCAAGCTTGTAAATTTCCTACAGTTTTCCAGCGTTTCTTTGAATAACCATGAAAATAAAATTTTATAAGTTTTCATTTTTTATAAGATGATTATGGCAAATAAATATTTGGAATGCTATAAATTCACCTTTAATTAAAGTAAAGATTAAATCTCGTGTTATTTGAAAAAAAAAATAGCACTATGAATTTGAAATTTTTAAAGATTGTTGTTGAAAATACTGTTATACTTTTTTAACAAAAATAATATTTCCACTGCGTTTTTTTTTATGAAACATAAATGTGGCACTGTTTCCAAAATCAATGTTTCCTCTTGACAGATGAATACTTTACTGACTCAATAATATATATATTTTTTAATTTTTAAATATTAGTGTAAGTAATTCAAGACAAGCTTAGATATCCTATATTAAGATGCGCTTTGAAAAAAAATGTATGCGACAGTTTGTCAGATTTTTTCTCTCTATTCTAAAAAAAAGTAACTACCGCTGTCACCGCCGCCGCCGCCGCCGATTTTGAATTTTTTGTGACCGGAGTTCTTTCTTCGTTAATATTGAAAAAACTGTTGCATACAAAAATATGAAAATCGGTAGTATTATAGAAAAATGTTTGATAAACACGCTGATGCAGACAGTTTTCAAATCGAAGAATTATTTTAAGAGATATTTAATGCCAAACTTGGACAAAATCGTTCCATTAAAAAAGTTTTATAGGAGCAAAAACTGTACATAGGAATTTAATCATTTTTAGATCATTTTATGCGTCAGAATTTCCCGGTGTGCAGATTGCAGTTAGTTTTTTAATTGGAATAATTTTTCGAGGTTTTATTTCTATTTTAAATTCAAATTTTCAGCATTTCGAGAGATATTTTTTACACATTAGGGGGCTCGGCCCCCTACGAGCTACGCTCGCCAACCCCCGTCCAGACACCGTAGACTCTAAATGCACGCTAATTTGATCGGCTTTAAAAAGATTTCGAAAGATTGAATTATAATTTAAAAAACAGTGGCGATCTCTCTATAAACGGATTTCTATTCATTTCTCTTTGATTGGGGAATTTTAACGCCAAATCCGTTGCGGTACTACTTGATTATCCCGTCGATCAATTTCGCCAAATTATATAAATCGCCAAACCACTCGCCAAATTATACAAATTGAGATAATTTTTATTTTAAATAACGAAAAAACAAATAAATTAGTACAACATTAATAAAAATACAAATAAAACGTCGAAATAAAAATAACTTGATGACGTAGACACGTGTAACAACATTTCAAAATAAGCTAATATAAAAGGAATTAAGTAAACAGAGTCTTTGTCTCCTGGTATTTTTTAACAAAGTGAAAAGAAAGTTCTTTTAAATGAGACATTTTAAATTAATCGTTTTTAATCTGACGTAATTTTGACCAAACTATCCTTTCTCTTTTTAATATTCACGTGAAAATACTTGTGTTAGAAATTAAATATTATTTGCGCTTTCCTAACAAAAATAGTTGAAAAGTATCCTCTTAAAATATCAAATAAATGTCTAGCGCAATTTCTAAATTTAAACCGTTTTGCAATATTATTTTGTGTTCATTTTATGTAATAACTGTAATGTGACGTAAATATGACGTAATTTCTCCTATTTAAGACTTCTAACGCATGTTAATAAATTTATTGCTTTACAAATTCCTTTGTCTCTTAAAATTCACGTGTAATTATAGTTTTTATGACATAATTTTTAATAAGTTCCTGCTTTTTGTACATAATTATTTAATTCTAATTCCAAATGTTTTTTTCTGTTTATAATAGTCACGTGTAAATAATTTTTTAATTTATTTACATGTATAAATATTTTTTTTTTTTTGAAGCAAACATTATTGCTTCCGCTGTTTATACAGTTGGCAACAGTTTAAATTAATATCCCTTTCTAAAATCTGTTAAAAATATCTCTAGAAATGCTGAAAATCGGAATTTAAAATAGAAATAAAACCTCAAAAAATTAGTCAAAATAAAAAAAATTAATGCAATCTGCACTCCGGCAAATTCTAACGCATAAAATGATCTAAAAATTATTAAATTCCTATGAACAGTTTTTGCTCCTATAAAACTTTTTTAGTGGAGCGATTTTGTCCAACTTTAGCATTAAATATCTCTTAAAATAATTCTTCGATCTGAAAACTGTCTGCATCAGCGTGTTTATCAAACATTTCTGTATAATACTACAGATTTTCATATTTTTGTATGCATTATTTTTCTTAATATTAACGAAGAAAGACCTCCGGTCACAAAAAATTCAAAACCGGCGGCGGCGGCGGCGGCGGCGACAGCGGTAGTTACTTTTTTTTAGAATAGAGAGATTTTAGAAAATTGTATTAATTTAAACTGTTGCCACCTGTTTAAACAGCGGAAACAGTAATGTTTGATTCAAATTAAAAATTTATTTTACACGTGACTATAATAAACAAAAAATATAAAAAGCAGGACTCATTGAACTCATTGAAAATTACGTCATAAAAACTATAGTTACACGTGAATTTTAAATGAGAAAGAATATTGTAAAATAATAAATTCAGTAACATGCGTTAGAAGTCCTAAATAGGAGAATTTACGTCATATTACACTTATTACGTAAAATGAACAAAAAATAATATTGCAAAACAGTTTTAATTTAAAAATTGTGCGAGACATTTACTTGACATTTTAAGATGATCATAATATTTCATTTCTAACAAAAGTATTTTGACGTGAATATTAAAAAGAGAAATAAAAGTTTGGTGAAAATTACGTCAGATTATAATTGTCAGATTCAAATTATAATTCAATCTTCCGAAATCTTTTTAAAGGCGATCAAATTAGCGTGCTGTTAGAGTCTGCGGTGTCTGAACGGGGGTTGACGAGCGTAGCTCGTAGGGGGCAGAGCCCCCTAGTTACGTAAAAATATGAGGAATATTTTTAATCCATACATAAATTAATAAATATCAAATTACAAAAGAACAGTCAGTGATTTGTTTCTTTTTTTCATATTCTGTTTAAGTTCCAGATTTTTATTAATATTTTATTAATTCTAAAATCATGATTTACATTCACGTATAAAAATTGAACAGATGATGTTTTAAAAAGGAAGAAACGCACATGCATTTTATTCGAAATGTTAAATATAGTTCAAAAATATTTAGTGTATTTATGAATCATTTGTCTTTAATATTGATATCTTCGTACAATTTTAAATCTTCAAATAACTATACTTATTTGACAGTTATAACTCCAAGCACAAACGTACATCAGTATTGCTAAGCACAAGAGTAACACTATAGATGCTTCAATACACTGTTTCAATTTCCCTTTCGTTGTATGCATATTCTACTTCTGTAACAAATGTAAATATTTAAAAATTGTATCGGTCGGTGGCAGGACCGTTGGTAGCACATATAAAACGCACGTCATTTACTGCCTATATTATTCACACATAAGGCTAATAATGTTTCCAGTAGTTAGGAATTCTTCTATGATGAGTTCTAATGTAAATATGTGTAAAATTTTTTTTTACTGATGTGTGATTTGATCTCAACAATGTAGTCAAACAAGATATATTAAACGATTTCAAAATAATTGTCTGAAGTAATAATAGTTATTCAAAATAAATGTCTTATTTCAACGGAGTGTGTTATCACGCAATTAATTTAACCAGTGGTCTCACTTCTAAATATTACACAATTTCCTAGTGTCCTAGTGTAAAAAATAATGCATCAAAATCAAAGTGAAAGTGACTATCTACTTAAATGAAATTTATATGACTGGTCTAAAATTTGTGTAATACATAATCATTTCAAATTATGCATGTAGCACTTATAGAATTAAGTAACTGATATACTAAAAAATTAAATTAAAAATTGCTTTTTATTATGTACATTTTTTTATTATTATTTTATTTCAGTATTAGGTAACACATTATTAGATTCCAAATTAATTGATTACAAAATAAAACTACAAACTCAATCAACAAATTTGATGAATTTTCGTATTTAACTTTCTTTATAACAATTCAAATCTGCCAATAAATATTTTACATTCAGCTTTATTTAAACATTAAATAAATAGTCCAAAATGAATAGATACTATGTATGAAAACATATAACAGAATGTGTCAAATGTTGCCTAACATGTTTATTTTATATTTCTCTCTCAAATTGTTATTATTATGCGAATGGAACAACTACAGGCTATCAATGATGATCTCTGTGAAACTTCCAGCATAGTAATTAAAGAAATGAAGTGGAAGAGCATAATGTCTGAACATTCAGTTCAAAACAAATACGGGCCATTGATTTTTCTGATACATTTATGATAAACAAAAGTTAACTTCCCATATCAGAATTAATCCTATAGTTGAAAGAAAATCTTCATTCTAATCATTGAATTATATATATTGCGTGTTTTGCATTGTTTTATTGCAAACATTTCTACTCTTTAAATTAATTTACTGTAACGTACATAATATAAAGTTTATTATTTTTTCGGTAATATGGTTTGTATTTTTAAGTTATTTTATTAAAAAGTTTAAGGGGGTCCGTGACACATTTTCAAAAAAATTGTATTTATTGAGTTAAAATTTTGAAACTTTTTGTGATGGTTAACCATATCATTTGTAAACAAAATCGCATGATAAAACTTCTCATAATTAAAAAATATATTAATTTTAAATTTTGTTAAAAAACTGGGGTAGTTAAAAATCGTTATAAATCGAAATATTATTTATAGAATTTCAATTTTTTTCCATTAATAAACAGAAATATATAAATTTTAATTTAGAGCCTGCATTTTAAAAAATATTAATTTTTTAAAAAATTAAGAATATTTAACAAAAATTACAAAAAAAGTTGTGTAACTTAAAAAAAAAAAAAAAAAAAAAAAAAAAAAAATCATATTTTCAAAAGTAAATATTTTTTTCAAATATGCTGGCTCAAAAGTAAAGTAAAATAATCGAAAAAGATATGTTCCGAGTTTCAACCCCGTATCTTTAACGGTTCTCGAGTTATAAGAATTTAAAAATGAGAAATCGTGAAAAAACCTATCATGATGAAAACGCAATTTCACAAGAACTCGTTTCCTTGACAACCATAGCTTAAAAGGCAGATTTTGAAAACAGACCAAAACGAAAAAATTAATATCTCCCGTTCTAATTAAGATAGAAACATGATTTAAACATCATTTTAAGCAGAAAACGACAGAAAAAGTTTTAATACAAAAAAAAAAAAAAAAAAAAAAATTGAAAATTTGAAGATTTTTGTGTTCAGGACCCCCTTAAATAGGAAATTTCAATAATGATGGAATTTTCCCGAAAAATATTTGGTTATTTATTTATAATAAAAATATAAAATAACATAATCAACTCATTTGGAGGATCTGCTTGTTTTGAATTTCATACCTATAGCAATCGACAATTTAAATGAAATTTCATTAACATTTTTCGCATTAAGCGTTTGAACTGTGAAGAATATTACAGATAAATTTCAAATTATTTATTTCCAAAACAAAACTGAAAATGTTAATGATAAGTGAAAGTGATTAATCCTAATAATAATTAATTCTATAAATAAGTTTGAAAAAATCCCTAAGATAAGTATATTATAATATATATATAAGTTTTTTGGGTAATGATACAAAGTTAACACACAACATGAAATCATTATTATAAGTTTTGATTCGTTTTCTTTTATCGAAGTAAATTATTTAATTTATTTTCTCACTAGAATTTTGATTTGAAAAGCGCGAGTTGAAATGTCGTATTCCTTGATGATATGAGCATTGCTCTCAGTTAGAACAACGACCGTACGTAGCATATGATTACTCCGATATTTTTCATTTTACATTTCATATTTTTTTAATTGATATACGTATATAGAAACATATTTAGGATTTTTAACCCTTAAATGCCGGGTGTTGCTGTTCGGCAACGTTCCCAATTTAGGTTTTAAAATGCTATTAGAATAATAATGAAGCTATACTTCCTAATGTTGCCAATAAAATACATTCTGAAAATATTATTAAATCGATCTTCAATATGTAGATGGCAACACTTGTGCTGCTTAAGAATAAATATAGATTTATTTTTTCAATTATTGCTACTTGTTCTTTTTGTTTTGTTTGGAAGCTTGCGAAATACCCTATTTTGTTTTGCAGTGAGCAAGTACAATTCATTTCTCATTATAGTTCCTAAAATTCTTGTGTGTTTAATATTATAGAATTTTATCAAGGAAAATATTTTTTTCAATTAAAGACCAGTATTGCCGATTAGTAACAAACTGTTTTTAGCCGTAAACCATACTGAAAACGAAATACGATTTTTTAAAATATTTTTCCCATGATTTATTTAAAAAATAAAAGCCGAAAGACATTATTACAATGATTTTTGAAAGCTCAGGCATTTAAGGGATAAAATAAAAATATAAAATATATGTATGTGTAGTTATTTGCAAAATATATATTTCTACATGGTAACATTACAGTCTGTCTAAATTTAAACATACCGAATGAAAGGCTGTGCTACGGCGCATTACATTTTTTTCGGCGAGAGTCAATTACACTTTTTTTTTTCAATTAAAAAACCCACAAAAAAAAGGCTTGTTAATAATTGGAAACAACACAATTGTCTTATTTAATATTTGGATAATAAAAATTGCTCCTTCTGAATATGATGACATACGTTACAGAAAGTAAAGCGTTTAAAGGAGTAAAATAAAAATATATTTCCATAAACATTTATAAATATAATTAAAGATTTAATAACTATAACATGCAATACCATCAAATTTTAGTGCTAGAAAACATTTTAATTAAAATAACATGCATTTGCAATAAAAACTTATAAATACTTAATTACATTAAGAAATCGATAAATAACAATTATCATTTCATAATTATCAAAAAGAACGTTTATGAATTTATTAATGAACTTTCATAATTATACATTTTTTTGATAAACTGTAAAGATTCTTGACTTATTTAATTAATGAGTATATTCTAAATTCTGAAATAAAGCTGCAACTTTAGATAAGTTTTATTTATATAAAAAATTCCACTAAGATAATTAAATATTCTGGTAGAATCCGCAAAAAATTCTAGTGGATCATATCATCACTGTTTTATTTGACGTATCCAATTAATGATTTTTTAGCAACATTCATAATTCATATATAATTTTCAGCTACATGTAATATTTATATAATTTATAAAGAAATGAAAAATTACATTTTGTGCATTTTCTTTATACTGCGAAAGAATATTAAATGAGTTTGCTTTTACTTTAATTTTTCATAATACGAGATTAATGCAATGATCGCCAAGCGTTTTTATATAATATTAGCGATATCCCTAGGACATTTTATAAAATAAAGAAATATATTATTTGTTTTTATTTTTTAATGAAATAAAAAAAATATTTATTACTTTTATAAATTATCACCTGAATCGTTATTACTTATATGTAACAGTTGGTCGAAATCACAATTTCTCAGATTATTTTGTAAGAGAGATGTTCAAAATGACATACAAATATAACAATATAACAACGACATACGAAGTCACAAAAACAGTTAGCAATATGGTAATGTATATATTTTTCACCCTATCATATAACCATTTTTAATTTTATTTAATAAAAAACTACACTGTACAATTAAAGATAATGCTATTAATGATTTAATTAAAAGCAAGTTTTATGATAAGCTTTTAAATATTGAAAGAATTTTAAAATCAAGAAGCATCATGCGTTTTTTTTTTTTTTTTTTTTTTTTTTTTTTTTTTTTTTTATAAAATAAAGGGAAGAATAATAATCTATTAATTATCTTTCTTAATTATTATGCCATTTTGTAAATCTCGTAGAATTATTAATTTATCTGCTATTCCAAAAAAAGAGAAATGAATAAGTAAGTTCAGGATATAGCCTGGCATTTAAACTAAAAAAATTGTGGCCTAATTAAATATGATTAGTTATAGAACTTAGAATTCAAAGTAGGCAACAAAATCATTTATTTATTTATTTTTTTCAGCAAAGCCCCTATGGATGATGTTTTTAATCTCCAAAAAAGAAAACGCCATGTACGACGCACTTTCAATGTAGTATGAAAAAATCCAAAATAATTTTAATTTTTCGCAATGGATTTTATATTGTAAATGTAATAACCTCTACAAATTCAAAAGACATGTTTGAAATTTCGTGAAAAAAAAAATAAATCTTTGCAATTATTTGTTGATGTTTTACATAATTCAGTAAAAAAAATATTAATTTTGTTTCCGCTTTTAGTTTTCATTACAAAATTTTTCCCTATTCTAATAGTCACAAGAAATAAAAAAAAAAAAATTCCTTATTTTTTAAGATGTAATTTATGTACAAAATTGCAATTTCTCGGGTTATTTTAAGAGGCAAAATTTAACAAGAAATTATTATTATAATCCTGTAATAAGACAAATATATAATTTGGACATTATCATATAGATACTTTTCAAATGAAGAGAGTGCACAGAACTCTGTAATTCACTTGAATTCCTTTTTTTTTATTTTTGTTTTAAAGTTTTTATTCAAATAATTTCAGGAATTGGTAAAAACAGTCATTTGTCATTTACAGTACTTTTCGGTGTATGTGTTGGCCATATATTTTAAACTCTGAAATAGCATATTTCGGGTATAATCGATGTATAAATGAATCGTCCTTTAGATAAAGACGATAAAATTTAATGCGTTGAAGATTGAGATCAGAGTGAATATTCTGTAAATGCAGATATACCAGAATTTGTTAAATACAACAGCAAAATTGGAAGAATTGAATTTTGTGCCAATGTATCAAGAAATAAATGAACAACGTGGAAATAACACAAATTGCAAATATTTCTGTACAAAAGGGTTCAGATAGCTGTTTAGGGGCTTTTAAACTCAATCTTTCGTGCAAAGGTTAAAATTAGTTTTTAAAACACTAATTTTAATCTTTCCACTGAGGCTGGAGCTTTAGAAGCTCCAAAACACCTATCTGGATTCTTTCGTACACATGTATTTTTGCTATTTTTACAATTTCTATTTACTTCATAATCTAACAGTGATGGAGAGCATTTTGATTTCCAGATAAATAATTTGTAATAACAGCGTTGTGTTATAACCAATTTCTTCCTTATAATATCTTTTTTTTAATTAAAATATATGTATATACAATAATTTATTTTTTCCTGTATATAGTTCATTTCATATTCATAAATTTTCCTCTTAGTGAACTACATTATTTTTTATAAAAAGATACTGTTTTTTACATTAATAAGTATTGAGAACCAATTATTTTTATTATTGTGAAAAATACAGATTTGATAGATGATGTCAGAATAAAATGTCAGAAATAATAAATTTTGTGGGCCACAATAGTAAGGAAACGATCATCGTTTCTCTCTTAACTGTCGCGATAACTACAAACCGAGATCGGGACTGTCTGGTTTTATATCTGGTGTATATGTCTATCTCTTGTTTTCTTTGATCTTTGGCGATTTAAAATTTCAACATACATAGGAAAATGGGCAACTTAAAACGGAAGGAGAGCTTTCAACCTTCCTAAAATATTCTTATTATGTTTACTATGAAACAGCAAAAATTCTGTTATATTTATTTCTTTTGGAGATATTAAAATAATCTACCATCAAGATTTTTATTTTAAAAGCAGTTTAAAAGTTTGTTTTGTAGCAATAATAATAATAACAAGTAATATAAAAATTTTGTTTTTAAAGTCAATTCCTACCTAGGTCATCAAAGAAAAATTTAATATAATCCCTTAAGCTAATATTAGTTTTTGTTGCATTAAAATATCTCAATTTGTGGACATTCATAAGCAAGTAAACCCTATTGATTTACAATGGGAGTCTTTGGGAATTTGGCGAAATATTAGAGATATCGCCAAGTTGGCGACAAACTTGGCGATATTTGGTGACAGAACAGGGTCCGCCCTAAGGTAACCTCTTTTATAGATATGAAGATGCATTAGATGCTGTGGCCATTATGCGATAACCAATTGCCGCCATTTTGTCTCCCATATAAAACTAAAATTAATTAATTAAAATTTGATTAATGAATTAATATTTGAAAAAACTGTATTAACATCAATTGTCATCCAGTACAAGTTTTAAAAAAATATTTCAATTTGATAGGATGAATAAATAATAAGTATTTTATTAACGATTGAAAATTTGAACAAGATATATATATATAGGGAGACTGTGAACTAGTAGTAGGAATCGAAAAACAGATCGTCATGGTCACTAGGAAGATTTACCAAATAATTAATCACAATTCTTAACAATCGTCTTTAATAATGTTATCAAAGTAGTTGCGTTATTCATTATATAATATTTATTACTAAAATCTTTTAAAATATGTAAGTTTAGAGCATCATATTTTATTCTTATTAAAACAAATCATGCCAGTTCAAACATTCTTTCATTCTTGCAATATGAACCTAGAAGTAATTCCAATAGGCGATAAATCGTTATTTTATAATGTTGTATATGTTTAATGGTTTCCAGAATTAGCCCTGTGAATTAAGCTTATTTAATATGTACTGAAATGGAGCACAACAAACTGATGGGTGACAAAATAATACTAACACCCATGAAAAAAACATTTCAAAGGACCAGCACGCACATGCCATTTTGCACTCAATTCTGCCACCTAGTGGTTATGAAAGGTAAGGTATCAGTCGCTCAACATCAGTCATAGGTGTTGCATGCGCTTTCCAAATGCTCTGGAAAACTCAATAATCACTGCCTTGTCAGAGTTCGAAAAAGGAATTATTGTTGGAATGTGGTGCGCTGGTTGCTCCGTGACGGAAACAGTCAATTATTTGGAACGTACAAGGAGTACTGTGTCAACCATTATGACAGCGTACACGAAATGCGGTAAAGTGTCGTCTGCGAAATACAACGGTGGACGAAAAGAAATCTTTCTGAGTGGGATAAAAGATAGTTTACCCCCATAGCGGTCCAAAAAGGCAGGCAATCTTTATCTCATATAGCGTCAAAGAATAGTCATCTCCAGAATCCCATTTCAGCAAGAACTGTCCAAAGGGAACTTCATTCTTCGAACATTTATGGAAGTGTTTCAATTCGTAAGCCATTGGTGTCATAGGTGTTCATATTATTTTGTCAAACATCTGTGCAAGGAAGCAATCCCAAAAGATTTAGGTTTTGTCATACCGATACTATTTCTTTAATTTGATTATCTCCAGCTTATCTTATACATGAATAAATTATTTGTGCTTATTTGTGATCTTTGCACAATTTGAGAAATAACAATATATTTTTTCTTCTGTTTTATTAGTAATTAAATTTAAAAAACAAAATTCTGTTTTTATTTTATATAGATCATGAATATTTCTCAATGTTCTAATATTTATGAAAAAAATCATAAATCTTTAACGTTTAACTTATGGTTGAATTCGCAAATCCTTTGAATATCGTGAGAGTTAAAATATAATTAGAAATTTAAAAAAAAATGAATTGATGATATTACAATGTGCGAATTACATGTTAAGGACGTTATCATGTACGTACATTCCATGTCATAAAATCTCATCCCGAACTTCGTTAATATTTCACGTTATTAATCACTTTAATTAGTTTTTTTACGTTCAAAAAAACTAATAAGAAGTAATTTCAGGAATTAACATTTCCTTTTCCATTAATTGAAAAGAAACCTTTTACAACTAATTAATCATCATTTTTAATTATGCTCTTTTATCATTTTGAAAAAAACCTTACGTTATTCAGTTATCTAATATTTACCACAAATTGAAAAAAAAAAAAAAAAACTTGTAAGTTCAGTATCTCACGGTTCATTTATATTAAAAAAAGTCCCTGGGCTAATCAAATATTCTTGTATAAACTTTGTGTCAATATGAATCTGCAATAAATCCCAATGGGTGACTGAATCATTGTTTTACTTTGCCGTAATTTAATGCTTCTGCAGCAATATCCCTATTGATAAATTTCTTTAAATCTAATAAGAAATAAAAAAGCCTGATATGCGAATTTACTATATTTTGTGAAATAATCCCCTAAGAATTTGCTTTTTTTTTTCTTATTCAAATTATTTGATTTAATGCGACAATCTACACTAGTTCTTATACATTATTTATGATGTTCCTTTGATATTTTGTAAAATAATAAACTTTTGCTTTTATTTTGTTTTACTTTATTATATATTAATATAAAAATAACATAAAATAATAATTAAAGTTAAAATTCGTCATATTTTAAATTTTTTATATTATTTATTTATTTTCAAGCATTTTTAGGGGTTTTTTGTTTAGTAATTTAATAAAAATGTTTAATACTTAAGTTCTAGTTGCAATTTAATTTCTCCATTTATCTAGAAATGAACGACATATTCACAAGATATTAAAATAATTACAGCGTAACACATGTGGTATATATTTTTAACGTTGTGATACACTTTTTAAATATAGATAACCACTTTCCAGGGTACTGAAGAATAGCGTTAACTATATCTAAAATTTACTTATATATAATATGTAAACGCGCATGCTGCCGAATGAGCAAAGTTTTCTGCATTTCACGGATCAATGACTAATGCATCCGTAACTATAAGGGGAAAACTGCTTTCATGCACGATATTAAAAAAATAATTTTACTGTCGTGTCCATAAGTTTAGGACTACCGTGCAAAAACTAGCACTTTTCCACTTCAAACCACTGAAAGCGTCATGAATCAAATCTATTGCATCAGATGGCGTCATTCCGTCAGGCAATTGAGTCACGACCAACAACACACAAGGCCAGCCAAGAATTATTCTTCACGTTTAAAACGTCACAGGGAGTGGATCTTATTTACAAGGTGATTGGTACAAAGCGGCGCGCCTATCGTTTTTTGTCGATCGCCGTGCAAAGATGATAAACTCCGTGCGACATTTTAAACGTCATGAACTGGCCTTGTATGTCATTGGTCGCGCTTGAGTATTGTATTCACTTTTCACTTGACCTTCGAGTAATAAATGTCGCAGACGCAATTTTTTCTTGTTTTATGCGTTTTGAAAACACATGAAAATGCGTCAAAAATCGTCACTTTCTGAGACTCAGCGTTCACAAATCGCTATTCTTAACAGAGAAGGATATTCAGAACGATTAATTAGTGAACGAACAATATATATCAAGAATACAGTTCACAATGCAATCGTGAAATTCAAAGAAATATAAACTTATTCTTATGCCAAAAGGTGTGATCGACCTCCCCAAAGGTGCGAACGTCAGTCGTGGAACCGCCAGTTCGCCGACTTTCAATTAAAATTCCATAAACCTGCGATAAAACCTAGGCTAGCAGCTGTCATCAAAGTTATTTGGGCGTCGCCGAGAATCATGCGAAATGGAGAATTCGGCAGTGGCAATCGTTTTTTTTTTTTCCAGACAAATCTACAATAAATCAGTTCTATACACGAAATTACTCTATCAATAGACCTCCCTGAAAGCGATTTGATAATTGTTACACCTTACTATCAAACACCCTCGACTGTCATGATTTTGGGTGGAATATCAGTGAACTGTTTTTTTTGCACTGTTTTTCCTACCATCAAGAACGGCATAAAATACGTGGATTTGTTTAAGAACAATTTGGAGTTACAACTGACCGTTCATAAATGCACAATTTTCATGCAAAATGATGCACCATGTCATCACTCCAAAACTGTTCCTCAGTTCTTGAAGACGAAGGAAATTCAAATTCTGAACTGGCCAGGAAACAGTCCAGATTTGAACCCGATAAAAAGTCAAGGAAATAAGCACATGTTTAGTTCTTTGGACATTTTTTATTTACTCCAAGCGAGGATTCTGCTGTGAAGAGTTTGGGCGGTGTTGATGGTAAACACTGTATTTTGGAATGTGTTAAAAGGCTGAACCTCACGTACAGGCGGACGTGGCTTCGTGTATGAGAAGTCCCATTTGCAGACCTCTACGTGCGAGAAATTTTCCTTACCATTACCAACAAACAAATAAGTACACAGTCAAGAACTCCGTTCGGGTATTAAGGGGTCTCAAGACTCTTAAAGATTTAAAATTTTCGAAAAATTAATTTTTCGGGTTCTGTACTTAGAAAATAAAAACGGAACCATTATAAGATCACTCCTGTGTCTGTCTCTCTGTCACAGCCCTTTTACTCGTAAACTATGCAACGTGGAAAGTTCAAATTCGGGGAAGTAAGAAAGACTATTGATCCACATATTTACAGATTAATAAATATTCATAAATATATTTAGGAAAAATGTAGAGGGGCTAATTAAGTTACTTGAAAAAAATCTTTTCTTTGTATACCGTGTGGGTTATCGTGTGAAAGCTTTCGTAACGCTGAAATCAAAAATATATTTCATTTAATTTTAGGTATTATATTTTCAAAGTTATGGTGGAAAATGTAGTGTAAAAATATGTCCCCCCCCCCCCATCTAACTCCGAATCTATTGAAACTAAAATTATGAAAAAAATAGAGGTAGTAGACATTAATTTATACCTTTCAGAAAAATTATAGCGATTACCCTAGGTCACATAGTTTTTGAGAAAATCGCATTTTTCCGTTACACTCAAATTTCGATTTACGGACTTCAGCAAAAGCGTTGAGCAGAGCTGGAGGCACCTATCGTAGCAGAAGTATAAAGCATTGTTGATCATGAATTTCGGAAAAAATCGTCGGTAATTAGCCGAAATATTAACCCTTAAAGACACGGGCGGTTTGGACATACATAATGACAGCGACGGCGTACTCTATGCTCCATCGGCTTTTAAAGCCTAGATAACAAATTTTAAGGATATATTTATGCAATGAAATGCCCAGTAGCAGTATAAAAGCAATAAACGTCAAATTGTTAAAAACAGACTAATTTAATGAGAATTAATCACATAAATGTTATAAGATTCGCGACTAGTTTCCATTGAGTGACTCTCTCAATACACCTACTATGTCTTTAAAGGTTAACTAAAAACCTATATGGAATAAAAATATACAGAATAGCTATATTTGATATTATGTAGGTTCCATATATCTTTGAACTTCCATGGTATATCCATTTATACTTTTCTAGTATACAAGGTGCAAAGGAAAGTCCCTTTAACCTGAAAATATTTGTGAACGGATAGAGCTACAGCTATGCAAGTGAGGTAACGGTATAGTAAAGCGACTGAGCCCGATTTAATGAAAACGACGGCAGCGCCCCCTTGTGGTGAAATTTGGAAGATTGCCTCTGCAAATCGAAAACGAAAAGAAATAGAACAAAATTTCCAGATAGAAAGTTTTAGAGCATCAGTTAGTTAGTAGAATACGACATTTCGTTTACATGTATAAGATAAATCTTCGCCTGTTTACCCCAAAATGTCCGAAATCGATGCACTCCATTTTGTGTAAAAGTTTGAATGGAATAGTTAGAAGTATGAAGAAATACGCACAATTTATGCTATAAATACGTACTTATCCCAATACATTTTGATAACATCACACACACAAAAAAAGACAAACTGTCTCACGGTAATAAAAAGTTAATATTGAGTATGTTCGAAAAGTTCGTCATTTCTTCACGATACACGTTTTTATTCGTGAGAGTAATTCTACATGCACATTTCTCAGCATGGAACGTCTATTGCAAGCCTCTTCAATACGACGACATAGATTTAACCCTTTCAAGGACTGTGACTAGACGGTCTAGCCACGTAATTTTAATTCAAAATTGACAAATGGCACCAAGAATATTTTAATAAAATTTTGCTTTTGTAATGAAAGTGCAAATTAGCGGGTTTTAGTTTTCAGAGAAATTCGTTTGAATATTCTGGTGCCAGTCATTTATTTCATCAGTTTACGAACAGAATTCTTCCCTTAAAGGGTTATTCTGAAATTTTAAATGTATTGGAAATTGAATCTTTACAGACATTACAGCACAGTACAACGTCACAATCTGCAATTGTGCACTGCTACATTTCCGGAATGTGAATAGGCAAAGTAGAATCGTCGCTCATCGATTTCGGATATTTTTTAGTATGCAGGCGACGATTTATCTTATCCGTGTGAACCAAATGTCGTTTCGTACTCATTAATTGATGCTCTAAAACTTTTTCATTGGAAAATTTGCTCTACCTCTTTTCGTTTTCGATTTGCAATGGCTATCTTCCAAATTTCGCCACTAAGAGTGCTGCTGTATTTTGCATTACGTCGGGCGTAGTCGCTTTACTGTACCGTTACCTCACTTGCATAGCTGTAGCTCTCTCCGTTCACAAGTATTTTCAGGTTAAAAGGACTTTCTTTTCACAACCTGTATATTATACAGCTATACCCAACCCTACGTTGTATAGTTTTTACAAATTCTTAGTATTCTTTTAGCAACGGTATTTTTTTAATAATACACTTACTAATTCATATATTATTGTAAAGAGCCCTCTGTGTGCGAGTAATACTCGCACTTGACCGTTTGTTTAAATATAGATATAATAAAAAGAATTCCCTGTTGATAGCCATAGATGTTAAACACCCTAATTAAAAGCATTTTAATTTATTATAAGCTTTTACAAATATTACCATAATTTTTAAATAGACAGGCAGCTTTTATCTTTTCCTTATTTTGAAATCAGAGCTTTAAATTAATTAATGGTAGTTAAAAGGAGAAACATTATTTGAAAATCTAGAAGAAAAAAAACAACAATAACTTTAGAATATCACGTTTCACTATACACTTAAAAAAAGTCATTTGGCTGTTTAAACATTATCGTACAAACTTAGTGTTCACATGAATCTGCAAGTAATCCCAGTGGACAAAAGAACCATTGTTTTATTCTAACGTTTATATTTAAAGCGTTTTCAGCAATATTCCGATGAATGAAGCTTAACTAATAGCTAAAGAAATAAAAAAAAAGCAAGACATATATATTGTGAAATAATCCTAAAACTATTTCCTTTTTCCCTAAAGAAAATATTTTATTAATACGATTATCTGTAATAATTCTTATACATTATGTATGATAAATGTTTGGCATTTTATGAAGCAATAATTTTGTGCTTTTATTTTGCTTTACTTTTTAATGCAAAATAAAATAATAACTAGAATTAAAATAAACAGTTTATTTTAGAAACTTTATAATGTGCATTTATTTTTATGCATTCTGAATTTTATTAGTAATCTAATAATAATCAAATTATTATTTATTAATTATTATTTGTATTATTTATAATAGTTCTAGGTACTACTTAGCTATTACGTCGACCAAAAATCTATCGCCAAACTATAAGAATAATTGCCAATAATGGTTGATCGTAAATGTCACAATCACTTGTTTTTAAGAAAGTTACACGTATTTACGTCATCAAGTGATTTTTATTTCGGCGTTTTATTAGTATTTTTATTAATTTTATACTAATTTATTTGTTAATTCGTTATTTAAAATAAAAATTATGTCAATTTGTATAATTTGGCGAGTGGTTTGGCGATTTATATAATTTGGCGAAATTGGTCGACGGGATAACTAAGTAGTGCCTATTTCTATTTGTAACTTATAGTTCTAATACCAATTTGCCTAATTACATACAGAAGAAGAATAAGCTCATATGTAATTCATAATTATGAGTCATAAATACACCTTTGTAACATCACCATATGCATACTTTTAATGTAAAATAAGCATACATAATGTATCTGCAGATAAATACTAATGTTAATGTATTCAATTATTAAACATTTATTTATTCCAAAATTTAATAATTCTATAATACTTTTATATCGACAAGCAAAATTTGTTTTTTTTTTTATGAAAAGTTTATCTATTTATTATTCATGTTCTTTTTATCATATTTCAAAGGTTGAAGAGTTTTTCTATTATTTGTCTTTTATTGACAACACACAAAAAAAAATCAATAACTTTAGGATATCGCATTTCATATATATTTGAAAAAAAAAATCACAGATTGATTACATATTCTTATGAAACAAATGTGTTAATATGAACTGCAAGAAATCCCAATGGACCAATAAATCGCTGATCTATGAGGTATATGTTAAATGCTTTTTCAGTATTATTCCTATTAGGCCACGAGGTGGCATTAAAGACCATCACCACATCGAGTTGATGGCTGAAATTTCATAATTTGTAAAAACTCTATTCGCATATTAAAATGCAACTGCTCGGTCAAGTGATATCGTGGAGGGAAACACTTTCAAACACGATTTATGTGGTAGACTAGTAGGTTTACCCTTATGTTTTCTGCTTTCTGTCCTCCATGTTTTCATACCTTTTGATGCATGAAAAGACTATGATAAATCTACCTGTTAACCATTAGTATCGCATTTGTATGTGGTTTCCTCCAATAAAAGACATGGCAGAAAAATCGCAATTTAATATGATAATCGAGTTCTGTCTTTGTCTGTTCCTAGAATTCCTGATCATCTCGATTATGTGATAGTCTGTGCAATCGGCTCCATGTCTATATGAATTAAAATTATTTAATATATGTAAAAAAGTGAAAATGTGCATTAAGCATACATTATGGGTCACTTTGCAAAACTCCCAGAATAAATTACAAATTTTACCCCTTTAAAAGGTGAAAGAATATTCTATGTACAAACGTTTTAAAATGCATAAAACATTTAAAAACCAGATTTCAACAGTTACCGATCAAAAAGTGAATTCAGCAAATTGCTGATTTAAATAAAACAAATTCATAATCCCGACGAAAAGTATGTATGTGAAAGATGCACCTACTAAGACTGAAGTCCGTCTAAAACGATTTTTCTTTCGGTACATTGCATTTAGTCTTAGCAAGTTTTAATGTGTTTTGCAGTATAAAGAACAATATTAATTTAAAATATATGCGTTCATAAAAACCTATCTCAATATTAAAATAATACTAGACATTTATTATATATACCTCTATCATAAATATTTTTATTCATTAATCTGTACTTTTAAGGGGTCCCAGAATTCTTAAAATTCGAAAAAAAAAATACAATTTTCAACATTTAATTTCTTAAAATATATATGACTTAAAATCGCATTTTTTTGTGATGAAATATATATGTATGTTCTTTCATTTCATACATTTAAAAAATTTCAAGATGCATAATTAGTATTTATATGGGGCTCCAAACTGTCAGACATTTGTCGAGCAGAAAATTGGTATAGCAGCTTACACTCAGATAGCAAAATAAATTTTGCACCTAGAATGAAATTTTTTATGCCTAATTATACTTCAGATTATGATGATTACCCTGAACGTAAATAAATTTGTATTTAAAGCACTTTTATATTTTTAAAACAAAGTTGTATTTAGCGAATACAAAATTTGAAAACTTATACAGTATAATCACCTAAAAAGATATTTTTTGGAAAAATGAAAGGGAAATTTTAGGTTCCGTTTATACAGAATATCATTTCGGAAACTTCAGCTACTGAGAGAGTATAATTCTAAAAACCACAACTTCTGTTCTAATAGGAATTTCAAGGAAACAATCATATCAAAATGTTCAGAAACGATAGAAGTTTAACATCTAAAAAAAAAATTCAATTTTGGGAAATTTTTAAGCTTTAAGAGTCTTGGGACACCTTAAGTAAAAAATGTGTAATAATGTAAAAATGTATATAAAAAAAAGAGTATAAACTTTTTAAAATAACTCAAAATTGCCTATTCTGAATGTCTCAATATAGTTATTTTTTATTATTATCTTAGGCAGAATATGATGTCCAGAAGTACAGTATATCAGCAGATCATAATTATGTCTTATTACAGCACAATGTGGAAAAGGTATGTTAATATATTTTATATGAAGAATATAATTTTAATTTAATCTGTTGTGCTAGAATTAGCGGAAATATTACGAGACAAATATTTTTCTAATAATATTAAAAGAAGAAACTCAATTTTTCACCTTGATTCAACATAAAATATATAATGTGACATTAAAAAGGTCCACAATCTTATTTAATAAGCGACTAATGTAATGAAAAAGATTTTACAAGTTTAAAATACACATTTTATTTAAAACTTCGTAGTACTTTCAAGCCTTCCACGCTCATCATCAGAGAATATCTTAATAACTAAATGTTGTTTATTTATACAAATACGTCACTTTGTTTAGAAAATGAGAGAGCCAATAATTGCTAGAGTTGAAAGTAGAAGTAGTAGCAGTTTCTTAATAATAATGCAGTAATAGCAGTTAATAATAACAATATATATTTCGTCTAATTAAATTCAATCCAAGAAACTGCGACTACTTTTGCATTCAACTCTAGAAATTTTTGGCTCTCTCATTTTCAAAATAAAGTGACGTATTTGTATAAATAAACAACATTTAGTTATTTAGATATTCTCTGATAATGAGCTTGTAAGGCTTGAAAGTACTAAGAAGTTTTAAATAAAATGTGTATTTTAAACTTGTAACATCTTTTTCATTACAATAGTCGTCGTTTAAGAAAGATTGTGAACCTTTTTAATGTTCACATTATATATACTACAGATATTTTTTTCTTTTCAATGGTTTATGACACAATTGCAACAAAATACATATTGCGAAGAATATATAAGTTTTAAACCTTTTTCGTGTAATTTAATTTGGCATAGACATAAAAAATGTATTTTATAAGTACAAATAATTAAATAAAATGAATAATTTAGAAATAGTTAGAAAATATATTACACTAAACAAAAGATAAGATTACAGATATAATTCACCAGCAAGGAAAGTGAACTGCTCCCAATAAATTGTGCGCATTATTGCACTAATAGGTCAGATTTGATAGGAGCGTTTTACTACAAAAAAATGTCAAGAGTGTAATTATTTATAAAAACCACTAGGATGGGCTATAAGTCTTTCTTTGCTACGACAGAAGGGGGAAAATTGCGTGTGGGGATTAAATTTACTCAATTTTCCCTATGTGCACTCGTATAGCTTGATTTTGAAGAGTTTTACATGTTCGTAAATAATAGGCTTTTACAGTCGCACGCAGAGCTAAATTCTGTAATTTTATGTTACAGTCAAAATAAATTCCAATCTTTCTATACTTCTGTGAAATGTAATATATATATATTTTTTAATTTTGCCACTTTTGTTGGAGTTGCAGGTGAGCCAAATGTTTAGATTTATATTACACATTTAATTCGTTTTAGCAAACGAAAGCTAAATGAATGTCCTTCTAATCATAAGCCATGAAAATACCCGTATTCAGTATAAATCACCCATATTGATTGAATACGACGATTATGTTTATAAGAAATACGATATTGAACATATTCAATCATGCATTTAAATAAATCATTTTACAGAATTGGAATATCTTCAAAGGTATCTTTTCGATAGCCTACACTGTAAAAAAAAATCTATAAAGTCACCAAGAATTTTCTAGGAAACTGGTATTCCTAGAACTTTTCATGTAACGCCAACAACAAAAATACATGTAACAGATACACCTTTGTACCGTAAATCAAAAAATATGTAAAGTAACTAAGAAAGTTTTAGGAAACTGGGATGCCTAGACCTTTTTATGTAACTGCAAACCTGGTTAGAGATAAAATTTTACTAAGATTACTGTAGTTTTAGTAGATTCTTTTGTAAAGCTACAGATTTCTATAGCTTTACAAAAAATAGTTTTATAGATTTATATCCCTTTTTTGTACAGTGATCTGATAAAGTTTTTGTAAGTCTACAGATTTCTGTAACTTTACATCTGCAGAATTAGAGTTTTTTTTTTTTTTTTTTTTTTTTTTTTTTTTTTTTTTTACAGTGTAGAAATGATAATTACAGAATAAGTACTACTGATTAATAAGATGATACTTGGCGCAATATAATATAAATAGAAAAAACAAATTTAATAGCGCCAGAACATTAAATTTTAATGCATACTAGTTTCGTTAGCATTAAGCGTGCCGTGCTCAGTGGAAAGAATGACGGAAATTTGCACGAATATAAATTAGAGAAGCGGATTTAAGTTACTAAAATAATTTTTAAACCTTTTTCTGTACACAAGCTTAAATTTCTCGAAGCATTTCATATCTATAAAAATTATACAAATATTGTTAATTGCGAATTCGCTTTTCCCCCATTAACAGATTGCTGGAAATATTATATAAAAATCCTCTTCTTCATAATTTCTTTCAGCAGTTTTCAGATTTTCGTATCCATTCCCAATGCTATTTTCCTATTGCACTTCTGCGTCTCTCCTGTATATTCGAGCAAATTTCTTTCCGCAAATTTCTTCCAAATTTCCGCCATTCTTTGCACTGAGTTTACACTGAGGTACGTTTAATGCTACCAAAACTACTATGCTTTAAAATTTAAAGTTCTGGAGCTATTAACGTTGTTTTTTTTTTCCATTTTTATTATGAACTACAATTTCGAAAAAAATTAACTAAATTTTTTTGGAGAAAATTGCGTAGATTTATAATATAGTTTTCATTCTCACGAAACTCTGATATTTTTTGTAGAATTGCTAATGTATAACTATTAAATGAGTCCCACGGCATACTTAGAAAAAGAAAAGATAATCTTTATTTAAAAAAAACTGGCATTTTCGCATACAAATTTTTCAACAATGAATTCTATATATTTCTAAAATTTGAAAACATTTGTGTTTTAATTAAATAACAGATTAATCATAAATGTTTATCGCTTCAAAAATTATTTATTTTCTATGCTTATTTCGTTGCTATCACATTACAAAAATGATAATCACGGTAGACATATTTATAGCATCACTTTAAAAAAGAATTTTGTGCGCTAAAAATCCACACACATGGAAAAAGAAGCTTTCTATTATATTAAGAAATTTATGGGGATATTGAAAGAGGGAGAGAAAAAATATAAAAAAGTTTTCAACAAATTTAACAATTTGATAAACGCATCACAAAAGACTTTCTGTAAAACATAAATACAGATTCCTCAACAAGTCTAATATATCAAATCTTCTGTGGCGATGTTGTATAAATCAACAAAAAGCAAGTCAAAAGGATTTTCTTGGAGACATTCCATACATGTGTTTAAAGTCCACCCATATGATGAATTGAGAATCAATCTTTTAACTTTTCAAATTTTATAAATAATGAAATTGAGAAATTTTTGGGATATGCAAATAGGTTACTTGATAAATAAAACATAATATATTATTCAGTTTTACTTCACAGTCATTTTACATTATCTGTATTATAGATTATATTTTCCAACAGCTAAAAAGATTTTAAAAATATATTATAATAAATAGTAGCAAAATCTGCCCTTACATTTAGTTGCTTTGAAAACATATAATGGTTCTAACGGTTATATAATAAAGATACATAAATGTATAATAACATCTTATCCAGTTTTCTATATATTATGTCTGAAGGAAAGTAAAGCAGGGGTTCTCAAACGATGGTAAGCATGCCAACCAGTAGTGCTACGTTAAGCTCTGTTTACTGGTACGATAAATTCCGAAACTAGTGCGTGAAATGAAATAAAAAATACAGCATGTGAATTCAAAAAGCAGCTCTATTTCCCCTCCCCCCCTCTTTCTTGATTTGTCAGTTAACTGGCTCCGTGGTGTCTGATATCTGTTATTACTGCTTTGACAGCGTGTTGATTTATTTTACTTTAATGTAATTTCAATCAGAATTTTTAGATAAATGGAACTAATGCTTTGGTAGTTTTTTATTTGACCTTTCATTCCCCCTGAGAAAAAAGAAGAATTTTCCTTCTATTACTATATTTTATATGTGTATGATTGGTATTTCAACGAGATTCGATGTCCCATTAATAAGCAGTTTATTTTCAAAATATTTGGGAATTTGTTGTGTAAATTATTTACTTTCTACATTTCTTAAGTGTATTTTATTATTGATATAAACATAGTATTTACATAACAAAAAATTGACAAACTAGGTGACTTCAAAAGTGTGTTTTTTTTTTTTTCATGTTTAACAAAGCGGAACAACTTGCGAATTCGCCCGGAGTCCGCCATCTTGTTTCTTTGTTGGTCATTTATAACCACTTTATGTTTAATTTTTGAAAATTTAGAGATTAAACATAAACAACAACAAACATAAACAACAATAAAAATAAATAACAACAAAAATAAATAAACAAATCCAAATAAAGAAATTTAAAATCGGCGATGATCAACAAAGAAACAAGATGGCGGACTCCGGGCGTATTCGCAAGTAGTCCCAACAAAGCTATGTAGTATTTACGTTCTTTATTTAAATACACCTATATTTGTCACCCAAAAATGATACGCTTTATATTGATAAATACAGTATAAATGTTTATACAAAATAAATAATTCCTTCGCATGCATTTCTGAATTTTTCATTTGTTTATTTTTCAAACAGTAAACTGTTTAGGCAGGTTTTTCTGCATTAGGTTTGAGTTTATCACCTGGTGGTACGTGGAAATCTGAACAAATATTTAGTGGTAAATCGGTCTAAAAGTTTGGGAGTCCCTGAACTGAAGAAAATAGCGAACTGTGTAAGGAGTAGGAATAGGAAGTAGTTGAGTAGTTTTAAGAAATTACGCGATCGGCATGCATATTCCATCTCGTTTTACTCACTTTTGTTTAACTGAACATGCTTTTAAAAACGGAATTTTTTATCGAGTTCCAGAAATTACGTTCATTTAGGTATTATTGATGACAATACAATGTTTTCACGATTTCATTAAATTTGTATTATGCATTTTGATTATTCTTTGCAAAACAATTTATATATGTTAGATAGTTAAGTAATTTTCAGGCATGATTATTTGTAAATTTATAACCATATTAAGCTGTAAAAATAAATACTTATTTAATAAATTAATGTAAAGTTTTCAGTAATATAAAAATTGTTTTTCTTTCCCATTGCCACATCATTAAAAGTTTTGATAAAAATTTTAAATAAATAAATAACGATTCCTACTTGTTGAACCTATAATGTGTGACTTTGCTTGAAAATGAGACTTCATATAAAAACATAAATTTTCTTTTATAAAACATGGATTTTAAATTCATTGTATATCTACTTTTAAATACGTTAAAGTTATAGTTTCTTTTTTTTTTTTTTTGAGTATTTAAAAATATCTTGAATGCACTGGTATTAATTTTGAAAAGTATATGATACATTTTTTTAAATTTTCAAATCCCCATATTTCCCATGTAATTTTAAACATTAGAATTCCCATTGCTGCATTATTTTAAGGATTTTTAGAGAAATCATTTTTACCTTTGCTTAAACTTTTTCGCAAATTCAATTCACTGCAAACATTTATGTTTATCTTGCTGTATTACGAGCTTTTCATTTGCTGATTTGAATTAACTCAAATGTACTGAATTTTTTCACTGGCACTGATTATTTCCGTTCTTTGTTGCTGAAATAAATCCTTTCTAAGAAAGGATTTTCCTTTCAGTTTCCTTTAAGAAGAGTTTATTTTCTAGTTAATCGGATTCCATCATATGCATTATAATAACTCGTATAAATGTATAAGATATTCAATTTTGTTTCCTTTTCAAAAACAAAAAAATTGAAACTTCCCTGATGCATAAATAGGAATGGCGGTTGAGTAATAAATATATGTTATCCATACTTTTCGGAAACACTTACATTTTTGTCTTTTGGAAAGTGCTGATAATGTTCCTAAAAGTTTAACATTAATAAGAAATATTTTTGAAGACGTAACTTAAAATATCGCACAGTGCAAGTTATAAAACGTATTATAATATTTTGCTTAGTTGTTAACTTACTTTAATTTCGAAATTATTTTGTATTAAGATATTCAATGCACACTGTAAAAACATTATGAAACTTTCCCACATAAAATTGGTGGCAATCTTGCTGCCTCCAATTTTTTTAGTAATTTAACCGATATGAATGGTGTTACGTTGCAATAACTTATAATATAATTAGCAGGCTATGCCCGCTGCGCTCGTCCATTTTTCCAAACGAGTGTATAAACGATAATATTATGTCTCATTAAAACTTTTTTTTTTGTTGTCTTTTTTAATTAAATATCAGTCTTTTTTTTCACTTATTTGCGAGGTATTTGTATTATTTTCTAACGAATATAGCCCTTTCAAGTCTTTAACTAACAAACCTTTTCGCCAAAAATGACCACTAGCAAACTTTTCATTCAAAATAACAATAAAATACGAAATGTATTACCAAAAATCATAGTTATCCCTGTATATCTGATTCATAAACCACCGCGGTAATATTCTCTATCGAATGACACAAACTGCAAAAAATTCAGCCGGGTAGTTCATGAAAACACTCGAGCAGAACTTTTAGAGCTTACTGCTTTATAATATATATGATAACCAGTTATATCGATTTAAATTACACCATCATATAAGTTAAATTACTCTATAAGATTGTAGACAGCATGTTGCCACCAATTTTATGAAGTAACGTTACATAAATTGTTTACAGTGTAGTTATGTTTGTTGTTCATTCAAAATTTTAAAATTTTCAGTTTATTGCATCACTTTTAATTTCGTTACATAAAAGAGCTACAAATTGGCCAAGTAAGTATATTCAAATAGGTTTTGAATGTAATGAAAGTGCCCTCATCCATCATAGATATCATCCTATGGATACATACAGTATGAAAAAAAATGTTTTGAAAGCAGATCTTTATTCTTCTTTTGAAAACTGTAGGCTAAATTTGTTTGCTTCAAAATTACTTGTTTGTAGAAAAATGTAAATTGTAAATTAAAACAATGTATTTCTATAACAACATGTATAATAATCACTTATAAACAGATTAAGATAATAGTCCAAGAGCCGGCAGCACAAAAACCTATGTTATCTAACACAAGAAAAAACCTTTATTTTAGGGGAATCTAATGATCCATGGTGGTTGACTCTTAGGTTTATCATTGTGTTTACCTGCTCCCAGTCCTCCATGTTTTCATATCGTCGTTTCTAAGACAAAGACAATGCTAAACCTACGAGCCAATCACTAATGGTATCCAATTTTGGCTTATGCACCACTACACTTCCGGCAGACATGGACCATTAGATTCCCCTACTTCTACTCTTCCATAAAATAAAGGTTTTTCCTTGTGCTTGATAACATAAGTTTTTATGCTGTCGGCTCTTGGGCTATAAATAATGCTATAAAAAGTTATAAAATATCTTCATTTATATTGACGAACGGCGACATTTTCAAAATAATTCATGATAGAAGAAAAGGAAATTTTTTTAAACATATTTTCACATAACACATTTTAAACATATTTTTTCTATCATGAATGATTTGAAAATGTCACTGTTTGTTCGATGAAACGTTCGTCAGTCTAAATAAAGATATTTTATCAATTTTTATAGCATTATTTGGCTTAATCAATGTATTTCTGTTTTAAAAGTATAAATAAATATTTTACAGACATACATACAATAAATACAATAAACCCAACTGGAGTGAAAAATTAGCCAGAGCCAGGAATCGAACCCGGGACCACAGTATACAAGACCTTTAACTGTTGAATGCAGGCATTATTTATGTGTGTATGTGTGTTTTAATATATATTGTAGTACGTGTGCTTTATTGTATTTCTGTTTTGTTTGTATGAAATTGAACTCCAGTTTTGGACACCGTTTGAAATCTTTTTTCGAGCAATACTATACTGTGGTTGTTTATGATACCTCAATGTTTTATCTGTAACAATTGAGATTTTATTCCACAAAAGATAATTTATTCTCTTCATTTTCATTTATATCCTAAATTGAATTATTCCTTCTTACATATCTGTTTGTTTTCAGCTTTACAGATATTCCTTTAAGGCAAAATATAAAATATACGATATACGAAATGGGTAAGTATTAATTTAAATTATTTCATTAATTAAATTTTTGATCTATTTTAAATTTAACTGAAATTCTTATAACTGCTACTTTTACAGCACAGTATATCCTTTGTACTGTTTGAGGGATCCAGAAGGATATTTACAGTATGCTGTTTGGGGTCCAAAAGATAATCAGTTGGTATGATTTTTTTTTATTAATTTCACTTAAATATATTTTACATCTTTCAGTTTCAAGACATTTAGGATTTTATTAAGTGTACCTATTATAGAGATCTAAACACAAAAATATTTTAAACAAAGTACCCGATACTGCATTTTATTACAGAAGCATGGTATTATGATAAATATGATTTGCAATGCTGCAACATGCCACACGAGCAAAAGGCAAATTCTCGCAGAAAATTCTCCTATTTTTTGTGAAAAATTCATAGAAACATTTATAATAAAATAATGAAATTTACAAACTTAAAATCCATGATATTTTCCAAACAATCCTACTGCTATTAATGAAAAAAACATCCAATTTGCTTTTAGAGTTAAATTATAAATCTCATTAAAATTTTATACACAGTATCCTTTGCATTTTTAAAAGCTACTTGTATTTCTGTTTTTTTTTTTTTTTTTTTTTTTTTTTTTTTTTTTAACACGTTCTCTGTTCAGTTTGCAGTTAAATCAGATTTAATTTATTATGTGGGCGTTAATATATAAAAGGGCCTATTTACAATAAAATTCTTTTGACTTTATCTAGTCTGCAATTACATATTCTCCTTACCTTATCTAGTCTGTCGTATTATCAAGAAAATAATATTGTTTAATTAGTCACAACATAAGTTTTTTTTTAATAAACGAAATAATATTGTATTTAACTACATGGAAAATAAGGTGTAACGTTACCTAGTTTTTTATGAAACCAGTTTTTCGCAAGCTAGTAAGAAAAGGTTCAATAAAAAAATGCTATCTACAGTTTCTTTCAAAAATTATTGTTTCTTTTTAAATCGTTATAGACGTAAATATTTTTCATTAAAAGTGTTAATTTGATAAAGCAAACGAGGTATAGGATGTAATCAAATGGCTGTAACAGCGATTTCTTTTTTACAGCCTGGATATATTATTGAATTACAAACATTAATTGATCAAACATGAACGATGGAACAACAGTTTCTTTTTTGCATGTACCCGTACTTATTTTTTAACATTCATCTCATATGACCAAGAAATAATACAAATTATTTCTGCAACAATAAAATAAAAAAATGTATAAGTTACATTCCATACACTTCAAGGTATGAAAATTTCATGCAGTAACAATAATACTGCGGCTGCGTTTAAATTAGTACAGCATACTTCAATTCCATTCATAATATAATTTTTAGGGATACATGTAGACGAAAGTAATATTTATATACAGTGTGTCCAGCCTCAGCGATGTCCAATGGCTAATTCCTAAACCGTTAGTCATAGACATATAGTTCCAATTACAAAAATGTTTTTAATCAGGTAAAGAAATATTTTAAAAGCGATTTGGGTCAATAAAAACATTTCTTAAAAAATTAGGAAATTTAAATTTTTATACTGTCCCCCAGTTCTATAAGTTATATTTAGTAAAATTTTTCTATTACACTGACAAGTAAGACAAAAAAGTCCCATTCATATAACACTAAAATTGAGCGATATATGAAACTTTAAAAATGCATTACTTATGCCACTTTTCTGCTCTGAAAACAAATGAGTTCGGCTTGGCTTTAAGGGGTCGCGTACCAAGTGTTTAAAGTATTTGAAGATCTTATTTCATGTATATCTGCGCTTTGAAAAAAATTGTACAAGTATTACGATTGAGTTAACATTTATTAAGTTTCAGATTGGCTAAAATAACATATGTTTTATTTTGTCAGGATTTGAGACTGTTTCTTTTATGATTTTTTTAAACAAAAATTATGTTCTTTTCATAAGTTTTTATGTTACTTCAACGATCGTATGTATGTTTTTCCAGTTCAAAATTTGTACTCGAACTTTAACTCACTTTTAAATATCCGATCGAGATTACATTTTACATACTGGCGCAAATCCAATAACAATCTAATATTATTATGATTTTCGGTGGTTACCATTTATACTTACTTTACAGGATAACACAAAAAATTTCGGATAGATTACCGCCAAGAAGTTTAAGAAAAAGTTTTAGATTAGATAATACAAGACTGCGATTGTTGTTTTTTTTTTAACTTTTGTGTATTTTTAGCACTGAATCCGAAAATTACATTAATTTTTAACCATCATGTCAGGATATTTCGCAAATCATAAATAGTCAAATTTGAAGAATAACAAAAATCGGATACTATAAAGTAGAGGAGATGGTTGTGTTTTTTAACTTTTGACAATTGAAATTTTCCGTACTTTTTAGCACTGAATCTGAAAATGGCCTACATTTTTAACCATCACGTTAGGATTTTTTTGCAAATCGTTAATGTGTAATTTAAAATATAGCGAAAATCTCATACTATAAAACATATTTAAAACTTTTTTTGTTTTATTTTATTTTATTTTATTCAATAATTTATTCAATATTTTTGCTTATCCTGGGATTCTTACAGCTAAATAGCTGAGCGGTCCGATGAGATGAGGAAGGAGATTCAATTTTAACTTTGAAATTTGCGAAAAAGCCTGATGTGCTGGTTAAAAATGAAGGTCGATTTCAGATTCAGCGGTACAGGATACATAAGAATCAATTATCAAAAGCTAAAAAACATGACATAACGCAACTTTTGCAGACTAGTGTAATCTAATAATATTTTAAAATACGTATCATTTTGTAAAGAATTGAGGCTGTTAATTTAGCATAATATTATTTAACAAAAATTCTGTTTTTTCTTTCTTCTTAAATGTTTATTACAAATTGTATATTTTGCATTAATATGTCAGAATGATTAAAAATTTCAAATTTATATCGCAATGTTAATTTTACTCTCAACCATTTTTTAATATATCTGACGAAATTATATTTCGACTAAATTTGTGAATGACCCCCAATTTGCAGTAAAAAATATGCTCCAACTTTAAACAGCTATTACTCGCTGAATTTTAATCGTAGAATAACGGGACTTTTTGTGTATTACTTGTCAGTGTAAAAGTAAGATTTTACTAAATATAACTTATAGGACCGAGGGACCGTATAAAAATTTAAGTTTCTGAATTTTTTAAGAAATGTTTTTATTGACCCAAATTGCTTTTAAAATATCTCTTTACCTGATTTAAAACATTTTTGTAATTGGAACTATAAGTCTATGACTAACGGCTTAGGAATTAGCCATTGGACACCGTTGAGACCGGACACCTTGTATAGTTCATTACACTAATATTTTTATAGAAGCGTAGTATCTTTACTGGATAGTAACAGAGCAATAACGAAAAAACAAATAAAGCTTCTCAGAAAAATAAAGATATTTTAATCATTACAGTCTTATGAAGATGCAGGAGAAACAATTTAAAAATATTTCAATCAGTGTGAAAATAATATTGTTTACATTCTATGATCCACACTGTAAAAAAGACAAATGTTTCTTAATCTAGCAATTATTTTTCTTAAGGTTTAAGAAAAAAATAACACAGGTTGTTTTTTTAACGCAAACAGAAACAAAAACAAGAAAGAAATAATCATGCATAATCTATGCGTGAAGCATAGATTATGCATGATTACCTACACATTCAAAATAATGTAACAAAACTTTACCTTTTAATAAGTTGAAATATGGCGTCTAATAATAGGTAAGAATTTCAATATTCTAAATTTAAAATAAAAATATCAAGATATTTTCTTGAAGAAATAAGACTTTTTCCCAATAGAAAAAAAAATCTAACTTTTAAAATGTAAAAATATGCAGTGCTAATTTAATTAATTTATTGGTATCGAACTTTGAAAAATGTATATGCCACTGTAACTTAAATAGTAAACGCAAAAAGAACATTTGTCTAAGCAAATAACCTTAGATGTTTCAACATTATTTAAGTTTTTTTGTAAAGAACAGAACAGATGTCGTCTTCCTATGAAAACATATAAAAAATGTGGAATTTATTATTTTTAATGCATGCTTCAAACTTTTATAAATATAAATTAATGATTATGTGTCTTGGGCCGCCCTTAAAGTATAGCCGGACATAGGTTGAGCACGGTTAGTTTTGGCGAACTCTTCGGCCCATCATCTAACAAAATAGCCATGGTACGGGATTAAACAATAAAAATAGTTTATTGAAATCAATAATTAGGTAGTCAGATGGCAAATGTATGTCAGGAATTAAACAATCGATTATAACATTATAATTTTTAACTGTAAAAGGATGAGAATGGATACTATCCACTAGAAATTCATTGAAATCTTAGACTTACTGCGAAATACAATGCCTACATTCACCGTATGCCGAAACCCAATAAAGATTACTTGAGCTCGCTACAAAATAAGTTACTAAAAAATGTCTGTAAAATGTCTCTTGATGCTTTACAAATGTGATTAAAAAAGTCATCCTTCAAAATTCTCTAATAACACTATGAAAAGAGAACCCGGTAGGTTCCAACATTCATTTATTTATAAAATACGCCAACCACACTGGCTGACTCTAAATTGAAAATTCTGCATAAAAACACATTATAATTTAAAACGCAGCACGTGAGAGGCTCGAATATGCTAAAACCTGGATACCGAAATCAATGGACAAGATCGGAAAAATCCGCTTGATCTAAGTTCTAAAGCCATTTATCTATTCCTGATAGACGACCATAGAAACACAATTAAACTATGATTCTTCGAATATGCTAGAACATGGATACCGAAATCAATGGTCAAGATCGGAAAAATCTGCTTGATCTAAGTTCTACAGCCGTATCTATTCCTGATAAACGACCATAGAATCACAATTAAAATATTATTACTCGAAATAAATCAAAAAACTAGTTACCCGAATACTCAACCACACTTTTAGAAAGTTAATGAGATGACAAAATAGGTGGCTTGTTCACGCACAAATATTAGAATCGGGAAGAACGATCACACGCAGAGCTTAAAAATCCATTTGACCCCAGAGGTTTCTCCATAAGAGAGTTGCCAGGCACTTATGCTGCATTGTTAAATTAATAGTTTTTGCACGGTTGGTAGGAAACTAGTTTCGAATTTATCTCGTGTTAATCTATAAGCATTTAGAGTTTTTGGCGAGTGGCCCATATTGAGAACCAAACAGTGATATATTTTACAGTTTCTTTAAATTATATGGCAACTATTCATCTATTTTATATACATTTCTATCATTATTGTATGTTTATGTAATCATGTCAGGGGAAAATTAATTACTTTACGAAAATGTTTAAAGATTTACTGCCTGCACAATTTACGAAAAGAATGATTTATAAATACATTTAAAAAAAAAAAAAAAATCTTTATTTTCATTATAAACGTAAATATATTTTTTCAAACATTCAGCTGATATTGTGGCATTCGAGAATTATAATTAATTATCCTAATTAATACTACTCAGTATTTCAAGAAATTGAATATACTAACAGGTGATCCTATTGTCAATTGTACTCACTGATAAGTTACTACTGGAAGAGTGCATTCAGAAACATATTTTCAGATGTTTCAAATTTATACAATAAACTCTCATTTCATAAGTTAATTTTCCTTTCGAGTATATATATATATATATCAAAATAATATTTTCCATACTTTACATTGAAAAGGTACTCAATATTATGTTACTACTTGAACGGTAGAGAGTGAAAAATGTTTTCAAATTGTTAAAAGTAGTGAATTAAATTGTTGTTTATTAAGTATCTTCCTTTTACAGGTGTACGTATACGAAAATAACATTTACTACGTTCCTACAGTGAATGACACTCATTATCAAGTAACAACCACAGGAGTGGACGGTGTAATATTCAATGGCGTTACAGATTGGCTCTATGGAGGTAACATAGTTTTGAATTTAATTAAGGAAAATATTTTTTTGCGGAAATATTTGTTTGTTTAAAAACAAAAAAATATGTATATTAAAAATGTAACTACAACCTTTAAAGATTTTATTATGCAGTAAATATGTTTTTTTTTTTTTTTTTTTTACATATGTGTATATACAAATTTTAGAGATTTTAAAATGTTTCATTTGTATGTTCAAGATGTTTTTTTTTTTTTTTTTGCAAGTGATAACAATGTATTATGAAAAATAAATTCATGAAAGAAAATTTGCAAAAGATATTTCAAAGCACCTCCTATTTAAATAAAGGAATGTTAACATGCTTGTGCTAAATTCCCCTTGAATAAATAATTAAAATTAACATAAAGCACAAATAAAATGTACTAAAATTGTTTGTAGGTACATATATATAATATGAAATTATTTAAAATATATTAAAATACCTTAACAATACATTAGAAATGCACTAAAATCCCATAAAGTTTTATGCAAAAATCATGCAGCCATCTTCAGTGGTTATTTAAATAGTGTTATTTCATCTTTGCGCTGATTCATCAAGGGAAACCATTGTAATTTAAGTGTGGTATGATTTCGGTTAATAAGGTATTAGAATTTTAATGTATATTTAAGTGCATATAATATAATGTACATTGTATTATATGCACATACAAGCAAACATAGTACATTTTATTTGTGAGTAGATAATAAAAATGAATATAACGCTGAAATAAAATGTACTAAAACTGTTTGTGGTTGCATACATATAATATGAAATTATTTAAAATGCATTAAAATACCTTAAATATCCATTAAAAATTCATTAAAATCGCAAAAAGCTTTCAGAAAAAACCACACGGCCATCTTCAGTGGTTATTTAAATGCTGTTATTTCTTTTTGCGCTTATTTGTCAACGAGAGACCATTGTAATTTGAGGATCGTATGATTTCGGCTGAAAAAGTTTTTGAATTTTAATGCATTTTTTATGTATTTTTAAGGTTTTTTATTGTATTTGAAATAATTATATATTATATGTACGCAACTACAAGCAGTTTTAGTACATTGTTTGTGCTTTATATAAAGTTTAATTAAGTTGTATTTAATTTCTATCATTATGTATAACTAGCAGGGATGGCCGAGCTAAGCTCGATCAAAATCAGCCGTCTGTTCAATTCGATATTTTATGGTCACTGTATCATTCTTGCTGTTTAGATTCAATTGGCATTATCCTGAGAGATAGTGACTCAAAATGACCCACTAACTGAATTTTTTCGAGCATGCGACGTAACCAATGCTCTTCTCGAACTCGAAAACCATAGAATACAAATTTTAGTCAATATCGTTAAAGTAGTTTTTTAGATAAATTAGCTTGACCCATGGTAATCCAAAAGGGAGCCACTAATCTAAATTTATCGGACATGTGCCCTATCCTAGTGGTCATCTCGTGCTGTGAAACGATGTAATAAAAAAAAATTGTCAAAATCGTTTGAGCCGTTTTTTAGATACAATTATCTTTACCCACACTGACTCCAAAATGACCCACTAATCGAATTTTCTCGAACATGCGACTTAGCCCAATGGTCTTATCATGCCCAGAAACGGTATAATACAAACTTTTATCAAAATCTAGTGAATCGTTTTGTAGATGCAATTATCTTGACCCACAGTGGCCCAAAAATGACCCACTAATCGAATTTTCTCGAACATGCGACTTAGCCCAATGGCCTTATCATGCCCAGAAACGGTATAATACAAACTTTTATCAAAATCTAGTGAATCGTTTTTTAGATGCAATTATCTTGACCCACAGTGGCCCAAAAATGATCAACTAATCGAATTTTCTCGAACATGTGACATAGCCCAATGGTCTTCTCATGCTCAGAAACGATATAATACAAAATTTTGTCAATGCTTTGAGCCGTTTTTTAGATACAATTAGCTTGACCCACAGTGACCCCAAAATGACCCAACAATCAAATTTCCTCGAACATGTAACATACACCAATCGTCTACTCATACCCAGAAACTGTATAATACAAAATTCTGTCAAAATTGTTTGAGTTGCTTTTCAGATATAATTAGCTTGACCCGCAATGACCCAAAAATAATTCACAAATCGAATTTTTTCGAACGCGTGACTTAGCCCAATGGTCTTCAGAAATGGTATAATACAAAATTTTGCCAAAATCGTTTGATTTTTTTAGATACAATTAGCTTGATCCACAGTGACGCAAAATGACACACTAATCGATTTTTCTCGATTATGTGACTTAGCCCAATGGTCATTTCATACCCAGAAGCGGCATGTTACAATTTTTTTTCAAAATGTTGTGAGCCTAATTAGATTCAATTAGCTGGACACCTCACCCACTCTGACACAAAACGACCCACTAATCGAATTTTCTTGAACATACGACCTAGCCCAATTGTATTCTCATGCCCGAAGACGATAGAAAACAAAATTTCGTTAAAATCTTTAGAGTCGTTTTCTAGATAAACTTAGCTTGGCTTAGTTGCCACAATGACCCCAAAATGACCCACTAATCGAATTTTCTCTAACACGTGACTTAGCCCATTGGTCGTCTCGTAATCCAAAGCAGTAGATTACAGAATTTAGTCAAAATCGTTCAAGCCATTTTTTAGATAAAATTAGCTTGACCCTAAGTGACCCCAAAATAACACACTAATCAAAATTTCTCGAACATGTGACATAGCCCAATAGTTTTCTCGTGCCCCAAAGCGGATAGATATAAAATTTAGTCAAAATCGACTGAGACATTTTTTAGAAATAATTAGCTTGAGCCTGACCCATTATGATCCCTAATGACCCACTAATCGAATTTTCTCGAACACATGAAATAGCCCAATGGTCTTCTCGTGCCCGTAAATGGTAAAATACAAAATTTAGTCAAAATCGTTAGACCCGTTCTTAAGATAAAATTTACACACACAATTTTGCTCGTATTATAATTTAATATTTGCGTCAAACAGAAAGTACACTTCCAGTTTTAAAACAATATGCCAGAAACGAAATATAAAAAAACAGAATCCAAAACCATAAACTCCCAATGTGCGAGTATTTATCGTTTACACTTTCCAACACTTCTCATAGAATTTTCAAACTGTCAGGCCATTTCGAACAATGCACCAGAAGAAATCCCCATAAGGCTTTAGTAAAAATTTACTATATTATTCATTTGCAAAGAACATGAGAGGATTTCATATTATACTTTTAGAACAGTATTTTTTGCTTTTAAAAGCATATTTAAAATTTCTATTGTCGAAATAAACGTATGAAATCTAAGTAAAGTTTATTTGATTCTCTTAGAATATCATTATAAGTATCCGAAACTTTTCGGGTTAATATTATTGCTAGATAATTACAACACGTCAATACTTGAAATCGTATACACATCAGATTTTTCTTCTTCCAACATACAAAGTTATATTTCAACAAGAAATATATAACCACATCTAATAAAAATATTCAATATATTTTATACACTTTTTAACAATTATTTGCGATATATGCGATTTCAACGAGAAATATATAACCATACTTAATAAAAATATTAATCTATTTTATGAGATATGTAACCATAAAATATATACAGAATATTACTTACCCGAGTGCAAAAGATAATACAGTAAACGCTCGATTTAACGAACTCGATCAGACCCATATAATGTGTTCGTAAAATCGAAAGTTAGTAAATGGGAATAACATTATGTTCAATAGGATTCAGGTCTGGACCAGTACACCAGTTCGTAAATACGAAGAATTCGTAAAAAAGAGGTTCGTCTATTGTATGTAGATAATGTAACAAACATTTTGATTTTATTTTGTAATGATATTTGTTTATTATAAAATAAGTTTTTTTATTTTGTATAAAATGTTTAATTTACAAATATACAAAATGTATATCAAGACAATTTCAAATAATTCTGTATAAACATTGCATTATACACATTACATTATTTTCATATGAATACCTACCTATGTTTATTTAAAAATCAAATTTAAAAATAGATATCTGTTCTGCATAACTAACTTTTAATTATTTAAATTTCAAGATACATATTATTGTATAGTATTTTTAATTTTCTAAGAAAAAGTGTATTTAAAAAAAAAAGTTAAAATCTAAATGGCAGATACATAAAATTTTTATTTTACAGTATTTAGAATAATATCTTTAAACAAATAAATTGGTCAAAAACATCTTAGTATACAACTCTTTTAAGATCGAAGTTTAAAATATCTTCTTATAAATATTTCATTTCGCTTATGTCAATTTTTAAACAAGAAATATCCCCAGTAATAAACACTTTCATTCGTTTAAACATAGGTAAAAAATATATCTGGCACTTCATTAAGTAATACTCTTATATTTTTAAAGCTCTGCATGTTTAAAGAAATTTACAATCTGACAGTGAGATACATAATTTAAACTTTTAATTTCGCAGTGTAAACAAGTACTGTTATAAAAGAAGTAAAACATTTCAGAAGTTTCGTTAAATTTAGGAAGCTGTTTACTTAGTTTAATGTTGAAGACTCTACTGCAATAGTGTGATCTTGATAAAATATATTGCTTTATTTCACCAAGCACTTTCTTATTTGCTAACAGTTTTTTTCGTGAAGCATGTTAACTTATAGTTTTCTAAAGCTAATATAAATAAAAATTTAAATTCAACACTACTTTCTTTGGTAAATAAGACACGTTATGTACTAAGTTAAATAGAAATAATTAAAATAACTTTTTTTTTTTCAATATGAATTAATTTATTATATCTAATATATTTGTTCTAAGTAGATGGGCAGAATTTGAGTTTCTTAAATAAAGTAGGTAACGGTAAAAATATGATTAAAAAAATAATTTGGCCTTTACCTAACATTTCTCTTATAGGTTTAAGCATGTAGTTTATATATTTCAATCATCTTGATTTATTGCGTTAATAACTTTAAAATTAACTTCCACATGATAATAAAAAAATGCTTCAATTTATGTTTTGTAGGCCTAGAATTAGTAACGACATTTTCTCCTAAATATGGATATTGTGTTAGATATGAATTATAATATAAATATCAGACATTCCAAATATTATTTTTTAAAAAAATAATAATTCGGTGTTTAAGGGGACTCTTATTCTGTGCAGGTTTTCTCCTATCTCTAAATTCCATGTTAATCTATGGGGAAATTTAATTATATTATTACTCATTACCTAATTATTGAAATACTATTTCACGATCACTAAATTCCTTTTTAACCCGTAAGGAGAATTTAATTAAGTGATTTCTTATTACGAAATATAAATCTTGAAATAAGATTCTCGCAGACTGCAAAATTTTATGTTAACCTACGAGAATATTTAATAGGGTAATTACTTATTATCTAATATAGGGTATCCTGGGGTAATTGTCAGACAGGGGAATGCGGCGTAAGTAACAGACAGGAGTAATGCTCGCACAATAATCGGAATTTGGCCCAAACCTTTTTTCATTTTAGTTCAAACAACTATTTTTCTATTTCATTTGGTATTTTCATAGTAATTAGCAGCTTACTCTGTTTTGTAATAAGTTGGTTTCCTAAATGCTATAATAAAATTACTGTTTAACTTTTTGCTTCACTGATTTCAAATTTCAATTTCTTGGCTGAGGGAATTCTAGCACAAATGCTACTTCGTTTTTGGATACTAGGGTATGTTATCTTTTTGTAAACACCGAAATAACGTTATTTGGAGGTCCATCTGGGAATAAATGAATTTTTAAAAATAGTGTAGCTTTTAAGAAACACAGAGGTATTTATCAGACAGCCTTCGGGGTAATTTCCAGGCACTAATATGTGTTACAAAATATGTTTTGATTGATTATACATAGTAAATAATTTGTTTTCGAGTTATTTAAAATGGGTTGTACATTAAAATAAACAAGGGCAAGACAGTAAGTAGGTCAAAAATGCCAATAAAAAAGCGGAAACCAAGATACATACATAAAAGGCATGCCTATTTCTCTATATAATCGTCATTTATATTGATACATTTGTCCTATCTCTTTATGAGTTTCTTAATACCTGCAGCATAAATGTCTTTGGACTACACTGTCCCTCACATTCAACGTCTGCAACAGTCGGCTGTAGGTTAAACCATGTGAACACCCGGCTGCAGTTATTAATGTTGCCTATTGTGGTTCGCCTGTCGGCTCTAACCATTTCCTTAACCTTCCCCCCTATTTCTTCTGCCGCAATCTCAACAGGACGACCATTTCGTTCTTTCTTCAACAACATTTGAACTCCCCTGGTCATCTTGTACTACAGTTGTCTCATAAATTCGAAATTGACATCTTACAGTTGGACAGTGCTGTCACCTATTACCATATTTGGAAACAATTTACTACTAATTTCTGACATCTCATATCGGTTTGTGGCCTACTTACTTGCTTTCCCTCGCAATTTCAAAAGGGCATTTGGAAGTTAAAATGAAAATACTGTGTGTAGAGATTTATGATGAAAGATAGAGATTTATAAAGAAAGTGAGAGATGCCATTTCAGAATCAAATATATAATATATGCTGTATATAATGACAAAACATTCTATCTGGGACATGTACAAAACTTGTTCCACAAAGATGACTATGAGAAAAATCTGTTGGAAGTTGAAATGAAATTTTTAAACTGGCTTGGGGATGATCGATATTGGTGGCCAAAATAAGATCAAGTTGAAATTGTTGCCTAATCCTTTTTTTTTACCTATTAAGAATAAGCCTGTTCATCCTTTCCATGTTAAAACTATTGAAAATGTGAAAGAATTGTAAAATAATTTTAAAAATTTTTACAGTAATATTTTTACTGTAAAAAAAAAAAATTAGATTGATTAGGCCTATCGAAATTAGTGCACTGTCAAAATTTTATTGTTGTGTAAAAAAACATGTTAGGCTACTAAAATATTTCTTTCTTTCTTTCTTTTTAAACGAAATTGGTGTCGGTTTTATTTTCTTACTTAATGTGGATTGTTAATCAACCATCACATCTGTTTAAAAAGTCTAAAATTCCTTACTAATTTACATAAATTTATATAAGATATAGTTACAGTAGCTATGTGCGAAAAAGTGCCATATAACTTACTTTTATATATAACTCCTAGATGGGTTTTCCTACTATCTCTTTACTCTATTCTTTTGCTGATAGGCTGTTCGAGAGCCTACTTGCACGATCCACCATTTTGTGCATAAATAGAGGCAGATTTCTGCCTTTCGTTCATTTCTTTTTCGATTGTCGACATTTGCTAATACTCTCGTGTTGTCCACTTAGCAGTCTCTAAGCCAGAGTTTCTGAACCTTTTTGGGTTGACGGCACGCTAAAAATATCTGGAATTATTTGCGGCACACCTGAATATAAAAAATGTAAAAGTTGTATGAAACACACACACACATATATATATATATATATATATCAGTGGCGTGGCGTCCGGTCATCGCTGGATGCGGCGATGACCAAGCAATATTTTAAAACTCTTAATAAGCTTTTAAAACTCTACGATCCAGTTTTAGCAGAACATTTGGAGTTCATGTATAAGTGAAGGTAAGATTTAAAGTTTCTTTTTTGAACATTCAACCATTGAATTTTAGAGTTAATAATTTTTCACCACAAACTTAAATAATTGCGATGACCACCGAACATTTTCACGCCACGCCACTGATATATATATATATGTGTATATACAAATTTTTTTCACCAGATCCTAGTGATCTGGTGATCTTGCTCCACTTAGGCATAAAATAAAATAAAATGAGAAGGCTGAGCCTGTTTTCTTGGGCAAATTCAATCAAAACGAGGTTAGTCGCAGATAAGTTCGTATTTCATCGTCACATTTTAAAGTCATTCTCACTTTTTGATTTCTGTCAATGCTGAAAATCCAAATTCCGAGAATCATGAAGATGCAAAAGGCGGAAGAATTTTAATAACTTTCAATCTGATTGCAGGTTACTTCTGACAGAAAACCAAAAATGATCCAAATTTTATCGAAGAATGTTGACGGTAATACTTATCGTTTCTCTAACCAACAAGTTGTTATTTTTCTGTTCGCTTCAAATTTATTGTCTTGCAAATTACAAATGGGAAGGCTAACACGAGGAAAGGAGTAAACAAGGAATATAGCATATGATAAATAGAAAATATCGTATCGTTCATACAATACCACGCAATTTTAATTATTTGTCAAACTCTCGCCGCATATTTGACAATCTCTCCTGGCACACTGGTGTGCCGCGGCACACAGGTTAAGAAACACTGCTCTAAGCCGTTGTCAGACTATTCTCATTTTAATAGTGAAAATTGATTGATCGCACTTCATGCTCGTTTTTCTTACATTCTTTAGCATACTTTTCCCCTGATTTCAAAACCTTTTTAATTAGTTCTAGATGGCTTCTGTTGATGCCTCTTTTTTAAAATAATTTATGGTAGAGGGTTGTCTTAAGAGTTTTTTGGTGCCTATTGGGCGTCTTCTCTATGCAAGTGCGAGTTTACGTCGAATTATCGCATTGCCAATGCATGTATTAACTCATCAGTCATGATCCAATTCTCGATGGCCCACTTTTGTGGTTACATTTATCATCTGGTGCTATTGATAAATCTGTAATACATCCGCTTGCTGAGACTCAATCAGAGTTTCCTAATTTATTATCTTCCGACTGTACTTTGTTCGGAAAAAGTTATCTTTCTTTCTTTTTTCGTTTTCGATTAAGGTTGTTGATGGTGGTGATAGTCGTAGGAACATCTTAACCCCTTAATCTACAACTGCGTGCGAGACACGTGGTCATGTATTATGGGCCAAAACTGATTATCACAGGCCTGGCCCGTAGTACATAGGTCGTGAGAAATGTAACTATTACGGACATGGACCCTGGTACAATGATCGAGCCAAATGTAAATATCACCCGTGGTAAGACAGAAAAGGCTAATGGGATTACTAATTAACATTTTGTGGTATATCTACCACAATTATTTCATCAGGCTGGAATTAAGAACTATTTCACAAAATTAAACCAGCTGTATCTTACACATGTGTACATCACATACATCGCCCCGAGCCGTGCCCTTCCCGCTTTTCGGTGTCTTTAATTTGTGTAATTTCCCTTTTAAATTTGTCCGGTTTCAATTTTTAATTTTTTTTTCAACCTGGCTTTCTCTAGATAGTCTTTCACTCGGGACGTGACTGGGCACCTAGGTATGTTGCTTCCGCAAAAGAGTCGGACTAGAGTAGAAGAACAAAGGGCTGCGGATGAAGACGGGCCGCTCGCCGCGGCGGTCTTCCCAAATATAACATTCCATAAGCCGTGCGCGTTGGCACAACATAGGATCGATTTGCCAGACCATGGAATGGCTCGAAGTCTTTGCAATCTTGTTTAAGTTTTGGACTCAGGCTGTTGAAACGTAAATCGTAGCTTACGGAGTTAAACACCAATGTTGAACCGATTTGACTTGTTTAACAATCTTATTATCTACGACAGCCCGATTTATAATAACTCTCTCCAAATAAACCAAACAACGAAACTATACAGCTCAAAAAAATTACAGCATTAATATTTTCCATCCAAAAACTATTATGACACACAAAATTAAATACAAAAATTACATCCTAGTTCAATAAAGATAAACATTTTAGAAAACATGAGATGAAGTGAGACTTTGGCACATGTGGTACTTTTCTAAACATAATTTTTCTCATATAAATAATAAAACTTTCTATACATCACCATGAAACAAAAGATCACACAAGACGCGTCTCTTGGTAAAAATTCATTTAGCAAATGTAAACACGTGTCCGTAAGGGGACAAAGTCACAAAAATAAGTTGCCTCACTTGACATAGGGACTTTGGGATCTTTCCTACTATTCTGATGATTTGGCAGGAGACTTCAGCAGTAGGAAAAAAAGACTAATTTGAGATTTGTCTGTTACCTCCAGTAAATTTCTATTCATCACACATTTACTAGAGAAAGAAAATAAATGACTCAGCCGATTATTGTTAAAAATGAATACAATTTTTTAAAAATAGGTGGATGGATTGTTATGGAAGAAAATTCATTCAAGAAAAGAACTTGTACCAAACTGTTTTAGGCATAGATGTCATATACGCACCACGTTGGCGCGATTTTTTTCCGACGCAAATATCATATACACACCAGGATACTTAACTGGCGCCAGAGTGTCGTTCTTTTTTGCTTTCTTTGCTTGATATGGTAAATCGGATGTTGTTGTATATTTATTAATAAACTGTATATTAACTTTTATTTATTTATTTTTAAATTATATAAATTGTTTTGTTATATAGTTATTGATTAAACTTTTTTATTTATTGTTATTCCCTTTTTAAAAATATATATGTAATTCGTATTCGAGAACGAGGTTTTCGACAAATTGGTATCAGAAAAAAATCTCGCCAACGTGGTGCGTATATATCATCTGTGCCCTGTTATATTGCTATACAGGGAAAAACAAATTTAGGCATTTGATTGAGAATTATAGCTTGTTTAAATTTAGACTAAAAAATACGCAAATACGGCCATTTCCATAAAGAATTTGCACCAAATGTGAAATCATTCAAGGAAAAGGTTTAAAAGTTATTCAGATGTAAAATTTATGAGAAATTATTTTTTAATAAATTCAAACCAAATTGCAATGTGGGTATTTTTTTAATCATAACGAAAAAACTATTTGGCAGAATGAGCTAACACTTAGTATAAGCAGATTTGGATCTTCTAAAACTTGATTCCCGTTAACATTTTAATAGAAACGATACATGATTTTTTTTATTGTTTATTTTACAACTTATATATTATGATTTAAATATTCAAAAAATTATGTATCATTAGCGTAAAATATATATTCAAAAAACCCCTTCAAAATATATATTAAAACACATTTACTTGCTTAAGAAGTGGATTTCAATATAAGCATAAATAAAAAGAAATGTACCCAGCTAAACTAATGGCATTGAGCTCACAGACTATTCACACAAATTTTATATTATACTGTTATTTTAAAGGATAATGCCCCTAAAAAATAAATGAATTGGGATTAGCCCCCGTTTCCCCCCTTTATACTTTATCAATGAACCTCCAAATCTAATCAAGGAAACTCCTTAACGTAATAAACCGGTATACAAATTTGAAGCAAATCAGATAATTCTGCATGAAAAAACCATATCGCTAAATTAAGGGGGGGGGTCTAATCGCCCTTCCCCCACATTTATATTTAACTAATGAACCTCCAAATCTAATCAGGCAATCTCCTTATCAGAATGAACATGGAAAAAAAAAGTAAATTGAATAAATCTGCATGAAAATCTATTTATCTAAATTAAGGGGAGGGGACTTGCCCCCTTTCCCCATTTTATACTTAACTAATGAACCTCCAAATCTAATAAAGGAAGCACCATATCGGGATAAACACGTATATCAAATTTGAAACAAATGGAATAACTCTGCATGAAAAACCCATTTATCTAAATTAAGGAGGGAACTAGCCCCCCCCCCCTTTATACTTAGCAAATAAACCTTCAAATTTAAAAAAGGCAGCTCCTTAACATAATAAACCGGTATACCAAATTTGGAGCAAATCGAATAATTTTGCATGAAATACCCATTTATCTAAATTAAGATGGAAGTAGCCCCAACTTTCCCCCTTTATACTTAAATAATGAACCTCCAAATTTAATCAGAGACGCTCCACAACATAATAAACCGGTATACAATATTTAGAGCAAATCGAATAACTCTGCATGAAAACCCATTTATCAAAATAAGGAGGAGGGGGGGGGGAGGTTCTAGCCCCTTTCCTCCCTTTATACTTAACTAATGAACCTCCAAATCTAATCAAGACAGCTTCTTAACATAATAAACCGGTATACGAAATTTGGGGCAAATTGAATATTTCTGCATGAAAAACACATTTATCTAAAATAAGAGGTTAGCCCCCTTTCCCCCCTTTATACTTAACTAATGAACCTCCAACTTTATTCAGGGAAGCTCCTTAACATAATAAACCGGTATACTAAATTTGGAGCAAATCGGATAACTCAGCATTAAAACCCATTTATCTAAATTAAGGGGGGGTAGCCCCCTTTCCCCTTTACACTTAACCAATGTATCTCCAAATTTAATCAAGGCAGCTTCTTGACATAATATACCGGTATACGAAATTTGGAGCAAATCGAATAATTCTGCATAAAAAACATATTTATCTAAAATAAAGGAGGTAGCTCCATTTTCCCCCTTTATACTTTGCTAAGGAACCTCCAACTTTAATCAGGGAAGCTTCTTAACATAATAAACCGGTATACCAAATTTGGAGCAAATCGAATAACTCTGCATGAAAACCCATTTATCTAAATTATGGGAGGGTGGCCCCCTTCCTCTCTTTATACTTAACTAATGAACCTCCAAATGTAATCGAGGCAGCTTCTTAACTTAATAAACCGGTATACCAAATTTGGAGCAAATCGAATAATTCTGCATCAAAAACTCATTTATCTAATATAAGGGGGTAGCCCCCTTTATACTTAACTAATGAACTTTCAAATTTAATCAGGGAAGCGCCTTAACATAATAAACCGGTATACCAAATTATGAGCAAATCGATTAATTCTGTATGAAAACCCATTATCTAAATTAAGGGGTATAGCCCCCCTTTTCCCTTTTTACTTAACCAATAAACTCCCAAAACTAATCAGGGAAGCGCCTTATCAGAATGAACCTAGAAAAAAAATTGAAGCAAATCCGATGTTTCTATCAAAAGTTATCGCGGTATGTACATACAAACATACATACATACATACATACAGAACCGGCGGGCACATTAGCTCTCAAGCTTTGATAGCATGTGAGCTAAAAATATATTTAAAATGACACGTTTCGATTCATTTATTGAATCATCCTCTGAATATGCAAAAACACAAACACAATGTGGAAAAAAAAAAAAACTTTAAAACAGACATCTATTAAAACGTTAACATATCCTGCCCTCTATATTTTCAATATCACCTCTTGCTGATTCTATATTATAAGTGTTAGTAAACTTTTTAATGAATGCCTGTTTTTCAGTTTTTATGTGCATTGCGTTTGTGTTCTGTATTCTAAGGATGATTCAATGAATGAATCTAAACATGTCAATTTTTAATATATTTTTAATGTTTTTATTGAAATCGACATCTTTTAAGCAAGTAAATGTGTTTTAATATATTTTTGGAACATATATTTTATGGTATAGGTAATAGTTAGCTTAAATTAAGACTTTTTTACTTGTATTTAATAAAATATGTATCATAGCCTATGAAATTTTTAAATTAAAAAAGATTTATAAAGTATAAAAAAAAACTTTTTTTCTACAAAAATATTTTTATTCATTCAAAAAACATAGTATAATCAATAACTTATAACAATTCTTATTCGCAATTAATACAGCAATTATTCCCAACACTGCTAAAATCTATATATTTAAAACGCTAAGTGTTTTCTTTCGGCAGTCCGTGTGAAGAAACTACTGCATCAAATTACACCAATCTTTTTTTAAATGAAAGATATTTGGCCCCAGATTTGTTATCGTACATTCGTTTGATCAAATACTTTGTTAATTAGCCGTAATTTTAAATTAAAATTCTACTGTTGTATAAGTAGAAATCTGCCTTAGGAGTGACGCTCTTTACATGCGCAAAGATGCTCACTCAGTTGAACTATCACATCGCAGGTAGACGTTATCTTAAGTCTTAAGTTCGTCTGCTATTCAATCTAACTGTAAACAAACTTTTCTTTCTTTCACAAAATTAATATTATTTGTCTCTTTCAGCATTATTAACAATTAAAAAATTTATTGTGTCGATATTAAGAGCTAGATAGGTTCATTTCGGAGGGGAGGGGGGGGGGGTCATATTGTTTTGGTGATATTACACACAGAAGACAAACACAGTGATTTGAGGCTAAAAGTCTTATGTATTGCCAATAGTTACACACGAAGATTGGGAAACTAGTCTGTTAAGTTGTAGCTACTTCTTTGAAAAAAATAAGGTATCATAAATATTAAAACGCAAAACTATTTCTGTTAGATCAGAACTCTAATTCGAGATAACTGCGTATGCGTCATCTGTTTTTTGGACCTCTTCAATTTAGAAGAAAAAGAAACAAGTTCCTGATGGCGTAGTGGCTTTACACAGCAGCTTAAAGCTCGGAATTTTTGTAGGGGACGCAAGTTCGAATCGAAACCTGGCAAAATGTGTAATATTTTCGTCGATAATTCATTTCAGAAATGACATATTTTATTAGGAAGGGAAGTTATAGGATTTTTATCTTCTCATTATTTTTATCATTTGAATGCTTTATAATTAAATAAAATTTAACACTCAATAATATTTTGAAAAATAATGATTTTATATTTAAAATATTTAAGCTAAAATATTTTGCATGTAATTATCAATTAAATAAATTGAGCAGACCTACAATATTCGTTGTATTTTCTGACCATTATCAAGAATATACATGTACGTGCGTCAGAAAAAAAAAGTTTGTCATCCATTTGCGTAAAAAATGAAATTGAAAAAAAGAAAAATATTCGTATAAGAGCTATAAAAGAAATTACCTTGATATCCAGGTTTAATATTTAAAAAATAGAAAATAAAATTCAAGTAATAAAAAATATATATTAAATCGTTAGCTGCACCAAGTTTCAAATTTAGATTTTTAGAGAATGAGATAGATAAAAATAAAATTCGTGGTAGCTTTTAATGGTCGTGTAGTTAAACAAAAAAAAATAAATAAATAAATAAAAATTGTTATTAAAAAAATAGGCCGTAGTAAGTAAATATAAATTCTCTATCCGGTATTTTTTGGTAAATTTTTGATGAAAAGCAAGCATAATTGGTTGTAAATTATAAACATAGAATTCTTTCACTTCATTGAATAGGCTAGACTGACAGCACCATCTATCGTTGTAAAGAAATAGAAATCTCTTATGTAACATGGAAATTCGTCATTCAATAATTAATTTAAAAGCAACTAATTAAAAATTCAGGAAATTTTCTAATGAAACATTCAAGTTATTTACCGTTAAATCTTGACGGGCACTATCTAGTTCATTAGAATATTTTTCGTTTTTTACTGAAATAATCGAAATTTATTAAATATTTCTTTCCTTGGTTTGAAACAGATCTCAAAGAATTAGAAGGAAAAAAAAAGGAAAAATATGTCAAAAATATTTGGATCATGATATATGTTCGGAGAAATAAGCCTTAGCTATTTAAGGGGGCTCAGGGTTTGAAAATTTTTAAAAAATCGATTTTTATTTTAATATCTATTTTGATTATTTAATTAACACGTTGCAAAAAACCGCATAAAAATATTTGCATTTTTAACGGAGTTATGGGCATTTATGTAACAGTCGTTACAAAGCCGCACTCATTTAATTACAACTCTAAGTCGCGTTTTCTCAAAACTTGATTTTTGACAACTATCCGTAAGATTAAAAAAAAAAAAAAAAAAAAAAAAAAAAAAACTATTTGATGGAATGGCTTATTATTTTTTCTTTTTTGCATGCATATAACATCATTATCTATAGAATGAATTAATATATTTTAGATAGTTTAATATTTGAGTATTTTTAATGAAAAAAATGTTGTCTTTTTTAGGGTTTTTTACATTTTCAAATTTGAGAGGTTTTTTTTTAATAAGGTTCCTAAAGGAACCTGAGGGGACAGTGGAGCTTAAAATCCTTAAAAAAAAAATATATATATATATATATTTTTTTTTGTAAATTTCAACTTAAATATTATTCAAGGGTACATTATATACATTATGGCATGCATTTATCACAAAAAAATAAAAAATAAAAATACTTTTGAGAAAAAAATGGAATTTTACGCGTCGTCTTAGAAATCTTCGAAATGCCCCATGCGTCTTCCATATCAATGAAAATCCCCAATATTTTTTATAAAAGTTTGGTTTATATATAGAAATAAAATGGAGCATCGAATTTTATATATTTGAATTTAGAGGTAAAAAAATAAAAAAAAAAATCAAAATTTCAAAATTTTTTAGAAAAAATTTCAAAATTTTTCAAAAAAAATTTTTTTTTAACCTTTAAATTCAAATATATAAAATTCGATGCTCTATTTTATATCTATATATAAACCAAACTTTAATAAAAAAATATTGGGGATTTTCATTGATATGGAAGATGCAGGGGCATTTTGAAGATTTCTAACACGACGCATAAAATTCCATTTTTTTCTCAAAAATTAATTTTTTTTAATTTTTTTTTGCGATAAATGCATGTCATAATGCATATAATGTACTCTTGAATAATATTTAAGATAAAATTTACAAAAAATAAAAAAAAAATTTGAAAAATTTTGAAATTTTGAAAAATTTGAAAATTTTTCAATTTTTTATTTTTTTTAACCTTTAAATTCAAATATGTAAAATTCGATGCTCTATTTTATTTCTATATATAAACCAAACTTTTATAAAAAATATTGAAGATTTTCATTGATATGGAAGACGGATGGGGCATTTCGAAGATTTCTAACACGACGCTTAAAATTCCATTTTTTCTCAAAAATAAACTTTTTTTAATTTTTTTTGTGATAAATGCATGCCTTTATGTATATAATGTACCCTTGAACAATATTTAAGTTGAAATTTACAAAAATAAAAAAAAAATATTTTTAAGGATTTTAAACTCCACCGTCCCCTTAAGTGATAGTTACATCCTTAATTCATTCTATAGAGTAAAATTTCCTGATCATTGTAAAGAAAAAATTAGGTTCTTATGTCAATTTAACGTTAAGATATCTTACGGATGGTGATATGACACCTAAAATTTTTTCCGAAAATTGTGTTACATAAATTTTGCTATATTGTTTGTTTTATTACATTGAAGTACTTCCATTTATAATTCTATAGGACTACAAACATATCTTTGAAATACCAGAAAGTTTAAATTAGTTACATTGAATACTTCTGTTTTCATACGGACTCGAAGCGAGAGCTCTGTTTACATGTTTTTCGTTATCGATCAAGCCCTGAGACCCCTTAAGGGGAAAATATATAAAACAAGGGACAAAAATCTTTATCAACTAAATGTCAAAAGAAAAATGTTTAAACAAAATGATATTTAAGGGGTAACGTTACTGAAAAAAATATTGTTATATACAGGGTGAGTCTTAAATCATGGGACCAACTTTGAGGGGATGTAGAGCTCTGTATAACAAACAATTATTGTATGGAAATGTATGTCCGGAAGTGACGCGTTGAGGTTCAAACACCAGGGAGCAATTGGCGCTTTTTTTATTTCAAAAATTCTCGTTCATACCTGGAAATTCCTATACTAGCCTTTTCTTTATTTGAGACAGACATTTCATGATTACATACAGAAAGTATTCTCCTTTAAAAATTTCCGGTTAGAAATCTAAATTTTTGATTAAAAAAACACAAAACTGGTAAATCTGTCAAATTTTCTTTATAAATTAAGCGAACAAAATATGAACGAATAGGACATGCACATTTGTTACAAAAATACTTATACGGGAATTATATGTAATTTAGATTAGAGGTTCGGGGATATAGGAAGAATTCATTTCGATACAAGAATGAGGTTTCATAATTGAGCGCAAAGAGAAGATTTTACCACTTGAAAAAATACGTATATTTTAAATTCAACTATTCGAAATTAAATACATTTTATTGCGTCTGTATACTTTCTTCGCCTAATTCGAAAATATTTCATCACCTGAATTAAACTTATTTTATTTTTACTTTCATACATTTATATGTATATCTTTGTCTATACGGAAAATCACTTTAGGAGCAAAGGTATATAGACATAAATAGAACAATTCAATAATCTAGCATTTCGCAAATTTCAAACTAACGATTTATTTGTTATACATTTTTTATACTTATGGAATATTTCAAGGTGGATTTATTTTCATTTAGAATTAACTGTATAAAGAAAACAAAATATTTCATTAAAAGATAGAAGTTGCATGCATTTGATATAATTTTGATTTTAACAGATTTATAAGTTAATAAAAAACAAGTTATATGGCATTAATACAATAATGGAATTATTAAAGGGTTTTATAATGAGATGAAATATAATTTTGAAATAAAATTATTTTCGTCGTCAGAAATTTTTATTTAAGAAGTATTCGAAATAATCAAATTTTCAATACACAGTGTATTTTAAAAGAAACAAAATAAACTATCGAAATAATCTTAAAACTAAAAAAAGTATCAACTGAACGGAAAACGAATCTTTTTGTACAAATCTTTCTTTCGTTTTATTTTCAGTTCAGTGAGTTGAAACAGTTTCACAAAGCTGTGGCTGAAAAAAGGTAGAAAAGATGTCAAAATTTCTTTATGTGTCATGATACATATCATAGAGAAAAAAAACTGGGAGATTTAGTCGCAGAACATGGAATTTACAGAGGGTGAACAAGAGATTATCAGAGTGAAAGTTGAAAAGTAATTTTCGAAGAAAAATCTAGGCCAAAACTATTTCATTTTCTTTTTCTTCTAAAATATAAAATAAACGTGTTAAGATATGAAACATTTAATCAGGAAACTTGTTATTTTTTATGTTTTACCATTTTATGGAAGTAAATTACTTTCATTTAAAATGTCACAATATCTAAAACTGATAAGAAATGAAAGATTTAAATACGGGGTCATAAAAATGTCTCCTGATTTTAAAAATAAATTGAACGAGATATATGCAATCAATCGGTGCAAAACTAACGTGAAATTGTAGAACATCTGATGGAGTTTTGGCAGTGGTGATTGCAGATATGACTGTGCGTATATGCCGATGCCCCTTCGTGACGCGATGTCATTTCACTCGCCAGTAATTTATTTCACAGGAACCGTGGTGAGTGTATAACACAGCGCAGTGCGTGTTGCGGTACACCGAGTTTAAATCTGTTATAGTGCTACAACCAAAGAAAACATCATTTTCGCCATGCGTATGGAGAAGATCCAATTACAAACAAAATTAGTGTTCCTTGGTTTAACCAGAATAAAGCGCACTGAAAGGATATCGACTACAGCTTAGATGTTTTCCGAGCAATAGGGGAGATCACATTGAAGTTTTCTAAGTAGTTGTAGTAAAAACTCACAGATTTTTACAATCTAACAGTATAAAAAGAACATAAATGGATTATCTTTATTAAAGTCTTAGTTATTTTCATTCGAAATCAGGACACCTTATACAAGGTAGACCGAAAAAAGGTTGAAACTCGATTTAATTCTTTACCTGTTGGAGATAAATCGGCACTGAGAATTTCAAAAGTGTTATAAAAAATAATAAACATCTGTATATGAATGATATGTCCCTTGGTTAATACGGAAAATGTTACACGTTTGAATTTTCTATCTAGTTTTTCTAAACAAAACATGTGAATTAGAAAATTATTCCTTCTACCAAAACAAGATCCTTTCAAAAAACGGAAAGGGCTTTCACATATGTTAATACACCAAGTAATATGCTCTGTAATACGGGATACCCGAAATCGATCCTTTGGTTTCGTTAAATTACATTCATTATTGCTCAAATAATGAACAATATCAAAATTCCGTGTTGAGATTTAAAGGGACATGCTGTAGTTCTTACTCAATAAAAAGCTTGAAACTGCAGTACCCTGAACAAAAACTATTCATTGTAACATTTTCTACCCACCTGTAAATTACTGAAAAGTTATTTTGAATCATTTTACATAATATGCCGAGAAGCAGAAAATTTCACAAAGTCAAAATTTCTTTTGAGCTAATATATGAATCAAAATTACGCGTTCTTATGTAAAAAACAAAAGAGCATTTCTAAATCAAGAATGATTAGAATTAGATTTAGCATATAAAGTGTATAAAGGTTTTCATGAAATAGGAATTGTGTGCTTTATATTTATGTTACTATTCAAGTTACATTTTTTATTGATTCATTGCTACCACTCTTTTGATTCGTGTTATATACTTTATCCTTAAATAAGGAGAATATTTTTATTTTTAAAAAGTAGTATCAATCAAGAAATCTGAATAAACAAAAAGAAGCAACATGCAGCACTGCCTTACAAATAGAAATGAAATTTTACTTTTTAACTTTCGATTTTGGGAGAAAATATTTTAATATTTTATTTCTAATGTGCTTTTAACTCTTTTTTTATATAAAATTCGCTTTTAACTTTACCTAGACACTGACTTGGATACTTTGACACCCAATGGAAAATTTTCTATATAAATTTATTTCTAAATATGTTATTAAAAAACAATTACTATCCGTCTACAGAAGGCAGATATAATGGTTTATCTTCAAAGCATATTCTTCTTACAATGTATTATTCTACCATTATTTGCAAAGAATATTGATTTTACATTAAACAAATGTAGTGATGAATTTCAAAACAATTCTTTAAATAAGACTTTGAGTAAAATTTTCTATTAAAATTTATCGGAATTTGCAAAGAGTTTTTCTTTTTATATGATAAGGCATTAGCATGCTTCTTTATCAAATTGTACACTATAATGTCAATCAAATATTAAGCAAAGTTAAGGTGATAGTTGTTGAAGTACAATATATGCAGGACAAAATAAGTTTTGAGCAGTGGAACTTTTCTAACTTAAAGCAAACTAGTTTCGGCAGCATTTAGCATACAGTCGTTAGTGCGAAGGATGATAAAACTTAGCTGATTTATATTAAAGTGAAACACATTCCAGTAATATTTATTGACAAATAGAATTACTGGAAATTAGGGAGATCAGTCAATATAGAATCGTAAAGGGAAATATTAACTAATGATATGGAAAAATATTAGTATTATTTTATATATAATATATCCATGAAAACCTTCTTACTTATGACATTTTTTATATTACCAGACATTCACGTATAAAATTCTATTAGCTGTTCCCCGTAATTTACCGTAATTTTATTGGTCAATTAACCTATCCTTCAAATCCGATTCTCCTACATGCATATGGGCAAAATTCCATCATTCTTTTCACTAATACAGGTACGCTAAATGGCACCAAAATTATTCGGCATTTATTAAAAAATAAATATGCAACAAAATTATAAAAAAAATAAAATAAAATAAAAAATATGAATAAGAATATTTTATCTCAAATAGGCAGGTCTTCAAAAGTGTTACGACTAATATTATGAGAAATGTGTTAAAATAAATTCTATAATTATTCTACGTGCTCAATAGATGATGTTGGTCTACAGTTACTGATGTGTTATACTTTTATAAAGTTTAACTAGTCGGATATGCCAATCAAAACTTTCTCGTTTCTCATACATTTTATTATTTCAAAAAGTAGTTGCACATTTTAATCATTCACTGTTATTAATTCAATCAGTGTTGAATTAAGGTGGTGGTGCGGCTGGGGACATTCCTCCCGGAGCAATGCCCCCCCCCCCCCGAAACTCTATAATATGCTGCTTCCCCTCGGAGCAACAGAAATCCCTACCGGAGAAAAGTCTCTGCATTCAACACGTACTACACAAACTTTGATTTCCATCTTAAGGGGTCTTGTACCTTTTCAACGCGACGAAAATCAGCAAAAAACTATCAAAGTTTGAATAGGTGTATCTTCAAAACATTTTTCATGTATAAACAGGAAATTTTGACTATTGTTTAAACAGATTAGATTTTTTAATGTACTACCATTAGAAACTTAATAGCCTTTCACAGAATTCATGGATTATTGAAGTTAAAATAACTCCTTTATTACTTTGTAAGTCATTGCGCTCATGATATCTTGAGAACGTATTAATGGATTGTTATACAATTTGAAACAGATGATAAGCACATTTGTGCGTTTAAAATGACCTACTTTTAATTATTTACAATGGTAAGATTTTTAGTTATGGTTATTTTTATTCATTAAAAGTTTTTAATAAAAATGATTTTTTTTTTAGAAAAGTACTTTTTTACATGGTTAATAAAATAATTTTGTTCTAAGACTGTATAATTTTAAAAAGTCCTTCCGGCCAGTGCCGGGAGGAAGAGGTAGCTTTCATAATCCTTATTTAAAAAAAGCCAAATTATATCATTCAAACACACGAAGCTCAATTTAGTGGAAACCGAATATAGGAGATTCAATACTAATTTTTATCAATATAATGAATGAGAATTTCGCGAAGTTAGTCAGCTTTATCCAAGCTGCTTTTCTTTGAAGTAACATATATTTGGCTGCCAAATTCGGCAATTTCTTAAAGTGCCTGTCATTTTAAGACAACATGGTGGATGAGGCTAAGCAGTGAACTCGGTCGAGACCTTAGTAATTGCTGTGCACATGCTCACTCACATCGGAATCGGTTAATATATAGGAGTGCTGTCGCATGCAAAAAATCAGATTTTTCAAAATGTCACCCACAATAGAAATTGAAACTGCTATATCTGAGCCATTTTTTAAGGTAAAGACAAACAAAAAATGCTCCTGAATTCTTATATCAAGGTCAAATACTTAAGAAAGAAACCCTTTTCAATTTCTAATTTTTTTGCACCTCACTATAAATATATATATATATATTTTAATTTAATGGTCGCCATTTTGAAACAAGATGGCTGATGAATCTGGCCAGCGAACTTGGTCGAGGTGTTGATGTATACTATCCACTAGCCTTCTTACATCGAAATAGGCGAATACGTGTGTTATCGCGTGACAAATACAAGATCGTTTCAAAATGTTAGCCATGCTAGAAATTCAAAGTGCTATAAATCAACCATTTTTTAAGATATAAACAAAAGAACAAATTTTCAGAAACAAAAACTGCTCCGGAATCTTTGTATCAAGGTCAAACACATAAAAAAATCTTTTTCATTTTCCAATTGTTTAATACCTCATTTTGAATTTTAAATTTAATTTTTTTTAAATGGCAACCCTTTTGAAACAAGATGGCGAATGAAGCTGGCCAACGAACTCGGTCGAGACATTGGTATGTACTATGTACAGACCAAGTTACATCCAAATAGGTTCATAATTACGCCTGTTGTCGCGTGACAAAAATCAGGTCGTTTTAAAATGTCAGCCACAAGATAAATTCAAAATGCTATTACTAGGCCATTTTTATTAGATATAGACGAAAGAAAAACTGTTCCGTAATCTTTGTATTAAGGTAAAACACATACAAAAAAAAATCTTTTTCACTTTCCAATTTTTTTGGTATCTCATTTAAATTTTTTAATTTTTTAATTTTTTTAATGGCCGCCATTTTGAAACAAGATGGCGGATGGAGCCGGCCGACGAACTCGGTCGAGATATTTGTATGTACTATGTACACACCAAGGTACATCCAAGTCGGTTCATAAATACGCCTGTTATTACGTGAGAAAAATCAGGACGTTTCAAAATGTCAGCCACGCTAGAAATTCAAAATGCTATAACTCAGCCATTTCTTAAGATATAGACGAAACAAAAACTGCTCCCGAATCTTTTTATCAAGGTCAAACACATAAAAAGAAAATATTTTTTCAATTTTTAATTTTTCGGTACCACATTTCAAATTTAAATATTTCTTAAAAATTTAAATGGCCACCATTTTTAAACAAGATGGCAGATGAAGCTGACCAACAAACCCGGTCGAGACATTGGTATGTACTATGTATAAACAAAGTTACATCCAAATCGGTTCATAAATACGCCTTTTATCGCGTGACAAAATTCAGGACGTTTCAAAATGTCAGCCACGCTAGAAATTCAAAATGCTATAACTCAGCCATTTTTTAAGATATAGACAAAACAAAAACTGCTCCGAAATCTTTGTATAAAGGTCAAATACATAAGAAAAAATATTTTTCCATTTTCAATTTTTTGGTACCACATTTCAATTTTTAAATTTTTAAAAAAATTTTAAATGGCCGCCATTTTGAAACAAAATGGCGGATGAAGCTGGCCAACGAACTCGGTCGAGAGATTGGTATGTACTATGTACACACTGAATTACATCCAAATCGGTTCATAAATACGCCTTTTATCGCGTGACAAAATTCAGGACGTTTCAAAATGTCAGCCACGCTAGAAATTCAAAATGCTATAACTCAGCCATTTTTTAAGATATAGACGAAACAAAAACTGCTTCGGAATCTTTGTATAAAGGTCAAATACATAAGAAAAAAGTATTTTTCCATTTTTAATTTTTTGGTACCACATTTCAAGTTTTAAAATTTTTTAAAAATTTTAAATGGCCGCCATTTTGAAACAAAATGGCGGATGAAGCTGGCCAACGAACTCGGTCGAGACATTGGTATGTACTATGTACACACCAAATTTCATCGAAATCGGTTCATAATTACGGGAGTTACAGTGTGACATAGGTCAGATATATATATATATATATATATATATAGATATATATATATATATATATATATATATATATATATCAATTTTGAACGGAGGGTGGTTTCGGGGTCTGGGGGTCATGATCGATGAAAATATACCAAAATTTTTTGAAATCGCTTTCCTCCGAACGGCTGCAATAGGTAGCTTTTTTGTAAAGAAAGCTACCTAAAATACATATGTTTTTATTACGTATATCGAATTTCATAACAATCTATACATATGTTCTGAAGATAAAATGCGCGCAGTTACGTAAAAAAAGAGCTATTCTAATTTCAACAGTTCATAAATTCTGTGAAAGACTGGTCAGTTTTCAATGATAGTATATTAAAAACTAAATCTGTTTAATCAATAGTAAAAATTTCATATTTATACATAAAATGGTTCTGAAGATTCGCTCAGTCGAACTTTGGATGTTTTTGCTGATTTTCAGCGAGTTTAAAAGGTACAAGACCCCTTAAGTTTCGGCTTCATTATACTAATCGGAGTAAAAACGAGTTAATCTCAAGTATAATATTTAACAAAGTCAAGACTTTACGTTATTCTGTTGAACATCAGTTGCTTGAAAATCGCCGGGTTAGCTAGATGCAAATTGCCCGTTGCTGCATGAACAGCCGATGCACAACAGAACTATTGAAAATCACTATTACAGTGCCCCCTGCACGCTCATTGTTCCCAAATTCACGTGGGACCTGCTGGCCATAGTAAAAAATATACACTAAAAGTCTGGTTTAATTCTTTAATTAGCTTCATACACTTTTCGATGGTACAATATTGAAAATGGCACAAAATCGCTATTACAGCGCCCTCTTCCAGCAGAATATTTCCAAATTGAAAGAGTACAGACTGACCATAACCAAAAACATACACAAAAATTTGGTTGAATTCTATGCATAACTTAATACACATATCTATGGTACAATAATGAAAATGCTACAAAAATGGCTATTAGAGTGACCCCTTCAGGCAGAATTATATATTAATGAGAGCATACTGGCCATAGACAAAAAAATATACAAAAATTTTGTTCAATTCTATGCATAACATCACACTCTTATCCATGGTACAATAATGAAAATGGCACACATACCGTTATTACGGCGCCCCCTTCCGACAAAATCATTCCAAATTCATGAAGCAAAAAAAAAAAAAAGGTTCAATTCTATGCGTAACTTGACAGGCCGACTGACAAATATTTTGTATATATGTTTTTCAGAATCTCTTATCCGTAAAAATTGTAGATTCGACGAAAACTGAAAGTCGAAAAAAATATCCTTTGCAATACTTTTTTTTTAGGAAAAAGAAATTTAAAAAATGCTAATTCTGCATCTATTAAATAAAAAAAATACTCATTTCAAACATTTGGGGATGGAAGTATTTTATTTATTTTGAATTATACATAATATTTTCCGATTTAGGAAAAAAGGAAAGACATGCAAAGAACTTTAAATTATTATTATTTTTCAGAAAATAAGTACAGTTAGATAGATAACAATTTAACACCTTGTAATTATATATTATTTCCAATTGCTAAAAATGTGTACGATTAAAACTTTAATAACAGTAAAATAGTTTTATTTGTCTATTGACATGTTTCAACTCCTCCCGAGTCACTTTCAAAATAAATAAATAATGACATTCTGAAATTGTACGGTCTATGAACCAATGAACTGAAACGTCAACGCACATTACTTTTTAGATGCGTACGTCATTATATAAATACGTAGCACCTTTAGTCGTCGTTTGATCCATCTGTCTGGCTGTCTGTCCGTCCATCCGCATATAACCGAGTAAAAACTACCCAACCAAATGATCTGAACTTGTAAATATATAATTGTTGCAAAATTTTGTCGAGTCATTTCAAATTTTAGTAAAATCGGATGTATAGTTTAATTACAGGGACAGCCAAAATTTTTCCGTTACATTTCGACCAATGGGGAAAAAAAAATATTTCAAGTGCATTTTGATGATGTTACAGCCTTTCGAACAGAATGAAATTGATGTGCACTTATGAAGTGCATTAAAATATACATTCAGTACATTATGCGGTGCAAAAAATATTTATAAAACTAGTTATATTATGTACGCACCCCATTTGCCACGTTTTACGTGCAATTTCTAACTTGTTTTATTTTACTTGGATGTTTATTTCTAATTTCTAAACACACCCTTGATTACCTCGAGCCACTACTTAGCCTCGAGCCTTGAGTACTTACCAAAACTTTGTCTCGAGGTACTCAAATGTTTAGAAAATAGAAATAAATATCCAAGTTAAAAAAAAAAAAACTGCGTTACATTATAAAATGAATGATGGCGGTTTGATGATCAGTTTATTGCATAATAGACCGTGTAATAAGAGACTGTCAGTACTTGTTTTGAAAAAGACGCTGAATGAATTGAAAAATGTCCACAGTCAAATCTTACACGTACAGTTATTTAATAAGTAAATAATAATAAATAATAAGTACATAAAAATACTTTAAATAATAAGTATATATATTAAATAATAAGTACAGTTATTTAATAAGTAAATAATAATAAATAATAAGTACATAAAAATACTTTAACACTAGAACGGCGGTAGGGGTCATTTTGACACCTGAGTACTTTCGTCCGTTGATTACTTTTGTTTGCTTGGGCGAAATCGTTTGAAATTTTTTGACTTTTCCTAAATAGATAACATATATTTCTAAAAAAAAAATCAGCTTTCTAGATTTGTTAGTTTTTGAAATATGAACTTGTATTCCTAGAACGGCGGACGGGGGTCATTTTGACCCCATTAGTAAAATACTCTTTGTACTCGAAGCTGCTTTTGTTGCTATACTATATGTTCGAGGAGCAATAAAAAAAAATGGTTTAGATTTATATTCATTGTCGTCCAAGGCATGAGGAATACTATTTTGCAAATAAACTATCTCAAGAGATAGATTCAAAGAAAGAAAAATATTTTTTAGGTTTGATGAAAAGACAACAGGATCTAGCAGACTACAGACTGATAAATTTGCTCTTGCATCTAAAATGTGGAATAAATTTATTGAAAATTGCAAAACATGCTGCCGACCAGGACAAAATATTACAGTTGATGAACAATTGTTCGCATCTCAGGATAGATATAAATTTACGCAATATTTGCCAAATAAATCGGATAAATTTGGAATAAAATTTTTGTGATCTGTTGACTTTGATACTAAAAACCTCTTGGATGAATTTATTTATCTGGAAAAGGATGAAACAGCAAATCCATAATTACGTTTATCGGAAAATGTTGTCGTGAAATTAACAGATCCCCATCTAAACGAAGGGAGGAATATTACGACAGATAGCTATTTTACTAACATCAAATTAGCAGAAATGTTAAAAGCTAAAAATACAACTTTGGTTGCACAATGAAAAAGAACCGAAGAGAAATTCCTATATCATTGAAAATATGCTAAGTACTCTTTATTCATCGAAGATAGTGGAATGTGATAATATGACACTTACCATCATCTATCAAGCCAAAAGAAAAAAAATGTGTTTTTCTACTGAGCTCATTACATTCTACTGTAAAAACTGAAGACGGTCTCAAGAAGTTGCACGATTCAATAGAATATTACAACGCAACGAAGTATGGTATGGATATCCATGATCAGATGTGCCGAAAATACTCCGTGAAATCGGCTTCTGGACAATGGCCTGTACATATCTTTTTCAATATTTTGGATAATGCAGCTTTAAACGCCTGGATAATATATAAAAGTGTAACAGACAAGCCTATCAGTAGAAGAGATTTTCTATTAAATTTAGGAGATGTGTTCAGAATGGATCTTATGGTTTCAAATCTCCCAAAGATCTTTCCTGAGTCTTCAGAAAAAAACAAAAAAAAAACACGAAAATAAAATAGATATCAAGAGAAACAATGTCAAGTACAGACATGCAATGGCAACAAATCTCAAGAATTTTGCACACCATGTTTCAAAGTTGTGTACTGGAAAAATTGCTTTTTTTTTTTTTTTTTTTTTTTTTTGTTACAACTGAATTAATTCCTAATACGTGTGAACAATTTGGAGTAAAATGTACTGGAAAAATTACTTTTTTTTTTGTTACAACTGAATTAATTCCTAATACGTGTGTACAATTTGGAGTACTATAAGCATTAAATAAAATTGAAAGAGAATGCTTAACATATTAACCATTCAGCTACACTTATAATGAAATAACGAAAACAACAGAACATATTTCTCATTTATGGATTTAGAGAGTGAATCATTCGGCGAGTAAGTAGATGAAAATATAAATATATATTATTTTATAAATTGTGTTTTATTTTAGTTAACATTAGTTTGTGAAACCATTAATTTTAAATCGATTTTTATATCAAATTAATGAGTTTTTTGAGTAGTCGTAGTATGATCCAATTAATCGCCCTGTTGGCGTTACATATACAGTACTTTAAAAATTCAATAAATTATCGAGTATAATTAAATATAAATTATGAAATACACGTAAATTACATATTTTTGCCAATGTATGGCATTTAAAATTGTTTTAGCGTTGTTATTTCAGTAGTTTCATCGAGGTGTCAAAATGACCCCTTCCCGCCGTTCCAATAGGTAAGATTTTCCCGCCGTTCTGGTGTTAAATAATAAGTAAATAATAATAAACAATAAGTACATAAAAATACTTTAAATAATATGTATATACATTAATAATAAGTATATATATTAAATAATAAGTACAGTTATTTAATAAGTAAAATCTACAAGGTATTACACTTTTATTTTGTTGAAAATAATCATAGCATTACATTAAATTCTTATTAATTTCTTTTTGTACAACTATGTTTATTGTGATTGGTTGTTTAATGTAGCTTTCTTTCACGGCCGCCAATTCTCCGCCATGGGCCTTGCAAAATCTATAAATACCTTTAAATTTTCTGTTTTCTTTCAGTATGTTTGTGTAATTGTTCTTGTTAATATCAAATATACTCACTTTGATCCACGTCTTTATGTCTGCCTTTTTTATTTATTTTAACAGCAGAGCGTTGGTTCTAGCAAGTGTTGAAATGAGCTGCGAGACATACTGACGCCGTTATCTTTCTGTTTTTCATTTCTGCTGGGATTTTGAGTGAAAAAGATTTTATCTTACTTTTTATATATTTTATCGAGCAGAATGGATTCTTCAAAGGATGTTTACGGCATCCCTCTTTTTGAAGGTGATGGAAAAGTTTTTTCGGTATGGAAACGAAGAGTAATGGCAATTTTTGCTGCTAAAGAATTGGAAAAATTCTTGGAAATTGAGGCGGCTCCCGACAATGCCGCCGATGTCGTGAAAGCAAAAAAGGCTTACGCTTTATTATTATCATTATTAAGTGATAATGTTCTTGCATCACTTCAAGATGAAAATACAGCTCATAAAATTTGGATTAAATTAGAACGCACTTATGATACAAAGCGTGCAGTGAATCAAATTTTAATTCGGAAGAGATTGGCAACGATTAAGAAAGATCGTACAGTTTCTATGAGAAATCACATTGATGAAATAAATAAATTAATTTCGGATCTTAAGCTGTCTGGGGCAGAAGTTAATGAAACGGATACTATTGTTTATATTTTGATGTCATTGCCTCAGGAATTTGAAAATGTTAAGATTGCTTTAGAAAACCAACCGAATTCTGTTTTGACATTAGATTTCGTGACACAAAGATTATTAGATGCTGAAGCACTTCTTTTGGATTCAAAGAAAGAAAAAGTATATACTAAGGCTGCTCATGATAATACTGCATTTGTGTCGACTCGCAAAGAATTCTTTTGCAAAATTTGCAACTCTAAAGGGCATACAGCGAAATATTGTAGAAAGAAAATTACTTGCCATTCTTGTGGAAAATTCGGACACATAAAACGTAACTGTAAAGCTGTTAAAAATTCAAATGAAGAAAAATTTGCCTCTTCAGCTGTTTCTTTCGTTGCTGGAAATGCTTCCAGGAAAAGGAATGAATTTATAGTAGATTCCGGAGCAACTTCCCATATGTGTTCTAATGAGAATTATTTCGCATCCTTAGTACCTTCTTCAGGAACTATTAAATGCGCATCAAAAGCAACGAATCTAGAAATCAAAGGTATTGGAAATATTAATGGAAAACTGTCAAATGGAATGGAAATTACTTTAAAGGATGTCCTTTATGTTCCAGACTTAAACGGGCAACTCATTTCCGTTAGGAAAATTGAAAGTGCAAATTATACAGCTATTTTCAAGAACCAAAAAGTATTTATCGAAAAAGGGAGAAACCGTTTTTACTTCGGTGAACGGGATTTGAATGGACAATACGTAAGTGACTTTGTCTCTGTTTACGAAACCGTTCTTACTTCAAAGAAAAATCATTGTGATATCTGGCATCGCAGACTTGGTCATCCGAGTGACAAAGTATTGAAAGATATGAAGCTTCCGGTACCTGATTCTTTTTGTGATATTTGTGCTCGGGCAAAACAGAGTGCAACACCAATGGGAAGAGGACCAAGAAAAAGAGAAACCAAGCCAATGACTTTGATTCATAGTGACATTTGTGGACCTATTTTTCCGACAACCTTTTCTGGCGAGCGCTATTTTATGACTCTTATCGATGATTTTTCTCGTTTTACTGAAGTACGTTTACTGAAACATAAAAGTGAAGTCTCAGAAGAATTAAAAATGTTCTTAAAATCCAACCCTACAGTGAAGAAAATTAGATGTGATAACGGGAAGGAATATTTTTCTAATGATTTAGTGAATTTTACTAGAGATCTTGGTATAGTGATAGATCCCGCTCCTCCATACACGCAATCTTTGAATGGAGTAGCTGAACGCTGCAATAGGTCGCTTCTGAATATAGGACGTGCTTTGATTGCTGAATCAAATTTACCAAAGACTTTTTGGGGTCAAGCTATCCTTTCAGCAGCTTACTTGAAAAACCGAATGCCAAGCAGCACTATTGAGAACAAAACTCCGTACTTCCTGAAATATGGAGAAGAAGCCGATTTCAAGCACATACGTGTTTTTGGATGCAGTGCTTACATGTTAATTCCTTCCGTTCATCGAAAGAAACTTGACGATAGGTCTAAATAAATGATCTTCATTGGTTATTCTTCAATGGGATATACATTACTAGATCCTGAAACGAAACGCATAACTGTATCAAGAAATGTGAAATTCGACGAGGAGAAAAGGGAAAATGTTCAGTCGAAACAATACATTCTAGAAAATTCAGAACCAGTCGATAATGAAATTGATCCAGATGTTCTAGAAAATACGAGTGATGAATTAGATGATCCTGAAGAGAAAGAAGACAAAACAAGAAAATCTGAAAGATTTAAAAAGCAACCTGTACGGTATCCAGATCCTGAAGTTTACGAAGCATTACTTTGCCAACAAGAAACATTAACGTTTGATGATATCAGATCCCTCCCTAGTGATGAACAACGCTTGTGGAAAGAAGCTATGGACGCGGAGATTGAAAGTATGAAAATCAACGATGTCTGGGATCTTGAAATATTACCACCTGACAAACGACCTATTTCCTGCAAATGGGTATTTACCATCAAAAGAGATGGTCGACATAAGGCAAGACTCGTAGCTCGTGGATTTATGCAAAAAGAAGGGCTAGACTATAGTGAAACCTTTTCCCCTGTAATAAGTATGCCAGCTTTACGTTTGGTTCTTATTTTGTTTTTAAATGAAGACTTATATGCATCTGTGTTAGATGTTAAAACAGCGTTCCTGAATGGTAAGTTAAATGAACTTGTTTTTATGGATCAGCCGCAAGGCTATGATGATAAAAGTGGGCGAAAGTGTAAACTTAAAAGAAGTTTATATGGTTTAAAACAAGCCCCACGACAATGGTTTGAAAGGTTTCATGAATTTATTTCAAAGTTAAATTTTAAATCTTGTGATAATGAACCTTGTATTTTTATTCGGTATAATAATGATCATTAAATAATTATTGCTTTGTATGTAGATGATATGTTAATTGCAGGTTCAGATGTAAATGAAACTAATGTAGTTATTTCCCTATTACATAACGAGTTTCACATGTCAAAATCGGAAAGTGTTTCAGAATTTCTAGGTATTCAAATGAAATTCAATTCTGATAGTTTAATAATGGATCAAGAGTCTTACATAATTAAATTGTTAAGTAAGTTTAATATGCTAGATTGTAAACCCAGTGACATTCCTATTTCTCATAAGTCCACCCCATCTCATTTCAAAAATGGTAAACCTTTTAATGGCCCATATCGTGAACTTGTAGGTTGTTTATTATATTTAGCTTATATTTCTCGACCTGATATTTTGTATGCTATTAACTGTTTAAGTCAATTGCAAGAAAATCCTACTGAAATTGCATGGAAAGCACTTAAGAAAATCTTAAGATATTTAAAAGAAACATTGTCTTTAAAACTTGTGTATAAAAAGCAAAATTCTGATCCTAAATTATCCATGTATGTTGATGCTGATTGGGGGGCTAACACAAATGACCGCAAATCAGTAACAGGTTATATTTAAATGTTTTGTAACATGCCTGTTCTGTGGTGTTGTAATAAACAAAAATCAGTTGCCTTATCGTCAACTGAAGCTGAAGTCATTGCTTTAACTAAAAGTTTGCAAGACTTGTTATGGTTTAAAAATATTGCTAGTGAAATTGTAAATATTAAGGATTTAGTAATTTTTGAGGATAATCAATCATGTATAAAATGTATCAGTAATGAGAGTAATTATGGTAGAAAGAAACACATTGATATTAAATTGAAATTTGTTCGCAATATTATAAAAGAAAATAACATCAAAATTGAATATGTTCCTACGAATATGCAAATTGCTGATTTATTTACAAAGGCATTACCTAAAGTTAAATTTTATGAACTATTATTTCTTTGTTGTTTGTACAAGTAATGTTTAAATTGTGTCATATTATTATTAATGATTGATTTCAAGAAATTTCTTTGTTTTTCTGATGTAATGCTAGATTATGGGCGGGTGTTGAAAATAATCACAGCATTACATTAAATTCTTATTAATTTCTTTTTTTACAACTATGTTTATTGTGATTGGTTGTTTAATGTAGCACGGCCGCCAATTCTCCGCCATGGGCCTTGCAAAATCTATAAATACCTTTAAATTTTCTGTTTTCTTTCAGTATGTTTGTGTAATTGTTCTTGTTAATATCAAATATACCCACTTCGATCCACGTCTTTATGTCTGCCTTTTTAAATTTATTTTAACATATTTAATTAACGTTGTACAATTGTACAGGAATTTGATTCAAGGGAGCTGTTCTTTATTTATTTAATCTTTTCCTAACTTAATTCGAATAACTTTTTTATTCGATTTCCAATTACTATTCAAGCATCATGACAGACCTTCAAAATATAACAGTTGAATACAATAAAAGGAATATGATGTAGTGGATGTTCGACACAAAAAATACACGGGGAAAATTTAAATAACTCAGAAAAAAAAAGTTTGTGACTATTATAGTTATTTTCCCCCAACCCTTCAATTGTATTTCATTACTTTTCCGTCTCTCTGTTATTTACGAATAGTATAAAAACACGTACATAAAATGTAATAAAAATAGTATAAATGTATAATAATAAATAAAATATAAGTCCAGTCAGTTATATTAAATAATATCAAAACTTCTGTAAGTAATATACTATCCTTTTGCAAGATATGAGGTACGGCATTCAAAAAAGTAGCTTTCTGCAATTTAAGTAGGAATATTTTGTTTTATTTTTAATATCGTTGTTACTATCATTTATTTCCTTTATAATTTATGTTCATGTTTATTACTTTCTTCTATCTTCAATAGAAGAAAGTATTGTAATTGAAATTTTTTTCGACTTCCGGTTTTCGACGGATTTACACGTTTTAGGGATCAGAGATCACGAAAAATATGTTTATACAAAATGTCTGTCTGTCCGGGTGTCCGTGTGTCGCCGTTGTACCATCAAAAATTGTATGAAGTTATGCATAGAATTAAACCTTTTTTTTTTTTTAAGTTCTCGGCTATAGTAAGCAGGTCCTTCCCTAATTCGGAAAAAAATCGTAGGTAGGGGAGCTGTAATAGCGATTTTTGTGCATTTTGAATATTGTACCATCAAAAAGTGTATGTAGTTATGCATAGAATTGAATCAAAATTTTTGTGTATATTTGTGGCAATAGCAAGAAGGTGTTTCCTGAATTTGGAAAAATGCCGCCGGTAGGGGGCGCTATAATAGCGATTTTTGTGCATTTTGAACATTTTACCACCGAAATGTGTATGAAGTTATGCATAGAATTGAACCAATTTTTTTGTGTATGTTTTTGGCCATGGCAAGAAGGTCCTCCCTGAATTTGGAAAAATTCCGCCGGAAGGGGACGCTGTAATAGCAATTTTTGTGCAATTTTCAATATTGTACCATCGAAAAGTGTATGAAGTTATGCTTAATTCTAATAAAAATACTAATAAAACTAATTATAATGAAATATTGACATGATATAGAAGAAAGTTTTGATTTGCACATTCAACTAGTTTTTTTTTTTTTTTTTTTTTTTTTTTTTTAATAAGGCCTTTCTAAAATCCGAACATTTTGTATCCGAACGGTATATATACTATATATGTATACAATATACACATATATATATACTATACTACAGTGTACATATAAATATAATCTTTTTTTTCATTTTTTGTTTCGAATGGAAAGAATTGGCAGGTGTTTCTATTCAGAAACTATGTATCAGAACTTTTTTTTTTCATTTTTCGGTAAACTCAGGTTATTATTATTATTTTTTTTTTTTTTTTTATCACTGATGTTGTCAAATTTTGCGTTTTGAAACTTCCGGACAAAGCGGAAAAAGCGAAAAATAAAACTACTGTCATGATTCAACAATCATTTATATTCATTCATCATAAATTCTTTTATCGAAAAATGAAAACTGCTCGATTACAAATCACATCAATACTCGTACAAAAAAGTGTCATGCCTCTTCGGACCTGGAGTATCCTATAGGATACGCATCTTTACAATTTTTTTCCTGTATATAAATAATGATTTAAAAAATGAAAATGGTGTGAATGGAATCTTAAAAGATAGCCAAACTAACGCAAAATATCAATTTGTCTATTATAGTGCTTTTTTCGGCTGTAAAATGGGATTTGAAAATGACTTGCAGCAAAAATGAGGGAAATATACAAAAACGAAAAGTAAATAATTTTTTTATACGTTAAAATACCATATGAAGGGTCCATTAAAAATAAAAATTTATTAAATGCATAATTATTTAATATTTTTCATTATTTTTTCCATGCAAAAGCAAATGAAGATATCCTAACAAATTGTCAAAAAATGTACTTATTGAGTCCCATGTGTCATATATGATATATCAAATTTTATGTACAAAAATTAAATTGATTTTTTTTTTTTTTTTTTTGCTTTAAAATCTTTCTTTTCTTCACTTTGCAAATATAAATTCATAACTGAAGTAAAAAAATATATGAAAATAAACCCTGGGGTCTGAAGAGCATTAAAAATGAGTCATAAAATACGTCATAAAGTTTTCTGTTGTTGAGCGGAGATCATTATTATTATTTTTTTTTTTAGAACGCAATAAGTGGACTTGTAAAATATTCACATCTACATGAAATTACTAATACATATTCACTTAACAGTTGCTTTTATTTTGACGATATTATTGTACCATTTCATTAATATAGATTGGATTTTATCTCAATTTTTTAATTCAGTTTTTAATTCAGTTATTCAATTTTTCGAAAATGTAATAAAATATTACTAGGAAAAAATAAATTATGATTTTATTATTATTATTATTATTTAACCCTATGATTCTTATATGTTTTCAGAAGAGATACTGAAGAGTACAGGAGCAATATGGTTTTCTCCTGACGGAAATTTCATCTGCTACGCATGTTTTAATGACACGAAAGTTGGATCTTTTTATTTTGAAATTCACAAAAATGTCAACGAATCAAATCTTTACCCTGAATTGTTCTCCTTAAGGTATCCAAAGGTAAACCAAATAAATTTTAGTCTTTAGTATTTTCATAAACATGTTTTATATACATTTTGAAAGTTTTTATTTATTACCACAAAAACAATACATTTATAAATGAAAATAATAATAACACATTAAAAAGGGGGAAATAGCTTTTTAATTAATTAATTATATTTAATAATAAATTATTACTATTATTATTATTTTCATTAATTGTTATTAATTTATTTATTTTGGTATTACACTAGAAAAATAACAATGCATATATACATACGTATGTATATATATATATATATATATATATATATATACTCTTCCAGATTTTAGAAATGATAATTTTTTGAAAAAATAAATAAAACGACTTTTTATGCAAAATTCAATGTGCAACAAAAATTTAAACTGACATTTGAAACCGCTGCAATATAGTTTAATATTAATCTGGTCAGATTTCATTAAAAATAATTTTGTAAAAGGGAATGAAAAAATACATTAAAAACAAAGAATTTTCAAAAAGAATTCACCAAAAAATTATTTTTTAGAATTAAATTATATACATATATACATTTATTTTAAATGTAACAATAATGCATTTCTAAATACAATAGAATAATTTTTCACGCAGGAAAAATTCTTAATGCAGAATTTGAGACATAAAAAAATCAATTTATGTTATATAAGAAGTTTATAAACTTCATTTTTTGTAATTATTTATAAGAAATAATCATCTTTATTAAAAATCTTTATGCATACACGACATAAAGTATTTTATAAGGTATAACTTCTATTTTAGAAGAAAGACTACATTAATTGCCAAATTAAAAGATACTCTTTCCTTTGCGTTATGTGCGATAGATGGCAGCACTACACGTTTAATAAGATAACTGAAGATTATTAAAACTGGATGCTCGCAGAATTCATATCGCTATTTTTAAAATTTGTATCAATTTAATTTTTAACATGAACTATAATTTTAACAATTTGTACTATCGATTCCTTTTTTTGTTTAGTTTCGAAAAATATATTCTCATTTTAAATTTATCTTAAATTTAAATTTTACTTATATTTGAAATAATTTAATTATCCTGCACTGTATTTAAAAAGAAAATGACAAAAAAATTTAATAATATAACTGTTAATGTAAAAAAATAAAAATAAATTTAAATTCCAAATATAAATAAACTTGATAGTTAAAAATTATTTGAAGTGATCGGTACTGTGAAAATTGTACTGTGAAAATTAATTCAGATTATTTAAATTCTAGTTTACTTTATTTTTAAAAATAAATATTGATAAGTAAAGAGTATAACAGTTTTAAGGTAAAATTACTTAAAAAAATTCGTAGATACATTTTCAATTAAGAATTAAATTGTCTAAACATTTGCTTGTCTTGGTTGTCTAATTATAATAATAAAAGAATATCATATGAGTGTTAATTTATAATTGTATTAATTTTTTATTGATATTGACCATTATTATTCGCAATGTTATGTTTCAATATTATTTCAGTAAATGTCGTAAGCAATATCTTTTTTTATCCCTCCTCAAAACTTTTGTATCTTGTTTTGTATATCTTTTCAATCTTATTAAATAATTAAAATCAGTGGCCCATGGCCATTAGAAGCATGTAAGCATTCCTTACCTAAGCAAACCCTTTTTTCATGTCATAAAAATATCATTTGAACAAAATATACTACGTAATAAAATGTTTCTTGTCTCAATGTGGTCATTAAATAAGTTCTTTGGTTATTGACAACTACCTTTGTTTTCTAGCGTATGAACAAATGCAGATGCAGAGGTGTCAAGTTTCCACTAACTTTCCGTAATATAGGAGTAAATTTGGCACAAGTTTAATACTGTTCACACCAGAATTTTTCTTTAAGAAATTAAATTTAAAATAATTGACGTAGAATAGGGAAATTATGTAAATAAAGATTAATCGAATAAATTGTCTGGTTTGAAACGTCGTGACTCACCTATAACGGAATATTTTAAGTTTTCTTTTTCTTTTTTTTTTCTTTGTGTGTATGTGTGTGTGTGTGCATGTACTTTAAATTTAACAAAAATTAATTTGTTTTTCGGCTAAATTGTTTTCCTCTGTCTTATAAATAATTTTATTTCAAATTTAATTATTTTTCATATGGTTTTGTACTACAGTTATACTTTGTTTTCAATGAATAGGGAAATTAAATAAATAAAGATTAATTTAAAAAAAATGTCTGGTTTGAAACGTCGTCCCTCACCTCTAATGGAATATTTTATTTTTCTTTGTTTTTGTTGTTGTTGCTGTGTGTGTGTGTACTTCAAATTTAACATTAATTAATTTGTTTTTCTGCTACATTATTTTTCATCTTTCTTATAAATAAGTTTATTTCAAATTTAATTATTTTCCATGTGGTTTTGTACTACAGTTATACTTTATTTTCCAATGAATAGCGAAATTAAATAAATAACACTTAATCAAAAAAAAAAAAAAAAAAATGTCTGTCTTCAAACGTCGTCCCTCACTTCTAATGGAATATTTTTTTTCTTTTTTGTTATTGTTGTTGTGTGTGTAAGTGTACTTCAAATTTAACATCAATTAATTTGTTTTTCTGCTAAATTGTTTTTCATCTTTCTTACAAATAAGTTTCTTTCAAAGTTAATTATTTTTCATGTGGTTTTGTACTACACTTATACTTTATTTTCCAATGAATGGCGAAATTAAATAAATTATGATTAATCAAAAAAAAAAAAAAAAGTCTGGTTTGAAACGTCGTTCCTCACCTCTAAATGAATATTTTGTTTTTCTTTTTTGTTGTTGTTGTTGTGTGTGTGTGTACTTCAAATTTAACATTAATTAATTTGTTTTTCTGCTAAATTATTTTTCATCTTTCTTATAAATAAGTTTATTTCAAATTTAATTATTTTTCTTGTGGTTTTGTACTACACTTATACCTTATTTTCCAATGAATAGCGAAATTAAATAAATAAAGATTAATCAAAAAAATTGTCTGGTCTGAAACGTCGTCACTCACCTGTAATGGAATATTTATAGCTTTTGTGTGTGTCTGTGTACTTTAAATTTAACATTATTTTTTTTCTGATAAATTGTTTTGAATCTTTCTCATATATTATTTTAATTTTAAATTTTATCACTTTTCATGTGGTTTTGCTTTACACTTATCCTTAATTTTGCAATGGCTTCCTAAAATCTCGGCGAGTCGCTTACATATATCCTGGATGTAGAGTTGCACAAAGTTTTGCTAGAAATGTAAAACAGGACAAATGTTTATTATTGTACAAAAATATAATATATTCACTGACGAAAATAAAATTTAATATCTTCCGATTTAACAACGACTCCAAAAATGGTAATTTAGTTTTCAAACCTCAGAAAAATAGATTTTTATTTGCGTTCGTTATATAAATACGTAGCACCTATAGTCATCGTCTGATCCGTCCGTCAGTCTGCCCGCATATAACAGCTCGAAAACTACCCAACCGAATTGCTTGAAATTTAATCTATATAATCGTTGCAGAATTTTGTCGAGTCATTTTAAATTTATTAAAATCAAATCAAAACTTAAAAACAGATTAATAAAAGATTGCTTCATTCTATTAAATCCTATCATACGTAATTAATTCAATGATATTCCATGATAGGTAATGACTCTAGGATGCAATGGTGATTATGTCCTATTTAAGATGGAGTCCTATTATTTCCGTATTACTGAATTTAAAATAATAACCGTAATAAATTTTGTATTCATGCATTTTTGCATAAGAGTGCAACAGCTATTGCACCAAGAGCCGAATGTATATAAATCTACTTATAGTACGAACGCACCCCATTTGCCACATTTGACGTACAATTTTCGACTTGTTGAGATTTAGACTTTGGGGATGAGTGACCGGTATACGTGCCACGTAAGGTGCTCAGAATCAGTGATTATTCTCACCAGTAATTTTTTATTGTAAATTTTGACTTATTTAATCCGAGCATTTTCCCCATTCAATTAGGCAAAAATTTCTGTTTTGAAAAACCGGTGATAAAAGATTAAAAATTCTGTAAAAGACTCTCGTCCCGAAGAGAGTAAGGACAGATTTATAAAAATCAAGGTTTTTTTTGCTGCCACTGATTTTGGGAAACGTTTCCAAGTAGGTTTTAAAGTGCAACAATAAATTAATGAATACCGGAATACAGTCATATCAATCAGTTCATCAATAACACTGGGGAACAATTTTTAACTCAATCTCTGTTGACTTCAATTTTTCAGCTGTTTTTAAGTGAAAAAAGCGTGCTGATTTCAAAACTGCAATCAGTTTTCTTCTATCACGTCAAGTTTTTTCTCTACAGCTTACCTTAATGTGACCACTCTACGCAGAATCGGGCGTGAGTAACTTAATGGCGATTATTCATCGACAGCTCAAACAGGAGCTTGAAATGCGTACTCCTTCACAACGGAAATTTATTTGGAGCAGTCCGAATGAGCCATTCAGTTTATTTGCGCAAAGAATATGATGACATAAAGAGAGCCATTGATTTATTGCAGTATCACATTAACGAGCGGATCATCTGTGTTAACTTCAAAATGGTGTGCTTCCTTCTTGGCCAGCAACGTGGATATACCAAGTATCAATGTTTTTTGTGTATATGAGACAGCAGAGCTCGTGAGAAGCATTGGTTCCTGTCGAATTGGCCTCCAAGATCTCACCTCAGACTTGGAGATCCTAATATTTTGCTTCAGCCACTTGCCGACAGAAAATACATCATATTTTCACAACCGCATATAAAACTGGATCTATGAAGCAGTTTGTAAAAGCTTTGTTAATTGAAGGAGACTGTTTCACGTATCTCATTTCGAAATTTCCAAATCTGTCTTTTGAAAAAATAAAGGCAAGTGCATTTGACGGCCCACAGATTCGTCAGCTCATTAGAGATGAACATTTCATCGGGGCAAAGACAGAACTCCAAAAGAATGCTTAGTTGGCATTCAAAAACCTTGTGAAAGACTTTCTTGGAAATACGCGAGTAGAAAATTACACCGAAACTGTCCAGTAACTTTTAGAGAGCTTCAAAAGGCTTGGTTGCAATATGAGCACCAGACTTCATTTTCTGCATAGCCATCTTGATGACTTCCCGGAAAATCTTGGTGCAGTCATTGATGAACAGGGTGAGCGATTCCCATTCCACCAAGATCTGAAGCTCATGGAAGAACCATAACAAGACAGATGGGATGAACATATGATGGCTGACTATTGTTGGAGCATCAAGCCAGTTTGTCCACAAATTGAACACTCCAGGAAAAGCTATAAGCGAACATTTTTACCTTAATATGTAATTTTTTCGTTTTGTTAAAGGATTTTACTACTTGTATGAACACAATGTAGTGTATATTAAGCATATATAGCCTTTGTATGAATAATATATTTGGTAATTTTTTCTTTATTTTCCTTTGTATCCACATTAAATATGATTTTGGGGGTATCCTATAGCTTAAAAAATTGACGTGATAGAAAAAAAACTGGGGTCATTTTTGGATTTAGATGCCAATAATTAGCCAAAAACAAGTGCCAGATCAACAAAATGTGTGTTCCCCAGTGTAATCAATACAACAATCAATTAATCAACACTGAAACCGGAATATTGTGTTAACTGATGTTGTCAATACTGAAGTAAACATTTTCAGTTATGTGGCTGAATGTATTCATACAAGACCATCTTAATAATATTAAATTCAATGTTGTTGTTAGTACAGTTCATTTAGCATGTTTGTCTGTTAAACGTGCTGGTTTAACATGGATATGTTTACTCGACAATTGATAACTTGGAGAAAACCTATATTATGGTTTAAGAATACTGACCCAGGAAGCACAGAACCATCGAATTGATAGATGAACCTTTCGAGAAACACTAGAAGTGCTATTTTCATAGCAGCCAATCGCAACCTAAATGTGTCGATCCTGCTCCCTTTTTTATATCTTTAGCGATACGTGGACGGGTTATCGATTTGCCGCCAACTATCTACACATCACGATATAATCGATACGTATTCGAAACAAATACGCATGAATTCCGATTTGATTGGCACAAAAGAGGAAACAAAATGATACAATATTTGGTATTTGATCAGTTTCAACTGACGTCAAACCCTAGCAACGACTTGGGCGCTTTGTTTGCCCCTCAAATTTGGCTACTTTAGTTATTTATATATTTTTATGAACTATATTCAAAATTTTAACTTGACACAATCTTCATAAAGTTTTGTGAGTACAATCATAAAAGTTTATCTGTCCGTACATTGTTCCAGAGAAATAACATAGAAAAAATATAAACTGTAGAAGCTACTCAGAAACATTTCCGAAAATTACGGAAAGAAATAAATCTTTATTTTTACAAGTACTTCTTTAAATCTCGAAATTATGCTGGTTTCTGAGGTTCCTAAAGATAAAGAATGCTTTTTGGAATCGTGGTTAACTCGGGAGAGTTTATTGTATATTTTCGTTTGTGTTTATTTTGCATGTTCACAGATAAGAAAAATCTGCCTTTTTTAACACGTGTTTATTCCATTGGAAGTCAGTCATATAGTTTCCATTATTCCTTTTTACAAAAGTTTCTTTATTAAATAAAATTTCTAATTTTAGTTCCTTGAAAAAAAAAAAAATCCCCAGAACATTTGGAGGTATGAGCAAGCAATGTGCGCGCCACTGGTTACCATTAGCATATATATACAGGGTGTACTATATTCATGGTACAAACTGTAAGGGTTGGTACAGGACACTGTAACAATCATTTATTGTGGAGGAATGTATGGGCGCAAGTAACGCGTTGAGGTACAAACATTAGGGGGCCAATTTGGCCCTTTTTTGTCAAAATTTCTTATTCATACCAGTAAAATCCTATACAATACTTTTGTTTATTTAAGAAAGACATTTCACTATTACATAAAGAAAAAATTCTTCTTTGAAAAATACCCGTATGAAATCGAATTTTTTTAATAAAAAAAACACCCCATTTCTGTTTATTTTCATATATTTCCTGTGTTTAACAGATTTGCCAGTTTTACATTTTTTTTAATTCAAAAATTTCGATTTCTTACTCGAATTTTTCAAAGAAGAATTTTTTCTGTATGTAATCATGAAATGCCTGTCTTAAATGAAGAAAAGAATAGTATAGGAATTTTATGGTATGAGTGAGAAATTTTGAAATAAAAAAAAAAAGACCAAATGGGGCCTCCGTTGTTTGTACTTCAATGCTTTACTTGCACCCATACAATCCTATATAATAAATAATTGTTACAATGAGTACAAACCCTTAAAATTTGTGTAATGAATTTAGAATCACCCACGAGTATATATATATGTAATACATTTGAATCAAAATTTATCTGACAAGTTCGTGTAATAGTAGTAAATAAAATTCTAAATGACGATGTAATGATATTATACATTAATTGTTATACTAAAACATACTGCGTGTCCAAGAAAGATCTTTTATAATGTAAACATTAATAACAAAAATACTAACAGGCGAAATCAAATGCACTTTGCTACAAAAGTATGAAGAGATCTAAGAGGGTTTCTTTTTATAGTACCTCCAATGTAGGTGTGGATTTATCAGAGAAGCAGTGACTGTTTCCGTAATTTTCATCTTCTTCTATCTTCTCCAGCAAAATGCTTGCAAAATGAAATCCGTGTGGCCGATCAACTGGTTTCAAAGCTTACAATAATTGCATTTTATAAGCTCTTAGATTTTTTTAAAAAATTCTTAGATTTCTTCGTTTTTTTGCAGAAAACTGCATTCCATTTCACCTGTTACTATTTTCGTTATTAATGTTTAGAATGATAAAGACCTTTCTCGGACACGCTGTATATTAATGTAAAGCTCATTGGCAAATAGAATCCACTAGGAAATCTCAAAATATTGACAATCGTAAGCATTTTTATATAGGGATGATACAAAATAAAATTGAAATAAAATAGAATTTATCACAAAAAGGACAAAGTCAAAATAGAAAAATATAATGAAAGAAATTAAAGATGACAAACAAATCAACACGTTTAATCATCAGTTAGCATGGTGGTGCTCAAAAATGAATTATTTCATATAACAAGTAGCAATATATATATATATGTATAATGTATGTATTTATAGTTTTTCTTGATATTTTTGTCTACTTAAAATTTTTCTGTCTTTTCAGCCAGGTGGCGAAAACCCTCTAGCTTTCCTATGGGTGGTCGACGTTCGCAATCCTCCTAAGTTTATGCTGCGAGATGTGAAGCCTCCACGTGAAGTGCAAGATCAGTTAGTGCACGTGTGGTTTGTGTTCACTGCTTTCTGCTTCGCATTTCCATCAATTTACTTTCATTTTGCTGCATGCTTTAGACTTGTATTTTCTATATCTTGTAACATGCTAAAGTGTATAAAATGCATTTTATATAACAACAAGAACATAGCCTTGGAAAAAGATATTATGGAAAAGCTCTGAAATGAAAAAACAAAAACTATATTTTTAAGATAGTACATGGTAGAAAAAAAAATGGTTATTTATCTACAAAAATATAACATGACGTAAAATAGGCTTTTCGTAGTTACCCACTAATCCGAACAGTATTCGTTATTATCAGAAATCTCAGAAACATATATCTTTTTGGATTTAAAGAATCCATTTAAAAGTTTGTTTTACACCCACTGATCTTTGGAAACGTTTCCGAACTGTTATAACAGAGATTTAATGAGTTTTGTCAAACTATAATATCAGTAAATGAAAGTTAAAATTCTAGTGATAAATTCACCTTGAGTACATAATTAAAATTCATATAAAAAGCACGAATAAATGTATTAAATTACTTGCAGATGCATACATATAACATAAAATTACTTAAAATACATTATGAATATCTTTAAAATACTTCTAATGTCTTTTAAGTAATTTTTTATTATATGTATGCAACTGCAAGTAATTTCAGTACATTTATTTGTTCTTTTTATTAAAATTGTTAAGGGTACAAAACGTGATTTATGATCGGCATTGGCCAAGTAACAAAGATTAAGATAATATATCAATTGAGATATAATAAAAATGTTCCTACCCGATATTATCCGTAGGAGTAGCAGGCACTTTCTTTATACCTAAAATATTTTATTTATTACAGCAGTGATGAGTTGAGAAAGGGTTGCAACACAATGAAATGAATTTCCGGTGAGAACACGTCTTCATGTTGTAACTCTAATTTTATTTCTTGGGTAAATACTGTATGAAAAAGATAAAAATATAAGATTAAAGATAGATTATTTACAGCACGATGGTTGTAACAGTTTTAAACTGCTTTTGAAGCATAGATTTGATGTATTCCATGTTCCGGAGAAATATCTTCCGAGAAAACAATGGAGTCAAGAATTAATCCGACAACACGTCTGATATGGAGGAACGTTCAGCAGCGACTAACTGTCCTGGGCTCCAAAAGTGTCTTCAGCACACCTTATTTAGTAGAACAAAGCGTTTTGATTAGATCAGCAGCTCTTTTATGTCTGAATTAAAGTTTTAAATTTAAATGTCCAATTGGACCTTGTGCGGTGCTGCCATCTTTTGTAAGTCCTATCAACCAGTCTTAAAGGAATAAAGAATGAACAGTTATTTTGTGCTGTTAGATAGTTTTGGTGCTGCCATCTCGTGCAGCAAGGTAGAAACCTTTATAATACACTGGAAAAAGTTATAGTCTGAAATAGTTTTAACATTTCACGTGAAACACAGTATATTGTTTCATAGATCACAAAGAGGTGTATTGTAGCTTAATTCACAAACGTTGTTTCGCGAGTGGTAAAAAATGTTTGTTGTAGATTTGTTCATAAAACTGACTGCAAGGCGAAGATTTCTAACACATTTTTAAGTGAATTTTGGAATATATATTTTTAGGATATGCTATAAATTCTGAATTAAGGAGTTTAGGCTGCGTAGTTGAATCTTAACATGCAAAAGTAACAAGAAAAAAAAAACATTACTTTTAATGTCAATGTTAATGCTGTTAGTTTATAATTTTTGGTCAATAAAATAGTTGTATTGAACAAGAAAATACTTACTTCAGAATTTTTAGCATCTTAAAAACCTAGATTACAGATTGAGGAAATTTATTAACATACTATAAAAACTACTCAAAAAGACTTTTCCAAAAATCAGTGGCTGGAAAATAAATATTGTTTTCAAAAATGCTTCTTTAAATCTTGCAATTATGTTCGTTTCTCATGTTTCTAAATATAAAGAGCTCTTTTTAAATAATTAGTAATTCGAAAGAAATTATAGTTTGATTTTCATTCGATGTTATATTAGATTTTCTTAAGTTAAGAGACATCTATCATCTTTTACAATGAAAAATATTCGGAATGTTCTTAGGAAAATATTACGATGTGGTTAAAAGTTTCTTTATTCGAAAAAGAGAAAACAACTTATCTACGAGTTTGGTTCAGCACAAAAAGCAATATTTGGCTATTCTTTTTCTGCAAACACCCTGTGCAATGAAATTTCTCATAATATCAATAGACCGAGAGGCGGAAACACAGACAATTATCTCATCGAGATCACAGAAGAAATTCCAGTATTAGTTAAAACTCGATTCGCATATAAAACGCAATCAGTCTGCCAAATTATATTTTGGTGGAAAACACCTGAAAATCCGATTTTAGCGGCTGACTCGTAGGTTTACTATGGAGTTTTCCTGCTCTCAATCCTCCATGTTTTCATACATTTAGATGCTGGAAAACACAATGAAACACGTACCGATCAACCAATAAAACTGCAGGTGTAATCCACCAAAATTTGACTTAGTAGACCGATTGCGTTTTAATATGCGAATCGAGTTCTAACTAATTCTGGATTTTCAGCCGTGAACTCGATGAGGTGATTGTCTGTGCTATCGCCTTCCGATCTACAATATATATAAATATTTTACGTCTGTTTTTTCATCCTAGGTTTAAAACCTTTCAGACAAGCACTACAACATTTTTTATCGCAGATTTGGTACTAATTGCCTAATTTTCCCTAATAAATTCTCATCAAGCACACAGTAATTTTTACTTCTATTTGTTAAAGACGTTTAAATTGAAGCTCGGATCTATGATTTGACGTTACTCTTTTGAATCTCTTTCAATCCCAGTATGATCCCGTTTTTTTTCTTCTTTAATGTTCCAAAGTTTGATGCAAGTTTTAATATTTTTTTACTATCACGTTATCGTTATTTTAAAACAAAATTTTGTAGCTCTTCAGAACCCTAATTTTACATTTTTTGCATTATCTGCAAGAATTTCTCTAATTTCCAAAGTTATCAAGTGTGTAGCATAATGAAATAAAAACAGTTTTCATGAAATAAAGTACATATATGACAATTTAACACCTTGTAATAATATATTATTTCTAATTGCTAAAAAGGTTTAAGATCAAAATTTAAAAAACAGTAAAGTAGAGGCGTTCATACTTAAAACTCGAGAAAATCTTTGGTTGATACATTTTATCCAGCATCGATAATTATGTAAATATATAACAATTTAGCACGTAATAATATATAATTTCTAATTGCTAAAAAGGTGTAATATTAAAACTTTAAAAAAAGCAAAGTAGAGGCGTTCATATTTAAAACTCGAGAATATCTGGGGTTGATACGGTTTATTCAGCATCGAAAATTATATATGATTACGTATGATTATTATACCAAAGATATTCTCGAGTTTTAAATATGAACGCCTCTATTTTACTGTTTTTAAAATTTTAATCTTACACCTTTTTAGCAATTAGAAATAATATAAATTACATTGGTACTTTTTGCAAACCACGTTTTTTATACCCAATAATTAAACTTTAATATGTTTTAATACAATAAAAACAATTTTTCTCATATCACTCTCATGCCGCCAATATATCTAAGGAAACCATTCAAACGCATGGATAGGAAGTGCTGCCGCACTAGCCGTACTCTCCCGATTTGGCACCAACGTATTTCCCCCTCTTTTCCTTTTCCTTTTCCATCTGTTTCAAATGCTATGAGCGGAGTTTCGTTCAATACTAATGCAGAATTCAGAGCTTGGTTGGACGAATTTTTCGAGTCGAAACCGGGAGATTTCTACCAACGAGGTATTCAAAATCTGGTTGAACGTTGGGAAGAATTCTTCCCAACTGGTTATATCTGGTTATATCGCACCACTGATTGTGCATAAAAAGTATAAAATTTTAGGTAGGCAAAAATGTGTTAAAAAAAAAAAAACTGCACAAAATCCGAGCGTATTTGGCACCACTGATTGTGCATAAAAAGTACACAATTTAGGTATGCAAAAATAGTGTAAAGAAAAAAGTGCACAAAATCCGAGCGTATTTGGCACCACTGATTGTGTATAAAAAGTACACAATTTAGGTACGCAAAAATAGTGTAAAAAAAGTGCACAAAATCCGAGCGTATTTGGCACCTCTGATTGTGCATAAAAAGTGAACAATTTAGGTATGCACTTTTTGCACACAATTCAGTGTGCACTCATTATGCATAAGCAGAGGTGCCAAATACGCTCGCTTTTTGTGCATTTTTTTTTACACTTTTTGTGCAAACCTTTTCTAGCTGGGAAGTTGTAAACATCAAGGGAGAACACATTATTGATTAATTAGCTGTTAATTTTTATCGAAAAAAAAGGGGCGGGAACTTAGTTATCAACCCAGTTGGCATTCCATAGTTGATATTCCATTTTAATCCTTTCGATTCGGGCGTCAGTTACACAGATTTTATTCGGTTTACACTACCTTTTAAAAAAAGTTTCCTTCAAGAACACAATTTCAAAAATGCTCTAACGAAATAAGGCGAATTTTATTTTCCTTTATTACTGCTGCCAAAAACAAGTTTTGCAAAGAAAGAAGATGTCTGGTCAGACTAGACATATGAGTAAAAATTCAGCTTTTTGCTTTTTTTCTCACAGAAAACGACTAATTTGCTTATATAATTGAATTCTGTACTCTTGATAACGTAATTCAATATATAAGCTTTTCAATTATTTTTTCGAAATCCATATTCTTCTTTTTTTTCTTCCATATTAATTCTTGTTATATCGTACAAGGGAATTTATTTTATACATGGCAGCTTGTATATTATGTTTTTGGTATCCATTCAGTATGTTTGGGGAATCTGTATTGTTGTCAATTCATTCATACTATCACAATTTTTGTTGGTGATCGGTAATGTTTAATTAAGGGTTCGATATATATATATATATATATATATATATAATATAAGTACATATATTAAAAAGGCGGGAACTTTGTTTCCAACCCAGTTGGCATTCAATAGTTGACATTCCATTTTAATGATGATCTGAAATTCAACATTTTAGGGAATTAAACGCATACACTCTCAGAATATAACAATATAATAATTTTAACGCATACTCTGTCAGAAAAACTCGTCAATTTACATTAAATTATTTCATAATTTTTTAACAAATAGCTTCTATACATAGGAAATATATTTTATATATTTCCTATAGGAAATATATTTTATCCATAGGAAATATATTTTATCCATAATTCTTCAAAAAAAAAAAAAAAAAAAAAAAAACTGAAAAAGAGGAAGAAACTCAGTTACTTCCTAGCACGCATCCTCTGTATTAATAATAAAATCGGAATTTAATTAAAAATGAAAACCCATAAATTCTATAAATTAAGATTTCTTATTTAATTAAAAAAGAAAAAAAAGTTTCCGAATTTAAAAATGAATAACAATTACTTTTGTCATTCATTCAAAAATACTCACAATTTATTTTTTAAAATTTGAATAAAGTTGAATTCATAAAGCTATTCATACAAAAATATTCGCATTTAAATATATATTTTAAATGAACACAATTAAAAGACATTTTAATTTAAATATGAAATGGAAAAAAAAATCGATTCTACTCAAAAAAGAAAAAAATAAATTCTTCTCGAATAAAAATATAATAATCGTATTTTACATCGAGTAATCTACTTAAAAATATTTATAATTCATATTTTTAGCCTATTTTAATTTAATTTTAAAATTATTATTATTATTATTATTATTATATTTTATTTAATATTATTTTTAATACTAAAGTATTAAAACTCCAGCCACAATCTCGTTAAAGACGAAATCTTCCCGAAATAAAATTCAAAATTAAAAGCTTTTTAAAGTAATTAATCAAGCCATACCCATCTGAAGCAAACATATTTACTTCAAAGTATTTCGCTACTGTACAACTATAACACAATGGTAGCGTACTCGTCCGTTGCCATGGAAATACTCAAGGTCTGAGGACACAGGTTGTGACGTCATCAATAGTCGACCGGCTTCTCACTAGTACTGGAATTCACACCGGAAAATTTGGAATAGCAATTTTCTTTTATTTTATTTGTTCACTATCTATTACCTTATAAAACAATAAAAACTATTTAAAATTACTGGTGAGAATTTGGAATCGCCCAATAAAATATCAGCCAGATTCAGAAACACTGTAGCATTCCGCATCTGGTTGAATTTTTATTTAGGGATTCCGAATTCTCACCAGTAAGTTTAAATAGTTAGTATTGGCTCTCTATTCTAAAAAAAAAGTAACTACCGCTGTCATTGCCACCGCCGGTTTTGAATTTTTTGTGACCGGATGTCTTTCTTCGATGATATTAAGAAAAATAATGCCTACAAAAATATGAAAATTGGTGGTATTATAGAGAAATGTTTGATAAACACGCTGATGCAGACAGTTTTCAAATAGAAGAATTATTTTAAGAGATATTTAATACTAAACTTAGACAAAATCGTTCCATTAAAAAAGTTTTATAGGAGCAAAAACTGTACATAGGAATTTAATCATTTTTAGATCATTTTATGCGTCAAAATTTCCCGGTGTGCAGATTGCGTTTAGTTTTTTAATTTGAATCATTTTTGAGGTTTTATTTCTATTTTAAATTCAAATTTTCAGCATTTCGAGAGATATTTTTTTATACACATTTTAGAAAATTGTATTAATTTAAACTGTTGCCAACTGTATAAACAGCGCAAGCAATAATATTTGCTTCACATTAAAAATTTATTTTACACGTGACTATTTTAGACAAGAAAATATCAAAAGCAGGAACGCATTGAAAATTATCATAAAAAATATATTACAGATGAATTTTAAAAGTGAAAGAATGTTGTAAAATAATAAACTCATGAACATGCGTTAGAAGTCTTAGGAGAAATTACGTCACATTTACGTCACATTACACATTACGTAAAATAAACAAAAAATAATATTGCAAATCAGTTTAAATTTAAAAATTGCGCGAGACATTCATGAAATATTTTAAGATGATATTTTCAACTATTTTTATTAGGATAGCGCAAATAATATTTCATTTCTAACAAAAGTATTTTCGTGTGAATAGTAAAAGGAGAAAGAAAAGTTTAGTGAAAATTACATCAGATTAAAAACGATACATTTAATGTGTCATTTATAAAAAACTTTCTTTTCGCTTTGCTAAAAAATACCGGGAGGCAAAGACTCTGTTTATTTAATTCATTTTATATTAGCTTATTTTGAAATGTCAACTGATTTTATTTAATCAAAGACGGAAAAAGCCATTGTATAATTTAACAGCCGCTGATTTGGGTTTAAAATTCCCCAATCAAAGAGAAATGAATCTAAACCCGCTTATAGGGAGATCGCCACTGTTTTTTAACTTATAATTCAATCTTCCGGAATATTTTGTAAGCCGATCAAATTAGCGTGCTTTTAGAGTCTGCGGTGTCTGAACGGGGGTTGGCGAGCTTAGCTCGTAGGGGGCAGCGCCGTTTAGTTTAATAAAATGAAATAAAAAATAATTGCTATTAAAAATTTTCGGGTATGAATTCCAACACTAGTGAAAAGTCGGTCGATTAGTGATGAAGTCACAACTCGTGTCCTCTGGCCTTGAGTATTTCGATGGCAACTACTCGTCTCGTAACACAGACGATAGAAACATAATTTGTTAAGATAATGAAAACATAATTTGTTTGTTTTGCGTAAAAGGAATCCAGTTTAATTAGTTCTGAGTTTTATTTTTAATTTTAGTACGAGATCAATCTTTTTTTTTCCCTCAACGAATTGCTGGTATGTAGGGAAAATTAGTAGAAAGTTTTCTGTACTGAATTACTGACATTTTCTGCTACAGTATTTCTTGGTACATTTGAATTTGTTTGTCCGTTCAAATTGAAGAATCTTTTAATCTTTAACGTTTCTGTTCGTTAATTCAAAACATTGTCCAATCTAGATAAAAGAGAAAATTTGCAACTTGGATTAAAAGAGGTATCTGTTGAAAATACAATGAAATATGTATAAAAACAACAGTTATACACTTTACAACATACAGTATATAAAAAATGCTGAGAAATAAACAAGTAGGAAATTGCTCGTCAAACGTGGCAAATGAGGTGCGTTCGTACTATAACTAGTTTCATAAATATTTTTTGCATCCCATATTGTACTGAATGTATATTTCTTTACACTTCATAAAAGCATAGTCTGTAACATCATTAAAATGCACTTGCAATAATTGTAACGGAAAAATTTTGAGTGCCCCTGTAATTAAACTATACATCCAATTTTCATAAAATCTGAAATGGCTCGACAAAATTTTGCAACAATCATATATTTAAATTTTCAGACGATTCGGAAGACTGTAACATCATTAAAATGCACTTGCAATAATTTTTTCCCATTGGCCATAATGTAAAGAAAAACTTTTGAATGTCCCTGTAATTAAACTATACATCCGATTTTCATAAAAATTGAAATGGCTCGACAAAATTTTACAACAATCATTTAAAATTTCAGATCGATCGGTTGGGTAGTTTTTGCTCTGTTATATGCGGACGGACAGACGGACAGACGGACTGAGCGACGACTATAGGTGCTACGTATTTATATAATTACGAACGCACCTAAAAACGAAATACAAAAATATCGTATATTCTAGGAGACTGTTTAATAGCATCACGGGAAAAATGTATTATCTAAATACATAAACAATTCCAAATTATTTGAAGTGAATGGAATGACAAGTACAGCTATATCTCAGTACCAATATTTGTTTAAAAATATATAAATTTGTTTAAAAACGACATATTTCCTTTTTAAGAAAGAGGTTGCTCATAATCTTCCATATAAGTACATAATAAGCAACTTTAATAAGTTTTAAATTCAAAATTTTAAGTGTAAGTAATTACCAAATGTATTATTCACGCAATTTAGTAAATTATTTTTTTTTATATTTCCGATTCAAGTTGAATGCAATTTTTAACAAGTATGGTTCAAAATAACAATAAAAATTTTTATTTTCATTTTAAGAATTAGCAATAATTTACTAGTTTATTTTTTAAAAGTATCTCGTGTAAATTACAAAAGTATTTTCATCACAAAAGATTTTCAGATGTAAGCTGTAAACAAATAGACATCTAAATAACAGAAAATTACAAACATAAAATCAGAATCTAAGAAAAAGAATTACGTATTAAAGTATAGTAACTGAACACTATAAGAAACTGAAAGGCATAAATAAAATAACAAAATTAATACTTAATGGACTTGCAAAAACAAGCAAAGGTATTTTTATTCAATAGTAAAGCATGAGATATAGGAAGAAAAACCCTTTGTACAGAATAAAACGATGCACTACTATCCTAACCATAAATTATTAATTAAGCATAAATAAATTCGAAATTGTATGTCTTACTTCTTTTCCTGAAATTGCTATGCACAAACATATTCTCTAAATTAATCATAGAAAAAATTATTTAAACAGAAAAACAAATATCTCATTAAATATTTGTTCACAGATGTTACAAAAGTAAAGAGATGTTTGCACTGAGTAAACATGGCTAATTATGTATGCATTTAAAATTCTTGTTTAAAGTATATTATCTAGGAAATTTCAAAATGAGAAAAAAATCATCTGTACTTTTCATACCAAAAAGTAAAACGTTTATTTATATTTTCTATATCAATTGTACTTATTGTTGTTTACATATATGATATCAAATAACAATATAGAAGACAAAAGATAAGGCGATTTTATGTAAAAATAATCATAAGAAAGATGATACGTTTATCATGTGTATTTATTTGTTAATTGTTTATTTGAAAAACACCTTGCGGATTGCTAAAAAAATATTGCACTGTCAAATGGAAATGAACTTTCGCCTAGAAAACATATATGCATATATTAATACAGAGCATATTATCAAAGGAAAGGTACGAAAACTGTTTTAGTGTTACATTTTATTTATTCACCAGAGTCATTAAGATAAATAATCACTTTTAATTTACTTTTATTTAAAACTATTCTTCAAAATTATTACTTTGTAGACACTCACGTTTAAAAAAGGTATTTACGCTCCTAATTTCTTGACTTCAGGAACAATAGTTGAGGTAGGGCATTGTGATCTTTCTCATTGTCTTTCATAAAAATATCAGTTCTATAGTTGCTTTATGATGATAAGAAATATAGCCTTAAAAATATAACTAAACATTATATAAGGCAGCTCACGTACCAAAACTTACCTGAAAAAATAAAATTATAAATTATGTTTCATTTAAATGACCGAAACAATATATACAATATATATTTTCTTTGTAGATGTAATAGTAGAGAATTTTATAAAATTAATTTTAAATACAGTAATCAGTATAAGAATTTTTATTTCTATGCCTAATCGATGTATTTTATCATAAATAACACAGTACTTTTATATAGATTACAAAAATAACCTGTTATTCTACATATAAATAGAGACCTCTCTGCTGCCCTGAATTTATAATGTTTGAAGGAAATATAAAATTGTAAGAGGGTAGGGATTAATTAAATTATAGTAAATATTAATTTTCTTATAGCAAATATCAGATTTTGTGGTATTGGTCCCATTACAGTTTTATTTTTGATTCCAATTTTGAAATGATTTTTGGTAATTAGACTAACATTTATCATATTGAAATAAACAGCTTTTCATTTCGGATTTGTTATAAAAGTTTTAAGTCATTTGAATTTTGAAAAAGAAATTCGATTTCCCACCTCCTCAACATTTTACAACAGTATGTATTGAGCAATAGTGAGCATTGGTTTCTGCTATATATATACGCTTCATTCAAAATACACATAACAAATTGATCACAACGCAGAACCAAGAAAATTATTATTTTTTAAATAATGTAAATCTAGGTATACAGGCACTATTTAATTATGTTAATATTTAGAAAATATTTAAAATAATACTAGCATTTCCAGGAACATATTTTTTAAATTTTACATTTAAGTATGATAAGCTTAATATTTTGACTCAATGTTTTTTAAATTCATTTTACTAATAATATTTGTACTTAGCGGTGAATTTCAATTTCAGTTGAGTTCTATTTGGTGTATTGTGTAAAAATACTTTTATTTCGAATTAATCTTTTTAATTCAAGTATAATTATTCATTTAAAATACTATTTTTTATTCTTCCGTTTGTACACAAGCAAACTGATAGTGTATAGATTTGTACATTTTCTTTAATACTAACAACACTTCTCTTCATCTATTCCAATCACATATTTCGTCACTCAGTTAAGTTGACTATGAATTATTAAAATAAATAAGTAAATAAATAAATAAAATTTACTTTATTTCACATATTTTGTTGTATGCATATTCAAAATTCTCATTATCATTTCATAATATTCTTCACATCTGCACCGTCTGGAATGTAATCTATAATTTAGAGCCTTCTAAATATAACTGCTTTTTATTCATTGTGCTCAGATTCTTTGCGGCTTCACAGCCACTGCAAGCACTGAATAATATGCACGGTTAAAGCATGAAATTTCCCTGACACATTCATATTCGAATTCTTTTCTCTTTGCAGGGATCATTACTTCACTTCGGTTCAGTGGATGGATAATGAGAATTTAGCAGTTATTTGGATGGCTAGATCTCAGAACTTCTCAGTAATTACTCAGTGTACTGGATCTCTATGGTATTGTAATGTGGTAAGTACTTTAAAAATAAAATAGAAACATGTTTATTGAAAGAAAAAGATTTTTTTTTTTTAAATCTTTCTTGTTATTTTCTTTTTTGTTAAACACATTACAGTTTCTTTCAGAAAAAAAACAAAAACTGGAAGCACATTTTTATTTCTTGTTTTTCTAGGTGAGACAAAAGACTGCAGTTTATTCATTTACTGCTAGCTTTTCAGCAACCATAAAAAAATGCTCCAAAAGCAAAGCGCTTTCTTACCCTGTCTGTAGAAAATGTTATACTATCTAATTTTTACATTAAAAAAATCATTCGACAATATTTTGTAATGCAAAATAAATGTGTTTTCATTATGATTTCTTTAAGTAATCGTATATTTGACCTTTAACTTCAACTACAAATTGCAAATTCACCAAATAAAATTGTATTATTGAATTCATGCAATAAAATTACAAAAACATCTACTAGAGAGTTTTAAAAATCTTATATTATGTAGGTATCCAAAAAAAAGGGGGAACATAAACTTATGCAATATAATATTAACTTCATAATAAAATTTTTACAGTATATAATGCCATTTATAAAATTCATAAAAAAGAAATCTATAGATATATTTTCAATGATTATTAACATAAAAATAAATTATTTTGCTATCTTTCTTTTTATTTTCTTTTGTTATAAAACAATTTACAAATTCCATTTTTAAAAAAAAGTGCATATCTATTTATATATTATTTTAGGTGAATCAAAAGACTTTGGTTTATAATTTTACTTTTCTCTTTTGAGCAAGCATAAAAAACGCGTCAATTTAAAAATGGCTTTTTAGCACTGCCTGTAGAAAACGTTATTCTATCTAATGAACAACAACAACAACAAAAACAAAAACAAAAAAAAAACAATTTCAAAATATTATGTGTTGATAAATAAGTGTATTTTCTTTATAATTTCTTTACATCCTTTTACATTCGACATGACCTTTTATTTTAATTCAAAATTGAAATTTTATTAAAAAATACCGTTTTGAATAATGAGAACGTAATTGGAAAAATTCAGAGTAGCGAACTTTATAAAATCATTAGTATGTTGTCATCGCAAAAAAAGAAGAAATTATAAGTAATGTTTTGCAGTGTAATCTGGATCTCAACTCTTTCATAGCATGGAAAGTTATTTTTGATATGCATAAAAAAGTATATTTTTAAAATATCTTTTTTAATTCAAAATCGACTTCAATTGAATTTTAGTGTTAGTAAAAATATCTACCACTCATAATTATGCAAACATATTTATATATAAACATATAAACTATAAGATAAAGATAATATGTAATAATATATAAACATATATGGGATTATAAATGACTCAAATGCATTAGATTCCCAGTTAAACCTTTATCCACTAACGGTACATATAGGTGCCATTAAAATAACTTGTTATAAAATTCATTTCATACATCGATTAGAACTAATACAGTTTATAATGAGTTATAGATACATTACTTTATCTTGTTTCAAAAGCATTATTAGTTACAAAACAAAAATATTTTTAAAAGGAGGATTTCTTTTGCGTTTGCATCTTTTCAGCATTCTTGGCGTTAGGGAAGACGGGGGCGTGGGATTTTTCAATTCGAAAATATTTCTAATGTAAAAATATTATACTTGTACATTTCCTAATTCTACAAAATACTAAGAAAAACATTTAAAATAAATTATTTGAGAGGGATTATAAATATTGCACAAAATCCCTATAAATTCAAATGTAATTAATGCTTCAAAATCCTTCAATCCTTCTAAAACCCTTCTAAAATTAATTATATCATTATGCAAATCTTCTAATGTAGTTTCAAAAATTCCCGAAAAATGCAATGCTTTAGAAGATAAAATTTCCACAAATTATAATTCAGTATATAATGGGTTAACCCCCTCACACACACATACAGCAGGGGAATGCCTATTAATGGATGTCGTCTCATGATCGGGGAAACATGATAACATTTGGATTTTGTATGCTTAGAAACAAACAAACAAACAAAAAATTAATAGAAATAAGATAATAAAGATAAAGAGTATCATAGGAAAAATAAAAATAAGTAAAATAAAAATGTGACAAATTTAATAAATAAATTTTATAATTACTTTTTCACTTTATCAAAACTATCAGTAAAAAAAAAAAAAAAAAAAAGAAAAAAAAAAAAGCCAGATTTCCAGATTTAAAGAATAAAGTATGTAGCAGTGATGTCAGTTATTTGAGCGTTGTTTGTAAAAAAATATTTATAAAATAAGATTTTAACAAATAGATTAGTGAACGTTGAAAAGATGTAGTGAGATTATCTAATAAAATCTATAACTATAACTTTATTTTCTTTTTATTATAAATAAAAGTAAGCTAGAAAAAAAAGCAAGAAAAAAGAAAAAGTATTTTATGAAATATTCGGAAAACAAGTAGCTGAATATGCCTCCACAGCCGTAATATGCCTCGAAAAATAATTTAAGTAATATAAATTTTGAAAGGAGAGACGGATGATCACAAAAATAATATAGTGAAAATGAATAAGAATTAAAAAAATATATTTGAGGAGGAAACTAGAATATTTCTTAAATTGAACGCATTATTAACATTCATCAAACGGCGCAAGACAGACGAAAATTGAATTCAGGAGGAAAATGAAAGTGGCCGCGGTAAGTTAAGATTAGAAGAAATGAAAAAATGTCGATATTAAATGAAATTTAAGGAATTTGTGAAAAGAATTTGATCGGAATATTGCTAAAATGTCTTTTTTTTTATAGACAAATTTATGTCTAACCTTAGAAACACAATTGAAAAAATGCACTCAAGATTCTAAATAATAAAAAAAGTTACAGAGAACATAATAAGCTATATATGTATATATAAAACTGTAACAATATGTTTTATTAATTGAACGAACCGAAACAATATTTACCATAATTTCGCGAGCCGAAATAATATTTGCCATAACTTCACAAACCGGAATATCGTTCCGATATGCTCCTGTACATTTATGTAATAAAGCATTAAATGGCCCACATGCAATGTGGACAGTTTCAAAACGGGAGATTCGGTGTTCGAATCGAGCAGATTATATATCATAGAATCTGTCATATGCATATATACATACAGGATGGCCACCAAACATTTAAATACATTTTGAATGATTATAACTTGTTTTTAGCCACATTTAATTGAAATTGAAATTTCAAAAGAATACACATATATTGTATAATTTTTTCGTCGTACCGCAGGTGTTCCATTTGCAATGTCTTAAAATGCGATGGACACTTGATTTGCTCATGCCAATCTTGACTTGTTTCCTGGAAACTTCTCGATAACTTTCCAGCAACATTATTACTACATTATTAAAATACGTAACTTTTATATTTAACAATAAATTTGGATCTCCGCTGATCACAGTGTAATTGAGCAAAATCTGTCAGATACATATTTTGTTGTTCACGTTTTGACAATTCGAAATCTGATTAGCCAGAGCTTTCGTTGTCAAGGTGGTCGTATTGGCGGGAATAGTTAGTATTTTCCTTTATTATTAATTAAATTTCTGCTGGCGAGATTTAAATTTATCTTCAGTGATAAATCAACTTCGTATGCCAACGGTCATTTTTTGAAACGTTCTTCTATTAATTAATAATTTTTATGTTTTTTGAATAAATTTTGAAATAAATTATTTCAGAAAATATCGTAATTTTTAAAAATCATAGGTATAACAGACTTTTAAAGTCGACATAGGCAAACACATGGTGAGTCTTGTAAGATTACCTCAATTAATTAAAAGGTTGATTTAACCTACCTTGGGCAATCTTTTCTCTAAAGTAGCAAAAAGTAATTATAAAAATCACCCGAATAAAAATAAATACGGAATCAATATAAATACGAATATATATATATACACACACATATATATGGCGTTGTAAGCAATAGTCGCTAAATACGGGCTCGATTTTTGGTCCTTTCTGTTGTTCCATGCAGAAAAAGTAGATGGAAATGTATTATCCGGGCCACGAAGTACCAAAAATCGAGTCTGAATTTAGCCTCTATTGATCGCAGCGCCATCTATTGTTTGTAATTCGAACTAAAATCGAAAATCACTGTAAAAAAACTTTTGACTTTATGCATAACCCTCCTGCAAGAATTTTTTTAATATCTGTCACCGTTTGGAAGTTATTGAATTTTAAAATCAGTCAGTCCTTTTTGGGACACCCGGTATATATATATATATATATGTGTGTGTGTGTGTGTCAGTGGCGTGGCGTGAAAATTTTCGGTGGTCATCGGAATTATTTAAGTTTCTGGTGAAAAATTATTAACTCTAAAATTCAATGGTTGAATGTTCAAAAAAGAAACTTTAAATCTTACCTTCACTTATACATGAACTCCAAATGTCCTGCTAAAACTGGATCGTAGAGTTTTAAAAGCTTATTAAGAGTTTTAAAATATTGCTTGGTCATCGCCGCATCCAGCGATGACCGGACGCCACGCCACTGATATGTGTGTGTGTGTGTGGGGGGGGGGGAGACTAGGAACGGTTGACCATACGGGAGGCTTGACCCACCCATCAATTTTCATATTTAAAAGAATTTCAGAGATTTATCAATGGGTGTCAACCAAAGCTACTGGAATGCTCAATCAACAGTCTTCGTTTTCTATAGATAATCGAAATAGATGTGGAAAATATCTATTGTGAAGCGTTTTCAACCTAAAAGTTGCGTTTTTTAGAATAATTTTGTAAGCTTTTTTCAAATAAATTATATCATAGAAATTTAAGTAAGTAGGGCTAAAGTAATGCAGAAATATCGAGCTTTCATTCCAGGCATAAAGACTATACAGTAAGTTAGGCTTAACATAACAATATGGTATTCTTTCGAAAAGGTCTATGTAGGGAAGCTTGACCCAGTCATTGTGAGGGAGGGTTAACCAGATGGTCAAGGCTCCCTTAATTAAATGGTTTTGGAAATATTTTTATTATACACTGCACATAATGAAAAGTTAATGGTATATACATAACAGAATGTAAATTTATTCTGTAAAGCTTCAGTAAAATGGTGTGATGGAAAAGGAAACGTTTAAAACGGACTATAGAAAAATGTGAAAAATCGCTAGAAAATGGGAAAGTTGATAGAAACTTTTTTCCATTTAAATATCAATTAAGCAAAAAATTCCGATATTTAAAAGCATATATAATTAACCTTTGATCACATTTTATAGTAGAAACGCTTCAGATGATCCCAATTTGCTTATTTTTGTTTATGTATATAGGACCATTTAAATTTCTTTTTGTGAGCATGAAATTTCATTCACCTTTTCTAAGATTAAATGAGGAATAAATTTACATCCCTGTTATTCTATTTTATTATTTATATTTATTCTATTTTATATTTATTCCGTTCAAGGATATTGATTTATTTTATGTTTTCGAGACAAAAAATATTATTTAAAGATACATATTAATAAAGAATTTTAAAGGAAAGTGGTTATTAGTAGGTCACTTCAGACGTGACTTTGAATTGATTAGAATAAGCGAAAAATCAACATGCACCATTATAAGGTTATATTCCAAAAAATCACTTTGGAAGAGAAAAAAAAAGATAAATGGTATTAAAAAAATAATCAAACGTGGTGATAAAATAATCAAAGTTCAAAGTAAAAAAATAATCAAAGTTCAAAGTAAAAAAATAATCAAAGTAAAAAAATAATCAAAGTTCAAAGTAAAAAAATAATCAAAGTTCAAAAATAAATAATAAGAGCACGGGAAATATCTTTAACTTTCAAATATTTATTACATTTTAATTTCACGGTACCACACTTTTATGAACTCTAGATCTACCAATAATATCAAAATGTTTATCACGCTCCAAAGACTCTTGAGCCTAAATACTTATTATTAAAGCAATAGAGTTAACTTATTGCTTTCGAGCAATAAATCGATTTATGTAAAAGCACCACAATTTTGAATAAACATTTTCATATCTATTGTGTGTTGTAATTTTGGCTTATGAAAGCTTTGAAATTTGCAGGAATATGCTCCAATGGGGTAACAGTGATAGATTGTTTTTCAGGGAGATTTTTAACTATAGATTTCGATAATTTAAAATCTAAAGAAAATTTCCCTTCTTCCTTTGCGCTTTTCGATAAACATGGTGCCTTTATACATTAGAGGTATGTGAAGTGAAAGGCAAATTTATTGCTTAGTTAAGGTTTTGGCTCTTGTATACACGTAAATGATGTCACATGTAAAGCCTAATCTCAAATTGAAATTACTTGCTAAACTTTTTTAAGTTGACTTTCCTGTGCCATTTATTAAATTTTATTGAAACCAGTGTTATGGGAGATTGTACTGTAAAAGAATGTTAAACTTATATATTTGCGATTTTAAATTCTGTGCAAATCACGCCATTTTGTATAAAAACTGCTATAAAATGCTAATATTTTCTGAAAGAAAAGCAGCTAAGACTAATGTCAGACGAACATCTTTTGCACGCTTTTTTCCTTGCGTATTATCCCTACACAATGCTAGCGGCATATACGTGAGGAAAAAAGCGTGCAAAAAGACGTCCGCCTGACATTAGTTTCATGATTTAAAATATGACGACACTAGGTTAGTTTTTCCTACGGAATGTTACTTGTCGAAATAAATAAATAAATATATATATATTCTTACACTTCATGAATCATTTAAAACTATGCATTTTAATTTATTTAAAAAAAAAAAGGAAACCGATTAATGAAATCCAATATTATTGTACATTTAGAAAAACATTGAAAAATTATTTTTATTAAATATACTAAATTTCATGTAAGAAAATGTATTTAAAATGTAAGCTAAAATTTCATTTTCAAAGAATGCGACTTTTGATACAAAATTTTATTTCTGAAAAGTATATTGTTATTTTAAGATTTCGTTTTAACTTTCGAATCTGGTGTAATGAAGACGACATCGCTTTGACGAAATTAAAATAAATCTATGTTAATGTTTTCGTATTAAAATTAATGCTTTCCATGAAAAAATATTACATCATTTTTAACCGATAAAAGCTTTTACTAAAAACGCCTTTGTGACATGTTTTAACTGCCATCTTTTAAAATTAATCAATTAAAATAGTATATGATTATTTTAATCAAGGCCTCCTGATAAGGGAGTCTTGATTTTAATTTTAATTCGTATGAATAGTGGGCAATACACTATGACGCAAAAGTTTAGACAATGACGTCATTCAGCTTTAAAATGTAGAATTATGACGTCAGAATTACAAAAACCTGTAAATATATTCAAAAACTGATTTAAAATGCTATGTACAAAAGACAGTCGTTTTATTTGCTATAATACTAATTTTTTTCACAAAAATTCAAATGTGCTTCTCGCAAAAGTTTAGACACTATTCTAAATTTCTTTGAATATTCGCTGGCATATGCAAATTTAGAATCGATGATGTCACAAATTTCGAGTACTTAAGTTCTGCAAACGATTGCGCTTCATAGTCGACATGCCGAGAGCTAAAGAAATTCAAGTGAATGAGGTTTCAAGGATTTGGCAGTTGAAAGGTGAAGGGAAGAGCGTTTCTGAAATTTCTGCTATTATTAATAGGTCAAAAAAATCTATTTATCGAGTTTTATCGAGTGGTTCCGAATATAAAGCAAAATGTCGGTCTGGGAGGCCACGTGTGACAAATGTGCGAGAGGATCGCCTGATACAAAGACTAGCGAGTACTCAACAAATGAGCGTACGTGGAGTTCAAAGCTCATCGGGACTCTCTGTATCAAAGGATACGATTCGTAGACGAATTTTGGAAAAAGGAACGATCGTTTATAGCAAAATGCAGAAGAAACCAGCTCTGAAACCACATCATAAGTTACAAAGACTTATGTGGGCTCGAAAGCATATGTCATATGGAGAGAAATGGCAGTCAGTCATATTTAGCGATGAAAAAAAGTGGAATCTGGATGGTCCAGATGGTTGTTTATCGTATTGGCATGACTTGCGGAAGGAACCTCGACGTTTTTTTAGTCGTAGACAAGGAGGGGGCTCGGTGATGGTTTGGGCAGCCTTTTGCTATAATGGACAAGTATCTCTGACCTTCACCAGTGGTCGTCAAACTTCACAGCATTATACACAGACATTAGAAGAAAACCTACTGCCATTTGCTGAGCTTCTAGGGGGTCCTCAGTGGGAATTTCAGCAAGACAATGCTTCAATTCACACTGCAAAACATTCAAAATCTTGGTTTAATTCCCATAATATAAGAGTTCTCGACTGGCCAGCATGTAGCCCAGGTCTTAACCCTATAGAAAACCTTTGGAGCATCATGTGTCGCAAAGTTTATAGCAACGCTAGACAATACTCTTCTGAAAAGGAACTTAAGACATCTATTGAGAATGCATGGTACGATATCGATCCACAAACTATGCAAGATTTAGTTTCTTCCATGCAATCTCGTGTATATGACGTAATACATAAGCCTGGATGCGCAACCAGGTTTTAAAAATTGTTTATTTCGATTTTATTTAATTTGTGTCTAAACTTTTGAGACAGCAGTTTATTTTTGTTACCATTTAATTTATTGCAATATGCACAATTCCACTTTTCTTTGTTATAAATATTGTTTATATGTACAGCACATTAATTTCAAGCAGTGATTTGAAAATTGAATAAATATTTTTCAAACTATGTAAGAATTTCTTCATTGTCTAAACTTTTGCGTCATAGTGTAACTATCAACTTAAATGCACAGAAGTTATATTTACTCCTTGGTTGCGTCAATTTGTCGACAGACGATTTTTGTTTCTGTGGAATAAATTCATTCATGAAGTTTCGATGTGTGTAAATATGTTTTCAATTTTGGAAAATTTAATTTAATCAAGTTTTTGCACCATTTATACTAATTGAAATTCAATTCTTTTTTATTTTAATGAGGAAATAGCGTCAAAAAATATATTAATCCGTTTTAATTCCCATTTTTTCAACCAAAAATATCTTCTCCTGATAATCATAACGTGAATTTTGAAAAGAAAACACTCATTTGTATGCAACTTACATTCAAACATTTTAATCAGTATGGACAGTATTCCTGTTACGTCACAATTGGTAAAATAGCGGTTTTTACAGCCTCGAATCAAAAGCGAGAATAGGGTCCATTTGTAAAAAATATTTCTGTTATTCGTTTTGATATGACGTCATTATTTATCTATTTTCATTAGTTACTGATATTGATGCCCATTGTATTTTTAACGAATATTTGGAAATACCTGTTTTATTTCAAATTTGACGTCATATTTTCCCAATCGAATAACTTTATTAATAATATTATTTTTTTTCATTCTTTGTCCTTCTAATTATGACACCATTTTTTGCAGAAAAACCCTTATTAACGTAACCGATATTCATCCTTCATGCATAATAAAAAATACCCCATTTTTTGTTTCAAGTATGACGTCATATTTATTTTCTTTTGAATTCTTTTTATTTTAATTTTTAATTGTCCAGGAGAAATTATTATTCCAGATTTAGTTTTTCTTGGCAACAAGAAAGAAAGATGGTTAAATTTATCGGGAAAATGTCAATTGATTCTGTATGAAAAAGAATGAAATTTTGAATTATTAAGATAATTATTTGAATAAATTAAATAAACTATAGCCTATGTTCATTTCCGGGTTGTAATCCATCTATATCAGAAAAATACAAAAGCATTAATTCATTAGTTTAGATGCTGACTTCATTCAAACATTCGGACACACATTGACATTTATAATATTATAAGGATAATCCTAATGAAACGAATGTATTTATTTATGTAGATCGCTATAGAAATTTTTATTTACGAAAATGTTTATTGTCATTGTAACAAAACTTCTTCACTATTATCAAAGATACGAATAACATGATTAATACATAATGCTATATGCCTACAGTGAACCTTCCAAATGTTTATTCACACTGAATTTTGTTTATAGAGCATCTATACAGACTAAGAAACCTATATTAATTTCCCTGAAATCATTTTCCAATAAGTTCAAAATGACTTTCAGTTCAAATGAATTTAAGTTAAAACATTTAATTTCATTAAAACTTCGTGTGCGGGAAAAAATCAGCGATTGCAAGCAAGTTTCCCGCAGACTTTTGGATGCCGCAATACAATGCCCTCAAATATTTACATGTCATGAAACGTTTAGGTCAAATAATCAGAAAATGTAGCAGAACATGACCAGATTGATGTACAGCAAATTTCCTTCGTTTGAATGAACCTACTGATTACGAGTGTTTATTTTGTCAATCAAACCAAGGGTTTAATTCTTGCTATTTGTCAGTGTATTTTGTGACTATTTTTGATTTACTTAAGTTTTTGTGTTCTTTCGTTTAGAAAGTTTGCGAAATGAAATGAAATTATAAAAATACCGGAAAAATTCACCAGTCACACAAAACGCGAAATAAAATTGCCTTGTTAAGTGTAGACGGTTATAGTCATGAAAAAATTAGAATGAAAATCTTTGGAAAATTAACTAAAACTGTCATTCTAAACATTTGAAGATGTATAAGGAGACACAATAGATAAAAGTAGAAAACAATAGTAGGAAAAGGAACACAGAACCCACTGCAAATAAAAGAAAAGTTAGACTTTTTGTGTTTCGGGGATAGAATGACAGATTTCGTGTAAAAGTTGGAATTCTGAAGATAAAGGCCCTTTTTACGTCTGGAGAAAAGGTTTAAAATGTTGAACTGAACTTAAACGTGTTTAGCTTGACACTCCAAAAGGCAACATGAGCGACTAGACCAAAATTTCTCTCTTTGGTAGTGATGTTATAATAAAGTAAGAGTAGAATCGAAGATGAGTTGCATTGTAATTGCATCACACCTACCATAAGTTAAAACAGCTAATGCTATGATCTGTTATTGTATGAAATCAAAAGATGTATGCGGATGATTATTGATTACATAAAAGCATAACGGGAAAGCCTAAAAATACATAAATGAGACAATTGATCCATATCCATATGAAGAATTAAGTACGGGATTTTTTCCAATAATTTTGTTTTTAGTTTAACTGGATTCAGCTAAATATCATATTACTTCTGGGTGCAAAAGATGGTTTCCAAATAATCACATCCCACTTCATGCATGAATGGCTCTTGGAATAACCCAAACGCTGACTCAAATGAAACTCTGTACACTCGATTAAAATTGTTTTAGTTAGAATCCACTCAACAATAAATTAAATTAATAATTGGGGTAATTGAGTCTTGATTTCATATTATAAAATATACACAATTTAAAAACTCGGTTCATCCCTTGGAAAGCCGCTATAAAGCTGTAATTAATTTTAAATGGATTCAGAAGTGCACTAATTGCCTTGGTGACAGTTTTTGTATGCTTAAATGTATCCATCATGTTTCCATTTTTTTCTAATAACTCAAATTAATGTAAAAACAATTCTTTCAAAAAGTTATGGAATTTTTATATATTAAACGATCTTTCCATTAATACATTCGTTTAAGGTATTACTTTTAAAAAGAGAGTTGTTTTGAACATTCAAACGCAAGAGACAAACACTTCCAAAAGGTTTCCATAATATTGAGAACTATTGCACATGTTTATATAATTGCCAGATTAATATGTCAGAATGGTAAATATTATAAATTTCGAAAATCAATTTATGACTAATGTTTAAATAAGTGAAATGCATTTTTTAATGAAACATATTACCTGAATTACCATTAAAGAAATCACAGATTTATGGAAGTCGAAGCAATTTGTATAAACGGGGTGGAATAAAATGATAAATTTATAGCTTATTTTCTACTCCTCAAAAAAGAGAGTTTAGTTCTTTTACTTTTCATAAGATCAGTTTTAATAGTTTAAAGTTATTTTCTATAAAGTTGATGTAATTTTCAGAAAATTCTATGATACGTAGAAACTTTTGTCCTAAGCTGTTCGCATTTAAGAAAAATGTACTGTATTTTTATATTATTTTTTTTATTCTTGTTCTTGTACTCACATACAATTTTGCAAATGCAAGGTGCAACAAAATTAACAATCTTATTTACAAAACCTGGCTTGTAGATCTTATGTATTTATATACCTTATAATTTTACTTGGAATTGTAATGCATAATTTCTGTATTTAAAATATGAATTTTTTTTCAGGTTTATGAACAAAGGCCCCCAAGCCGGAGAGGATGGTTAGACTTATATGACCCTATATATTTTGGGCAAGGTGGGAAAAGTTGGTTTCTCAGATTACCTCTACCAGAAGGCTATCATGGTCATTTTAAACACGTGGCTGTTGTATACAACGATGTACGTAATTTCGTAAGCAATTTAGCTTTAAATACAATTTATAAATTAATAGAAATGAATAATGTATATATATATTTTTTAACTGTTTGTAAAATTTTCTAAAGATAGAAAAAAAAATATCTAGCTTATGACTTATTTTGAAATGTTTACATATATTTAAAAAAAATCATATTTGTGTCTTGATAATAGTTTTCAAATGAAAATTTGTAAATATAAATACATGTAAAGCTTATAACGGACGTATTTGTAATATTCAAAATATCTGTGCAATTAATTTCGTTAAAACATCCAACATTTATACGCCTATAAAAGACAGATTGATTTAAATTCATATGAACTACGGTAGGCTCAACTTTGAAGCATTATCAGTGAATAATTTAAATGAATGTTTTATTTTATCTATAATACTTGCGTACTTCGCTCTTAATGTATGATTATTGCTAAGACGTCATCATATCGACTTCATAAGATTTCACATCGATTTCTATGATAAAAATACAAATACACTTGACAATTACAAATAAATGCACAAAACAAAATAAACACACTTAGCTTACAGTACACTTAGCTTACATAGTTTTATTTAGATATAAAAGCTCTTTTAAACATAGATGGCAAATATTTCAATGTTTTGAAACAAATATTTTCCTTATGCTAGATATATATTATAATTTCAATCATTTCTCTTCTTGAAACTTTCTCTTCTCTATAATAAAAAAAATATATATTTCTTAAATTGACATTAGTATGTTTAGTGACTAATTTCCTACCATGATCGTTTCATAATTTGGATTCCTATATATATATATATATAAGATCATCAGAAACTGCTGCTTCTGCATGTCAAATTTTATTTTTGCTGTTAAATCAAACTCTTAGTTTTTCAATTCATCCCAATATTTGAAATTTGGTTTGGAAAAAGAAATATAGAAAATATCTATCTTTAAATCATATAAACTAACTTGTCTTCTTCTTCTTTTATTTGATAATATTATTTTACAGGATAAATTAAAAAATATATATGTATTTAGCGATAAAGAATTTTGTAATTTTTCATTTCCGTTGGAGTAATAATAAATAACCCAGCAAACACGTACCTTTCGGCACACGATCGGTCCGCAGCTGGCACTGTCGGTTAAGTTTCGACATAGACACAGTGGTTTCGGTGAAGCATCGGTAGCATGTCGGCAATTGAAACATAAGAATCTGCTTTTTCGACTGCCGGTTACCGTAATCGGTCCCCTTATGGTTATATATCGGCAAGCGACTTACGCCGGCAAGTGACGCAGGACCGATATGTGATTTCTGATAGTGGCCCGATCAGGTTTGCCAACATCGGTCCAAATTCGGAATTTTTAGTCTTAGCCGACACTTTTTTTTTCTTAGTTAGGCTTAGTTTCAGTTTTGATAAGATAGGTATATTTCATGTACTTCATATAAAATTCTAACAGTGATAAACAAAATAAATGTCAAAAATAGCCTATATTTATTTATTTAAAAAATGTTGTTGTTGAATTCATTTTTAAAAGGACTTACAATTATTTGAATCATCAAAAGAGTTTTTTAAATCGCTCCTTAAAATTATTATTCATTATAAACTTAATCGTAGAAAAAAAAAATGTTCATAAATTAATTGAACTTATTTTCTAGCTATTATATTCATTTTTAAAGCAATAGCTATGTTTCTTATTTTATCTAAAAATCAAATTATTAAAAAAGTGTTTAAAATTATTTTACAAGCTATAAAAATATAAAAAAACTACCCAACTTTTTAGCATTAAAATTTAAAAGAAAGATTCAGAAGTCTCACACTTCTAAAAAAAAAAAAAAAAAAAAAAAAAAAAAAAAAAAAAGGTAAATTAATATTTCTATTTTATTTGATGATTAAGAAATGTTGATCATTATTGCTACATAATTACTATAAATATAATCTACATTAAATTATCAGATTACAAAAAAGGAACTCTTATTCTAATTAAAAGTAATTAATTACCAACTTATTTTTTTATTAAAATTAGTTTTTCTATGTTACAAATATATATATTTCTTGAATTAACACATTTAATTACATTATAATTCCTAAAGAGAAAATTGTATTAAGAGAAAAACCTCTGAAATTCACTTATTTTATTTAATAAGCATTCTTAAATTTATAAGAAAGATTCAGAAATATCCTCCATTTAAAGTTGTCTTCCAAAAGAAAAAAAAATATAAATTAATATTTTTATTTTATTTTTTAATTAAAACTATTGATAAGTAATAAATTAATATTGCAACATACTCATTAAATATATGTTCTACTTTAAATCATCAAAACGACATAAAATGAATTCTTATTCTAATTAAAAGTTATTAATTACCAACTTTTTATTTATTAAAATAAATTTTTCCATGTTAAAAAAATATATTTTGTAAATTAACGCAACGCATGTAATTATATTATAAATCCAATTTGATTAACTGAACAAAATCTCTAAATTTTTTTAATAGTTTATTATTCTTAATTATATATATATTCTTAATTATTCTTAATTATATCTATATCTTAATTATTCTTAAATTCGTTTGCTTTAACGAATTCGCTAAGGTATTTATTTCATTCACTTAAATATTAAATTAACTTTTAAATACACCCGCGTAAGACAATTACAAATAAATAAATACAAAATTAAATAAAAACACTTCAAAATTCAAATTTTCCCATCTACCACATACCTTCAACGACAACCAATACTTATCGATATGTCTTCCCCTTATGACCTCATATAATCCTCCCCTTATCAAGTCTCAGTGGCTGAGTGGTGAAGGCGTCTACTTCCTGTCCCTAAGTACGATGGATCAAACCCCGCCTCTCCCAACGCTGAAACACGTTCCTTCCAAATATACATTCAACGATGGCTCATAGATGGCGCCATCAAAGCAGATTTTTTTTCAATTTATGCTGGTGTCGGTCTGCGGCCGGCATTCATATGGATAGCTATCGGCGTAGTTTTCTGCCGATATCGGACCGGCTGCGTGCCTCATGAATCGGGCCGCATTCGCGCGGCGTATCAAAAAAGATACGGAACCGGTAGCGGCAACCGGTATCGCACCAATACCGCCGGTAGTGCCAAGCGGCTGTCGCCCGATTGCTTACCGGTAGCTCTGTGTTTGTTGGGTAAGTTTCAGCTCTAAAACTGTTACAATACATTAAACTACATAAATGATTTGAACCTAAAAGGTCACTAAAAGTATTTTTTAGAAAGAGGATGTTATTGCCAGTATACAAGAAATTATTAAAGAAAACTCATAGGTCACTGAAATGTTTATTTTTTCAACTGTCTTCATTTTTGCAAAACGCACTGAAAATGGTACCTTAGATACAAAGAACAAAACATTATGTATGACAGATTTATGCAGAAGTGAAAAAATAAATGTTGCGCAGGTTACTTCTACATTTTTTTTTAACTCTGAAAATTTATGATCATGGGTCAATCCATTCCAAATCACAAAGGTGATGTCGCACGACATTTTTAATTTTCCTAATCTTTTAACCAAATGTTCTTCATAGATTTTGGAGTTTAAAAACTTGGTTAAATTTTTTTTTTTATCATGCAGTTTCTTGGAGTGGGCCAATTTCAACAAGCAACATAGCCATTTTTTGGCGAAAAACGTGTTTTACGAAAAATACTGTAACTGATTTATTTTTTACCTATCAAGATGAATCAAAAACCAAAATGTTCAGCATAAAATTACAGACATTTTATGCAATTATAAAATTTTCATTAGACTAAAGATCTAGGCCAAAAACATGCTTAAATACCAGAGAAATAAATAAAAAAAAGGTCAAACACCACATTTCTCTGCCTTTAGTTTTTATGAAGGAGATCAGACTCAATTTAAATATTTTTTTCTTACACAGACCTGTTATAGGACTATCAATCCTGAAAACCTTTTCCTTTTTTTTGTACAGCTCATGAAAAACTGTGTTCAGTCTATTTTTTGGCAGTTTTCATTACTTAATATCTCAAAAGGGACTGATTAAAAAAAAAAATCTGAAAACGTAGGATAATAAACATCTTTGTAATATAAAGTTAAATTGTAAACTTTATGCTTGAGACTTGACTGGTTTTTGAATAACAGTTCACTAAAAATGCACCCCTTCCCCTTTATTTTCCTTTTTGTTTGGTTGCAGATACCTAGCATCACAGGTACTTTTTGCTTAGGTACGTTAAAATTGACTAGAAAAACACATTTTACGCATTATGGCTTAGTTAAATAGGGCAGTGACACCTTTTAAAAACTTTCTTGAAAGGGGAGTGGGAGTCTTGTGAATTTATTCTGCACAGCTGAGGAGCACGTAATACAGTTTTATCCTGACATGTTTTTGAAATTTGCCTAAGTACTCGCTAAGAGGTTACTTCACTTCACGTGCGAAAACGCTTCTCGCTGAAGAAATTAAACAATATGTCTCGGTTGCATACGCTACTGCCCCTTGCGTTTTACGAATTGTTTTATAAAATTTCTTTAGCGAGAAGTGTTTTCCCTCGTAACCACTTAGCGAGTACTTAGGCTAATTTCAAAAACACGTCAGAATAAAACTGTATCAGGTGCTCCTCAGCAGCGCACAGTAAAATAAAAAGACCCCCCTCCCCCACAACCCTTCAAGAAAGTTTTGAAAAGGTGTTACTGGCCTATTTAACTAAGCAATAATGCGTAAAATGTGTTTTTATAGTCAATTTGAACGAACCTAAGCAAAAAGTACCTGTAATGCTATGTATCTGGCACAAAACAAAAAGGAAAATGAGGGGGGAGGGGTGCATTTTTAGTGAGCAAAAACCAGTCAAATCTCAAACATAAAGTTTACAATTTAACTTTATATTACAAAGATGTTTATTATCCTTCGTTTACAGATTTTTTTAGTCAGTCACTTTTGAGATATTAAGTATAGTCCAGGCAATAGAGACAGTATAGGAGCTCTACCTAGCAAAAATAGAGAAAGTTCGGAGGGGAGATGGGAGGGTGAATGTAAACGTGTGAGTGGTTAAGTAGAATTGAGCAACTTAGTCCACGCAGCACCGCGGTACATGTTCCGAGGCAGATCCTCCCTTCCCATTCATCCTAAGTCATAATGTCATATATCTAATTTATTGCAAATTTTGCCTACTTTCTGAATTTCCAGATACTTTTCCCCTAAAACAATAAATGATTTTTTTAATGAAAACCTTTTTTAAGAGGCTTTTTACCATTTTTTTTTTTTTTTTTTTTTTTTTGGGGGGGGGGGGGGAGGGTTGCAGGGGAAATTTTGGTGGGAAGTTACAAATTCGGATTCAGAGACATTGTCTGGACTTGTAGTGAAAATTGCCAAAAACAGACTTAACACTGTTTTTTATGAGCTGTACAAAAAAAAAAAAAAAGGTTTTCAGGATTAAAAGTTGCAAAAATAAGTAGTCCTATAACAGGTCTGTGTAAGAAAAAAATATTTAAGGTGAGCCTGATCTCCTTCATAAAAAATAATGGCAGCGAAATGTGGTATTTTACTTTTTTATTTTCTCTTGTATTTAAACATGTTTTCGTCCTAGATCCTTAAGTCCAATAAAAATTTTATAATTACATAAAATGTCGACAATTTTATGCTGAACATTTTGGTTTTTGATTCATCTTGATAGGTAGTAAAATAAAGTAGTTACAGTATTTTTCGTAAAATATGTTTTTCGCTCAAAATAGCTGTGATAAAATTAGCCACCTTCAAAAAACTATATGATAAAAAAAAATGTTAACCATGTTTTTAAACTCAGAAAACTATGAAGAACACTTGGTTAAAAGATTAGGAAAATTAAAAATGCCGAGCGACACCACCTTGGTGATTTGGAACGGATTGACCCTCATGCTATCTTCGTAGCGTCTTCTCGTCAGTTCACAAAGTCGTTTTCCTCAGATCATGTCCTCAGGGAAGAAAATCTGGTTGCGTTGTAATTTTTTGTGCGTCATTGGAAAAATCGAAAATTTTGACCAGGTTTTAAAACAGTAAACGAAGGCAGTCTGCCACAAATGAACCGGAAGCTCACATTTAGGAAAAAATATTTTTTAATAGTATTTAATTGCTACATGTCCGTTTGACACATTTTAACCATCTTTTATGCATGTGCTATTACTTTAAAGTGAATAGATTTTCTTCGAATAGACTTTAATGTTTTAGATGATACATCTGGTTAAAAGATACATGCATATAAAATATTGTTTGCATTAATACAATACAATGTATGCACATTGCATGCACAGAGGACAATATATACAATTTTCATTCATTTTTTTATTTATAAACACTATATAAAATATAAAATATATTTTTATTGAAAACCATTTTTAATTTCTCAAATTTGGTACTCCTTCATAATCGAACGCAAATTACGTTTCGAAATGAGATAATTTCGGATTATCAGAAAATAAATAAATAAAGATGTTTCAAATCTTTTTGATCGCTTTAAAGAATCGATCGTCTTTCAGATGCCTTCCGAAATATCAAAAGCATTTCTAATGCATAATGCATAAATCAATTTTCTAAATCACCATCCGGTTCATATAGCAAAGAGCAATACAGATGCACGATACACAATAAAGCAACAAATAAGGAAAAATACTACAGACGTTATAAATCTGAGAGTGCATCTACTATCCATTTTAGATTTTATTTAATCTGATCTCAGTCGTATAAGAATAACCATAAATTTTAAAGAATTCTCTATGTATTGGAAAATTAAGGTTCATCATTTCTCCTATACAGATAGCATATCTTTATGTGATCGATATACTTCAGTTATTTTTTATCTGGATTTAAAATATTGTTTCTTACTTATGGTTACATAGCGGAAAGTAAATCATATTGTCTTCTTACATTTACATGAAAGTGAAAAATTAAATAAATATTCGAAATTTTATATTTGCAAGCTGAAATATTTCGAATGTATATCCAGCAAGTTTTCCTTTTCAATGTTTATATTTTTCCCATTTTGAATATTAAAAATTTATATTATTACAAAACCATTATTTTAAGAGAGATCTAAATGTGTACAAAATAACGTTGTTAATTTCTACCATAATATATTGCTTTTATATAAGGAGTTTACCACTTTTGTTTTGTTTTAAATTTTGAAAATCGCGTATTTTACTTGTAATATAAATGTTTATACCTATTCTAGTTATATTTTTAGCATGTAGTAACAATGCATAACTTTATATTCATTTCTGTAAGCGTTTGAAACATAGAACTTAGATTGTAATTTTATCTATTTAAATAAACTGTTACTATTTATATTCTATTTTTACATAAATGACATTTTAAGAGAAAATTATATGTAAAAGAGTTTATGTACGTAAGTCAGTACGTAAGTTTATATAATCTGGCAACACGAAAATAAAAAATTTTTAAGAAATGAGTTTAGGAATTTAGATTCAAAAATTTTTTTGTTTAATTTTTTGTAATTTAATTTTTAGTTTAAGAATTTGAGCTTTCTAAAGGGAATTGTTAATTAAATAACGAGAAAATATAAAATCCATATTATGGCGTTGTTTCGAGCTAAAATGATAGTGAGAGAACTTGAATTTAAGGAGATTGGTATATCGAGCTTTCATAAATGTTATAGAAGACAACGAAGCGACGATTGTATGGATTGGACTTTTGCTGATGAAACCACTCTACACCAGCCATTCAAACACCTACTACCACCGGCTTTTCACTTCCCACTGATCAATGCATTATTCTTGTGGAATTCAGCTTTTAAATATTTTTCGGTGTACTGGTCAGTATATTTATAAAAATGAAAAAGCTCTCGGACTGGGCCACCGGGCTGTCGCACCACACGCACTCGACTGCCGCCGCCGGCGACGAGACGAGTAATAAGCTCGAAACAGAGGTATTTTGATCTCAAGCTCTACCTTGTCTCGACTTCGACTTCGAATACTACCGAGGCCCCTGCGGACAGCTCCACACATCCCCGGGATCAGAAGTGGTGAAAAATGGCAGGAGAGCAATCTAAGACATGGATGGTAGCAATTAAAAAAGGGGGAGGGGAACTAAAAAAAAAATGAAGGCCTGAATAGGTGGGGAAAATGAGCTACTTGAAGTAAAAAATAAAAAATGAGTGAAATAGTAAGAGCAGAAAGAAAGGTCTAGAAGAAAGTTTAAGTACAGCATTACAACAACTAGATATATTTTTGTATTTTATATAAAATCTTTAAATTTGTATAAGGTTTTTTATTAATTTTTAAAGTTTTTTGTAATTTTATAAATAATGAGTAGTAAAAGGAAGTAAAAATAAATAATATAAATATGGAAAGAGGGTAGCCTAGGCCAAATGGCCGCTGAAAGTATGGATTAGATCCGCTGGTCTGACTAAGCCTAACTTCGTGAGAAGTTGCTATTTGAATCCGCTCAGGGATGCCAACGGAATCATCAGTCAATGCCGACCGAGCGAGGTGGAAATGCCGGTAACGACCATACGCCTAAGCGTAGCCCTGAAAAGGGCTAGCCCTACCGGATTTACATCGCCTGACAATGGTTGAAAGACATCAGGGAAGTATGCTGGTGAAAGTCGCAGCAAGGCCTGATGCAACGCATTTTTATATCTTTAATATAATGAATTTACATTTTATTTTTTCCGGTGTAATAATCAGTGTTAAAAAAAAGAGAAGGAATTATATCAAACAGGCGCGACTGGCTTAAAAAATTCCATCGTAGATGTAGCAAACACAGTGATGAATATTGTGAAGGTCGACCAAAAACTGCCTGAACTCTAGAAATCAATGATATTCGTTAAAAGATCAGTTTAGATCGTCTTATGTGGCCTATGGTTGTACCGTATAAAACAAATGATGCATATCTGATCATTAAAAATACTCCAAGTGCCCACACACTTGACTAATGATTAGCGCGCTGACTACTTGAAAAAGTTTTCGAGTTTCGAACACCAATTCAAGCGACGACGTTTGTAGTGGATCGGGTTCCACTTTACATGGATGTTCTGGATTGTTTTGTCCTCGTGTGTAATTGTAACATAACACCTCCAACTAATCAAAACAAACGAACCAAGAACCCAAGCACATTCAAGTTTGCTTGATTAACCCCTTGAGGGGCGGTGCGATATATTTTATCCCACCTACGATTAATGAAGATTTACACCAGAAAAATTTTATGAAATTTTATCTTTCTAACTTTGTTGGAAAAAAGTCGTAAAATCGCTTTTCCTTATTTTGAAATAAAATTTTTCTAATTTTTCGGTGGTATTTCAGGATTTCACAAACGTAATTGCTTGCCCCTCAAGGGGTTAATTGAAATTAGGAAAGGTATGAACACTTTGGAGTCTATAAAAATAAAGTTCAAATGCATGCTCATGCCAAATGGTGGAAAGAAAATCTCAAAAGGTTGGTTGATTTTTGACGGAAGATTATCTACCCTAGGGATATAGGCCCAAGGGGGGTGTGCCCTCTGTGGGGATCTTTCTAAGGGAACCTAACCCGTATTTACGCATGGAAATCCATGGCTCGAAGAAAACCACGAAAACTCCTCAAAAGATTAAACCCTTGTCTAGAAACATGCTTATGACTTGTAACGCATGTAAAATCTAGGAGTTATTCCCTTGAACCAAAAATACAATAAGAAATCTTGGGCTATTTCAAAGTGAACAATTTTTGGTTAAAGGTTTTGCGTACGTAGTACGTCAACGAAAATAATTGCTTCTTTATTTTTGAAAATACAGCTGTTCAAAGATTGTTGTATAATAGTACATTAGAAGAGTGAATGACAATCTGTGAAAAACAGTATGTTTACCAGATGTGTTTTCGAATTATTAAAACAAAACAGGCAACGTCACATTTTCGTTCTTATAGCGTTGTGTCGTATTTTAAACTACCAGTTATTTCTAATCAGAAATTTTTTTTAATGAATCATTGTCCATATTTGCATGTTTTAAGAGATGTGTGATTTTTTTACATGACAATTTGACGCATCGCAGCCAAATCTATCAATGATATATGAAATAAATCAAAGACGGGCAATTAGGGAACTCCCGACTTTATCGCCTGAAAGAATTACTTTAAGTTATTTTTATCGATTACTTTTTATTGAATTAAAATATTTTCATTAATGTAAAATTTATTAAGTAAACAATTTTCAGTTCGATCTGTTCCAAAATCAACAACTGGACGTGAATTTATTGGACACATTTAACAAAATGTAAATAAAACATCAGTCATTGTCAAGATTCAAAATACTCTTTATTTAACGAATGTATTTGGGAATAAATTTTTTTCAGACAATTAGTAATTATTTCCTTTGTATATAAAAAGATATTGTCTTTAGCTCTTGTAAAATTGTGTAATTGATTAATTGTTTTCGGAAAGAGTTACTCAGATTGTAATATACATCATATATTTCTATATATTTACATTAATCTTTTGTAATTCCAGGAAAACAAGCGAGTTGATTATTTGACTCAGGGACTGTATGATATTTATAAAATTGTAGGCTACCATGAAATTTCCAACACAGTGTAAGTATTATGATATAGCTGAATATATACAGATATTTTTGAATAGAAGTGTCTTCGAAAAAAATTACATTATTTAATTTAAAAAGACAAGTATTAAACTATGTGGTAAAAATTTCAATATTTGAATTTTTTTAACCTTATCCGTTCTGTAGCTAAATAAAAAAGTGATTAAAGTATTAAATATTGATTAATGAAATGTAATTAATGAAATATGAATGCAATATAATGAGTAATGAAATCTGTACAATGTAGTATAATATTAATATTTTTAACTGCTACAACCGAATCGGAAAAATCTGTTTTTATGGCTAAAATGTTATCTAAATATGATTGGCAAAATTACTTTTAATATATTTTTAAGTAGTTTTCAAAACTTTCCAAGGGATTTTGCCTGCGCTCTGCACGTTACTCAAGAACAAAAACTGTAGAATAGCGAAAAACCTTGACACTGCATTAACGATAAGTGACGGAATTTCCATGCATTCTGTCGGATCTATTCCAAAGAATCTACAAAAGCTCTAGAAAATATTTCTAACAATAGCAAAATATCATTATGAGCAAAAGTGGCTGCGATTCATTCAACCACTTTTGCCACTTTTTGATTATTATTATTTTGGGGTTAAATATGATGTTCGATTATCATGAGATTACGAAAGTGTTTCCGATTAGAAATTAACATTATACTGGGAAAATGTATTTTTACATATTACAGTAGTGAAACATTTGAAAGAATTTTCTTTTAGTGCTAATAATATTTTAAATTATCTTTCAAAATCTTAAATCTTCAAGCCAATGTTTTCATATTTAACATTTGCCGAAATTATAAAATAATAGGAATTCCTTATACCATATGGAAATATTTTTGAGATATTGTTAAATCTAATAATGCATTTAATTTATCTATTGAGATTGCTGTTGTTTAATAGTACAATTATAAATACTAATTATTATTTTTAGTGTTTTTCAAATTGGTATATTTATTTTTTTAAATTGTATGTAAGCAATTTTTCTGTTTGTGATTTTAATCAAACATTTAATTATAGACATTCTGAATCGGTTATTAAATTTTCTTCTATTTTAAATTCATTTTCTACGTTTATGATACGCGTAATTATTGGCACTAAAAAGTAAAATATGATATTTAAGCATTCAAACAAAGTGTTTTTCATGCCTGATGGGAAGTTATAGATTAAACTGCTTTAGTATATATTTTTTAAAAGTTCATATAATACAGGATACATAATATAGGACACAAGTTGAAAAGTGCTTATGACTTCGGTTTGTCTCTCCGTCTGTCCGTCTAGCAGTCTGTCCGCACTCTAACTCTCGAAAATATACTCGGATTGCCCTGAAATTTTTGGATGTTATTGACGTTTACCATAGCACGGTACCTATTTGTAATGAAGTTTGTAGCATGCTTTGTTCATTTACAGGGACAGCCAAAACTTTTCCGTTACATTACAGGCTATGGGAAAAAATCGTTTCAAATGATTTTTTATGATTTTACGCACGCTTTCAAACAGAATAAAATTTATATGCATTTATGAAGTGCACTAAAATATGCATTCTGTTGACTATGCGATGCAAAGAATAGTTATTGTTCATTTACAGGGCTAAAAAAGGAATTCAAATACATAATGATATAGGGGTGGAGGGAATTGTTTGCGGCATACTTTAATTATGTTAATCTATTTCATATATAATGAAATTGATATATGTCGCTGAGGTTTACATACTATAAATTATTTCATGTATAATACGAATAACACGTATATAGCATTTACAGGGACACCCAAAATATTTCAGATGCTATATTGTATCCGAAGTACTGTTCATTAGCGATGATTGCTGGAAATGTATTTTTAATTATGATATGCGCTTTTATGATTCACTATATCTATGCATAGTATATGGTGTATATAAATGCTATAATTCCTATACAAGGCTACACAAAAGTATTCGTAAGGATTACTGGGTATGGGCGCAAATTGCTTAAAGGTGGTTTTTAAATGAGTTATGCTTTTTTTTGCTGAACTGCATTTAATTTACCAAGAAATGTTTGTAGAATATAGATAAAATGATATACAGGGTCACGTAAAGAATTGGATACATGGCCGTCTATAAATTTTAATTTCTGGAAATGTGATTTCAGCAGTTTTAAGAGTGTCTTAGTTTGAATTAAATTTTAACTAAATAGTAGCGTGTAATAAAGATTCTAGGTAAACTACAGGGTTGTACAAAAGTATTCAAGTATGTTTCCATACATTAGTATAAATTGCTGAAAAGGAATGTCAACCTGTTAGGCGTTTTCTTGCTAAACTAAATTTTCCCATTATATAGTATGTATACACTTAAAAAAATGGGAAGTAAAAATTGAGTAAAAAGTACTCAATTTTAAATGCGTCACATACTCAAAATAGCTCCGATCCAAATGTACTCAAAGTTGAGAAACACATGTACTCATTTTTTATTCATTGGTTGTGATCAAATATGAATCTTTATGTACTGCCCCCCCCTCCCCCCCCCCAAAAAAAAAGAAAAACCTAAAATTTAAAGTAAAAATGTACTGACATTTATTTCCCGTTCAAAGTTCTTAACAAGAAATGTTTAATTGATTATTTATTAAGAAAAATAGCAAAATTCTTAACAAGATACTCAAATCGAATATTTTTATGACAAGAGCATTATTTCCAAGCACTTTTAAATTATTTTTAAAATGCTGTGCATAATTTAATATTTACATTAATAAACATCATTTATGCCGCCATAAATGAAATGAACCATTACAGGGTACAAAACTATTTGTTTGTTTGGGTTTCATAACATGTGATGTTTCAAAATAGAGAAAGCATGGGTTCATTTTTGATCCAAAAATATTCAATTCGATATGAGTACGTCGGTTTACTTATTTTTGAGTACTTCATTTTTCTCAGTGTATCAACCTACTGATCAAATACAGGGCTGTTCAAAATAATTGGAAAACATATTGTCTATGGACGGTAACTGCTGAAATCAATTTTTTAAATGTTTTATGAATATTCTAAAATGTTTACTTAGTTATCTTATTTACGTCATTTCCCTAAATTACGATGTCTTGTTAAAGCATTCAGAAAGTGTTGGAAAGTATTTTATAATCTATGATTAACGCTTGATTTTTCTTACTCGTTCCCAGATCAGTCTTTTCCTATAAAACATACCAAATCTATTTAGCTCATATTCACAAAATACAATATACACGGGAATAAAAAAATTAAATAAATATCGCTTATCATGCCGCTCTATAAATAATAGTTGTATTAATATCCGTTAGTCTCCATGTTCGTATTTAATAATGCAATGACAAATCACAACAAATTAAAAAAATTACACATTCTAAATATCAAGCTTGAACTCAATATCAAGCATAGAACTTAATATCAAGCATAGAACTGAATAAAAAAATATGTCAGTTGATAAGCATTGTTTTTTAAGTGGAAAATTTTAAAATGTTTTAGAAGAATAGGACTCCAAAATAGCGATATTTTGCTAAAAAGTACGTTAAAAAGATAAGATTTTATATTTACAGCAAAAGGTTATTTCAAAATTCATCGCTGTATTAATACTTAGAAATTTTTCCAGAGAGAATCCTTCGCCTTATATACAATATTTCAAATGAAAATCAAATATCAAATTAATTGCTTAAAAGGCGCAAAGGCCAACATAGTGAAAAGATTCCATGCCGGGACTCGAACCCGGGCCATCAGTATAGCACACTGACATTCTACAGACTAAACCACATGGAACGACGCCCAGTCTGTAAAATTTCTCACTATTACAGGTTCGCAAGGCTACAAACGCAGCACAAGATGGAATATTTATCGTGAGCCACCGACATGGGGTAAACACGAAACTTAATGAAATCCAGCATCGATTGAAACTATATTAATATTTGGAAATTTTTCCAGGGAGAAACATTCGCCTTGCATACAACATTTCAAATTAAAATTGCCTTTTAAGCAATTAATTTGAAATTTGATTTTCATTTGAAATATTGTATGAAAGGCGAATGGTTCTCTCTGGAAAAATTTCCAAGTATTAATATAATTTCAATCGATGCTGGATTTAATTAAGTTTCGTGTTTGCATCATGTTTGTGGCTCACGCTAAATATTCCATCTTGTGCTGAGTTTGTAGCCTCGCCATCATGTAATAGTGGGAAATTTTCCAGCCTGGGTATCGTTCCATGTGATTTAGTCGGTAAAATGTCAGTGCGCTGTACTAATGGCCCAGGTTCGAGTCCCAGCATGGAATCTTTTCCACTATTTGCGTCTTTTAAGCAATTAATTTGAAATTTGATTTTCATTTGAAATCACAGTGTTTATGACAAGTTCGTCACAAATGACACATATTTCACAAATTGGTCACAGTGTGACTTCAAAGCATTGTCGCCTTCGTCACAGGTTCGTCACAAAGTTAATGGCAAAATAGTCACAAATGACACACTTTTCACAAATTTGTCACACCGTGACTTCACTGAGTGGTCACAATGTGACGTCACAAACGACCTCTAAAACGGCCATAACGACCTCGCTTTCTAGTCACTATGACGTCACATCGACGTCACGTGACGTCAAATCGACGGTCACAAAATCACAGTGTGACTACACAACGACGTCGCCGTGACCTCACCATGCCTTACGGGTCACTAGATCGTCTGCAATCTTGGTTAGAATTGGAATTTTGTGCGATGCTTTGCATACATACTTTATTCTGATTCATATTTTTATCGTTCGTTGCCATGGAGATCAAACTGGATCTTCTGAGATCAACGTTTTGTTTCAAAGCGATATAAGTAAGCGTCCTATCTTAAATGGGACAGGTAACCGCAAGATTAAAGGCGAGGTCACGTCAATCAAGGTCATACGCCACCCAGCGGACGGAGTGAGCTACAAGAGGATTATTAACTTCTTTTCCCTTTGTGGATGATCTATAAGTTCGATATCTATGAAATAACTATGCACACGCGCAGCCGTGATTTTATTCGTTTGTCGTCTGCAGTACTTAATTGCTGGAAGTTAGATATAATTCGATTTATTTATTCGCCATTATTTAATTTATTAATTGAAGTTAGTTATTTAAACAAAATCAGTTCTTTTAAGAACTTATATTATTTGGGAAAATGCCACGTTGGCGTTCTAATTATTGCAGTTTTCAAAACTGCAAAAATAACTCTCTATCTGAGAGAACTTATTTTTTTCGCTTCCCAAAAGAGAAAAACAGGTTAGTTTTGTGTTTTATTACAATTTATAAAAAAGTTAAAATATTATTTAATATATATTATTAAATATCAGTGATTTTAATTATGTTTTTGTAATGCAATGAACAAGGGCATATAAAAATTAGTTAATGTATGCTAAGATAGAATTTTACAGCAGCGCTTTTAATTCAATTCCTGATAAGATAAAGTTATAAAAATTACATAAACATGTGTATTTCCAATGAGAATTAAATGTTTTATTATGCTTAGAGTTTAAGTATAAATTATATAATTATTTTTAAGGCATATTTTTTATTTACCGGGCGCAGGCGATAAATTGCCAAATATTCTCTTGATCGAATTGTATTTATATAAAATAGAAGCATTTCATTCATTCCATTTAAAACTCATTTAATTTTACATTAGGATCCACTTTAATTTAAAATGCAAGCGGTAATTCTTGTACTATTAAACCAGCAATAATTGATTATTTATAGTTTTAAATATTTTGAGAATTTTAGACAACAGATTTAAAAAAATTCCTAAAATCGACAAATTACTTTTTTTTTAATCTAGAAATATGTCGGTCATTGTGTCATATCGGGAAAAAATAGTTTTCTGGGATACATGCACTTCGCACAGGTGAATAACATTAAAGAAAGCATACAAAGTATAGAAGAAACTTCAAAAATTGGAATAAAATATAAAATATTTACATATAGTACGTGATATGCTCAATTAAACATTTATTATCTTACACCGGTTCTTCGCAGGTGTAAAATGGATAACTTTCCGTAATCGGGCCGATAGCCATGATTAGCGTCAAATGAGAAAACAGTATACAATTGTAACTGTATAAAAGTTAAATAATGGTTAAAAAATGAAAGTAACTTTTATCGAAATAACCCAATTGCGGAACATTCTCCAAATTTGAAAAAGGTTTATGAAACACACAACAATTGCCAATAACTGAAAACTATAGACTAATAATAAGCTCGACGTAGCAGTTGTTGGTCGGTAGCCAAAAAATTTCAAATTTCCCTTTTAATTTTTTCCGGTTTCAATTTTTGAATTTTTTTTTTCCGCAAAAGATTCGGAATAAGTAGTAGAAAAAAGGGCTGCGGACGGAGATGGGCCAATTGAACGTATTAAAATCACTGACATTTAATAATATATATTAAATAATATTTTAACTTTTTTATAAAAAATTATAGGGCTGAAAATCACGTTTAAGATGCTTAAAGGTTTTAAATATTTCTCTTTTGCAATTTCCTAACCAGCTGGTATATTTTAGAAATCGTAGTTTGTTACATAACTTACTCAATTGTTGTACTTGTATATACAGTTGTAACAACCATAAAGAATGTTTAAGGATTTATCAGCTACGTTTAGATAACGTAAAATTAATTTGCTAATTTATAATCAAGTTGTAAAAATACTAAAATGTTGTATTGTTACTAGAAACAAATCCATGTACATAATATTTATTTTTCTAGCATATCTGGGAGGGAAAAATCGATTAAAATTTTTTATCTTGCCATATATATGAACAGGGTTAGATTAAATAAACAGTGTAAAAAAGTACTTTTAGCCGGCCGCAGTTCATAAACCGTCAAATATTTTCCCCATCACCAGCGTTTATGTTGCATTCATTTCATTCAAAATATAAAATCATCCTTTTAAAAATATACTCGTCATTTGAAAAACATAACTTTATTTAAAATACATACATACTGGTATATTACATCAATTTAAACACATGCTTTTCGCTCATTATATTTAAAATACATTTTTTTCTAATAAATAATAACATAAACCCAAGGTGGGCAAGTTTCTTCCAATGTGGAAAAAAACCAGGAATTAAAAGTTACGCCTATAACTTTTATTAACAAAAATGTTTTTTTTTAGCCTTGCATAGCTTGCATAAAATTCAGGTCTATTTGAAGATATTTACAATTTAAGAGTTATAGGCGGAAAAGCAGACAAAGCCATTTTAGAGAATACCTGTTAAAATTTTAATCGTGAATTTCAAATATTTACTCACTCATGGAAGATGAACCTTGTTTACCAGATTTATTGCAAAATATTTTTGTTACAGCTTGTTTTGATAAAAATATATGTATTTAAAAAATAGTTGCAATGTCAGTTTAGTTTCGGGGCAAAAGACAATACTGTTTACGTAGCATTAGTGCTTTTTCTCCCGAAATTAAAATGACATTGCGATTTTTTTTTAAATACACATATTTTCATCAAAACAAACTGTAACAAAAATATTTGCAATAAATCTAGTAAACAAGGTTTATCTTCCATGAGTGAGTAAATATTTGAAATTCATGATTAAAATTTTAACAGGTATTCTCTAAAATAGCTTTGTCTGCTATTCCGCCTATAACTCTTAAATTGTAGATATCTTCAAATAGACCTGCGCACGAGATGCGCAGATGGTAGATATCCTGTCATATATGACGTCATACAAAAAACCCGCGTATTTGCGTTATTCACTCCATCCACAAGATGGCGCAGCTGTGTCAATTCACGGCAGATTCCAGCATTAACTTTGTACGCTTACTTATAGCGCTTTGTTTTGTTTCTTATTATTTTTACTTTGTAATGGAAAATAAGAATTATTCCAATTGCGATTTTGAAAAGGTTTGTTCTTCAGATGATAACATTCGTTTCGGCAATGATTTGTTTTCTTGCAATGCGAACAGAATTTGTCATTTTTAGGCATATTTTGTTTAAAAACATTCGTTTTAAAGACTTGTGAAACTCCACGATCATTATTCATTTCCAGTCTACGATTGTACTCGTCTGTCAGTTTATTTCTTATTAATTGGGAATTTATTTCGATTTCAGGTCGCGCCTCCATGGCAACAATTAAGTTATCGTAAGATTTAGGAACTGAGACTAAAAGCAATGCCGCTATATGATCATCTTTTATTTCCTGACCAACGGCTTTTAATCTATCCACTAATTCGAACATTTGAGCGATATGCTCATTCATGTTACCATCTTCTGACATTTTTGTAGCGTATAATTTTCGTAATAAGAAAAGTTTACTAGATAAGTTAGATCGTTCGTGAATAGCTTTAAGCTTATTCCAAGTGGCTTTTGCCGTGGTTTCATATAACACATGAATAATTTGAGAATCTTCGATGCATAAATTAATTAACGCTCTTGCTTGTCTGTCGCGTTTTAAATATTTATCATAGGGATTTTCTGGAGATTCATCCTCAATTACATCAAATTAATCCTCTTTTATAAGAATCATTTGCATTTTAAATTTCCAAATGGGAAAATTGTCATTACTTAATTTCGTAATATTATTCTCTTTCAAGGAAGCCATTTTGCTTATGTTTAACAATTTGTGTTTTTGTTTTACTACAGCTAATTAATGTTATTTAATGTTTTATTTTATTTTAAACAATTCAAATCAGTATTAATAATATATTAGAGCTTCAGTCTCATGATCTGTAAGCATTTTGGCGAACTTTCATTTAAAATAAACAGTGACTGAATATAGATTATATATTATACTTGTTTAAGCAAATAAAGTTCATGCTTACTTTTCTCAGTAGCGCAGGTCTGCTTGTAGAAAAATAAAGACGAATGACCACCAAATAAATAATGCAGCAACACCTTCCACATATTATATATACATTTATAAAGACAAAACGGCAGACATCACTGTTACAAAGCGCACTCAACACTCAACTACAAAGAACATCATAGAACATCTTAGAATGTCTATATACTATCAAAGCCTATTTCCATGGAAACACGATAAGCCTTCTAGCGGCAGAAAATAAAAGAGATATACGAATCGTTAGATTACATAAGTAAAATAAAAGGAGCATTTTACAACACATGGAACGTCTGTTGCAAGCCTCTTCAATGCGACGACATAGATTTAACCCTTTCAAGGACGGTGGCTAGACGGTCTAGCCACCTAATTTTAATTCCACAACTGACAAATGGTACCAATAAAATTTTGCTTTTGTAATGAAAGTGCAAATTAGCCGGGGTTTTGTTTTCTGGAAAATTCGTTTGAATATTCTGGCGTCAGTCTATTATTTCATGAGTTTACGAACAGAATTCTTCTGGCCCTGAAAGGGTTATTCTAAAATTTTAAATGTATTGGAAATTAAATCTTTACAGACATTACAGCACAGTACAACGTCACAATCTGCAATTGTGCACAGCTACATTTCCGGAATGTGAATAGGCAAACTAGAATCGTCGCTCATCGATTTCGGACATTTTTGGGTATGTGGGCGACGATTTATCTTATCCGTGAGAACCAAATGTCGTTTCGTACTAATTAATTGATGCTCTAAAACTTTCTAGATAGAACATTTGCTCTAACCTCTTTTCGTTTTCGATTTGGGGTGGCTATTTTCCAAATTTCGCCACTAGGGGTACTGCTGTCGTTTGCATTAGGTCGGGCGTAGTCGTTTTACTGTATCGTTACCTCACTTGTATAGCTGTAACTATCTCCGTTCGCAAGTATTTTCATATTAAAGGGACTTTCCTTTGCACCCTGTATACTGTACAGTTATGCCCAACCCTACGTTGTATAGTTTTTACAAAGTCTTAGTATTCTTTTAGCAACGGTATTTTTTTAATACTACACTTACTAATTCATATATTATTGTACGGAACCCTCTGTGCGCGAGTAATACTCGCACTTGACCGTTTATTTATTTCTTTATTAATTTACTGTATATTTGTTATTAAAATTACTAGAGAAAATTCTTAAGAGTTTTATATTGAATATGTAAATACTAAATATTTTACAAATTAAACTATTGAATACGGCACATTTGCTACAATGAAACGGCGAATCTGGGAAAAGCACACCGTTTTTACAAGTCAAACTATCCAATATGGCATATTCGTTAGTATGGAATGTCGAACCTGGGAAAAGCGCAAAATTTTTACGTCAAACTATCATATATGGCATATTCGTTAGTATGGAATGTCGAACCTGGGAAAAGCGCAAAATTTTTACGTCAAACTATACAATGTGGCATATTGGATAGTTTGAAGCTGAAAACTTACATATAAGCACACCATATCAAATTATCCAATATGATTTTTTGGCTAGTAAAATTATTCAAATGATAAAATCAATTGCATGCTTAAATAGGATACAAAACAGCACCCGAAAAATATAATAATGGCTGCTTGGCACTTATTTTGAATCCACAATTAAAACAGATTTTTTGCCCTTCTGAAAAGTGGCTGTTTTCACATTGGATAGTTTGACATGGTACCGGCGATATGTCCGACCCTTTTTTGAAGAATATTCTACACAAGAGTAAATAAATTTAAGTATGTATACTGGAAAGACGAATACAATAGTTTGTCTTTTTAGATTCAGGATAATTTGCTTAAACTAGTGCTGAATAAAAGCAATGTAATCCTAAAAAAACTATAAAACTTTAGACTAGAGTCCTGAGCGAGTCGTGTTATACCAGACCTGAACCCGAAATATACAAACCTGAGCACAAAATTAAGGAAAATTAATCTATTTTAAATACAAGAACATCTCTATTTAAATTTTTCCTATTTTTTGATATAAAATGTATTATATATGCTCATTAATATTCAAATATATTGCAATTACAAATTCCCTTGCATTTGAAAATATTCAGGACTTTTTGTTTTGAAAAATAAGATTAAATCAAGCAGCAGCGAAAAAGCTAGCGCCATCGGTTTACCTGGCCCAATGTGGGACTTTGAAACAGATGTATAATAAGAAGGCTTAACACAATAGCCAGTATTTGATATTTCCATGCTGCTTAAATAACTCGAACCGTACATCAGTAGTACACCTGACTTTTTCGACCACAGTATGGATGCAGATGCTGCAGTTAACATCCTCCAGTTATAAGAAAATTTTTTTGGTAACATCTATTTTTCCTGGCATAGGTCATCCGGTAAGAGGTCTCAGGACTCTTAAATATTCAAAATTTTCGAAATTTTAATTTTTGTAGGTATTAAACTCTTATCTTTTCTGAACATTTTGATATAATTGTTGCCCTGAAGTTCCCGTTAGAACAGTTGTGATGGCTTTTAGAATTATGTCCGCCCACTATCTGAAGCGGCGTTTCGGAAATTTTGAAGTATTTTTTCTCCAAATGACGTTTCTTGACATAACGCGCAGGATATCTCAAAACCCTCTGATTATTTTTCAATGAAATTTTCCAAGTATATGTTTTATGTTAGTCTGTATAAACTGAACCTAAAATTTCAATTTTATTGTTAAAAAAAAATAACTTTTTAGATGATTATATGGTTGAAATTTTGTATTAGCTAAATACAGCTTTGTATTAAAAATATAAAAATGTTTTAAATACAAATTTATTTAGGTTCAGGTTAATCATTACAATCTGAAGTATAATTGGGCGCAGAAAGTTCATTCTTGTTGCATTTTTTTTTCTTGTAATCGCTGTTATACCAATTTTCTTTTCGAAAAATGTCTGACTTTTTGGAGCCCCCTATAAACACTAATTCTGAAACTTTGAATTTTTTAGTTAGATGAAATGAAAGTACATACTTATATCTTTCATCCCAATAAAAATTGTATTTTAAATTGATATATATTTCAAGATATTAAATGGAGAAAATGGTCTTTTTTTTCATTTTTTCCAATTTTAAGAGTCCTGAGGCCCCTTAACACCTTGGGAACGAGCGCCCGTATATTTGGTGCTCACATATTTGATGCGTATATGAGGTGCTCTTAATCCATAATTATTCTCACCAGTAAATTTTGAATGTAAATTTTCCCTTAATCCGAGCTTTTTCCCGATTCAATTAGGCAAAAATTTCTGTTTTGAAAAACCGGCGATAAAAGATTAAAAAATTTGCAAAAGATGCTCGTATCGAAAGGGGTTAAGTTTCATCGTTTTCTGAATGCTAACCAATTGCGTACCCTTTTTCATCAGCGCCACTTTCAAGTAATTAAATTCTCGAAAGAAATCTCGCTATTCACCGATTCGTTAGACTTTTTATTTAATATTTTTTTAATAAAGTTCGTGCCATCTTTATATAACAATTGGAATTCTGTATGCACTCCGTGTTAAACATGCCATCCACAAGGTCTAAGTAACAGCACATAAAAACATTATGTTGAAATAAAATATTCTTTTTAATTGTGACATTTCATTTTTTGTAAACAAATAATTAATTATTTGCTACTGCTTCTCTTCCACAATAATTTAAAACAAATTAAAATATGATTAAATGCACTGTTAGAAATTTGTAACAAATTCTCCAGTCATTTAACCGTTTTTGTAAGTAATGTTTAGTTTACCATATTATGAATGGTCTTATTTATCAGGATTGATTAAAATTACGGTTAAGTAACTGTTTTATATAAAAATAGTTGGATAACTGGTAAATTTGCTGCAAATTTATTACAGTGTGAAATGACATTGAAAACTACGATTAATAAGTTTCTCCATTTTATATCCGATATTTATCAAAAATGTGTTACTATATTTTGTTCAGAAAGCATGTGCAACAGATAACTGTAATACTCAAAATGCAACTACCTGGTATTGTCTGTTTATTCCTCTAAAAAAATGTATATATACAATCCATTGAAATACTTTCAGTACAGATTTAAAAAATAGCTGCATTATCGAAAAATTAAAAACTGTTAAAAAGGAAAAGAAAAATAATATATTATAATTATTATAAAATAATTGTTTATAATCAATCATAAAAAAGTAAATTACATAAAAAAGGCTATGGTATCCAGTTTCACTTCGATAGAAAATAAATTAAAGGGGTAAAAAATCATTAACATCTCGGTATTAATAATTTAGACAGTCTTGATAATAAATTACTTTAATTAAAAACTTGTTGCTTTTTTTTATCGTGGTGGAAAATCTCATTAATCAAAAATTTAAAGAATGTTTAAAGGAAATTAAGTTAATTGACTTATACTTATTTAGTTTCATTGGATAATGAATCATGAAATCTTGCTACCAGAAAAAAAATATTAAAAGAGTTATTATTAAAAAAAATAGAAATGCAAGGAAATATTATCCTGATTGATTTTCAGGCAAAAGATTTTTCAAACATGTGTCCTATAATGTAATTAGAACGCGATGTCACATAAAGCGTTTTCTGCTCAATAAACAAAGTATATAAAAATTCAATATTTATTTTTTGACAAAATAACGATTTATGTAAACCAGTTGAACCTTTGAAAATTTTACGAATATTAAAATCTCTAAAACTATTTATATTCGAGCTTTGTTTTGTTTTATTTTTTAAGAGCATTAATCAAATATATGAACCTTTTTTGCGTTTATGGTTTTTATAATTCATTTGCATTATATATGATTAATGGAAGAACATATACAACACATTTATTTAAATTTATTTAATGTTTAGGCAAATTTTAATTTTTCTGAAATGTATTCAGCAAATTTATTTTGTTTATAATTTATTTCCATGCATGCATGAATTAATAAAAGATTTGATTTCTTTTTTTTTATCATTTTTATTGAAACCATTCTGAAAGGTATTTAAGTATAATAATATTTTGATTGATATACACTAATCAAATCTAAGTTGCAAAACCGAGAAGGAATATGCTTTAGTATATGCATATCTCAGGGTCCATAGTTTTCAGAAAAATTTGCAAATGATTAAGTTTTCGTTTTCATAGGGTAACATGGTAACGAGTTTGGTGGCACACCTCATATGTACTTCCAGTTCGTTCGCGATTGCAGCAGCGGAATGATCGAAGAAGTGTGGTAAATTAGTCTGAGGATTCAGCGATCTGAATACCACACTGTTACACTGTTAAAAATTTGCAGCATTCTGGCAGGTCATTTGACCGTTTTTTCCGAAAACGGTTACACAACCGTAATTTTAACACTATTATGACCACATTATTGGCCATTTTATGGTCAGAATATAGTTATGATAATTATGAAACCATAAAAAAAAAAAAGGTCGAATGACCTGCCAGAATGCTGCAAAATTTTTAACAGTGTAGGCTCATGTCAGACGGAATCTTTTTGCACGCTTTTTTACTTACTTATTATCCCTACACAATACTAGCGCCATTGTGTAGAATTAATACGTAAGTAAAAAAGCGTGCAAAAAGATGTCCGTCTGACATTAGCCTTAAAATGACCCTGCCATTCGACCCTTTTTAAAGATAACGGTTACTTGATCATATTTTTAAGCGGATATGACCATATTCTTCACCATATCATGGTCAGAATAAAGTTAAATTACGGTTACTCTACAGTTTTTCATAAAAACGGTCGAACGACTGGACAGTTTGCTGCAAATTCTAATAGTGCAGCAGTTAGCAAAGGGAGTACGAGATCGAATACTGTAGCTGTGTTTCCTCGGTATGACGACGTGCGGACGTGCCACGTGTATTAGATGCGACATGAGTATCTTCCAGCGATGAGTGGTTCGATAGAAGAAGGGGCATAAACGTGATCTTGTCGAAGAGGGAGTGGATCTGACGGGTGAACGAAAGAGTGCGCTAACCAGCAGATTAGTCGAATTGCGTGGTGAGAGGACACGACTCGGCACGTGATGTCCGTATCTCACAGCCTTCAACAACATTTAATTTCCAAATTAGATCAGAGATATGATTGTCTATTTATGATGTTGCAGAATAGAGTTGCCGAGATTTTGGCTCGCAATGCATTAGGACTTTGAAATAACACCTTTTTTTTAAAATGTTCTTCAAAGTCGTCTCCTTGAAATCTGTGTGGCATGCCATTCGTCTCCCACTATTCAGGACCTGGTTTAATTCCAGACAGCTGCAAACTTGAAAAGATCAAAATATTTTATTTTTCAATATAGTTATTTAAGTCATAAAAATAATTTAAAGCAATATTAATAATATGTATAGTTAATGAGCTGAATCGAACGATGTTTTTTTAACATGCAGCATAGTGAACGCGGCAATAACGCATTTCATATATTTAGAGATTCGAACACAACGAGTCAGCTGAATCCAGTGAATATTTTAAAAATACGGTATAGTGTTCCCGCATCAACGAATTGTATATATTTAGAGATTCCAATAGAATGAGTTAGCTGCATCCAGTGAATTCATTTCTAGTTTTTGTGTTTAATGAGCGCGAAACTCTCATAAACGTGTCATAATGATATCGGCTATAAAGAATTTAATATTTTTAGCGATTATAATACCACGGGTTAGCTGAATTCACTAATTTTATTTATTGGGGGAGAGGGGACTGGAGGGTATATGAGAGTGAGGTGCTGATTCATGTGTTTTCATGATGGCGGCTATAAATTATTTCATATTTATCATATGAATATCAAGTATATTTTTCTTTTATTAACTATTTTTTAAATTATATTCAATAAGCAGTGGTAATAAAACAAAATTTGTATAACATGGTGTGTATACCATTTATCATTCATTTACAATAGGGATGCACAATCTGTGGCCCGCAAATTTCGCCTGTTTATAACTGGAAAAAATTGCACTATTTGTCCGTACGTCGCAGGAAAAATTCCTAAATTTCGATAAATTTCCGCGTGAAAAATTTAATATTTCGTCAATCAGTTAAGAATCGCAATTTTTCGTTGATCGGGTGCGGAAAAATAGCGAATTTTGTCGATGAGGTGTTGGAAAAATCGCAAATTTGGTTGATCGGACACAAATAAATCTTGAATTTTGTCGATGAAGCGCTGAAAAAATGTAAATTTAGCCGATCGAGCTCGAAAATATCGCGAATTTTGTTGGTCGGGCAAGGAAAAATGACGAATTTTCTCGATCAGGCGTTGAAAAATCTCAAATTTCCTTGATTGAGCACGAAAAAATCATCAATTTTGTTGATTTTGCGCGGAAAAATTGCAATGTTTTGTCATTTTGTGCAGAAAAGTTGCAAATTTTGTTGATCGGCTGCGGAAAAATTGCGAGTTTCGTCAGTCACCTGAAAAAATCACAAATTTTCTCAATTTGCCGCGGGAAAAAATAGCAGATTTCGTTAGTCAGATAGAATAACGAATTTCGTCGATCGGGTGCGAAAATCAGGAATTTTTCCATTAGGAGTAGAAAAATCTTAAATTTGTGAATCGGCTGCGGAAAAATCGCGTGTTTCGTCTGTTTATCGTGAATTTCATAAATTTTCCGTAGAAAAAAAATGCAAATTTCATGAGAGTCAGTTAATAATTGCAAATTTGGTTGATAGGGTGCAGAAAAAATCGCAAATTTCGTCGATTATTCACAGAAAAATCGCAAATCTCATCTATCATTCGCGGAAAAATCGCAAATTTCGTCGATCGGGCACTGAAAAATCGCGAGTGTTGTCGCTCGGGCTCCAAAAAATCGCGAATTTCTTTGGTACGCCAGTAAAAATCGCGAATTTTGTCTATCAGTCGTGAAAAAATTGGAAATTTTGTTGATTAGGCACGGGAAAATAGTGAATTTTCTCGATGATACGTGGAAGAAAATTTCATTGAACCACAACGGAGTATTGTCAGTTTATCGCGAGAAAAAATCGCGAATTTCGCCAACTTACCAAGGAAAAAATGCAAATTCCGTTAGAGTCAGTTAAGAATCGCGAATTTCGTCGATCAGGCTCGGGAAAATCGCAAATTTTGTCAATTGGGCGAGAAAAAATCGTAAGAATGTCAATAGAGTTCCAAAAAATTGAGAATTCCGTTGGTTGGGCATGAAAAAATTGCAAATTTCGTCGATCGGGTGCGGAAAAGTAGCGAATTTCGTTGATCAGGCGCAGAAAGATAGCGAATGTTGATCAGAAAAATCGTGAATTTTCTCGAACAGCTTCGGAAAAATTGCGAATTGTTTTTAATCGGGCGCGGAAAAATTGTAAATTTCGTTGATTTGCTCCTCGTCCCCCCTTCATTCATAAAGTTTTTTTCGGCACTAGCCACTTTCGTGTGTATGTTTGTTTTTTAGCACTTTCTTAAAACAAAATTTACTCCCACGAATAAAGTCAAGGAATAATTATCGCTCCTTCTAAATGATCCTTGCTATGTCTCAGATATACATCCAAACGAAAACTGATGATATATCTTTGATAACTGAATTGTATATGTTGACTGGGTAGGGGAACCTAGAGGGGCAACCTCTCCACCTCTGAAACCCAATATTTTGTCTGATTATAAGCCACATACCACCTCGTCGAAATTGAATTCTCTCTGTGTTATTGATGTAGCCCTCGACAACACAGAAATTTTCGTGAGTGGCCTTTCTCTTAAAAAGTTTGTCCACCCCTAATTTACAGGGGCCTCACAAAGCAATTCAGTTGCAATTTTGTCTATGAGCGGGAAATGCTAAAAGCGCGTTTTTACTTGTGGTAATATGTTTTAAAATTTAACTTAAAAAATATTACTTAGTGTGCATAAATTATATGGATCATATACAAGGCTACACAGAATTCGAGTGTATTTCCGCTTATTGCCAGAAATTGCTGAAAGGCAATTTTAGCTTCGTTATGCACTTCCTAACGGAACTTAATTTTATAACAATATGTGATGCATTCTCACAATTTTTTTTAAAAGTCCCTGAATAATAATTTTTATTTTAGTACATATTCTTGTTTTTTTTTTTTTTTTTTTTTTTTTCTTATACTGGAAAACATCCCACTTCATGACTGCATAGCAATTTTAATGAGATAAATAAGTTTTAGACGATGTTGGGGGTCCAATATAACACGAAATTTCTATACCGTCCCGTATCCCTGATGCTATTTTTAAGTTTGGAGCTGTCTGCATAAAATTGTTGAAATAAAAGTATTCAATGTAATTTTTTTTCAGAAACTGGGACTGTTGTTTTATTTAAATGTGCAGAAAAAAAATTAACCTGCACACATTTTTTTGTTTGTTATTATTTTTAGAACTCTGTCCCTGGGTTTTAGATTCCTTACCGTCGGTCTTGCTAAAATTATACAGAAAACCCCTTGAGATGAAGCCACAGATTTCTTTTAAAACTTTTTTCTCACACAGAAGTATGCTAGAGAAAGAATGGCTAAAATTCTTTGACAGGAAATTTACTGCAGAATTTAAATCAGCATTTAAATATCAATTACAAGCACCTTGGCTTTATTGGTAGACTTACCGTCCCCAAGGTTTATTCCTGCAGTTTTCGAGATAAATTATTATTATTATTTTTTAAATTCAATCCAATGTCTATAACTGTTTTTAAAATCAATGAACATTGTGGCTATCACTTAGTCTTAACATGATTTGCCTAAATATAGGTGGTAAATTTCCTTACCTATGCAAATTCATTATAAGTAAAAATATAGAAGAAAATAAAAAGTTATTGTGGTAAAAATGGTAAGGAAAATTAAACTCCCAAGTTTAACGTAAACCTCAGTTTAAAAAAAAAAAAAAATCGCTGTTGATCATATTTCTTTATTTTGAATCATTAAGGCATTCGTTTATCAGTTTAAAATGTTATATTATTAAATTTAATTTCACTTATTTTTATTCTTGAAAGTTAAAATTTTGTGAAAATACCTCATATACACTAACACATGGATCATATACAGAGCTGCACATAAGATTTTACATTCTTTTTAGTCTATAAATGGTAATTTCTTAAATTAAGTTTTGTAATGTGTTACCCGTTTTCAAAATTGTTTACAAACTAAGATATCAGTTTTCATAATTTTAAACGGTGAATCTTTGTTATAGCACTGAGAATGTTCCTTAATATAGTACGGAGAATGTTTCTTAATATAGTGCTGAGAATGTTTCTAATTAGAAAATGTTTCTTAATCTATGCTTGACGCTTGTTTTTTTACGCTTGATTTTTCTATTTATTTTAGCATAAGTATATCCAGTTTCTATGCTAGTGGCTATTTGTTATAAAAAAAAGGAATAAGCTTTCATAATAATTAAATATTAACGCGCTCGAACAGTTCAATTTAAAGAATAAAAATATGTGTAATCATTTAAACGCGCATGAGCCGTGTGATTTTGACATAAATTTATCTTGCGACAGCCGTTTTATTTGTAGTATTAAATGTATTCGGAGAATTAGCTTTAGTATCAGAATAAAATAAGAAAGATACTTAAATATAAATAAACTAGGACTTCCCCCAGAGGGATTAGTCTGAGCGATATTGCTGAGAACACAGATTTAATAACAACATGTGCAAGCAAAGAAAATGAGATGTTATCTTAAACTGTCCATATACTGCGATAAACAGAAATGATGAAAATAAACGAATCGTAGAATTACAAAATCTTATATATAAATTCGTCTAAACTGTTTAAAAAATATGAAATCAAACCATTCTAGACAGCCATGCATGGATATAAAATTGAAAGTACGCAATATATTAAAAGTAATATAGAAAATGTAACACTAAATTACTTATATCGGAATTTTAACTGTATAAAATGATGTCAAGAGCATAATCAGTCGCTCCGCACCAATTTGAGTAACTTTAAATGACAAATATATGATGTTTAAAAAGAATGGACTATACTTTATATGGTGTGTGCTCCCCCGGAAAAGTTAATGTTGTACAATATCTGTTTTCCATGGATACAATGAGGTTATCGATAACATTTAAGGAATTCTCTCCTCAAAATCTGATACAGTATCGAAGTACCGAATACATCAACAGTGGCATGCAGTGCTTCCTTAGAGTGTGTTTTAGATATGTTCGATCGGATTTAAATGATGAGTGTATGCTGGCCACTACATACGCCGTACTGTTTTGTTTTCAAACATATTCTGCACAAGTTGAGTTGTATTTAGCATGTATTAAACAAAAGAAATCGGCAATGATTACAACATAAAGTATGACACAAGATCAGAATATATCGTCTGCGTAACTTTTGAACTGTCAAAGTGTTATTTGAAGTAATTTACAAATCCATACATATTTATTCAGCAAATCATGCAAGCTAACATGCGCCAATATGAACCCGATTATGAAATTTCACCAGAATAAGTTAATATATAAAAAATCTACTAATGATAATTGAGAATATGACTTTATGATAAAATGTCTAGATAAATGAATTGGATAAAAAATTCATATCACATTTAAAACGGCACTTCCCTCTGTTAGTGGCCTTGGCGAGAGAAAGAAATGCCTAGAGAAGGATCACTTTAAAAAGTACTTTCGGGCAACCAACTCACTGTTTCATACAGGTCTTTATTCAATATTTACACAATTTATTTAATGCTAGGTGGGTATCTATCAGTTTTGTTGCATTTAAATTGCATGTTTTGCGGAGGAAATGCAGCATTATGAAATATTTAAAGTTGCTGTACCTAATAATTCTAAATTAATGGTAATTGAGATCGCTTTCTGTTAATTTCATATTTTTAAATTAAAATTTTTTTAGAAACCAATTATAGAGACAATTGTATATTTTAAAACTAACCCGAAGCAAAATTTCAAGATTTTGGGCTCAGCAGTAATACAGAAATAGAAAATTTTCGAAACTTTTTTTTTTCTGCACTGTTTTATAGAGCGACATTTTTTGAAATTGTTCTATTGCGAGAATTTACGTCATGATAAATACAGTCATTTCAATTTTCATGTTTATATTCCTAACAATTCCATGTACTTCGTTACTTAGATCATCTTTAGATCTTTCTCCACATTGTTTAGTCCTACGATTTTTTAGAATTCGTTCTACAACGAGCATTTACATCTTATTAATTACTACCATGTCAAAGTTCTAGTTTCTAACCCCAACAGTATCCCCAAAATTTCAGTATTCCAAATAAATCATAGTTTAGAACCTTTCTAGAAATTTTTACGTTTATCCGTGAAATTGAACCTTATAGAGAGCGTTCATTACGAGTGTTTAATCTTAAAGGTAACTATCGCAACAAATTTAAAGTTTCTAACACAATCAATATCGCAGAAATCGCAATTTTAGAACTTTTTTGCTCCTGCAGCGATGTAGGTTCTTGCACTGACATAAAATAGTCTTTTTTTCGGAGCAGAGATGGCCACCAATATTTTTTTATGTTGGCTATGTAGTTTCATAGATAACACCTCACAAACGTACAAGCATTAATAATATTATACACTTTATAATAACTCTTTATAATATTAGCATTACATGTACAGATACAAAATCCATTTATCTGTTACAAACTAAAGTGTCCTGCGTTGCCCAGAAGTTGAAGCATGTTTGTTCTAAAAAATCAATTTCAAAATTTAACATACAACGCAAAACAAACATTAAAAAAAGCAGTCGAAATGTTGTATGAATGAATCATATGAAAACGCTACATAAAAATGTATAAATGTACATAACAGACGCAAAAGAGTACAGCTATAAATGAACTTATTTCAATTTATAATTGGAACAATAATGTTGAAATACGACAATATTTCCCTAATCGGGTTTTTATCATGCTTCAATACATTTTTCACACTCATATGACATTATGCTATATCCACCACGTCCTTTATATTTCCAATATGACGTAATATTTTCCTCTTTCACGTGGAAACCTTGAAATAGAAAAGTTATGAAGTTATGTTCACTTTCATTTAAACTCGTCAAACTATTTATTTCATTTTCATTTTTCACGTGAATATCTTGCAATAGAAAAGTTATGACGTAATATTCACCTTTTTTTTTTAGGGTTTCGTTCATCTGACGAAATCCTATTCGTCTCACTCCTTTCCTGTCTGTCTGTCGGTCTGTCTGTCTGTCTGTCTGTCCGTCTGTCCGTCACAGAGCCCGTTCTCAGAAACTATACATGTTAGAGATTTGAAATTTTGGGTACTTATAGCTGAACACCTCAGATCAAACAACAAATCATAAAATTTTGAAAAAGTTGGTAATTAACTGAATTACGGGCTAATTAACTTCTAAAATTAACCAATCCACCTTTTTAACGCAGATTCAAATGAACTTTCTCCAACGGCGCGAAAGCAGGTGTGCTGAACTTCAGACAGGACGGCGACCTTGCGGTTTTCCGTAGTGGAATATTTTAATACGAAATTTTAATTTTTTAAATATTAAATTTTTTGATAAAATTTTTTGCCATCCGGACGGGAAATCTCTCGCAGATTTCATACATACCCAATTCAAAGCGATAACTCAATTAGAAGCTGAGATATTAATTATTATTTAATTAATCTGTTTCATTTCTATCTAATGAATAGAATAAAATTGAGGCACGTGCTTTTTTAACCATGAAGTTATTTAAATTGGGAAATCTAACAATTTGCGTGAGGTTTTATCCGCTCTATGAGACAAGTATAACTTATTCATTATAAGAAAGTTTGTAAGTATTCATACCACTATTTTCGAATAGTAATTTCTGCAAATATCTTTTTTAAATTATTAGTTGAGATCGCCACTCGATCTGGTTGAAACTTTAAAATAGTTTATAACGCATAAGAAAAATCGTAAAAAAGAATGGAGTGTGATATTTTGAGGGGAGACTAGCGTGCTTCGCCCGCTATCGTATAATTTGTATTTGTAAGGTTTGGGTAAATGGAAAGAGGGGGGGGGGCGGGGAGGGAAATACTTTTGATTAAATATCCCAAAAGAGTTTCGTTCTGATGCACTTATGTTATGAATAGTTTGCGCTCCCTGGTGGTGGAATGTGGAACTAACATAAAGCGATTTTGTTAAAATTAGGAAAGTTCGCATTACAGATATTATGACAAAGAGTAGCGTGCTTCGCCCGCTATCGGATTATTTCAGTCCGTGCGAGGCTGATGTAAAATGAGATGCATTCTTCCAGCGAAATTGAAAAGCGTGCTTCGCCCGCTATCGCATAATTTTATTTTGTTAGGTTTGTGTCAATGGAAAAGGGGGAGGGAGGGAACTACTTTTGATTAAATATACCAGTTACTGCGCATTACAGATATTATTATGACAAAGACTAATGTGCTTCGTTCGCTACCGCATAATTTGTATTTGTTAGGTTTGTGGGAATGGAAAAGGGGGGGGGGGGGAGGGAACTACTTTTGATTAAATATCCCAGTTAGTCAACATGACAAATATTATTATGATAAAGACTAACGTGCTTCGAAAATCTAATAATTTGCGTGGGATATTTGAACAGCGCTATGAGATAAGTATAACTCATTAATCATCAGAAAGTTTACAAGTATTCATACCACTATTTTCGAATAGTAATTTCAGTAAATATCTTAAAATTTTGGTTAAGACCGCCACTCGATTTGTTTGAAACTTTAAGATAGTTTATAACACATAAGAAAAAGTGTAAAAAAGAATGGAGTGTGATATTTCGAGGGGGGGGGGGGGGGAGGGGAGCTAGAATTATTTTTAAAATCTTAGCGTTTGTTACCGCAGACCGCCACCATCCGGGCCCATGTATCTACGGAAAGATTGCGTAAAGGAGTTTCGTTCAGATATGCTTTTGTTAAGAATACAGTGCATTCCCTGGTGGTGGAATGTGGAACTAACATAACGCGATTTTGTTAAAATTAGGAAATCTAACAAGTCGATCTGTTTGAAACTTTAAGATATTTTATAACACATAAGATAAAGTGTAAAAAAGAATGGCACGTGAAATTCCGGGGAGGGGGGGGGGAGGCGCTAGATTTCTGTTAAAAAATTAGTGTTTCTGACCGTTTTAGGTGCTTTTTTGAGGGAGTCCTGAGATATATGTTACTTATTTAATATAAAATTGTCTAAAGTTTAGTTACCACTGTTTCCGAATAGTAATTTCAGCAAATATCTTAATTTCTTATTAAGACCGCCACCACCTCGAGTAACATATCTACTTATTGGTTGTTTAACGGAGTTTCCTTCCGATACAGTTTTGTTAAGAATAGAGTGCGCTCCCTGGTGGTGGAATGTGGAACTGACATAACGCGATTTTGTTAAAATTAGGAAATATAACAAGGCGATCTGTTTGAAACTTAAAGATAGTTTATAACACATAAGAAAAAGTCTATAAAAATGGCGCGTGAAATTCCGGGTAGGGGTGGAGGGGCGCTAATTTGACTAATTGATTTATTTCTATTATATACTTATTTTACAAGGCAGTTACGTGATGTTTCATTGCAGTATACTTCTGAACGGTGTCCGATTTTTAAAAATACAGCATAAATGTTACTTATGCCAGATAAAAATGTCAGAAGTATTGATACCACTATTTTCGAATAATAATTTCAGCAAATATAATAAATTCTTGGTTAAGACCGCCACCCCCTCGACTAGCATATCTCCTGATAGGTTGTTTAACGGAGTTACGTTCAGATACAGTTTTGTTAAGAATAGAGTGCGCTCCCTCGTGGTGGAATGTGGAACTAACAGACCGTGATTTCATTTAAATTTGGAAATCTAACAAGGTGATCTGTTTGAAACTTTAACATAGTTTATAACATATAAGAAAAAGTTTATAAATAATGGCGCGTGAAATTTCGGGCAGGTGGAGAGAGGGGGAGGGGCAAAATATTTATTTTTGGTTTCACACCATTTCAGGTGCATTTTTTTTTACGGAGTCCTCAGATACGTGGTACTTATTAAATATAAATATGTCAAAAGTTAAATTACCACTATTTCCGAATGGTAATTTCAACAATTATCTGAAATTCTTGCTGAAGACCGCCACCCCCTCGAGTAACATATCTACTGATAGGTTGTGTAAAGGAGTTTCGTTCAGATACGCTTTTGTTAAGAATAGAGTGCGCTCCCTGGTGGTAGAATGTGGAAATAACAGACCGCGATTTCATTTAAAGTAGGAAATCTAACAATTCGATCTGTTTTGTTATAAAGTATTTAAAGTTTAAATTATAATGAAGTATAAAGAAGAATGGCGTGTCGCATTTCGAGGGGGGGGGAGGTTGAGGGAGGGGCGCGAACAAAATTAGGAAATATAGCTGGACGATCTGTTTGAAACTTTAGTATAGCTTATAAAAAGTAACAAAAATTTTAAACATGAGGCCGCGTCAAAAATCATGGTGACCATTACCCCACTTCACCGCCCCCCAAAGGGGGCACTTTTCTAAATTTGGCAGATAGCCGTCATGTGATATATCGTAGCATTTCGATGGGGGGTGGCACGAACAAAATTAGGAAATATAACAAGTTGAATCTGTTTGAAGCTTTACGATAGTTTAGGAAGGGTTTGCCAAAATTTAGAAGATGTTCCATGGCGATAAATGTACTGGACGTTTTGAAAGGAATATTAAACGAAACCCTTTGTGCGATCTATGATCACACTTACCCACTTGTTTTAAATTCGGCAAACTATTTATTTCATTTTCATTTTTCACGTGGAAATCTTGCAGTAGAAAATTAATTGTTGTAGTAATAATTTTATTGTGTTTTTTTAATTGTTGGCAACCGCTATAACGGAAAATGTTTAAATTTGATAAGAAATTGCTGTTAAATTGGTGGTTTTTTATTAATTAAAAATTAACTGTAAATTATTTCGATTCCGGATTTCTTTAGTTGCCTCGGCCATGTTTTAATTCACATGTACGTATCTTTTCACAATTTTGGCTATGAAATTGTGGATTTTTATAGAATCAGAAACAGACAGATAGACAAGTTTTCATTTTTAGATATCTCTCTATTCTAAAAAAGGAACTAACGCTGTCACCGCCGCCGGTTTTGAATTTTTTGTGACCGGTGGTCTTTCTTCGATAATATTAAGAAAACTATTGCATATAAAAATATGAAAATCGGTGGTATTATAGCGAAATGTTTGATCAACACGCTGATGCATTCAGTTTTCAAATCGAAGAATTATTTTAAGAGATATTTAATGCTAAAGTTTTACAAAATCGTTAAATTAAAAAAGTTTTATGGAGCAAAAACTATACATGGGAATTTAATCATTTTCAGATCATTTTATTCAATAGCAGTTCCCGGTGTCCAGACTCCATTAATTTTTTTTTATTTGACTTATTTTTTGAGGTTTTATTTCTATTTTAAATTCAAATATTCAGCATTTCGAGAGATATTTTTTACATATTTTAGAAAATGGTATTAATTTAAAGTGTTACCAACTGTATAAACAGCGCAAACAATAATGTTTGCTTCAAATTTAAAAAAAATTATTTACACGTTACTATTATAAACAGAAAAAACCTTCAAATTAGAATTAAATAATTAGGTATAAAAATAAGGCACTTATTGGAAATTACGCCATAAAAACTATATTTACATATGAATTTTAAAAGAGAAAAGTTACTGTAAAATAAATTCATTAACATGCGTTAGAAGTCTGAAATAGAAGAAATTACGTCACATTACACTTATTATGCAAAATGAACAAAAAAAAAAAGTATTGCAAAACAGTTTAAATTTAAAAATTGCGCGAGACAAAATATTAGAGGTTAAATATTAGATTTTTTCAAAATTTTATTATTTGGCGTTTGATGTGAGGTGTTCAGCTATATGTATGCAAAATGTCATGTCTCCAACTGAATTAGGGGCTGAGTTAAAAATTGTTTAAAATACAGAAGTTAGAGACCGGAGGGTTAAATATTAGACTTTTTCAAAATTTTATTATTTGTCGTTTGATGCGAGGTGTTCAGCTATATGTATGCAAAATGTCATGTCTCCAACTTAATTAGGGGCTGAGTTAAAAATTGTTTAAAATACACAAGTTAGAGCCCAGAGGGTTAAATATTAGACTTTATCAAAATTTTATTATTTATCGTTTGATGTGAGGTGTTCAGCTATAAGTATGCAAAATTTCATGTCTCCAACTTAATTAGGGATGAGTTAGAAAAATTGCTTAAAATACAGAAGTTAGAGACCGGAGGGTTAAATATGACTTTTTCAAAATTTTATGATTTATCGTGTTATCTCAAGTGTTCAGCTATAAGTATGCAAACTTTCATGTCTCCAACTTAATTAGGGTCTGAGTTGAAAAATTGCTTAAAATACACAAGTTAGAGCCCAGAGGGTTAAATATTAGACCTTTTTCAAAATTTTATTATTTGTCGTTTGATGTGAGGTGTTGAGTTATAAGTTTGCAAAATTTGATGTCTCCAACTTAATTAGGGGCTGAGTTAGAAAAATTGCTTAAAATACACAAGTTAGAACCCAGAGGATTAATATTTGACGTTTTCAAAATTTTATTATTTGCCGTTTGATGTGTGGTGTTCAGCTATAAGTATGCAAATTTTCCAGTCTTATATATAGTTTCTGAGAACGGGCTCTGTGACAGACGGACGGACAGACAGACAGACAAAGGAGTGAGACAGGTATTGTTTCGTTAGATGAACGAAACTCTAAAAACATGCTGCGGATGACTGTAACAACATCCTAAAATTATATTACCATCAGCGATCTACCAATCCCGAATTTAGTTTATATTCGTTTCATATTTTCTTATTCTTTTGTGCGGCCCTGTAAAATAACAATCAATAATCTATACAGTAAAACCTCTGAATAGCGGATACCTCAAGAATGCAGAATTTGCCCTCTATTTCGAGGTGTCCGCTACTGAGAGTAAAACATGTACAGTTATTTAAATGTTGGTAATCGAAAAAATGGCCGCTAAATAGAGGTATCCGCTAATCGCGTGTGTCCGTTATGGAGGTTTTACCAGTAAAACCTCTGAATAGCGAACACCTCGGGAGGGCAGAATTTGCCCTCTATTTGGAGGTGTCCGCTACTGAGAGTAAAAAATGTACAGTTATTTAAGGGTTGGTAATATAAAAAATGCCCGCTAAATAGAAGTGTCCACTAATCGGGTGTGTCCGTTATGGAGGTTTTACTGCATAATAATATCATTCTTTACAAGAAAATTGTATGCTGTATGATAAACAGACAGACATCCAGAGGAAGATAACCTCCCGGAGCAATAAACACTCGTGTTTTTTGTTTTAATCATCCACAATTGTATGTCATACAACAGGCCAGATTTTATACAACAGGCTATAAACGGTCACCGTGGTACGTAGTACTGTATTATTATTTGTTTGCCCACCAAAACTGGTTGCCACGGGTTGTTGCAAGGTTTGTGATGACGTGGTTGAAACTGATCTATTCAATATTACTGCGTGCGTATTTTTTTTTTTTTTTTTCTCCATGGTTCAAACCAGTTGTCTACGAAAACATCCACCGGTGAAAGTGACGCACACCAAATTTTTGTGACGTATGCAGATAAATTGTGCTTTTTTATCAGTTTTTTAAATATAATTTTTAAACGCTTTGGAACTTATTTTTCATAGTAGGTGCATTCAGTAGGTGGCCCTCATAGGTACCTTCTGGTTCAATCAGAAACGAAATCCGACAAATATTTTTTGAGTTATGCTTGACGAAAGGTTTTTATTAGGCTTTTTTTTAGTAGGACATGGCGTTAATATCCATCGTAGTTGTAATGTGTCTGGACAGTAATATTTCTCTGAGTATTAGCCTTCGCTTCGCTCAGACAACTAATTTATTCAATGTTTAATATTTACTTTTTTAACTCGAAGAGTGATTTCGTAAAAGTATATTAAAAATAATTACCTTCATATTTTTAAAGAATACATATCTAGTTAGCAAAATATTCCTAGCATGACTATAATGCATGATTTAAATCAGAAAGAAAATACATAAGAAAAAAAAATTACATCAAAGAAAAAGAGATATATCACCGGGTTTTCCCCATATGGCCTTCAAATTATTTCTTATTTTGTTGACAAATAAATTACTGAATATGCATTTTTTAACATTTTCTTTTCTTTTTGAATATGATATCTATTTACGATTTGGAAGTAAATGAAATATTAATTGATTTTGACAGTAATTAAAATATATTTTTGATAATATACATACATATGGATCATATACACAAGATTTCGGATATTTTTCCGAATATAGATGGTAATTTATGAAATTAAGTTTTCAAATTAATTAAAAGTTTTTCAAATTGTTTACGTATTTAGATATCAAATATCACTTTTTATAATAGGTGAAGTTTTCTTATAGTATTCAGAATGGGTGTTGGAAATGTTTATTATTAAGTTGAGCAAAAAGTTCTTTGAAATTTCTAATCTAAAAGTTACCAGAATTTTTATCGTATATGACGGCCGTGCCATTAATGCCGAACTCTTTTGCCAGCAGATGAATCGCGTCTACGACAATTCGGTGCAGAAGTATCCAAGATTAGTTCGAAAGCGCATTTTGTTTCAGCATGACAATGCTAAGCGGCACGTGGTTCAGAAGACCAAGGATAAGTTTGCACTGTTGGACGGCGTCGAATTTCTTCGACACCCCGCCTACAGTCCAGACGTGGCTCCATCCGATTATGGCCTCTTTCGATCAATGTAACACTTTTTCAAGGGCCGTCAATTTGAATCTTTTAATGAAGTTGAAGAAGCATGTCAATAGTTTTTCGATTCCAAGAAGCCGCCGTGGCACTTCCAGCAAACTGGAATCTGGCAGAATGATGGCAGTAAGTCGTGCATTATGATGGCCTCTACTTTGAAGAACAGTCCTTGTTGCTTTTGTTGTTAATTTGCTCCTAACAGCGCAACTTTCACGAATTTCCCAGAACTTTTTGCTCAACCTAATAATCTATGCTTGATGCATGATTTTTCTATCCTAATTTAACTAGTATATCCAGTTTCTAATCTAGGGATTTTTGTATTCAACAAAGGAATACGGATTTTTGAATATTTAAATATTAAACAGCACTAAGATATAAATTTAGGTGTAATCATTTAAAAATAGGTGTAATCATTTAAACAATGTGTGATTTAGACAAGTGGTTTTATTTTTAGTATTCAAGACATTCGAGAATTAGTATACCGTGCTTTAGTTTCTGCATAAAACAATAAAGATACTTAAATATAAATAATCTTTATTTTTTACTTGGTGTATTATTCATTATTTTTATTAAACTTGAAGAAAAATATGGAAAACTGGATATTATAAAATATTACGTTCATATTTTCAAAGAAAACATATCTAATTAGCGAAATATTACTATGATGACTGTGATGCCTGAATGAACTCTGAAAGAAAAAAAAAGCCCTAAATGAAAATGTTTTCGAAAGCAAAAGCAAAAGCAAAAGCAAAAAAAAAAAAAAAAAAACATCAAATCAAAAGAGGTATTCCGCACAATTTTTGTCATAAGCCTTCAAATGATTTCTTATTTTGTTGACAAAAAATATTATGGATGTGCATTTTTTACCATTTGTTTCCTTTTCGACTATGATTGTCATTTATGATTTGGAAGTAAATGAAATATTAATTAATTTTGATAGTAGTTAGAAAATGGTTTTAACAATATAGAAACATATAGATTATATACAGGGGACAGAAGATTTCGGATATTTTTCCGACTATAGATGTTAATTTCTGAAATTAATTTTTTAAATTTCTTAACAGTTTATAGATGCGTTCGAATTATATAAATACGTAGCACCTATAATCGTTGTCTGATCCGCCAGTTTGTCTGTCCGTTTGTACGCATATAACTTTGCAAAAACTATCCAACCGAATGTTTTGAAATTTAATAAATGTATAATCGTTGCAGAATTTTGTCCAGTCATTTCAAAGTTTAAGAAAATCAAATCAAAACTTAAAAAGATATTAATAAAAGTTTCTTCATTCTATTAAATCTTATAATACGTAATTAAATCAATGATATCCCTTGATAGGTAATGATTGTAGGTTGCCATGGTGATTACGTCATATTTAAGATGGAGTCATATCATTTTCGTATTACTGAATTTAGTATATTTTCATGTATGTAACAAATTTTTTATCAGTGCTTTATTGCATAAGAGTGCAACAGCTATAATACCAATCTCTCATTATTTATACAACTAGTTTTATTACGAACGTACATCATTTGGTACGCTACACGTACAATTTCCGACATGCTCAAATCGTTTACGTATTTAGATATGAACTTTCACTTTTTTAAAATTTTTTATTATTATTATTATTTTTTTTTTTATAAAAGATGAAGTTTTCTTATAGTATACAGAATGTGTCGGAAGATTTTTCTGAATGCATGTTTGATACATGATTTTTCTGTCATTGTTTTACTATTATATCCAGTTTCTATTAGGGATTATTTGCAATCAAGAAAAAATAAAGATTTTTATATTATTTAAATATCAAACCGTTCGAAGAGCTCAATTAAAAGGATAAAAATATATGTAATCATTTATCAAAAGGGATATCGACAAAAGTGTATCTTACAACACTGATTTTATTTGTAGTTTTCAATGCAATCGGGAAAATTAGCATGCTGTGCTTTAGTTTCAAAATAAAATAAAAGAGATACTTAAATATAAATAAACTAATTTATTCAATGCTTGTTATTGATTGTTATTTTTAAACTCGAAGAATGATATGAAACAACGATATTAAAAAAATACTACAAATAATACAGTCATATTTTAAATAAAATAATACATTCATATTTTCAAAGAAATATATCCAATTAGCGAAATGTTCCTAATATGACTGTGATGCCTGATTTAGCTCAGAAAGAAAACAAAATCACATCATAGAAAAAGAGATATCTCGCCGCATTTTTGTCATATTATTTTCAAATTATTTCTTAATTTGTTGACAAATAAATGTACTGAATATGCATTTTATACCCTTTTTAGGTGCGTTCGTAATTATATAAATACGTAGCACCTATAGTCGTCGTTCAGTCCGTCTGTCTGTCCGTCTGTCCGTCCGTCTGTCCGTCCGTCTGTCTGTCCGTCCGCATATAACAGAGCAAAAACTACCCGACCGAATGATCTGAAATTTTTAATATATAATTGCTGCAAAATTTTGTCGAGCCATTTCCAATTTTATGAAAATCGGATGTATAGTTTAATTACAGGGACAGTCAAAAGTTTTCCGTTACATTACGGCCAAAGGGAAAAAATTATAGCAAATGCATTTTAATGATTTTACAGCCTTTCGAATGGTCTGAAATTTTTAATATATAATTGCTGCAAAATTTTGTTGAGCCATTTCCAATTTTATGAAAATCGGATGTATAGTTTAATTACAGGGACACCCAAAAGTTTTCCGTTACATTATGGCCAATGGGAAAAAATTATTGCAAATGCATTTTAATGATTTTACAGCCTTCCGAATGGTCTGAAATTTTAAATATATAATTTCTGCAAACTTTTGTCGAGCCATTTCAAATTTTATGAAAATCGAATGTATAGTTTAATTACAGGGACAGTCAAATTTTTCCGTTACATTACGGGGAATGGGGAAAATATTATTGTAAGTGCATTTTAATGATGTTACAGACTATGCACTTATGAAGCGCAAAAAAATATACATTCAGTACAATATGGGGTGCAAAAAATAATTATAAAACTAGTTATAGTACGAACGCACCTCATTTGCCACGTTTGACGAGCAATTTCCAACTTGTTTCTCTTTTTGAATATGATTGTCATTTACGATATGGAAGTACATGAAATATTCATTTTGACTTTGACAGCTGTTAAAAAATGTTTTTAACAATATGCAAACATATAGATCGTATACAAAAAATTTCGGTATAGAAGATCTCGGATATATTTCTGACTATAGATAGTAATTTCTGAAATTACGTTTACAAATGTGCTACCCATTTTCCAAAATTTTTGTGTACTTAGATATCAAATTTTACCTTTTTAACCCCGTGAGGGGCAAGCAATTGCGTTTGTGTAACGCTGAATTCCCACCGGAAATTTAGAAAATATTTATTTCTAAATAAGAAAAAGCAATTTTACGACATTTTTCCATCAAAGTTAGAAAGTAAAATTTCATAAAATTTTTCTGGTGCAAATCTTTATTAATCGTAGGTGGGATAAAATATATCCCACCGCCCCTCAAGGGGTTAAACAGTGAAGTTTTCTTATAGTATTCAGAATGTGTTGGTAAATTTTTCTTAATCTATACTTGTCTCATCATTTTACTCTCATGACTATACTAGCATATTCAGTTTCTATGTTAGGGGCTGTTTGTAATCAAGAAAGGAACAAAGCTTTTATAATATTTAACCCTCTAAGTGTTTGGGGCGTAATATTCCGTTCACTAAGCTCCAGGTTTCACAGCAATACAAGCAATATTTAAGATTAATCAATAAGATTAATCAATCAATATTTCTATAGATTTAATGAAATTTAAATACATTAAAGAATGATTAATTCTCTCAAGGATTACGTTCATATTTGTAATTGTTTTTTTTTTTTATAGTATTGAAAGAATCATATTTTCTTAGCATTTAAAACAAAATGCAAAGAAAACAACATTACACTTTTACCCTTTTGCAAGACGCTCGGAGGGTTAAATGTTAAACAGCTTGAAGAGTTCAATTTAAAGGGTAAAAATACGTGTTATCATTCAAAGAAAGTGTGTTTTTGACACACAAGAAAAAATTCTTACGACATTGGTTTTATTTGTAGTATTCCAGACATTCGAGAAATATAGTATACCGTGCTTTAGTTTCTGAATAAAACAATAAAGATACTTAAATGTAAGTAAACTTAAATTTGTACATTGTTTATTTTTTATATTTTAACTTGAAACATTTCCAATCAATATGATTATGTAAAAAAAATAATAGTATTTCATTGTTTCATTGTATATTTATTTATTTTTTTAACTTGAAAAATAATACAGAAAATGTTATTAACAAAATACTGCGTTCATATTTTCAAAGAAAACCTATCCAATTAGCGAAATATTTCTAACGTAACTGTGATGCCTGATTTAACCCAGAAAGAGAAAAAAAGCCCGATACGAAAAGTCTTGCGAAAGCAAAAGAAAAAAATCTTTACATCAAAACAAAAGAGATATTCTGCCGCATTTTTGTCATATGAGCTTCAAAATTATTTTTCATTTTGTTCACATATAAATATACTGAATATGCATTCTTTAGCATTTTTTTTCTTTTTTAATATGATTGTCATTCACGAGTTGGAAGTAAATGAAATATTAATTCATTTTGAAAGTATTTAAAAAATATTTTTCTAAATTGGAAGAATTTTACATATTTGTTTATTTGATCGTTGGTATTTCTGCAATCAGTTTAATTTATCTATTCATACTTTTTTGACTATGAATTAGATCCACTTTCTATGAAAATAAAATCAAATAAAAATTTTTAAATGTTAAATTTCAAAGGGCATTGAGTTAAATTCTTTATAGAACAACTCTATAGAGAGCATTTCATAGAGTTATACATAATTCTTTTCTCAATTTCGAAGAAATTGTGAATTTCCCAATAGAAACCGTCATAAAAAATAAAATAAAAATAAAAGCAATTTAACAAATTACAACGACCATTTGAAAAATAATTTTTTTAAAGACTAAAATTTAAGTGATAAAAAATCGCACGGAGTTGATCATACATTACGTACAGTGGATTAAACATTAGCATTCCTGGACCCATCATGAAGAAATTTAAAAATAAATTTCAGTTTTACAATTTTCGGTACTGTAAATTTTTAAACTTCAACGGAGCTGGTCATACATTACATACGCCATGGATTAAACATTAATATTCCTGGAACAATTTTAAATTAAATTTCATTTTTTAACTTCTAAACATCCCACAATATTACTTTTTACACCGTCATAAAGAGAAAAAAAATGTACTTTTAAATGCAATTTGTTTGAAAGCTGTATCTCAATTTGTTTCTGAGTTATTAATTTTTTTTGGTAGTTTTTATTACTTTTTTGTCATAGTGGAAGCAGAAGTATCCATCCGTGTTGTAATTTAAGGGAAAATACAGATTACTGTATAGACCAATCGGAAAACAAATAAAATGCTGGATTAAGCTAATTAAACGCTTCAGATATGTTTTTGATTTCCTACCCTAACCGAGGACAATAACAAGTTTTCCAAATGGTTAAAAAAAAAAAAAAGCCTAAAAAAAATCATGCGTTAAACATAAATTATGAAACATTTATACAGAATACTGTAAAAAAACGTTGCCTTTTAGTAAGGCGGAAGATGATTATAAAGTAAGCAATTCAGAAAATGATTACCACAATAGTCGGAAAAATTATCCGAATTTTTTGTGCAACCCTGTACATGATCTATAGATTTGCATATATACTACGTAATATGCAAAAAATGTAGTTCACTTAGAAAACGCATAACATATTTGAAAATAACCTTTCAGCTATTTCTGTCAAAAATTGGGAATGTACTCGATTTATTTTATGCAGCGCTGCATAGGATCCTCAGATTTTATACAAACCAAGTCCAGGGTGGTCCACCTGTCGGTTCGTTTTTGAACTATGACTATTTGACAGGTTATTATCGTCAGCTCTCATGTGTCATGCATATATGAACTGTCAACTGTATCTTATTTGTAATTATGGACTCGTTGACAACACAACAATGCACTGTTAAAAATTTTGCAGCATTCTGGCAGGTCATTCGACCATTTTTTGAAAAAAAAAATGGTTTCAAAACGATAATTTAACCAAATTAAGACCATAAAATGGCCAATAATATGGTCAGAATAGTGTTAAAATTACGGTTGTGTAACCGTTTTTGGAAAAAACGGTCAAATGACCTGCCAGAATGCTGCAAATTTTTAACAGTGTGGTGCAAAGGCACACAATGCTCGCCAAACCATCAACTTATTGAACGATAAATTTTCAGAAATTCTGATGTGAATTGGCCGCCAAGATCATGAAATTTAACCCCAATGGATTATTTTCTTTGGGGTTTTTGAAAAGTAAAGTGTACGTCAATGCCCTCCGTACAATCCAAGATCTCAAACGTAACATCCGGGCTGAAATTTTGGCCATGGATTCGCCCATTCTGGGAAAAGTCATAGAAAAAGTTGATGTTCGGATAATACCATGTAAGCGGAGCCGCAGTGGCCACATGTGCGATATTGTATTACATACATAAATGGCATAGATCCACCTTCGATGTTCAATAAAGAATTTCGATTTGCACTCATAAAAAATGCGTTTTCATACATAATAATAATAAAAAAAGAAGCAACAGATGGATTAGTATGAAACAACCAGTAAGGTCCTTTAGTATGAAAAAAAATCAGTAAAATTTAAAATCGCAAACCAGAATTCCAAATGAACCTTTAGAATTTATTGCTCAAAAGCAATACTGTGACCGAAAACTTGTGCGTGTCCCTTTTAAAGACTGATGCACATCACTTTCTACAATAATTGTCTTTTAGTGCTCCTGAGTGATGTATATGAATTTCAATCTATTTCAAATAGTGTAATATCCTTAAATACACTGCAAACGATTTTTTCCCCATAGACCATAATGTAACAGTATTATTTTAAGTGCCCCTATACATGAACTATAAATGTTACACACTTAATTTCCAACACCGAACATGTCATAGTAAGCCCCACACTGTTAAAAATTTGGAGCATTCTGGAAGGTCATTTGACCGTTTTTTTCCGAAAACGGTTACACAACCGTTAATTTAACACTATTCTGACCATATTATTGGCCATTTTATGGTCAGAATATAGTTAAATTATGGTTATGAAACCGTTTTTTCAAAAAACGGTCGAATGGCCAGAGTGGGTCGGACAACGGAGAATGGTCGAACCTGCCAGAATGTTGCAAAATTTTTAACAGTGCAATAAGATATATAAGTTACACGGCAATTCCATTAATTTATGCTATTTAGACCAAGCACAGACAGATGGACAGACAGTGGGCAGGATTAAACGAATTTCTAAGCAGTTTTCAACTATGTGGAATATTGAGAAAAACGATGCCATTCAAAATATTCGTGATAAGGAGTGTGCTACACTGTTAAAAATTTGCAGTATTCTGGCAGGTCATTTGACCGTTTTTTCCGAAAACGGTTACACAAGCGTAATTTTAACACTATTCTGACCGTATGATTGGCCATTTTATGGTCAGAATATAGCTAAATTATGGTTATGAAACCGTTTTTCAAAAAACGGTCGAATGACCTGCCAGAATGATGCAAAATTTTCAACAGTGTACATGTTACCTTCACAAAAATAAAGCAAATATAATGAATAAATTCTAATTTCTTCCAATGTTTATATTTCTTTATTAATTTCGAACTTGAAGAACTATCCAAAAAAAAAAAAAAAAAAAAAAAGACATTAAAACTACTAAGTTAATGTTTTCAAAATAAACGTATCCAGGTAGCAAAATATTACCGTTCGGCGCTATGGCGCATGATCTATTTCAGAAATATAGTCGGATGGGCCAATACCAAACCTTTCTTCTACCTCAAGCATGTTAGTACTTCAAAATTCGCTATCACAGTGCCAAAATTAAATGACAATCTATGCTCATCATGAGAATTTTAAAGATATGAAAATTCCACACTGTTAAAAATTTTGCAGCATTCTGGCAGGTCATTCAACCGTTTTTTGAAAAAACGGTTTCATAACAATAATTTAACTGTATTCTGACCATAAAATGGACAATAATATGGTCAGAATAGTGTTAAATTCACGGTTGTGTAACCATTTTCGGAAAAAAACGGACAAATGACCTGCCAGAATGCTGCAAATTTTTAACAGTGCATGCACCAGTTAGTGAGATGTGACAATCACTAAAATCGTGTAAATCCTAAAAAAATACAGCATCACCTGTTGGGTGACTTACACCAAAACCTTATCAGCAACAACTTATCTCAACGTCTAACTGAATATGAAGTTTCATTAAATTTTGTGCATTCGTTCTTCGGATAGAGTGCCCGAAAATTTTGTATCACATACAGATTCAAAGAGCCACAGACTCACAGACAGACATTTTCTATAATCAATCAAATTGTGTTCAGGACTTTCTAAACCATATGAATCCACCGAAAACCGGAAGTCGAATATTTTCACTAATCTAATAATTTCTTATTGTAAAGATAGAAGAAAAAAAAAATAAAAAATAAAATAATGAAAATCCCTGTGAATCAGGAAGGAAAAATTCCCAGAGAAGCAGAGGATACATTCTTACATTTATGATCCGATCTTCAATTTCTTTTTGCTGACAGAAAAATATACTGAATTATGCATTTTTCTCCATTTATTCTTTTTCTTCACAAACATGACTGTCATTTATTATTTGGAAGGAAATGAAAAAAAAAATATTTTGACAGCAATTAAAATATATATTAAACACTTGAAAATTTCATTTTAGTTTTTTTAATCATTGATTTGTTGAAATATTTATTATTTAGCTTTTCGTACTTTTATTGTGCAGTAAATCCCTTTTTTATATGAGAATTATTGTCATTTATTGCGTTACAACCAAAAACAAAACAATAAAAATAGTTTTTCTGCTAGCCTATTTTTTTTTTTTTTAAACAAACCAAAAATATTAACTTTTTGCAGCACAAATAACCCAATTATTAAAAATCATATTTCATACTTTTTAATAGTAATTACCCTTATAATCAGACTTTAATATTTTATCTAATAAGAAAAACTGTCCAAATTGTCGGTCTTTGTGTACAAACAAAATGGTATTAGAACGGAAAAAGAAAAAAAAAAAGAGAAAAAAAATTACACAAAAGCACTCTTAGACTTCACAATTTCATTCTATCTTTTTTAATTCCTTTCTTGGTTTAACATACTGCTAATTTGTTAATGGTTTGCTAATTTAGTGGGTTTTTGTATTCAAGTATGTACCAAAATTTCGGATCTCTAATATTCGCCTTATTTAGTGAACTGTGTCATTTTACTGGATTTTTTCTTGCAATATCTATCACTATTTCCGACTAGTATTCATAACTTTGCTAGAATTAAATAAAGCTGTTATTACTATTTAGACTTAGTTGTAGATATTTGAGTAAAAACAATCCGCTAAATTGGCAACACTTTAGAAGAAATAATAGTTTTATATTTCTGTGAATGAATTCGAGTCATACTCGATATTTTTTGCCACAAGGGACAGAACGCTATCGTTTATTATGTGGGTTCACGTAGTATCCGTTCGGTTATTAAGGGGTCTCAAGACTCTTAAAGCTTTAAAATTTTCGAAATACTAATTTTTTTAGATGTTAAACTCCTGTCTTTTGTGAACATTTTGATACGTTTCCTCGAAAATTCCTATTAGAACAGCAGTTATGGCTGTTAGAATTATACCGCTCAATAGCTGAAGCGGCGTTACCGAAACTTTAAAGCCATTTTTCTCCAAATGACGTTTTTGGGCATAACGCGCACGATATCTCAAACATTTCTGAATATTTTTTCATGAAAATTTCAAAATATATGTTTCATGTTAATCTGTATAAACTGAACCTAAAATTTCTTTTTGTTGTTCAAAAACAATATATTTTTTTTGGTGATTATACTGTTGAAATTTTCTAAATTTTGCATTAGCTAAATACAACTTTGTATTAAAAACATAAAAATTCTTTAAATACAAATTTATTTAGGTTCAGGGTAATTATTACAATCTGAAGTGTAAGTAGGCACCAAATTTTCATTCTAGTCGCAAAATTTATTTTGTAATCCTGCGCGTGATCTGTTATGCCGATTTTCTTCTCGTCAAATGTCTGACAGCTTGGAGCCTTCTGTGAATGCTAATTCTGCATCTTTCAATTTTTTATATACATGAAATGAAAGAACATACATATATCTTTTATTCCGATTAAAACTCTGTCTTAAAATCAAATGCATTTTCAGATATTAAACGTTGAAAATGGTCTTTTTTTTTCCAATTTTAAGAGTCATAAAACCCCTTAAACGGGATATATTTACGTTAGTCTTAATGGTCATTTTCTAGAGTCTGGGAAATATCCGCGCATTAATCTTTTCAGGTACAAGCATTTGTGATTCTGTAATGTTGAATTCGCACTGAAAATTTCTAAAAATTTTATTTTAGAATATGGAAAGCAATTTTACGCCACTTTTTCACTAAAGTTATGTAAGGGAAACTCAATTAAAAGTTTCTGGGGCAAATCTTAATTAAAATTAAGTGGAATATAATGTATATAATGCATACCCCCTCAAGGGGTTAAATGGAAAAGCGTCTTAACGGTGAACGTCTCAAACTTGTCCGGCTGTATTTGAAAAAAAGATCATACAGTACATAAATGTAGTGTGATTTTCTAATATGATGTTTTTGTTTTTTCGATGGTATTCTGTAGAAAAGGGTTTGGATTTTCCTTAATTCTACTATATTATCCCGTATGTCACTAAATATTATACTTTAAATATTTTAAAACAATTAGAAAAAGCTCCTGTAGCACGTAATCGTAGTGTGATTTTCTAAGTATATACATTTTCTTTCTGTGATATATTGCAGGAGAGGGATTCGGGTGATTATTAAAAGCATTTTTATGCTTTTTAACATTTTCCAACGTACTTGAAAAGTGTTTATGACTGCGGTTTGTCTTTCTGCAGTCTGCCGTCTGTCTGTCCGAGCACTAACTCGAGTAAATATACAAGGAATGATATATAGTTTATATACAGGGTGAGTCTAAAATCATGAGACAAACTTTAAGGGGAGGTAAGAAACATCACAAGTATTCAGATTTGCATAGCAACCCATAGCCGGAAACGCTTTCCTGGAGCGGTGGTGACGACAGAAAACACAAGAAAGACAGGGCACGAATCAGAGGGGAAAACATGTGTATTATCCTTAGTACAGCAAAATACTATGAAAAAAGAACATTAAAGAGACAATGATAGTTATGAAAGTAGGTGTTCGAAATTATGATCCCGCGGCGTGATGCATGGAAGCGTAACCCCCGCGGATAGAATATCTAATATTCTCGAAAATATCGGGAGCGTCCCGGACTTCCTTAGCAGCTGTCACGATGGGTGAAACAAGTTCCTCACCCCTTTCTTGCATTGTCCCGGCATTTTTGCAGCAATAAGAATAATGAATATCTTTTCTCTCCCTGTACATGTCCTTTCTTTCTTGTGTTTTGTGTCGTCACTACTGCTTCAGGAAAGCATTTCCGACCATGGGTTGCTATGCAAATCGGAATCCTTGTGATGTCCTTTATCTCCCCTTAAAGTTTGTCCCATGATTTTAGACTCATCCCGTATGTTATTGAGGTTTGTCATGGCATGTTCCGTATTGAAAATGAATCGCTTAGCAGTCATAGACCTTTTACAGAGGTCATCAAAATTACTCCGTAGCATTTTGGTCTACGGGGAAGAATAATTTCCGATTAATTATAACAGTGCTACATAATTTGAAACAAAATGCAATTTATATAAATTATTGAAATGCTCTACAAGATGATTACTATAGAATAAGTCATGTGCGTCATTTACCGCAGGTGTACAGTGGTAAATATTCGATTATATTACGGTCTAAAAAGAAAAACCGCTTGCGGCATATTTTAACGGTATTACTCTTTCACAAACATAATGAAATTGATATGAATTTCTGAGTTGAACAAAACCCTGCTCTCCGTAGAATATGGAGTTCAAAGCATTTATCATTCATGTAAAGGGTCACACAAAAGAGTTCGGTTATATAATGGTTTACGGTGAAAAAACTGTTCGTAGCGTAGTCGCACTATTTCAAACATAATGAAATTTATATACATTACTGAGGCTTACCACAAGATGCTTGCAGTAGAATATGATGTACATCGCATTTGCCGTTCATTTACAGGGGTGCAGAAAAGATTTCTGATACAATATACTGTATCTGAAAAATTGTATATTAGTAATGATTGTTGAAGTGAGTTTTCTGTTATGTTATGCGTTTTAAGTTTAACTAACTCTTTGCATACTAAGTGGAGAGAATATTCTGTCGACCATATACAGGGCTACACAAAATAATTTGCAAGGATGAATGATAAAGTGTGAGAATTGGTTACAGGTACTTTTTAATTTGAGTAATGAATATTCAAGCTCAGATACTTTTAGTACATTGAGAGATGTTAGTAGCATAAAAAAGTTATATACAGGTCTGCGCAAAATCTAGATACATGGCTGACTAAAGATAGTAATTTCTGGAAGTTTGATTTGAGTAGTTTTCAGACTGTTTTTGCATAAATTAAAAATCAGCTTAATATGTGGCGTGTTTAAAAATCTGTAGTAGTACAAAATAATTCAAATACGTCTCCCTCTATTGATAGAAAACGCTAAAGGCGAATGAATTTTCAATTGCGTTATGAGTTTTCTAATTAATCAAAATTTTAGCAAATTAAGCAGAATATCTACAAATGTATTGATCATATACAAAACAATTGAAGTATCTTTCCGGATATTGTTTAAATCCGTTTGTCAAATGTATTATGCGTTTTATAAAATGTTTACTTAGGTATTTTCTATATCTTTTTAATCGGAGTAGTTTTGTTAATGTATTCTGCAGTGTTGGAAAGTGTTTCATAATCTATGCTTTACCCATGATTTCCCTTTCTTGTTAATCTATTAAATGATTAATAAATAATTAGAAGGACCTCATGCAGCAGCGACACATAATTGTAGTATATTTTCTAATAACTGTTTTGGATTTTTGGGTAATATTTTGTGCAAACAGTGTTTGGGAATTCCCATAAAAATGTTTCGTCCTTAATGTATTCCTTAAATGTTTGGTAATAATTAGAGAAAGCTCATGTTGTGTATTATAATCGTAGAATGATTTTCTAAAAAGTTGTTTTTTGCGGTGAATATTTTGTAGAAAAGGGGATCGTGTCTGTCTGAAAGTCTTTTTAATCCCTAAAAACGTCTAAAATAATTAGAAAAGCTCATGTAGTACGTGCTCGTAATACGTTTTTCTATTTGAAAAATGTTTAGGTTTACTCGGTGATATTTTTTTTAATTCTATCGTAAATTCATTTTAATAATTTTTTATCCCTTAAATGCTTGAAAAAATTAGAAAGATCTCATGTAGCACTTAATAATAGTCGTAATAGTTGTAAAATTTTGTAAAACATTTTTCGATGATATTTTGTGAAAATGATTTCGAATCTCCCTTAATCTTTCACTCGTCTTCTTTATTAAAAAGTACATTTTTCAATCTAGGCAGAATTCGTAATGTAAAAATTCATAATGCTTTTATTATGTTTAAATATTAACGTGCTCCAACTATCCAGTTAAAGAGAAATATATTCAATTTGAAGAAAGTATGAGATAGTGGAAAATGCATCGTGCAAAATAGATTTCATTAATATTTTATCAACTTTTATCACATTCTGGAAGATTTGTGCGCACAAATTTTCCTCTCATGCGATTGAATACAATTTCCATAAATAAAATATGTTTTTCTAGACGAAAATAAAATAACTCTACAAGACATTTTTTATTACTTATTTTCAAATTGTTATCATTTTGTTATAAAAATAAACTTTCTGATACGCAATTTAATTAGATTTTCTGTGAATGTAAGTACTACCATTTTTCTAACGTTGTTTCATTTTCAGGTATTATTTATCAACAATTGAAGGCCGTCCAGGAGAACGCCATCTGTATTCAGTTTCTGGAAAGAAAATTCGATTTTCCACTTTCACTAAGTGCTTAACGTGTCAAGAAGGAAATTCTTGCCTTTATAATAACGCCATTTTTAGTCCCAATGGAGAATTTTATGTTCTTGAATGTTTAGGACCTGATGTTCCGAAGATAGAGATAAGATCAATATACAACCAAACATACGGTAATTATATAACTTTATTTAATTATCACATTTTAATAAAATTGATATAAAGCAGAATTTGGAATTAAAAAAAAAAAACATATATTTAAAATTTAAAATTAATTAATAATTGAATCGTTTAACACTTTGAAATAATGATAATATATTAATAATACGAAGATTTTGGACTGTTGCAGTAATGTATATGCTTATAACAAAGCCCTTTTTAATCACAATGAGAAATTTTATGTTCTTGAATGTTTAGGACCTGATGTTCCAAAAGTACAGATAAGATCCATATACAATCAAACATATGATAATTAAACGTTTTTATTAAATTAACACTTTTGAATAAAATAATTTAAGTATATTTTCGAATTTGAAAAGAAAAACATATATTTAAGTTCAAAATTAAGAAATCGTGGAATCGTTCAAACCTTTAATATAAGGATAATAATTTAATGTACGAAGATATTTAATTGTAGCAGTAATGTATTAGCTTATAATAATGCCATTTTTAGTATACTCAAGAATGTTTAGAACCTGGTGTTACAAAAATAGAGATAAGATCCATAAACAACCAAACGTACAGTAATTATACATTCTTATTAAATTAACACATTTGAATAAAATATATATGAAACAGATTTTGGAATTTTAAAAACATATATTTAAGTTAAAAATTAAAGCGTTCTACCTATCAAACCTTAGGAACTAATAATTATTAGTTTTATGATAAGAAAAATTGCTGTTAAATGTAGCAGTAATGTATTTTTCATTATTTTATTTTGCTCAAATTATGGTCTGGTTCATGTAAAATAATTGCTAAAAAGAAAGAACTCTTAAATGTGTTTTAATGCAAAAGATATACAGCATAATTTGGAAATTGGAAGTACAGATTATGTTCAGAAATTCTAAAATCATGGTATTAATCAAACATATAAAAATATATTAATTAATTAATTATATGAAAATTTTAAAATGCATGAGATATTGTTGTTTTTATATATATATTGCTGCAATTATACAATATAAAGCTTTATCTTATGCAAAATAGTTATTAAAAAGTAATTACACTTAAACATATATTAATAAAAAAAGAATCCACACTATTTTAATGAATTGTATTTATTTGAGCGAAATTAGTTGCATAAAATATTTTGAAAAAAAAACTACAGAAATATATTTGTGTTTTTATATCTTGCTCTAATTAAGATTTATGTAATATGAGAAAATAGTTTACAAAAGTAATAACACTTGAATGCATTTTAATGTAGGAATTTGAAAGAAAATACACAATATTCTACGTATAAGCATAAAATAAATGTATTTTTGTTTTTATATACTAATCTAATTATGGTTTATGCGGTATAAGGTATTCTTTAAAAAAGTACTAAATCTTGAATTTTAAGGTAATAGAATAAAAATTTCTTTCTCGTTCATGAAATTCAACATTCATTTTGTAGCAAATTAATATGTTTATTCGACTTACAAAGCTGGAAGGCTTTAAGGTATCCAAATAAATAAATAAATTCATTCATTTATAGACAATTACTGACTGATTATTAGACAATTGCTGACAAGTATTGACTGATCAAAATGTTTTTTTTTAAGTATAATTTTGCTACATTTTCATCTTTATTATTTTACAATATTTACAGTTATTCCCAAATAATCTGCAAAAATTTAGAAATAAATAAATAAATAAATAAATATAATAATCAATGACAAAGTTGAAGAAAACATCTATTTATTTTAATGTATTTATGCAACAGATGAATAATAAAATTTGCATAAGTATTACACAAATGTATTGCTGTTTTTAAAACTTTCTCTAATTATAATTTGATTGCTAAAGAGGGACTTTTCAGACGAAGAGTCTGTAGAGCATAGAAGTCCCTCCCAGTCACATTTGTTAATATCTTTAAAAAAGAGCAATATTCAACTGCAGATGAACCAGCTGATAAACGCAACATGGGGCAGGGTATAAAATAAGTAAGTGGAAAATAATAAATTTTATCTAGCCTGTCAGGGAACTGAAACTGTAAGAGGTAACAAAAATTTCAAATTTCAGTAATATAAGACTTCACCGCCGAGGTAAAACAATCCCCCGAACCAACAAGGGTCAGCAAGAAATTGCAAAGAGCGAGACCAAGGCTGATAAGAAGGTGGGTTTTTATTGAGAACACATAAGAATGAAAAAATATTTTTGAGTGTAGAATGTAAAAATGGACAGCACAAAATATTATCGTGCCAACTAAGCTTTTGATAATTTATCTAATATCATAAAATTAGGAAAACAAATCTGTTGAAAGTACACTCATAATAAATTGCACATTGTTGTAACATAAATGCGTTTGTTCTTTTATATCTTACTCCAATTAAGTTTTATGTGATATCAGAAATTAATATATGATAATAACTCTTGAATGCATTATAATGTAAAGATAAAAATTGTGATTTGTAGTATAAACCTTATTATTACTTTTGAAGAAATTTAACGTATTGATTTCACAAAAACATCTGTAAAAATGTCTTAAGGCAACCAAATATCTCATAGACAATAGCATAATGATTAAATTGACCATAATGTCTTTGTCTTATTACTATTATTATTTTACTATATTTAAAATTTTGTAAAAACATATTTTTAAAATATTTCAAAATTTTCTTCCTTTTCAAACAGAGTTATTAGATTCAAACAGTGACTTAAGGGAATTATTGGAGAAAAAACTTTTTCCAAGAGTTCGAACATTTCAAGTTCCCCTGAAGGGTGATTACAGTAAGTACTTATACGATATTTCAATATTTCAACTGTTTGAATGAAATATTCCTTTCATAATACATTTTGTTTTTAATAATTTTGTTTTAAAAAGAGAAATATTAATTTGTTTACATTTGTTTTGAAGTATTGAATCAACATTGCAACCAATTAACTAGCGAAAGCAAAACTCAAATATGCAAATAATAATTTTTCCCAATAAAGTAAATTCATAATATTTTATCCCTTTCAATTGTAAAATTTTATATTATGTTGTTTTCTGATATTAAAATGCAGTTATTTAAGGAAAGTCAATAATAATTGCATTTTTTGAAGATAGATTTTCGGGTTAAATTAAAATTGCTGTTTTTTAAATAAAATTTCTATATATAACATATTTTAATATCTGATTTTCTTCAAATTACACTTATTATGGAATTATACGATTAAAACAATGATATGACATTTTATGATCTGATTATTAAATTTACATTTATAATGAGAAAAATTATCCAAACGCAATACCTAAAAAATAAAATTAAATAATTTTAAAAACTACAGAGAAGAACGATGTAATTTTCACAAAACTGCACAAAACAGCATAGGGTAATTTAGAATATAACTACTGTATTGCCAAATTAGTTACACTTGATATCAATTGTTCAGCGGTCGAAGGGTTGAAATCTGTCTTGCTATGTAATTCCTCATCTGCTGAATTTCGTGTCACGTATTGCGGATATTCTCATTATTGGCCGCTGTCAAATTGAATAACTATTACTCAAGTTGTATTGTGAAATGTACTAATGTGCTCTACTAAAGTGCCAAGTAATGATGGCAAAGGACAAAAGGCAACCGACCTGGACGCATATCTATTAAGGTTTACGGAGTAAAAAGTCCCAGCGGACAGATCCCTACTATTACTCAGAGAAACTCAGCCAATAGAAACAAGCCCGGAACAACGATATATAAAAAAAATCTCCCTTTTTATCAAATATACAACATAATAAAGTAAATTTAATCTGTATAACAGGACCACAGTGCTTTGTCAATACCGCCCACTGAACGAAACAAATAATAGGATAAAAGATATAACAATGTCAGAATAACAAATAAAATGTTTCTTGGTGACTTAAGAAAGATCGTAAAATTCAATATCCATATAAAAGTCATTAGAAAATCTATATTAACTGACTAAAACAGGTAGTTTATGCGGATATTAATATAGTTCTTTTTGATTGTACAGTTTTAAAACAAAGTTCTCGTGATAAATATAGTCTATAAAAAACGTTATAGCACCACAGAGTGAATAGCAAAATGGCTTGAGCACCACACAGACATGCACCATCTGTCCCGTTCAGTAGTTGTTCAAAGCAACAAAGAGAACATTAAAGTAAATAAAAGTAAATATCCACCAACATGCCGAAAAGCACTGGTGTAACGCTGAATGGAGCACGAAGTCAACACAGCACCATTAAGTCGGACATCTGAACCTAACGTAAGAGCATAATGAAGAGCAATATAGCAATAAAACTTAGATAAACTTATTCATCACCAATTCCCGATGAAAAAGATGCCAAAATTAACTATTTCGGCGTAGTAAATTTACAGTTATTAAAAAATCGTACGATATTTTGTGCATTTCTGTGATAATCGCATGACGCCAACTGTGAATACTTTCTCAATTATTGAAATAATTTTTTTTTATTGATTTTGGATCAAACGGTATATAAGTATATAAGGTGAAACCCCCAGTTATTAACATCTGACGAGTAACAGACACTTCAGCAAAAATCTAACTGAAATAAACATTTTTTTTTTTTTTTTTTTTTTTTTGTAAATTTGTACAAAGTAGATACATCTAACAGAAACTTAGACACTTATTTTTATTTTGGAGTCAATGTTTTCACCATTAGTATGCCAAAAACATATTTCATGATGATGAAACTTTTGAGAAAATAAAAACTACCATTTTGAAGCACCAATCTTATTTGTAATATTAAAGTATTTCTTTTTTTAAAAAACCTATTTGCAATGCAACTATCCTAAAGTTATTCTTAAAGTTATAGTAAAAATTATTTAAACACGAAAGAGATTTACGTCTGTTCATAACTAATTAAAAACAATTAAAAATACAGACTATTTAATTAAATAGTTACCGGGTGTCTCAAAAATACCGATGATTTTAAAATTCAATAACTTACAAACGATGACAGATATTTAAAAAATTCTAGCAGGAGTATTATGTAAGATGTCAGGAGTTTGTATGATGGGATTGTAAGACTTAGTTACAAATAGCATCGATAGATGGCGCTGTAAGCAATCACCGCTAAATCCAGGCTCGATTTTTTGGCAGCTCTCATCTTCCATGCGAAAAATGGAGATTAAAATGTATTGAATGCATCCCGAAGTACCAAAAGTCGGATCTGGACTGAGCACCTATTACTCTCAGAGCCATCTATTGTTTGAAATTCGAATTAAAATAAGGAATCACAGTAAAAACCTCTTAAAATCATAGATAATCCTCTTGCAAGAATTTAATATCTGTCGCCGTTTTCAAGTTACTGAATTTTAAAACCATCGGTCATTTTTGGAACACTCGGTAAAAAACACTAAAAATAATTAAAAAAAAGTATTAAACGTCCTACCACTAGATGTTCCTTTGAGATACGATTGAAGGAACGCAGAAATGCCTTTAATTCAAGAAAGTTAAACTCTAAAATTGTAGTCCATGCCATAGAAACAGACCATTATCCAGGTTTTTAGATGGACAAGGTCATGAAATGAGGTTGCAAAGTATACAAAAGCCATATTTTTCTAGAAGCATGGTTTATTAGAACGGCCAAATACCCACTCCATGAAGCTAGTTCCCCTCCCTCCACCGCAAGGTCTGCAAGTTGAATTATGTTTCCGCTCGCGATTATGTGTTTATTTACATGGCTGATGAGGGACTTTGAATAATTTCGAAACTATTACTCTTTTTTAAAATGATTTTTTATGGTTCTTAATTATTTAATTAAATTGCCCGTATTATTATAATTATTTGTAGAAATTAGTCAAAAGATGTCTATGATGCACTAGGACCATTTTCTCTAGTTTATAGTCTATTTAGCTTAACGAGGCGTGCCAGTTATTGGTGCCAGTAATTTCATTTTACCAGTCTCCGACAGAGGTGTTAATTATTAGTAATATTAAAGAAAGTTGAAATCTATTATTTGAAGTGTTTAAAAAACATAATAATATATTAAATTTATGTTGTAGTCAAAACAATTAAAATTTAAGTTTTTTTTTTTTCAGGAACTGACACCATTTGTCAGTTACTGGTTCATAAATGTCAGGTATTGGATATCTGCATTGCTAATTATTTAAAAAATGAAAAAAGAGATACATGCACCTGTAATATGATACCGTATTATTAAATAAGGTTTAAGTAATTTTTTTATGAAAAATATTAGAGTATTTTTAAAGAATAAATACTTTGCAATATAAAATAATTTTTTTATTTGTAAGTAAAGTGTTAGGCAATTTCTCACTCCGTGTGAGCTATTGGTTTTTGAAAATGGAGCTGTTGTCAGTTACTGGAGTTATTCACTATATTTATGACAAAAATAAATTAAATGACAAAAATAATAATACAATGTACAATTTTTGAGAATTTTATCAACAGTAATTTTTAATGCATCGCTATTATTCTTTCAAAATGATAAAAAAATATATAAAATGTATTTATAATTTTGCAATAGAGATGTGAACAGGAAGGAAACATCACATGGTGTGTTCACAAAGTTCCAAGACTGATCTGGGAATACAAATTTTATTAAACAGTTCTGTACAGCGAACTTAAATTTTTCGAAATATGACCCTTGGGCATCAACACACCGCTGCCAGGGTTTGTCCATGTTTCATAGGCTCCTAGGAAGTCCTCGCGTGCAAGGATGTTAAGGAACTTCGTCGAAGCTGGAATCGTGGATCGCTGGAAACGTGTCAGATTGTTTCCCTTTCAGATCTTTCTTCATTTGGAGGAACAAAAAATAGTCGCTTGGAGCGAAATCGGGGCTATAGGGAGGCTTGTGGCAGTATTACCACGTTAAACTCAGCCAAAACTTTGGCGGCTGCCAGCGACGTGTGAGAGGATACAATGTCGTGGTGAACAATTCAATCGTTTCTGATGTTTGGGCGGACACGCCGGGTCAGATCAATTTTAAGCTGTAATGCACCACCATTTGAATGATCGAGACCGGCACTTACGCCCAGACATAAGAGACGATTGGATTGTTCCCCACGACAATGCGCCGTCTCAGACGCCGCTCGCCGTCGCCGAAGTTTTGGCTATGTTTAACTTGGAAATACTGCCGCAAAACCCCTTACAGCCCCGACCTTGCTCCCCGAGAATTTTCGTTTCCCCGGATCAAGATAGACCCTGAAAGGGAAGCGATTCGACACGATTCCAGCGATCCAGGCAAATTCGACGAAGTCCCTTAACAGCTTTGCGCGCGAAAACTTCCAGAGAGCCTATGAATGATGGAAACAACGATGGCTGCGGTGTGTTGACACCCAAGGGTCATATTTCGAAGAATTTTAGTTCGCTGTACAGAAATGTTTAATAAATTTTGTATTCTCAGACCAGTCTTGAAACTTTGTGAACCCACACTGTATTACATACATTAAGAAAGAATTTTTAAGATGTGAGTTACTGGGGGTTTCACCCAACTAAAATAACAATATATTATTAATATAAAATTTATAATTTGTTTTCAGAAGCGCAGGTGAGACTGTATCTTCCTCCGGGTTTAATAGAAGATGAGGTGCTGTTATATCCTTTAATCGTATTTGCGTGAGTATTGAATTTTATTTGAATTAAGAGATTTTGCGTTCAACTAAAAGCTGTTTTGATTGTTCAAGTTTTTCTTTTTCAGTTTCATGAGTAAATTTGAAATGATTTAAATTGGCGACGAAATTTTAAGTGCAGATAAAAAATGTAATATTAAACCGGAAGTTTAAGAAAAGCTTAATATTTTAACAAATACTGCCATCTCTAAATGTATTCTGAATTACAAAATAATAATAATAAAATTCGCATAAATTTATTGAATATCATTGAAAATGCACAAACAAGTATTTATTAGATTAAAGACGACATTGTGACTGTTAGCAATAATAAAATAATTAAACAAATGGTTAATGAGAAAAACAATAATGAAAGAAAATACCGAAGAGAGAAAAATGCTGCTTATTTAATAAAAGCGAATACACAGACAAGAGAGAAAAAAGGAAAAAGAAATTGTTTACGACAAGAATTACATTAACTCAATTAAGCAGCAGTATAGAAATACTTTGTTTATCGCAATAAATGTTTTGAAATGGCACTGCGATTTTTTTATGATTATTTTTTTATATAACTATATAATACCACTACAAAATTATGAGGTCACTATGATCCACAAAGCATTTTATGCGGATAATCGATACCGAGACATTAACAACTTGTTACATTTCTTGCATAACGAAACTCAATTTTCAAAGCTTTACAATTTTACAGCAAAGTAATTTGTTTTTCGCACGAATTTGGTAGCTATAAATTACAGATGTTTTTCGAGCATGAATGTACGTGCTCCTCTAATATCTCTTATACAGAATTACCGTAAAATGATCAATCAGGAATGTGAAATGTAAGCAATTTGTCATTCTTGAAATTAACGGTAGAAAGAAAAGGCGAAGACATTGAAATATACAGCACCGGTTGCTTATATGTGTGTTTGCCAGAAATTGAACGTGAAACTTAACATTAGAACGGCCGGACATATAAAAACTGCAGGTCATTTAAACCAGAATTTTACTTAATAGTATGTAAATTAATTAATTATTTGGAATGGTATATTAATATAAGTTATTTGTTGGACTTCCTAGTTACAGAACTGCTTTAGAACTAGGCGAAATGTATGAAAATGTACCGGGACATTACAGAGAAGTCGAAACTTATATTTAGCTGTGCATGTATATACTATACATGGTGTTTATGTCCACTCTCAATGGTGTCCAACGGCTAATTCCTAAACCGTTATTCATAGACAAATAGTTCCAATTATAAAAATGTTTAAAAAGAGGTAAAGAAATATTTTAAAAGCGATTTAGGCCAATAAAAATATTTCTTAAAAAATTAGGAACTTAAATTTTTATACAATCCCCCGGTCCTATAAGTTATATTTAGTAAACTTTTCCTATTACACTGACAAGTAAGACAAAAAAAAAGTCCGGTTCATATAACACTGCAATTGACCGAGTTATGAAACTTTAAAAATGCATGACTTATATCACTTTTCTACATCTGAACACAAATTAGTTTGATCATACTTTGAGGGGTCATATACCAAGTGCTTAAAGTATTTGAAAAACTTATTTAATGTGTATCTGCGCTTAAAAAAAAAATCGTACAAGTATTACGATACGATTGAGTTAATTTTTATTAAGTTTTAGATTGGCTAAAATAATTGTATTTCAACATATGGTTTATTTTTTAAGGATTTGAGACTGATCTGAGTTTCGTGATTTCTTTTGTCTAAAATTATATTATTTTTATATGTTTTTATTTAACTTCAATGATCGGATGTATGTTTTTCTAGTTCAAAATTTGTACTTAACTTTAACTCACTTTCAAATATCCGATCAAGATTGAATTTTTACATACTGACGTAAATCCGATGACAAAATAATAGTATTATGATTTTCGGTTGTTACCAGTTATACTTATTTTACAGGATAACACAAAAAATTGCGGATGGAATACTGCCAAGACGATTAAGAAAAAGTTTCAGATCAGATAGCACAAGACTGCGATGTTTGGATTTTTTAACTTTTATGTATTTTATCCGAAATTATCCGTAATCCGAAAATTATCTTAATATTTAACTATCATGTCAGGTTCTTTCGCAAATCATAAATTATCAAAATTAAAAAAAAAAAATAAAAATCGAAGAAGGCTGTATTTTTACCTTTTGATAAGTGATTTTTGTGTACTTTTTAGCAATGAATCTGAAAATGATCTTCATTTTTTACTATCACGTTAGGATATTTTTGCAAATCGTAAATGTCAAAGTTAAAATATAGCGAAAATCCGATATTATAAAACAGATGAAAAAATATGTTTTAATTTAATTTATTTTTATTTTATTCAATAATTTATTCAATTTTTTGGCTTATACCCGGATTCTTATAGCTAAACAGCTGAGAGGCCCGATGAAGAAGGAAGTTCAATTTTAACTTTGAAATTTACAATTTGTGAAAAATCGTGAAGTGATGGTTAAAAATGAGGATCATTTTCGGATTCAGCAGTAAAAAATACATAAAAATTAATTATCAAGAGTTAAAAATACATCAATCAAATCTATTTTTTAGTATAAAATTTTTGTTATTTTTCTTTTCTTAACTTTAAAATTTACGATTTGCAAAAAAACATTTACGTGATGGTAAAAAATGAAGGTGACCAATTTCGGATTCAGCGGTACAGAATACATAAGAATCATTTATGAAAAGTTAAAAAACATGAAATAAACCGACTTTTGCTGGCTAACATTTTAAATATGCATCATTTTGTAAAGAATTGAGGTTGTAAATTTTCATCATTTTTTATAACAAAAATTTTGTTTTTATTCTTCTTATATGTTTATTACAAATTGTAAATTTTGCATTAATATGTCAGAATGATTAGAGATTTAAAATTTATATTACAATGTTGATTTTACTCTCAACCATTTTTTTGTTATATCTGACGAAGTTATACTTCCACTAAATTTGTGAATGACCCCTATTTTGCAGCAAAAATATGCCCCAACTTTAAACAGCTATTACTCGGTCAATATTAACGAGACTTTTTTTGTGTTACTTGTCAGTGTAATAGGAAATTTTCACTAAATATAACATATAAGACCGGGTGACCGTATAAAAATTTAAATTTCAGATTTTTTTAAGAAATGTTTTTATTGAACCAAATCGCTTTTAATATACTTCTTCACCTCATTTAAGACATTTTTGTAACTGGAACTAAAAGTTTACCCCTAACCGTTTAGGAACTAGCCATTGGATACTGTTGAGACTGGATATTCTGTATAATAATTTATTATATGTAAGAATTTATCCATATATTTATACAAATTCCATATATTTTATTAAGGAAGTTTGGTTCAGAATGTATTTATTTGGTCACGGCCAAATTGATCACTTTTGTTGATCTAGGGTTAAGGTAAAATTTGATTTCGCCCGAAACGCTACTGTTATGCAATTTAGATTTTTCCGAAATTATTATCTATTTGGAAGATCCAGGACGTAGTACATCGGTCCAACAAACCCAAGTGTTTGTAAAACAAAAACAAAATGTTATTTAAACATGAATGAAAAATCATGCGTTCAGAATAGATTATGAAACAGTTTCCAACACTTCCAGAAATCTTTAACAAAACTTCGTTATTTAAGGAAATAAGATAAATAAGATAACTACGTAAACATTTTTGAAAATATATAAAGCATTTGAAAATCTGATTTCAGCAGTTATCTTCCATAGCCAAATATGTATTCAAATTCTTTTGAACAGCTCTGTATTTTATCTGTAAGCTGATATATATAGATATATATATATAATGGGAAATTTTAGTTTAGCAAGAAAAGGCATAACAGGTTTAAATTTATCTTTTAGCAAGTTATACTAATAAATGGAAACATACTTATATACTTTTTCAGTAGTTTACTTAGTACTTATATCACACACCACTATTTAGCTAAAATTTAATTCAAACTAAAAACTCTTAAAACTACTGAAATCATATTTCCATAAATCATCATCCACAGACGGCCATGTATCCATTTCTTTTGCGTGGCAGTGTATATCATTTTATCTACATTCTAAAAGTATTTCTTAGTAAACTAAATCCAGTTCGGTATTAAATTGCATTACATATTTCACCTTTAAGCACAAAATTTCATCTTTAAGCAATTTACGCCCATAATCAGTAACGTTTACGAATTATTTTGTGTAGCCTTGTATATCAACTATCCAATTTATACACACCATATAGTGTGCATAAATTTAGCGAAAAGGCGCATATCATATTAAAAATCGATTTCCTGCCATCATCGCTAATATACATATACAGTACTTCGGATAGAATATGCTATCCGAAATCTTTCGCGTGTACCTGTAAATGCTATGCACTTCGTATTATACATAAAATAACTTATAAAGCCCCTCTACGACGTATATCAATTTCATTATACATGAAATAGTTTAACATAGTTAAAATACGCCGCAAACTTTTCCTCCCTACACCATTATGTTATAGAATTCTTTTGTGTGGCCATGTAAATGATTAGTAACTATTCTTTGAACCGCGTATTCTATAAACTGCATACTGTAGTGCACTTCGGAAATGAATATCAATTTTATTATGTTTGAAATGGTGTAACATCTTTAAAATGCATTTGAAACGATTTTTTTCCATTGTCCGTAATGTAACGGAATAATTTTGAGTGTCCATGTAAATAAACTAAATATGCAACAAACTTCATTTGAAATAGGGTTCAAGTTAGGGTAAACATCAATAACATCCAATAATTTCAGAGCAATCCGATTATGTTTACGAGACTTAGATCGCGGCCAGACGGCCAGCCAAATCGAAGTCATAAACAGTTTTCAATTTTGTAGGAAAGTGTTAAAAAAATCTTAGCTCCATTTATTAAACCTGAGTACATCTGAGTAGGGGACAGCGATTTACAAAAAGTTTACAACAAAATATATGCTCTAATTTCAGAAATTCAAAGCAGTGTCTTTGAGGATAAAACCAAAACCGCCCATTTCTGAATTTTTCATTATAATCTGAGGATGATAGAGTTTATAACCTTGAACGTTCCATTAGGATTTCGAACTAAATCTCTGATTGGAGCGCTTTCTATATAAACTGGCGTAAACTGAAAATTTTTAAATCTCATATGATAATAAGCATTTGTTAGTCAGTATCCCCAAGTATAATCCATTGCTCATTTCGATTACATAAGCTACGTAAATCTCCTAAAGAATTTTTTTTCTCACAAATCTCACCGAGCTAATTACAATAATTTTAGTAAATCGCAGACAACAATTAAGTTATATGTGCAGTTTTAATGAAAATGCTTTAATTGGATTTTAATACTTAATTTGTATCTTATACAATACAAAATTAATAATAATAAGAAGCACACAACGGATTACATAAACTTAAAAACTGTCAAAATATGCTTACAAATATATGCTAAAAAATTCCAAATATACTTGTTATATTCCAAAATATGCATTCATCAATTATAGAGAAAACATATTTTCTTGTAAATGCAGTTCCTGTTTTCATAAAATGTTATTATTTCTAAATATTTGTGATAGTCAAAAAAATACCATATGAAAAATGTATTATTTATTATAGTTTTATTAGAAACACAAGCACATGGACCCAAGTTTTCTGTTATTGTCTTACTTTTTATTGTAGACGTAGGGGTGCAAAACCTGTGGCCCGCGGGCCACCAGGAGTACCACTATTTTTATGCAGAAAAAATTTCCTAATTAATTGAAAGAAACTTTGCTATTAAATAATTCAAATGTTACTTTTAAATTTTTTGTGGTGGCAAACAATTTTCTGGCAAAAAGGTTGTGCAGCACTGTTGTAGAGCATAATTACGCATTTTCTTTTTTTAAATTTTCAACAGCAAGATTTTGACCTTTATCGTCAAAGCAATTTTAAATATAGTAGTTATTCTTTCAACATCAACTAATGTTAAAGCACATTATTTGTAATATTTTCATTACCATTCAACAAGATATCTTTAAAATGTGAATTTGTACATAAAATAAATCTGCGATTTATCCTCTTCAGTAAATTTCATAATAACTGCAAAGCCTTTTCTAAGCTTCATTTTGCGAACAACAATATTTAACAGAAGCTCCTTCTATTTGAGTTTTGTGATGGCCAAAAAAAAAAAAAAAAAAAAAATAAAACATGTTTGTATCATACACAGATTTTTCTGACGATATATATCATTTAGCATCTCATTCGTGGAGAAATTGAAAAAAGGTTAAATCTTGTAAAACGGATTATTTGGATGTAGTGCTGTAGACAATTATTAAAGGATTTAAAGAGAACTGAACATGTTGGAGATAAAAGTAAGAAACATGCATTTCAATTCAATTTTACGGAGTTTTATGTATTTATATGCTTTAATAATAAAAAGCCAATAAGTATACAATTGCTTTTAATCCGCTTTCGAATAATAAGAACATAAGGCTAGATTCCAAATCCAGTAAGCTGCCGCGGCACCAATTCTTAGAAATTGCGAATCTGATATCCATACTTAACAAACCCATGATTATATCTATGATTTTTGTTATATCTGTTTAAGGGGACGAGGGACCTTTAAAATCAATTTTTTATTTTTTGTAAATTTCACTTTAAATATTATTCAAGGGTACATTATAGGCATTATGGCATACATTTACCACAGAAATTAAAAAGAATTTTTTTTTTGAGAAAAAAGGAATTTTCCCTAATATTTTAGAACTTTTGAAAATGCCCTATGCGAACTGCATAGGGGAGACTAGGGAGGGTTGACCATACGGGAGGCTTAACCCACCCATCAGTTTTCAAATTTAAAAGAATTTCAGAGTTTTATCAATAGGTGTCAACCAAAGCTACTGGAATGCTCAAACATCAGTCTCTGTTTTCATATTGATAATCGAAATTGTTGTGTAAAAAATCAGTTGTGAAGAGTTTTCAACCTAAAAGTTGTGTTTTTTAGAAATATTTTGTAAGCTTTTCTCAAATAAAATATATCATAGAAATTTAAGTAAGTAGGTTTTAAGTAATGCAGAAATATCTAGCTTTCATTCCAGGCATAAAGATTATACAGTAAATTCGGCTTAACATAACAATGTGCTATTCTTTAGAAAGGACTATGTGGGGAGGCTTGACCCAGTCAATGTGAGGGAGTGTTGACCAGAGGTTCAAGGCTTCCTTAACACATTCACGACGGGAAATGAGAATTCCGGTTTTCATTCAAAAAACATCATTGACTAAGGGCGTGGCTTCTACCTTACAGAAAATGAATTTATATCATATTGGTCCTTTTTTTTTTATATTGTAAGATATTTTATATTAAATCCATACATTGAATGGTATTTACCGATGCATAAATTTCGGAAACCTACCTAGAAAACCAATTTACAAAAGACTTTCAGAACAGGGAGGAGCTTCATCTACTGTATTAAAATTCAAATTTGATAAAAATTGTCCCAAGGTAATTTGTTAATTAAGAGGTTTGGGAATTTTTTTCATTATAGACTGTGCATAATGAAAGATTAATGGTTATATATAAAAATGAATGTAAATTTATTCTGTAAAGCTGCAGTAAAATGGGGTGATGAAAATGAAAATTTTTAAAACTGATTAAAGAAAGATGTAAAAAATTGCTATATATCCACTGCACGAAAAGAAGTAATAAAATATAAATGGGAAAGATAATAGGAACCTTTTTTCCATTTAAATATTACTTACAATAGGTAAATAGAAACAGTGGAAAAGAAGATAAATTATAAAAGCAGCAGACTTAACCGCTTCAGAGCCAGTAGTATGTTTATGAAACTACTTAATTTAAATTCGTAAACGCCATAGAGGCACGATAATTTTGGTAAAGCCTTTTCCATTTGATATGTATGCGGTATATAGCCTTTTTCACATTTCCAAATCAATTTGTTCGTATATTCCGGTGCCAGTAGTAATTTATTTCAACATTTTAATACTGAAAGTACTTTGCCGCTGAAAGGGTTAATAAGTTAAGCACACATGCGGCTGTAAAAGAATATTGCATTGATCGAAAAACTTTAGGAAGGTATGTAAACAAATTTCAGCATGATGAATAGAGTGAGATGAAGCCAAACTATGTGACAACTAGAGTTGTCAGATTGAATGTCACAAAAAGTAAGACAAGGGGACAAAAAAAAGTGGGCCAGTGGCTGCTAAATCCGGACATAATAATCCATGACACCCTATGAAAACGGAACTTGTCTCTAGTGGAATACTGTATTAAATTTTAAAGTTTCATTTTCCCTGCTGTACAATTATACCTGCTGACACAAAATCCTGTTTAAAACAAAAATTTCCTCCTCTGACTTGCAAATGCGTCTAAACAGGTTTGTTTAAGCATCATATTTTCAAAAACATTTTTTTATAATAAATAAAGCATGTAGCATACAGTTATTTAGCTTTTTTTTAAACTGATTTTATTCATCTTCACAAATATTTCAATATATAAAACCAAGTGGGTCAATCCTCCCATATGTGGGGAGCCTTGACGCATTATTTTCACAGTAATTTTTCAAATTATCTATATATTACACTCATGTAGCAATTTTATTTTGATAACTGATTGTATAACGAATAAAATGATATATAAAACTTTATTCTACGTTCAATATTTAAAAAATAAAAAATCATTTTGTAAAAAGTGGGTCCGCCCTCCCTAGTCTCCCCTATATATGAAAATCCCAATATTTTTATATAAGTTTGGTTTATATTTATAAATAAAACTGTGCATCGAATTTGATATATTTGAAAACAAAGCTTAGAAAAAATGCTTTTAAATTTTTTTAAAATTTATTTTCTAATTTTTTTTCTTACCTTTATGTTCAAATATATCAAATTCGAAGCACAGATTTATTTATATATATATAAAACAAACTTATATAAAAATATTGGGGATTTTCCTTGATATGCAGTTCGCATGGGGCATTTTAAAAAGTTTTAAAATGTTACGTAAAATTCCCTTTTTTCTCATTTTTTTTTTAAATTTTGCTGTAAATGTATGTTACAATGCATATAATGTACTCTTGAATAAGTGAAATTTATAAAAAATAAAAAAATTATTTTAAAGGTATCTCGTCCACTTAAGCCGATAAACCCCATTACTGGCATAAAATGCCTCAAACAAGATTTCATATGAGTTGTCATTACTGATAATAAAAAAGAATGATCAAAATCTCCATCATGTAGATAAAATATAGAATTTAAAATTTGAAAAACTGGATAGTAAAAATTAAGATTTCTTTTTTCCAACAAAGTGATATTTTCGTGAAAGCGTCAAATCGTCAATGTCAATCATCAAAGGGTTGGGTTGGGTTGATTTTTGACGGCTGATTATCTACTCGAGGTATATAAGCCCTAGGGGGAGCGCCCTTCGTTGGGGTCTTTCTAAAGGAACCTAACCCGTAATTACGCATGAAAAATCAAAGGTTTCCAAGAAAACCACGAAAACTCCGAAACGGTTAGGCCGACGTCTACGATCGGGTTCGAACCCAGCACCTCCCGTTTACCAGCTTCGAGAGCTGGTAGACGGGACGGATTCTTGATTGGCACCGCTTTTTTAAAATGATAAAATGCCTCTTATTTAATGTCATCTTAATTAAGACGAAAACAAAGATAATTTTACCGTTTCAAAAAAGTGGTGGCAATCAAGACTCTGAATTTTAAAAAAGGAGACTATCTGGCAAAACTGCACCAGTGGTTGAGAGGTTCTGCTTTAGAAGCTGGTAGACGGGAGGTGATGGGTTCGAACCTAATCGCGCCCGTCGGCCTAACCGTTTCCGAGTTTTCGTGGTTTTCTTCGAAACCTTTGATTTTCCATGTGTAATTACGGGTTAGGTTCCCTTAGAAAGACCCCCACGAAGGGCACTTTCCCTAGGGCTTATATACCTCGAGTAGATAATCGGCCGTCAAAAATCAACCCAACCCAAACCTTTGATGATTGACATTGACGATTTGACGCTTTCACGAAAATATCACTTTGTTGGAAAAAAGAAATCTTAATTTTTACTATCCAGTTTTTCAAATTTTAAATTCTATATTTTATCTACATGATGGAGATTTTGATCATTCTTTTTTATTATCAGTAAGGACAACTTATGTGAAATCTTGTTTGAGGCATTTTATGCCAGTAATGGGGTTTATCGGCTTAAGGGGACGAGATACCTTTAATTTTTTTTTTTTTTTTTTTATAAATTTCACTTTAAATATTATTCAAGAGTACATCATATGCTTGATTGGCACAACTTTTTTAAAATGGTAAAATGCCTCTTATTTAATGACATCTTAATTAAGACGAAAACAAAGATAATTTTACCGTTTCAAAAAAGTGGTGGCAATCAAGAAACCTGAATTTAAAAAAAAAGTAGCCCACTGGCAACACTGCACTGTTACGGATCAATCATAAAAGTGTTTTGATAAATAAGATATACAAATTTTTGTGACATCAAATCACCGTACGCCATAGAGTGCATGCGTCTTATTACAGAACAATACTAAACTGTGTACTCAGAGTCAAGAGAATTTACAATTAAGACAACTTCACACCCTAAACAGTGCTAATCAGTGTGAACAGTTTAAGGAGTTCCAAGTTGACTTCACATTCAATAACAATAAATGAAAGACAAAATTATAAGCACGATGCATCTTATATTCGACGCATAGGGTGTTCAGGCGCATAAAGTGCACCGATATTTGTAATGGACGCTTTCAGTCGTGACGTCAGACGTTTTGCTTGGATATTGACTCCAAAAGAACCGTTGCTATGCTGTGTTTTCTATTTATATTATATTTTATAGCTATATTTTGAAGCTATATCTCATAGATATATGTTTTAATACTTTATATGCAGTGGTAACATTTTCTACAATTTATATTTAATAAGATATGAAACATAGCAACCGTTTGTTTGGAGTCAGTTTCCAAGCAAAATGTCATGATTGACGTCACACTGAAAGCGTCTATTGTATTTTTTTATATTTATGTAAATTCGCCGTATTACACGCACCTCTTTACTAACAAAGAAAACTTCATGGCTCATGTAGCATGAAAGAACAATAAAAAAGCATTAAAAGTATAATAACTATTACAAACATAAAGAAAATAAGCAAATCATTTCCGTGCGTGACGCTCATGTCATTTTGACGGTGATAGCAGCAGATGGTTAAATTTGGCCTTTACTTCAATATTTTAAAATTCTAAATATCCCATATTTTCGAATTTTACAACGTCGAAAGGGTACGTACTTTCAAATTTAATTTGTTTGAAAATTGTATTGTAATTTAAGCACTTTTTATTGTTTTACGTAATTTTAAAGCATGGTATTTTTTTCTATCTTTATCGCTTACGATTTACAAAAGATAAATCCATTTGTACTGATATTAATATAAATACTATCTCCGCATTTTTTAGCAACTTATATTTTACAACAAAATTTAAACATTCGTCAAGCAATAAATGAAACAATAAAATATAAATCAAAACCAAATTTAAGACATAATAGGACGACGTGCGTAAAGTACTGAAATTATCAGAATCAAAAAGGCTGATCGTAAATAGTGATCTTTGGCTATTTCTTCAGATTTTGAATCTTGCCAATAGGTCAATAGAAAAGTATTGCTTTCTATAAGTTTCAAAACATTATTTGAACACATTTGTGCTATTTTTCATATAAATATGAGATTCAATATTGTTACTGAGCGCTAAAAAATATATTAAATGTACCAAATCTTTTAAAGTTATACAAAAATAAAAAATAAAAACGCATTAGACCCCGTGCGAGGATTTGTCGCTGCAATCTGAGATTATTTGATGATACGTTTTGAATTATTTTTGTATTAATTGCATTTCTTTTTAATCAAACAATTTTTTTTAATGATATGCTGGTATACTACGTCAAAAACCGTTTACAGAACCTTTCTAAAAATACCTCATTCATAGTCTTTGGTATGTGCAGAGAAATGCTGACGTTGGCAAAACAGAAAGATGTCTGCATCTCACTTCGGCATTTCACTTATATGCTGTTACTCGGGAAGCCCGGTTTTATTGACTTGTTTGCTTAAATACCCACAGAGTCTTTTATTCAAATACTCACATTTTATTATCTTGTTTATTATATAGAAATCTCAGTTCTTATGCTTAATGTTTCCTTTCATTTCCATATTGTGCATAAAATGCACACTTGTAAAATTTGATTAATTTTCTTGTTTCAAAGCTAAACGTTATACACCGGAATAAAAGGTATTTGGAAAATGCTAAATATATTTGTTAAAATAATGTTTCTTCCACCACTTTTTTTAAAGGTATTACATATAAAGTAATTAATGTAAGTTCAATGTGTTTGATATTCATAGGGTGATTCGCTACCGGGTGTACACATGTTTAGGGGTGGTTCAACTCACCAAAACAAAAATAAATGAAATCGGAAAGCTTCGTCGCAATCTACTTATTCAGTCATAAATGCAGAGTGTATCACTGCAAGTTGAACACGAGTTTTTCTTCATAGCTTTAACAATAATGTAAATATTTTACGATGTTTTCAATAGACATACAGGGTGATTATAATTAAAGTTTAAGTTTCAAAACGCTCTAAAAAACGAACCACTGATTAGAATGACGTCAAAATTGAACGGCGCATTATTGACGAAGGGGGAAAGAACATGAACAACAACAACAAAAAAATAGTTCCAAATTTTAGTGACAGATGGTGCTGTAAGCGTCAAATAATGTAAATTAAAATAACTGGCATGCTCACCCATTTCAGATGTTATAAAAGCGTTGGGTAAACGGCGATTCCTCATTTCGCATCTCAGAAGTTCGCCATGAGTGTCTCAATGAAAGACGGCGCTCTGCTTGTAAAGCTTTATTACAAGAACGGTGATTCTGCACCAGTAGCTCTGCAGAATTTTAGACCCTCAAGGGTATGAAAAAATGCGTAGGACCGATGACTGTTATGGGTCTGGGGAAAATGGTGAAAAAATTCGAAAATACAGGTTCGTTTGATGTGCAGTCTGGTAGAGGAAGGAAAAGATGTGATTCAGCGGAAGTTGAAGAAGTGGCCACAGCAGTTCAGGAGGAGTCGAGCGGTGGTGTGCAACCTGTACAGTCATGCACACTGAACAGTACAGTTTGTTTAACATGTAACTTACTCCTTAGCCGCTGTTATACGATTTATCATTTGTAGTCGAAAATTTGACGCTTGCAGCGCCATCTGTCGCTAAAATTTGGAACTTTTTTGGTTCATGTTCTTTTTCTCTTCCTCAATAATACGCCGTTCAATTTCGACGTCATTCTACTCAGTGGTTCGTTTTTTAGAGCGTTTTGAAACTTAAACATTAATTATAACCACCCTGTACTTTTCATTCTATAAAAATGTGATAATAATCTAAGAGTTGCTGTGAATAGCCACGATTTGCGTCCTAAAACTAGGATGGTTCAACTCATTAAAACAAAAATAAATTAAATCGGACAGCTGGGCGGAATCCACTTATTCAGTCATAAATGCAGAGTGTCTCACTGCAATTCGAACACGAGTTTTTCTTCATAGCTTTGACAATAATGTAAATATTTTACGATGTTTTCAACAGACATACTTTTCTTTCTATAAAAATGTTATAATAATTTAAGAATTGCCGTGAATAGCCACGATTTGCGTCCTAAAACTCCACAATTTGGAACGTAACTCAATTGTACACAGGGATCACTGACCTAATTACAATGGGCTTTCTATAATACATACTATCGCATTTCTCACCAAATAAGGTAAGTCTGAACAAATCGGGTGTATTAAAATGGAATGGATGATTTTAAAATTTAATAACTTCAAATAGTGACAGCTATTAAAAAATCTTGCAGGAGGATTATACATGATGCCAGATGTTTGTTTAATGCGATTCTCGATTTTAGTTCAAAATTGCAGCATATATGGTCCTGCAAACAACAGACGCTAAATATGGACCCGATTTTCAGCTTATCTCTATTATCAGTATTCATTCGAAAAGAGCCGGTTAAATGTATGGAGTGTTTTTCAATCGTCAATGCTATTTTGTTATTCGAAGTTGTAAGGAGTTATAAGAAGTTTATTAGGGTTTCACTCAATATATTTAATCTCCTTCTTTCGCATCAATATTGAGAGACGAGGTAGGTCAAAAATCGGGCGCCGATTTGCGCCTATTGCGTACAGAACCCTCTATCGTTGCTATTTTAAACTACGATCGAGATAGAATAAAAAAAAAAAAAAACTCCTGAAATTTTACATAACCCTCAAAAATAGCAGTTATCATTTGTAAGTTATTAAATTTTAAAATCAGCCTGTCCATTTTAGGAAAACTGGTATATGCAAAATATCTTTCTTGCCGTTAAATTTGGGAACGGAAATTCAGTTTTGACTTGCAGTGAGACAACCTGTATTTTTTAATAAACAGAAGAACTTCTTTTCTTAATGCAAAATTTGAATCGTATGTCAGTTCTGACAAAATTTTGCTAATAAACAGAAGTACTTCTTCTCTTAATGCAATATTTGAAACTTTTGTCAGTTTTGTCAAGAATTAGCTAATAAACAGAAGTAGGTTCTTCATCTTTTAATGAAAAATTTGAAACTTTTGTCTGTTCTTTTAGGATTTTGCTGATAAACAGAAGTACTTCTTCTCTTAATACAAAATTTAAGACTTTTGTCAGTTCTGTCAAGAATTTGCTAATAAACGAAAGAACTTCTTTTCTTAATGCAAAATTTGAAATTTCGTGAGGTCTGTCAAGAATTTACTAATAAATAGAAATACTCCTTCTGTTAATAAAAAAATTGAAACTTTTGTCAATTCTGTCAAGATTCTCTTAATAAACATAAGTACTTTTTTCTCTTATTGCAAAATTTGAAACTTTTGGCAGTTCTGTCAAGTTGTTTCTAATAGGGAGAAGTACTCCTTCTCTTAATGCAAGATTTGAAACTATTGTCAAGATTTTGCTAATAAAAAGAAAATGTTGCTAATAAACAGGAATACGTCATCTCTTAATACAAAATTTAAAATTATGTGATTTACTATGATATGACGTTTACTGCAATAAATTTGTATTTTTTGTATATTTATCCCGGTGTTTGAAATCTTGCAATCAGAATAAGCTGCGAAATTCGAAAAATGTTCTCATTCATGCTGATATAGGCAATGCTGTTGCCTGATGCGGAATGAAAAAAGTCCAAATAGAGATTGAAGTTCAAAATTTAAATTAAAGGAAGAAATGTGAAAATTGGATAAAACTTTTATAGGAGAAATTTTGCAAATTTTATACATATTGTAATGAAATTTTTACAAATATGTTCACCCACAATTGATACTTTTTCCATTCGAACTATGAATGATTTTAACAGCGTATGCATGCCTTCAATAAATTAAATGTTAGATAGTGTTCTACATTAATCCTTCTATATATAAAAAAAAGTAAAGATTTGGAAATGGACCAATGAAAATATGCTTAAATACCGCGAAGCGCATCTGATTGGCCAGAGCTTTCTGACGCTATAAGTGTGTGTGTGTGTGTGGGGGGGTACCAAGGAGGGCGGCTCTGTCGCCAAGTTTGCCACCAACATGGCGGTATATTGCCAAATTAGGCGAAAAAAATTAATCGCCAAAAGTGGCGCCAACTTGGCGCTATTTTCAGTAACTCGCCAAATTTCCATAGACTAAAATTGAAATCCAATAGTGTTTACTTGCTTGCATAAAATCAACAAATTGAGCTATTTCAATGCAACAAAAACTAATAAAGCTTATGAATAGAGCTTAATTGAACTATTTATATTATTTTTAAGCACAAACACGAACTATTTACAGTATTCGTAACAGTATATACATAATTTTATATCTAATAATTCTTACAATTATGAAACTCTGTAAGCTCTAATGATTATGTGCTTGGAGATAAGGAAATAAAATTGCCAGGAGTTGGAGAGGAGCGCGTTTTTACCAAGTGGAATCTAAAAATTGAATGCATAGAAAATAAGGGATCGCGAAGCGATCCAGAATGGAAACGCGAAAGAATTACGTCTGGGGTTGGCTAGAAAATAGGGATTGCTTCCCGATATCGAATGGAATCGCGAATCGATTACGCGGGGTGTTGGTGAGCGTAGATAGCAGGGGGGGGGGGACCCTCATAGTAATAAACAAAAAAATGGTTAAAAAATAATTAACAACAGATTTCAGAATCAATTGGTTTTCCTCGATTGTTAATTTGCAAATATGTTAAAAATATCTTCATTTCTTAAGTCTTTAAGTGCTGTTCGGTGATGAAAATCAAAACAAACATACGTAGATTCGGCTAGATTCTTGGTATAATATTGAAATAAAAATATTCAATAAAATAAACTGCAAAGATCAGTTATTTAAGTAAATAATAATGTATAGTCAAAGATGAAAATACGTTTTCAATAATTTTATTTACTCATATTATTATTACATAATTTATTCATAATATTCATCCAATTTACATAATTTATTCATATACTATGTCATAGTAGATCATCGCAAAAATGTGATTGTTACCAATCAACCAACAATAACATCTATAACGTTAATGCTATACATAAATTTTGATTAATTTTTCTTTGATTTTGAAGAAAAAAAAACCTGCAATCGATCATTAATAATGTCTATAACTTTATTATTGGCCAATTAACGTATTGAACGCATACATAAATTTTGATTAAAAATTAAAAAATAAAAAGAATGGACTAAGTTGTAGATCATCGGAATATCGTAGAAATATGTGATTGGTACCATTCGATGAATAATAGCATCTACTAATGAATAGCGATCACCAATTTTGATTTTGGAGGTCATCTACATCTAGAAATTCTCACGAACTTTAAGTTTAATGCTAACGTCAACTGTTGACATTATATTCGGGAAAATGTTACCTACAGATATCAAACGGAAAGCCATCCAATCAAATAGTTTAGCAATTAAAAACAATCAAGTAGTCAAACACAGTCATTTCAATCTGATCATCCGTTTAACTACACGATTCCTGCTTTTTCTTCATTTATAAAAAGCGCTTTTCAGATATGCTCCGGTATATCCCTACAAACAGAATTTGGTTTTATTAGAAGAATCGCAGCTGAACATGTTTTTCCTGCAAAATTTATTGATATAATTATTGTAAAGTATATTAACTCCCCCTCTCAAGATTCAAGACGATTCTAAATCCAAAATTATCTACAGAAAATTTGATTATGTCACAGGTATTTACAAAAAGTTGAAAGGTACGTCAGACCGTTTAATATTCACCTTATAGCAAATCCCAGACCTAACATTATTAATTCACTTTCAAGTAAAATTGACCCTCCTCTCTGATTTTAGCTGCTGCTTATTCCAAATATTTTAGATAACAGTGAGTAAATATATAGGTATGAGAAAAAGAAAATTTGAAACAAGATTAAAAGAACATAAAGTAGATATAAAATATAATACACAATCCACAGCTCTTGCAAGATTTTGTTCTAAAAATAAGACTAAAGCAGATTATGAAAATGAAAAAAAAATATTTGGCCATGCGCATATCCTCAAAAAAGTATAATTTAACAATCCTTAGAAATCGAATTGAGAATTGGAAACGTTTGTAATGAAGGAGTTTCTTACGGTATTATACGTAGGTGGTGGTTAAATTTTTTGAAGCAAAATGTAACTCAAAGTTAAAGAGGTCTGACGCAGTTATTGACATTAATAATAATCTTGTTTCTTCAAGTTCTTCTTATTTGAAGTTTTTTTGAATTTGGATTTTTCAACTGCGGCTGCACAGATGGCGCTGTTATGGTGACGTGTTCAACACTGTATGTTTACTTTTCACTTTTACGAACTAATAAGTATTGGTCTCTCTTAGGCTGAAGTAAGGCCCTGATGATGGCCGCAGTGTTGTTGAAGCTTGTCGGTTTTAGACTTTTAAATTTTTATTTAATATTTTGATAGTTTTAACTTTTGTGAGTAGTATACGTCTTTTAGTAAAGCTTTTTATTTTGTATGTTAATTATAAAGGCTTAGAATTATAAACTACCGATGTTAAATTAATTTTTAATCATTGTAAAACAGATTGCAATTTTCAATGATCGTTTGTGTGCTTTTCAAAAAAAGTGGTGAAGCATTTTACCAATATTTTATACTGAATCATATACGAAAGAGATAATGTAATACGTATATTACATGTATTGTACTATATGTGTATCTGTATTGAAGTTTTACGAAGTTGTTACCATGTGAGTAAAACAGCTCCAGAAACTTTTATATTATTTAAAAAAAAAATAGAAATAAATTATTGCACTCTTACTTTTTATCATCCCTTTGCATTTTTTTCAGCACTTAAAATTTTGTCTTAACGACATAGATATTTAACTGTAGATATCTGTAAAACTGTATGTTTCAGTACATAATAAACAGCAACAATAATAATTAAAAAAAATATTAATAGCTAATTTCTTTGTTTCTTTGTTTAGTGACGGTTCTCCAGGTTCTCAGTTAGTTTCATATGCCTTTAACCATCAATGGGAAGCATACATGGCTGGAAGAAGAAATTATATATATGCTCTGATAGATGGTAGAGGTTCTGCATTTCAAGGTGATAAAATGATGCACGAAGTGTACTATCAGCTAGGGACGCCAGAAGTAGAAGATCAAATAGAAGTTACTAGGTTTGTATGAAAAAATAAAGGTTAATCAATTATGCTTTTTTTTTTAATATTTCCTTGCAAACTATTTATATTTTAAATCTACAATGCATCGTATAATTTCTTTTTTTCACAAAAATCTATGTAAATTTAACCACTGCATATGTAACAGGAAAAAATTCCAATGTATACTGTTGTCCATAACTTATGAAAGATGTTTTCAATAGTGTGTATTTAGCACATTGTCAATATGGTATTTATTTATTTTTGTGTGTATTTTGTGAATGCTCATCTTAATGTGTACTTTCACATTCTAGGATGGTAAATTGTTTTCGTATTCTAAAATGTGAAAAGTTGTTACCAATTCATTTTGATGCTAACAGTTATAAGGTTAATGTAGGTATGATCAACTGCACAATTGTTTTATTAATATACAATAAATTTTATGATAATCACAAGCAATCGTTAATTTTTTTCAACGTGTGATAATAATAATAAAGGAAAAAAGAAAAAAGTGTAAAAAAAAATGAAGAAATGCTTTCATTAACATTCACAAACATGTAGAAAACATATAAATATTTTTCAATGCACTAAAAAGTCGAAAATTGTAAATAAAATGAAATAGTGAAGAACGGTTGCCAGAAAATAGGTTGCCAAATATTCTCCTACGCCAAGGCATTTTCTCAAGTACCGAGAATTTAATTTCTGTGCTATATAAAGCGATTAAAATCTGTATGTTAGAAGCTCAGTTAGTACAGCTGTCTAGTTCGGTTATGATATTAGTAGTGTTGGGATGAAGATATAAAGTCTTCTGAAACATAGATTTTGAAGAAAAAAATCTTAACGGTGCGGAGTTTAAATTAAATGCTTCCAGAAAAGGAAGCTTATGGTTGTGTTTTCTCGACTTGGCAGGGGCACTGCACTGCGACCAGATTGTCGTGAGCTCGATTATGGAATATTAATGGCTTCCATTGGGAATTTCGCCAAATTATCCAGCTATCGCAAAGTTGGCTTCATATATGGCAACTTATTTTTTCGCCATTTTTGGTAAACTACCGCCAAATTTTATGATACTTCGTCATGTTGCTGAAATTTTCAGCTAATATGGTTACTGTGCCATTAGTACTTTTCAACAATTACTCCTAATTGAAGCTGATAGTGATTTAACCACAGGAAATCAACTGTTGCGCTCCTTAGGAATCGAATTTTAAAAAATAAATGTCCAATTCATGTATTGCCCTCAGGATTGTACATATATTCCAATTTCAAAGCTCTATGTGAACAGGAAGTGGATGAAAAATTAGTCATAAGATTTGACTGCCGCATACAAACGTAATTGTAAGTTAAATAAAATAAAGCATGTAATAATACAATGGAAGTTTAAGGAAACATTGGATTTTGAGGAGATGCAATAATTCCAGTTTGTGGAAGGGATATAAAAATGTACAAAAAATTAAATTTGAAATCAATTTATTATTTTTAAGAATTCTCCTGTTTTGTGTAAAAAATAACTGAGAGTTCGAGACTGATGAAGACGTATTCCATATGTTAACGTTTAAACTATAAATAACTATGAACAACTTCAGTTTTTGGAGTATATTGCCACAATAGACTTCCTCCATAATACACATTTTCTATAATATGTATGTGACAGTTAATTTTTAAATTTTTAGAAGTTGATTAATTGAAAATGGACCAAGATTGAATGTCAAGCGATATTGTAAAAGTTGTTCTGAAATAAACACACTTAAAGTGTGCATCTTCAGGGTACACAATATGGCACGCTCTACTTTAATAGCTCCAAAATTGCCTTTTTACTTTCAATATCTATTTCTAACTAATGAAATATCTTTGTGTGTATATAAAGAGTATTTTAATCGACAAACAATTCGAAATGTTAAGCTGAACAAAGTAACGTTACTGCTTAACCCTTTATCTGCTGACGGTATTTATAAGTACCATTAAAATAACTTGTCATAAAATTGATTTAATACATCGATATGCAGTAATACAGTTTAGAATGAGTTATAGATGCATTACTTTATCTTGTTTCAAAAGCCTTATTGGTTACACAATATAAAATTATTTTTAAAAGGATGATTTCTTTTGCCTTTTCATCTTTTCAGCTTTCTTGGCGTTGAGGAAGGGGGAAGGGAAATTTTAAATTTAGAAATATTTCTATATTTCTACTGTAAGAACATTATATTTGTACATTTCCTAATTCTACAAATTACCCAGAAAAATATTTAAAATAAAAGATTTGAGTGTGGTTGTAAATATTGCACAAAATCCCTGTAAATTCAAATTGAATTAATACTTCTACATCCTTCAGTCCTTCTAAAATTTATTAAATGATTATGTAAATCTTCTTATGTAGTTTCAAAAATTCAAGATAAATGCTTTAGAAGATAAAATTGTTTTGAATTCATAATTCAGTACATAAAGGATTAAATAAGATAACTGTGAACTTTCCTGCATTTCCAATTTTTCAAATGTGTACTTCTTCTGCGCAAATCACAGTGCTAATAAAACGAATAGAAATTCATTGTTTGTTGAACTTCAAAATCAAATTCTTCAAAATAAGCACTCCCAGCTTTTGTAACATTTTAAATATCATCCATAATTATAACTTCATGCATTTGTGTATAACACATTAAGTATACAATAAACATATTATTAATATGCAAATGGCTAAATTAATTGGACAATTTTGTGACTTGCTTATTGTGAAATATTATAATTAATATAGTCGCGCTTTTTGCCGCCATAATAAATTATGTTCTCCTAACTCTTATCCCCTTAAAAATACAATGGAGAACTACATTGTATCCGACTTTACATGTTTCTCAGCCACAATAGTGAAGTAACAAGACATCCATGTTTTTCTTTCAGGTACATTTTAACAAGCAAAGTTGAAATTGGCGGAAAAGTCTGCGCAACGATCACTAATGTCAATTTGTTTTACTTTTTTCCATTATTTCAAATTTCGAGAATAAAATGTATAATTTAAGTAAATTGCAAATTTATAACTTCACTGAAATGTAATATTCGAATATTAAGTGAAAAATGTTTCTTATTTTACATTTTCTGTATGCAAGGACCGGCGGCAAAAAGCCTGAGTTCGACTAATAACGATAAGAGAGAAGATGCGATTACTTCTTTATTTAATACTAAAATTCAATTTAGATCGACTGAGGAGCTATTATTGCCCGACCAGCACAATAACAACTACTTTAACCTTTGAATTTTAAAGTAAAGAATATAAAAGATTAGGTTAAAATGATTTCCAAGATTGAATTTTTAAAAAGTATATCTCTAACGCAACAGACCTATTAAGAAAGATTAATGCGTTTGCATTTAAAACAATATAAATCGTCCAACATATTAAAGAAAATGCATTTTTTTTTCAGCTGAATAAATGAACTTCAAGGCTGGAGTAGCACAGTTGATGATTATTCAGACTGAAGCAAAAAAAGACCTGGTCTGGAAATTTTTACTCTGTTGGAATAAAGCTGAACTGTGCTACTCCATCCATGAAAACTAAAATATTCCAGAATTTGTTTCCGGCTAGTATTCCATAACGGAATTAAACTTTAATAAATAAATTAATTAAATAAAAGACAAATTGAAAAGAGTTGTAATCAAACTAGGCACATAAAGCAGGGAAATTATCAGAGTAAAAAAGACTGCTGTAAGCGGAGAAATATTTGGCTATTAATTTCTGACATGCGGCAATTTTAAAAACACCACATTTAACAAATTTTAAAACTTTATTTCAATGCAGTTAAAATTTTTAATATAAAATGCTTTTTGGTGTTGTTCGTGGATAATCTAAAAAAATGTATTAAATGTAAAAAAATCTATACCAGTTTTCAATAAAAGAAAATGATTTTAAACTACATTCTGTAATCCAGAAAGTATGGGTTAGATAAGTTAGTTTATCTAATAAAATATTACACTTGTAAAACATTATTTTACATATAACTTTAAATTACCAGAAACTCAATATCTTGAAACTGTTAAATCGGTTTACTACATTATCAGTGGATACATATGGAGGACATTTACTACAATCTATATATTTAAAACGCTAAGCGTTTTCTTTCGACAGTCCCTGAGAAGAAACTACTGCATCAAATTACACCAATCTTTTTTTAAATGAAAGATATTTGGCCACAGATTTGTTATCGTCCATTCGTTTGTTCAAATGTTTTATTAATTAGCCGTAATTTTAAATTAAAATTCTACAGTTGCGCATGCGCAGTACATAAGTACACGTCTGCCTTTGGAGTGACGTGCTGCACGTTTAAGTTCGTCTGCTATTCGATCTTACTGTAAACAAGGTTTTCTTTCTTTCACAAAGTTAAAATTATTTGGCTCTTTCAGCATTATTAACAATTGAAAAAATGTATAGTGTCTATAATAAGAGCTAGATACAGTTTATTTCGGGGGTGTCATATTGTTTTGGTCATATTACACACAGAAGATAAACACAGTGATTTGAGGTTAAAAGTTATGGACTCTGTGATCCGTCTTATGAATTGCCAACAGTTAGACACGAAGGAAACTATTATATTAAGTTGTAGCTACTTCTTTGAAAAAATAAGGTATAAATTATTAAAACGCAAAACTATTTCTGTGAAATCAGAACTCAAATTCGAGACATTCGTATGCGTCAACTGTTTCTCGAACCCCTTCAATTTAGAAGGATGTTAAACGAGTCCCCGCTAGCGTAACGGGTTAACTCAGCACTTTACGGCTCTGAATTTTTGTACGCGGGCTCGAACCCAAGCATGGCAAAATGTGCAATATTTTTGTCGGTAATTCATTTCAATAATGACATATTTTATTAGGAAGAGAAGTTATAGGATTTCTATTTTAATATTATTTGAATGTTTATAATTAAATAAAATTTAACACTCAATGATATTTTTAAAAAATAATGATTTTATATTTAAAATATTTAATCTAAAATATTTTGCATGCAATTATCAATTAAATAAATGGAGCTGATCTAAAATTTTGGTATATTTTCTGACCATTATCAAGAATATATGTGTGTGTGTGTGAGAAAGAAAAGTTTTTCATTCATTTGCGTAAAAAAATAAAATGGAAAAAAAAATATTCGTATAAGAGCTATAAAAGAAATTATCTTGATATCCAGGTTTAATATTTAAAAAATGTATAAAAATGTAAAATAAAATTCAAGTAATAAAATATATATTATAAATCGTTAGCTGCATCAAGTTTCAAATTTAGGTTTTTAGAGAGTGAGACAGATAAAAATAAAATGGATGGCAGCTTTTAAGCCCGTGTAGTTTTAATAAATAAATAAATAAATGAAAACAGATATTGTTATTTAAAAAAAAGTGATGTCGTAATAAGTAAAAATAAATTCTGTATCCGGTGTTTTTAGGTAAATTTCTGATAAAAAGCAAGCATAATTAGTTGTAAGTTATAAACTGAAAATTCTTTCACTTCATTGAATAGGTTAGACTAGCAGCACCATCTATCGCCTTAAAGAAATAAGAATAACTTATGCAATATAGAAATTCGTTACATAATTCGTCATTCAATAATTAATTTAAAAGCAACTAATTAAAAATTCAAGAAATTTTCTAACGAAACATTCAATTTATTTACCATCAAATCTTGACGGGCACTAACTAGTATGTATTACTGCTTCAGGGCACGCAATTTCGAAATGGTAACATATGCTACGGAATCTTCCAAATGCCTTGTAATACCATTACATTGCATTATAGGTAGATAAATTATTATTAGTATTAATTCTGTACAAAACTCGAATCTAATAACGCAATTTGAATAAGAAGAATTGAAAAGGAGATATTACTTTTCATAATTTGAATCCCGTATTAAAACGGCTAATTCATTTATAGTTTGGAAAAAATTTTAAAAACAATGTCACTTATTTTTGAATACATATTATACATATATATATCTGGAATTTTTTTTATATAATTTAATATTTTTAGTTGCTTTTACAAAAAATAATTAAGTATGAAACTAGAAATTTCATTTGAATTCAAGAGTGGTGGTGAATTAAAGAAATAATATGCGCCTCACTTTGATATATAATGTTTATTTTCAGAATAAATTTATGTAATAAACTAGGGTTTTATTTAGGATGAAATGCAAAATAAATCTTTCGAAACTTGGTTGAAAAGTAGTTGGGTATAGAATGTCTTATCATATATCATATATCAATCTTTATTATATATTGAAGACGAATTAAAGCCGTTTAAAACTAAATTCAATTAACTTTCCTCATAAAATATAAGAATATTCAAATAATAGATATAGATATAAATATAAATATATGGATCAAATACAGCATAAATGTGTCAATACTAAATATATAATAAAAATAACCAGTTTGCGCAATTTAAATTTACAAATACGATGTTCTGTTTTGAGTTTTACAAAGTTTCCTTAACAATGTTGGGGTGAGAATAACCGAACGTACATAACGAGAAATATCAACTTTTCTCTCAAACATAGACAGTCACCTCGTATCATAATTTTCTATACTAAATCTTTTTCTGATATAACAGTTTCAACGTTAGATGACGTGAGATTACAGGTGCAATGATCGAAATTATTGGTGAGTGATAGGTCCGATACCACTGAAAAAACAATTATACCACGATAGCAATTATTTTGATCGTTTGATATACTCATAATTGCTTTATTTCTAAATCAGACAGTTGTAAACGTAAAATTAAGATTGAGTCGTATATTTGCCTGGTAATTATGCCCAACTTCTTGCATGATTGTTGTTATTGTTACAGATTTTATACACATGGATGCTATAGCAGTAAAAATGAATTGAAGAAAAGTCAACCTCTTGAAACCACTTTTTGCACGCTTTAGCAATATGACATGAAATTGAATGTTGTTGTAATATAAATACTTCATTATCTTGGAAAGTATCACAGTTGGTATTGAAGTATTTTATAAATCTATTTTGTTCATTCATATTCCCGTTAATCAGAGGAATTCTGCCCTTATTTTTTGATGCCATACAACCCAATATAATCTCACTGACTGGATGCTTCACAGTGTGTAATGCAATTAGGATGCAAACTTTCTTTGATTCTTCTGCTCACGTGATTTGTGTCATCTCTACCAAGCAGGAAGATTTTGGTCTCTTCAGACCAAATGACACTGTGCCATGGTTCCTCCGTCCAGATAAAATGAATTTTAGCTAAAGTTGGCATGTTCACTCTTTTTTGCGAGATAAAAATGGCTTTTTTAAATATTTTCAGTATATAAACAAAGTATTTGCAGTCTGCGATCCCTTGTCTCAACATCATATTGGCTTGCGTCATTTCACCTTGCACTCATATAGATAATTTTCTTCTGTCTCCTATGCACAGCCTCTTTATTATTCTATCTTCACTTGCTGTTGCCATTGTTGCACTTGCCATTTCTTGCCTTTAACAGTTTGGTATTGAAAGCGTCATTATTGCTTCAAAATTTAGATATGGCGTACTTGATTAAATTCCACTAATTTGCCTTCCAATTTCTTCATAAGTATAAACATTTTGACTTAATAGTAGTACTATTTTATTTTGTTTTCTATGTGACCGGCCAATTTTTTGCGCCATTTCTTCTATTTTATTGTAGTTTTCATCTATCCTTAATATAAATCACATAAAGCACGGACAAAAGCAATGTCCTCCTCACAGTCCTCAAACATCCTCTATAACATGGTAAAAACAATTAAATCTGACGGTAACCTGGGTGATTCGTAGCAAAAACTGGCACCTGATTGCCTCTCTAAATACTCAAGCTCACTGGAAGAAGTTAAATAAAAAAAAGTTACTTTATGTTAACCTAAGAAAGTTGAGTTTCATTTTTTGTTTATTTGTGTATAACGATTTATCAAATTCTAATAATGGAGCAGAATTTATTTCATTACATTTTTGATTAAAGTATCTTTCCGCTGATAATTTTTTTTACGGTATAACTAAATAGAAAGTGGCGCTGTAAGCCATCAGATATCAAAAATACACTTTTTAACACTTAATTGCTGTGACGGAAAGTGTCGCATAACTACTGTCAGCTGTCTCAGATACCGCTCGATTGAAAGATGAATGAAAGACTTGATTAACACAAAAAATGCTGTTTTTCATTAAATTTTTGGCACAGGGCTTTTATAATTGAAATTCAAACTGTTTATTGATAGTACTAGGGCATCAAATGAAACAAAATTTTGCAGTATATACAGTTAAAATGGAAATTACAAGTTAAACTGTGAAAATTTGAAACGCACAGCTCTGAGAGCCCGTAACCGCAGTTCTGGGTAAAAAGGCTTTCACAATTTTCGCCACTAACCTAAATTTATTATTTCAAAATAATGAAGTCTACATAATTTTGAGACAAAAAATGCGTATTGAATTATACCCAGAAGTTTGTTTGTATTGAAGAGTAGAGTAAAATTTTTTATATAAAAAAATAACAAATTATAGCTAGTGAACCATTCATAATGGTTGCGAACCGGTACACAGGTCACATGTTCACTTGCCCATGGCAACAATAATTTCTGTTGTAACTCTGTATATGTGTGTGTATTGCTTGAACAAGAAAGATGTAACATTTCCAATACTACTGCAAACAACATGAAATGTAATACGATATGTAATATAATATTTGGCAATAAGTTTTTATTCATTTGTTCCTTTATAAATTCTATACATTAGCTATTTGAATAGGATTTTAACTCATTTACTTACAATAATTAAATTTAATCTACATTTTTGAAGGCATGTAATGAAGCCATTAGCACCGAATATTTTCTTGTAATATATAGCAATGCTAATTGGAAATATTTAATTCATGTTATTTCAAGTCACTAAAAAAAAGCAACATATAATGTTTTGAGTTACTTTTAAAACTGAGTATACAAGTTATAAAATAATGTTGTTGAAAATGTTACTGAGCGAAACTGTAAAAAAATTTGAAAACAGATGAATGTAGGTTGAGTACTAAACAATTTATTTAAGTCTTTCAGAACCAGACTCATTCTATTACTAAACCTTGGAAATGATGAAATGTCAACAGAATTTCCAAACAAATTCATTAAAAAAAAAGAAAAAAACTTTTATTCGCGTATATTATAAATGCAAATAATTGTCAAAATGTTTAGATCTCATTTCGTACTATAGAATTAATATTAGGCGGTAAATATAATATATCACCTCCTCTATAGGCATGATAAAGGCTGAAATAGGTTTCGCATCTTTTAACGAAATCGTTTCTCTACAGATTTGAAACGTACCTTTTGAAATGTAAAATAAATTTTTTTCATGAAATGGTGTAACTTTTATACTACAATTTTTATGAATGTATATTACTTTAACTAAAGTATGCAGTAGTTTATTTTGCTTTATATTATATCAAAAACAATGTTGAGCAGAAAAATTCGTCGTCTGATGATGTATAGATCAAATAAAGTTTTCCCAGTGAACTAGTGCACTCATCTTATAAGATCTAGCTATATGTCTATATGTATGTTAATGTGCATAATCCTAGTATGTGATACCTGTATAACCTCTTTATTTAAATAACTGATATACATTTATATTTATGTCATATACACCTTTTCATTGTATCTGTATCGATATTTGTATATCTCGCAAGTTTCGATTTATTTGCTAATTTATACACAGATAAAGTAATATATTCATTTGTTTTTGTAAGAATTATTTATTTATTTCAGGTATCTAAAAGATAACTTACCTTTCATCCATCCAAAACATATAGCCATTTGGGGCTGGTTCTATGGCGGTTATGTCGCAGCATCAGCCTTAGCTCACGAAGATACTGTCTTTAAATGCGCTGCATTGGTGGCACCAGTCACAAGCTGGCGATATTATGGTGAGCTTTCAAATACCGATTAATAATAATCTTGTCTATCTTTTGCTATTCTACAACGATATGTAGAACGTTACTTATCATTATGATTGTTAAAAACGCATTTAAATTTTAACCCCCAATCAGACCATATCTTATTCCAAGTATTTGAATGTTTCGCATTCAAATTTAATAAATCTTTGATCTGCATCTTACTGTCGTTAAATCTGACATATATAGGCACTTTATATACCATTGGAGCAATAAAAAAGACACATATAATGTCCTAATATACTCAGCAATAAAATCCTACATTATGTATGCTAACTGCTTGTATATTTTGCATTCAATGCAATAAGTTCAGAAATATAAATTTTAAAACGATAAATACCAGGACTTTTTTAAAATTTAGTGCAATGTAAAAATTGCTTGTGTTAATTTAAAATACCAAAGAAAAAATTTTTATGTTCACAGTCACCTTATAAAATAGAAAAATCGAATTAACAAAAATGCAAAAAAGTATTTTTAAATGCAAAATTATAAAATGCATTTTATATTGCTAATTATAAAAATATATTTTTGAACTTAATAAAGGACAAAAGCATTCTCCGCAAAATAGAGTTATTACGTAACGTAGAAAATTAATATATACAATCATTCCAGCCACTTGTATGGAATTTTTTAATACATTTCTTACTAAATACTTCGAAAATTTTTATTTTTTCCCAATCGATGCGTTAAAGATTGTAAAAAATTTAGGGAGTTATATAATTTTTAGAAACTAACCAGAAATGTCAAAGCACAAAAATTAACTCTTGAATTCCTTTATTAAAGGTACACCTACATTAATACAGACATAGACACAATTAATACAATAAACTCAATTAAAGGTACACATATATTACATGCTAAAGTTTATATATTGGGTAGTTTGGGTATTTCTAAGTTTTTATACCTTTTCTAAAATTATTTCAAAAATAAAATCTTCGATTTAGATTCTGTTAACGCCTGCATTACAAGTCTACAATAAAAATGATCGTGCAAGTAACATTGTACCATTATTTTACATTATAAATTGCACATTTCATTTTACATTATGAATTAATTCAAAAGGCCTAAATTTATTGCAATGTTCTTTTATGTCTTTAAGTATAGATAAAATAGTATATTTGGGTCATTTTCAAAATATGTTCATGTTTTTGAATAAAAAAATCAAACTTTTAGAAAAAATCAGAAAGATTTAATTTTTCGTAAATAATTACCTTACCTGATAAACATTAATATACAAGCATCAGCGGAGACCAAATTACTAATTTAACATTTTAAAACTAATTTTTAAATTTTAATGAACTTTGTAATGAACATAAGTGAACACGGTAATAACAAATTAAGAAAAATATTTTTATTTTTCCCCAGGCATAAATGGCAGCCATTATATCTTCTGGCCCATACAATGATTTTCTATGTCTTATATAATAAAAGCAGATTAAGAAATAAAAGGTCATTTCATTATCAATTAGAAGTGAGTACAATAATGACGTACAAAAAAATACTTACCAAAACATTCAAAGTCTTTGCTTGTTTTATGGAAATTATAAAACTATTTACTCTATTCACCTAAACCTGATAACAAGTTGAATTTTAAGGAGTGTTTTTGCCTTTATAAAAAGGCATGTTCTGGCCCTCTAGGGGCCTTAGGAAAGCTCTCTAAAAATTCCGGATGAACGTTTTGTCAGAAACATGGCAATGACACTCTTTCTGAGGACACGGTTAAAAATAATTATTAAGAATTATAGATAAGTTCAATTAATGAGAATAAATATTATTTTAATTAGTAGTATCTTAATTAATAAAAATGTATTAAAAAATTATAACCACCATCTGTTTTAAATATATCTTAGTTAAAACTTTACATAATAAATTGCTTGTTGAGACAACCTACGGTAATGGCATTTTCACTATAAAAGAGTGTATTTTTTTTATTTTTAAATATTTTATAAATAATATTATATCTGTAAATTATCATTAAAAACATGATAGTTAAAATGAAATAGCTAATTTTATGATATTTAACTATTTTTCTGTGCAAATGTGAAAGGACAAGTAAAGCACGACACTTTTTGAAAATTACCCATTTATTGCATTAATTGTGTCTATGTCTGTAATGATATATTTGTATACTTAACAACAAATGGCTGATATCTTTCTGAAATATTTTCATAAATCTCTGAAAATAGTAGTATCCTATTAAGAATTATTATATATCGTACAACTATTGAGTATTCCTAAGTTTTTGTACATTTGCTAAAATTATTTCAAATAAAACAATTTCGGTTTTCATTCTTTTAAATACTGCAATACGAAAACTAAAATCTAGAATAAAGAGTATCGTACAAGAAAAAATTTACCGTTATTTTAAATTATAAATTGGACATTTTAATTTACTTTATGAATTGATCAACTTACTGAAATGTTCCTTTATAGCTTGTTAAAAAAAAAAAAAAAAAAAAAAAAAAAAAAAAAAAAAAAAAAAGAATTCTCTGAAAATATTTGGTTGCTATAAAAATATATTTATTTTGTGAGTCTTCCAAAATTGTTATTATTTGATATGAAAAATCTTCCAGCATTTGTGGAAATACTAATATATTATTTGGACAATTTATTGTTAATCGTGGAAACTTTTGATGGTTAAAGATCAAATATGTATACTAACATTTTGAAACAAATCATCAGATTGTAGTCACTCTTCTGCAATATGGAAATCACTGGGTAAGAAAGCAACATTCTTCAAATATTGCATTATGGCACCTGTAGTACATAATGATGTTTTTTCTATCGGAAAATATTAGATACTTGTATCTTAAATAACATAAAGTATTAATTTTAAAACATGTATTAATATATTTCAATAGAAAGCATGTACACTATTTAGTCATTAATCACCAGACACTTTGAATTTTAGATGTTTTGTTGTATAGTTAAAGATGTCGGATTTTTCTAGAAAATCAGGATTATAAAGAACTTTTTTGGCTTCATATTTCTCAACAGCGATTTGATCAGAAGGACAATAATATTGGACCAACAAAATGTCAAATAATAATGATGGTATCATCCTGTAAAATAAAATGCATGAAATGGTTTATCGATATAGCTTCCGAATATATGGATATTCTACAATATATGTATTCACTTGTGGAAGAATAGCACCTATATTCATTGAAATATAGCGATTTGTTTACAAAGGTTCAAGTAATTTTTGTATGTTTTTTGATTGTATCACGTAGCGTTTTTTACCAAATTTGACACCAGTTTCAGAAAATTTGAAAAAAATGTAGTAGAATTAATATTATTTCAATTGTCTCAATTGGATCAATTTCAATTTTATCTCGATTGGAATGTAAATTAATTAAATTTGATTAATTGTGAGAAGTTATACGAAATATATTTTATCGTGCGTGCATGCGCATGATAATTTTTTTTCATGATTTGATAGTCATGTCTATGGATTAAACTCATAAAAGAAGCTAGTCAAATATCGTGACAATTGAGAAAGATATCGGCGATAGATTGAACTGATTTTTAGTTGTTCTCTAAAAAGAGCTAAATGATTCCACAGAGTTAAATGGTTTTCCATAAATTATCATTTTTAATTATTATTTTTTTTTAATTTTAATTTTTTATTGATGCTTTGGTTCTTCTTTGAAATCCACCAGAACGAGCCTATTCCAAGAAAAAAAAAGAATAAAAATCTAAGCATATCTTCTGAATCTACTCGTTGGCATTCATTAAATACAAACTACTCTGCTTAAAACCAGTAAATAAAAAATGACAATTTGTGGAAAATCCCTTATCAATCAGCAGCATTTAGAGAGCAACTAAAAGTCTTTCTGAATTTTCACGATATTTGGCTGGCTTTTTTATGAGTTTCTCCGTAGAGTTGACTATTAAATCATTGGAAAAAATATTTTTTATCGTGCTCACATGAGCAGATGAAAAAATATTTAATACAGCTGGTCATATTTCATCAGATGTTTAATATATATTTACATTCCAATTGCACTATAGTATTTCTAATGTATTTTAACATTTCTTTTAAACCCGTTAAATTTCGTAGAAAATCCAGTATGAGATAAACAAAACACATGCAAGAATTTTTCAACGTAAAAAAAGAAAATCATTGTATCTACATGAATATACGTGTTATGAATGCACAATATATGGATACACAAATGAATGCAGATATTATATAATATCCACGTATTCGAAAGCTATAGTGATAGATCATTTCGTGCATTTTATTTTACAGGATGATCCCAAATATTATTTGTTTTTCTTTGAGTTTTTGTTGGCTCCCTAATTGTCCTTCTGATCAAATCTCCAATGACAAATATGAAGCTTAGCATATTCTTCATAATACTAAAATTACAGAATAATCCGACAAGTATATCATTAAATACTCGACAAAATGTCTCAAATTCGAAAAGTGTCCGGTGATTAATGGCTATATAGTGTATATATATAAGAATACACATTTTTTCTGGCCCCCTAATTGTCCTTCTGATCAAATTTCCAATGACAAATATGAAGTCTAGCATATTCTTCATAATACTAAAGTTACAGAATAATCCGACAAGTATATCATTGCCGAAACGTCATTGAAGGCTTATATTACTGTGGAGACCCGAAAAGTTTTGGTTTCGTCTGTCTGTTTGTTTGTTAGTCTGTCTGTCCCGCGATAACTGCCGTAAAAAGCGTCCGATTAGCTTGAAATTAAGGATGCATGTTGGTGAGGTCACCGGATTTAGCTGTATAGTTTTTGGTTAAATTTGGTTCATTCGTTCGGAATACATAGAACATTTTATTTTCCGCCTTAATGCTTTCCTACAGCAATTCTGACAATTTTTCCATTTTTATTTGTTGAAAGGAAATGGCTCATATGATTGAAAGTTTTAAATGATGAATTATGGATGATGGAATTTCCTAATTAGAACCATACATTATCCATATTAGTTTGAAATTTTGTGTATGCATTTGTCAGCGTTTTTAAATTCGGTGTATATCTTATGGATGGATTTTATATATGTGTTCCAATAATATAAAATATTTTCTTTTTTAAATTTACTTTTTTCAATCACATATTTCATTGTCTTAATTTCCTAGCAACGGAAAGGTGAATTTGATCTCATATATCAAAAATAAAACAAATACGCTTTGAGGTTGAAATAAAACAAGCTTGTGTTATGATATTAATTCTTATTATTAAAAAAAGACGTTACTAATATCTCACGGTTTATCGTCTGGACGCAGCTAACAGAAATATATAATTTTTAATCGAAAATTTCAATGAGAAAAAAAAAAAAACTTTTGAAAAGCAAATTGATAGTAAATGTCAAAATTATGCACCGCAAAATTATCGCTGTCGAAAAGGACGTCATTGTATCGGGAAATAAATATTTTCATTCTTAAAAACAAACATTAACTAGATTGTCTGAAAAAATATTTTTTGACGAGTGTTAGTTCTTAATGCCGCCTCATTTCAGAAAATATGAATGAAATTTTTTTTATCTTAAAAAGGAAATTACATTTCCGTTCTTAAAACCTAAACTTTTAATATAATTGCGCCAATGTAAATCCTTTTCTGCCCACCAGTATTGAAGAATAAGGCTCGGAAGTGTAAAAAGATTTACCATAATCATTAGCGCAATCAATAAAAAGTTACATATGTAAATTAATGAGACCACGGGGGGTTCAGGGAGGCTCCGCCCCCCTGAATACTTTATTATTTACAAAATATATCAGAATTAGTAGCTCATGAAAATTCAAAATATCCTTCCACAACAACTTTTTTAATTTAACGCTTCTAATGTCTGAAAACTTCGTATTTTTTATTCTTATAAATAATTACGTACTTTGAAAACTTTAAATTGCGGTTTGCAGGAAATTGAATATTACTAGAATGTGTCTAAAAACAATGAATTACAGATCTGACGTTGAGTCTCCTGATCTGCAGATTTACTAGTTAAATACTCGACAAAATGTCTCAAATTCGAAAACTGCCTAGTGATTAATGGCTATATAGTGTATATATATACGAATACACATTTTTTTCTGGCCCCCTAATTGTCCTTCTGATAAAATCGCTAATGATAAATATGAAGTCAAGCATATAGTTAGCTAAACACACATATAGTGTTTAGTTATCTCAAAAAGAGAAATCCCAAATCTTTAGTTTCAGAAGTTATAGTTCCAGTTAAAAAAGGTTTCAAATGTAAATTATCCTATATTAAAAACCATTTGTGTCAAAATACTTATTTTCGAAAAAGTTACGGTATGTAAATTTTCTAGGTACCCAGAACTTGTAAGTTATATTTGCAGTTATTTTAAGTGCTCTAGTAAAATAAATGTATTTTTTTTTTTTTTTTTTTTTCAAAATTCGCTCAATAATGACACTATGAATTTCATCAAATATCAACATTTTCGCACAAAAACGAAAAAAAAATAATTTTTTTAATTTATGGTTAGAGGGGATAAGATGGGATCGATTAAATAAATATGCGTTAGATATGCGTACGGGTGTAATGACATTTATTACTTTTATGAAATATCATTGTTCTATTGTTCTACCAAAGCGGCAAATAACACACGCCTGTAAAATTTGGGATGTGTTATAGTGTTTAGCGTTTGATAATTGATTCTTACGTGTTTTGAAGCGCCGAATCCGAAAAAGGCCTTCATATTTTACACCCACGTCAGAGTTTTAGGTAGCTTTCTTTACAAAAAAGCTACCTATTGCAGCCGTTCGGAGGAAAGCGATTTCAAAAAATTTTGGTATATTTTCATCGATCATGACCCCCAGACCTCGAAACCACCCTCCGTTCAAAATTGATATATATATATATATATATATCTGACCTATGTCACACTGTAACTCCCGTAATTATGAACCGATTTCGATGTAATTCGGTGTGTACATAGTACATATCAATGTCTCGACCGAGTTCGTTGGCCAGCTTCATCCGCCATTTTGTTTCAAAATGGCGGCTATTTAAAATTTTTAAAAAAATTTAAAACTTGAAATGTGGTACCAAAACATTAAAAATGGAAAAATATTTTTTTCTTATGTATTTGACCTTTATACAAAGATTCCGGAGCAGTTTTTGTTTCGTCTATGTCTTAAAAAATGGCTGAGTTAAAGCATTTTGAATTTCTAGCGTGGATGATATTTTGAAACGTCCTGAATTTTGTCACGCGATAAAAGGCGTATTTATGAACCGATTTGGATGCAATTCAGTGTGTACATAGTACATACCAATCTCTCGACCGAGTTCGTTGGCCAGCTTCATCCGCCATTTTGTTTCAAAATGGCGGCCATTTAAATTTTTTTTAAAAATTTAAAATTTGAAATGTGGTACCAAAAAATTGAAAATGGAAAAATATTTTTTCTTATGTATTTGACCTTTATACAAAGATTTCGGAGCAGTTTTTGTTTCGTCTATATCTTAAAAAATAGCTGAGTTATAGCATTTTGAATTTCTAGCGTGGCTGACATTTTGAAACGTCCTGAATTTTGTCACGCGATAAAAGGCGTATTTATGAACAGATTTGGATGTAACTTCGTTTATACATAGTACATACCAATGTCTCGACCGGGTTCGTTGGCCAGCTTCATCTGCCATCTTGTTTAAAAATGGTGGCCATTTAAATTTTTAAGAAAAATTTAAATTTGAAATGTGGTACCAAAAAATTAAAAATTTAAAAAATATTTTCTTCTTATGTGTTTGACCTTGAACAAAAGATTCGGGAGCAGTTTTTGTTTTGTCTATATGTTAAGAAATGGCTGAGTTATAGCATTTTGAATTTCTAGCGTGGCTGACATTTTGAAACGTCCTGATTTTTCTCACGTAATAACAGGCGTATTTATGAACCGACTTGGATGTACCTTGGTGTGTACATAGTACATACAAATATCTCGACCGAGTTCGTTGGCCGGCTTCATCCGCCATCTTGTTTCAAAATGGCGGCCATTTAAAAAAATTAAAAAATAAAAAAATTTAAATGAGATACCAAAAAATTGGAAAGTGAAAAAGATTTTTTTTTTGTATGTGTTTGACCTTAATACAAAGATTCCGGAACAGTTTTTCTTTCGTCTATATCTAAAAAAAAATGGCTGAGTAATAGCATTTTGAATTTCTAGCGTGGCTGACATTTTAAAACGACCTGATTTTTGTCACGCGATAACAGGCGTAATTATGAACCTATTTGGATGTAACTTGGTCTGTACATAGTACATACCAATGTCTCGACCGAGTTCGTTGGCCAGCTTCATTCGCCATCTTGTTTCAAAAGGGTTGCTATTTAAAAAAAATTCAAATTCAAATTCAAAATGAGGTATTAAGCAATTGGAAAATGAAAAAGATTTTTTTATGTGTTTGGCCTTGATACAAAGATTCCGGAGCAGTTTTTGTTTCTGAAACTTTGTTCTTTTGTTTATATCTTACAAAATGGTTGATTTATAGCTCTTTGAATTTCTAGCATGGCTAACATTTTGAAACGATCTTGTATTTGTCACGCGATAACACACGTATTCGCCTATTTCGATGTAAGAAGGCATGTGGATAGTATACATCAACATCTCGACCAAGTTCGCTGGCCAGATTCATCAGCCATCTTGTTTCAAAATGGCGACCATTAAATTAAAATAAATATATATATTTAAAGTGAGGTGCAAAAAAATTAGAAATTGAAAAAGGTTTCTTTCTTAAGTATTTGACCTTGATATAAGGATTCAGGAGCATTTTTTGTTTTTCTTTACCTTAAAAAATGGCTCAGATATAGGAGTTTCAATTTCTATTGTGGGTGACATTTTGAAAAATCTGATTTTTTGCATGCGACAGCACTCCTATATATTAACCGATTCCGATGTGAGTTTCCATGTGCACAGCAATTACTAAGGTCTCGACCAAGTTCACTGCTTAGCCTCATCCACCATGTTGTCTTAAAATGACAGGCACTTTAAGAAATTGCCGAATTTGGCAGCCAAATATATGTTACTTTAAAGAAAAGCAGCTTGGATAAAGCTGACTAATTTCGCGAAATTCTCATTCATTATATTGATAAAAATTAGTATTGAATCTCCTATATTAGGTTTCCACTAAATTAAGCTTCGTGTGTTTGAATGATATAATTTGGCTTTTTTTAAATAAGGAATATGAAAGCTACCTCTTCCTCCCGGCACTGGCCGGAAGGACTTTTTTGCATTTTGTTTTACTTTTTAACTTCGAAATTTACGATTTCCGAAAACTTCTTACGCGATGGTTAAAAATGAAAGTTATTTTAAGATTTAGTGCTAAAAAGTACATAAAAAAACTTCTCAAAATTTAAAAAACACAACCCTCTAATCTATTTTATAATATCAGAATTTTGCTATTTTTTGATTTTGAAATTTACGACTTGCAAAAATCCTAACTTGATGGTTAAAAATGGTCATTTTCGAATTCAGCGCTAAAAATATATATATAAAAATCAGTTATCAAAAGTTAAGAAGCACAACAATTTCCTGTATCTTTCAGTATCAGATGTTCTCTATCTTTTGACTTTTATCATTGGAATTTATGATTTGCAAAAAAATATCTGACGTAATGGTTAAAAATGAAGATAATTTTGGTATTCAGCGCTAAAAATACATAAAAATAATTATCAAAAGTTAAACAACACCACTATTGCAGGTTTAACAATTACTGAAAAGGACTTGTAAATGAACAATTATAAATGCGTCTCTCTATTAATGGCTGTAGTAAGGAGATATAACCTATCTGCTCACTAATACAAGCCCTACACGAAAACGGAAATATTATTTAAAGCAACCCAAAACCCGACCCAAACACCACAGAAAATTTTTCTTTAATCCGCATTCCGAACCAAATCCTAAATATTTAAAACATATGCTAAAATGAAAGAAAATTATTCCGTATTTTAATACAATTGTAAAAACAAATTAGCTATAATAATACCTCCAAAATCAGTAATAATGTTTTATGCAGAAAAATGAATATGCAGGTAAATGCTCACCTTTGGTCATATATGTATATACTATATATCGTTATTTTTTGGGTTTCGTAATCAAAAAGTAAAAACGGAACCTTTATAAGATCGCCCCTGTGTCTTTCTGTCTGTCTGTCACAGCCATTTTATTCTTAAACTATGGACCGTGAAAACATCAAATTCGCTGAAGAAATAAAGGCTATTTACCCACATATTTATAGATTAGTAATCAAACGCAAGTGTATTTAGGGAAAGTGTAGAGAGTCTAATTAAGGGGTCTCAGGATTCTTAAAGCTTCAAAACTTTCGAAATTATGTTAAACTCTTATATTTTTTGAGCATTTTAATATAATTCTTTATTTGATATTCTAATTAGAGCAGAAGTTACGACTTTTAAAATAGTACCCGCTCAATAGCTGAAGCGGCGTCTCGAAATTTTGAAGTCGTTTTTCTCCAAATGACGTTTTTGGGCATAACGCGCAGGATATCTTAAAAACTTCTGAATAAGTTTCCATATTTTTTTTTAAACATACGTTTCATGTTAATCTGTATAAACTGAATCTAAAATTTTCATTTTATTGTTTAAAAAAATTGTTTTAGGTGATTGTATTGCTGAAATTTTCTAAATTTTGTATTAGCTAAATAAAACTCTGTACTAAAAATTTAAAAATACCTTTTTTAATTAATTTTTCAACAACTTTTCAACATAGAGATGCCAATCTGGGCATCGTGCTTGTGGCTTAGTGGTAGAGCACTGGAGATCTGTTCCAGGGGCCCGGGTTCGAATCCCGGCTTGGACATTTTTCACTAAGTTGGTTTACGACTTGTTAGCAATGTGGTTATTCACGTATTTAATTTCAATAAAAATACCTTAAATACAAATTTATTTAGGTTCAGTGTAATTATTATAACCTGAAGTATAACTAGGCACGAAAAATTTCATTCTAGTTGCAATATTTATTTTCTAATCGTGCGCGTAATCTGTTGTACCAATTTTCTGCTCTTCAAGTATCTGACAGCTTGGAGCCTCCTGTAAATGTTAATTCTGCATCTTGCAATTTTTTAAAAACATAAAATGAAAGAACGCATTTTCATTTTTCATCTCAATAAAAATTGTGCTTTAAAATCCTATACCTTTTAAGATATTAAATGTTGAAAACGGTAATTTTTTTTTTCATTTTTGTCAATTTTAAGATTCCTGAGCTTCCTTAAGTTACTTGGAAAAACAAAATATTTTGTTGTGAGTATTGTGTGGGGTACCGTGCGAAATCTTTCTTAACACCGAACTCAAAAACACATTTCTTTTAATTTTAGGTATTATATTTTCAGAGATATTGTCGGCAATGTAATGCAAAAATATGTCCACCCTCCTTCTATTTCCGAATCTACTGAAACTGAAATTACGAAAAAATTAGGGGTAGTAGAAGTTAATGTATACCTTGCAGGAAAACTATAGCGATTTCTCTATGTCACATAGATTTGGGGGAAAATCGCATTTTTCTGTTACACAGAAATTTCGATTTGCGGGCGTCCAGCAGTTGAGTTGAGGAGCGCTAGAGGTTCCTATCGAAACAGAAGTATAAAACGATTGTTGATATGGAATTTAGAAAAAAATTGTCTTTAATTAGCCGAGATATTAATCCATAAAGACACGGGCGGCGTGTTCTATGCGCCATCGGCTTTTAAAGCCTAGATGACAACTTTTGATGACATATTTCTATAATGCAATGACCAGTTACTAATTCATATATATAATTTACGGAAATCTCTGTGCGCGAGTACTGCTCGCACTTGACCAGTTATTTGTTTGAAAAAGATTCAAGACTTTCCTTTTGAAAAAACTGGGTGAACACTGAACCCGACCCGTAATAGTTAAAATCGAATCCGAAAACTTCCAGAATATGAAACACTTAAAAACAACGTGACTCGCAAAAAAAAAAAAAAAAAAAAAAAAAAACTAGCATTCAAGGTCGAGTGGCGTCGGAATCTGGTTAAATCAAGTTACCTTTCCTGTGTAAAACTCCTGTCGTTGATTAAAATTCGAAACGAAAGTTTTTTACATAATACAATGAGACATAATACGTTATAATCTATTGTAATGAAATTTATTGATATCAGAGCACAATTATATGGATAATAGTATTTAGCTCAAAACTCAAAGAACATTTTAGGACTTTTTGGTAAAAAAATGCATTTTCATTATAAAGTTAACAAATTAACGACACTAAATTTATTAAAGTGTTACTTTATAACTTTAAAATGTGAAAGTATTTTTGTCTCAGTTTTAAAAGATTTCTCTGAGATTTTCAAAGTTTTTGAACTATTTAAGTTTTATGTCAATCAAAAATGCCATTGTTTGATATGCAGCATCTGCCTACTTGGAATGAAATATTAATGTAATGCTAGGAAAATCTTCTTTTAAATATGGAACACTTCCAAGTATTTAAACATTTGTGAATCATAAATAAATGTCAAAAATCTTTTCAAATAACTTACAGTTCTATATTTAGAGGGAAAGGAAATTACTTCTGAATTCAAAGTAGGTAATGACTTAGAAAGTAACATAAAATTGTAGAATTGATCAATTGCAGTCATTTTTTCAAGTATTGATGGATTTTCTATCGATTGATTTAAGTAATAGACTATAAATCACATATATTTACACACACACACACACACATACATATATATAACAAGAACGGAAAATAATGCGTCAAAAATTGAGTGTGAAATACTTTTTAAAACATTCAGAATACTGTACATCAATAGTTGAAAAACATCAGAAATTTTTGTTTTATCTTTGTAGGGTAATTTCGGGATTTATGCCGCACTTTTTTTTTTTTTTAATTTGTGTATAAAGTCCCATGGTGGGCATATATATATATATGCTGTGCTATTTAATATTAAATATACAACGCGTGTACTGCAACAAAATAATTCAAAACCAATTATTAATATTTTTTAACAATTTTTTTCTAAAGCATTACAATGCGGCGCGCCACCCGTACATTCAGGCTGAGACGCCGCACTTGTGTGGTAGTTACGCCACGCTTGTAATAAAAACAGAATGAAGTTATAAATAAAAATATTAAAAAAAATATTTATATCTGGACTATAATTAACGATGTAATAATAAAATGAAACAGAATGAGTACAATGAAACGTATTAGTAGATTCAAATTAATAACTGTTGCCTACTTTCACTATTAAAATGATCGACTTATTTTTTTTATATTAAATTTCAATTGTTATTTCAACAACAGCGTAACATGAATATATTATAAAGGGAAAAGAAAAAGAGTAAAATTGTGTTTACATAATTTATTTGTTAACCTTTTCGGGACTGGTGGCTTCTACGCAAATTTTATTCCGTGGTACCACTTTTTTAAAAGAAGTCATCTTTACTTAAATAATCATGAAAATGCTCTAATTAAACAAAGCAAATATTACTTTTCTTTTTTACTTGTGACAGAAAAAAAATTTGTAAGCTCTTTATGAAGGTGCTTATATGCATGCTATGGTCCCGAACGGATTAAGAGACCTATTTTTTCGACAGCAATCTACAGAAAAAGTGTCGAAAAAGTGCAGTCTTTATGTAACTACATTTAAACACATGATGCAACGAAGCCAATTACACTTCTCTTTTTTCGAGTATTTTGCAAAGAACGTCTGCGCTACCTGTAAACCAATTTTTCATTATTATCATCTTGACTTGCATCTTACTTGCCCTTCTTACATTTTATTTTCCCCTTTGGTTTTAGTAAACGCGATAACATGCCTAACATGGCTATTCTGTGCAAAAAGAAAAGGAAAAGTTAATAAACTTAATTATCCCGTACAAAAGAAACTGCGGAATGTTCATCGGAATAGCAGTACAGCATGTATCCCATTTTGCATGGTGCAGACGTCGGCCATCACAGTTACCTGCCATCGCTAAGGAGGATGGCGTAACCATGCACACATTACTTTATACTAACGCTACACTTAGTTTTGACTTCAAAATCATGCATGCATTTAGTAATTAGTGTATGAAAAGTATTTAAACATAACCTGTTTAAAAGTTTAGACTGTGAAATCATGCATTTACGTCAAATTAAAGCTTGTACTTCTACAAGTAAACATCGAAATGGGATTCACGCTATACTTTGGTTAAAATATTCTCATTGCGCGCCTATACTGTGCATTTGACGACCATCTATCGATAATTACAAGAAATACAAGGGGTGCGGCATCTATCCCGTAAGCGGCGACTCTGCCGGAGTTACCCTATATGATCCATAGATTGGTATTTGTACTACATCTTATGTTAAAAGTTAATTCAATTAAATGCATAGTACAGTTTAAAATCCCCTTTCACCAATTTCTGTCAATAAAAGGGAAAGAACTTTTATATCCTTTTTCTATCCCTGTATATGATATATAGAATTTATATACACCAAGTAATATGGGAAAAATGGTTAAGTTTTAAAACGTGTACCACAACTGAAAAGTACCAACGGGAATTATTCTTCTGAGACAGTACTGTAGAAAAATACTTTTGTGCGTCCCAATATAATTTTTAATATCTCTAAAATAGTGTAATACACCACAAACGATTTTTCCCCATAGGCCGTAATATAATGGAATTATTTTAAGTGTATATGTAAATGAAACAAACATACCATAGTAAACCCAATAATATATATTAATTTCAGGGTAATCTCACTATATTTACCAAAGTTAGCGCAAGGACAGACAGACAGACAAAACCAATTCATAAACATTTTTTAGCTGTGCATAAAAGTGTTAAATAAGTTCTAAATAGTACCTTGATTTTAGGTAGATTTCGTAAGAAATACTACCTATTGCAGTCGTTACCATGGTGCGACTTTTGAAAAATTCCTTCATAACTTTTCATTACATGACCCCAGGAACCCAAAACCACCCCACCTAAAAAGTTTATATATATATATATATATATATATATATGTGTATGTATGTATGTACTAAATTTTGTTCGCACGATAAAAGTCGCAATTATGCACGGAACGTCTTCAAACTCGCCAACAACTTTAAGATAGCTAATTTCTCGGCGGGGATTGAAAATGAGCAAAATCGGCCCAAGGGAATGGGAATGGGAAAGGTTTAAAATTTTGAATACCGTCTTAACATGATTCTGATAAAACCAGCTTTTACACAACAATGGCAGGAAAAAATAAATATTTTTCGTTATAGCTGTTGCCAACAATTAAAAAAAGCAATAAAATTCTCACCACAATAATTGCTTTTCTAATGCAGTGTTTTCACGTGAAAAATTAAATTAGATAAACAGTTTGACGAATTGAAAACAAATTGAATATTACGTCATAAGTTTTCTAGAGCAAGATTTCTGCATGAAAATTCAAAATGAAATAAATAGTTTGACGAATTGAAAAAAACAACAAAATATTGCGTCATATTGAAAATATAATGGACCACAGCATGTGAATATGTAACGTCATTGAGTTTGAAGAAACGTATTAAAACATGATAAAAACCCGAGTATGGAAATATTAACATATTTTAACACTTTGAGGTTCACTGAATTAGATTTAGCCATTTTAAAACCTATTCCATATACATGTGTGTGTGTATATTAGAATTTTCACAAAATGTTTAGCTCCCTTGAGCTCATTCTTAGCGAAGGAACTGGGTTTATCTTTAATCTTGATTTAAGTTTTGTTGTTGAATTTAGTACTTAACTTCGAAATCTACCTCCGCCTGTAGGCTCGAGCCGGCAGGGATTTTTTTTTTTCAGTCTCGAATAGTTTGAAATATAGCTGAAAAGGTCAAAAATTTACAATAATCTATTTTTTAGTTTTTGAATACACAGCGGAACGAAAATATTGTAATAATGCTTTATATACTTTTGTGTAAGTAAACACGATAATATTGAAACGTTTGTATCATATTAGCACCCATTTCAGAAAATGTTATGAAGCACTGTCGCAAAAAAATGTATTTTGTCCATTTTGAAACCATTGTAGATTACAACTGATTCGATAACAAAAATCCCCAAAATAAATGAAGTAAAAAATAATGGTGGCGATATAATCATACATAGGGCGCATAGGTAATTCTTACAGAGTTCGAATCCAGCCGACTCATTTGTGTCGGATATTTAGAAAAATCTACCCCCCCCCCCTTTTTTAAAAAAAAAAATTCGTATTCTCACAATATTTTGACTTCTGGGGGAAAAAATCTGACAAAATTAAACTTGCTAAAATATCATTTTAATCTGATAGACGAATGGCTTAATGATTCAAAATAAAGAAAAAAATGTCAGCAGCGAATTTAACTGAAGTTTAAGTTAAATTTGAGAGTTTAATTTTCCTTACCATTTTACCACTATAATTTTTTATTTTCTTCTAAATTTTTACTTATAATGAATTTGCATAGTACCCACAGGACATTCAAATACGAAATAATAACAATGTAGTACTTTGAATACAGAATTTTTGCATAACATTGTCTTCAAGATGTGTTAAAGAAGGGACGGTAAGGTAAAAAAAAAGGGATAGTATTGGGAAAAAGGGACAAAATGGTAAAAAAAGGGACGGTAAGGAAAATTACCAACTATTTTTAGGAAAATCATGTTAAGACTAAGTGGTAGCCACAATGTTCATTAATTTTTAGAAACAGTTGTTAACATTGGATTAAATTAATTTTTTTTTAAATTTACCTCGAAAAGTACAGGAATAAACCTTGGGGACGGTGAGACTACCAATAAAGCCACGATGCTTAAAAATTGATATTTAAATGCTGATTTAAATTCTACAGTAAATTTCCTGCCAAAGAATTTTAGACATTATTTCTCTAGCATACTTCTGCATGAGAAAAAAACTTGAAAAAAAAATCTGTGGCTGCATCTGAAATGATTTTCTGTATAATTTTAGAAGGGTGATGGTAAGGAATCTGTATCCCAGGGGAACCCAGGGACAGAGTTTAAAAAATAATAACAATCCTAAAAATGTGTGCTGGTTAATTTTTAGCTACATATTTATATAAAACAATAGTTCCAGTTTCAGAAAAAAGTACATTGAATTATTTTTATTGAAACAATTTTATCCAGACAGCTCCAAACTTAAAAATTAGCATCAGGGACACGGGACGGTATAGGAGTTTTCCAGGTGTTTGGACCCCCAACTTCGTCCAAAACTTATTTATCTCATTAATATTGTTGTGCAATCATGCAATGGGATGTTTCCCCGTATATGAAATTAAAAAAAAAAAAACACAAAAAGTGCATTAAAATAAAAATTATTATTGAGGGACATGAAAGTCAAACGATTGTGAGAATGCCCCATACCTGTTTTGGGAAAAACAAGTGGAGTGTCTCCAGACTTTTTCAATTTATTGTTCTTGGTCGCTGTGTAAAATAAATTTCTTTCAAATACTTTCAATATTTTAAATGTATCTCTTCTGAATTTCTTTCCTTCGACGTAATTGTTTGACATGAACCACGGTTCTTTCCCTCAAATGTTAGACTATACTTTCGTTTTTTATACTGAGATAAATTATTTCTATATTCCAAATAAATAATGAAGAATTTCAGAAATTCATTCGTGAAAGTGAAATATCTGAATTTCAGTAAATTTATAAAATATTTAAATCATTTTTATAGCGAGATTAAAGCATTAGACTATAGGGTAACTCCAGGAATGTCGCCGCATGCGGGATAGATGCCACATCCATTGTATTTCTTGTAATTATCGATAGATGGTCGTCAAACACACAGTATAGGTGCGCAATGAGATTATTTTAGCCAGTGTATAGCGTGAATCTCATTTCGATGTTTACTTGTAGAAGTACAATCCTTAATTTGACTAAGTGGATGATTTCACTGTTCAAACTTTTAAACACGTTATGTTTAAATACTTTTCATACAGTAATTACTAAATGCATGCATGATTTCGAAGTCAAAACTAAATGCATCCTTTATATAGAGTACTGTGTGTATGTTTACGTCACCCCCCTTAGCAATGACACGTAACTGTGATGGCCGACGTCTGCACCATGCAAAACGGGATATATGCCGCACTGCTATTCCGGTGTACATCCGCAGTTTCTTTTGTACGGAATGATGAAGTGTTATGAACTTTTCCTTTTCTTTTCTCACAGACTAACCATGTTAGGCATGTTATCAAGTTTACTAAAACCAAAGGAGAAAAGGGGAAAATAAAAAGTAAGAAGTGCAAGAAAGATGCAAGTCAAGATGATAATAGTGAAAAATTGGGTTACGCGTCACGCAGACGTTCTTTGCAAACTACTCCAAAAAGAGGAAGTGTAATTGGCGTCGTTGCATCATGTGTTTAAATGTAGTTACATAAAGACTGTACATTTTCGACACTCTTTTTGTAGATTGTAGTAAAAAAAACAAGTCTCTTAACCCATTCCGGACTATAGGTGCGTATAAGCACCTTCATAAAGACCTTACAAAATTTGTTTATGGCACCAGTAAAAAAGGAAAGCAATATTTGCTTTGTTTAATTGGAGCGTTTTCATGATTATTTAAGTAAAGGTAACTTCTTTTAAAAAAGTGGTGCCAACCGAATAAAATGTGTGTAGAAACCACCAGTCCCGAAAGGGTTAACAAATAAATTATGTAAAAACAATTTTACTTTTTTTCTTTTTCCTTCCTAATACATTGATGAGACGTTGTTGCTGAAATAACAATTAAAATTTAATGTAAAAAAATAAGTCTATAATTTTAATAGTGAAAGTAGGCAATGATTATTAATTTGATTCTACTAATACGTTCCACTGTACTCATTTAATTTCATTTTGTTATTACATCGTTAATTATAGTCCAGATATGAATATTTTTTAAAAATATTTATACTTATACTTTCATTCTGTTCTTATTACAAGCGCGGAATAACTACCGCACAAGCGCGGAATAACTACCGCACAAGCGCGGCGTCTCAGCCTGAATATACGGGTGACGCGACGCAGTATAATGTTTTAGAAAAAAAATGTTAAAAAATATCAATAATTTGTTTTGAATTTTTTTGTCGCACTACACGCATTGTATATTTAACATTAAATAGCACAGCATGATTTTTTTTTATTTTATGTCCACCATGGGATTTTACACACAAATTCAAAAAATGTGCGGTATGAATCCCGGAATTACCCTAAAGGATTTTTTCGGTTAAAACTAAAATAAATAATACATCACATTTTAATATGGGTTTTTTGCATAAAAAATCTTTGAAATGTAGCTGAAAATAGTACAGGTTTACTATAAGTGCTTTTATTTCCTAAAACAATAAATATGTTTTTCTCTGTTTAAAATTACTGTAAAACGGTTCGACCTGTTATGTTTGTGCACCATCCATTTCTCTTGTGAAACACAGGTGAACCGTGACACAGTGTTTGAAAGCACTGATATAAATAGTTTTCTGTTTTTCAATAGACTTCAAAACACAGGTTTCTTTTAATAATATATCTGTAATTTAACTTCCAAATTGATTCAACTTTTTTATTTTAGGGGTCAGTATGGCGACTTAAAAGACATTAATAAACATTATTGTTATGAAGTATTTTAGTTAGAAATAATGACCTCGACGATACCTTGTAGTTAGATATGTATTTAATAAAATCTGTTTTGTGCATAAACTTTTGCGACATCACAAAAAATGTTTTTCTGTAACTTCTGATTTTCGTAACGTTGATTATTTTCTAAACATGAGATATATATTTACGATCATAATATTTACATATAGTGGATATCTGAATTTTATTTTTATTAAAATATTTGCATTCTACTTAAAATTTTGCTCCGTACTTTATAAAAAAAATGTGTTTGCAGGCATCAAATGAAATTTAAAATGAAAATATATGGAGCATTGGATTTTGTATGGATATATTTTTTTCCAATTTATGTTTAGATTTAGATATTCGACAAATTTATTTCTTTCATTATTTTAGATTCGACATATTCGGAACGGTACATGGGTACACCAGAACAACCAGACAACTACGTAGGATACGAGAAATCAAGTCTGATAAAAAAGGCTGCAAAATTCAAGAAAAAGAAGATGCTTTTAATACATGGAACAGCTGACGGTTTGTATTGAACGATATTTTTATTTTGGTGATATTTTTAATTATCATATTTAAATTAATTACTGCCATTTAGTATAACGTCTAACGTATTTAACTGAACAGAAAACCTACACACGTTCCTTACAAGAATATTCATAATTGTCAAAGTGTGCTAAGGCACGTAATTTTTAAATTCATTGTTTGATATTCATAAAATGCAGGTAACACAACTCCGGAAAATGCTTGATAAATACATGAATAATTAAAGGTATAATTTTTCCAATCTGTGTGAATAACTTTGCAGGCAGTTTCCGCCCAGTTTGGAAAAATTACAAGATTAAATATTCATTGTTTAATATTTATTAAAAACATCTGCATTACATTTAGAAATACTGTGAATTACAGTTAAGATATCAACAATGAGAATTATATCTATAATTTCTTGAATATTATATTTTTACATACACTATGCGCAAAAAATTTTGACTCATACAAAATATATTTAATAATTCATTCATTCTTTAACGCTCTGAGCGGTTTGGGCGTATTTTTCCGTTTCCCAAAAACAAATTTAATCTGTTGTAGACCAAAATATTTTCAACAGAATTTTATTTCAAGATTTCTATCAAACAAAGGGGTATGAAATGTATTTTACGAACAAACAAGGAAGGAAAATTTTAATTAGGATTACTTTATAAGCATTTTTATGAAAATGCAGGAAAGCCCTCAAGACGCTCGGAGGGCTTTGCGATTTACATTACTTTGCGATACATGATTTACGTTTGGTAAATATTTCTTTGCCATACCATCACAGTATTAGAAAAATGTTGAAACCACAATATTAAAGCAATATATGACGCCAGTCAATGGAATTTAAGCCTAACATTGGACAAAGAAATAGCCATTGTTTGCTTCTTTCTCGGAGAATTTTGCAAAACTTCCAAAGTTTTATTCGATATAAAATCAAAGCAAAATCAAGAGATAAAATTGTGAGATGTCTAAGTCTTAAAATTTAGCGGAAAATGAATATTTAAGGAAATAGCGCATACATCGTCTGTCAAAGCTAATTAAACTCATTTCCAAGTAGTCTGTTAAAGTCTCGGAACATGTATGAAAATCAAGGTGGATTTCATAAATAAACTATTTATTTATTGAAAGCAATACAAATTTCATACTTATTAAAGATGTAGATGGTGGTCAGACATGATTAAGGCTTTGTCAGATTGATAGAATACTAGTTTTAAGAAAAATGTGTTATAATATTTAATTAAGTATACCTTATATTTGGGGCTCTCTGCATGTACAGTAGGGTGGTCACAAGAAATCAATTTCCGAATTTTTTCGTGGGACCCCCCAAAAAGTTGCCAATTGACTAGAAAATGAGATTGGCAAAGTCTCAGCTGATTTGGATAATATTAACCCGTGCCTCATTGAGGTTTAAGTTTGAAAAAAACGTGATTTTTCGCAAAAAAAAAATGCTGTTTTTCCTTCATGAAATGAATACAATTGAACCTAGAAACATAATGCAGGTCTCATTTTATAAAAAAAGTTTTGCTTTGAAGAACCACACACCATTTTTTTCTAAAAATGTATAGATTTAAAAATATGCGCATTTTTCAGGACCAGACTTCATCTGAATCCTAAAAATTGACTTTTTATGAAAAAGCGAAAAAAAAAAAATTGTAACATTCCATTTCATCTGCTTTCCACCTTTTGTTTTTCCTTTTTTCGTTTTGTGAAGTCCAATAAAATGTTTGATTAAAAAAAATTCCAAAGAAAAGGAAAAAAAATCGAATTTTAAACTGAAAGAATTTAAAAAAAAGGGAGGGCAAAGGAAGTATAGAAATGAGAGCAAATAATACTCAATTGCATTTTATTATTAAAGTTGTGTTACAAGAAAGGAGGTATAATAAAGAAAATAAATTATTTTCCCTTAAAACTGTCACGTTAACCCTTTCCGGCACAGAAAAATTCTGTTCGTAAAAGGATGAAATGATTGTCTATTCCGGAATTTACAAACGACATTTTTGGAAATTAAAATCACACTACTTTAACGTTTCATTGTAAAAGCAAAATTTTATTAAAATATTCTTCGTGCCGTTTGTAAGTTTGGAATGAAAATTAGGTGGTCCCGGCGTGGGACACTGCGCCGGAAAGGACTGAAGTGGTAACGGTTTAGATAAGGTGGCTTATGTTGACTTTTTTTTTACCAAAGTATTATCTAAAAATGAAAATGCATCTTGATCCGAGTTAAGATACCAAAGGCGGTTTGTCATTTGAGCAAGTGCTTTGTCTGCAAACTATTTATCAAATTTTCTGTAGTGAACAAGTGATTTTATTATTTGCAGGTCTTGAATTGGGGGCTAAAGTGGCAGTGGAAGTATTGAAGCACGCTTTTGGATAAATATTGATTAAAAATAAGAAAAGATCTCTGATACCTTCTTTTTCTAAACTTGTTATTGAAAGATGATCCCTGAAACAATATATTTTGAGAGAATGAATGGCCTGTGCCTCTATCCATCTGACATGATTAAAAGTACCAGGTGCTTTGAAAAAAAGTTTTTTGCAGGAAGGAGTTCTATAAAAATTAAACAAAGTTGGATAAACTCTTTATAATCGTCCCTGAGCTGTTAATTTTTAAGAGTTCCTGTAAGAAAATTTGAAATTTCTACTGAATTAACTATTTATACCTAGTATTTCATCTTAAATAACATTTGTATACTTACTCTGGTTTAATTTTGACCACCCAATCAGAATTGTTTTTTTTTTAAATATCTGTCTGGGGGGCAGTGATTATGCCCATTTTACAATCAAGAACAGCTTTTAGGAAAATTTCTAAATTATGCTGGCGGCATGGTAAATACAGAAGACTTTTCCTTTAACAATTGCTATAGAAAAATGCAGGTTAACTCTGAGGCCATCTGTGTTTACTGCAGTTGTATCAAAAAATATTGCCTGGATTTTATCAACTTCCTCCCACTCTTCAACTGCTGAAAATACAGCTTTCGCCTGAATTATTTCGATACTATTTTCAAGTTGAGGAACTCGTAGTAACTGTTCTTCATCCCAACAACTAATTAAAATTTTTATCCACTCTACATTTTTTTAATTCAAAAAATGGCGAAGCAATTTTCCACCCCAGTGAACAACAGTTCTCTCTAAACGGGAATTTTAAAATCTGTTTTTCATGAGCTCAGTTTTTTGTTTACGAAACAGTGATTTGCGGAGTAGATGTCTGTGGTTAGCTAGTGGATGTATTCTAAGTCTAGCAGCTTCTCTGGCGTTCAGTTCATTTTGCGAATATTATAAAATAAAATACATAAAACTTGACAATTACTTGGCTGCTTACTGTCGATGATTTGATGAGACATGTGGCCAATTTAAAAAATCTTACATTTCTGCCATCATATCAAGAGGGGGAAGGGGTTTTACGGAATGTTTCGTCAATTCTAAAAATAGATAACAATAACAGATAACAAAAACAGCCTTGTAATAAAAAGATAAATTCAGAGGTTCAACTGCAACTCAAATCGAGAATCTCTTTCTTATTAGACACAGAACTAGATAACTAATAATCAATTATAATTCGTGAAATATTTTTAAAGTTACAAAAATTGTTCACTTATTTTTGCCTATTAATAAAAAAAATACAAAAAAATTATCAAAAGTAATAAAATTTTTAATTTGTCATTTTTTACCTATGTTTCAAAAATGCAGAGTTTGAGGGTATGGTTCACTAGATGTCCTGAAAAATACTAAATGTTCATTAAATATAAGTTTTCATGAGAGTAAAAGTTCAAGGCAACAACAGTTTCTATGAAATAAAACAAGAATCAGGTTTCTAAGACAAATATTTTTCACGTAAGGAAAGAAAAACGACAATGTTTTGCCAAAAATTGCAAATTTTCAAGAATTCAACCTCGATGAGGCACGGGTTAATATTATTTATTTGAGCTGAAACTTTGTCAATCTCATTTTCTAACTAATTGGCAACTTTTAGGAGGGTCCCCCCGAAGAAAACGTTAAAAAAAAATTTCCCCATGTTGCTTGTGACCACCCAGCAACATTACAGCATTAATGTAACATTAAACTTTATAAAATATTTTCTTATACTGCAAAAGCATTTACACGAATTAAGTGTAACCTAGTTTAAACCTAGAACTGCAATCTGTTTTATCTCCAGAAACCATTAGGGAAAAAAATAGAAACGATATAAAAATATAGATTTCGACGGATAACGGAAATACTTCTTAAAAATTTAATTTAAGTCATAAAATCTACAGTCGTGCTCGTAAAATAATAAAAAAAAAAATATCTTAATATTTTTAAATTTTACTGGATTCTAACATTTCTGATAAGTTTCTCGTGAAATGTTTTATAAATATAATGGATAGGTGTCTAAAATCGAAATAAAGAATAGGTCACACAGATTTTGTTTAATGGCTTTTCTGTACCATAAAACGTTTTTGAATTTTTTACTGTGTGCACACATTGCACAATGCTAAACATTTTCTTGTAAATAGTGAATCCCTAAAATCAGAGACAATCGTAAAAAGATCCGAATGCACTGTGTTTATCACAAAATATATAAACATGTATATAAGATTTTGGGAAATCTGTAAGATTAAAATTTTAAAAATTGTAAAAATAGTTTTATTGGACTGTTTAAATCTTTTGACTATACCCAAGTCATTTTCAGAACAGATAAATAAAGATATTCCAAAAATGTACTATGATGCAATAGTTTTAAACGCCGTCATTCAATTATTCGCAAACTCTTTCATTTTACGCACGTTATTTTTTATTTTTTTTGCTTGGATGTTTATTTCTGTTTTCATAACCTTTGTGTAACTTAAGTTCTATGATTATGAAAATAGAAATAAACATCCAAGTATTATATATATATAACATGCATAATATGAAAGAGTACACGAAAAATTGAATGATGGCGTTTAAAGTCATTACATCATAGATTGTTTATTTTCTGAATATTTTTATTTATATGTTTTGAAAATGATTCGGGTATAGAGTCGAAACATGTAAACAGTTGAATAATTTTTCTTTCCGTTTTTCATAGTTTAATCTTACACCTTTTAGGAATTAATAGTGGTATATTATTACAATTAGTTAATTTGTTATATATTTCCATTATCATATTTAAAAAAATTTCTATTTTTATTTTAACTAACATTTGTGCCTAAATGCTGTGTAAGCAAAAATGATCAAATGCAATGTCATGCAGAAATTTCTTTTTAAGCAAACATGAAAGCATTCCTTTAAAGATTTAAAAATGTAAAGTTCTACAGCTTGTTATAAGCATGGTGTATAAATATCATTATATCAAGATTCCTACTTTTCATGGAATTTTTCAGGCAAATTATCAGTATTTTTTTTTTTAATAGAAAAATACATCTAGGTTAAACGAGTGGAATTTCGCATTATTTAAGCATAGATTTCTTATAAGAAAATACTGGTAATGAAGAATTTTCTGGCTTCGAAATTCCCTGGCCCGTACGAACCCTTTTATATACATTGTATGTCATATGTTATTCAGTTACGATTTATATAAAGTTGATAGTTTCATAACATACAGAAAAGTTCAATATTCTGAAGCAGAGCTGTAACGGTCTAATTTTCAAAAAATAAGATTGGTATATGAATGAAAGGAAATTTTATATTTTTGACCACGGAACTGTGCATAATACAATTTTTTTAGTTATTTTTTTTTCTTTTTTCTTTTAGATAAAGTTCATTTACAGCACTCTTTACTTTTTATGAAAGCCTTAGTGGACGAAGGCGTAATATTCCAGTCACAAGTATGTATTGCTTTAATAATGATGACAAGTATTTAATAATGTGTATACATGCACACTCATACACACACACGCATATATATATATATATATATATATATATACATATACAGGGTATCCACTCTCAACGGTATCCAATTGCTAATTTCTAAACCGTTATTCATGGACATATATTTCCAATTACGAAAACATGTTATATGAGGTAAATATTTATTTTAAAAATCGTTTTGATCAATTAAAACATTTCTTAAAAAGTTACGACATTTAAATTTTTGTACGTTGGCGCGCTTCTATACGTGATATTTTTGTTAAAAAAAAAAAAAAAAAAAAAAAAAAAATCTATTACACTAAAAAGTAAGAAAAAAATCCCATTCATCTAACACTAAAATTGACTGCGTTATAAAACTTTTAATAGAATTACATACTAATTTTCAGCATCTGAACACAGATGTGTTGTGCTTTATTTCGAGGCAACGTACACAAAGTGTATAAAGTATTAGATGGATGTCTGTCATTCACGTGTACATTTCTGCATTGCAGTCAAACAGTCGATGTCACTTTGAGCAAGTTTTAAAATAACTTTAATTTTTTATAAATTAAGGTTTAGATTAGATAATCAAATAGCATTTTAAAATTTGTATACTTTTGTAAAGATCTGCGAACGTTGCTTTTCATCATTTCAGTTAACAAATATTGTGTTATTTTTTAACTTATATTTTTAGAACAAGTTGTAAATTTTTCTTTAACCCTTTATCTACTGACGGTTCTTATAAGTACCATTAAAATAACTTGTTATAAAATTCATTTAATACATCAATTTGTAGCAATACAGTTTAAAATGAGTTATAGATGCATTAATTTATCGTGTTCCTTAAGCATTATTGGTTGCGCAAAAGAAAAATATTTTTAAAAGGGTGATTTCTATTGCCTTTGCATCTTTTCAGCTTTCTTGGCGTTGAGGGGAGGGAAGTTTTTCAATTCCAAAATATTTCCATATTTCTATTGTAATATCATTATATTTGTACATTGCATAATTCTACAAAATATTAAAAAATATATTTAAAATAAAAGATTTGAGTGCGGTTATAAATATTGAACACAGTCCCTATAAATTAAAATTTAATTAATCCTTCTAAATCCTCCAATCTTTCTAATATCTTTCTAAAATTTATTAAATGATTATGTAAATCTTCTAATGTAGTTTCTATAATTCACGAAAAATGCTTTAGAAGATAAAATTTTCATGAATTCATAATTCAGTACAAAAGCGTTAACGTGTCGGAATAAAAATAGATTTCAAATTTATATTGTAATGATAATTTTACTCTCAGCTATTTTTTTTTTTTTTTACATCTGACGACTATTTATATTTCAAGTAAATATGTAAATGACCACTAATTCGCAGCAAAAAAGATGCTTCCACTTCAGCTATTATTCCTTCAATTCAATTGTAGAAAAATGGGACTTATTTTGTCGTACAACTTAGTGTAATACGATATTTTTTACTATAGAAAACTTA